>OW119933.1:74583347-76983347 GCA_933210815.1 Meta bourneti | reverse complement strand
ACAAAGAGGACAGAGATAAATTACGATGACCATTGCAGACAGGGTTTTATGGTCCCCTTTCAAGTCCGCCGAAGTCTGTCGTAAAAGTCGAGGGGAGAGGCCAACGTGAGAGAGCCATTCGGGAACGTCCGAAGAAGGTAAGAATTTTCAACAGCCAACCAGCACCGACTAAAAGGCGGACCCGAAACGAAAAGGAGGAGTCGATAAGCACCCAATATATATAGAGTTTTTGAGATCAGAGAGAGAGCACACAGACAGAGGGAGAGCTTGGAGAGAACAGCAGAGAGAGAGAGAGGCGGTCAGCAGAGAGACCGTTTTGGAGAGAGACGTGAACACCCGTTCACTGTCGGTGCATTTATCCGGCCTTGGGATTCTATACTCGCCAGAGTATTTTATTGAGAAGGGCTCGCCGTAGCCGTGAAGGAGACCCCTCCGAGAAACCTGTGTCGTTACTCACCCGAGTAGTGGAGACTTCACCGAGATCTAAAGTTCGCCAGAACTGATAAGGCTGATTTATCCCACCTTGGGATTCTATACTCACCTGAGTATTTTATCGAGAAAGGCTCGATCGTAGCCGTGAAGGAGAAGCCTCCTAGAGATCTGTGCAACTGCTCATCCTAGTAGTGGAGATTGATCTGATCCTATCTGGAAAGACTGAGATATCCTGCCTTGGGACTCTATACTCATCTTGAGTATTTTTGTTGAGAATAGGCTCACCCGTAGCCGTGCATTAGACTCCCCCGAGCGAAATTGTGAGGCTCGCCAGCAGCCCTAAGCGCCTCGATAGAACTCTGGACTTTCCAATGAACTAACATTAAATGAACTCTTCATTCACTTTTCTAACTTTTGTACAAATTGTAAAATAAAACACATTAGTCCAGAAACGGATACTTTCAATGGTAACTAGTCTAGCTACCCGTGAACCAAGACGTTACAACATTAAGTAGTTCTTGCATGCTGACAATTTTCTTATTCAACTGTATATTCTGTCTTCTTAAAACAGCAATTCTTTTCGTCTGTTCGTTTATTTTTGTTGTGGATACTTTATATAGTTTTTAAACCTTAGTTGGTGAAGAAAAATCACTTTCCTTGAAGTTTCCAATATAAGCCTTCCGCTTTCGGGTAGTTTCCATCTTAATCATATTATCGGATCCAAATCCACTTGCAGGGCTCACATCAGCGAGTGTTGGTAATGTAGAGCTGAAGAAAGAAAATTGTAAGAAAGTAACTAGAAATACTTTAAGCAGAACTTTTAATAACAGTAATTATTGAAATAAATATCAGGTTTACTAGATTTTTTACATATATTTATTTAAATGTTTATATATACTTCACATCATTGTTTTAAAAAACTATTAAAAATAAATATGAGGCATTCAATAGGAATCATCAGTCTGTCCTACAACACTACACCTGTGACAAAAGTATTTGTTTGTAATGCACTATTTGCATATACAGCCCTTCATGAATCTAGGAATTTCTGAAATTTAAATCTTTAGAACCAAAAGTAATTATGCTTTTGAAAATTGTACCGAGTTATATAATAAAACATAAGAATAATAAACTCCCACGAAATATAACTTTTACCTAAGCTAATATATATGCAATAAGTTACCTGCATGATGGAATATCATGACTTGTTCTTTGTAGTGGGGGCTTTCGTTCTTTACGACTGGATGGTCTTACATTTCTAGGAAGCTGAAAAATACTTGGAATGATACCTTCTTTTAATGCTCTGGGACCAAATCTATCTTTTATAAAGTCATCTTCCTTGAAATGTTTTGAGCAAAGTCGTGAATGCTTCGAAGGATAAAAATTCTTTCTTCGAATTGCATGGCACCATGCTTCACACAGAACTTTGTAATAGAAAACCTATGCAAATAAAGTATTTTGTTCAACTAAAATAGCAAAACAAAAGTATAGCGTGAACCAGTCAGTCATTTCATCATTTCTCAAAGCTAGTCTACGTACGAACACAAATTAAACTATTCTATTCTATTATATTGTATTCTAACAGTGAAACACCTGGAAAGTAATGTTCAGTAATCTGCCTTTTTATACATAAAATAAAACAAAAGTCAGATGTTACAAGACGATTAATTGCACTATAGCTAGTATTAATAACCTTCCTTTTTTGACAATTTATTCGAAACATCTTTAAAGCACAATTGTAAACTAATTTGGGGTATTTCTTCATGAATAATGTGCACTAATTGATTAATTACTGAGTAGTTCACTTTAATACTAATATTTTTAATTCAAAGTAATTCTTGTGTGTGAACTAAGAATTCAAATAACTGCTAATCACAAGATGCTTCTATGAACTATTTTTGTTACGTTAATAAAATATACATTTGAATAAAGCTATTTATATTTACTCCAATACGCCGTTCGAATACTACTTTTCATCAAACATTTGTGTAAAACAAAATAAATTGATACAAGATTTTTTCGTTTCATGTCAAACATAATATTAACTAACTGACTAACTATTAACGCAATTTGAAAAGAAAAACTTTTCGATCTAGAAAGGTATTACCATTCCTATCTATAACTAGAAGTGTAAATGCAACTTTTGGGAGAGGTATTACTATGAACTAATTGATCAAACAGCACTTTATTGATAACGTAAAATTGTATAGAAATGTCATTTCACAATTAAAATATTACTTATGAAATGAGTATTTCACCTTGCAATTATAGCAACGCAGTAGTTCATCATTCTGCAGCTATGGGAGAAATGGCGACGAGCTCCCACAACCACGTGACCTTCGCCTAGAGATCTTCGAACCATGCAGTGAGGAGAAATAACATGAAGCTGCGCGCACACAGTCCGTCTAGTTACTTTTAAGGTCGATGGGTTCCAAGCACTCACATAAAGCATCTTCATCTGACGTTATACTGACATTCATGATCTCATAAATGTCAAGCCTCTTAACTACACTCAAAGTTCCACTTCAAGTGGATTTTTCCTTAGATGTTGCCTAAGAAACTCTAGGAAAATCAGGGAGTTGCGATCCAGACCGAGAAGCGAGCGGACGCTCGTTCATAACCTCAGCCGAACCCTTCTGTCACAAAATATCGGTAAATTTGTATATAATAGCTGTAGGATGTACGAATAAATGTTGTAGTGGTGAATATGTAAGTTTCTAGTTATTTTACGCTACCATTTGTAACTTTCATCACTCCATCTCATCCGGTACAATATAAAGTAAGAAAGCTCATTAGCAGAAACTACTTGATTGTCAATTCACATTCGTTAACATTGTGCTTTTCTTAATGCTTGTTAATGTAAGTTAACATAGATTCTTGTTGACATTAAAAGGCATTTGGAAAAAAGTTTATTTCTACTGATAGTTTGGACATTCAAATTTTTCTACGTTCTGCCTTAGTGGAAAAATCCTGTAAAGCAGAAAAGCTCGTTTTCCAACCCTACATGCCACACCTTTTAACATGGTTCGCTAACATTTCTTGTTTCTTATACATGTTGGATATGTTAACATAGCTTCTTCTCGGTTAGCTTTAATCTGCTTTTGGAGTTTGCATGATTGTAAATGAGATTCTTGTCGGCTAACTTTAATCAACGTTTGGAATTAGATTTTTAAACTAATTATCGTTTTGTTGATCTCAGTAGAAAAATTCCTATTAGGCAGGAAAGCTCGCTTTTCGACACTGCATTCCACACCCTTAACCAGTGTTCGTTAATATTGCTTGTTTGTTATAGTTGATAGTAAATGTTCATATAAATACTTGGCCGTTTACTTTTATTTGCGTTTGCAACTGGATTTTTAAACTAATAATTGTTGCGTTTATCTCAGTGGAAAAATTCCGTTTTACAATATGCAGTCTTCTTTGCATGACGCAACCATTTTCATCTTCATTAACGTAATCTTTCCTACGACTCTTTTAACCAATAAATGTGGTAATTTAGTCATGGTGAGTTGTGTGGTAATAACAGTACTACCCTACTAGAAAATCTCTTAAAGCTCAGATGATTGACGTAGTGGGGAAGCGAGCATTTTCTGTATTCACAAAAAGAGAAGTTTTTCACGATAAAAAAGCTTAGTAAAATCTGCTTTCTCGGAATCTCGAAGCACCGGGATTGAATCAACAATACCTCACCAATACCAGGAATGTAAAAGATTAATAGTTTTTCATTTGATTTAAATGCTTGCGCAAATTAGGTAATTGTTTCATTTGGGAAATATATGTAGACTCAGAGATGTCGTCCGTCAATAACTCTTCTGTGATTTTTTCAACAATGCAAGACAATGACACAATGGTATCGCTGCAAAACTTAATTGAGAGGTTGAACTTCTTAGAATTGTTTGTGTGGTACCTATGCCTGATGGTTTTCCTTCAAATATTAGTAATATCACTCCTGGTCCTATCATGCTATTTGTAAGTAATTTTTCAACTTAGTTCTTATAGAATTCACGTTTTTCTGTGCAGCTTATTTTGAATTTCGTTTTATCCGTTCTGAAATTTAGTAGAGATATTTGATGTTCTTATGAGTTCGCATACATGCGTGTTTGATTAAAATTGTAAATATTTTAAAGTAACAATATTATATAACAATTGTAAATATTTTAAAGTAAAGTTTGAAATTCAGCTTAGAGGAGTTTAAATTTTGCACTTTTAGCGGAGCTATCAAATTTTTCGTTCATGCGGATAGCCATAAATATTTTTAATCTAGAAATTACGTTTAGTTTTTATTTATTTCTTAAAGCAAAAGAACCTTGTTTGCAGAAAAATGCTTGAAAAATATTGAATTTAGGTACCTTTTCAACGTTTTAAAATTTTATTATTTAAAGTGAAATTTTAGTACCTTTTTAAAAATTTGCTAGAAAACCTGAAGTAATTTCGACTGCGGTTTTGCGAGAACAGAGTGAAATTGTTCATTCTGAAATATAATTAGAACATTTGGTAACTAAAAAAGGAATTTATGAATATTTGTGCGACAACCAAAATAAAAAAAACGAGCTTAGCTTAGTTTAAATTTGCACGTTTCCTTGCCCAATCAAAAAATTTTTATACCTACAAGAAAATTTGAAACACGGAAATTTAATTTATATTTTTATCGATCTTCAATGTATACTTGATACAATTGCCCTTCAAAATATTTATTATACTTAATCTAGATGTTTCTAAAAAAATGTGCCACACCCTAAAACATGTTTGTGAATATTTATTATTTATTTTGCATGTTAGTAAATAAGATTCTTGTCTGTTATCTTTAATAAGCGTTTGGTATGGATTTTTAAACTAATGATTATTTCATTGATCTCAATTGAAAAATTCTTGTTAGGCAGGAAAGATCGTTTTTTTACACTACATGCCCCACCTTTAAATGTTGTTAGTTAATATTGCTTTTGTTATGCATGTTATTAAATGAGATACTTTTTGGTTAATTTTAATCGGCGTTTAGAACAGGATTTTTAAACTAATAATTGTTTCGTTGATCTCAGTGGAAAAATTCCTATAAGACAGGATTGATCGTTTTTGGACACTACATGCCACACCTTTAAATATTGTTCGTTAATATTGCTTTTGTTATGCATGTTATTAAACGAGATACTTGTTGATCAACTTTAGAAGACATTTGTAACTGGATTTTTATACCTAATAATTGTTATGTTGATCTTTTGTTGAATGATTTTGTAAATCCACATTCGTTAACATTGCTCGTTTCTTAATGCTTGTTACTGCAAGTTAATATAGATTCTTGTTAGTTAACATTAAAGGGAATTTGGAGAAAAACTAAAGGTCACTTGTACTAATGGTTTAAACTTGCAACTTTTTCTACGTTCTGCCTTCTTAGTGGAAAAATCCTTTTAAGCAGAAAAGCTCGTTTTCCGACACTACATGCCAAACCCTATAACATGGTTCGCTATCATTGCTCGTTTCTTATACATGTTAAAGTCCCCATACACACTCGAATATGTTGGGCAAGTATGTTGGTAATTGGCTAGGGTAACATGCTTGAGCGTTTATGAGTGCGACGAAATAGTTGGTGTTTGGCCTGCTCGGCTCAGTTTGGCTTGCCGATCCTTTCCAACACGAGCCGTTCATGAATTCTATGAGGGGGAGACCCGTTGCAGAAGGTTTTCAAATGTTTCTTCACTCATCCTTAAATAATTTTAAAAATCTAGGGGTTCATTAACTGCAATCTCTTATTAACGGCATATAAGTACATTTGTATCTTTCTTGAAGCCAATTTTTGACCCACACTCGTCTCAATGTTCTAATTTTTGAGTCGTCATCCAACCATTGCAAACCACCTAGAATCATCATCGTCGTTGATTTTCTGCAATTCATTTTCACTGATTCAATAATAACAATTATTTTTACATAAGATTAAAACTATTTTTACAAAAATATAAAAATTAGTTTTCTATTACTTTAAAAATTTACGAACTGAGGCTCGTGATATTTGCTTGTTAAATGATGTTGGCCACATAGGTTCGGACGTGTATTGAGAACAGCGAGCATGCTCAGTTCTGAGTTGGGCTAGAGCTTAATTCAGCCGAGCCAACATGTTCAAGTGTGTATGGGGCCTTTTAGATATATTAACATAGATTCTTGTCGGTTAACTAATCGGCGTTTGCAACGTTGATCGCATTCGAAAAATTCCTGTTAAGCAAGAAAGCTCTTTTTTTGACACTACATACCACACCCTATAACATCGTTAATTAATAATGCTTGTTTTTTATGGTTGTTAGTAAACATTACTATATGTTTTTATTAAAACGAATCATTTGAACGGGCATATTCTGCATAGTTTAACTTTCTTCCATGAACATATATAATGACTGATTTATGTTTTACACATTACTTAAGGCTTGAATATATTTTTTAATAATAATAATTACATTTTATTGTGTCTCTACATTAAAACATTTTAATCCTTCGGGGGTTAAGACGCAAATATCCGTTTTACAATATGCCTTCGTCTTTGCAGGACACCTATAATCAGTTTTTAACTTCTTGACTAATGTAATTTTTCCTACGATTCTTTTAAGGTGTATATGTATACACTAGAATATTTTTTTAATTTTGACTTTAAAAATCCAGTGTTTTCACAATAGGTCATTGGTTTGTGCTTAAACTGATTTCAGTGTAATAAATTTTGATTTAGCTACTCATTAATTATCTAATTTAGATTTAATTAGCTAACTAGGATGTTTTTGAACAGTGATATCTCAAATTCTAATGTGTTCAGAAAGACAATTCCTGTTGGAAATTATTCCTAATATTATTCTTCATGTTTTGACCCTTCATAAAGTTGCTAGAGGGAATGCGTTCTTTTTTACAATTTTTTTCACGAAAGGAAGTCCAAAAAATCACGATTTTTTTAGGAATTTCAACATTTAAAAATCAACTAAAAATTCATTTCTTAACCAATAACTTCGACTGAGGGTCAAAACATCCACTGTATTACATAGATTATAATGACACAAAAGTAAGTATAATAGATTAATTCATTGTTGAGTTATCACTGTTCGAAAGAAGCATCCTATTGCAAAACATAGTTCTTCAGAAATCGAGTTTAAGGTTTTGGAAACGTGTTTGTCTAAGGTGACAGTACCTATCCCAAACCCTTGTAACTTGAAAACTATTTCGAATATTTACAAGATCTTGGTATCGTTTGAAAGCTAAGGGTTTGGACAATATATTGATTTATTAAAAAAGAGATATTTTGGTCAATTTTCGAGATTTCTAGTGTATACATACACCTTAACCAATAATGTGGTTATTTAGTCATCGTGTGTTGTTGGGTAAAAGCAATACTACCCTACACGAAAATCTCTTGACGCTCAGAGGGTTGATGTCTTGAGAGTTCAGTTCAACAATCATCCTCTGCTTTTACTAAAACGAGTCATTTCAACGGGTATACTCTGTATTCTCGAAAAAGCAGTTTCCCACGATAAAAAGGGTCGGTTAAATCCACACCATGGGAACGTCGAAGGTTCGGGATCGATTCATCAATACCTCACCTATACCCGGAATTTAGAATATTAATAATTATGCATTAAATGCACGAGCAGATTTTTCCATTGTCTCCAGTTGTCTTCCGGCTTCAATTGGGAAATGTATGTTGTCCAAGAGATCTCGCCCGTCACTAGCTCCTCTGTGGGTTTCTCAACAATGCAAGACGATCCTAGAATGGTACCACTACACCTAACTGAGACGTTGGATTACTTAAAATCAGGAGTGCGGTACCTATGCGTTATTGATTCCGTTAAAATGTTATTCATATCACTCCTGATCATATACAGCTTTCTGTAAGTAATTTTTCATCTCAGTTTTTGAGAACTCGCGCGGTTTGAATCTCGTTTCAAATATTCTGAAATTTGTCAGAAATATGTGGTGTTCCTATGAGTTCGCAGGCATGCGTGTTTGCGCGATATTGAAACTACAAAGATTTTAAAGTTTGAAATTGATTTTAGTGCGGTTGCTTGCACGTTTAATGGAGCGATCCAATTTTTCTGTCATACGGATAACCATAAATATTTTAAATCTAGAAATTGCGTTTAGGTTTTATTTATTTCTTAATGCAAAAAAAATTTATTTGCAAAAAATGTACTTGAAAAGTATTGAATTTAGTTACCTTTTTATCATTTTACAAATTTGTTAATTAGTTCCCTTTTAGTACCTTTTTAAACATTTGCTAGTGAAACTGAAGTAATTTTGAAAATTTTGAATACGGTAATGCTAGAGCAGACTGAAATTGTTCATTCTGAAATTTAATTAGAATTTAATTAGCTAAAAAAGCATTTACGAGTATGTATTGGTTCTACAACTAAAGATTAAAATTGACCTTTGCTCAGTTTAAATTTACACGATTTCTGATGCAATTAAAAATTTAGCACCTTACAAAAAAATTTGAAACAGGGAAATTTCAGTTATGTTGTTATCGATTTTCAATTTATACTTGATAAATTACTCGTGAAAAAATTTTTTCTACTTAAGGTGCACACTAGAAATCACGAAAATTGACAAAATATCGATATATTTTTTAATAATTCAAAATATTGTCCAAACCCTTAGCTTTCAAACGATACCGAGATCTTGTAAATATTCGAAATAGTTTCAAGTTACAAGGTTAGGGGTTAGGTACTGTCACCTTAGACAAACACGTTTCCAAAATTTTAAACTCGATTTCTGAAGAAATATGTTTTTGCAATAGGATGCTTCTCTCGAACAGTGATAACTCAACAATGAATTGATCTATTATAATTACTTTTGCGTCATTATGTAATACAGTGGATGTTTTGACCCTCAGTCGAAGTTATTGGTTAAGAAAGGAATTTTTAGTTGATTTTTAAATGTTGAAATTCCTAAAAAAAAAATCGTGATTTTATAGACTTCCTTTCGTGAAAAAAATTGTAAAAAAGAACGTATTCCCTCTAGCAACTTTATGAAGGGTCAAACATGAAGAATAATATTAGGAATAATTTCCAACTGGGGAATTGTCTTTCTGAACATATTAGAATTTGAGATATCACTGTTCAAAAAACATCCTAGTTAGCTATTTATGTCTAAATTAGATAATTAATTAGTAGCTTAATCAGAATTTTTCACACTGAAATGAGTTTAACCACAAACCTATGACCTATTGTGAAAGCACTGGATTTTTAAAGTCAAAATTAAAAAAAAAATTTATAGTGTATACATACACCTAATGTAATCTGTTTTTCTAAAAACGCCCACACTCTTAAACATTATTCGTTAATATTGCTTCTTTGTTATGCATTTTACTAAATTACATTATTGTTGGTTAACTCTTTAATCGACGTTTCGAATAAGATTTTTGAACTAATGATTGTTTTGTTGATCTCAGTGAAAAAATCACTGTTAGGCAGCAAAGCTCGTGTTTCGACACTACATCCCACACCCTTAAACATTGTTTATATTTCTTGTTTGTTATGTATTTTAGAAAATGAGATTATTATCGGTTAACTCTTTTATCGGTGTTTGGAAATAGATTTTTAAACTAATGATTGTTTTCTTTATCTCAGTGGAAAAATTCCTGTTAGGCAGGAAAGCTTGGTTTTCGTCACCACATGCCAGTTTTTATCTTATCACGATTTTATTTGATGTATCGTCATCAGATAAAAACTGATGATAGATATCTCATCCATCAGGATTTGGTCAGTTTTCTTTTAATAAGATACATTGTCAACGCCACCAGGAGGGTTATGCAATTTAAAACAAAACAATTTTTTTGCACATTCTAAGGGTATACTTATAAGGTAGTTGTTTTTCAATTTTGCAGCTAGAATTCTTTTGGTAAAATTTATGAAAACTTTTGAAAAACTGAAGCAATAAAATGCATTTAGTTTCCAACTGTCATTTAGGTATTGGTATTTTCAATTAACGTCACACTGGAGCAACACAACGGGCTATTGATGACGGTCCGGGATCAATCCCAAAGGGAAAGATCCGAGGACAACACCATGTAATTTTGAACCACGGTCAGATGACGAGGCAACACCCCTGAGCTGGCACCCCACTCTCCAAACTTCCACACCACGCCAACGTGAGGACATTTGAGGCCACGACAGATTTAACGTGCACCTGCCCCCTTTGTACACGACGGTGTTTGGCTGGATTCGAAATCGCAACCCTTCGGTTGCTAGTCCGTTACTCTTCCAACCGGGCCACCGCGGACAACTCTCATTTAGGTTCAATTTTCATCTAATGAATTCCGCTTAATTACAATGAGTTATTTTCAATAATCTTTTGAATTTTTGATCATAATATTTATCCTATATTTGTCATGGTCTGTATTTATTATCTCCTTTAACTTTAGTTGTAAATCATACTGTCGTATTAGTTTAATAATTACTTATTTTGGTGATTTTATGTTACACTATATATATTGCGTTTGATATTTTCATTATGATATTTTCTTAAAATGGATGCGTTCAGTTTTCTTTATAACTTATACAAGATAGTTCGAATCATGTATTATTTTCCTACCTGTACAAACTCAGTGCTGAATAAATTTCAGTTATCTAAGTATCTATATCTTTAGTTTTTAAACAAATAAAACAGATAGTTTTTATAGGTGTGGGTTTTTATGAAATCTTCAATTTACATTTTCGAAAAACATTTCATCCAGACACTTAACAACTTTTAGTTAATAACCGTTAAACTTTTTATTCTTTTTCCATGTGCATATATTTATGCTATTATGTTTTCAGCGATAAGGTTAAAATGAATCAAAGCATTCGATTGTACCGATTATATTGAAAATGCACAAAGCTATTTGTAAATAAACACAAAATCTTAAAAAGTAAAAAAGAAAATGGAAGACTTATTAACCTTCATGTGATTCGGGAATTGGTAGCCCGGTTGGAAGAGTAACGGACTAGCGACGGAGAGTTGCGAGTTCGAATCAAACCAAAGTAACAATTTTGTTTCTATAGCAGAGTATTGTATGCATACATACCATTATGTATTTCATGTATGCATTATTTTATATCTATCTGCACTCAGGAAAGTGTAAAAATGTAATTTTTATTTGTTTTACATACAAACCTGTTAATCTATGTTTCTAAGAACATTTTATAACAGTTGGGTTGAAGAAATATGCAGGATCATTAAAACTCTAAAGGGAAAACATTGGGATCAGCTTTGGGAAATGGAGCCGACTCCTCTTTAAAATTAGTGGTACCCCAAGGGGTTTGGACTCACATGAGGTGGTGCCCATGTATCAGAAAAATGTTGCTCGAATTGAAATCATCAAAAACCTACGCGAGATTATGCGGTCCGTTTTAATTTCTTTTTATTTTTCTGTAGATGGCGCAGAACCACGAAATTTATCATTTCGGCTTCAAAGCTCTTAACCCTCCAAGTGGTTTCGACGAGATATCTCGTCCATCACGACCTGACCAGTCTTGCTAATGACGATATATCTTGTCAATAAGATATCGCCTTCTTTTTGATGATGACACGAGATCAGTATCTGGCCAGCCTTCTCCTAATGACGAGATATTTCGTCCATCAATATCTGATCAGTTTTGCTAATGAGACGAGATACCTCGTCCAGACAACCACCAAGAGGCTTAAATGCACTTTCAGAGTTTAAAATTATCTGTCTTGTTTTTGGCACGGCTTGGCCAAATATAGCCCTGCGCCATAACCCCTTAACCAACCAACCAATCAACAAAACTTTCTATAAAAATATTCATATGAGAGGTTTTGTTACCTTAATAATTGAATAGTATGTGAAAAAGTCCTCTAAAGTTGTAAGCATGTACTAATCATTTTGTTTTTTGTAGTGCAAAAACATGGTTCTTCGATCGACGTAGACGTTGTTGTGTCTGTGGTCACTCCAGTAATCAGAGAAATGGAGAGGGTGCGGAAAGAGAAGAAAATACGGAGATAATTCTCTCACGACACAACTTCCGAAGACCCTTGCCTCCTTTGCCAACCGGAGAAGAGGTGAGAGAACCGATGATTGGTGATTCATCAAGACGCACTAACGGCGAGCATTCCAATACACGTTCCACAGAATGCCGTAGAACAACAATGGAACGAAGATTTGGAGGGATCGGCAACATAAATGGGGAAAAAGAAACGATTGTCCCTTTAGATACTAGATTCAGTGAATCCTATTGCAAATATTGTGATGAATATCTTTCGGGAGTGAATAGAAAGTGCAGCTGTGAAACGAAAGCAAAACGGTTGACCAAGCGCAAACCATTACCTAATGGATGGGCAACGCCTCTATATAATAGTCCTTTCTCTGAGAACAGTGAATCTGGAAACCTTGCACGATCTGAAACTATACGCGAAAACTTAAACATTATCGGTAAATCAACAGGGGCGGTACCTAAAGCGACCAGAGGTTGTGATATCCATGCTGAGCCGAAACGAAGGAGGCAGTCGCTTTTTAAAGGGATTTTGAAATCACAAACATTGAATTCCTATGATAGAAAACCGTTATGTGGGGACAACAGTCCACAGCTACCTTTAGCAGCTGAGGATAAATGGGCTGATAAGAAAAGCGGTAAAAAAAGCAATACATTTCCACCTCGTAAAATGACTTCTTTCAGAAGATGGAAGTGTTCAGATAACAGCAATGAGATAAATATGCTTGGCATGGGAACAGAGAGATCAGAAGATCCAACATTGCATCCAAAGGCTGCAGAGAAACGTGTCCAATTCAAAATACCTAACACGCATACGGAAAACAAAGTCTCCGCATTTGCTATACATAAAAAAGATATCCTTTTTCCAAAGCCACCTAATTCTTATCCTGGAAATACTTCTGATGAAATATTTAGAAAAAGAAAACAAGATGAACTCGATGAAGTTAAAAGAATGGCAAATAGAAGTTCGGATTCTGGAAAGGGTTTGTCTTCAAACCACACGGCATCAGCTGAATACGAAGGTACATTAGAACCAAACATGCGTATTTTTATAAAAAAATGCAAGACACCAGGTAGGAATCAGGTTGTACAGCAACCAACATCGAAAGGTACGCCATCAAAACCCATCAAAATGTGCCCTCCACTTGAACATAGATCGCTTTCACATTGCCAACCTATTTTACCTTATCTGAAATTTGAAGAAGCCGTGCATCGTGGAAACGCACTTGATAAAGATAGAACAGAATGCGATAGTACTGCATTTCAAAATACCATTAAACCAGTAGATAAAAAAAATGCTGATCCCTCGAGTCTTGATTCTACTAGTAATAAAGTAACTGAGGATGAAAGTCAAGCATCAGTAAGAATTGAATCTGAAAGAAATTTTCCCAAGAGTTCTTCGATATCAGGACCAGAACTCAAACCCATTCCACCCTACCTGCAATATGAAGAGTTCATAACGTATGCAAGTGGGCTTGACAACAATCAAAAAGGAAATACCAGTGCGTCGCATGAAAATAAAATTCAAGCAGTTAGATATGTAAAAAATGAAGAGACCGTTTCAATGAACCTTGCCCCTACAAGGAATGTAGAAAATCTAGTTCAAGAGCAGCCACTTGATTGTCGCCCCAAAGTACCATTCTTTAGGGTAACAGCAAAAGAACAGAAGGATCTTTCTTCAAGGGATTCTTCCGCATTGAAACCTGAAAAAAAATGTATTTCACCTTATGTGAAATACACGGAAATAGAAACGTGTGGCTATGAAACTGCTGAAGATGGGAATGAATATACTAGTGGCTCAAATCAAACTGAAATTAAATTTGTTGAAAAAAGAAAAACTGAAGAGAATGAATCCAAGAGCCCCTTCTCGACTAGTAATGAAGGAAACAAGGCACAAGAGGAAGCAACAGGAAAAGATGAATCTAAAACAATTCGTCCGAAGTGCAATCTCGCACTGAAACTTGAAACCAAACGCATGTCACCATGTGTGAAGTACACAAAAATCAAAACAAGCGGTCATGAAGCTGTTGAAGATGGAAAAGACGGTAGCAGTACTTCATGTGAAACTGAAATTAAATTTAGCGAAGAGAATGAATTCAAGAGCGAAGTTTCTGTCACTAATGAAATAGATCAAGTTAAAAATCAAACTTCAGCAAAAGATGAACCAGAGGTACACTTTCCGAAGTATTCTTCCATACCCAAACCCAAAGACGAATGTATTTCTCTGTATATGAAATACTCAAAAACTACAGCTTCCCATGAAAGTATGCCTGACGGGATTTTGATAACATGTGAAAGCTCTTCAGGCCACATTCAAAGAGAATCACTTGAAATTCCTGCCAAACTAAAAGCAGAAGGGGAAATTGAATCAAATTCTGTAAAAGATGTTCGTAATGTTGGGCCCAATAAGGGTTATACTTACGGAAAAAAACGAAGGGTTAGCGATATTGATGTTCTTAGTGAAGTTAACCAAGATTCACGATCATATGTCCAAGAGTTGAACAAACCTGGCAGTTGTGTGGAATTCAAAATAGACCTGAAAGGCCAGGACAGACATGAAGCGGAAGAAATTGAATCACGAAAGAAAAAATTGAAACATGGTGAAAATGAATCACGTGGTTTTAGATATAGGTCTAGAGTTTGCAAGGCTCAAGCAATAACGGGTGCATCAAATGAGCCGTATGTCAAATTAAGTGATTTAAAATCTGCATTAGGATGTATGGTTGGTGTTGTTGACCAGACGCCTTTCTTTGACAAAGACAAGGCTGGAGATCAAATTGCGAAAAAGTTTGAAAAAATGTTCTCGAAGCAAATGGAGGGAAATCCCTCAGGAATGTCCAGCTACTGTGAGAGCTGTAACACAGAATCAAGTGAGCTGAGTATTGCAGGGAATCAAGCTTCGGGATTGCGTAACAAGTTGATACCATGTAAGCCCTTTGACGGTGCCGACGTGCAAATTTCGGGAAATCCACTCGATATGAAGGCAATCCAAGACAGTAAGGGATTAGTTCACCATTATATTGATGATAGTCGCATGAAAATGGAAGAGGAAAATCAAGTCTGTTGTGATGATAGCGGCATGAAAATTAAAGAGAAAAAGCAAGATAGAATCATGCAATTTGAAGATAAAATTCAACTGAGTTTTGTTGAAAATAAAGCAAATGCCGAAGGAAAACCATATGGAATAAAACCGCTTGCAATCGCAAGATTGGAAACCATTCCGGAAACTAATTACGGTGACGGACAATACTAAATTGAAAAATGAAACTCTTAAATTGCATTAATTCTAAAAATAAACGACTGAAAGGAACACTTGGATATAATTTAATATAATGGCTGATGGGTCAATTCTTATAGCTTAAGCGCAATCGCCGAGTATCCTAAATTTAATGACTGACAGATATATCCTTGTTTTGTAATGTAATTTCAATGAAAATAATTGAACGAATTATTATTTAAAATTACGTACCACAAATATGCAATAACATAAATGTCACATAATTATAAAACATCAAATATAATAATATTCAAAGAATTATTTGGAAATGTATACCAAACTTAAATAGTGACAACCTAAGCACAAATTGCGTTGTTTCTTCCATATTAAGGGGGGCCATACGTATAACTCATTCTATTAAACTTAAAATTTCATAAACTAAAGAGGCAACAGGAAGCGTATTTTTATGTACAGGTCTATGTAAAAAATAATGCAATATGAAAATTTAAATTCGTTCACGACAAAACAAATTACACTGTTTCTTTCTTATTACGGGGCCTACGAAGAACTCGTTCTTAAGCTTGAAACATCATAACGAATTTTGAAAAAGGGCATGTATTTTTATGCATAGGTCTATGTAAAAACAATTTCAAAATGTATGAATGTATTAATGCTTATTAAATCAAACAAATTAAGATTTATATATTTATAAAAAAAACTTTTATAATACTTTAAATTTCACAAAATACACGAGCTTGAAAATTGTGATTCTATGTATAGATCTCTGTAAAATGTTTCAAAATTGATGAATTTATTAAGAGTATTTACAACACAAATGACTTGTATTTATATAGGTATTGAAACATTTTGAAAGGACGAGTTTATTTTCTAAGGTTTTTTTGCTAAACTTTATACAGAAAGACAATCAAAATTTTGTGTTATTTAACACTTTTTATAGATAAATATGTTGCCCCTTATTTATTTCACTATAATATCAATTTTCAAAAGTTGGAAAATACATGCACTTTCAACGAAAATATTTTAAAGAAACATTTCTAAATCTGAAGTTTATGTGGAAATTTGGTTCTTTTCTTGCTTTAGTATTTGAAACTTGATCACTGTATTGCTTAGCAATTATAATTTTGTTCTTATATTATTTTTGAAACTGAAATAAATTTTGGAATTTGGGTTAATCTTGTCTTGCATTTTGTATATTGAATAATTTTGTATGATTCGAAATTCCTCAATTAAAATTGACAAAATTAAAGATATTGATACTGTCAGGAATGCATACAAAATAATACATTACACAAGAAATATTTTATGTACTCATAAACTCAAGAATTACTTTATAGTTAGATATATACCATAATTATTTTAATATTCTCATATGGGCAAGAATTATTTTAATGTTCTCAAAAATCTAAGAATTATTTTATAGTCAAATTATAAAATAAATATTTCAATATTTTCCTATGTACAATAAGTATTTATAATGTTCTCATAATACAGAAGAATTATTTATAATATTCTAATTCTTAAGAATTATTTTAATATTCTTATATGGACAAGACTCTTTATAATGTTTTCATAAGACAAGAATTATTTTAATGTTCTCATACACACATTAATTATTTTAATGTTCTCATCTAGACAAGAATTATTTATCTCAAACTAAATATTTACCTTAGCTTACCAATAGTTAAATTAAAAGAAACTCAAATAAAACTTTTGCGAACGTATAAATGCATACACCAGATCTGAATATGTCGACGAATAAAATGCATCACAACGTATACAGAAATAGTTTATTTTGAAGTAATGAAGAAGTAAATATAACTTCAAAGTATTGCACTATTTATTGTACAAAAAATTCGAATACCATTGCACTTTAAAGAAAACTAAATTTTAGTGATATATGCAAACATGAATACTTCTTTTTTGGCACAATTTGATTTTTCAGAGTATGTGAGTTAGGCGGATCAATTATGAGTCTAATGATTTAAGAGATGAATAAATATTTATTCAAATATAAGGAACCAAAAGATATGTTTCTCATCAATAATATCAGAATATCCTTATAAAATATAATGGAATTTAATATTATGTGTATTCTTCAGTTACATTGTATATTCAACATTTACAAATGTCAAATAAGTGAGCAAATAGTAACATTATCTCAAACAGATGATTGTATAGCTTTTAATATGATTAATTCTAAGCATAGAATGCATAGAAACTAGAAACAATAAAATATTTTAATATGCCTAGTAAATAGAGTCTAATAATTATCTGATTTTATCATTTATGACATAAGATTAATAGAAAATGCACCACAAAAAGCATTTATGTCAAGCACGATCAATTTACATTATGTGTATTGAATTTAGTATTTATAAATGTGACAGATTAGTGATCAAATAGTCACAAAGTTGTATAGACTTGTGTATCTCAACCTTGTTCTCTCCCATACCCCTTGTTAAAACTTTTCATTTATGAGTAACCCCTTATCTCATAACCCTTCTCACCCATCCCTACACTCAACGCAAAAAAAGTTTGTTTTTGTTAGGTAGTAATGTTCTTAGGTTAGCTAGCAAATTAATCAAGCGACCAAATTGATACACTTATAGGCTTTTATTTTTGATTTTACATTTTACAATTTTTTAAAATAGCAGTCTAACCTCAAAACAAATAGCATTATAGTAATTTTCAATCCCATAAACTTATGATGAAAGTTAACAACAATTTTTCAACTTGATAGGCAAGTTTTCAAACGTTTCAAGAATTTCAATGCGATCCTTAAGCTTGTTTCATTGAGCTAAGTTTTTAAAATCAGGTTCAAATGATGGCAGAAATAATCTCAAGACAGGAGCACATCAAGATGATTTCGATATTTATTCTTAATACGCATAAGACGAGAACGCTCTTTCGACAAGCTCTGTGTTCGTGAAAGGCAATACGTATTTTATTGCTTCATAACTGAGTTCTTGGTACTCTTCTTTCACTGCCACCTAGAAATTAATATGTGATTTCTTTTTTGAAATCAGATTGTAAAGAAAAATCAGTCGAAAGTTCAATCAACATTTCTTTTTCAGAAATTGATAATTTTTCGGCTTGCTGAAACAACAATTCGTCGAATGGATTTGAAATCCAGCTATCTTCACTATTTCGCTTTGGGAAAAAACTGTCTGAAGGACACCTTAAGGTCCTTTTAAGTGAGCTATTATACTACTTTTCACTACTTTTGACAATTTCAGCTCGTTTTCAGATAAGAAACTGTGAAGTGTCTCAAAAACTTGAAACTGGTCTTTTCGATATAAGTTCCTCAAAATATAATTTCTTGATCATGGACTCGATTTTATCACACACCTTAAAGACGTTTATAGAACTGTTCTGTAATCCTTAATTGAGTTTATTTATTTCTGAAAAATTATCAGATAAGTATGCAAGCTGTTGAAGCCACTCGCTTTCATGAAACTTAGAGCTCATCTGAGAAAGGTGGTCTTCAAAAAAGTTGAACTTCATGTTTCAATTCAAACAATCTTGTGAGTACTTTTCCACGTGAAAGCCACCTCACTTCAGTGTGCAAAAGTAATGTTTTGTAGAGGCTGTCCATCTCTACTCACAAAGATTTGAATAGTCTTGAGTTTGTTGAATTGGCCTAAATAAAATTAACAACTTTCATAGATTGATGGAGCACTTCCTTCAATGAATATGTCAGGGGTTTTGAAGCTAGGATTTGTCTGTGAACACACAGCAATGGCTTCAAGTTTCATGGGGAGCGACTTCTTTGGCGCGACCGCGTAAGCCTGTATAACAACCAGACAGATTTTCCACCATTCATGCAAACACCACAATAATTGGTCCAATCAATACCTTTTACACAGAAATAACAATGAATGGCATTAAATATAATCTCGCCTGTGCATCTTTCAGTGAGAGGATAGCACAGTAAAAGATTTTCTTAAAACATATTGTCATGTAAATATCTTGCAATAACAAGGAAAATTTCCAGATTGGAAACATCAGTGTCTTCATCTACCTGTATTGAAAAGAAGGGACTGTTTTTATTCTTTCAATTACTGTAGATTCAATGCCTCAGACATGTCGTTAATTCTTCGAAAAACTGTATTATTTGAGAAGGGAATATTGTTAATTTTTCGGACATATGGTCTTCACCGAAAATACAACGAACAGCATCTTTGATACAAGGACATAACAAATTTTCAGAGATTGTGTGATTTTTACCGCTTTTAGCAATATGATAACTTATTCTGTACGATGCTTCAACCACATTCTCATAAACTTTGCAGATAACACAAAAGATGATAGTTTAGGACCTTTTGATAGTAGCCGAAAAAACTAGTTTTTATGTTTATAAATTGGATGCTTTGTCTCTAAATGTCGCATTAATAAAGATGGTTTCATGGCACCGCTCGACAAATCTCTCCACAAACAACTCGCAGTGGTTTTGGACCATCTACACATCTCCCGTTACTGAAAATCCATATGACAAGTATTCATCACAATATTTTCTCTTTTTTCGACGAGCACTTTTGTTGTGGTTCCCTTGCTTGTTGCTCCCTTGCGGTTGTAAATCATCAGACTGTTCCGAAGTACTTGCAGCTTCCGATTCAGCGGGTTGAATTTCGATGCTATTTGCAACTCTCATAGTAGTACCTGTTTTCAACCACTTATCCATTTTGAGACACAAAACAGTATCAAGAGAAAGTCATTTAAAACATTAAAGCAGTGGTAGTCAACCTGGTCCCTTCCGCCCACTAGTGGACGATTCAAGCTTTCATGGTGGATGGTAGGGGTTTTGTCCGATGCTGAAGCTACTTTTCGTTATCACCGCGCATCTTACTCAATGACAGAGCAGTTTGTGCTGAACTGTAGTGCGCATGACGAGGGCGGGGTGTACCAGCGGCCATCACTCAAGTTGAGTTCGTTTCATGGTGGGCAGTACGTAATTAGATTTGTGAAAGTAAGTTCGTGTCTACGGCTTCAAACAAGTTTTATAAATTGTTTGAAATATTGTGAGCCCATGTCTCAAAAAAAGAAATACGCTCGTGGCTATTTACCGGAGTATCTGAAGATGGGTTTTATCGAATCTGGTGTAAATAAACAACTCTCAACGTGTTTACTGCGTCTTAAAACATTATCCAATGAAGCCAAGTCGATTGCGAGAAAATCTTGCTAAAAAGTATCTAAAAGATAAAGGCAAGTCCATTGAATATTTTCAGGAAATATAAAAAATTTCAAAATCACCCAACAATCCTTGTATCATTTCAGAAACAACATGCAACGAATAAAGCTGGATTAACTGTCGCTTATCACAATTCACAATTAATTACAAATAGTGGTAAAAGCTATAATACTGGAGAAACTTTAATAATTCACTCATAAAAGAATTTAGTCAACAGTAATGCATCAGGATATACCTGAAGCTTTCAAAATGTTGCCCCTAAGCGATAGCACAGTAAAGCCACGAATTGAAGAAATGGCAGTTAATGTTGAAAATAAATTTTAGGTATTCTCCAAAATTCTTCATTTTCCATACAATTTTTCGAGTCTACTATTGCAGATAATAATGTTTTATTGATGACATATATACGTTATTTTGATGAAAATAATACATTTCGAGAAGAAATGCTATTCGCAAAAAATCTCATTAGATACAAGAGGATTATCAATATTTAATGATGTGAAATCATACTTTGCAAAAAATAATATACCTTTTAACAATATTGTTGCATGCGCTACTGATGGAGCACCATCAATGGTATACCGCTATCTTGGATTTGCTGCTTATTTGAAGGAAGAAATGCCAAATGTTTTATGTATTCATTGTGTGGTGCACAGACAACATCTTGTAGGAAAACATTTAATTACAAGTCTCCATTCATCATTAACTATAACTATTAGAGCTGTAAATAAAATAAAATCAATGCCAAACATGATAGAATGTTTGGACAGCTGTGCCAGGACAATAATGAGGAATTTATTAGGTCACTTTTACACACAGAAGTTCGGTGGCTTTCTCTTTCTGTCAGCAATTAAAAACTGTGAAGAATGCCTTTTATTTGGCAGATATTTTCAAGGGATTTAATGAAATCTATTCGCAGCTTCAAAGAGCTAATAAAACTCTTATCAATTGCCCAAACATTGTCATTTTTTATCGACAAACTTGATCTTCTTTGTTATAATCTATTGAAGAGAGAATTTCATCAGTTTCCCAAATTATCATCTATAAAAGATGATGTAACTCTAGAGGAGATTAAAAGATTCAATAGCCACCATAACAAACTTAAATTGGATATGGAAAAACGATTTGAAGATAGTTTGAACTTGAAGGTGTATGACTGGATGAAAAATCCTTTTACTGCAAATATTGAGGAGGCTGGTACAACTTGATAAGAACTGTTAGAACTTATATATGATGAGAGTAAATGAAATTTCGATAGTGGTGGATATGAAAACCTATGGATAAATAAAAAATGCCTGCGTTGTATCCAAATATGTGGAAAAGGATATCCAATGTATTGATGCCTTTCCCTACCTCATTTCTTGTAGAATCAGGCTTTTGTGCTGTTAATCATATTATCACCAAACAGAGAAACCGTCTGAATACTTCCGAAAGAGGAGACTTTCGTTTGTTCCTTACGAAAAGTGAACCAGATATTATATATTTAGTTGCGCAACATCAGCCTCAAGGATCTCATGAATAATTAATTAAAGATCATTTAATAGACTTTATACTTTTATAGTTTTTATATTTATCTTTTCTTCAATTTAAGCAGCTTCCGCACTAGTAGGCGCTGTATAGATGGAGATGCAGAAATGCAGCATCAAATTAAATTTTTTGTGTATTATGAACATATGCAAAGTATAAATCAAAAGATAAATTTAACTACATATTTTTACTAAACCTCCACTCAAAAATTACGAGTACTTTGCAGTTGAGCTAAATTAAGTTACTGCGGAACCGGTGTGGGCGGTATGAAAATTTTACTACCAACAAAGATACAAAAGGCGGTGGAAGGTATGAAAATGTTGAGTACCCCTGCATTAAAGTAATAGCAACACACTTCAAATTAAGTACTCATAAAAAAAGGAAAGAAGCTAGGTTTATTAATTCACGTTACTCAATTTGCGCCCAATCGAACACTAAAATGATGGCCTGATTTCAATCGCGTTTTAAATAAAAATATCGATGCCGGAAGCTTTGAGACGTTTCGATATTTTTCTAGAGAATTACTAGAAACGAAAGAAAGAACAAAAGAGAGGGGAGGGCACATGCGTAATCTTGTAATATGATTGGTGGTGAGCGGGGGCAATGATCAATCAATTACTAGGTTTACGCCTATTACTTCCTTTTTTCTTTTTTAGGTGTTTTCCACGATTAATAATATTATTTTCGAGTATCCCCAACCGAACCGCCACGTACCCCCAAGGTTGCGCGTACCCCAAGTTGGGAACCGCTTGTCTAGACCATGCAGCAAATATAAATGCAGAGTGAGCAATGGCAACCTTATTATGTATCCATGATCACGTGACCAAAACAAGTCGTAACGTAACCCTTAGACTGCTTTCGTCTGATGGGTAAAACCCGACATTCGCCATCTGATTGGTCCACGGGACACGAGAAGACGTCCATCCTGATTGAAGACTTTGGCGATTTAACCACCTTTGTAGCCAGTCTATAGAAATGCACATTCTCACACCTATTCTGTCACAAGATGTTTTATCGCCAAACGAGGCGAAAATATATCAAATTGTCAAACCAAGTCAATTTCTCACTGAGCACTAGTGACTACTAGTCGACATGTTGGTCACACTTTTTGAAGCTCTTCTCAACAGCAATGCTCAGTCTACTTATATTTCAAGTCTGGTCATTCACGTATCTCGTCATTAGAAGAAAACTAACCAGATCTGGATCACTTCATCATAAAAAAATCCACACTATCTTGATGACGAAGTGCCTCGTGATTAGGAAAATTCGTCAGATCTTGATAGACGAAATATCTCGTCGAAACTACTTGCAGGGTTAGGAAAGTGGTGCTCAGGAAGATTTATTTCTGTGGAACTAATAATTTAAATTATTGGGTTGATGCAAAAGTTCGTTCCGTTTTTGGCGCTAGATGGCACTGCATCGCAAAACCGAAGTGTTATCTACTTCACACATGTAAAGTTTCAATGTTTGAAAGAAGGAATTTCAGCGAGTACTCGAGAAAAAATTGTGTTATTTGGTTGCGTTTTTTAAAATTTTGATAAGCATTAAAAGTGGCAGAAAAGAAGGAGCATTTTCTACATTTGCTTTATTATTTCCGAAAGGCAAGAATGCTTCGCAGACGGAAAGGAAGATATGTATTGTGTATGGTGAGGGATGCCGTTCACGCATCCACTTGCCGTAAGTGGTTCAGAAAGTTTCGTCACCTGGATAGTTCTTTAGCCAGAAACCTCAGAACTTCTATGAGCGCGGGATTATGCAGCTACCGGAGAGATGGAGAAAGGTCATCGAACAGAACGGCACATACTTTATTGATTAAATGCATTTTTAGTAAATAAAAGTTTTCGTCGATTTTTGTCAAAAAAGGGACGAACTTTGCATCAATCTAATGCATCGTGGATAAAACTACAATGCATTTGGTTGTAAAATGAATTTAGAATTGTTATTTCCTTCGGTACACAAGTAGTTGAAGTAACATCACACAGGAGGAACACAAGGGGCTATTGACGACTGTCCGAAGTCTATTCCGAAGGGAAAGATCTGAGGACAACATCTTATTTGAACCACAGTCAGATGACGACGTCATATATGAGCTGGCTCCTCACTCTCCAAACTTCCACACTACGCCAATGTGAGGACATTTGAGGACACGATCTATTTAAAGTTCATCAGACCCCACGTTCACGACGGTCGAGTTGGATTGAGTTTCGAACTCGCAAACCTCCGGTTAGTAATCCACTAATTCTCCAACCGGGCAACAGAGACCAATTATATCCCTCGTGTTGTATTTCTTTTGAAAAGACACTAAACAAACATTGCAATGTTCGTGGATTTAATTGTACTAAAAAATAAGTTTGCTTTCTTTGAGAAATATCACGGTGTTCAATATCTTCATGCGCAAACTTTTACGCTATAAGATTATTGAAGTAGGTACAGTTTTGAAACAAATACTTTTTTAGGTAACTCGTTTGGCTTGTTTTTTAAGTTGCCATGGAAGAATTTTTTAGAAAAAACACATCGATTTAGGCTAGCGTAAAATAATTAAAAAATTAACGAAAAGAATTTTAAATAGAAATGGAATCCACACAACTAATTATCCTTTGTAAAGTTCTTCGAAAATTAATCCCGATTTCTTAAGGAAATCCAGAAAAGGCTGCTTATCCTGACATAAAGGAAAAAATAACCGATCAGGAACTCCCTCATTTCCTAAAGTTACCCTACCACCAGAAAAATAAAACTCCAAATTTCTCAGAACACTCTGAAACTTATCTACAGAAGTCAGTACAGAAGGTTTGGCAAAATAAAAAAAGATAATGATTTGCAAAAATTAATAAGAGATTCAAATAAAAGCAAGAAACGATACATGATACGACAGCCCTGTGCTGCGTTTAAAATACGAACTGAAAGTTTTAATTTTTCAAATTTAGAGGATACAAAATCATTGCGAAAAAATACAAAAGGACGAATGAAATCAAAGGATGTGAAACGGAAAAGTTGGGAAAATTTTTTAAAGGACCAATAAAATCAAAGGACAATAAGATGGAAATGAAAAGAACATTCAAAACGAAACAGCCGGAAAAGAAATTTTTGTCTTTGCGAGGTCTCTATAATAAAGCGGGGGTTGCCTCTGCCTGCCACAACTCTCTACAAGAAACACACCGAAAAATGCGACCAAAGCGTTGCCACAAAAATTACCTTGAAATATGTACACTGCTGGCCACCCAAATTGCAACACCAAGAAAGACAAGAGATATCACAACAAAATTTATTTTGTAGATAACATGTTGACCAAGTATCAAATGATTAAATTTATAGACTTCTGTGAAGTGTGGTTCCTGCCAAAATCAGTAGCCAGAGTAGCCGCCATTGTTGGAGATCACCGCTGCCACACGCCTCGGCATTGATTCAAAGAGATTTTGGATGTGTTCTTGGGGTACAGCAGACCAAGCAGCTTCCACACGTTGCCAAAGTTGATCTGGTGTGGCAGCTGGGGATGTATTCTGGGTCAATCGTTGAACAACCATGGACCACATGCTTTCTATCGGCGAAAGATCCGGAGAGCGAGCTGGCCAGGGAAGCAATTCAATCTGGCGATTGACGAAGAACCCTTGGACAATGCGTGCCACGTGTGGTCGCGCATTATCCTGTTGAAATATGGCTGTGGGCAAGCCCTGAAGGTAAGGAAGGACAACTGGCTCCAACACCTCGGAGATGTAGCGCTGGCTGTTTAAAGTACCGGCAATGCGTACTAGAGGAGTGCGAGAGTGATATCCAATACCGCCCCATACCATAATACCCGGTGCAGGACCAGTGTGGCGGTGCATAACGCAGCTGTTCAGCATCCTCTCCACTGTGTCTCCAGACTCGAATCCGACCATCGTGGTGTTGCAGACAGAAGCGTGACTCGTCAGTAAAGACAATTTCATTCCATTCTGCTGTCCAAATCCTTCTTTCATCGCACCATTGGCGGCGGAAACGTCTGTGGTTCTGCGTCAAGGGTAGATGAAGCAATGGACGTCTTGCGGACAGACCACTCTGCTGTAAACGGCGTCGAATGGTACGCGCAGACACTGGATGATGCGGTACAGACTGAATGTGCTGTGCTATGGTTCGTGATGTGGCTGAGCGATCCGTCACTGCCATACGCACAATATGCCTGTCATCACGTGAAGTGGTGCACTGAGGTGGATGCGATCGAACACGTCGGTCCGTCGTACCCTCCTGCATCCAACGATCACATATCCGCATTACAGTTGTTTGGTTTCGTCCAACACGACTACCGATTTCCCTGAAAGATAATCCACAATCTCGGTAGGCCACTATCCTTCCTCTGCCGAACTCGGATACTTGATCAAAAGATGATCGCTGTTTTCTACGAGGCATAATTGATCGTTTTTTTGAAAAAACCACAAGAAAAACACAATTGCCGTACTTGAAATCGTCGAAATCTCCAAGCCTTAAATAGCGCTTTGAAGTGGCGCCACAGGCGCGCGTGATGTGCGTCTGCGCTGAAATTCTAATCATTTGCATATCTCACCTCCGCTAATGCATGTTGTAAATTTCATATTATTTGCATGCTTCCTTCAGGGTGTTGCATTTACGGTGGCCAGTAGTGTACTTTAATCACTTTAAAAACATTTGCCTTTTACTCTCTTACCCCTTTAACCTCTTATCCTCTTATTTTGCCCTCCAAGTGCTTTCGACGAGATATCTCGACCATCAAAATCTAACCAATTTTGCTAATGACGAGATATCTCGTCATCAAGATATTGCCAATTATTGGATGATGACGAGATGAAGATATGGTCAGTTTTCTTCTAATGTTCGTGATAGTGTTCATCCAACAAAATCTGATCGACTGTGCTAATGACGAGATACCTCGTCGAGACAATCACCAGGAATGTTAATATAACCAGTTACTAATAACTGTTACCAATCATTAGCAATACACGATAACTTTACCATCGTAAAAAAACAGTTTTACTTGATAATAAAGTAAGCTGATGTTCGTGGTATCCAAACGGGAGAAGAGCTATAGAAATGATTTTGTGGGAAAAGTGAAATCAACACAAGTTTCCACCAATCACCAAGCATTTTACAAATAAGTGTTACTCACTAATAATCCTCCAGTACCTATATAAGCGATTGGTCCGGGCTGCTAGAGATATTTCGAGAAACGTTGTTCCAACTGCTGTTTCTGTCTCAGGCTCTTCAGAGAATCATGGAAGAAATCAGTGTACCAGCAGAAGACTTGCACGATAATCATCGTCATTTACATTAATACGCGTTTTGGATATGCACCCTCGTTGGAGTGGTAGTAATTACAGGAATCTGCTTTGTTTCGCAACATCTACTTTGTGTAAGTACATTTTAATTAAGTAAGCTCTAGATTACTCATGCTTGGCAATATATGTAGCCGTAGCTCCATAAAACCAATCAACCAAGTGTTCACATATTTTCTGTCTTCTTTTGAGTTTGGATTTTGGAAAAATCAATTTTCCCATTTTGTAGGATGTTTCATATTTTATGAGCTTAAAGGCAGATTCATACTCTTATAGATATAAGTCTATTTTAAAAGTTTTATCTCCAATTTGCGGAGTTTACATATATTTGCATCATTTTTTAATGTGATAGTTATTTAGTCATTGGAATCTAGAGTAAATGTTCCTGTTAGGCAAATTCCTGTTAGGCAACGAAAAATTCCTGTTAGCAAAAAAGCTCTTTTTTATACACTACATACCACGCCCTTTAACATCGTTTATTAATATTGCTTGTTTGTTATGGTTGTTAGTAAACATTAATATATGTTTTTAATAAAACGAATCATTTGAACGGGCATATTCTGCATAGTTTAACTTTCTTCCATGAACATATATAATAACTGATTTATGTTTTACACATTACTTTAGGCTTGAATATATTTTTAATAATAATAATAATTCAATTTTATTGTGTCTCTACATTAAAACATTTTAATCCTTCGGGGGTTCAGACGCAAATATCCGTTTTACAATATGCCTTCGTCTTTGCAGGACACCTATAATCACTTTTTAACTTCTTGACTAATGTAATTTTTCCTACGATTCTTTTAAGGTGTATATGTATACACTAGAACTTTTTTAAATTTTAACTTTAAAAATCCAGTGTTTTCACAATAGGTCATTGGTTTGTGCTTAAACTCATTTCAGTGTGAAAAATTCTGATTAAGCTACTCATTAATTATCTAATTTAGATATAATTAGCTGACTAGGATGTTTTTGAACAGTGATATCTCAAATTCTAATGTGTTCAGAAAGACAATTCCTGTTGGAAATTATTCCTAATATTATTCTTCATGTTTTGATCCTCCATAAAGTGGCTAGAGGGAATACGTTCTTTTTTACAATTTTTTTCACGAAAGGAAGTCTAAAAATCACGATTTTTTCAGGAATTTCAATATTTAAAAATCAACTAAAAATTCATTTCTTAACCAATAACTTCGACTGAGGGTCAAAACATCCACTGTATTACATAGATTATAATGACACAAAAGTAATTATAATAGATCAGTTCATTGTAGAGTTATCACTGTTCGAAAGAAGCATCCTATTGCAAAAACAGTTCTTCAGAAATCGAGTTTAAGGTTTTGGAAACCTGTTTGTCTAAGTTGACAATACCTTACCCAAACCCTTGTAACTTGAAAACTATTTCGAATATTTACAAGATCTTTGTATCGTTTGAAAGCTAAGAGGTTGTATAATATATTGAATTATTAAAAAACATAGATATTTTGGTCAATTTTCGAGATTTCTAGTGTATACATACACCTTAACCTATAATGTGGTTATTTAGTCATCGTGTGTTGTTGGGTAAAAGCAATACTACCCTTCACGAAAATCTCTTGACGCTCAGACGTTTGATGTCTTGGGTTCAGTTCAATAATCATCCTCTGCTTTTACTAAAACGAGTCATTTCAACGGGGGTATACTCTGTATTCTCGAAAAAGAGCAGTTTCCCACGATAAAAAGGGTCGGTTAAATCCACACCGTGGAAACGTCGAAGGTTCGGGATCGTTTCATCAATACCCACCTATACCCGGAATTTAGAATATTAATAGTTATGCATTAAATGCACGAGCAGATTTCTCCATTGTCTCCAGTTGGCTTCCGGCTTCAATTGGGAAATGTATGTTGTCCCAGAGACCTCGCCCGTCACTAGCTCCTCTGTGGGTTTCTCAACAATGCAAGACGATCCTAGAATGGTACCACTACACCTAATTGAGACGTTGGACTATTTAAAATCAGGAGTGCGGTACCTATGCGTTATTGATTCCGTTAAAATGTTATTCATGTCACTCCTGATCATATACTGCTTTTTGTAAGTAATTTTTCATCTCAGTTTTAGAGAACTCGCGCTGTTTGAATCTTGTTTCAAATGTTTTGAAATTTGTCAGAAATATGTGGTGTTCCTATGAGTTCGCTGGCATGCGTGTTTGCGCGATGTTGAAACTACAAAGATTTTAAAGTTTGAAATTGATTTTAGTGCGGTTACTTGCACGTTTATTGGAGCGATCCAATTTTTCTGTCATACGGATAACCATAAATATTTTAAATCTAGAAATTGCGTTTAGGTTTTATTTATTTCTTAACGCAAAAAAATTTTATTTGCAAAAAAATGTACTTTAAAAGTATTGAATTTAGTTACCTTTTTGACATTTTACAAATTTTTTAATTAGTTCCTTTTTAGTACCATTAAAAAATTTGCTAGTGAACCTGAAGTACTTTTGAATACAGTAATGCGAGAGCAGACAGAAATTGTTCATTCTGAAATATAATTAGAACATTTGATAGCTAAAGAAAAGCATTTATGAGTATGTATTTGTTCTGCAACTAAAGATTAAAATTGATCTTAACTCAGTTTAAATTTACACGATTTCTGGAGCAATAAAAAATTTAGCACCTTAGAAAAAAATTTGAAACATGGAAATTTCATTTGTTTTTATCGTTTTTCAATTTATACTTGATAATTACTCGTGAAAAATATCTCTACTTAAGGTGTATGTATACACTAGAAATCACGAAAATTGACCAAAATATCGATGTATTTTTTAATAATTAAAAATATTGTCCAACCCTTTAGCTTTCAAACAATACCGAGATCTTGTAAATATTCAAAATAGTTTTCAAGTTACAAAGGTTTGGGTTAGGTACTGTCACCTTAGACAAACACGTTTCCAAAATTTAAACTCGATTTCTGAAGAACTATGTTTTTGCAATAGGATGCTTATTTCGAAAAGTGATAACTCAACAACGAATTGATCTATTATAATTACTTTTGTGTCATTATAATCTATGTAATACAGTGGATGTTTTGACAGTCAGTTGAAGTTATTGGTTAAGAAATGAATTTTTATTTTATTTTTAAATATTGAAATTCCTGAAAAAATCTTGATTTTTTTAGACTTCCTTCGTCAAAAAAAATGTAAGAAGAACATATTCCCTCTAGCAACATGATGGAGGGTCAAAACATGAAGAATAATATTAATAGGAATTGTCTTTCTGAATACATTAGAATTCGAGATATCACTGTTCAAAAAACATGCTAATTATCTAATTATATCTAAATTAGATACTTAATGATTAGCTTAATCAGAATTTTTCACACTGAAATGAGTTTAAGCACAAACCAATGACCTATTGTGAAAACACTGGATTTTAAAGTCAAAATTTAAAAAAAATGTTCTAGTGTATACATACACATAATGTAATCTGTTTTTCAAAAAACGCGCCACACTTTTAAACATTATTCGTTGATATTGCTTCTTTGTTATGCATTTTACTAAATTATATTATTGTTGGTCAACTCTTTAACCAACGGTTGGAATAAGATTTTTAAACTAATGATTGTTTTCTTGATCTCAGTGGAAAAATTCCTGTTAAGCAGGAAGCTCGTGTTTCGATACTACATGCCACACCCTTGAATATTGTTCGTTAATATTTCTTGTTTGTTATGCATTTTACTAAATTACATTATTGTCGGTTAGCTCTTTGATCGACGTTTGGAATAAGATTTTTAAACTAATGATTGTTTTGTTGATCTTAAGCTAGTTTTTCGACACTACATGCCACACACTTAAACATTGTTTGTTATGGTTATTAGTAAATGTTAATATAGATACTTGTTGCTTAACATTAATCGGAGTTAGGAAATGGATTTTTAACTAATTATTTTATTGTTGATCTCAGTGGAAAATATCTTGTTAAGCAGGAAATATCGTTGTTTGACACTACATGCCACACCCTTAAGTATTGTTTCTTAATATTGCTTGTTTCTTACGCATGTTAGTAAATGATATTATTGTCGGTTAACTAAAAGACGTTTGGAACTTTATTTTTAAACTAATAATTGTTTTGTCGATCTCAGTTTAAAAATTCCTGTTAATCCTCCATGTGGTTTTTACGAGATATCTCCTCCATCAAATTCTTCTAATTCTGCTAATGGCGTGGCACGTCGTCATAATGATAATGCCTTTTTTAATGATGACGACATTTGCCAGTTTTTATCTGATCACGATTTTATTTGATCTATCGTCATCAGATGAAAACTGATGATAGATATCTCGTCCATCAGGATTTGGTCAGTTTTCATTTAATAAGATACATTGTCAACACCACCACCAGGAGGGTTATGCAATTTAAAACAAAACATTTTTCCACATTCATAAGGATATACTTATAAGGGAGTTGTTTTGCACTTTTGCATCTAGTGCAGCTAGCATTAAAATTAGTTGTACCCCAAGGGTTTGGACTCTCATGAGGTGGTGCCTATGTCTCAGAAAAATATTGCTCGAATTGAAATCATCACAAAACCTACGCGAGATTATGGGGTCCGTTTTAGTTATCTAAGTATCTATATCTTTAGTTTTAAAACAAATAAATCAGTTTTTATAGGTTTGGATCATAATCTTTATCCTATATTTGTCATGATCTGTATTTATTATCTTTTGATAAAACTTTTGAAAACCTGAAAAACTGAAGCAATAAAATGCATTTAGTTTCCAACTGTCATTTAGGTTCAGTTTTCTTCTAATAAATTCCGCTTAATTACAATGAGTTATTTTCAATAATCTTTTGAATTTTCGATCATAATATTTATCCTATATTTGTCATGGTCTGTATTTATTATCTCCTTTAACTTTAGTTGTAAATCATACTGTCTTATTAGTTTAATAATTACTTATTTTGGTGATTTTATGTTACACTATATATATTGCGTTTGATATTTTCATTATGATATTTTCTTAAAATGGATGCGTTCAGTTTTCTTTATAACTTATACAAGATAGTTCGAATCATGTATTATTTTCCTACCTGTACAAACTCAGTGCTGAATAAATTTCAGTTATCTAAGTATCTATATCTTTAGTTTTTAAACAAATAAAACAGATAGTTTTTATAGGTGTGGGTTTTTATGAAATCTTCAATTTACATTTTCGAAAAACATTTCATCCAGACACTTCACAACTTTTAGTTAATAACCGTTAAACTTTTTATTCTTTTTCCATGTGCATATATTTATGCTATTATGTTTTCAGCGATAAGGTTAAAATGAATCAAAGCATTCGATTGTACCGATTATATTGAAAATGCACAAAGCTATTTGTAAATAAACACAAAATCTTAAAAAGTAAAAAAGAAAATGGAAGACTTATTAACCTTCATGTGGTTCGGGAATTGGTAGCCCGGTTGGAAGAGTAACGGACTAGCGACGGAGAGTTGCGAGTTCGAATCAAACCAAAGTAACAATTTTGTTTCTATAGCAGAGTATTGTATACATACATACCATTATGTATTTCATGTATGCATTATTTTATATCTATCTGCACTCAGGAAAGTGTAAAAATGTAATTTTTATTTGTTTTACATACAAACCTGTTAATCTATGTTTCTAAGAACATTTTATAACAGTTGGGTTGAAGAAATATGCAGGATCAATAAAACTCCAAAGGGAAAACATTGGGATCAGCTTTGGGAAATAGAGCCGACTCCTCTTTAAAATTAGTGGTACCCCAAGGGGTTTGGATTCACATGAGGTGGTGCCTATGTATCAGAAAAATATTGCTCGAATTGAAATCATCTACCTATGCGAGATTGTGGGGTCCGTTTTAATTTCTTTTATTTTCCTGTAGATGGCGTAGAACCACGAAATTTATCATTTCGGCTTTAAAGCTCTTAACCCTCCGAGTGGTTTCGACGAGATATCACGTCCATCAAGATCTGACCAGTCTTGCTAATGAGACAAGATACCTCGTCCAGACAACCACCAAGAGGTTTAAATGCACTTGCAGAGTTTGAAATTATCTGTCTTGTTTTTGGCACGGCTTGGCCAAATATAGCCCTGCGCCATAACCCCTTAACCAACCAATCAACAAAACTTTCTATAAAAATATCCATATGAGAGGTTTTGTTTCCTTAATAATTGAATAGTATGTGAAAAAAGTCTTCTAAAATTGTAAGCATGAACTAATCATTTTGTTTATTGCAGTGCACAAACATGGTTCTTCGATCGACGTAGACGTTGTTGCGTGTGTGGTCACTCCAATAATCAGAGAGATGGAGAGGATGCGGAAAGAGAAGAAAATACGGAGATAATTCCCTCACGACACAACTTCCGAAGACCCTTGCCTCCTTTGCCAACCGGAGAAGAAGTGAGAGAACCGATGATTGGTGATTCATCAAGACGCACTAACGGCGAGCATTCCAATACACGTTCCACAGAATGCCGTAAAACAACAACGGAAAACAGATTTGGATGGATCGGCAACCTAAATGGGGAAATGGACCAGATTGTCCCTTTAGATACTAGATTCAGTGAATCATATTGCAAATATTGCGATGCATATCTTTTGGGAGTGAATAGAAAGTGCAGCTGTGAAACGAAACCAAAAAGGTTGATCAAGGGCAAACCAATACCTAATGGATGGGCAACCCCTCTACATAATAGTCCTTTCTCTGAGAACAGTGAATCTGGAAACCCTGTACGATCTGAAATTATACCCGAACACTTGAACACGATCGATAAATCAACAGGGGCGGTACCTAAAGCGACCAGAGGTTGTGATAGCTATGCTGAGTCGCAACGAAGAAGGAAGTTGCCTTTTAAAGGGATTTTGAAATCAAAAAAATCGAATTCCTATGATAGAAGACCGTTATGTGGGGACAACCGTCCACCGCTACCTTTAGCAGCTGAGGATAAATGGGCTGATAAGAAAGTAAAGGACCATAAAAAAAGTACGGAGAGATCAGAAGATCCAACATTGCATCCAAAGGCTGGAGAGAAACGTGTCCAATTCAAAATACCTAACACGCATACGGAAAAAAAAGTCTCCGCATTTGCTATGCATAAAAAAGATATCTTTTTTCCAAAGCCACCTAATTCTTATCCTGGAAATACTTCTGATGAAATATTTAGAAAAAGAAAACAAGATGAACTCGATGAAGTTAAAAGAATGGCAAATAGAAGTTCGGATTCTGGAAAGGGTTTGTCTTCAAACCACACGGCATCAGCTGAATACGAAGGTACATTAGAACCAAACATGCGTATTTTTATAAAAAAATGCAAGGCACCAGGTAGGAATCAGGTTGTACAGCAACCAACATCGAAAAGTACGCCATCAAAACCCATCAAAATGTGCCCTCCACTTGAACATAGATCGCTTTCACATTGCCAACCTATTTCACCTTATCTGAAATTTGAAGAAGCCGTGCATCGTGGAAACGCACTTGATAAAGATCGAACAGAATGCGATAGTTCTGCATTTCAAAATACCATTAAACCAGTAGATAGAAAAAAGGTTGATCCCTCGAGTCTTGATTCTACTAGTAATATAGGAACTCAGGTTGAAAGTCAAGCATCAGCAAGAATTGAATCTGAAAGACATTTTCCCAAGAGTTCTTCGATATCAGGACCAGAACTCAAAACCATTTCACCCTACCTGCAATATGAAGAGTTCATAAAGTATGCAAGTGGGCTTGACAACAATCAAAAAGGAAATACCAGTGCGTTGCATGAAAATACAATTCAAGCAGTTGGATATGTAAAAAATGAAGAGACCGTTTCAATGAACCTTACCCCTACAAGGAATGTAGGAAATCTAGTTCAAGAGCAGCCTCTTGATTATCGCCCCAAATTACCATTCTTTAGGGTAACAGCAAAAGAACAGAAGGACCTTTCTTCAAGGGATACTTCCGCATTGAAACATGAAAAAAAATGTATTTCACCTTATGTGAAATACACGGAAATAGAAACGTGTGGCTATGAAACTGCTGAAGATGGGAATGAATATACTAGTGGCTCAAATCAAACTGAAATTAAATTTGTTGAAAAAAGAAAAACTGAAGAGAATGAATCCAAGAGCCCCTTCTCGACTAGTAATGAAGGAAACAAGGCACAAGAGGAAGCAACAGGAAAAGATGAATCTAAAACAATTCGTCCGAAGTGCAATCTCACACTGAAACTTGAAACCAAACGCATGTCACCATGTGTGAAGTACACAAAAATCAAAACAAGCCGCCATGAAGCTGTTGAAGATGGAAAAGACGGTAGCAGTACTTCATGTGAAACTGAAATTAAATTTGGCGAAGAGAATGAATTCAAGAGCGAAGTTTCTGTCACTAATGAAATAGATCAAGTTAAAGATCAAATTTCAGCAAATGATGAACCAGAGGTAAACTTTCCGAAGTATTCTTCCATACCCAAACCCAAAGACGAATGTATTTCTCCGTATATGAAATACTCAAAAACTACAGCTTCCCATGAAAGTATGCCTGACGGGATTTTGATAACATGTGAAAGCTCTTCAGGCCACATTCAAAGAGAATCACTTGAAATTCCTGCCAAACTAAAAGCAGAAGGGGAAATTGAATCAAATTCTGTAAAAGATGTTCGTAATGTTGGGCCCATAAAGGGTTATACTTACGGAAAAAAACGAACTGGGAGCGATATTGATGTTCTTAGTGAAGTTAACCAAGATTCACGATCATATGTCCAAGAGTTGAACAAACCTGGCAGTTGTGTGGAATTCAAAATAGACCTGAAAGGCCAGGACAGACATGAAAAGAAAAAAATTGAATCACGAAAGGAAGAAATGAAACATGGTGAAAATGAATCATGTGATTTTAGATATAGGTCTAGAGTTTGCGAGGATCAAGCAATATTGGGTGCATCAAATGCACCGTATGTCAAATTAAGTGATTTAAAATCTGCATTAGGATGTATGGTTGGTGCTGTTGACCAGACGCCTGTCTTTGACAAAGACAAGGCTGAGGATCAAATTGCGAAAAAGCTTGAAAAAATGTTCACGAAGCAAATGGAGGGAAATCCCTCAGGAATGTCCAGCTACTGTGAGAGCTGTAACACAGAATCAAGTGAGCTGAGTATTGCAGGGAATCAAGCTTCGGGATTGCGTAACAAGTTGATACCATGTAAGCCCTTTGACGGTGCCGACGTGCAAATTTCGGGAAATCCACTCGATATGAAGGCAATCCAAGACAGTAAGGGATTAGTTCACCATTATATTGATGATAGTCGCATGAAAATGGAAGAGGAAAATCAAGTCTGTTCTGATGATAGCGGCATGAAAATTAAAGAGAAAAAGCAAGATAGAATCATGCAATTTGAAGATAAAATTCAACTGAGTTTTGTTGAAAATAAAGCAAATGCCGAAGGAAAACCATATGGAATAAAACCGCTTGCAATCGCAAGATTGGAAACCATTCCGGAATATTATGAAGGTAACCTTGGGGCAGTTCCAGAGATTGTGATTGACGTAGAAAAAAATGCATAAAAAATATTGAAAGAAAGCGAGTGTCCCTTGTTGAACTTAAAGAGGATAAAGTGTTTAGAGGAACTGTTTCATGAAAATGAGTCAATGACAAGTGATTCAGATAGCGATGAATGAGTGATGCAGGCTCGTATGTCACTCACCGAAAATATATAGATGTCTATGTGATTCTGGTGTAATTGTAGAAATAAGTAAGAGTTAAAAAAAAGAACTAATTACGGTGACGGACAATACTAAATTGAAAAATTAAACTCTTAAATTGCATTAATTCTAAAAATAAACGACTGAAAGGAACACTTGGATATAATTTAATATAATGGCTGATGGGTCAATTCTTATAGCTTAAGCGCAATCGCCGAGTATCCTAAATTTAATGAATGACAGATATATCCTTGTTTTGTAATGTAATTTCAATGAGAATAATTGAACGAATTATTATTTAAAATTACGTACTACAAATATGCAATTACATAAATGTCACATAATTATAAAACATCAAATATAATAATATTCTAATTATTTGAAAATGTATACCAAACTTAAATATTGACAACCTGAGCAAATTGCGTTGTTTCTTCCATATTAAGGGGCCATATGTATAACTCATTCTTTCAAACTTAAAATTTCATAAATTAAAAAGGCAACAGGAAAGTATTTTTATGCACAGGTCTATGTAAAAAATAATGCAATATGAAAATTTAAATTCGTTCACGACAAATCAAATTACACTGTTTCTTTCTTATTACGGGGCCTACGTAGAACTCGCTCTTAAGCTTCAATCATCATAACGAATTTTGAAAAAGGGCATGTATTTTTATGCATAGGTCTATGTAAAAACAATTTAAAATGTATGAATGTATTAATGTTTATTAAATCAAACAAGTTAATATTTATATATTTAGAAAACTTTTATAACACTTTAAATTTCACAAAATACACGAGCTTGAAAATTGTGATTCTATGTATAGATCTTTGTAAAATGTTTCAAAGTTGATGAATTTATTAAGAGTATTTACAACACAAATGACTTGTATTTATATAGGTATTGAAACATTTTGAAAGAGACGAGTTTATTTTCTAAGATTTTTGCTAAACTTTACAGAAAGACAATCAAAATTTGGTATTAATTAACACTTTTTATAGATAAATATGTTACCCCTTATTTATTTCACTATAATATCAATTTTCAAGAGTTTGAAAATACATGCACTTTCAACGAAAATATTTCAAATAAACATTTCTAAATCTGAAGTTTATGTAGAAATTTGGTTCCTTTCTTGCTTTAGTATTTGAAACTTGATTACTGTATTGCTCAGTAATTATAATTGTTTTCTTATGTGATTTTTGAAACTGAAATAAATTTTGGAATTTGGGTTAATCTTGTCTTGCACTTTGTATATTGAATAATTTTGGTATGATTCAAAATTCCTCAATTATAATTAACAAAATTAAAGATATTGATACTGTCAGGAATGCATACAACATAATACATTATACAAGAATTATTTTATGTACTCATAAACTCAAGAATTACTTTATATTTACAAATATACCGTAATTATTTTAATATTCTCAAATGTACAATAAGTATTTATAATGTTTTTATAATACACAAGAATTATTTATAATATTCTAATTCTCAAGAATTTTTTTAATTTTCTTATATGGACAAGACTATTTATAATGTTCTCATAAGAAGAATTGTTTTAATGTTCTCATACACACATTAATTATTTTGACATTCTCATCTGGACAAGAATTATTTATCTCAAACTAAATATTTACCTTAGTTTACCAATAGTTAAATTAAAAGAAACTCAAATAAAACTTTTGCAAACGTATAAATGCATACACCAGATCTGAATATGTCGACGAATAAAATATATCACAACGTACATAAAAATAGTTTAATTTGATGTAATGAAGAAGTAAATATCACTTCAAAGTATTGTACTATTTATTGTACAAAAAATTCAAATACATTGCACTTTAAAGAAAACTAAATTTTAGTGATAAATGCAAACATGAATACTTCTTTTTTGGCACAATTTGATTTTTCAGAGTATGTGAGTTAGGCGGATCAATTATGAGTCTAATGACTTAAGAGATGTATAAATGTTTATTCAAATATAAGGAACCAAAAGATATGTTTCTCATCAATAATATCAGAATATCCTTATCATAAAATATAATGGAATTTAATATTATGTGTATTCTTCAGTTACATATATTCAACATTTATAAATGTCAAATAAGTGAGCAAATAGTAACATTATCTCAAACAGATGATTGTATAGCTTTTAATATGATTAATTCTAAGCATAGAATGCATAGAAACTAGAAACAATAAAATATTTTAATATGCCTAGTAAATAGAGTCTAATAATTATCTGATTTTATCATTTATGACATAAGATTAATAGAAAATGCACCACAAAAAGCATTTATGTCAAGCACGATCAATTTACATTATGTGTATTGAATTTAGTATTTATAAATGTGACAGATTAGTGATCAAATAGTCACAAAGTTGTATAGACTTGTGTATCTCAACCTTGTTCTCTCCCATACCCCTTGTTAAAACTTTTCATTTATGAGTAACCCCTTATCTCATAACCCTTCTCACCCATCCCTACACTCAACGCAAAAAAGTTTGTTTTTGTTAGGTAGTAATGTTCTTAGGTTAATCAAGCGACCAAATTGATGACACTTATAGGCTTTTATTTTTGATTTTACATTTTACAATTTTTTAAAATAGCAGTCTAACCTCAAAACAAATAGCATTATAGTAATTTTCAATCCCATAAACTTATGATGAAAGTTAACAACAATTTTTCAACTTGATAGGCAAGTTTTCAAACGTTTCAAGAATTTCAATGCGGTCCTTAAGCTTGTTTCATGGAACTAAGTTTTTTAAAATCAGGTTCAAATGAAGACAGAAATAACCTCAAGTCAGGAGCAGCATCAAGATGATTTCGATATTCATTCTCAATATACGCATAAGACGAGAACGCTTTTTCGACAAGCTCTGTGTTCGTGAAAGGCAATACGTATTTTATTGCTTCATAACTGAGTTCTTGGTACTCTTCTTTCACTGCTATCCAGAAGTTAATGAGATTTCTTTTTTGAAATCAGATTGTAAAGAAAAATCAGTCGAAAGTTCAATCAACATTTCTTTTTCAGAAATTGATAATTTTTCGGCTTGCTGAAAGAACAATTCGTCGATTGGATTTGAAATCCAGTTATCTTCACTATTTGGCTTTGGGAAAAAACTGTCTGAAGGATACCTTAAGTCCTTTTAAGTGAGCTATTATACTAATTTTTACTTCTTTTGACAATTTCAGCTCGTTTTCATATAAGAAACTGTGAAGTGTCTCAAAAACTTCACACTATTCTTTTTCGATGCAATTCCCAAAAATTCAATTTCTTGATCATTGACTCGATTTTATCAGACACCTTAAAGACGTTTATAGAACTGTTCTGTAATCCTAAGTTGAGTTATTTATTTCTGTAAAAATATCAGATAAGTATGCAAGCTGTTGAAGCCACTCGCTTTCATGAAACCTAGAGCTCTACTGAAGAAGGTGGTCTTCAAAAAAGTTGAACTTCATGTTTCAATTCAAACAATCTTGTGAGTACTTTTCCTCGTGAAAGCCACCTCACTTCAGTGTGCAAAAGTAATGTTTTGTAGAGGCTGTCCATCTCTACTCACAAAGATTTGAATAGTCTTGGGTTTGTTGAATTGGCCTAAATAAAATTAACAACTTTCATAGATTGATGGAGCACTTCCTTCAATGAATATGTCAGGGGTTTGGAAGCTAGGATTTGTCTGTGAATACAGCAATGGCTTCAAGTTACATGGGGAGCGACTTCTTTGATGCGACCGCGTAAGCCTGTATAACAACCAGACAGATTTTCCACCATTCATGCAAACACCACAATAATTGGTCCAATCAATACCTTTTTCACAGAAATAACCCTGAATTGCATTAAATATAATCTCGCCTGTGCATCTTTCAGTGAGAGGATAGCACAGTAAAAGATTTTCTTAAAACGCGTTGTCATGTAAATATCTTGCAACAAGGAAAATTGCCAGATTGGAAACATCAGTGCCTTCATCTACCTGTATTGAAAAGAAGGGACTGTTTATATTCTTTCAATTACTGTAGACTCAATGCCGTCAAACATGTCGTTAATTCTTCGAGAAACTGTATTATTTGAGAAGGGAATATTGTTAATTTTTCAGACATATGGTCTTCACCGAAAATACAATGAACAGCATCTTTGATACAAGGAGATAACAAATTTTCAGAGATTGTGTGATTTTTACCGCTTTTAACAATACGATAACTTATTCTGTACGATGCTTCAACCGCATTCCCATGAACTTTGCAGATAACACAAAAGATGTTACATTAGGACCGTTTGATAATCGCCAAAAAAACTGGTTTTTATTTTTATAAATTGGTTACTTTGTTTCTAAATGTCGCATTAATAAAGATGGTATTATGGCACCGTTCGACAAATCTCTCCACAGACAACGCACAGTGGTTTTGGACCGTCTTCATCTCCCGTTACTGAAAATCCATATGACAGTATTCATCACAATATTTTCTCTTTTTTCGACGAGCACTTTTGTTGTGGTTCCCTTGCTTGTTGCTCCCTTGCGGTTGTAAATCATCAGACTGTTCCGAAGTACTTGCAGCTTCCGATTCAGCGGGTTGAATTTCGATGCTATTTGCAACTCTCATAGTAGTACCTGTTTTCAACCACTTATCCATTTTGAGACACAAAACAGTATCAAGATAAAGTCATTTAAAACATTAAAGCAGTGGCATTCAACCTGGTCCCTACCGCCCACTAGTGAACGATTCAAGATTTCATGGTGGGTGGTAGGGGTTTTGTCCGATGATGAAGCTACAGTGTCTTAAAAGTTCCCGTACTCCTACTTTAAAAAATTATTTGCGCGTGTATTTTTTTAATTATTGAATTTTATCGTCTGCTTATAATTTTATGGATTCTTTAATTTTTATCGTTTGGTTTTCTTCTCGCTTAAGTTGTGCGATAATAAAGTTCCATGTCATTTTGTTCTTCATTGCAGAATGAATTTATCACGCATTCAGAGGATTGCACTTCTTGAGGCTTATTTTGAATGCAAATCATATGAAAGATGTAAAGAATTTTGGCGACATAAATATCCAGATGATACAATACCGAGTAAAGATACGCTATATCAACTCGTTCGGCGATTTCGTGAGACAGGTTCGGTGGAAGAAAAACACAGGAGTGGAAGAACGAAAGTCGTTACACCAGACTTGTGCAAGAAACTCAACGAAGGATATTGCAATCTCCTCATCAATCGGTGAGGCGTTTGTCGCAACAAATGGGCACATCACGTGGATCGACACATAAGGCTTTAAAAGCTTTGCATTTTCGTGCTTATCATGTAAAAATGTTACAGGAGCTATAGCCACCGGACAATGAGAAGCGGCTTTATTATTACCGATGGTTCCGAGATTTATTCGCAACAACATCAACATTTTGGACAAAACATTTTTCTCCGAAGAGGCATGGTTTCATTTAGGTGGTTAAGTGAACGCGCAAAACTCCCGCATTTGGGCGACGACAAATCCCCATTCATTAATGCAAAAACCTTTACATTCTCAAAAAATTGGCGTTTGGTGTGCCGTATCACGCAAAAGGATTGTTGGTCCTCTGTTTTTCGATTCAACTGTTGATGGCACTGTATACAGAGACCTTATCCAACAATTTGTTGCATTATTAGAAGTGAATGAACGATATTCTTGGTTCCACCAAGACGGTGCAACCTGCCATACAAGTAATGAAACCATGGGCATGCTTCAAGATTTTTTTTGTCGATAGACTCATCTCAAGAAATCTTTGGCCACCTCGTTCCATTGATCTGAGCATCCCTGACTTTTTTCTGTGGGGATATTTAAAGAACAAAGTTTATGACGATAATCCCCAAACAATAGATGATCTGAAAATTGCCATTACTCAAAGGATACAAGAAATCACTCCCAGCATCTTGAAACGCGTTTCTAAAAATATGCGCAAACGACTTCAACTTTGCCTCCAAGAAAGGGGCGGACATTTTGAACGTTTATTGTAAATGCGAGTTCAAATTTTTTTCCTACTTTATGTTAAAAGTGCTTTTTACCATTAGCATAAAAATAATTGTTTTAAAATTTGTTGTTTTTGTATAATGAATTCACGAATCGTCAGTACGGGAACTTTTAGGACACTCTACTTTTTGTTATCACCGGGCATCTATGACTCAATGACAGAGCAGTTTGTGCTGCACTGTAGTGCGCATGACGAGGACGGAGTGTACCAGCCGCCATCACTCAAGTTGAGTTCGTTTCATGGTGGACCAGTACGTAGTTAGATGTGTGAAAGTAAGTTCGTGGCTACGGCTTCAAACAAGTTTTATAAAATGTGTGAAATATTGTGAGCCCATGTCTCAAAAAAGAAATACGCTCGTGGCTATTTACCGGAGTATCTGAAGATGTGTTTTATCGAATCTGGTGAAAATAAACAACTCTGAATGTGTTTACTGCGTCTTAAAACATTATCCAATGAAGCCAAGTCGTTTGCGAGAACATCTTGCTACAAAGTATCCAAAAGATAAAGGCAAGTCCATTGAATATTTTCAGGAAATATATAAAAAATTTCAAAATCGCCAACAATCCTTGCATCATTTCAGAAACAACATGCAACGAATGAAGCTGGATTAAATGCCGCTTATCACAATTCACAATTAATTACAAAAAGTGGTAAAAGCTATACTATTGGAGAAACTTTAATTATACACTCATAAAAGAATTTATGCCAACAGTAATGCATCAGGATGTACCTGATACTTTTAAAACGTTGCCCCTAAGCGATAGCACAGTAAAGCCACGAATTGAAGTAATGGCAGTTAATGTTGAAAATAAACTTTTAGGTATTCTCCAAAATTCTTCATTTTCCATACAATTTTTCGAGTCTACCATTGCAGATAATAATATTTTATTGATGACATATATACGTTATTTTGATGAAAATAATACATTACGAGAAGAAATGCTATTCGCAAAAAATCTCATTAGATACAAGAGGATTATCAATATTTAATGATGTGAAATCATACTTTGGAAAAAATAATATACCTTTAAACAATATTGTTGCATGCGCTACTGATGGAGCACCATCAATGGTATACCGCTATCTTGGATTTGCTGCTTATTTGAAGGAAGAAATGCTAAATGTTTTATGTATTCATTGTGTGGTGCACAGACAACATCTTGTAGGAAAACATTTAATTACAAGTCTCCATTCATCATTAACTATAACTATTAGAGCTGTAAATAAAATGAAATCAATGCCAAACATGATAGAATGTTTGGACAGCTGTGCCAGGAAAATAATGAGGAATTTATTAGGTTACTTTTACACACAGAAGTTTGGTGGCTGTCAAAGGGTACATGTTTGTCTCGTTTTGTAGCATTATATGATAGTATCATACATTTTTTTAAATATTAATGAGACCAATCTCTGTCAACAATTAAAAACAGCAAAGAATGGCTTTTATTTGGCAGATATTTTCAAGGGATTTAATGAAATCTATTCGCAGCTTCAAAGAGCTAATCAATTGCCAAAATATGGTGTAATTATTTATCAACAAACTTGATCTTTTTGTTATAATCTATTGAAGAGAATTTCATCAGTTTCGCGAATTATCATCTATAAAAGATGATGTAACTCAAAAGGAGATTGAAAGATTCAGTAGCCACCTTAACAAACTTAAATTGGATATGGAAAAACGATTTGAAGATAGTTTGAACTTGAAGGTGTATGACTGGATGAAAAATCCTTTTACTGCAAATATTGAGGAGGCTGGTACAACTTTCCATGAACTGTTAGAACTTATATATGATGAGAGTAAATGAAATTTCGATAGTGGTGGATATGAAAACCTATGGATAAATAAAAAAATACCTGTGTTTTATCCAAATATGTGGAAAAGGATATTCAATTTATTGATACCTTTCACTACTTCATATCTTGTAGAATCAGGCTTTAGTGCTGTTAATCATATTATCACCAAACAGAGAAACCACCTGAATACTTCCGAAAGAGATCTTCGTTTGTTCCTTACGAAAAGTGAACCAGATATTATATATTTAGTTGCGCAACATCAGCCTCAAGGATCTCATGAATAATTAATTAAAGGTCATTTAATAAACTTTATACTTTTATAGTTTTTATATTAAATTTTCTTTTCTTCAATTTAAGCAGCTTCCGCACTAGTACGCGCTATATCAATGGAGTTGCAAAAATGCAGCATCAAATTTAATTTTTTGTGTATTATAAACATATGCAAAGTATAAATCAAAAATAAATTTAACTACATATTTTTAGTAACCTCCACTCAAAAACTACGAGTACTTTGCAGTTGCGCTAAATTAAGTTACTGCGGAACCGGTGTGGGCGGTAAGAAAATTTTACTACCAACAAAGATACAAAAGGGGGTGGAAGGTATGAAAATGTTGAGTACCCCTGCATTAAAGTAATAGCTAAACACTTCAAATTAAGCACTCATAAAAAAGGAACGAAGCTAGGCTTGTTAATTCACGTTACTCAATTTTCGCCCAATCGAACACTAAAACAATGGCCTGATTTCAATCGCGTTTTAAATAAAAATATCGATGCAGGAAGCTTTGAGACGTTTCGATATTTTTCTAGAGAATTACTAGAAACAAAAGAGAGGGGAGGACACATGCGTAATCTTGTAATATGATTGGTGTTGAGCGGGGGCAATGATCAATCAATTACTAGGTTTACGCCTATTACCTCCTTTTTTCTTTTTTTAGGTGTTTTCCACCACTACTAATATTATTATCGCGTATCCCCAACCGAACCGTCACGTACCTCAAGTTGGGAACCGCTGTACAGTAAATATAAATGCAGAGTCAGCAATGGTAACCGTATTATTTATTCATGATCACGTGACCAAAACAAGTCGTAACGTAACCCTTAGACTGCTTTCGTCTGATGGGTGGAACCCGACATTCATCACCTGATTGGTCCACAGGACGCGAGACGTCCATCCTGATTGAAGACTTGGGCGATTTAACCACCTCTGTAGCCAGTCTATAGAAATGCACATTCTCACACCTACTCTGTCACAAGGTGTTTTATCGTCAAACGAGGCGAAATATATCAAATTGTCGAACCAAGTCAATTTTTCACTGAGCAGTAGCGTGACTACTAATCGACACGTTGGTCACACTTTTCGAAGCTCTTATCAGCAATGCTCAGTCTACTTATATTACAAATCTGGTCATTCACGTATCTCGTCATTAGAAGAAAACTGACCAGATCTGGATCACTTCATCATAAAAAATTTAGCACTATCGTGATGATGAAGTGCCTCGTGGTCGTTCAAATCTTGATAGACGAAATATCTCGTCGAAACTACTTGTAGGGTTAGGAAAGTGGTGCTCAGGAAAATTTATTTCTGCAGAACTAATAATTTAAATTATTGGGTTGATGCAAAAGTTCGTTCCGTTTTTGGCGCTAGATGGCACTGCATCGTAAAACCGAAGTGTTATCTACTTCACACGTGTAAAATTTTGATGTTTGGAGAAGGAATTTCAGCGAGTACTCGGGAAGAAATTGTGTTATTTGGTTGCGTTTTTTAAAATTTTGCTAAGCATTAAAAGTGGCAGAAAAAAAGGAGCATTTTCTACATTTGCTTTATTATTTCCGAAAAGGCAAGAATGCTTCGCAGACGGAAAGGAAGATATGTATTGTGTATGGTGAGGGGTGCCGTTCACGCATCCACTTGCCGTAAGTGGTTCAGAAAGTTTCGTCACCTGGATAGTTCTTTAGCCAGAAACCTCAGAACTTCTATGAGCGCGGGATTATGCAGCTACCGGAGAGATGGAGAAAGGTCATCGAACAGAATGGCACATACTTTATTGATTAAATGCATCTTTAGTGAATAAAAGTTTTCGTCGATTTTTGTCAAAAAAGGGACGAACTTTGCATCAATCTAATGCATCGTGGATAAAATTACAATGCATTTGGTTGTAAAATGAATTTAGAATTGTTATTTCCTTCGGTACACAAGTAGTTGAAGTAACATCACACAGGAGGAACACAAGGGGCTATTGACGACTGTCCGAAGTCTATTCCGAAGGGAAAGATCTGAGGACAACATCTTATTTGAACCACAGTCAGATGACGACGTCATATATGAGCTGGCTCCTCACTCTTCAAACTTCCACACTACGCCAATGTGAGGACATTTGAGGACAGGATCTATTTAAAGTTCATCAGACCCCACGTTCACGACGGTCGAGTTGGATTGAGTTTCGAACTCTCAAACCTCCGGTTAGTAATCCACTAATTCTCCAACCGGGCTACAGCGACCAATTATATCCTTAGTGTTGTATTTCTTGTTAAAAGACACTAAGCAAACATTGCAATGTTCGTGGATTTAATTGTACTAAAAAATAAGTTTTGCTTTCTTTGAGAAATATCACGGTGTTCAATATCTTCATGCGCAAACTTTTACGCTGTAAGATTATTGAAATATGTAAAGTTTTGAAACAAATACTTTTTTAGGTAACTCTCTTTGCTTGTTTTTTAAGTTGCCATGGAAGAATTTCGTAGAAAAACACATCGATTCAGCGCTAGCGTAAAATAACTAAAAAATTAACGAAAAGAATTTTAAATAGAAAAGGAATCCACACACCTAATTATCCTTTGTAAAGTTCTTCGAAAATTAATCCCGATTTCTTAAGGAAATCCAGAAAAGGCTGCTTATCCTGACATAAAGGAAAAAATAAACGATCAGGAACTCCCTCTTTTCCTGAAGTTACCCTTCCACCAGAAAAATAAAACTCCAAATTTCTCAGAACACTCTGAAACTTATCTACAGACGTCAGTACAGAAGGCATGGTAAAATTACAAAAATAATGATTTACAAAAATTAAGAAGAGATTCAAATAGAAGCAAGAAACGATACTGCATGCTGCGTTTAAAATACGAACTGAAAGTTTTAATTCTTCAAATTTAGAGGAAACAAAATCATTGGGAAAAAATTCAAAAGGACGAATGAAATCAAAGGATGTGAAACTGAAAGGTTGCGAAAAAATTTTAAAGGACCAATAAAATCAAAGGACAATAAGACGGAAATGAAAAGAACATTCTAAAACGAAACAGCCGGAAAAGGAATTTTTATATTTGCGAGGTCGCCATAATAAAGCGGGGTTGCCTCTGTCTGCAACAACTCGCTACAAGAAACACACCGAGAAATGCGACCAAAGCGTTGCCACAAAAAGTACCTTGAAATATGTACTTTAACCACTTTAAAAACATTTGCCTTTTACTCTCTAACCCTTTTACCCCTTACCTCTCCCCTTTACTCTCTTACCCTTTTAACCTCTTACCCTCTTATTTTACCCTCCAAGTGCTTTCGACGAGATATCTCGTCCATCAAAATCTAACCAATTTTGCTAATGACGAGATATCTCGTCATTAAGATATTGCCAATTTTTGGATGATGACGAGATCAAGATATGGTCAGTTTTCTTCCAATGGTCGTGATCGTGTTCGTCCAACAAAATCTGGTCAATTGTGCTAATGAGACACCTCGTCGAGACAACCACCAGGAATGTTAATATTACCAGTTACTAATAACTGTTACCAATCATTAGCAATACCCAAACTTTATCATCGTAAAAAACTGTTTTACTTGATAATAGAGTAAGCTGATGTTTGTGGTATACAAACGGGAGAAAAGCTATAGAAATGCTTTTCTGGGAAAAGTGAAATCAACACAGGTTTCCACCAATCACCACGCATTTTACAAATAAGTGTTACTCACCAATAATCCTCCAGTACCTATATAAGCGATTGGTCCGGGGTGCTAGAGGTATTTCGAGAAACGTTGTTCAACGGCTGTGTCTGCCTCAGGCTCTTCAGAGAATCATGGAAGGAATCAGTGTACCAGCAGACGTGGACGATAATCATCGTCATTTACATTTTTACACGTTTTTGATATGCACCCTCGTTGCAGTGGGTGTAATTACAGGAATCTTTTCTTCCTTTCGCATCATCTACTTTGTGTACGTACATTTTAATTAGCTAAGCTCCAGATTACTCATGCTTGGCCATATATGTAGCCGTAGTGCCATAAAACCAACCAACCTAAGTGTTCACATATTTTCTGTCTTCGTTTGAGTTTGGATTTTTGAAAAATCAATTTTGCCATTTAGTAGGATGTTTCATATTTTATGAGCTTAAAGGCAGATTCATACTCTTACAGACATGCACTTACCCTGTTTTAAAATTTGAAATCGTAATTTACGGAGCTTGTATTTGCGTGTTTTTCTCCGAAGTAATACAATCTTATTGACAACTATGATAAAAGCAGATGTGCATTTTGTACTATCTCTGTTTACATTTTATAGGAATATTTTCAAGAGTAATTAATGATTAAAGGCTATTTTAAAAGTTTTATCTTCAATTTGGGCAGTTTACATATATTTGCACGATTTTTGTTTGTGATATTTATTTAGTTATAGGAACCTAGAGTGAATGCGCATTTCCACCTATTTTTATTTCAAATTTGAAAATTTGTTGTGAAATTACTTTATTTAATCATTCTGCTTTTAGTTAATTTCTTAGAACCAAAAGTAATGACGAATAATAAATAATAAGTAATGACGAAAAAATAACTGTGCGAAGTTTTTATGAACGATGTGTCATCAAATTAAATCAAAAGAAGTTAATGCATAATTGTTTCGCATTTACTATTATAATAATTTGTAAATGCCTTACTGTTCCATGTTCGCTTACGTTCGTTATTTTAAATCTGCATTTCCTAAACAGTTTGAAAACATCTGTGTTCGTTGAATTTCCATTTACTTCATTTCAGGGGTGCCCATCCCCTCAAGCCCAATGGCGCAAATCCTCCCCAAATTTTTCTTTACCGCCCCCTCAAATCCAGTTAACCATATGACCTTTATTGGAATCTCAAATTTCCAAGTGAATCCACATAAAGCTCTACATTTCGTATTTTGTAAATCAGTTAGAGATAAATAAAATTAAGAGATAAATTTGGTTGAGATAAATAAAACCAGAACAGCTAGGAAAATGAAGAGTTAATATTTATAACAGCAATTTCACGTATAAACAATGATATTACTTAAACTTTGCAAATGAAAATAACTATAATATAGTAAAATCAGTTGTTTTGAAGGATTCTGAATGTTATATGAATAAAACAAATATTTTACCTTGACCTTTTGTATAAGAATAATTTTTATATTCATAAAAAACTCTAAAATTGAGTGAATGGAAGAATAGAATATAAAAAGAATTGAACACATCAATAAAGATCAATAATTCAATAATCAGATATTGAAAAACGAACTAAATGTGTAAAAACTAATGATATTTGTATTATCGTAATGTTTACATGGATTGCTTAAGTATTCATAAACCTTAAAAACAAAATTTTTTTAGAGTAGTGACAAAAACAGCTATCTTATTCGGAGGGAAGAGAAAACATTCGAACACTCTAGGTTGGAAAAAAACGTATAGTATGACCAGAAAATAAATTCTTTAAGCGCAGGGATTTATGTACTATTTATATAAGATTTTAACAGAAGAAGCTTTATTCTCTGCGCATTTGATATGGCAAACTTTTCGATAATTTCTTCATTTGTGATTTTCTTGATAATGTCATTCTCAGATGATAGTATCAATAAACTTGACAACCAATCGTCCTCTAAGCTGCTTCTTAACCTATTCTTTACAATCTTTAAACGGCTCATCATCCTTTCCGCTGAGAAACTTGTGACAGGTAACGATAAAAGGATATGATACAGCATGGTGAGTTGAGGAAACGGTGACATATACTGCAAGCATCTGAAGGGCCTAATAAAGCCTCTGTTTACCCACTGATCAATAGACAAAAGCAACTCATCATTGGTCTGAATCTTCCTCATCTCCATTTTTCTTTACGAACTTCAACTTCATTTCCACCTTCACCTCCTGAAACGTCAGATTCCCTGCCTGGTGTCCTATTTTTACACTTTTCTTTCTCTAAAAGCAGGTCGGAAATGTCAATTTCTGAGTAAGTAACCTTATACACATTTGTAAATGTTTCTAGCTCCGCTATTATTTGGTCACTTTCAAGATCGTAAAACCCACACAAGTCTCACTGATGAAGAATCAGACAAGAATTTATATCTCCCTGCTTTTCTTTTTCTCTTGCAATTTTCAAAATTCCTTCATGTGAAAGCACTGCCATTTGTGAGATTATTGAAAGAGAACTGTCAGAGAATCTGTCATTGTGTTGTTTAATAAGTGAATCTAGTACGTGAACCTTGTTTGGAATCTAGTACGTGAAAATAAACTTCCACTTTGATCCTCTTAAGAGGATCATCTATTCTTTCATCCGATAGCCATTCCATCCATAAACCTCTTACGTTTTCTGCTTCTGCGGTGGGGTTGCGAAATATTATTCACATCAGCAAAGGCAAGAATTGAATCATTCATTTTATTCCACTCCGACTCACTTCGCATTTTTAGAAGTTTAGCTTTGGTTTCAGCAACAATTTTTGACACACTGCTATAATCAATTATTTTTGATTGTAGAACAATTGTGATTGGTGACACTTTGAAAATAGCTGAGGCAACATGTATTGAGCAAATGTTTTCAAAATCGGTCATTTTTTTGCACAGGCCAGTTGCCAGTGCCTTTGAGTCATTAGCAACTTTTGTGTCAATGGACAAACTATGAAACGTATCCTTTACTGTGTCATAGCAGGTGACAACTGTTCGCAGTGCATCCTTTCTGCTTCACCATCTTGTAGTTTGCACTCTTTTCAGTCTTCTCTTTTTGGTTGGACCCTTTTCCAAGTTTGTAGTAAAAAGATCATGCCTTGTATGACCTGACATGAAGACACATTCCTCTAAAAGAGAAAATAGATTTTTCATCTGGGGGCATGTATCAATAGATTTTTCCACAATTAACGCAAATCTGTGCGAAGAACACCATATATAGAGCTCTTTGGGACATTCTCTCTGGATTAGCGCTTTTACACCATTGAATTTTCCTCTCATATTACCAGCCCCATCCATACTTTGACCAACAATTCCACTTGGATCAAGACCAAGTAAATTCAGGCATTTCATTATTTCTTTAAAAAGATTTTGGCCTGGGGTATCTCCACTAGTGAAAACCTTAATGAGCCGCTCTTCAGGTTTGACATTTTCCTTTGGGGCACCATGCGGGTCAGTATGCTAACCACTAATGTTGAACATTCTTTTTTACTAATGTCTTGAGTTGAGTCTAGAATAATAGAATATCTGAATATTTGAGACAGACGATAAAAAGAATAGAACATAAATAAAATATACAGAACAAGACCTTTTAAAATATTACTCGTAGCTAATATGGCAACCTTGGTACTTTTTAATCGTTTGCCTTTTCACATTTGTGTCCGTTATATTCCAAGAATCTATTTTGTAGTGAAAAACAGATACAGTCATTAGTTTTCGTTCTAAGCTTTTTTTTTTATCTGTTTTAAGATGTATTTCTGCTTTTTCCATTTTATGTTTTTCGTTCAATAACTGTAATGAAGGTAAGTAATGATTTACAAAGTTTTAAAAGCAATTTGAATCATTTTATGATAATTTTGGGAAACACTTTGTTTTTAAATGACATACAAGGCATTTATACGCATACGCTGAACTATTCTATGCATTCTGGGTAACATTGGCATACTCTAGATCAGTGATTCTCAACCTTTTTTTTGTCACGGTACACTTTTAATAATTTAAAAATTTGGCGGAACACTAACAATAAGATAAATTTAAAGGAATTTTACTTGGTTAATTGATTGATGTACCTAAAATATATTTTGTAAAAGTAGCATACGATAATAATTTTCAATGAAATATAAAATGAAATTCCATTACAAAGTAAACAAAATGTTTATTTAATGATAAATTACAAATTACATTTAATGCGAAATTTGAGCTTGGTGTTTTTTGATAACTTTATTTGCGTATATTTGGGCGTAAAAATAATAATAATATTCTCATTTCGTGATCCAGATTTAAAAGTCTGGATCTTTTTTTGTTTTTATGTTGGTCAAAGCCGAAAATCCGAATTCGCACAAATAAGATGTGGAAAATTGTAATAACACACTTAAGGCTTTTTGAGATTGTGGGATAATCGTATCTAAGATTAATCCAGAACGAATTAATTGATTCTTCTGAATGTTCGCAGTGGCGGCACACTTCAAGAATCTCGCGGCACACTAAATTGCCGCGGCACACTAAATTGCCGCGGCACAGTGGTTGAGAATCACTGCTCTAGATACTTCTGTCATACTAAAAATTTAAATTCAACAAAAATGTAAAATGTTAAATATGACATTTATTTACATTTGTAAAATTGTGTATTTAACAATTGTGTACCTTTATTAGAGTGTGGTAGTTATATGTGATGAATAGGAATTACAATTTATTAAGTTAGTTAACCAATTCAACCCGAGTAACGCCAGGTAACTCTGCTAGTATCTTATAAAAATTGCTCTAGTTTAGAAGAATTGTATTTAGTTCATTTAAGAAAAGAAGCTATTCTAGAGAAATTGGATTCGAAATCTTAAAATTAATATTGACGAAATTAACCAAACTTATACGACGTTGAACAAATTCCTATTTGTAGTATAAATAAATCAATTACGAAAATTCTTATAGAATATTCTGATGTTTTCGAACCGAAAGTAGGTCAAATACCAGATTACACGTGTTCACTGAAATTACGCGAAGATGCAAGACCAGTATTTTTAAAACCACGTCCAGTACCATGTGTTAAAAGAAAAAGTGAATTCAGAATTAGATAAACTCGAAAGCAACAGTATCATAGAAAAAGTAAATCATTCAGATTGGGGTACGCCGCTTGTAGTTTCGAAATCTGCTGGTTCTATTCGGATTTGCGCCGATTACAAGGTTACATTAAATAAACAACTGCTTGACGCCAGATATCCGATTCCGCGAATCGAAGATTTATTTAATAAATTAAGTAGGCGTTTCATATTATTGCACATTAGATATTTTCAAGGCTTATTTACATTTGTCAGTAGATGAAGAAACCACGTATTCAAACAATTTCAACTCATCGTGGTACCAATTTAGCTAAACGCTTGTTTTTGGTATTAAAACTGCACAAAACGATTTCCGCCAATTTATTGATCAATTTGTCCAAGATTTAGATGGTGCGATAGCATATTTCGATGATATTATTATCCAAGGTAGAACATACGAAGAATGTATATCTCGTTTAATTAAAGTATTAAACAAGTTTAAATCATTTGGTCATGTTTTGAATTTTGACAGCAAATTATATGAACTCAAGGAGAGTTTTCAAGATTTCTGAGAATCGTATGGCTTTTCTCACAATTCGCATAACTAAACAGCCGCATTTATTGGGTGAAGAAATCCATGGATTCTTTCAACTTTTAGAAAAATTCTTTTCGTCCTTTCCTACGAATATAATTATTTGGAAAGGTTCTATCGATCCTTTTATAATTCGATCTTTTAGAACAGTGTTCTGCAACCTTTTACCACCCGCGGCCCGGTGAAAATAGGAGAAATATTTCGCGGACAATAAACGGGCCGACAGAACGTCGGATAAGCGTAAATGTCGGATAACAGGGAGGAATTAAAAAAAAGTCTAATAAACGTCAAACTACGTTATAATTTTACAAATTAAGCACCTAAACATCACGTTTAACGACAAATCAACAGAAAAAAACCAATTCAATACACGATAACGTTATATAGTAATTTATTTACAAATTAGCACCAAAACATCGTACTATATTGAAACGTATTGAAGTAGTATTGAAGTTAACGTTAAAAATTGACTACAAATAAATATAGAATTGCATAGAATGAACTTAAAGTAACAGCATTGTCGGATGTTAAATCCATTAAAAGTTCAATCCTGTGATGATTTAAAAGAATTTGTGATCCTAATCTGCTTTCCCGACAATTGCCGTTTCTTCGCTGCCAAGTCTCGCCATCGTTGCAGCATCATTATGTCGATCCCCATAACTTCTTGTTGCTCAACGTATTTCATGGCGGTTTCTAGAGCCTTAACTCCATCGTTATGCGAGATTCTGAGAGGTTCAACAATTGATGCATGATCATCAATTTCGTTGCCATCGCCATTGACAAGAGTTGCATTAAAATGTCTCACGTCGCAAACAAGCGGCACACTTTTCTCGTCGCCGGTTTATGCTGGTTTTTTTGGAGGCGTCGGATAAGACGGAATGTCGGATGAGCGAAGGTCGGTTAAACGAGACTCTACTGTATTGCTGTCCCCAGAAATAGTTATCTTTAGCTTATTCCAAAGAGGCAAAGCCAAAAGTCAACATACATGGACCTCCAAAATGAATATGATATTCGTGGAACTTTGTTTTTGTCTTTTGGAACCCAACTAAGTAAAACTATTGTAACCACGAACATAGAGATTGAGAATTCAATGAACTTGTCAATACGTGAGTCCATGGTTACAATAAAGAATTTTTCTTTTGTTTTAAGAGGCAATACCAGTTCCACATATATGGAGCAAAACTAATAGGATATCCTTGAATCTTTGGTTTTGAATCGTGAAACCCAACTAAAGACAAAATTCTTTAGAGTAACAATGGATTCACATATCGACAAGTTCATTGAACTTTCAAAAATGAGTACTCATGGTAACAATAAAGAATATTCCCCTTATTTTTAAGAGGCAAAACCAAAAATTCACATATGCGGATCTCCAAAGGGAAGAGAATATAAGTGGATCTTTGGTTTTTGCCTCTTGGAAACAAATTTCACATCCGTGGTCCTTCGAAACAAATATGATTTCGGTGGATCTTTGATTTAGTATTTTGAAAACGAACTAAGGGCAAAATTATTGTAACCCTGAATACCCATTTGAGAATTCAATGAACCTGTCAATTCATGTATCCATGGTTACAATAAAGAACTTGGCAATCATTTTGGTTTTAAGAGGAACATCAAATCTCTATATTTGTGGACCTCAAAACAAGGAATTGAAAAATGCACTAATATTTTATTACTTTTGTAGGAGAGATGGATGGAAACTGATGGTTCCCGAATTGCATGTATGAACTTCCGCAAAAATGAGGACAAGAATGACCTCATCCCGTTCCGGGAATTCTCAGCCCAGCCGAAGTTAGTTTCACGTTATCCACAAGGGCAAATGGGAATTCGTCGAGTGAATCCCATTGGAACGGGAGATACTCGTGCGAGAATTTTGCCGCTTCCCAACAACCACAAGACCAACAATTGTGTGACATTGACCATGGTCCGTGTCACTTTCTGGAAAATAAAGATGATTTAATTCAGGAAATGGATTCCGTATCGACAGAAATAATTGTGTGTACACGGGAGGCTTGAACTCGAGGAGAATGATCCCATTGAAGGCTTGATTGAAACTAGCAACAATGATTTGAATGGAAATGTGTGAATGGTAGATTGTACATAATTGGACAAAAATACCTAATGTGATGCTGATTCATGAAATTGATATTGCTGTTTTCAGTCACAACAATCACTGCTTATTAATGAAATAGAGTAACTCAACCAATCCAGTTATTCAACTAAAATTAATACTTTAAATTTGAATTATTCTTTGTGTGTGTCAAATGATTTACAATTATATCGATTTAAAAGATTCATGAAATCTATTTTGCAGTTTTCGATCAAAGTTTATAAATGAAATAATAGCTGAATCAAACCACTTATTGAACCAAAACCTAATCTTTAAATTGGAAGGTTTTTGCCAAATGAACCGTAATTAAATTCTTAAGATCCTGAGAACACAGTTTACAAGTGATATATTAGTTGAAAAAAAGCAGTTCTTCAACTAAAAATAATCCTTAAATTTGAAGGTTGTTTACCTCGAATGATTTATGATTGTAAAATGTTAAATGATTTATAATATTGATATCAGTTTCCTAATATGGACACATCGTTTATCAAGAAAAAATAGTCAGTTTGATTCCACTCTACAAATCATACGCATTCAAAATATTTATCGGTCACTAAGAGGTAACTGATTCAAAAATATATGTATAAATGCTTTATAATTCAGGATTTTTCATTAGCTTATAAATTGTTTGAAATTGTTTGCAAGAATAATTTCACATATATTTGCAAAAAGTAAAAGAAATTTTGAAATATGATTTGAAAGGGCAATCAATTTCTAGTAAACGTAACTCATAGCAATGGGTATTTTGTGACTCTAGTGGTGTTGGGAACTAGGTGATAATGCAAAAAAGTTTATCGTTCTTAAGTAAAATTTGCAGTTATGTAAAATGCGTATAATATAACTTTTGAATCTGAGATAAATAAATGAATCTTGAATCTGAATCTAACTTTCATTAACTTGCATTTCATTCGTATGATTAAACAACTTTGTCAACATTTAAAATTTCTGAATGAAAGTAAGCAAAATAAAAACTCATCATTAGTATGCATATGTGATATTCACATAGTAAGTATCACAGTTCAGAAATACATATTCAATTAAAAAAATGTCCTTCTTAAATGGAATCAAATCAAGATATGCAGCTTAAGGGGAAAAGATGCTACCTCATATTTGCGATTGGTGTATCTTATGATGATTTTAATAAAAATCTTTTTATTATAACATTAATTGCAAATAAAAGTTATACGCTACTTCAACCTGTGATCTTTGGTTTTCAATGGCTCAGTAGGTTTTCTACTGCGATTACAATCTGAGTTTTTTAGGCTGCGCAAGTTCGATTCCCATCAGGTTTGATTCCCCCCTGGGTGAATTTCTGTCTCCTGTGTCAGTAAAACTTCCTTTGCTTGTAATTGTCCATTTGTCTGCCTTGTTTTTGACGCAGTTTGGCCACACATGCCCCTTGCACAACGAAAAACTCAACAAATCAATCTTATATTTTACTGCATATATGCCTTCCTACCTACCCAAAGCTCGTTGACACATTTCGGTAGGTGTAGAGGAGATAAAGTATGTTATGTGCAATCCTTCTTTCTTCCAAACTTGCCCGTGTGTGGGACCCCCTCCCCGTGTGTTGTTCCTTTTACCATACAACATATTTCAATTGATTGCCCAGTTTTTAATCTTCATCGCCAATACTTTTTTTTTAACAACTCTATTTTAACTTTGTAGGATTTGATTGGAGAAAATCGTCATTCGAATCTTTAAATTTTACGCAGAATCAACTTTTTAAATTCTATATAATTTTTTATCGTTCGTTCCATGAACATCCTATCGTCTTCATTAAACAATTCAATCATTTGTATGTTTTTGATCAATATATTTTAATAATATATTTATTGCTTTTTAACAATTGACTAAAACATTTGAATTCTAGTTATTATTTGGATTCTTATTTAAAAAATTTTGATGTAAACATTGATTTAGATTTGTGCACATTTTTATACCTTTTTCATACCTATTGCTTTTAATTGGTCTTGAGTTTGGCGCAGCTTATCCTAATATTGGACCTCGAGCCCAAAAATAATCCAAACAAACCAAACTTTCTTCCAAGCTAAGTCATGTCACCATATTTATTCTGAAACATAATACAATCCACATCGTGTTGTCTTGCCCACATAAATGGTAACAACTTTAGTCGCACTCAAATCCATTAGAAACCCAACCAAACAATGAACGTTGGTTCTCAATGCAAATATACAGTTGGTTCCCCATAGTCTCATAGTCACTGACACCTTTTTGTTGACATACAGATTACGCATGTCAGCACAATATTCCTTTCTTCCAAACTAAGTTGTTTCGCCATGTTTTGTCATTAAAACTCCCTTCTATATGTGTGTTCATTACTTGACGTTGTTTGTCTTGCTTTTGGCACAGATTGTCCAAATATGGCCCTTGCACCACAGGAAACCAAATCAACAAACGTATCTTGTGTCTCTGCAAAAATGCAGTCGGTTCCACATGAGTCCAACAGCTCACTGCCATCTTTCTGCAAGCATACAACGGATATATACAGATTATGTATAATCTTCATTCTTTTTAAGTCGTGTGGCCATATTTAGTCTGAAACATAATACAATCCACATTTTCTTGTCTTCCCACAAAAGTCGTAACATTTTTCTGTCTCACTCTATGCACCCCTTCAACGGGATATCTCGGCCATCAACATCTGACAATTTTGCTAATATCTAAATATCTCGGCCATCAAGATCTGGTCAATTTCGAATTACTTGGTACCTCAAGATAACCACCAGGAGGGTTAAATGCAAAAACAATCGTTTCAGTACTCTAAATTCCTTAATTTATCATCCTAAAGTAGAATACTTTAACGAACAGAATGACTATTTACATTAAATGGTCAATAGGTATTTAGTTAACTAACGTCGCATTGGTGCAACACAACGGGCTATTGACGAAGGTCCGGGATCAATCCCAAAGGCGAAGATCCAAGAAAAACGCGTAGTAATTTCGAACCACTCTCAGATGACGAGAACAACATTTCAGTTTCCACCCCAATCTCCAAATTTCCACCCCACACCGAAGTGAGGACATTTGAGGTCACGACAGATTTAACGTGCACCCGTCCCCGTATACACAACGGTCTTTGACTGGACCTAGTAACGAACTTGAAACGCTCCTGTGGCTAATTAACATTAAAAAGATTTACTATTTTAAAACTGAAAAATTAAAGAACCAGACAAGGTTTTTATATGAAAATAGGAAACATTTTATTTTCTGAAATATAAATTTCATTCTCATATCTAAATACGAAAGTAATTTAACCCTCTCTCTGCGTAATTTTTTTTTATCAAAATAGGTTAAAAATTGCGTATTTTTTTATTACATATTTCAAATCTACATATATTTTAGAGTTCAAATATACAAAAAATATTTTTGTAAAAGAGTTTTTTAATCTAAGTTAATAATAATCTAAGTTCTTCCTCATTCGTATCTGTGTGTCCACTTTTTCCACCTTGATCTTTCTTTAGGAACTACCTTATTGATATACTGTTCAGCGTATCTGTTGGTCTCTTGTCCTATTATTTGTAACATAAGATCGTCAAAAAAAAGTTCAAAATAATCCAAAACAGTTGCAGCATTTTCCATAGTGAAAGTTGGTCCGGGATTGCCAAGGAAAGGAAATGAAGCAGGAGCTGGTGAAATATTTTGCATATCAATTTTGCACCACTGTCGAACGTTTTGAATAGAAATTGAATCTTCAGATTCATAACTATCCGCAGAGGAATCCGAGAAATTCTCATCAGTTTTGCTATAACTATCTTCAATATACTTGAAATCAGAATCAGAACTGCTATCAGTGTCGGAAATATTGTCAGGAATGTAGGTTCTATCACTCGCGAAACGCTTCCTGCCAGACATCTTTGAGCTTTGAAAAGAGCGCGCAAAATGCTGCAAAAAATGCTTGTATATTTCGCAGAAATGTGGACATCTAACGCCATCTGTTAACCCAGATTTGAATAAACAATTAAACATCACAGAAAAGCCAAAATGAAACCATGAAAGGGGAAAGAGCGGGTTGCACAGTTAAATAGACGGCAAAAATGCATCCCCCCGAAAAACGCGGGCTGCGCACATTTTGCTACTTCTACGTTGCCCGCTGAAATCGCGGGATGCGCAGCGATTGGGTTAAGGCACAATTCAAAGATTAAGTAAGAAATTTTATTATAATATATATTAGGTATATATTTCAATTTATTGAAAATTTCTTTGAAAAAGGTTCGTCGAAATTGGACACTTCAAGCTTCACAAGTAGTTTCGATGAGCTATCTCGTCAATCAAGATTCAATCAAATTTGCTAATGACGAGATATGTCGTCATCAAGATATTTCCGATGTCTTTATGCTAGCGAGAAAAAGATCCGGTCAGTTTTCTTATGACGAGATATCTCGTCCATCAAGATCTGGTTAATTTTCCTTATAACGAGATATCTCGTCTAATTGGATCTGGTCAGTTATTTCCAAAAACGATATATCCCGTCCATCAAGATCTGGTAAGTTTTTCTTATGACGAGATATCTCGTCCATCAATATCTGGTTAATTTTTCTTATGACGAGATATCTCGTCCATCAAGATCCGGTCACTTTTGCTAATGACGAGAGATATCTTATTGAAACAATCATCAGGACAGAAAGGACCATCTCGCCATCAAAATCTAAACAGTTTTGCAAATGCCGATATATATAGTCATCAAAATATTGCCGATTTTTGGATGATGACGAGATCAAGATCTGGTCAGATTTCTTATGACGAGATATCTCGTCCAATTAGATCTGATCAATTTTCCTTATGACGAGATATCTCGTCCATCAAGATCTGGTCAGTTTTCCTTATGACGAGATATCTCATCCATCAAGATCTGGTCATTTTTCTTATGACGAGATATCTCGTTCATCAAGATCTGGCCAGTTTTTCTTATGACTAGATATCTTGTCGATCAGGATCTGGCCAGTTTTTCTAATGACGAGATTTCTCGTCCATCAAGATCTGGTCATTTTTACTAATGACGAGAGATATCCTATCGAAACAACCATCAGGACAGGAAAGATAAGCTGTTGAATGATCAATTTGGGCGTTAGATATAAATTAGAGCGTTAACTCTCCAAGTGGTTTCGAATTGATCTCTTCCATCCAAATCTAAACAGTTTTGCTAATGACGATATATATAGTGATCAAGATATTGCCGATTTTTGGATGATGACGAGATCCAGATCTGGTCAGTTCTCTTATGACGAGATATTTCGTCCACCAAGATCTGGTCAGTTTTTCTTATGACGAGATATCTCGTCCAATTGGATCTGGTCAGTTTTTTCTTATGACGAGATATCTCGTCCATCACGATCTGGTCAGTTTCCTTTCTTATGACGAGATATCTTGTCTATCAAGATCTGGTCAGTTTTGCTAGTGATGAGAGATATCTAATCGAACCAAACATCAGGACAGGAAGGATAAGCTGTTGAATGATCAATTTGGCCCCCCCCGTTAGTTAGATATAAATTAGAACATTAACTCTCCAATTGGTTTCGAAGAGATCTCGTCCATCAATATCTAAGCAGTTTTGCTAATGACGATATATATAGTCATCAAGATATTGCCGTTTTTTGGATGATGACGAAATCAAGATCTGGTCAGTTTTTCTAATAAACACGATCGTGTTTTTTTCTGATGACGAGATATCCCGTCCACCAAACTCAGCTCAGTCTTGCTAATGGAGACTCCTCGTCTAAACAACCACCAGGAATGCTATAATTAGTAATAATTTTTACCGAACATTAGCAATATATAACTCTCACCGTAGTTTGTACGATTCATAGATCCGGGTGAAAAGCTAGAGAAATGCTTTTCTTGAAAAGTGAAATTAATGCGTTTCCACGAACCACCAATCATTTTAGAAATAATTTACTCACGAGTAGTACTCCAATACCTATATAAGCGATGTTCTGGGGTTCTAGAGGTATTTCGAAAAACGTTGTTCAAAACGGTGTGTCTATTTCAGGTTCTTCAGATTATAATGGAAGGAAATAGTACACCAGCAGACTTGGTCGGTAATCCTCAGAGTTCACATTTGTATACGATTTGGTCAGTCATGATGATTTTCCTGGCAGTAATTGCAGGATTGTTTGCACTGTTTCGCATCATCTCCCTTTTGTAAGTACACTTTAATTAGCTGATCTAAATTACTCTTGCATATATTGCCCTAGCGTCACGAAACCAACGAACCAAATTGTTCACTTATTTTCTGATTTCATTTGAGTATGGACTTCTGAAAAATCAATTTTCCCATTTAGTACGATGTTTCATATTTTCATGTGCTTTATGGCAGATTCATACTCTTACATCCATATACACTATTTTAAAATTTGAAATTGTAATTTATATGCATTTGCGTGCTTTCCTCCGAAGTGATACAATCTTATTGTCGTCTATGGTAAAAGCAGATGTACATTTTGTATTATCACTTTTCCATTTTATAGGAATAATTTCACGAGTAATTATATTAATTCTCATAGGATATTCGAAACGTTTGAACTCAAATTTGTGCAGTTTACTCATATTTGCAAGATTTTTGTTAGTGATAGCCTTGTAGTCGGATGAATCTTGAGAAAATATGCATATCCACCTATTTTCATTTCACATTTAAAGAATTGGTCGTGAATTCATTTCATTTAATCATTCTGCTTTTAGAAAATTATTTAGAACCAAAAGTAATAGTTCTGTCCGAATTTTATATGATTTATGTGTTATCAAATTCCATCGAACGAAGTTTATGCTTTAGAATTGTTTCGCATTTATTATAATTTGTAAATATCAGTAGTAAATGCCTTTTTGCTCAATGCTCGTTTACATTCGTCATTTGAAATCTGTTTTTCGTATAAAGTCCATTAAAATCGTTCAAAAAATGTCCGAACAGCCTCTATATATACGAACAAAAGGCACGTTTCGTGTTGGCTCACATCCTTTTTCGTTAACATAGCAAATATTTGGAAACCAATTCTGGAATTTAGAACTAGTATTTATGTAACTGAATTCAATTTTAATTTTTCTCACATTTAGTACTTACTATAGCAATAAAGTACCTGGTGGTTTCGATAATCGTCCCCATGTGATTGCATTAATATACCAGATATTTTGTGCTATAATCGATTGGTAATTAGGTATTATTACTCACCACTGGTAAAGTTCTGTTACTTATCGAGAATGTAAATGTAAATGGGATGCAATTTTTCCACTCCTGCAATAATGGCAGTATTCTACAGGATTCTCGTTTTCAAAAAGCTTCGGAAATCAGGAGGTATTTTGTACTTATATGACAATCAAATTCCCTAGAATTTTCTTCTTTGCTTCGCCACTGGTAGTTTTAAAAAAATTGTGTCATTGCTCCGATTTTCTGGGCATATAATTGCATTAACTTGGATTAATTTAACTTGCAATTAATTTGGAATTTCATATTATCCAGACTATCTCTATATAAGGATTTTTTTACACATTTGAGATATAAAAACACGTGTACAAATGGGATTACCATTTCTTGTCATATAATTGCATTAATCTGCGAAGTATTTACCATCAATTAATTAGATATTTCATATAATTATCTAAATTATCCCTATGTAAGTTTTCTATTATTTATTCTACATGTAAAATCAAACGAGCGGACGCGGTGGCGTTCCTCGACTTGTAAACTAAGTGTTGGTTTGTATCTATGGGGTGTGGGTGTAATTTTTCCTGTTTTATCGATGTTTCAGTTCCAAAGCATTAGGTGATAATTTCAGTTTTTTCAAGGGCGTAAATATTAAAATAATCTGCCAGATATTTTGTGCAACAATCGATTCGGAGTTTATATAAATATCCAACTTGTCTGTGTGAGTCTTTCACTTTTGAAAATTTGAAAATAAATGCGCTAAAATTTCTTTAATCGTCTTCGGCTAGTTGGTTTGTTGATTTAGAGTTCTATGGCGAAAATGCTATATTTGGCCAAGCTGCCCCAAACGCAAGAAAAATCAGGTAAGTAGGTATTTTAATAATCGCCGCACTGAAGCAACATAACGGGCTGTCGGGCATCAAACCCGAAGAGAAAGATCCGAAGACAACACCACGTAATTTTAAACCACGGTCAAATGACGAGGTCACATCTTAGCTGGCTCTCCACCCTTCAAACTTCCGCACAACGCCAACATGAGGATATTTCAGTCCACGACAGATTTAAAGTGCACCAGAACAATTTGTACACGACGTGTCAAAGTGTATAGTCGAACTCGCAACCCTCAAGTTGCTAATTCGTCATCTTCCAACCGGGCTACCGGGGCCCTAAAAGCAGGTAGGATAAATATGAGTAAGTAGTACTGTTGGCCAAGGTTAAACAGACGGGAGGACAGAAGTCAGGCTAGTAAGACTGGAGGTTGCAATGTTCAATTATGCTTGTGAACCCCTCTGTGGGTTAAAATTTCACATATTTTGTGGAACAATCAACTGCTAACTTGAAATTATTATACATTTCTTGATGGGAGATTTTGTTACTTATTGAAACTGAATGTAAACGTGCAGAACTTTCAAGCACTTATCTCTTTCATTGGAGATGGAAAATTAAAGAGAGATGCCTGATTCCTGTTTTCTTACAGACACCCCTTGACCATTAAAGTTACTCCCGTTTGTATAGTTTGGTATTTATTTCTACGTTGATGTTTTCGACATAGGTCTTTGATGAACTTCTTAAATTTCTTAAATGCGATTTTAATACACAACTACATCTCACAGGAAAGAATTAAAGAAGCATGAAGTAAATACTTGGTCAATCATTAATGGAAACCCCTTGAACTGCGTTTCCCAGAGATGGGGATGATCCCAGAGCTAGTTTAGACAGATGAACTCGGAACTAGTTTAGATTGCTGGATCCAGAAATAGTTTCAATCGCTGTCCCTTGAAAGAGAGGGCCGAAGTAGCCAGGCCGGAAGAGTAGTGGATTGACATCCGGAGGAGGATGCGAGTTAGAATCCTACCAAAGACTATCGAGTACAAAGGGGGATGGAGCACGTTAAATCTGTCGTGGCCTCAAATGTCCTCACGTTGGCGTGGAGTAGAAGTTTGGAGAGTGGGATGCCAGCTCAGGTGAGACCTCGTCATTTGACGTTTTTCAAAATTACGTGGTGTTGTCCTCGTATCTTTCCCTTTGAGTTGGATCCCGGACCGTTGGCAATAGCTCATTGTGTTGCTCTAGTACGACGTTAATTAAATATCTACCTACTCTTGAAACAGATTATCTTTAGTTGTGAGTCAAAACCAAAGAACATATGTAGAATAACAGAAAGAAAAGTATATCTATGAATCTTTGTTTTTAACTCCTGAAACACAAATAAGGGCAAAAATCTTTATTGTAACCATGGATTCACATATTAACAAGGTCATTGAATATGAGAATGAATATATTCATATTTCACATTGGGTTATTCATGGTTATGTTAAAGAACTTTGTCCTAGTTTAGAGGGAAAACCAAAAGTCCACTTCAGTTGACTTCTAAAACGAATATGATATCCGTGGATCTTTCGTTTTGCCTTTTCAAACGAAACTAAGGGAAAAATTATTGTAACCACAAATGCATATTTAAGAATTCAATTAATTTGTCAATATTTGAATCCATGGTTGAATTAAAGAATTTTGCCCTTTGCTTGGTTTGAAGAAGAATTAATATCTAAATCCACAGATATGAATACCTAAATTAATAGGATATCCTTGGATCTTTGGTTGTGTCTATAAAATCTACCTCACGACAAAATACTTTAGAGTAAACATGGAATAACATATTGATATGTTCATTGAACATTCACAAATGATTTCTCATGGTAACGATAAAGAATTTCACCCTTAGCTTTAAGATGCAAAATCAAAAGTTCACGGATGTGGACTTCCTAAGTAAAGAGAATATTCGTGGATCTTTGGTTTCGACTTTTTTGAAATCCAACTAAAGCCAAAACTATTTTAACCACGAATACCCATTTAGGAATTTAATGGATTTCTCAAAAAAATGTGTATCCATGGTTACAATAAAGAATTTTGTCCTCAGTTTGGTTTCAGGAAGCGAAATCAAATCTCCATATTTGTGGATCTTAAAAAAAGGACGATAATGAAAGTTCCACTCATCTTTTCTTAATTTTGTAGGTGGAAAGGATGGAAACGAGGGGTTTTCCGAATTGCATCGATCAACTCCCGCAAAAGGGGGAATGAAGACAAGAATGTCCTTATCCCTTCCCAGGAATCAACAGCCCAGCCGAAAATCGTTTCACGCTATCCACAAGGACAAATTGGAATTCGTCAAGAGAATCCAGTAACCTGCAATGGGTGTATACAGGATGAGGATGGCAAGTACACGAAATTTTCCGCGTCCCAGCAACCAGGAGAGCAAGAATTGTACGGCATTGATCATGGTCCATGTCACTTTCCGTTCAATGAAACAGATTTGAGTCCGGAAAAGATTGTAATATCTGTATCGCAAGAAGAAAGTGAGTGTATACAGGAAGATTCAGCCCATGGAGAATGGTCCCAGTAAAGGCTTGATGGGAGCTAACAACAATGATTTGAATGGAAATGGGTGCATTCGGATTACATATAATTACGTAATGTAATACTGATTCCTGAAATTGATGTTGCTGTTTTCAATCATGACAATCACCGCTTACAAATGAAATAGAGTAATTGAACCAAACCAGTTATCTAACTGAAAAAAAACCTTTAATTTTAATGTTCTTAATATCAAATTATTTATAATTATTTTGAGTTAAATAATTCACAGAATCGTGTTTGACTTTTAGATCATTCAGTCACTATATGTAAATGAAATACTTCCTGAATCCCCAAATCACTTATTAAATCCAAACTCTAATCTTCAAATTCTAAGGTTTTCGTCAAACGCGTATGATGGTAATAAAATTAGTTAAATGATTTGTAATGTTTCAGTTTTCAATTCTGACAATTACCGTACACAAATAATATTAGTTGAATCAAAACAAATGTTGAACTAAAACTAATCCTTTAATTTTAAGGTTGTTCATATCGAATGATATATGATTGTAAAATGTTAAATGATTTATAATATCTATATCACAGTTTTATATTTTGGAATATCGTTTATAAAGAAATAACTTGATTCCACTCTACAAATCATACATATTCAAAATATTCATCGGTAACTAAGATGAAACATGGTTCAAAAATATATGCATAAATGCTTAGTAACAACTTTTTCATTAGATTATGAGTGGTTTGAAACATTTTACACAAATTTCATATATATTTGCTACAAATAAAAACAATTTTGAAATATTGTTTGAAGGTTCAATCAATTTTTAGTAAACCTAATTCATAGCAATAAGTATTTGTGACATCAGTAATAAATGCAAAAACCTCGTTCTTCTTAAATAAAATTTGTAGTTGTGTGAAAATTGTATAATGTAACTTTTGAATGAGAAATAAATAAATGTATTTGAATCTGAATCTAACTTTCATTAACTTGCATTTCATTCATATGATTAAACATCATTGTTCTTTTAAAAGTTCTGAATGAAAGTAAACAAAATAAAAACTCATCATTAATATGCATATAATGTGATATTCACATCATACGGAATATAGTTCAGAAATACAAATTCAATTTTAAAGTTTTTCTGAACTTAAATGGAACGAAATCGAGGTATTCAGGATGAGTCGAAAAGATGTTTCACGTATTTGGATTGATTCATTTTATAATGAATTTCATAAAAATCTTGTTATTACCACATTAATTGCAACTAAAAGTAATACACTAGCTCCTTGGTTCTCAGTGGATTTAGCTACTGCGCTAGCAATTTGTTAGTTGTAGGCGGCGGCATTTCGATTCCTGTCAGGTTGGATTCTTCCCACGTTTTATTTCTCTCTTCTGAGGCAGACTTTCTTTGCATGTGTATGTTCATTACTTGAGTTTGCCTGCCTTCTGTTTTGTGGAGTTTGGCCACATATGACCATTGCATCACGAAAACCTCAACCAACAAACCTTGTTTTTCAGTGCATATAATCAGTCGGTTCTCCATAAGGTCCCATAGTTCACTGACACAGTTTTGTAGGTTTATAGAGGATAAAGTATGTTATGCAATCTTCTTTCTTTCCTCAAAACTTAGTCGTACGGCCATATTTTGCCTTAAAGTTCCCATTGCATATGTTTAGCAATTAATTGATATTGATTGTCTTGCTTTTGGCATATATTGGTCAAATATGGCCCTTGCGGCATAAGAAACCCAACCAACCAACAAACCGTGGTTCTCAATCCAAATATGAAGTGAGTTCCTTATAGAGTCCCATTGCTCTCTGACACCTTCTAGGCATACAGCGGATAACGTATGTAATGCACAATCGTCCTTTATTCACACCTATGTCTTTTCGCCATATTTATTCTGAAACATAATACAATCCACACGATGTTGTCTTGAACACATAAGTGGTAAATCATTTTTTCTCACTCTTATCAAAACGTCACAAGAAACCCAACCTACCAATGAACGTTATTTCTAAATGTATATATGCAATTGGTTTCGCATAAAGTCCCATAGCTCACTGAAACCTTTCTTAAGGTATACTGCAGATAACGTATGTTATGCACAATCGTCCTCCTTTCTTCGCAACTAATTCGAATCGCCATATTTAGTATGAAGTATAATACAATCCACACGATGTTGGATTTCACACATTAGTAGCAAAATATTTTTCTCGCACTCATACTTAACCCTCACAGTGGTTTCGACTCGATATCTTGGTTAAAATCTATATAGTTTTTCTAAAGATGAGAGTTATATCTTCCATCAAAATGTTGTCAGTTTTGTTAATTACGGGATACCTCGTTGAGAAATCACCAGGAGGGTTAAATGCTTTCGATTTCTCTACATTCCTGACTTCATTATCCTAAAATAGAATACACTAGCACACAACATCACTGTTTTCATCAAAAGGTCGGTAGGTAGGTTATTAACCTCGCACTGGAGCAACACAGCCGGCTATTGGCGACGGTCCGGGATCAAACCTGAAGGGAAAGATCCCAGGACAACCCCTCAAAGTTTTGAACCATGATCAGATGACGAGAACAACACGAGAGCTGACACCCCACTCTCCACACTTCCACACCACTCCAACGTGAGGACATTTGAGGCCACGACTAATTTAACGTGCGTCAGCCACAATGCACACGGCGGTCAATGGTGGAACAGAGTTTCGAACTCGCGCGTAGACAATATTTTTATTTGAAAATAAGAAATACATACTATCTGAAAATTAAATTTCATTCTCATATTTAAATGTGAATGTAATTTATTGCAGTTCAATGATTAAGTGAGAAATTTAATTATATTATAGACAGACAGAAACCAAACGCCAAGAGACGGTTTTTGCATCAGAAGAACCCAAAACGGATAGAAAACTCGAAATGGGTCGGAAATATTCAATGTACAAACAAACACTCCATTCTTATTTATATAGATAAGATGTATCTATTTTCAATTAATTGATACTTCTCTAGAAGATTTAAGTCAACATTTGTACACTTCACCCTCCACAAGTGGTTTTGACGAGCTATCTCGTCCATCAAGATTAATCAATTTTAATTAATAAGTCTCATCTAAATGTGAATGTAATTTATTGCACAGTTCAATGATTAAGTGAGAAATTTAATTATATTATAGACAGACAGAAACCAAACGCGCAAGAGGCGGTTTTTGCATCAGAAGGACCCAAAACGGATAGAAAACTCGAAATGGGTCGGAAATATTCAATGTGCAAACAAACACTCCATTCTTATTTGTATAGATAAGATGTATCTATTTTCAATTAATTGATATTTCTTTAGAAGAGGTACGTCAACATTTATACACTTCACCCTCCACAAGTGGCTTCGACGAGCTATGTCGTCCATCAAAATTTAATCAATTTAGATAATGACGAGATATCTCGTCCATCCAGATCTGGTAAGTTTTCTTATGACTAGATATGCCGTCTATCAAGATCTCATCAGTTTTTTCTTATGACGAGATATCTCGTCCATCAAGATCTGGTCAGTTTTGCTAATGACGAGAGATATCTTATCGAAACAACCATCAGGACAGGAAAGATAAGCTGTTGAATGATCAATTTGGCCGTGTTAGATATAATTTAGAACATTAAATCTCCAAGTGGTTTCGAAGGGACATCTCGTCCATCAAAATCCAAACAGTTTTGCTAATGACAATATATATAGTTATAAAGATATTGCCGATTTTTGGATGATGACGAGATCAAGAACTGGTCAGTTTTTCTAATAAACACGTTCGTGGTTTCTTCTAATGACGAGATATCCCGTCCAACAAACTCAGATCAGTCTTGCTAATGGAGACTCCTCGTCTAAACAACCACCAGGAATGCTATAATCAGTAATAATTTTTACCGAACATTAGCAATATATAACTCTCACCGTAAAAAACAGCTTTACATCATAAGAGAATAACCAGATGTAGTTTGTGCGATTCAAAGAACCGGGTGAAAAGCTAGAGGAATGTTTTTCTGGGAAAAGTGAAATCAACGCGTTTCCACGAATCACCAATCATTTTAGAACTAATTTACTCACGAGTAGTACTCCAATACCTATATAAGCGATGTTCTGGGGTTCTAGAGGTATTTCGTAAAACGTTGATCAAAGCGGTGTGTCTATTTCATGCTCTTCAGATTATAATGGAAGGAATTACTACACCAGCAGACTTTCTCGGTAATCCTCAGCGTTTAGAATTGAGTACGATTATGACACTCACAATACTTTCTCTGGTAGTAATTACCGGATCGTTTGCACTGTTTCGCCTCATCTACATTGTGTAAGTACATTTAATTAGCTTATCTAAATTACTCATGCATGGCCATATATTGCCCTAGCTCCATGAAACCAACGAACCAAATTGTTCACATATTTTCTGATTTCATTTGAGTATAGACTTTTGAAAAATCAATTTTCCCATTTAGCACAATGTTTCATATTTTCATGAGCTTTAAGGCAGATTCATACTCTTACATCCATATACACTATTTTAAAATTTGAAATTGCAATTTTCGCTGTTTACATTTGCGTGTTTTCCTTCGAAGTGATACAATCTTATTGTCGTCTATGGTAAAAGCAGATGTACATTTTGTATTATCACTTTTCCATTTTATAGAAATAATTTCACGAGTAATTATATTAATTCTCATAGGATATTGGAAACGTTTGAACTCTAATTTGCACAGTTTACACATATTTGCAAGCTTTTTGTTAGTGATAGCTTTGTCGTCATGAATCTTGAGTAAATATGCAAATATCCACCTATTTTCATTTCACATTTAAGGAATTGGTCGTGAATTCATTTCATTTAATCAATCGGCTTTTAGAAAATTATTTAGAACCAAAAGCAATAGTTCTGTCCGAATTTTATATGAACTATGTGTTATCAAATTCCTTCGAACGAAGTTAGTGCTTCAGAATTGTTTCGCATTTATTATAATTTGTAAATATCAGTAGTAAATGCCTTTTTGCTCAATGTTCGTTTATGTTCGTCATTTCAAATCTGTTTTTCCTAGGCCATTTGAAAACATCTGTCTTCGTTGTTTTTCCGTTTACTATATATTACTCGAATAATATAACATTATTTTACATTAAAATGCTACAGAATATCGAATGTATATGCGGAGCATATTTTTAGTGCAAATTGTAAGTTTCCGTTTCGATTCACTACATATGCTCGTTCCACTTTTCTGTTCCGAGTTCGATATAATCAGCTCAAAAGTACCGCAATGAATGTGGGTGTAAGCATTTAGGATTATTAGTATTCTTCATGAGTTCAAGAATATTTTGGCACTTTTAATTTTTTTACAATCCCATGATTAAAATTTTAATTTTTTTATGATCCCATTATTACGATTTTAATGTTTCTACGACATTTAAGTATTCACATTAAGTATTTCGGGCGGTTTTCTTTTCTCTCTCAAGAATTGTTAACACGAGAAGAATGCATTTTATAATTGATCTCGTATGCCTTTTACAACTATGAATTGAGAATTTCATGTAAGTATACCACCTGAATCGAGGTAATATTCTGTCACGTTGTAAATACAAAAGTAAACGTGTAAAACTTATCTCCCCTTGAGTTTCGCAATCCGACAATTCTATTGAGATCTATAAATCTATTGTATTTCCTCACATCCATGTTCGTTATTATTGTTCAAATTTGGTAGGTAGGTAGGTATTTTAATTAACGTTTCATTGGAGCAACACAACGGCTATTGCTCGAATTTCGATAGTGAATTTAAATTAAGTGTAAATTTGTGCAGATGTAATGGAACTTTTAAATTTGTTACTCCTATCGATAGTACATTTATAAAACATTTTTCATTCTTTATTTATCAGAGTATAATTATATTGGGTCATCCGGAATGTTCTGCTGTTATTTTATGATATATACCAACGAAGCAGAACCAAAACTCAAGAAAATGTTATTGAATCACATAAGCACCATTTTGTTCTATGCCTTTTTGCCATCTTTCCGGCAGCTGGAAAATTCCTTTTTTAAAAAAGACATTAGGCTTATTTGTAAAGAGGTTATCGAGGTTCTGTTTGACAGTCTCCAAAGAATTGTACTCCGGCCGTTCAGAGAATTTTGAAGTGACCTGAAGAGGTGGAATTCTGAGGGGGCAAGGTCTGGTGTATATGTGGGTGATACAAAACATCTCAGCTATACTCAATAAGTCCTTTGTCTGACATTCATTGTCATGCTGGAAGACACCTCGAAGATTGGTCAGTTCTGACCGCTTTGCTTCGATTTCTGCTTTTAATACTGCCATTTGAGAACAGTATTTTTCCGAATTTATTTTCTGATTTTGTGGCAACAATTCATAATGAACAATTCCTTTGTAGTCCCACCATACACAAAGCATTACTCTTTTGGGATGCAGCCCCCCTTTCGATGTTAGTTGGGAGGTTCATTTGGATTACCCCATGATCTTTTTCTTGTAACATTATCTTATAGTATCCACTTCTCATCTCCAGTAATGAGCCGTTTCAAAAAAGGAGCTTCTTCATATCGTTTCAGCAAAGAATCACATGCCGAAATTCGAGCAAGCATATTCTGTTGTGTTAAAGTATAGGGTACCCATACATCGTAGCGGCTTACATACCCAATCTTCAGATGATCATGAACTGTACTTTTTGAAACATTTAGTCTATGATAGTTCTTGAACTGTGTAACGTAGATTTTCAGCGATTGCATCTTTTAATAGGTCTTCGTTTAAAGAGGATGTTCGTCCAGAGCGGGCATCATCTTCGAGGCTGAAATTTCCGCGCTTAAATTTATCAAACCACCTTCGAACTGTGTCATCAGAAACAGCACTTTATCCATAAACAGCACAAATTTTACGAGCAGTCGGACTAGCATTTTTTCCTTTCTTAAAATAAAAGAGCATAATATGACGAAAATGAACTTTTTGGTTCTCCATTCTTAGCACTGTAGTGAAACAAAAATTGTGCCACAACACAAGCTAGAATTATGCAGTGAAAACAGAAAAGATCGCATTTACACACCTGCTTCAATCAAGGTCACTCCTTATCAGCGTTAGCAAAATAGTAATAAGAAAGGGCGCTTCGATTTGAAAAACCGCAGAACTTTCCGGATGACCCAATATATTAATCTGTGAAATATTTGTACAACAATTAGGAATTTTATTTAATTTTTCAACTTTTTTTAATGTAAGAACTTCCTTACTTATTACAGATACAAAAATATACGTGCAGACGGTATACCATTTCTGGGAAAATAATTCCATTTATCCGCAAAATATTTGTACAATTACAAATTAGGAATGTAACATAATTATCCAACCATTCTCCATGTAAGAGCTTCAGATGTAAGAACAAACGTGCAGACGGAATGCCCGTTTCGTGTTGGCTCACATAGTAACATAGTGTTCGTTAACATAACAAGTATTTGGAAACAAATTCTGGAATTTAGAACTAGTATTTATGTAACTGAATTGATTTTTAATTTTTATCACATTGAGTACTTGCTATAGCAATAAAGTACTTGTCGTGGTTTCGAAAATCATCTCCACGTGATTGCATTAATCAACCAGATATTTTGTGCTACAATCGATTGGGAATTAGGTATTATTACTCACCACTGTTCAAAAGTTCACCAAAGTTCTGTTATTACTTATCGAGAATGTGAATGTCAACGGGGAGCCAATATTTTCACTTCTGTAATAATGGCAGTATTCTACAGGATTCTCGTTTTCATGTTTGCTTACAACTTTGTTATTTAACATAACCACTCATTTCGAAAAAGGTTCGGAAATCAGGAGTTATTTTGTACTTATATGTCAATCGAATTCCCTAGAATTTTCTTCTTTTGCTACGTCATTGGTAGTTTAAAAAAATTGTGCCATTGCTCCGATTTTCTGGCCATATAATTGCTTTAACTTATGAAATATTTTTTACAATTAATTTGGAATTTCATATTATCCAGACTATCTCGATATAAGGATTTTATTACAAATTTGAGATATAAAAACACGTGTACAAATGCGATTACCATTTCTTGTCATATAATTGCATTAATCTGCGAAGTATTTTGTCCTCAATTAATTAGATATTTAAAATAATTATCTAAATTGTCCCAATGTAAGTTTTATATTATTTATTCTACATGTAAAAACAAACGTGCGGACGTGGTGGCGTTTCTGGGCTTGTAAACTAAGTGTTGATTTGTATCTATGGGGTGTGTGGGTGATTTTTCCTGTTATATCGATGTTTCAGTTTCAAAGCATTGGGTGATATTTTCAGTTTTTTCAAGAGCGTAAATATTAAAATAATCTGCTAGATATTTTGTGCAACAATCGATTCGGAGTTTATATAAATATCCAACTTGTCTGTGTGAGTCTTTCACTTTTGAAAATTTGAAAATAAATGCGCTAAAATTTCTTTAATCGTCTTCGGCTAGTTGGTTTGTTGATTTGGAGTTCTATGGCGAAAATGCTATATTTGGCCAAGCTGCCCCAAACGCAAGAAAAAATCAGGTAAGTAGGTATTTTAATTATCGTCGAATTGTAGGAACATAACGGACTATTGGCGACGGTCCGGGATCAAACCCGAAGAGAAAGATCCAAAGACAACACCACGTAATTTTAAACCTCGGTCAGATGACGAGGTCACATCTTAGCTGCCACTCCATCCTTCAAACTTCCACACCACGCAAACATAAGGACATTTGAGGCCACGACAAATTTAACGTGCACCAGCCCCCTTTCTACACGACGGTCCATATTTGGATTCGAACTCTCAACCCTTTACTTTACTTTACGACACACGCCCTCCCCGGCTCACCATAAGGTTTAGAGCCCAAGGGGGGGCGATTCCCAGCAACGAAAGAGGGGGGGTCCCGAAACCCGGACAGGGGGCACAGGCGAACCCCAAATGTAGCACGAGCGGCTTTTATTAAAATAATTTTATACATATACAAGACGCCAACCAGTGGCGTATAAACATAAAACAATTAAAACACAAACATCAAAACACACAAAAGAAAAAAAGCCGCGATGGTCCAATTGATACAACTCCGAATGGAAGTATACAGAGGAAGAGTTGTCAGTCAATGAATTGGAAAATTTGTTCATGGGCTCCAAGGCGACGTTTTCACGTTGGCGTGGTGTGGAAGTTTGGAGAGTGGGGTGCCAGCTCAGGTGTTGCCTCGTCATCTGACCGTGGTTCAAAATTACGTGGTGTTGTCCTCGGATCTTCCCCTTTGGGATTGATCCCGGACCGTCACCAATAGCCCGTTGTGTTGCTCTAGTGTGACGTTAATTGAAATACCCTTCCCCAAGGCGACGTTTAACATAAAAAAAGAAATGACAAAATCAATCATACAAACAAGCAAAATTTAAAATACAATCAAGTACATCAAGACAATAATAAAATACAACACAAATAAATAAAACGAACGAGGTAGCAGCAAGGAAGGGTAGAGGGGAGATTACCAAAATAATTTAAATAATATATGATATGAAATGGATTTAAAAAGGAATGATTATTTAAAAGTTTAAAAGAGTATACATTTAAAATTTTAAAATATAATACGTTAAAACGTACAAACGTATGAATTTATTATGAGGGGGAGGGAAGTCGGTCCGCCACCTCCCCGGCAGCCAATACACACATTTTTATCCTGAACTGGCTATTAGGGTTACCAAGAACCGCTTTCAGCCAATGATTTTTATTAGCCAAATCAGGAGCAACAAGATGGTATTTAGAAGTGAGTCGGCAGCCGAAGAGGTAATGGTCCGCACTCCTCAGTTCCCCGCAAGTACAAATATTGGTGTCCTTAGTCTGAAACGACAGAGGTATTCGACGAAGGGGCCGTGACCAGTCAAGAACCAAATAAAATAACGATTTGCGGAGAGGAGGTCCGGGCCAAGCTCTGGAGAAAAAGATTTAAGTCTCAGCCCCTTAGTTGATTCAGCATGGGCCACTCGCCATTCATTCTTGATATATTTTTTTATCTCCCTTAGCAAAAGGGATCGGAGGGCAGGGACCCCAAGCTCCTCCCCGCAAAACGAGGCTAACTTTGCAAAATGGTCGGCCGTCTCATTTCCGGACAGTCCGACATGTGCCCTGACCCAAGACAAGCCAAAGATATTAGTTAACTGAGATATTTCTTTTTTAATTGAGTTTAGATATTGTGATTTATTAGTATTAGATTTAAGGGCTTGTATCGAGCTAAGACTGTCGCTGTATATATTTACTTTATTGTGATGTTCCCAGGCCCACAACACGGCCTTATAAATAGCCGTGAGTTCGGCCTGGAACACGATATTGGTGGGAAATAATTTATGACAAAAAACAAATTTAAGATTATTATTTTTAAAAATACAGACGGAGGCTCCGACATTCCCATCAATGCCGGAGCCATCAGTATAAATATCATAGTCGGGGTTATCTATTGTTTCTAAAAAATTTAAATTAATTAAATTTGTAGGCAGGTGAGTTATAGGAACATAAGAACCTAAATGAGTCAGCAACAGTCCCTCGATATTTGGATCAGGGAGCCGCCTTTTCCAGATTTTAAATTTAATAAATAATGAGCGGACCGTCACGTGGAGAGGCGGTATACCAGAGAGGCGGTATATATTGAGGGAGTCTGTTGGGGTGCCCGAGACATTCTTAATAGGAAAGGTCTTTGTATGGATGACATTTGGGCTTTAGTCAGTGAACCACCCCAGACGCCGGCTCCATAAGTAAGAATTTTTTCCACCACTGACAGGTACCATGATCTCAGGAGCCGGCCGTCGACTCCCCAGCCACCTCCGGCTACCTTGGTGATAGAGTTGTTAAAATTTAGACATCTGTCCGGCGAGGGAGGCTATATGCTCGCTCCAAGTGAGGCTATTATCAATAATTAAACCTAAATATTTGAGTGAAGAGGAAATAGCTATTGTTTGATTACCAAGTCTGAATATAGGATTTCTTTTTATTTTAATTGTTTTTGAAAAGACTATGGACCGACATTTGTCGGTGGACAGCTCAAGTCCCATTTCTTTTAAAGAATTGCAAATTAAATTAAGAATATTGTTAACATTATATTCCAAAACCCTTAGCGTGACGCCTGACGTTATTACGGCCAGGTCGTCCGCGTAGGCCTGAATTTGACTATAAGTGTCTGAAAGAAATAAAATTTTATTGAAATAAATGTTCCACAGGGTCGGAGCTAAAACCGAACCCTGTGGACATCCCTTAGTGATATTACGGTAAAGTTTACAGTTATTGAAAAAATAAATGACAGTACGTGAACTTAGATAAGATTTAATAAATTTAATTAAAGTCGGGGGTGGGCATCATATGAGAGGAGCATGTCCACTAACACCTGCCAGTCCATAGTGTCGAAGGCGGCCTTTATGTCCAAGGTTGTTAAGGAACAATGGCTGACACCCCGGTAGGACTTAATGTTTGATATAGCAGATTGAATGGCATCCTCGCACGAGTGCTGCTCCTTGAAACCAAACTGAAGTGGGTGTAAGATTGATTTAGAAAATAACCAAAGATTCCATTTTTTAATAAATACGCGTTCTATTATCTTCCCCAAAGTAGGAACTCGCAACCCTGAAGTTCCTAATCCGTTACTCTTCCAACCGGGCGACCGCGGCCCTAAAAGCAGGTAGGGAAAAAAATCAGTAAGTAGTAGGCTAGGCCAGGAAAAAACAGAAGGCTGGACAGATGACTCGGGTATGTCGGGGTTGAGATGCCCATACACACAGACCTAGAGCAGATATGCCCCTAAGGGTCACTCATCTTTAGTAATACGTGTATTCAATTCAGATGGATATCCGTTTGGCGTTTCCTCACATCAATATACGTTACTCATATCTGTACGCTGATTTTTAAATTAGAAGTTGGTTTGAATGGTGTACTGGCTTGTCTTCTCCTCTTTGTTTTAGTCTCTATGACTTTAACCTTCCGTCGGGCACATTTGATCTGACAGGCAAAGTACAAACTCCTTGAAAGTGATTCCATTGGCCAGCAAAATCCGAACAGTTTAGAAGTCAGACTGGTAAGACGGAAGGTTACAAGGTTGAATTATGCTTGCGAACCCCTCTGAGGGCTAAAATTTCACATATTTTATGGAACAAGCAATTGTTAATTTGAAATTATTATACATTTCTTGATGGGAGATTTTTTTTACTTATTGAAACTGTGAATGTAAACGTGCAGAACTTTCAAGCACTAATTTCTCTCATTAGAGATGGAAAATTAAAAGGAGATGCCTGATTCCTGTTTTCTTACACACACTCCTTGACCTTTAAAATTACTCGTTTGGTTGGTTTGGTATTTAGTTTTGCGTTGATATTTCCTACATAAGTCTTCGATGAACTTATTAAACTTCTTAAATGCTATTTTAATACACAACTACATATCACAGGAAAGAATTAAAGAAGCATGAAGTAAATACTTGGTCAATGAATAATGGAAACCCCTTGAACTGCGTTTCTCAGAGATGGGGATGATCCCAGAGCTAGTTTAGACTGCTGAACTCGGAACTAGTTTAGATTGCTGGACCCAGATCCAGTTAGTATGGCTGGAACAAGAGCCAGTTTCAATTGATGGTGCCACAACTTGTCTCGATTGCTGAAAAAAAACCAGTTTGGGTTTCTTTCCACAGAACCAGCTTAGAATGATGGCCCCAGAACCAGTTTCAATCGCTGTCCCATGAAAGAGAGGGCCGAAGTAGCCCGGTCGGAAGAGTAGCGGATTAGCAACCGGAGGGATGCGCGTTCGAATCCTACCAAAGACCATTGTGTACAAAGGGGGCTATTGCAAGTTAAATCTGTCATGGCCTCAAATGTCCTCACGTTGGCGTGATGTAGAAGTTTGTAGAGTGGGATGGCAGCTCAGGTGAGACCTTCATTTGACCGTGGCTCAAAATTAGGTGGTGTTGTCCTCGATCTTTCAATTTGAGTTTGATCCCGGACCGTTGGCAATAGCTCGTTGTGTTGCTCCAGTGTGACGTTAATTATATAGCTATCTACTCTTGAAACAGATTATCTTTAGTTGTGTTTTAAAAGGCAAAACCATAGAACTTATGTAGAATAACAGACCGAAATGTATATGTATGAATCTTTGTTTTTAACTCTTGAAACACAACTAAGAGCAAAAATCGTTATTGTAAACATGGATTCACATAATAACAAGGTCATTGAACATAAGAATGAATATATTCATATTTCACATTGGGTATTTATGGTTATGTTAAAGAACTTTGTCCTTAGTTTAGATGGAAAACCAAAAGTCCACATGAGTTGACTTCTAAAACGAATATGATATCCGTGGATCTTTGGATTTGCCTTTTGAAACGAAACTAAGGGGAAAATTATTGTAACCACAAATACATATTTAAGAATTCAATTAATTTGTCAATATGTGAATCCATGGTTGAATTAAAGAATTTTGCCCTTTGCTTGGTTTTAAGAAGTACTAATACCTAAGTTCCACACATAAGAGTATGCGTACCTAAATGAATAGGATATCCTTGGATCTTTGGTTTTGTCTATAAAATATACATCACGACAAAATACTTTATAGTAACCACGGATTCACATATTGATAGGTACATTGAACATTCACAAATGAGTTATCATGCTAACGATAAAGAATTTTGCCTTAGCTTTAAGATGCACAATCAAAAGTCCACGGATGTGGACTTCCTAAGTAAAGAGAATATTCGTGGATCTTTGGTTTCGCCTTTTGAAATCCAACTAAAGCCAAAACTATTGTAACCACGAATACCCATTTAGGAATTTAATGGATTTGTCAAAAAAAACCTGTATCCATGGTTACAGTAAAGAATTTCGTCCTCAGTTTGGTTTTAAGGAGCTAAACCATTTTTGTGGACCTTAAAACAAGGACGATAATAGTTTCACTCATCTTTTCTTAATTTTGTAGATGGAAACTATGGAAACTGGGGTTTTTTCAAATTGCATCTAACAACTTCCGCAAAATGGGCGACGAAAACAAGAATGTCATTATCCCTATGCAGAAATTAATAGCCGAGCCGAAAATCGTTGCACGCAATCCACAAGGACACATGGGAATTCGTCAAGAGGATCCAGTAGCCTGCAATGAGGGAGATAAGTACAAGAAATTTTCCGGGTCCCAGCAACCAGAAGAGCAAGAATTGTGTGGCATTGATCGTGGTCCATGTCACTTTCCGTCCATTGAAGCAGATTTGAGTCCGGAAATGGTTGCAATATCTGTATCGCAAGAAGAAAGTGAGTGTATACAGGAAGATTCAGCCCATGGAGAATGGTCCCAGTAAAGGCTTGATGGGAGCTAACAACAATGACTTGAATGGAAATGGGTGCATTGGGGATTACATATAATTACGTAAAGTAATGCTGATTCATTAAATTGATGTTGCTGTTTTCAATTATGACAATCACCGCTTACAAATGAAATAGAGTAATTGAATCAAACCAGTTATTTAACTGAAATGAATCCTTTAATTTTAATGTTCTTAATATCGATTCATTTATAATTATTTTGAGTTAAATAATTCACAGAATCGTGTTGGACTTTTAGATCATTCAGTCACTATTTGTAAATGAAGTAATTGCTGAATCCCCAAATCACTTATTAAATCCAAAATCTAATCTTTGAATTCTAAGGTTTCTGTCAAATGCGTGTGATAGTAATAAAATTAATTGAATGATTTGTGTTGTTTTAATTTTCAATCCTGACAATTACCGTACACAAATAATATTAGTTGAACCAAAACAATTGTTCAACTAAAACAAATCCTTTCATTTTAAGGTTGTTCATATCGAATGATATATGATTGTAAAATGTTAAATGATTGATAATATCTATATCACAGGTTTCTATTTTGGAATATATCGTTTATAAAGAAATAATTACTTGATTCCTCTCTACAAATCATACATATTTGAAATATTTATGTATCACTAAGATAAACCTGGTTCAAAAATATATGTATAAATGCTTAGTACCAATTTTTTCATAAGATTATAAGTGGTTTGAAACATTTTACTCAAATTTGATATATATTTGCAACAAATAAAAGCAATTTTGTAATATATTTTAAAGGTCAATCAATTTCTAGTAAACCTAATTCATAGAAATAGGTATATTGTGACATGAGTAATAAATGCAAAAAAATCTCATTCTTCTTAATTAAAATTTGCAGTTGTGTGAAACGTGTATAATGTAACTTTTGAATGACAAATAAATGAATGAATTTCAATTTGAATCTAACTTTCATTAACTTGCATTTCATTCATATGATTAAACAGCATTGTTAATTAAAAAGTTATGAATTAAAGTAAACAAAATAAAAACTCATCGTTAATATTCATATAATGTCATATTCACATCATACGTTCAGAAATACAAATTCAATTTTGAAGTTTTTCTGAACTTAAATGGAACGAAATCGAGGTATACAGGATGAGTCGAAAAGATGTTTCACGTATTTGGATTGGTTCATTTTATAATGAATTTAATAAAAATCTTGTTATTACAACATTAATTCCAACTAAAATAATACGCTACTTCAACCTGTGCTCCTTGGTTCTTTGTGGATTTGCCTACTGCGCTAGCAATTTGTTAGTTGTAGGCGGTGGCATTTCGATTCCTGTCAGGTTGGATTCTCCCCAGGTTGTATTTCTCTCTTCTGAGGCAGTTAGACTTTCTTTGTATGTGTATGTTCATTACTTGAGTTTGCCTGCCTTGTGTTTTGTGCAGTTTGGCAACATATGACCATTGCACCACGAAAAACGCAACCAACAAACCTTGTTTTTCAGTGCATATAATCTGTCGGTTCCCCATACGGTCCCATAGTTCACTGACACATTTCTGTAGGTTTATAGAGGATAAAGTATGTTATGCAATCTCTTTTCTTTCCTCAAAACTTAGTCGTAGGGCAATATTTTGCCTTATAAGCTCCCATTGCATGTGTTTAGCAATTAATTGACATTGATTGTCTTGCTGTTGGCATATATTGGACAAATAAGGTCCTTGCGGCTTAAGAAACCCAACCAACGAACAAACCGTGGTTCTCAATCGAAATATGCTGTGTTTTCCTTATAGAGTCCCATTGCTCGCTGACACCTAGGCATACAGCGGATAACGTATGTTAAGCACAATCGTCCTTTCTTCGCAACTAAGTCTTGTCGCCATATTTATTCCAAAACAAAATACAATCCACACGATGTTGTCTTGCAGATATAAGTGGAAAATCATTTTTTCTCACTCTTAACAAAACACCACAAGAAACCCAACCAACCAATGAACGTTATTTCTAAATGCAAATATGCAATTGGTTTCGCATAAAGTCCCATAGCTCACTGAAACATTTCTGTAGGTATACTGTAGATAACATGTGTTATGCACAATCGTCCTTCTTTCTTCGACACTAACACGTGTAGACATATTTAGTATGAAGTATAATACAATTCACACGATGTTGGCTTGCACACATTAGTAGCAAGATCTTTTTGTCGCACTCATACTTAACCCTCACAGTGGTTTCGTCGAGATATCAAAAGGGGACACTGTACCCTTAAAATGACCAAAATATCGAAAAAAAATTTTATTGCTTTATTTTAAATATACAACCCTTCTGAATATGTGTGCAAAATTTCATCGCTATAACAATATTATTTTAGGAGTTATTTAAGTTTTTTTTTCTTGGATATAAATAACCGAAACCAAAAATTAAAACTTTAAATGGCTTTTTCTCAGCTTTCTGTTTTTGACGACTATGAAGTACTCAAATTGCTAAGGCTTTTTTAAAATTTAATTTAGAGGTTTGAAACTTTTTGTAGTTGTTCACAATAGTATATTTGACAATTCTGTGCATGGGATAAGAATTTGGATGAAAAGTTTTTTTTAAAAATTGACAAACTAAAATTATCTTGTTTTTACATTTTTTCACAGTATTTTTTAGAAAAAAATTCCAGAAAAATAAATAATCCGAATACATGCAAACCCATTCACAGAATTGTGTAAAATACTGCAATGAATAGAAAAGTGCAAAAAAAAATTTAAAAAGATGATATTTAAAAAAGTAGTTGGGATTTTAAAATATTGATATTTTTTTCAAAAAAATTAAATTTCTGAATTATTGCGCTTGTAAAATTAAATTTTTTCGCCTGAAATATTCATTTTCATGTGCATTTCAATATAGTACACTAAAAAATTGTGCTACACATATGAAAACAAAAAAAAATGTTCAAAGGGTACCGTGTCCCCTTAAAATGTATATAGTTTTTTCTAAAGTCGAGTTACATCTTCCATCGAGATCTTGACAGTTTTGTTAATTACTGGATACCGCAAGGGGAGAAATCGCCAGGAGGGTTAAATGCAAATAACCTTCCGATTTCTCTGCATTACTGACTTCATTATCCTAAAATAGAATAAACTAGCACACAACATCACTGTTTTCATCGAAAAGTCGGTATGTAGGTTATTAACCTCGCACTGGAGCAACACAACCGGCTATTGGCGACAGTCCGGGATCAAACCTGAAGGGAAAGATCCCAGGACAACCCCTCAAAGTTTTGAACCACGATCAGATGACGAGAACAACACGAGAGCTGACACCCCACTCTCCACACTTCCACACCACTCCAACGTGAGGACATTTGAGGCCACGACTAATTTAACGTGCGTCAGCCACAGTGCACACGGCGGTCAATGGTGGAACAGAGTTTCCAACTCGCGCGTAGACAATATTTTTATTTGAAAATAAGGAATACATACTATATGAAAATTAAATGTCATTCTCATATTTAAATGTGAGTGTAATTTATTGCAGTTCAATGATTAAGTGAGAAATTTAATTATATTATAGACAGACAGAAACCAAAAACGCAAGAGACGGTTTTTGCATCAGAAGGACCCAAAACGGATAGAAAACTCGAAATGGGTCGGAAATATTCAATGTACAAACAAACACTCCATTCTTATTTATATAGATAAGATGTATCTATTTTCAATTTATTGATACTTCTCTAGAAGTTTTAAGTCAACATTTGTACATTTCACCCTCCACAAGTGGTTTTGACGAGCTATCTCGTTCATCAAGATTAATCAATTTTAATTAATAAGTCTAATCTAAATGTGAATGTAATTTATTGCAGTTCAATGATTAAGTGAGAAATTTAATTATATTTATACTAGGCAAAATTTCCCGACCTTAATCGGGTTGAATTCGTTAACTATGTATTAAAAGTGTCCAGAAAATAGTCAGTTCCTTTTTCGTAGAAAAATGCCAAATCACTTAAGTGTAAGTAAAAAAAAAATTTTAACACCTTTTCGACATTTTTATAATTTCTACAACCTATTTTGGACATAAATTCTATAAATGCATATCCATCCGTGTAATACATTTAATATATATCGCACCCCTGCTAAAGGAAGAGATTTGCGAAAAGTGAGACACTAAGGTAAACTGCTACATAAGACGATTTTGAGGGAGGATTAGGAATTCCCTTTCTTAAGTTCTATTCCATTAAATTTGCTCAACTCAATTCGTAAAAATGACTAATCTACTGCGGTTACTCTGTCACATAATTTACCTGCCAATATTTTTTATTTGTGGCACCTTCGAATTTCGCTACCATTTAGGGAAAGATGACAAATTAATTTAAAATATTTATCACTAAGTCTGTTTTAAAAGTGGATACGTTTTTTCTTGAAAATAGCGTTTTGTGGCAAGCGCAATAATAAAAGAACTTATTTTAAAATTGAATGTCTTCAGTAGTGATAAAGCAAAGGTAACCTATAAGCATTTTTTTAAATGGTAAATCAATTTGCGAGCGTTTCTTCTAAAGAAAATCATTGTTTTAAACAAACTTTCTCTATATATGTTGCTTAAATATAGCTTCAATTCGTTAATTAATCTTGGTCAACCGTCGCTATGACAAAAATTTTGTAATATTTCAAGTCCTAATTCGGATATTTTTATTATTAACGTTCTTTCAATAATGGTAAAATTCCACTTAAAATTTTCCTTATTCTAACTGACATGCCGCTTTAAACAGAATACTTTGTGATGGTGTTGTGTGTGATGAAAAGGAATTACAATTTATTAAAATAAAAAATATTTAAAACAGAAAAAAAGTTGGCGGGAAAAAGTTCAAAATATATAAATTCGTGATTATTTTTATCTCTTGATCTCGCACAGTTGTCACAACTTACAACTAAAAATAAGGTAGAATTTAAAAATACGAAACTAATTCGGATCGAAAATGATATCACTGCACGTGGCAGACCAACACGAGTTTCCGTTTTGTTGCAAAATATCGTCTGTTCCAAATGTTCTGAAATAGTTTATATTTTGCAAAGAAAATAAATAAGGCTCAAATTAAAAAAGGATTTGAATTTAAATTTTGCGAAAATAGTTTTTTAAAAGTTAATCGATTTTTCAGCAGACTGGTTAAACGATTTAAGTAATTGCAATACTCAATATGCATTCCAGCTTCTCCAAAAATACCAAATTATGTTTGATTTAAGTAGAGTTACTCAGATGTTTTAACATGAAACTTGCTTAAATGCGTAAGCAAAGGAATTTAAAAGAATGATTCACTACACTAAAATATGGTTTATCAAATACAGAACATTGCATTAAAATGTTTTGAATAAATTATATATGATACTTGTACAAACACACAGACACAAAATCGAACATAGAACGGGAAGACGGACAGACAGACTTACGCAACCAAGTTTAATCACTAAATGAATGTAAGTTCTCACAGTATGCAAAATTTCATAAAAATATATTCTACCTTTTGGACGTATCAAGGCACACACATACAGACATCAAACACGCAAGAGACGGATTTTGCATCAGAAGGACCCAAAACGGATAGAAAACTTTAAATGGGTCGAATTTATTCAATGTTAAAAAAAACTCTCCATTCTTATTTATATAGATATGAGGTATATATTTTCAAATTATTGATACTTCTTTAGAAGAGGTACGTCAACATTTGGGTACACTTCACCCTCCACGTGTTGTTTATACGAGCTATCTCGTCCATCAAGATTTAATAAATTTAGTTAATGACGAGATATCTCGTCATCAAGATATTTCCGATGTTTTAATGATAGCGAGATCAATATCTGATCACTACTTTCTTCTGGCGAGATATCTCGTCCATCAAGATCTGATCAGTACTCTCTTCTGACGAGATATCTCGTCCATCAAAATCTGATCAGTTTTGCTAATGAGGAGAGATATCTCTTCAAAGGCAACCACCAAGACCGATAAGTCTGCTGTCATAAAGCATATAGTAATAGGAGTATGGAAATGTCCGAAAAACTATATCTCAAATTAACAAGTTCCAAGAGCCAAAAAAATGTGGAAAAATCTTAATTTAAATGTTCAAGTTGGCCCGAAATTCTTTGGGCAAACGTTAAATATAGGAAAGTTTACCTATATTTAACGTATTTTTAACGTATATAGAGTAACCGGATGTAGTTCGTGAGAAAAGCTAGAGAAATGCTTTCTGAGCAAAGTAGAATCAACACAATTTTCCACCAATCACCAAGCGTTTTGCAAGAATTTGATACCAATAAATAATACTCCGGATATATAAGCGATTGTTTGGGGATACTACAGGTATTTCGAAAGCATTGCTCAAACAGTTGTGTCAGTCTCAGGCTCTTTAGAATATCATGGAAGGAAGAAGTGTACCAACAGAAGACGTACTCGACTATCATTATCATTTAGATTTTTATAAGATTGGATTACTCACCATCGCTTCATTGGGATTAATGTTTGCTTTGTTTCGCATCATCTACCTTGTGTAAGTACATTTTAATTACCTGAGTTCCAGATTACACATGTTTGGCCAAGTATGGCCTTAGCACCATAAAACCAACTATCTAAAGTGCTCACATATTTTCTGTCTTTTGTGTTTGGATTCTTGAAAAATAATTAATTTTTTCTTTTCAAGAATTGTTTACAAGAGAAGGATGAATTTTATAATTAATCTCGTAAGCATTTTACAACAATGAATTGAGAATATACAACCTGAATCGAGATAATATTCTGCACGCGTTGAAAATACAAAAGTAAACGGGTGAAACTTATCTCCCGTTGAGTTTCGCAATCCTACAATTTTATTGTGATCTGTAAATCTATTGTATTTCCTCACATCCATGTTCGTTATTATAGCTTGAATTTGGTAGGTAGGTATTATAATTAACGTCTCACTGAAGCAACACAACGGACTACTGCTCGAATTTGGATAGTGAATTTAAATTAAGTGCAAATTTGTGTAGATGTAATAGAACTTTTAAATTTGTTACTCTTTATCGATAGTACATTGATAAAACATTTTTCATTCTTTACTTTATCAGAGTATAATTATATATTAATTTGTGAAATATTTGTACAAAAATTAGGAATTTTATTTAATTTTTCAAACTTTTTCGATGTAAGAGCTTCCTTACTTATTGCAGATACAAAAATATACGTGCAGACGGTATACCATTTCTGGGAATATAATTCCATTTATCCGCGAAACATTTGTACAACAATAAATTAGGAATGTAACATAATTATCCAACCATTCTCCATGTAAGAGCTTCAGATGTAAGGACAAACGTGCAGACGGAATGCCCGTTTCGTGTTGGCTCACATAGTAACATAGTGTTCGTTAACATAACAAGTATTTGGAAACAAATTCTGGAATTTAGAACTAGTATTTATGTAATTGAATTGATTTTTAATTTTTATCACATTGAGTACTTGCTATAGCAATAAAGTACTTGTCGTGGTTTCGAAAATCATCTCCACGTGATTGCATTAATCAACCAGATATTTTGTGCTACAATCGATTGGGAATTAGGTATTATTACTCACCACTGGTTCAAAAGTTCACCAAAGTTCTGTTATTACTTATTAAGAATGTGAATGTCAACGGGGAGCCAATATTTTCACTTCTGTAATAATGGCAGTATTCTACAGGATTCTCGTTTTCATGTTTGCTTACAACTTTGTTATTTAACATAACCACTCATTTCGAGAAAGGTTCGGAAATCAGGAGTTATTTTGTACTTATATGCCAATCGAATTCCCTAGAATTTTCTTTTACTACGTCATTGGTAGTTTAAAAAAATTGTGCCATTGCTCCGATTTTCTGGCCATATAATTGCTTTAACTTATGAAATATTTTTTACAATTAATTTGGAATTTCATATTATCCAGACTATCTCGATATAAGGATTTTATTACAAATTTGAGATATAAAAACACGTGTACAAATGCGATTACCATTTCTTGTCATATAATTGCATTAATCTGCGAAGTATTTTGTCCTCAATTAATTAGATATTTCATATAATTATTAAATTGTCTGGATGTAAGTTTTCTCTTATTTATTGTAGATGTAAAAACAAACGAGCAGACGCGGTGGCGTTTCAGGGCTTGTAAACTAAGTGTTTCTTCGTATGTATGTGGTGTGGGTGTAATTTTTCCTGTTATATCGATGTTTCGATTTCTAAAGCATTGGGTGATATTTGCAGTTTTTTCAAGGTCAAATTATTAAAATAATCTGCCAAATATTTTGTGCAACAATCGATTTGGAGTTTACATAATTATCCAACTAGTCTTTGTGTAAATCTTTCACTTCTGAAAACGTGAAAATAAATGCGCTAAAATTTCTTTAATCGTATTCGGCTAGTTGGTTTGTTGATTTGGAGTTCTATGGAATGCTGTATTTGTCCAAACTTCCCCAAACACAAGAAAAAGCAGGTAAGTAGGTATTTTAATTATCGTCGCACTGGAGCAACATAACGGGCTATTGACGACGGTCAGGGATCAAACCCGAAGAGAAACATCCGAAGACAACACCACGTAATTTTAAACCTCGGTCAGATGACGAGGTCACATCTTAGCTGGCAGCCCACCCTCCCAACTTCCACACCACGCCAACATGAGGACATTTGAGGCCACCACAGATTTAACGTGCTCCAACCTCCTTTGTACACGACGGTTTATAGTTAGATTCGAACTCGCAACCCTCCGGTTGCTAATCCGTTACTTTCCAACAGAACTACCGCAGCCCTAAAAGCAGGTAGTAAAAATCAGTAAGTAGTAGGGTAGGGAGGTGAACAGAAGGGAGGACAGATGACTCGGGTATGTCGGGGTTGAGATGCCCATACACATACACCTAGAGAAGATATGCCCCTAAAGGCCACTCATCTTTAGTAATACGTGTATTCTATTCAGATGGATATCCGTTTGGCGTTTGCTCACATCAATATTCATTAACGTTACTCATATCTGTACGCTGATTTTGAAATTAGGAGTTGGTTTGAATGGTATATTGTCTTGTCTTTTCCTCTCTGTTTTAGTCTCTATGACTTTAACCTTCCGTCGGGAGCATTTGATATGATAGGCACAGAGCGGCCATTTTGTTGCCTTTCCCAACCGCTAGGCGGCGTTGGCACCTGGCGCTCCCAGTAACTTCCCCTATTTACTTGCTCTATGGCAACCTTTCCATTTAATTTGTCCTTGACCTTCACTACAGGAAGTTGTTCAGGAGCTCATTGCGCCTGAATTCGTCTGATTTTTGACGTTACTTCACTGGAGAAGGTAGAGACCCCCTCTCCGAAGATGACTGAATAGATATTAATACTATAAACATTTAAAAACTATTTTCTAACTTTACTTTTTTTCCTTTACGATTTACTAACCTTATTTTTATTACTTTACCATTTTCAAACTTTACTTCATTTACAGAATTTGATAGTAGGTCATAAATTTCATTAATATTTGTTCGACTTGTTTTATGTCAAATACACGTTTTTTTTTTGCAGAAACCTTTGTATTTTTCTTCTTTTGACACCCCTAATAATGATGTTCATCACTTGGCAGTTGTATAAATGAACTCAATTAGGTGTTCATTGTGTTTTTTGAATGTGTGTCCGTCAAGCACATTGCGCCCGAACTCAGCGGTCAACATATTTCGCCCGACGGAAGGTTAAATCATTTGGCCATGTTTTCGTTTTTCACAGCAAATTATTATATTAATCCTCGGGGAGTCGCAGGATTTTCTCTTGCAACCCACACGACTAAATAGCCACATCTATTGGGTGAAGAAATTCTTTCAACTTTTAGAAAAAAAATTTATGCCTGTTCCTCAGAAAAGAGAGGTCACTGTAACTTGTTGGAAGACTAGCAAAGGTTGGTTGGTTTTGGGTTTGATGGCAGGGCCATATTTGGCCATGCTGTACCAGACGCGAGACATACAATATCAAGTAAAAACACACACAATGAAAGTTTTTACTGACACGGGAGAGCGAAATGCACCCAGGGAGGAATCCACCTGACAGGAATCGAACCCGCGCCGCCTACAACTCGATGGTTCCTAGAGCAATGGGCGTACCCATTGAGCCAAGACGGACTCGATTAGCAAAGGAAGGCTTGCGAGTTCAAAACTCGATCCAGCCAAACACCGTCGTGTACCAGGGGGCTAGAGCGAGTTAAATCTGTCGCGGCTTCAAAAGTCCTCTCTATGGCGTGATGTGGAAGCTCAAAGAATTGGGTGACAGCTCAAATGCGAAGCCGTCATCTGACCGTGGCTGCAGATGGGTTTTGCTAGGATCTATCCCTTCGGATTGATTCCGGTCCGTCACTAATATCCCGTTGTGTTTCTCCTGTGCAATGTTAATTGAACTACCTACCCCCAAAGAAAAGAATTCATTGGAAAAATTACTTTGGTCTCTTTCTTGTTGTAGTATCCTTCGGAAAGATTACGTTGATCCTTTCCTTAAAATAGTATCTTTTAGAGAGATTATATTGGTCTATTTAGTATACAGTCCTTTGAAGTGATTCCATTGGACAGGAAAATCCGAACAGGTCAGGATGGTACGATTGGAGGTTGCAATGTTGAATTACGCTTGTGAACTCCTCTGAGGGGTAATGTTTCACATATTTTGTGGAACAAGCAACTGTTAACTTGAAATTATTATACATTTCCTGATGGGAGATTTTGTTACTTATTGCAACTGTGAATGTAAACGTGCAGAAATTATAAGCACTAATCTTTCTCATTGGAGATAGAAAATTAAAAAGATATGCCCGATTCCTGTTTTCTTACACACAACCCTTGAACTTTAAAGTTACTCGCATTTGGTTGGTTTGGTGTTTAGTTCTACGATCATGTTTGCCACATAAGTCTTTGATGAACCTCTTAAATGTCTTAAATGCGATTTTAATACTCAACTACATCTCACAGGAAAGAATTAAAGAAGTATGAAGTAAATACTTGGTCAATGAATAATGGAAACCCCTTGAACTACGTTTCCCAGAGATGGGGATGATCCCAGGGCTAGTTTAGACTGCTGGACACAGAACTAGTTTAGATTGCTGGACGCAGAACCAGTTAGTATGGCTGGAACAAGAGCCAGTTTCAATTGATGGTGAAACAACTTATCCCGATTGTTGAAAACAAAACCAGTTTGAGTTTCTATCCAAAGAAACAGCTCCGATTGCTGGCCCCAGAACCAGTTTCAATCGCTGTCCCATGAAAGAGAGGGCCGAAGTAGCCCGGTCGGAAGAGTGGCGGATTAGCAACCGGAGGGATGCGAGTTCGAATCCTACCAAAGACAATCGTGTACAAAGGGGCTGGTGCACGTTAAATCTGTCATGGCCTCTAATGCCTCACCTTGTCGTGGTGTAGACGTTTGGATAGTGGGATGCCAGCTCAAGTGTGACTTCATCATCTGTCCGTGGTTCAAAATTACGTGGTGTTGTCCTCGTATCTTTCCCTTTGAGTTTGATCCCGGACCGTTGGCAATAGCTCATTGTGTTGCTCTAGTACGACGTTAATTAAATATCTACCTACTCTTGAAACAGATTATCTTTAGTTGTGTATTAAAAGTCAAAGCCAAAGAACATATGTAGAATAACAGAAAGAAAAGTATATCTATGAATCTTTGTTTTTAACTCCTGAAACACAACTAAGGGCAAAAATCTTTATTGTAACCATGGATTCACATATTAACAAGGTCATTGAATATGAGAATGAATATATTCATATTTCACATTGGGTATTCGTGGTTATGTTAAAGAACTTTGTCCTTAGTTTAGAGGGAAAACCAAAAGTCCACTTGAGTTGACTTCTAAAACGAATATGATATCCGTGGATCTTTGGATTTGCCTTTTGAAACGAAACTAAGGGGAAAATTATTGTAACCACAAATACATACTTAAGAATTCAATTAAGTTGTCAATACATGAATCCATGGTTGAAATATAGAATTTTGCTCTTTGCTTGGTTTTAAGAAGTACTAATACCTAAGTTCCACACATATACGTACCTAAATGAATAGGATATCCTTGGATCTTTGGTTTTGTCTATAAAATCTACCTCAAGACAAAGTACTTTAGAGTAACCATGGATTCACATATTGATATGTTCATTGAACATTCACAAATGAGTTCTCATGCCAACGATAAAGAATTTCACCCTTAGCTTTAAGATGCACAATCAAAAGTCCACAGATGTGGACTTCCTAAGTAAAGAGAATATTCGTGGATCTTTGGTTTCGCCTTTTGAAATCCTACTAAAGCCAAAACTATTGCAACCACGACTATCCATTTAGAAATTTAATGGATTTGTCAAAAAACCTGTATCCATGGTTACAATAAAGAATTTTGTCCTCAGTTTGGTTTTAAGAAGTGAAACCAAATGTACATATTTGTGTACCTTAAAACAAGGGCGGTAATGAAAATTTCACTCATCTTTTCTTAATTTTGTAGGTGGAAAGGATGGAAACAGGGGGTTTTCCGAATTGCATCGATCAACTTCCGCAAAAGGGGCGATGAAAACAACAATGTCCTTATCCCTATCCAGGACTTAACAGCCCATCTGAAACTCGTTTCAAGCAATCCACAAGGACCAATTGAAAATCGTCAAGAGAATCCAGTAACCTTCAATAAAGGATACATGAACAAGAATTTTTCCGCGTCCCAGAAACCAGAAGAGCAAGAATTGTGTGGCATTGATCATGGTCCATGTCACTTTCCGTCCATTGAAACAGATTTGAGTCCTGAAATGGTTGTAATATCTGTATCGCAAGAAAAAGTGGGCGTATAGAGGATGATTTAGCCCATGGAGAATGGGTCCCAGTGAAGGCTTCATGGGAGCTAACAACAATGATTTGAATGGAAATGGGTGCATTCGGTTTACATATAATTACGTAATGTAATACTGATTCTTAAAATTGATGTCGCTGTTTTCAATCATGACAATTACCGCTTACAAATGAAATAGAGTAATTGAACCAAACCAGTTATTTAACTGAAATGAAACCTTTAATTTTGATGTTCTTAATATCAAACTATTTATAATTATTTCGAGTTAAATAATCCCCAGTATCTTATTGCAGTTTTAGATCACTCAATCACTATTTGTAAATGAAATAATTACTGAATCCGCAAAATCATTTATTAAATTCAAATCTAATCTTTAAATTCTAAGGTTTTTGTCAAATGTGTGTGATGGTAATAAAATTAGTTAAATGATTTGTAATGTTTGAGTTTTCAATCCTGACAATTATCGTACACAAATAATATTAGTTGAACCGAAATAATTGTTGAACTAAAACTAATCCTTTAATTTTAAGGTTGTTCATATCGAATGATATATGATTGTAAAATGTTAAATGATTTATACCTATATCACAGTTTTATATTTTGGAATATCGTTTATAAAGAAATAATAACTTAATTCCACTCTACAAATCATACATATTCAAAATATTTATCGGTCACTAAGATGGACCTGGTTCAAAAATATATGTATAAATGCTTAGTACCAATTTTTTCATAAGACTATAAGTGGTTTGTAAAATTTTACAAAAATTTCATATATATTTGCAACAAATAAAGCCATTTTGAAATACTGTGTTTTAAAGATCAATCAATTTCTTGTAAACCTAATTCATAGAAATAGGTATATTGTGACATGAGAAATAAATGCAAAAAAATCTCATTCTTCTTAATTAAAATTTGCAGTTGTGTGAAACGTGTATAATGTAACTTTTGAAAGAGAAATAAATGAATGTATTTGAATATGAATCTAACTTTCATTAACTTGCATTTCATTCATATGATTAAACATCATTGTTCCTTTAAAAGTTCTGAATGAGAGAAAACAAAATAAAAACTCATCATTAATATGCATATAATGTGATATTCACATCATACGTAATATAGTTTAGAAATACAAATTCAATTTTAAAGTTTTTCTGTACTTAGATGGAACGAAATCGAGGTATACAGGATGAGTCGAAAAGATGTATTTCTCGTATTTGGATTGATTCATTTTATAATTAATTTCATAAAAATCTTGTTATTACCACATTAATTGCAACTAAAAGTAATACACTAGCTCCTTGGTTCTCAGTGGATTTAGCTACTGCGCTAGCAATTTGTTAGTTGTAGGCGGCGGCATTTCGATTCCTGTCAGGTTGGATTCTTCCCAGGTTGTATTTCTCTCTTCTGAGGCAGTTAGACTTTCTTTGCATGTGTATGTTCATTACTTGAGTTTGCCTGCCTTCTGTTTTGTGCAGTTTGGCCACATATGACCATTGCACCACGAAAAACGCAACCAACAAACCTTGTTTTTCAGTGCATATAATCAGTCGGTTCCCCATACGGTCCCATAGCTCACTGACACATTTCTGTAGTTTTTATAGCGGATAAAATATGTTATGCAATCTTCCTTCTTTTCTCTAAACTAAGTCGTAGCGTCATATTTTGTCATTTACGCTCCCATTGCATCTGTAAAGCAATTAATTGACATTGATTGTCTTGCTTTTGGCATATATTGGTCAAATATGGCCCTTGCGGCATAAGAAACCCAACCAACCAACAAACCGTGGTTCTCAATCCAAATATGAAGTGAGTTTCTTATTGAGTCCCATTGCTCGCTGACACCTAGGCATACAGTGGATAACGTATGTTATGCTCAATCGTCCTTTCTTCGCAACTAAGTCTTGTCGCCATATTTATTCTAAAACAAAATACAATCCACACGATGTTGTCTTGCACCCATAAATGTAAATCATTTTTTCTCAATCTTATCAGAACGCCACAAGAAACCCAACCAACCAATGAAAGTAGTTTCTAAATGCAAATGTAGGAACCCGTCGAAGCTCGAGAGGCAATTCACACACACACAAAACACAACCAATGATAATGGACTGTATTAAGGTTTTTAATGACGAGTAATTATTCAATTACAAATGAAAATTCTTCCCTGTGAAGAATTACACAAAAGTATTACATGAAGCTATCACGAAAACCCCTCATGGATTTCGGTTGGCACGGAGAGAGCAGATGTCTCCTCACAACGAAAAAGTGTTCGGAGTGAATAAGAGAGTATGTTGTTTTTAATCAAGTTATTATTATTGCAGTCTATGCACATTATTTTTTTAAATTGTGTATTATTTATTTGTGTATTAATGGATAAATTGAAAACTAAAAACGAGTGCTCAAAGCATCGCTTACCAAACTAAAAGAAAATGTGGAATGTGAAACAATTGGGGAAGATAGGGCAAAAATATAATTTTATTCAAATCAAAAATTGTGGATTTGGAGAAAAAATTTAATGGTCTTTTTGAAAAAATATTTGAATTGTGTAAGGACGAAGAATTCGATACTTTTTTGCTGGAGTCTCAGGAACTCCAGGAAACAATTTCTAAATTGAATATAGTTATCCTACATGTTGAAAATCCATTGGAAACTGCGAGTTAGTGCACAGGAAGTTATAAATGTGAGGCTTCTTGAGATTCATATTCCGAATTTTTCAGGATATTCAATCATAGAATGACTCTCCTTCAGTGATTTGTTTTGGGCAAGTGTTGGCCAAAACAATAAGATTTCGCAAGCCCCAAAATTGCAGTATTTAAGGGGTGCATTAAATGGGGATGCACCTCACATCATTCAATCTCTTCCCATTACTGATGCCAATTTTGACATTGCTTGGGGTCTTCTGAGGGAGATGTATTCTAACAAACGAGAACTTGCATTTGCATTGCTCAAAAGGCTCATGTCTATGCCTCAATTTAGTACAGAAAACGCACATCATTTACTAAAAATTGTAGACAGTGCTAAGAAAATTGTTCGCTCATTAGAGAGCATTGATATAAAAATAGAAAATTTTGCAGATTCAATGATAGTGTTTGTTAAAATTCAAAAATTAGACCCAGCCACAAGAGCATGGTGGGAAAGAAATTTAAAGGATGACACTATTCCATCCTTGCATGATCTGCTACATTCTTTAAACCTTCACTCCCGAACACTGCAACAAAATAAAATCCAGGTTTCAAAGAAACCATTGCAAAAGGTTTCATCATTTACTTCCCAAGTAAAGGGACAGTGTGTTTACTGCAATGGCAACCACTATGTGTATGGTTGCACTGATTTCAAAGCGTTAACTGTACAAAAAAGACATGATTTTGTGAAGAGTCAAGAACTTTGTTTTAACTGTCTTCAAGGTCACAAAGTTAATGCTTGCAAAAGCAAATATAAGTGCAAGGAATGTGATAAGAAGCATAATACACTTCTTCATTTTGAGAAAATCCAAGCTACAAGCTCTACTACAACCTTGTGAGCAGATGCAATTGTGTTCACTCCAAAGTCTACCTACTCTAAAAGGCATCCAACCTCTAATGTGACTGAAGCAGTTTGGTCAAATGTCTCTTCTTGTGTTTCACACCTTGGTGTGCCAAAACAGGTACTCCTGTGCACTGCCATGATTAAGGTATTAGATTCTTCAAATCATTACCAGTGTTATCGAGCTCTCCTGGACCCAGGCATCGTTTGTCTCAGAAGCATGCTGCAACCGTTTGGGCCTACTTAGGAAAAAGCAAGGGTACAGATCTCTTGTCTTGGTTCTTGATACACATACAAATGGTATTAACGACATAACATTTGTACCTCATTTCAAGTCTAATCCTGTGTTTACGACTTCAGTGTTTGTGATAAATGAGATTATAGGAGAACTGCCTATAATCTCATTTTTTTTTAATCTCATAAGAGAATTTTTCCTTAGCTCCTATTTGTGCTGAACAATTCAGTGACTTAACTTTAGCAGATCCCGCATTTTTCGAAACAGGTCCTATTGACACTTTGTTGGGCATTGATATTTCTTTACCTATGTTGAAGGGTGATATAGTCAAATATGGAGCCGAAAAGCCTTATGCTGTCCGTTCTGAATTGGGGTGGATAGTTTCAGGCAATGTTGTTGAAGTTTCTTCTAAGAAAACATCTCAAATTCATGTGAATAACATTCAAGTTGATACTCAATTTATTGTCTAATTTTTGGAAATTAGATTCAGTATCCATGGCAAATTTATTTACAAAGGCAGAACAGGCCTGTGAAGACCACTTTATTAACAATCACTCTAGATATATAAGTGGAAAATATATTGTAAAATTACCCTTTCACTCATCTCCTTGTCAATTGGGAGATTCAAAGCATTCAGCTCCTCACACACAAAGACGCGGCTGACGCTACTGGCGGTTGGCGCAAAAAGATCACGTGATCAACTGCGCAAGCGCTGTGAAAAAACTCAAACCAAAACTAACATCACGTGGCCAAAACAGAAACTAAAAACAGCTCAATACAATCCAACAGCAAATATGCAATTGGTTTCGCATAAATTCCCATAATTCACTGAAACCTTTCTGTAGGCATACAGGAGTTAATGTATGTTATGCACAATTCTTTCATCGCAACTAATTCGTGTCGCCATATTTACTATGAAGTATAATACAATCCACACGATGTTGGCTTGCTCACATTAGTGGCAACATCATTTTGTCGCATTCATACTTAACCCTCATAGTGGTTTCGTCGAGATATATAGATTAAAATCTATAGTTTTTTCTTAAGTCGAGTTACATCTTCCATCAAGATCCTGATAGTTTTCTTAATTACTGGATACTGCATGGGGAGAAATCACCAGGAGGGTTAAATGCAAATAACTTTCCGATTTCTCTGCATTCCTGACCTCATTATCCTAAAATAGAATACACTAGCACACAGCATCACTGTTTTAATCAAAAGGTCGGTAGGTAGGTTATTAACGTCGCACTGGAGCAACACAGCCGGCTATTGGCGACGGTCCGGGATCAATACCGAAGCGAAAGATCCCAGGACAACGCCTCGTAGTTTTGAACCACGATCAGATGACGAGAACAACACGAGAGCTGCCACCCCACTCTCCAAACTTCCACACCACTCCAACGTGAGGAGATTTGAGGCCACGACTAATTTAACGTGCATCAGCCACAATGCACACGGCGGTCTTTGGCAGAACAGAGTAATCAATAACTCCAACGGTTCCACACGTGTCCACATACGTAAATTTGCTTTGGATAAAAACAATTTCTTGCAACCAACGAAGGAATGTGTTTCCCTGCATCCAAAAACATGGTACATTCTAATGCAAAAGCTGAGCAAATTTTTCGCTTTTGCAAGTGCCTCCGACGTTAAAGTTATAGAAAAAGAAGTCTGCCTTTCTAAAGTGTTTGATGTAGGAAAAATGGACTTAGTTTTACAACGTGTATTTCAGAAAAGAGATAATACTTTTCAGTTCTCGCCCAACTGTGTGTTTATGAATTCTGATCTGTATTTTAAACTGAAATTTACGGCCATGTGTTAGACGTATTGAAGATATCGCTTTTGACGTATTTGTTGCCATTTTATGTGAAACTGGAAATCAAAAAAGGTTTTCCTGGTGAAAGTTACAAACCTCACTGCGGTGATATAAATAAATCTGATTGTTGGAGAGAAGTCATAGCTTCTCTGTGCAAGTGCCTAAAGGATATTGTGTCAAAAATTATAAATATGCTTTTTGATTGTCTAGGCTGTAAGAATGAAATTGTCAATCACTCTGTACATAAATGTATGACGAACGTTTATTGCGAATTTTTGTCCTTGCTTTATGTGCTGTTAACTGGAAAAAGTTTGCTATTAATTTTGTAAGACAGAGTAACAAACTGTTAAACTTTTATTACATAATAATGGAGGGAATTGTTTTGAGAATTTGAATACGACAAATATTTTCAATACTGTTCGAGAGATGTATGTAAAAGACCTGTAAGATATGTTGTTACAAATATATTAACTGTGTTGTCGATTCTTTTTTTCAATAACTTATTTTTTTCTTCAATTCAGTGTTGTCAAAAAATATTCTACACAACAATTCTAGTAATTTTGTATGACAATGTTTTTTCAACAAAAAAAAAGACAAAGGTAAAAAAATTAATGAGAAAAGATATGTTAAAATGTTTTTCTAATTTGATGTTTACTTTTTAGATGGTTACTTTTTTCCTTTCTTTTTGTTTTAAGATTTAAAAGTACAAAAAAGTTTAATTTAGAAAATAAACAATGCTCCAAGATGATTGACAAGTATTAAAAATAATCCAAAAATGAATATTCGTTTCAAGCATTCCTTCTTGCATTGCAAAATACATTTACACACCTTTCCTAAAGCATTTAGTAACTCCCTTTTAAGGCACTTTAAAATTCCTCTTTAGTAAATAGGTTTAACATGAAATGAGCAAACAACAAATAATAAAAATAGTCAATATATTTATAAGGGATAAAAAAGGTCTTTCCTACACGATTTTTTTCCTTGATAAGAGTGTTTTTTCTGTAGCGGAAGTGTAAATTTCATGACTTCCAACTCAAAAGTACCCTTTTACAATTCTTCCACACCGTGTTCAGTAAATCACTGAAATTGCATCTACTGCTTGTATTAATAAAGAGTAGATAACGTTTAGTACAAATGTACGTTTTAATTTTATGTAAAATATTGGTTCGACACATAGGATACATTGAGACTTTTCGTACATCTCATGCATGTCACCAGATGACCGCAAGGGTGTAAAGTAGCATCCAATTCCAATTCTGCGCAAATTTTACAAAGTCGTTCGTTCTTGTCGTTGCATGAGGGATAAAGTTTTTACATCGGATTTCATAAAAACATTGGTATTATTGTTGATTTCATCCAACACCTGAACATTTTCATCTATGTATGTTCCTTTTGGTCTAGCGTCAGCAATCGGCTGTTGTTGGGCTACTAAACATTTTGGATAAAACTTTATGTGTTCGTATCTCACTACATCCTCTTTTTGCCACTATCTAAACATAGGCGTTTATTAAGCATAGATATGCTTGGAACTTTAGGCTTCAAATTTGCGTACTGATTACTCATTTTCCTTGAAATTATATTATGCTCTGTTACTCTTAAGTGTAAAATTATAGTGCGGATTGTGTTAAATCCCATGAGAAAGGGTCTCTTCGTCAATTTTTAAAAATTTGATACTTGTGAAAGATACTAATAGTTTCCTTTCAACAAAGGCAGACTTGTGCCCACAAATAAATAATTCAATTTGCAGTTGTAATTTTATAAAAATTAAACAGCAGAATCAACTGAGTTCGATATAATCAGCTTAAGCATAACGCAATGAATTTTGGAGGAACCATTTAAGATTGTCAGTGTCCGTAATGGTTAATAAGATTGCTGCACTTTACATTTTTTTATGACCCCACTACTAAGATTTTAATTTTTTTAAGACCCCACTATTGAGTTTAATTTTTTGACAGTCCCACATTTAAGCATTTCGTAAGGTTTTCTTTTCAAGAATTGCTTATCCGGATTGATGAATTTCATAATTGATATCGCAAGCATTGCAATTGAGAATTTCGTGTAAATATACCACCTGAATAGAGGTAATATTCTGTTACGTGTTGAAAATGTGAGAGTAAACATGTAGAACTTTTCTCCCCCTGTATTTTGCAATTCGACAACTCTATTGAGATCTATCATTCTATTGTATTTCCTCTCATTCATGTTGTGGATTAATATGTTAGAAGTGAATTGAGGAGAGCATCATTACAATTAAATATTGTTTTAATAAATCTAGGGGAAAGGGGAGGTTAATTACAGGGGTCAATTATGGACAAATATCAGATTAAACATCAAATCATAGTGGGATTAACATTCTGGTGGCACGTCCGTGCAAAGCCACGTCTTAACACCAAATCGCTCGGAGTCAGTCTCCGGGGTTCGCGCCTTCTGGCGGGAAGTGCTCCGATTGGTCTTTGGGAAATGTTTCCCGCGCTTTTTGGAACGTGGGCAGGTTGGCGCCTAGACATTCCAACACTCGTCCATCTTGACATGTCAGGTCCTCCTGACACGCTGGGCAGAGTGAAGAAACCTGAAACGAGATGCAAAAACAAAAGAGGAAAAGGTCGAAAAAAAATATCTGTCAATGTCAGCATTTGTAGATTGTCAACATTGAGCATGTTGGGAATGCTTCGGCCTTCCATTGTGGGAAAATTTCATGGACTGATAAATGCACTGGTGCAGCAAAGAGAACATCGTGGTCTGCTCATCGTGTGTGCTTTTCATCGTAATAATATCATAACCATTGGTCATGGTTAATGGCTAATGTAGCTATACATCGTTGCCATGGGACATCGTAGATGGCGTTTACAGGAGTGGACATCAGTCAATATTTACACAGGAAATGCTCATTGTTTGCAAACATGTTCACGTGACAGTTCGTTGGCTTGTTGACAGATTCACAATAGATTTGCTGACAATTTTCAGATAAAGTTTTTCATTTTCAAAAGTAGACACAAAAATAAAAAATAATACAAATAAAATGACAAAGATAATAAAGTTAAAGTTCAAAATCAGTTTCTTGACCACAGTTTCATGTTATCAGCTGACGTGGAAGTTACATTTGGTCCTACGTTTTGACCAATTTTTTTAACATCATAACGATCATGAGGGTGTGTTGCTGTAACCTCGTAGGGTCCGAAAAATTTGAGTCGTAACTTAAGGAGTGTTCCAAACTGAGTACGTTTTATGGCGACACGGTCACCAACTTTGTAAATGTGGGCCTTTTTTCTGTGTTTATAGTACTGTCGTCGGCTTTCTTCTTGCATTTTGAAGATGTTTGTTTTAGCTTCGTTTCTGAGAATTTGTTTTTCTGTTATTGTGGAGCATAAGTGTTCTTCGTCCAGAATTTGTTTCATGTGTAGGTCTTCTTGTTTCATTTTTATTCCGATCAAACGTTCAAAGGGTGTGAATTTTGTGCTTCTGGGAGCTGTACTGTTCATTATACGGTGGATATGTGGGGCAAATTTGAACCATTTTTCGGGTTCGTTAAGTGATAATTTTGTGAAAATCGGGATTAATGTACCGAACATTCGTTCTATTTGATCATTACCACGTGGCATTCCTGTTGTAATTTGTATATGTTCGATTGATTGTTCGTTGCAATAATTCTTAAAGTCGGTTGACTTAAAAGCACTACCTTTATCTGTTATGATTCTTGAGGGATTGTCAAAAGTTGTTTGTTGAAGAGTTAGCTTTTGAAGTGCATCTTGAGCAGAAGTAGATTTAGTTGGATAAAGCCATAAAAAAACTTTGTAAATGCATCAATAACTGCAAAAATGTATTTGTAATTTTTATTTGTTGATGGTAAGGGACCCAGAAAATCACAGTGGTAACAGCTTAAGGGTTCGTCGCCTTTCGGAATGGGATTGAGCAGTCCTTCCAGTTTACCGGTTTTGCGTGAGGATAGAATGCAAGGGATGCAATTCGAAATTACTTCTTGCACTTGATGTGTAATATTTGGGATGTAAAAGTCTTGTGAAACAATTGATTCAGTTTTGCGTGAGGCGAAATGTCCTTTTAAATGTGCATTTTGAATTATTTCTTTTTGCATGCTTTGTGGCACAACTAAGAGTTCATCAACTTTGTTCATTTTGAACAAAATACCATTTTTTAAGAAAAATTCAGTTGAAGGGGTTGTTGTTATCATTTTCTTAATTTCTGATATAAACTCATCATTATCTTGTGTTTCTTTAATTTTTTGGGTTAGTTCGTCAGGTGTGATCACAAGAACGGGGTAACGACTTAACGCATCTACATGTTGCATTTGTTGTCCTGGTCTGTGTAATAGTTCGTAATCAAATCCTTGAAGGAATAAAGCCCATCGTGCAATTTTGGGGGTTAAATCTTTCTTGGTCATTGTTTTCTGAAACGCTTGACAATCTGTGAATATTTGGAACTTAGTGCCCGTTAAATAGTGTCGAAACTTCTTAAGGGATTCTATAATTGCTAATACTTCGAGTTCATAACTGGAGTATTTTTCCTGTTGAGGTGATGTTTTCATACTCATATATTGAATGGGGTGGAAGTGTTCATCAGAATCTTTTTGTAGTAGGATTGATCCAAAACCTAGTTTGCTTGCATCACAATGCAGTTGAAGAGGTGAGCCTTGTTGATATAGGTGTAATACAGGATCGGAGGATAAAGCTTGTTTCAACGTTGAAAAAGCTTTTCGTTGTTCGGGGCCAAAATGAAATGGAGTAGAATTTCTTAACAAGTCACTTAAGGGTCTAGCAATTAGTGAATAATCTTAAATAAATTTTCGGAAATATCCCGATAAACCAAGAAAGCTTTGAACTTGTTTCTGAGTTTTCGGGGTAGGGAAATTTCGAACTGCACGTGTTTTGTTTACAGAGGGTCGAATGGTACCATCTTCTATTACATGACCCAGGAATTCAATTTTTCTTTGGAGAAAACTACACTTTTTGAAGTTAAATTCAAGACCAAACTTTGAGGCGGTATTGAAAACTTGTTTGAGTTTACGAAGACCATCCTCTTCATCAGAAGCAGGAATAACAATATCATCCAGGTATATTATGACAGTTCCTTGTTTTAACAGTTCACGAAATACAATTTGGATATATCGCTGGAAAATTAAAGGGCTTTTGTTTAATCCAAATGGGACCTTGTTGAACTCGTATTGATTGGAGTGAGTTACAAAACTAGTGTACTTGCGGCTATCTGGATGTATGTCAACATGATGGAAAGCATTCTGGAGATCCACTGTAGAAAAAATTTGAGCATTTTGTAAGCTGTCAAAGATGTCTTCTATCAACGGTAAGGACTGTCTGTCTCGGATTATTTTGGAATTCAAAAGTCTGTAATCAATGCAAATACGCGTTGATCCATCAGGTTTTTTGCATAAAACCATAGGTGCACTAAAGTCGGATGTACTTTCAGAAATTATCTGGTCCTTCAACCATTGTTCGATTTGTTTGTCTACCTCTTGTTTTTCAGCGATAGACAACCTTCGTGGACGCTGTGCAATGGGTGTTTCATCCGTCAAAATGATTTTCATTTGTAAATCGGTACTTTCGGTTTTGTTTGGTTCGTAATTTGAATTAAGTGTTCAACCTTCTGTCGGATTGTTTTGTTTTTTATATGTTGAAGATCTAAGGAGTTGACATCTTCTACTACATTAACAACATTAAGAAGGAAATTTGGCTCATCGTTGATAAGAGAAATACCATTTTTACCCACTTTAAATTCAGCTTGTTGGATACAGTCAGTTCCTAAGATTGCCTTGTAGGGAATTGAATGAGTTGGAACAACGTGAATTTTGCAAGGAAAATTGCTGTTTTCAATTTTGATATCACTATGAAAAAAACCAAGAGGGTGAACTTTGGTGTTACCAATTCCAGAAAATGTGATTTGGGATTTTTCAAGTGGTGGGGATCCAATTTCTTTGTGTACATCAGTGTTTATTAAACTAGCTTGTGATCCAGTGTCAATTAGACTATGAAATGTGACAGTTCCAAGGGTAACTTCAATTTCCATGGACTTATGGGATAATGTTCTTCAATAGCAAGTGAATGAACTTGAGCTTTTGGTTCACTGGAATAGTTTGTAAATTTTGGCGTTTGGGCAGCTTTTTTGGGACATTCTGCAGAACGGTGACCAAATACATTACAGGAGAAACATTTGTAACCTTTACTTTTATGTGTACACTCATTAGAAATATGAAATTTACTACCACATATATAACAGTGATTAGTGGACTTTGCAACATTAGAAGATTGCTTGGATCTTTGGTAATTTTGACTTTTATTAGAATCATACCTTGGCCGAGAAGAATGATCAATAAAATCTTTCTTATGGTTGCTTACATTAAACAACTTCTCATACACTTTTAATTTCTCTTTAAATTCACCAAAAGACTTACAACCATATAAAATTATTTTGTTATGTGAATTATCAGGTATACCATTTATAAAATATTCAAGGGTTGAAGCACAATCAATATTACCACGACTTGAAATTTCTCGAATAGCTATTAGATATGCAAATAAATTTTCTCCAGGTTTTAATTTACGGGAACGCAAAAGATTATGTAAGTCAACACTTGAAATACATGCTTTAAATTCATCTAATAAAGAATGTTTTAATGCTTCAAATGTATCAATACCTCTTAATGTTTGTGCATATAATTTTGCAGAGTGCAATAGACAATGCTTAGTAAAAACAATTTTTTGCATGTTATTAGATAAATTATGAAATAAAAACAGTTCTTCGAATTCTTGGATAAACAATTCAATGGGGTAATTATCTTCGGATGAAAAAGGTCGAATTGTTTCAACTAAATCCTTCAGAGAAAAATTAATGCTGAAACTGTTTATTTTCAGACGCAAAAGGATAAACAGTTTCTTCTTTTTTGCGAGACCGCGAATCGTTGGAAAAAGGATTCCGCATGGGTTCAAAATCAAAAGCGGTTTCGGAAATGTGTTTTGTATCTTTCGATGAGCGCTGCGTTTGTTCGTGGCCTTGACCAACTGCTGACACATTTAAATTCGGGAATGCAGAACTTTCACGCTGGGAAAAAGAATTTTGATTTTCTTGTTCCGTTTCGCTTTCACTGCCTGAATCATCATTCGAAGTTAGAAGTGAAAATCCTTTAAAGAAGTAATTATCGCGTCGCAGCAAAGGGATTTGTCTTCTAAAATTTCAATGTGCAAAATATTGCAAATTGTAATCAGTTGTGGAAGTGAGAAATCTTCCAGAATTTTACTCTTGATAGAGTCAAAGTCTGTATCATCAGAAAAACCAGAAAAATTACGAAGATTTTGTCGACATTTTCTGTCAAGTTCTGTATTCGGAAATAGAATTTTATGCAGCATTTGCACGTTTTTCGTGCTCGACGTTTTTATGGATGAAGCAACATGTGGGAATTGTTCCAAGAGTCGTCATTTTCAATGTAAATGCAATGAAATCGAAAAAATGTGAACAGAAAACACACATATAGTCCTGGTTAGAATCTCCGTCGTTTTTGGCCCCTCAAATCTCGTTCACTTGTAGGCACCATAGACAGCATGTATCCATTTGTAGGCATCGCAAAGTGGCATCGTCGTTATCCATTCGGATCGTTGTATCTTCTTAACACTTGGCGTTGCACTACTTAGCTTTACAGCTTGCAGCTACTTAGCTTACGATTGAGGCAACGGGAGGCCTGAGCCCCCATGTTGTGGATTAATATGTTAGAAGTGAATTGAGGAGAGCATCATTACAATTAAATATTGTTTTAATAAAATCTAGGGGAAAAGGGGGGGGGTTAATTACAGGGGTCAATTATGTACAAGTATCAGATTAAACATCAAATCATAGTGGGATTAACATCCTGGTGGCACGTCCGTGCAAAGCCACGTCTTAACACCAAATCGCTCGGAGTCAGTCTCCGGGGTTCGCGCCTTCTGGCAGAAGTGCTCCGATTGGTCTTTGGGAAATGTTTCCCGCGCTTTTTGGAACGTGGGCAGGTTGGCGCTTAGACATTCCGACATTCATGTTATTATTGCTTGAATTTGGATAGTGGCTTTTAAATTAAATGTTGATTTGAGCAGATGGAATAGAACTCTCTCTTAAATTTGTTATATCGTTAGAACAGTTATAAAACATTTTTCTTTGTTTATTTTATCGGAGTACAATTATATATTAATCTGCGAAATATTTTATACAACAAATAATTAGGAATTTAATATAGCTATCCAACTGTCTCGATGTAAGAGCTTCAGATATAAAAGCAAACGTGCAAGCGGGATGCCCATTTCTGGGTGCATAATTGCATTTGTCTACAAAAAATTCTGTACGACATTTAACTAGTAATTTCATAATATTAACCAATCTGTCTCGATGTTAGAGCTTCCTTACCTATTACAGATGTACAAACAGACAAACATGCAGACGCGATGCCCGAATCCGGGAATATCTTTGCATTTACCTGCGAAACATTTTTACATTTGTACGAAAAGTAATTGGCAATTTCATATAATCAGCCTGCCAATCTCGATCTAAGATTATTCTAGTCTATTTCATATGTAAAAACAAACGAGCTGGACGTTATGAAATTCATCTCCCGCAGTAAAAGTATAAACAAACAAAATGCCCGTTTCGTGTTTGGTCACATACTTGTTTGTTAAAATAACAAGAATTTGGAAACGAATTCTGAAATTTAGAGCTAGTATTTATGTAACTGAGTTCCTTTTTAATTTTTTCACAATACTGAGTACTTGGTACAGCAATAAAGTGTTTGGTAGTGGTTTCGACTTTCTCTCTCTCGCCGTATTGAAATATCCCGTTGTTTTGCCCAGTGCGACGTCAATTAAAATACCTACCTACCTAGCCATATTGATTGTATTAATCAGTCAAATACTTCGTATTACAATTAAATGGGAATTTGATATAATTACTCAACAATTGTAAAGTTCGGTTACTTTTTGAGTATATCATTATAAACGAACATTATAAACTTTTCCTACTCATCTGCCGCAACGGGCGATTCTATTCAGGCGATATACCAGTTTTTGCGTTTGTTTAAAAAACGTGTTTGTTAACATTATCTGCATTTCGAACCAGGTTCTGTCTTTAAGAGTTGGATTGTGCCTAAGCAATACAACTCCCTTGATATTTTCCACTACTGCCGTCATTGGTAGTTTTAAAATATTTTATGGCTTCAAATTTCTGAGCATATAATTGCATCAAGCTGCGAAATATTTTGCACAACAATCAATTAGGAATTTTGTATAATTACTCTGCCTGTCTGGATGTAAGATTGTCCTCAATTTATTGCAGATGTAAAAAGAAACGTGCATAACTTTTCGCCACTAACTTTCTTGCAATTGAAGTATTGTATTCGGACAAGATGCCCGTTTTGCGTTTTCTCACATCCTTGTACGTTAATATTATTTGCATTTGGAAACCGTTTCCGAAATTAAGAGTTTATATTTATGTAACTGGGCTCCTTTGAAATTTTCCCTATTGTTTCAATGGTATAGCCATAAAGTACTTGGTCGTGGTTTCGATAATCTTCGCCATATGATTGCATTAATCAGCTAGCTATTTTGTGCAACTATTGATTGTGTAGGTATGTAGGTAAGTATTTTAATTAACGTAGCACTGGAGCAACACAATGGACTATTAACAATCGATTGGGAATTAGGTATAATTACTCGCCCACTGGTAAATTTCTGTTTCTTATCGAGAATGTGAATGTGAACAGGGGAGCCAATTTTTCCACTCCTCTGTAACAATGGCAGTATTCTATTGAGACAGGATTCCCGTTTTCATGTTTGCTTACAACATTGTTCATTAACATTCCACGAATTTCGAAAAAGGTGTGGAAATCAGGAGTTATTTTGACTTATATGCAATGGAATTCCCTAGAATTTTCTTCTCTACTTCGGCATTGGTAGTTTTTGAAACATTGTATCATGGCTTCGATTTTCTGGGCGTATAATTGCATAAACTTTTAAAATATTTTGTACATCAATTAATTTCGAATTTCATATAACTATCCAGCCTATCTCAATGTAAGATTATTCTGACTTTTTCAGAAGTAAAAACAAACGTTCTGAACGTTTCCAAATTCATCTCTCGCAGTTGAATTGTATACAAATGAAATTCTCGTTTCGTGTTGCTCGCCTCCATTAACATTACTAGCATTTGGAAAACATTTCTGAAATTTAGAACTTGTATTTATTTAACTTTTTTAACATTTCCTCCATTAAGTACTTGGCATAGCAATAAAGCATTTGTTCGTGGTTTCGACATTCTAGCTATGATTGAATTAATCAGCCAAATACTCTGTGTTATTTTTTTTTACTCCGCAACTGTTACGTAATGAGAATATGCATGTAAATGAGCAAACTACTCCCACTGATCCGTCGCAATGTTTGTGCTGTTCGAATACTGCTCGGAAATTAGGTTGTATTTATGCAACACAGATCCTTTGATTTTTTCCTCTGTTGCGTCATTGGTAATTGCGGCGAGCACTTTAGCTTTGTAAATTCTGATTTTCAGTAACGGCGATTGTGATGAATGTTATTACTCAGTTCTGCTGATGCGCTAGGGTTATGACTCATTGCATCTGGTGCTTTGTCACTCGAGTATGGCCTTGCTCACATGATTCATTTTCCAAGGCGCGTTTGATATCAATACAAAACGCGGGTAGCCAAAGTATAATACATAGAATTCTACTGGAATTAACAAAATCCGAACCCCAGTGAACACAGAAAACAATTTTAGGTTTCCTTGTTGGAAAAGAAAGATTTTCTTACTTCCAATGGCTGTAAAATTAAAACTGTTGATTAGGGGAGAAAAAATATCTTATTCAATGACATTCCCATTAAAAAAGGCAATACTTCCGTTTATGCTTAGTATAAAAGGAATGTCTGCAAAAGATTATGACAAAAAACAATTTTTTCAAAGAAAATCATGTTTTTGGTATCGATCTGACGTAAAATTTTACGCAGATTTGATATCCGTTGAAATTTCGACTCTATCTTTAATCATTCAAAAGATATAAACTTGGATTAGAGAAATAAAAAACACAATTTCATGCATAACGGAAACTGACCTCGAAAAACGCCCAAGCGGTGTACACATGGTAACGCTCGAAAATCTCTTATCAAACGCGCGATAGAAATCTCCATGTGAACAGGGCCTAAAGAGAGAAAATTCGTCACCATAAGAGTCGCCGTCTGAAGAAACATCGCTTTCAGTTTGACATTCTGCTAATGATTGCAAACCAGGTTGAAGGCATGCATCTATTTCTTTTATTATCATGTGTTGGTAAATTATGACCACAGTCAATTTCTAAAATTGACTCACATCAGAATTAAATCAGCCTTTTTCAGTTTTAAAAGTTTTCGTTCCCAGGCAGCACCTCGCTTCAAATCCATTGAGAATCCAGCAAACTCTTAATCATTTCGATTTTTACAACATTCGTCAGATCCAAACACCATTAAATGAAAACATTTCTCATTGTTTTTATTAGTTTATTGAGGCTGTTTTTAGATTAGTATATAAGTGAGGAATGCCGATAAATTTGGTACATTCCGTTCCAATATAAAAGGAAAAACGTCGGCTTAATGGAATCCAAAACGAAATGGAAAATAAATTGGAACAAGTACTCACGACATGGTAATCCAAAATTTACATCGTAAAAAATAAAAACCAGTTAAACTGTCAAAAACGAGGTATCCTTTGAAATCATATAGTTCGGAAGAAGTCGTAAGGGCCTGGTCGAGTCCCCAATTGTGGGAGTCTAGGGCAGTGGGTGTTGCTTGACCCCCCTCTGGGGGTCGCTTGAAAATTTTTGTGGGTCGCCAAATTCAAAGAAATTTATTTGACAATAAAAAATATAAGGCTTTTCTTCAACAAGTATCAGGTACCAGTAAAATAGTGAAATGAGATTTTATTTATAAAAAAATAACTATATTTTTACGAAAACAATTGTCTATATTAGTATATAATACCTATACTTCGGCAGCCAGCAGGCGAACAGACAGTGATATAAGATAATTATCAATTTGAGATGCCCTTTGCCTGCTCTCTGGTGGGATTCATATGCAACTTGGGTCCGTCTGACGTTTAGCAGTGACCATCTTTATTACAGCTTTTTCAATCTAGGTGTGCACCCCTGCTATTTAGTCTTTATACTGTGATCACAGCTAGGACCGTGCAGTTCTTTCCGTCTGTGCCTCGGTAGTTCGGTTTTGCTACTTCTTACGTTCATTCAAGTGCATTCTGTAATTCTGTTTATATACTGCTTTTGATAATTTTAAGTAAAATTCGCAATCGGGTATGTACATAACATATTTTAAGTATAGGACAGTTCAGTAGCGTGCTCGGAGGCAATAATAAACAATTCATTAAAAAATCAATATAGATATTAAAATGTTTATAAAGAAAAAACCTTTTTTTTTAATATTTTGTATTATTTTTTTCGTTTTTGATTTTTTTCGAAAATCAATTATCCTCAACTGATATTTCGTTGGAAACGCGACCAGCGTAATTACTATTTTAAAACGTGTAAGGGAACAGTTAGTTCTGTTTTTGAAATACAGATGGCGGCACTTATTACTTACTAAACAAAGCCTGCTTTTGCAGTTTAAGTGCGAGTACAAATTTAAGATCATAGTAAGATGAATTTTGAAAAATAAATGCTAATTGTAATTTTTAAATATATATTTTCCCATCTTTGGAGCAAGTAATGTTAAACATAATTGTATTAAATCACTATAATTAATTTTGTACTTGTTTTGTATTTTTTGAAGTAAGCTCCAATATTTGTATGTTATGATTCACTGTAACCTCTGTGTACAATATAGATGTGTGCTCGACAGGCAACACCCGTTGAGATATTTATTTGCCTCGCTTACCATGTGTAAATTTTTACTTGAGCGTTGTATTCTTTATTTTAAGTAGCGAGCATGTGCAATTGGTATAAAGAGATGTTTCTCTTATAATTAAGTTTTCTTTTCTTTAATTCTCGTCTGAATAAGCTACAAATAAATATGGTTTATACAGTGTAATCCCGGATTTTATTTTCTTCACATGGTTGCCGCACGTTATTGAACAAACGCAAAGAAATGAAATATTCTATATTTCATTTCTTACATGATGGATAAATGGCTAAAAATAGGTACCCAAAGTCCAGAAAATTAAAAGAATGACAATACAAATGAGAATGATGTACCAACATCCAATGAACTTAGAAAAACTGTGAATGAATCCAATGGCACTGTTTCTACATCAAAAAATATCGAACGAAATGTCTATCTAATAAAAAATTGAGAAAATATCAAGAGTTTATTAAATATGGATTTACATATTGCGTTGTTAATGGGAACGAACATCCGTTGTGTGTTAATTGCAGGGATAAATTAGCAAAAATGAAAATATGAAACCTGCTAAATTAAAAAGACATTTGGAAACCAAACAAAGAATTAGCAAATAAATCTGAAACATTTTAAAAAAACGAGCTGAAAGTATGAAAAATCAAAATGTATTTTTGGAAAAATACACAATTTCTGAGAAGGCTTTACGGGCATCCTTAAAAGTTTTATATTTAATAGGGAAAAATTTGAAACCACATAGAATTGGAGAATCACTCATTCTTCCTTCGGCAATTAAAACGACATCTATTATGCATGGAGAAAAATATGGGAACGATTTAAAAACGATATCAAGAGATACCGTTTCTCGCCGAATTTCCGCCATATCATGTAATATAGAATCAGTTCTGTTAAATCGATTACAAAACTCTCCTGTATTTGCTCTACAACTTGACGAAACTACTGACATTTCTAAACTGTCTCAATTAATTGTTTATGTGAGATGCGTTTATGAAGAAGACATATCAGTAGATTTTTTATGTTGTAAAAAAATTGGAAGGAAAAACAAATGGAGAGAAAATATTTGAAATTGTTAATAGATATTTTGAAACAAATGACCTTACCTGGACACACTGTGTCGCGGTTTGCACTGATGGTGCTGCAGCATTAACAGGTAGTAATAAAGGACTAAGAGGGTTAATAAAGAAAATTGCTCCCCATATAGTATTCAACCATTGCATGATACATAGATAAGCTCTTGTTGCAAAAGACATTGATGAAGAATTGCACAAGATATTACAGGATGTTGTTATTGTAATTAATTACATTAAAAGCAACAGCTCCCTAAGCAGTCGTCTCTTTTCAATACTCAGTAATGAGATGGGTTCTGTGTATGAGACATTATTACTACATACCGAAGTCAGATGGCTATCAAGCGGGAAAATACTGCGATGCATTTTCGATTTGAGAAACGAAGTTTACATTTTTTTGGTAGAAAAGAAACATATATTGGCAAGTTCATTCATTAATGAAGATTAGCTCGGAAAACTTAGTTTCATGGTTGACATTTTCGAAAAGCTTAACGATTTGAATTTAAGTCTACAGGGAGAGAATACAAACATTTTGACATCGAGCAGTAAAATTGAAGCTTTTAAGAATAAGCTGATATTTTGGCAAGGAGAATTGAACAAAAATAACACTGACATGTTCCCGTGCTTTTCAGAATTTACTATAGAAAATAATATAGATTTCTTGATATTTAAAAACACCATTTCCCGTCATATGATAAAATTGGGAAAAAACATTTCGAAAAGGTTCGAAAAATTTCCAGATAACGAATTAGGTTGGATATGCGATCCATTTTCGTTTGATATTTTTAAATCTAATATCTCTTTAAATGAAAAAGAACAGTTAATTAATGTTTCAAGCGACGAAACACTGCGCATTCAATTTAAGTCCGACTTGTCAAAAATTTTGGTTATCGATTGGAAACGAATATGCCGATTTGAAGAAAAAGGCAATTAATATTTTGATTCAGTTGGCATCGACCTACTTATGTGAAACCGGCTATTCAAAATTAGTTGCCATTAAAACAAAATTGGATCCAGAGGATGACTTACGGCTTGCAATTTCCAATACAGATCCGAACATAGAAGAAATCATGGGCTCTTTGCAAGCGCATACCTCACATTGAATTCTTACGTTGTAAGCTCTGTGAAAGTATTTTCCATTAAAAAATATTTATACCCATACGCATAAATGAAACCATTGCTTCATAAAATTATGTATTTTATTCAGACCTCTAATAAGGCACAAACATAAGCGCAAATCCCAAAAAGAATTCAACTTTAACTACGTTAATGATTAAAAAAACGTCTATTGCCTATCCAGGGGTCGCGACAAAATAGTACACAAAATTGGGGGCCGGAAATGAAAATAGTTTGCGCACCACTGGTCTAGGGAGTCTATACATAACTGGGAGAGGAGCACAACGCCATGACATCTGAAGGACTAAATATATTTATTTGCAAATAGAACATCTGAATATTACATCTTATCGTCTGGGAGTGCGTCTTACAACTGACTAGTTAGTAGCTACGCTCAACAGAGGGCGCATGTGTGAGTCACTTTGGTCGAGAGGATAATATCCTACAATATAATTATCCAACTTATCTGTATGCGAGGATTTTTCACTTTTCGAAAACGTGAAAATAAATGAGTTAAAATGTTCTTTATTTATCTTTCGCTAGTTGGGTGGTTGTTTTGGAGTGTTATGGCGCAATTGCCATATTTCGCAAAGCTGTGCCAAACACAACAAGGAGGTAGTAAAAAGGTAAAAGTAGAAGTGTAAACCAGGATAAAACATAAGGGAAGAGAGATCACTCAGGTATCTCGGGGTTGTGATGCCCGTACACTCCTAGAGAAGATATGCCCCTGAGGGCCACTCATCTGTAGTCATACGAGTATTCTATTCGGATGGGATATTCGTTTGGCGTTTGCTCACATCCCTATTCATTAACGTTACTCATATTTGGATGCTGATTTTCAAATTAAGAGTTGGTTTGAATGGTTGATTGCGGGGCTTGCCTTTTTCTCTGAGTTGTATTCTCTATATCACCTTAAATCATTTGGTGATGTATTTGATGAGTTTGTTGGTGCCACGGCCAGTCCTGATTGCTGGACACAAAACGAGTTTAGATTGCTTTCCCCAGAACCAGTTCAGCTTGCTGGCCCCAGAACCAGTTTCGATGGCTGTCTCTTGGAACAGATTTATAGCTGTCCTCAGAAGCAGATTACCTTAAGTTGCGTTTTAAGAGGAAAAATCAAAAGTCAACATATGTGGACCTCCAAAACAAAAAGTATATCCATGAATCTTTGGTTTTGACTCTAGATTCCAAATTAAGTGCAAAATTATTTATTGTAACCATGGATTCACATATTAACAAGTTCATTGAAGATAAATGAAATTATTCATATTTCACAAAGGGTATTCATGGTTACACTGAAGAACTTTGTCCTTATTTTAAAGAGGAAAAACCAAAAGTCCACATACGTGTGGACCTCCAAAATGAATATGATATTCGTGGAATTTTGTTTTTGCCTTTTGGAACCCAACTAAGGTCAAAACTATTGTAACCACGAATACAGAGATTGCGAATACAATGAACTTGCCAATACGTGAATCCATGGTTACAATAAAGAATTTTGCTCCTTGTTTGGTTTTAAGAAGAAATTACAAAGTTCCACATATGCGGATATAAGCGAATAGGATATCCTTGGATCTTTGGATTTCCCCCTTGAAACCCAACTAAGGACAAAATTCTTTAAAGTAATCATGGATGGTAACAATATAGAATTTTGCAATTAGTTTTAAGAGACAAAATCCAAGGTCTACATATGTGGACATCCAATGTGAAGAGAATATACGCGAATCTTTGGATTTACCTCTTAAAACAGACTCAACATACGTGTACCTCCGAAACAAAGATGATTACAGTGGATCTTTGGTTTCCTCTTATGAAAACCAACTAAGGCAAAGTTATTGTAACCACGGATACCCATTTCAGAATTCGACGAACTTGTCAATACGTGTATCCATGGCTACAATGAAGAATTTTACCCTCAGTTTGGTTTTCAGAGACAAAACCAAATCTTCATAAATGCGGACCTCAAAACAAGGATGATTATGAAAAATGAACTCATCCTTTCTTACTTTTGAAGGAGGAAAGGATGGAAACTGGGCTTGTTCTGAATTGCATCGATGAACGTCCACAAGTGAGGATAGTGAGAACAATCATGATCTCATCCCTTTCAGGGAATTCACAGCCCAGCCGAAGTTCATTTCATTCTATCCCCAAGGACAAATTGGAATTCGTCAAGTGAATCACTACGATAGGGGATACATGTGCAAGAACTTTGCCGTGTCCCAACTACCAGACGAGCAAGAACTATGCGGCATTGAACATGGTCCATGTCACTTTCAGGTAAAAGAAGCAGATTTGAGTCAGGAATTGGATTATCTATCGGCAGAAAACGTGTGTGTATACGGGAGGCTTGAGCTCATGGCGAATGATCCCAATGAAAGCTTGATTGAAGCTAGCAGCAATGATTTGAATGGAAAGGTGCATTGGGGGATCACATGTAATTACATAACGTAATCCTGATTTATGAAATTGATATAGCTCTTTTCAATCATGACAATCACTGCTTACAAATGAAATAGTGTAATTCAACCACAAACCAGTCATTTAACTAAAATTAATACCTTAATTTGAATGTTCTTAATATCAAATAATTTATAATTATTTCGAATTAATTCATAAAACAGATATTGCAATTTTTGATCAGTCACTGGTTATAAATGAAATAATAGCTGAATCCCCCAACCACTTATTAAACCAAACTATAATCTTTAAATTGGAAGGTGTTTATCGAATGATTCGTAATAAAATGAGTTAAGTGATTTTAATATATCAGTTTTCAATACCGAAAATTACCGTTTACAAATGATATGATAGTACGACCAGAGCAGTTGTTGAACTAAAATTAATGCCTTAATTTGAAGGTTGTTCATGTATTTTTTCTATTATGGAAATATCACTTGTAAAGAAATAATAGTTTGGTTCCTCTCTGCAATTCATTCATATTCAAAATATTTATCGGTCACTAGGATGGACCTGGTTCAAAAATATATGTATAAATGCTTTGTAACAATTGCAAGAGGTTTGAAACATTTTACACAAATAATTCCACATATATTTGCAACAAATAAAAGTAATTTTGAAATATTGTTTGAAAGGGCAATCAATTTCTAGTAAACCTAATTCATGGGAAGAGTTAATTTGTGACATGAGTGATAAATGCAAAAAGGCTCATTGTTCTTAATTATAATTTGTAGTTGTGTGAAAAGTGCATAATGTAACTTTTGTATAGAAATAAATAAATAAATTTTGAATCTAAATCTAACTTTCATTCACTTGCATTTTATTCATATGATTAAATATCATTGTCCATTTAAAAGTTCTGAATGAAAGTAAACAAGAAAGATCATTAATAAGTATACAATGGTATATTCATAAATACGGAATATAGTTCAGAATTACATATTCAATTTTAAAAGTTTTTTCATTTAAACGGAACCAAATCAACGTATACAGGGTGAAGCAAAAATATTTTTTCACGTATTTGGTATTGGTACATTTTATGATGCAATTAATAAAAATTGGGTTATTACAACGTTGATTGCAAATATAAATAATTCGTTACTTCAACCTCTGCTCCTTGGTTCTAAGTTGGTCAGTGGATTTGCCTACTGCGATAACAAGCCACAGGAAACCCAATCAACAAACGAATATTGGTTCTCAATACAAAAAATTATATGGAGTCCAATAGCTTGCTGCCATCTTTTCGTACGCATACAGCGGATATAGTATATAGATTATGCATAATCTTCATTCTTTCTAAGTCGTATCGCCATATTTAGTATGATTGGTTTTGTTTTGTTGTGGTTTTATGGCTCATGTTTTGGCCATGCTGCGCCAGACACAAGACACAATATCAAGTAGACACACAACGAAAGTTTTACTGACACAGAAGAGAGAAATACACTCAAGGAGGAATGCACCTGACATGAATAGAACCTGCGCCGCCTAATATTTAGTATGAAACATAATACAATACACACTTTGTTGTATTTCCCATATAAGTGTAACATCTTTTTGTCTCACTCTTATTTAACCCTCCAAGTGGTTTCGACGAGATATCTCGGCAACCAACATCTAGCCAATTTTGCTCTGTCGAGATATCAAGATATTGCCAATTTTCTTATGATGACGAGATCAAATCTGGTCAGTTTTCTTTGAATAATCGTGAACTATCAGGAATGTTAATACTTCCAGTCGGTAATATTTGTTACAAAACAATAGCAATACCCGATAAAACCATCATCGTAAAGAATCAGTTTTCTTGTTTCTGGAATGCCCAGACGTAGCTCGTGGAATTCAAAGTTCCGGGTGCAAAGCTAGAGTAATGCTCTTTTGAGAAAAGTGAAATAAACGCACATTTCCACAAATCAACAAGTGTTTTACAATAATTGTTAGTCACCATTAATCCTCCACTACCTATATAAGCGATTGTTAAGGGGTACAAGAAGTATTTCGAAAAACGTTGCTTAATTGATTGTGTCAGTCTCAGGCTCTTCAGAATATGGAAGGAATCAGTGTACCAGCAGAAGACGTGTACTATAATCGTTGTCATATGTTTTGGATAATCTCCATCCTTCCATTGGGAGTAATTACAGGAATGTTTGTCTTGTTTCGTATCATCTCCCTTGTGTAAGTACAGTTTAATTAGCTAAGCTCCAAATTACTCATGCTTGGCCATATATGGCATAAAACCAACGAACCAAAGTATTCTCTTATTTTCTGTCTTCTTTTGCGTTTGGATTTTTGAAAAATCAATTTTCCCATTTAGTAATATGCTTCATATTTTTATGAGCTTTAAGGCAGATTCAAACTCTTACACGCATACACATACAATATTTAAATTTGAAATCATTATTTATGCAGCTTGCATTTGAGTGTTTTCCTCCGAAAAAATACAATATTTTTGTTATCTGTTGTAGAAGCAGATGTGCATTTTGTATTATCCCTTTTCCATTTTATAGGAATATTTTCACGAGTGATTATATTAATGCTCATAGGCTATGATAAAAGTTTCATCTCCAGTTTTCGGACTTTACATATTTTTGCACGATTTTTATAGTGATAGTCATGAATTTAGAGTAAATGTGCATTTCAACCTATTTTCATTTGGGGGGGGGATTTCAATTAACGTCACACTGGAGCAACACAACGGGCTATTGGTGACGGTCCGGGATCAATCCCAGAGGGAAATATCCGAGGACAACACCACGTAATTTTGAACCGCGGTCAGATGACGAGGCAACACCTGAACTGGCACCCCACTCTCCAAACTTCCACACCACGCCAACTATTTTCATTTGAAATTTGAAGAATTGATCGTACAATTACTTTATTTAATCACTCTGGTTTTAGAAAGTCACTTATATCCCAAAGTGATGGTACTTTACGAAGTTTTTATGAACGATGTGCCATCAAATTCCAGCAAACGAAGTTAATGCTTCAGAATTGTTTCGCATTTACTTTTATAAGTTGTAGATGCCTTTTTGCTCAATGTTCGTTTATGTTCGTCATTCGAAATTTGTATGTCGTAGAGCGTTTGAAATATCTGTATTCGTTGCAATTCCATTTAATACACATGCACGAATAATATAACGTTATTTTGCATTCAAATATTGCAGAATGTTGAATGTGTATGCAGAGCATATTTATTGCAAATCGTATGTTTCCGTTTGGATTCCCGAAGAAGTTTGGATTGCTGTTCCCAAAACTAGTTTAGATGCTGGACACAGAACCAGTTAAGGATGGCTCGAACAAGAGCCAGTTTCGATTGCTGGTGCCATAACCAGTCGCGATTGCTGGACACAAAACCAGTTTGGTTTGCTTTCCCAAGAACCAGCTTTGCTAGCTGTCCCCAGAACCTGTTTCGATGGTTGTCCCTTGAAACAGATTATATTTCTGCCCCAAGAAACAGATTTTCTTAAGTTGTTCTTTCAGATGCAAAACCAAAAGTCAACTTATGTGGCCCTCCGGACTAAAATTATATCCATGAATCTTTGTTTTTGACCCTTGAAACCAAACTAAGGGCAAAATTCCTTATTGTAACCATAAATTCACATTGACAAGTTCATTGAATATGAGTATGAATATATTCATATTTCACAATGGGTATTTATGGTTACGCTAAAGAACTTTGTCCTTAGTTTTAAGAGAGAAAACCAAACGTCCACATACGTGGACTTCCAAAACGAATATGATATTCGTGGATCTTTGGTTTTGCCTTTTGAAAAAAAATAAGGGCAAAATTATTGTAACCACAAATACCAATTTGATAATTCAATGATCTTGTCAATACTTGAATCCATGGTTACAATGAAGAATTTTGCCCTCAGTTTGGTTTTAAGAGGCAAAACCAAATCCTTATATTTGTGGACCTTAAATTAAGGATGATAATGAAAAATGCACTCATCTTTTCTTACTTTTGTAGGAGGAAAGTATGGAAACTGTTGGTTTTCTTAATTGCATCGAAGAACTTCCGCAAAATTGGGGATGATTACAAGCATGGCCTCGTCCCTTTCAAGGAAATAACAACCCAGTCGTTAATCTTTTCAAGCTATCCCCAAGGAGAAATGAGAATTCGACGAGTTAATCCAGTATCCTACGGTGGGAGATATATGTGCAACGATTTGGCTGCGTTCCAGGGAATAGAGGAGCTTGAATTGTGTGGCATTGATCATGGTCCATGTCACTTTCCGCTAAATGAAACAGATTTTATTTCTGAAATGGTTGTATTATCTCTACCTCGAGAAATATACAGGAAGATTGAGCCCATAGAGAATGATCCCAGTGAAGGCTTGATGGGAGCTGAGAACAATGATTTAAATCGAAATGTGTGGATTGGGGATTACATATAATTACATAGTGTAATGCTGATTCATGAAATTGATATTGCTGTTTTCAATTATGACAATCACCGCTTACAAATGAAATAGAGTAATTGAATCAAACCAGTTATTTAAATAAAATTAATCCTTTAATTTTAATGTTCTTACAATCGAATAATTTAATAATTATTTTGAGTTTAATGATTCATGAAATCAATATTGCAGTTTTCGATCAGACAGTCACTGGTTATAAATTAAATAATAGCCCGAATATCCTTATACCACTTATTATATCAAAATCTAATCTTTATATTATAATGTTTTTGTCAATGCGTGTGATGGTAATAAAATAAGTTAAATGATTTATAATATTTCAGTTTTCAATCCTGGTGATTAGTGTTTATAAATGATATAATAGTTGAACCAAAGCAGTTAACTAAAACTAATCGTTTAATTTAAAGGTTGTTCATGTCGAATGATTTATTATTGTAAAACGTTAAATATTTTATATTATTGATATGACAGATTTCTATTATAGAAATATCATCTATAAAGAAATGATGGTCTGATTCCACTCTACAAGTCATACATATTCAAAATATTTATCGATAACTACGATGGACCTTGTTCAAAAATATATGTATAAATGCTTTGTAACAATTTTTCATAAGATTATAAGTGGTTTGAAATATTTACACAAATAATTCCATATATATTTGCAACAAAATAAAAGCAATTTTGAAATATTGTTTGATTGGACAATCAATTACCAGTAAACATAATTCATAAGAATAGGTATTTTTTGACATGAGTAATAAATACAAAATCTCATTGTTCTTAATTAAAATTTGCAGTTGTGTGAAATGTGTGTAATGTTACTTTTGGATCAGAAACAAATAAAACAATTCAGAATTTGTATGTGAATTTCATTCGTTTGTATTTCATTCATATTATTAAACATCTTTATCAACGTTTAAAAGTTCTGAATAAAAGTAAACAAAATGAAACTCATTATTAATATGCATGTAATGTGATTATCAGATGGTACGTAAAATAGTTCAGAAATACACATTAAATTTTGAAAATGCGTTTAACTTAAATGCAATCAAATCAAATCAATATATTTTATCACGTAATTGGGATTGGTGAATTTTATTATATAATTAAGAAATCGTGTTATTATAACGTTAATTGCGAGTATAAATAATTCATTACTGCTCCTTGATTACCAGTGGGGTAAAATTAGCACAACTAGCATCTCGGGGGAAAATTAGCACAATTTATTTACTTATTACCCAATAGGCCCAATATTGGGGCCAAAGAAACAGGATAATATTGTTGGCCAAAGAAACAGGATAACTCTATTTGACATAAAGGGTCGTTAAACAATAGACTAGGATGCCACATTGTAGTCGCTCGGACCCTTGGGCTTTTCTCATCAATATTTTCATGGTGGAACCCGGAAACCTAATTTTAAGGGATACATGTCGAAAGTACAACGATAGTATGGTCAGCAAACATACAGTGTAATTCTACCTGATGTTCAAGAGTCCATATATCACTGGACAAAGATGCTAATAGTGACCCTAATCCCCTGCCCCAATAATTATGATTGGCGTATGTCCCCAAATGAGAGTTAGATATTTGAGATATACAGATATGTGGGTAGTGAAATTTATAAACAAAATAATTTTTTCTGAAAACAATCCTAACTCGAAAATCGACTAAGATACAAATGTATCGGTAGCAAAATTTACAAACAAAACAAATTCTTCCGAAAACAATCCTAGCTTGAGAATTAACTACTGCAACTTGGGTTGTAGCAACAAAGAGAAGGAAGTTAAGTTAAAATAGGATGTTGCAAATTTTAATTTTATTTTCAGAAACCGTGTGGTGACACAGAATGGTATTTATTCTTAGAGGATAACCATGAGGGGGTATTTGTTAATATCAATCATATTATGTTTCTTATAAATGAAAGAAAGTGTAGGCCATTGATTTTGGGGGTAGTATACAGAATGTATTTAATAAATTAGAAATCTTAAGATTTCAGTGCAAAAACGAAAATTATAAAAAACTAAATTCATTGCAATTCCGAAGTACAATTTTGTTAAGGATTAAACTCTACATTAAATTTATAAAAGTTAAGTCTGGTAAATAAAAGTAAGAGCTTATTGTAGAATTCGCCAAGTCGTTTAGGTCGGAAAAGAAACAGCAAAACGATTTTGTTGACTTTTACCAATTTTGCTAAATTATCGAGTTTTCATTTCAATAAAATTTTAGTTTTTAGTTATTTGCATCACGTTTATCACTATTTATTGGAAAAGTATTAACTCTTAATCTCCTCACAAGAGGACGCCACAAACAAGTAATCAAGACTAGAGTATCAGTATTGTAGTCTATGTTCTAGCGTTGCTCAAACTTTTCAACTCTTAACTCGTCATACTATCAAATAAAAATAAGAAATAAAATGCGAAACAGTTTGTAAAGATTTAACTTTTTTGATTTAACTGTTTTTGCTTCAGAAACAAACAGAATCGTGAATGAAATTTAAACATTCTAAAAATATAGCCCCCAGATAAAGTTAACTAATTTTTAAGTGAGTTGCTTCTTTTAACGATTGTCTTTCCTTTGAGGGGCCGTGGTATCCAGTTGGTAAAAGTCGCGGATTAGCAACCAGTTGGTAACACGTTCGAAACTTGATTTAACCAAAGACCGTCTTGTGTTTGGAGGTTGGTGCACGTTAAATCTGTCGTGGCCTCAAATGTCCTCACGTGGGCGTGGTATGGAAGTTTGGAGTGCCAGCTCAGTTGTTCACCTCGCCATATGACAGTGATTTAAAATTACGAGGTGTCCTCGGATCTTTCCCTTCGGGTTTGTCCTCGGATCGACGCCAATAGTTCGTTGCACAGAATAAATATAAAGTTAGAGCTAGTAATGGTAACCTTTTTATGTGCAAAGGATAATGTGATAAAAACTAGTAGTAACGTGACCCTTAGACTACTTTCACCTGCCGGGTGGAAACGAACATTCATCTTCTTATTGGTGCACGGGATGGGAGAAGACATCCCTTGATTGATTCACTATTTGATTGATCCGCTCGACATAGCATTAAACTTTGGCGATTTCACCATTTTTGTCATCACTCTATAGAAATATCCATTCACACATCTACCTTGCCATAAAATGTTATATCGCCAAACTGGGCGATACGACGCCAAATAAGCCAACGAAGTCAATTTTTCACAGGGCAGTCACATGACTGCTAGTCGACATATGGGCAACACATTTTGAAATTCCTCTCAGTGCTCAGTCTACTTATATTTCACGTCTGATCTGGATGCTAAATCATAAATACCATTTCGTAATTCTTTGATTACATCTGATAGTGAGAAGCATTTGATTTTCGCAGCAATAAAAACCCGCCAATGGCCCCGCTGACCTCATCTGACCGTAGTTAAAAAATGAGGTGTTGTCCTCGGTCTCTCCTTTGGGGATTGATCCTGTTGTGTTTCTCCAATGAAACGTAAATTCAACTACCTACCTACCTAAATCATTTTTACAAATTAGAGTTAAGGATGACTTCTCGAAATAAGTGATTTTTAATTAACTTTAAATTAAATAATGAATAATACTTTATGACTTAAAACTCATCGTGTAAGGTAAAGTAGTTAATTAACGTCGTACTGGAGAAACACAACGGGCTATTGGCGACGGTCCGGGATCAACCCTGAAGGGAAAGATCGGAGAACAACACCACGTAATTTTGAACTACGATCAGATGGAGAGGACAACACCAGAGTTGGCACCTCACTCTCCTAACTTCCAAACCACGTCAACGTGAGTACATTTGAGGTTATGACAGATTTAACATGCAGCAGCCAACGTGCACGCGAAGGTCTTTATTTGAACCGAGTTTCGAACTCGCAACGCTCCAATTGCCGTAAGAAAAAGAATAACAAAATTTGTTTAATTTACAGAAAACAAAATATTAATAATACAAATTATATACAATTTAGAGGAATGATACAAAATGAACAAGGATTCATATTCAAAAAAAGTTTAAGAGCAAAACGTCTTGAAAGGCTATTATAAAAATAGATAAAAGAATCTCGAAAGGAAACCGTGATTATTTCGGCAACTTTTGACTTTTCAGCTCTCACAGATATAGTCTATGTTGGAGCTGAGAAATTCCATCACTTTAAGGACTTAGTGTCAAAGTCTATTCTTGGCAGAACTTAGGCACCAATGAGAGTAGTTTGTAGATTCCGAACTTTTAGGCTCTCACCTCCAACATTTTAATCGTGAGGCTCTTTCCTTAAAATTGAGGATTGGTTTGTTGGAGTTTTATGGCGCAAGGGCCATACTTGGCCATGCTGCGCCAGACACAAAACATACAAAGGAATATCAAAAAGTAAGGTGAATTTTTGATTGACAGAAAACGTGCAGAGAGATAACTATATGAAAATTTATTATGTTTGACAAACCGTATCACACTATCATTCGACAAAGGAACCATAGTGGTCTAAACATTTATTCCAACGTGGCACCAAATCATCCATGCCCTTTTCAAAGAAATCTTGCTCCAGGTTCCCTAACCAGGTAAGTGTAGCCTGTTGTGCCTCTTCCAGTGTATGGAAACGCTGCCCACGGAGGTGTTTCTTCAGGGGGCCAAACAAATGGTAATCCGAAGGGGCTAAATCAGGGCTATACGGTGGATGGTCAAGAATTTCCCACTTCGATACTGCTCACTTGAACCATGTGAGCTATTCAATGCATTTGAATAGCTCACTTGAATAGCTTGCAATGTCATGCAACCTCACTCTTCTGTCTTCACGAATCATGGCATCGACGACAGCCACATTCGTGTCGATGATGGACGTTGCAGGTCTGCCACTTCTGTCATCATCTGTCACAGTACTCCTACCACTTACAAATGCGTTACACCACACGTACACTTGTTTCTGCGACATGAACTTTCTTCATAGACTTCCAACAATTATCGATGAATATCACATGTTTTTTTCCTCTTGGCCCATAAAAAACGAATGACACCGCTCACCTCCTCCTTGGAGTAAGGGGACCGGTGCAGTCCTATCTCAGTAATGTTAAAATGGTCATATTTTAAGGAACATTTTCTCAGAATCTTTTATATGTATTGACTTGAATTTTTTTATACAGGTTATGAAGACACTTTTAAACACTTTAACACAGGGATTTTTAAAAAACTTAAAATTTGAAATTTTGAGAATTTTTTTTCTTCGACTCCAATTTTTTTTTTGGAAAATGACCAATTTTCATCCTTTTTAACACTCAAAATAAACTTTTCTGAGCAGATAGAAAAAAATGCCTGTGTTAAAATATGTTATAGGGTATGATACACTTGTAAACCAATTTTTTTTATATTTGCTTGAATAGATTTTGAAAAAATGTTCCTTTTATGGGAAAAATACACATTTTGAGATATTGAAGTTTAAAGCATAAAATTGACCCTACCTCAAAATTTTCCAGCTCCATAATCTGGATCATCACATATATTATTCATAGAACTCTTATGAGCACTTTTGCATCTTTTTGCAATTGTACTTAAGGTACGAAAGCTTCTTTCGGCATACATAAGTCGTTCATTGTCACCTTGCTTCATTGCACGACGCATGTTCACTCCAGGTTCAATACCCAGTTTTTCTAAAACTTTACACCGACTGATGTTCCCTTCATTAAACGTGCACACAGCATCATATACACCAAATTTTAGGCATGTGATTCCAACAAATACATTTTTTGGAACTCTCGACCAAACAACAGAGTTAAAACTCTCATTACAATTTTGTGTCTTGCCATGAAGACAGCGTTCCAAAAGTTGAGGATCAGATAGATCTCTGTATATTGGTTTAATGTATTCCATTATTGGAGCAGGTAAACTATTTTTGTGTGAATAGGTTTTGCCTTCAGCTTGTGCCTTGTTAAATTTGCACCATGTATTCTCACCTGACGGGCAGAGTCCATGTTGTGGTATATTATCAGTGGACATTTTGTGAAACCAGGTTGCCCATATAGAACGTCTCATTTCTTCGACCGATTGCTTTCCTCTAATTGCCATACCATAATAAGACTGCAGATTATTAATTTCATTATCCGTTAGTCTGTTTTTACCACCTAATGTCTTGCCATCTGAAAGTTTCTTTGAACGTGAGGTTTCTTTCAACCGGCGCAACCTGCTGCCCATTCTTTTATTTACGTGTGCAACACACTCTAACTTTTCAACAACTAGTTCATCACCATAAGGTTTTGCGTCAGTGATAGCTTTGTAACCTTTTGAGTCCCCATCACCTAAGTAATGGCTGTACCTAACGCCTTTAGCTTTGGAACGTTCAAAGATATTCAAGACACCCTGAACTTCCATGCCACCACTTGTTCCACTATAATTTGAAGAACAATCTGGTAAATGCGCATCTTTGTTTGGGCATTTGCAGTACTTTGTGCACACTTCTACATCAATCACCTTACTAGACTCGACACTGAGACAGCTGACTATTCCATTCAAAGATTTGAAACCTCTTTTCTGCCACGAACCATCCAATGCAACAGGAATATTTGCAGCACCATCATTTTTCAAAACGGCTTCTGCAGTAGCACTGGTCATCGAGTCTTCAGCAACTTTTTGTACGGCATCAGCTAATATATCATTATGTTTGAAATAACGAAATGATGGAGACGGCAGATTCATTATTCCGTTGAACACTTTTGCGGACGTCTTGCCTTTTCCAATGCAACGAAACGCATAGGTAAGTCGAGCGTACACTTCATATAATTTGAAATTCCCTTCGATATTTGTTGTGCACTCCTTGGAATTACAAAATTCAACACTAAATTCACAGTTTGTGCAAAACAGCATAATTATTGATGCTAAACCATGAAGAGTTTTGCTTTTGATTGATAAGCCAACACCACCACAATTTCTACAGCAAACACTTTCACAAAGAACTTTTGAGAGCAATTCTAAATTAATTATTTCATTAGTATGAGTTTCTTGAGAACAAACAGATACTTCTGAATGCGCTGATATATTTAATTTCTTCGCTGACGACGACTGATCATTATGACAAGAGTTAGTTGTCGAATCTCTAGTTACATCAGTATTACTAGAAGTTACAACATTCGCTTTGCCAACACTTCTACGCTTTTTAAACACCTTATTAGTGAAACGTGACATATTTCTCGAAATAAACTGTTTAAATTACTTCAAAATAGACAAATGTAGACGGAAATTATACACAGCTAGACAGATTTAGATTATTTGCAAAAGATCAAGAACACCTGCAAACGAGTTTGGATTTCAAATTCAAACAAACATTATTCACAAACACAGTCACAGTTATCATTACTGTTGCCAAAGTAGCAAAATAGATACAAAATAAAATAGATAAATTAAATAGTGTGGCTTGGTAAATAAAGTTTTCTAATGGGCTTCTCGTTTTGGGCGTTTGTTCAAGACATGTAAACAAAGATGGAAGCCCTTTAAATGACAAAAACGGACGTACAAGTATTTTTCAAAAAATTATTTAAAATACTTCTACTCAACGTATTTCCATAAATCATGTATCATTTTAAGCAGAAATGTATAAACATTCATTTAAATTAAAAAAAAATAAAATCGAAAATTTGAAAGATTTTTGTGCACTGGTCCCCGTAATGCTCACGTCGGTGCGCCATCTTTGATTTGCTCTAAGCACCAGACGGGTTGACGTAGAAGTTTCAACAAGCCGTCACACTTCTATCACCTTGGTACTTGCAACATATAAAAAAATTAATTAGCTACACAAAAAACTCAAATTCACCTTACTTTTTGATATAACCTTGTACAATATCAAGTAATAGACATACACATACAATAAAAGTTTTACTGATACAGAAGAAAAAATACACCCAGGGAGGAATGCACCTGGCAGGAATTGAACCTGCACCACCTACAACTCGAAGGTTTAAAATTGAGGGATACAAGTGAAATGTATAGGAGTTATTAATCAAAGAAACAGTATAATTCTACTTGACATAATGGGTCGTTAAACAATTTCCATCCTCAATATTTTCAAGGTGAGCCACGGAAATCTAATTTTGAGGGATAAATGCTGAAAGTACATCGATAGTACTTTATGGTAAGAAAACATAAATTGTAATTCTACCTGATGTTCACAAGTTGTTATATCATTGGACAAGGCGAACAATAAGATCCATGGCATTCATGAAGGCATCTCATTATGGCCTTCTCGTCATTTCGACGTGCTTTTAACTCCTTCGTATCGGCTACACTCGTTTTACTCTTAGGCATCTTTTACTAGGGTGGAGTGCCCCTATGTGTAACACGGGTGTGGTCCCTTTTAAAGTTCATCACATTTTAATCAATTGTCCAGCTTTTAACATCGTCGGAATTTATTTAGTAGTCCAATTTTAAACTTGCTAGATTTGGAGGGAGAAAACCCCATCCAAATCTATTTAAATTTTTATACCTCATTTTCTTTTTAAACTTGATATAGATGTTTATATCTGATGCCTATTAAACGACACCACATTTCATCTGTTGTCATTATTGCCATCAATATAAAACTCATTATTTTTACCATTTTAAATTAATATTTTAATCTTATTTATTTTTAATGTTGTGTACCTACATCATATATCTACTTTATCATTGGTCTAACTACTATAAATATCTTAACTTTTGATTGGGCTGCATTCCATCTTGTGTTTAGAGCAGCCTATCTTTTTATGGATTTTACGCCGTAAAACCCAAACCAACCAACCATTGGACAAGGATGACAATAATGACCCAAATTCCGTGCCTCAATAACTGTATGATCGGCGCATGTTTCCAAACGAGTTAGACATTACATAGATAAGTGGGTAGTGAAATTTATAATCAAAACAAATTCCTCCTAAAACAATCATAATTTAAGAATGAACCCTCCTGGTGGTTGTGTCGACGATGTATCTCGTCAAACCGAAAAAACTGACCAGATTTTGATGGATTAGATATCTAGTTTTCAGAAAACTGACCAGATCTTGATGGACTAAGTATCTAGTTTTCAGAAAACTGACCAGATCTTGATCTCGTCATCATTGAAAAGTCGGCCTCGTCTTGATGACGAGATATCTCGTCATTAGCAAAATTGATCAGATCTTGATAGACGAGATATCTTGTCTATCTTACCAACGTAAACAGATATGAAGATATGGGATATTGAAATTTATAAGCAAAACGAATTCTTCCGAAAACAATCATAACTTGAGAATTAACTTATGCAAATACGTGGATAGGGAAATTTATTATCAAAACAAATTCCTCCGAAGTAATCCTAATTTGAGAATTTACCAAGGTAAATAAAATGTAGAGAGATGTGTGTAGTGAAATTTCTAAACAAAATAACTGAAAAGTTATTAACTTCTAATCTTCTCAACAGAGGACGCCTCAAACAATTACTCAGACTCGAGTTGTCTATTTTACTGCTCAGACTTTCAAGTTCTAACCCGTCTTACTGCCAAACAAAATAAATGCAAAACGCAGACTGAAAAGATTTCGCTATTTTAAATTTCACTGGTTTTTCTTCAGGAGCATTATGAAATTTGAACGCATCCTAAAAATATTATTTCTAAATAAAGTGATTTAATTTTAAAGTGAATTGTTTCTTTAAACTGGTCTTTTCTTTAAGGGTCAGCAGTATCCCAGTTAACTGTCACGGATTTGCAACCGGTGGGTTGCGAGTTCGAAACTCGATCCAACCAAAGACAGTCGTACGCGTGGGAGTTGGTGCACGTTAAACCTGGTAGTCTTCCCTCAAAATCGAATCATTTGGAGGGATTCTATCGGTCCTTTCCTTAGAAGGGAATCGTTCGGAAATATTCTATAGCTCCTTCGCTCCAATAAAATACTTTGGACAGATTTCATTGGTCAAGAAGGTCAAAACTCGTTAGAAGTCATGCAGGGAAGACTGACTGCAAGACGGAATTATATACGTGTGAACATCTTAGTGTTAAACAGAGGAACAGATTTCATGTTAACATGAATGCGTTAACGTAACAAAATGCCCACTAAAAGAAAGTGGGAATCGAATCAGGGTCCCTATATAAGGGAGGGTTGTCAGTACTGGGACCAGAGATCAAAGGGGATATCGTAAAATACGAAAGGTTTTTATATTGCATAGGCAGTCTGGTTTCCAAGCTCGAAATGTTCAATCAATGCATTTCTACTATTATAAATATAAAATAAGTGTTATGTTACATATACAATAGTTCAAGTTAAGCATTGAGTTCATGAGATGCACTTTTTATATTTCACTAGGGGTCCTTCATCTATGAGAGGATGTGTATGTATTTAATTCACGTCGCACTGGAGCAACACAACGGGCTATTGGCGACGGTCCGAGATCAAACCAGAAGGGAAAAACCGGAGAACAACACCACGTAATTTTGAACCACTCTATTCTTAGGAAAGGACCAATAAAATCTTCCCAAATTATTACATTCTGAGGAATTTTCTGGATCTTACTGCATAAAACTCAAATTAACCAACCATTCTGAAGAAAGAATCACAACAGAATCTCTACAAAAGATTCTATTGTGTTGCTCAAGTGTGACGTTAATTAAAATACCTATACCAAATGATTCTAATAAAGAAAGAAGGTAATTAAATTTACGTCGCACTGGAACATAATTGGAAATGGTCAGGTATCAATCCTGAAGCGAAAGATCCAAGGTAGGTAGGTAGGTATTTAATTAACGTCGCACTGGAGCTACACAACGGGCTATTGGAAAAATCCAAGGACAACGTCTTGTAATTTTCAACCGCGGTCAGATGACGAGGTCACACCTAAGGCAGCACCCCACTCTTCAAACTTCCACACCACGCCACCGTGAGGACATTTGAGGCCACGAGAGATTTAACGTGCACCAGCCCCCTTGTACACGACGGTCCTTGGTTGGATTCGATCTCGCAACCCTCCGGGTGGTGGTAGTGTTTCTATGGTGATACGCGTTTCCTGTACGAATTCTGAAAGTGACGTCAGTTGGCTTGTTTTTGAATATGATTTCAGCACGGGCCAATAAAAATTATAAGACTGAAATCCGAATTGGTTTTGATAATTTACTCGCCAACACCAATTAAATCAAGTGTCAAACGTCACCAAACGATGAACTGTGTTTTAAGGTAACCCCGATATGTATCACGTAAAATCATTTAAACAGCAGAAAACCTTCGTTGCCGTCTGGTTTTATTTTTTTTTTTGCACTGAAAATCCCTCTCATACTTAAGTGTCCAGCGCAATTCTATGAATGAAAATAAAAAAATGTACGCTTTTGTACAAATTGAACACTGAGTACCTGGGATGCATTATTTCTTTATTTCATCAGGATTCCGTTATCTGTACACCTGTACTGGGATTCAGAATGCAGATTAGGAGCCCTATACACTACAGGATGGTTGATTGGGGTTTTTTATGGTCAAATTCCATATTTGGCCAAGCTGTCAATATTCACTAGATCACCAATAAACCGCGGATAAGGTATTTTTTAAAATGACTTTCAAGTTTGTATTTACTGTTTACACACATGTTAAGACCAAGGACCACATAGATTCACAGTGACTGATGGAGGGCCGTCAAAAAAGTTATCTATAATATATTATTTACTTTATCTATATTTGTTGCTATTTATTATTTAAAATAGTTATATTTTATATTGTTACAAAAAAGCAAGATAGTAAAATTAAACTTTTCGCTTTGACAGTATTCATGACTGAAAACGTTTGTTCAGATATGTTGAGCCAAAGAGGTTTGCGCAATTTAGTGCATTATCTAGCTACGAAGTTTTTACCTAAATTACTATCCTGTGACTTGTTAAAGTTAAAATAACACGTGGTGAGGCGGGCCACCCGCAAATAAAAGGAGGGCCACATGAGGTCCGTGGTCTGCATCCCTGATTTATCGGTACTACTTATATTGGATGATTCGCAATTCTCTAATCGAACTTCTTAGAGGGTTCTAGAATGCATTAAAATAAACATTTTTTGTCAAAATGTGTTCACAACTGTTGCGGGTAGGTGCTAGAAGGCGCTGTTTGGCACATTTGCAAATTAGGCTTTAAACTTCGTTATTCGCAACGTGGATTTCTCACGTAATGGACCATTACACAAATTCCGAGATGGTGGACATACATCTAACGCTTGGGGCTACGAATCGAAGAGGTGCTCGAAGATTGTACCGTGAACTCTTCCTCAATAGATTGGCTGGCTGTAGTGACTTTCCTAGCGCAAGGGTCATATTTGGTTAAGCTGCGTCAAACACAAGACAGACAACGTCAAGTAATAGACAAACACAAAATGAAAGTTTTACTAACACAGAAGAGAAAAATGCACACAGGGAGGAATCCAATGACTCACAGATTGTTAGCTCAGTGGACAAACCCACTGAGCCATGAGGGCCTCTTCTCCAATCGGTGAGTGCCGAAGAGTCAAATATTTGAGCGTTTCCACCGCCAGCTGTGGGAAACCGCGACATGTGATGAAAGAAGCCATGACGCGGGTCTGCCGAGAATTTCGAGCCATAGAGGAGAGATAAGGATAGAGAGCGCATCGCCATTCAGATGGACGAAATCGTTGTTGCACGAGTAACTTCACGTTTTAGCCAAAGCGTAAACCAGATCTGACTTCATATCACCATGTAACGTAAGCAATCTTGGCGATAACTCTTGTCCTCCGATAACTCATTATCTCTCCTCTAAGATTCGAGCACTCCAGAAAGACAACTGGGTTGTCCAATATGACATCTTATCGCCTCGTTTGGGGATAAAACATCTAATGACAGGATTGTGTTTGAATGCGCATTTCGATAGATTGGCTACAAAATTGGTGAAATCGCCGAAGTCTACTACTATAGTATATATACAGTGCAACTTGAATAATTCGAAGCTGAAGGGACTACTAAAAAAATTCGAATTATCCAAAACTTCGAATTAAAAAAACTACATCTTTTAACTTTAATTTCAGGTCCGCTGAATGCTTGAAAAGATTAATCTGTCAATGTAAATATTTATTCAGAAAGATCATGGTATGAAAGACTTAAACATTATATGTATGTAAACAAAATAAGATTTACATTACGTAAGCTGCAGTACACATTACATGTACTGTAGCTTACGTAACAGATGGCGGGAAGGGGGGGTCTCAGCTGTTACGTGTTGAACAGGTGGCGGGAAGGGGATTTCAGCTTTCACGTGTCGAACAAGTGGGGGTATTCCAGCGATGAGTTCTTAACGCTGAAAGGCCGAAAAGTCGTTATGGTTCGAAAGTTTTTATAAAAAACTTCGCATTAAGGAAGTTGAACTTCATCCACGATTTTTTTAACATTGATTTAATGAGAAATTCAAGGGACTAAGAGAAGTCTTCGAATTAACGACGATTTCGAATTAGAGACGTTCGTTTTATCCAAGTTGCACTGTATATATATATATATATATACACTGCTGGCCACCGTAAATGCAACACCCCGAAGGAAGCATGCAAATAATATGAAATTTACAACATGCATTAGCGGAGGTGAGATATGCAAATGATTAGAATTTCAGCGCAGACGCACATCACGCGCGCCTGTGGCGCCACTTCAAAGCGCTATTTAAGGCTTGGAGATTTCGACGATTTCAAGTACGGCAATTGTGTTTTTCTTGTGGTTTTTTCAAAAAAACGATCAATTATGCCTCGTAGAAAACAGCGATCATCTTTTGATCAAGTATCCGAATTCGACAGAGGAAGGATAGTGGCTTACCGAGATTGTGGATTATCTTTCAGGGAAATCGGTAGTCGTGTTGGACGAAACCAAACAACTGTAATGCGGATATGTGATCGTTGGATGCAGGAGGGTACGACGGAACGACGTGTTCGATCGCATCCACCTCAGTGCACCACTTCACGTGATGACAGGCATATTGTGCGTATGGCAGTGACGGATCGCTCAGCCACATCACGAACCATAGCACAGCACATTCAGTCTGTACCGCATCATCCAGTGTCTGCTCGTACCATTCGACGCCGTTTACAGCAGAGTGGTCTGTCCGCAAGACGTCCATTGCTTCGTCTACCCTTGACGCAGAACCACAGACGTTTCCGCCGCCAATGGTGCGATGAAAGAAGGATGTGGACGGCAGAATGGAATGAAATTGTCTTTACTGACGAGTCACGCTTCTGTCTGCAACACCAAGATGGTCGGATTCGAGTCTGGAGACACCGTGGAGAGAGGATGCTGAACAGCTGCGTTATGCACCGCCACACTGGTCCTGCACCGGGTATTATGGTATGGGGCGGTATTGGATATCACTCTCGCACTCCTCTAGTACGCATTGCCGGTACTTTAAACAGCCAGCGCTACATCTCCGAGGTGTTGGAGCCAGTTGTCCTTCCTTACCTTCAGGGCTTGCCCACAGCCATATTTCAACAGGATAATGCGCGACCACACGTGGCACGCATTGTCCAAGGGTTCTTCGTCAATCGCCAGACTGAATTGCTTCCCTGGCCAGCTCGCTCTCCGGATCTTTCGCCGATAGAAAACATGTGGTCCATGGTTGCTCAACGATTGACCCAGAATACATCCCCAGCTGCCACACCAGATCAACTTTGGCAACGTGTGGAAGCTGCTTGGTCTGCTGTACCCCAAGAACACATCCAAAGTATCTTTGAATCAATGCCGAGGCGTGTGGCAGCGGTGATCTCCAACAATGGCGGCTACTTTGGCTACTGATTTTGGCAGGAACCACACTTCACAGAAGTCTATAAATTTAATCATTTGATACTGGGTCAACATGTTATCTACAAAATAAATTTTGTTGTGATATCTCTTGTCTTTCTTGGTGTTGCAATTTGGGTGGCCAGCAGTGTATATATATATATATATATATATATATATATATATATATATATATATATATATATATATATATATATATATCATATATATATATATATATGAATATATATATATATATCATATATATATATATATGAATATATGTATATATATATGAATATATATATATATCTATCATATATATATATATATATATATACACTGCTGGCCACCGTAAATGCAACACCCTGAAGGAAGCATGCAAATAATATGAAATTTACAACATGCATTAGCGTAGGTGAGATATGCAAATGATTAGAATTTCAGCGCAGACGCACATCACGCGCGCCTGTGGAACCACTTCAAAGCGCTATTTAAGGCTTGGAGATTTCGACGATTTCAAGTACGGCAATTGTGTTTTTCTTGTGGTTTTTTCAAAAAAAACGATCAAATATGCCTCGTAGAAAACAGCGATCATCTTTTGATCAAGTATCCGAGTTCGACAGAGGAAGGATAGTGGCCTACCGAGATTGTGGATTATCTTTCAGGGAAATCGGTAGTCGTGTTGGACGAAACCAAACAACTGTAATGCGGATATGTGATCGTTGGATGCAGGAGGGTACGACGGACCGACGTGTTCGATCGCATCCACCTCAGTGCACCACTTCACGTGATGACAGGCATATTGTGCGTATGGCAGTGACGGATCGCTCAGCCACATCACGAACCATAGCACAGCACATTCAGTCTGTACCGCATCATCCAGTGTCTGCGCGTACCATTCGACGCCGTTTACAGCAGTGCGGTCTGTCCGCAAGACGTCCATTGCTTCGTCTACCCTTGACGCAGAACCACAGACGTTTCCGCCGCCAATGGTGCGATGAAAGAAGGATGTGGACGGCAGAATGGAATGAAATTGTCTTTACTGACGAGTCACGCTTCTGTCTGCAACACCACGATGGTCGGATTCGAGTCTGGAGACACCGTGGAGAGAGGATGCTGAACAGCTGCGTTATGCACCACCACACTGGTCCTGCACCGGGTATTATGGTATGGGGCGGTATTGGATATCACTCTCGCACTCCTCTAGTACGCATTGCCGCTACTTTAAACAGCCAGCGCTACATCTCCGAGGTGTTGGAGCCAGTTGTCCTTCCTTACCTTCAGGGCTTGCCCACAGCCATATTTCAACAGGATAATGCGCGACCACACGTGGCACGCATTGCCCAAGGGTTCTTCGTCAATCGCCAGATTGAATTGCTTCCCTGGCCAGCTCGCTCTTCGGATCTTTCGCCGATAGAAAACATGTGGTCCATGGTTGCTCAACGATTGACCCAGAATACATCCCCAGCTGCCACACCAGATCAACTTTGGCAACGTGTGGAAGCTGCTTGGTCTGGTGTACCCCAAGAACACATCCAAAGTCTCTTTGAATCAATGCCGAGGCGTGTGGCAGCGGTGATCTCCAACAATGGCGGCTACTCTGGCTACTGATTTTGGCAGGAACCACACTTCACAGAAGTCTATAAATTTAATCATTTGATACTTGGTCAACATGTTATCTACAAAATAAATTTTGTTGTGATATCTTTTGTCTTTCTTGGTGTTGCAACTTGGGTGGCCAGCAGTGTATATATATATATATGAATATATATATATATATATGAATATATATATATATATATATATATATATATATATATGTCGCACGGACCAATCAGATTATGAATCAATGGTTGGGTGTCTTCTCCCGTCCCGTGGACCAATCAGATGATGATTATTCAGTTCAACCCAGTTGGCGCAAGTAGCCTAAGGGTCAAGTTACTACTAGACGTTACTACAAGTTACTACTACCACAGGATCCTCTTCACATAAAATGTGTACCTTTGCTCACTCTACTTTTATATTTCCTCTATGATTGCATACAGCCTAGGTGTGGACTTATCCATCGTATGGAGGGCATGAAGGTTGAAAACTTCCTGTTTCACAGTTGGCACAAGCCCTCAAATGTTAGACTGTCGGTACTTGTTTGGACAAAGGAATAATTTTAATATTCTACTGCATTGGCGCTATTTCATCTAAATATTTTACTGCATGGGCGCTATTTCACCAAAAAATCTACTACATGGGGAGAAGGGGATGTTGCAGTTTGCTTATCTGAAGATGGTGGCGCTGAACAGTAACCCACTAAACTGAAGTAGTAACATGTAGTAATAATGTGTGAACAAGTGATGTGTTTGCAAAGAAAAAACTGGATGTACTCATCCAGATGATCTGTACAGCTTATAATATTCGAAGCTATGTAAACACATATCCTTGAACTCTAAATTGATTTTGTAAAAATTAAAGGTGGGTAGTCAATTAACGTCGCATGGGGAAAACACAACGCTCTATTGGCGACGGTCAGGGATCAATCCCGATGGGAAGAATCCAAGGACAACACCTCGCGATTTTGAGCCATGGTCAGATGACAAGGTCAACACCTGAGCTGGCACATCACTCTCCAAACTTCTACACCACGCCAACTTGAGGCCACGACATATTTAATGTGCATCCCATGTACACGACGGTCTTTATCTGGACCGAGTTTCGATATCGCTCTCCCCTCGTTGCTAATCCGTTGCTCTTCCAACTGAGCTACCGCGGCCACGCAGATTAGGAAGGTAGTATTAAATACACAAAAGCAATTCCTCGGCCAAACTTTAAAAGGTGGTAAGGATGCATCAAAATAACATTATTGGTGCACCATATGAGTATAATTGTATATGCAGGGTGATTTTCGAAACTCCTTGGCCAGACTTTATGGAGTGGTAGGATGTATCAAAACAAACATTTTTGGTGCACCATAATAAGTATGATGGCATATACAGGGTGATTTGAAATTCCTTGGTCAGACTTTATGGAGTGGTAGGATGTATCAAAACAAACATTTTTGGTGCACCATAATAAGTATGATGGCATATAAAGAGTGATTTGAAATTCCTTGGTCAGACTTTAGGAAGTGGTAGGATGTATCAAAACAAACATTTTTGGTGCACCATAATAAGTATGATGGCATATACAGGGTGATTTGAAATTCCTTGGTCAGACTTTATGGAGTGGTAGGATGTATCAAAACAAACATTTTTGGTGCACCATAATAAGTATGATTCTAAACACAGGCAATTTCTGAAACTTATTTAATAATGGATATTGTTTCAGAGGCTCAAATGACAAGTTTCCGCTCTTTAGCTAAGCGAAAAAATCAAAATCAATTTCGTCTAATTTGGAATATTATAAGCGTTCAAGAGGAAGATTAGTTTATCCCATTTAGTATTCAGGAAAAGCTCAAATTCGCTACACATCAAATGAATATTCATACGATGGCTGACAGAGATGAGAGGTTCTTTGTTTTTTGGAAATTTTTCTTTTTACATCTCAATGATTTGGAGCTTGGGAGTCCAACTGATGAGTATATTCTAGGTTGTAATAATGGCTTGTACTACTTGAAAAATGGATGCATCGGACAATTTGACTTTAACCACTTAATACCTATGTATTAACTAATATAGCCTTTTCCTGTTGCTTGCACTTTTACAACGTACTTAGAATTGTTCAAACGTAATAGAAAATACTCTTACTCAGTGATTTTTCCAAATTTAACTTATTTCCACCTCCTTTTTCTTACATAAAGTGTCGCTTCCTTTTCCCAACTGTATGTAAATCTAGCTTCGTATATTATTTTTTAGATCATGATTTCTTTTATGTAAACAAATATTTTACTTAAACGTGAAAATAAAATTGCTCATTTGAGACGGATGTGAAATATAAGTAGACCGAGCATTGCTATTGAAAGGAGCTCAAAAAAGTGCGACCAACATGTCGCCTAGTAGTCACGTGACTTCTCTGTAAAACATTGACTTGGTTGGCCGATTTCGCATTTTATCGCCTCGATTGGCGATATAACATCTCATGACAGGGTAGATGTGAAAATATGCATATCCACAGAGTGATAACAAAAGTGGTGAAATCGCCAAAGTCTACTATGTCGCGTGAACCAATCAAATGATGAATGTTCTTTTCCATCCCGGTATACGAAAGCAGTCTAAGGTTCACGTTACTACTAGTTTTGGTCATATGATTTTGTAGTATATTGAGAGTAATATTGTAAGTGAATTGACACGAGGGAAAGCACATAATTTTTTAAAGGTAGTTAAATTCACGTCGCACCAGATCAACACACCAGGGTATTGGCGACGGTCCGGGACCAATCCCGAAGCGAAAGATCCCAGAACAACCTAGATAACTTGTTGAAATCATTTGGAGGATTAACCCCCTGAGGGGTTCACATGCATATATTTGTCCTGCAATCTGAAGTCTTCCTTGCATGACTTGTCACTAGTTTTGACTCTCTTGACCAATGAGATCTTTCCAGTGCCTTGAACAATCAGAGCAATAGAACCTTTTTAAATGATTCTAAGATATTGAGCAATAGAATCTTACCATGGGATTCTACACTGGTGTTCAAATTAAGGGAATTTGCATACTTTGTCGAATTCTTGAAAAATACTGAACGAAGGGTTAAACAAATGCTTCCAAACAAAGATACAAATATTTAGTGTCGAATAATTAAGTGTACACGTGCGTGTGGGCTGTGCATTTAGAACAGGCTTTCTAAGCACACGTGACAATTTCCGCGCATCCTTCGCTCACATACCTCAAGGAATTTCGTGGTGTTTTTTGCGGTGAAATTCAAAAGCAAACAGTTAAAATGAGTAACCACTAACGTTTGGATGATGGAATGAGGTGGTGAATCGTCGGGAGACTAGAAGCAGGGCAGTTTCAAGTGCAGATTGCTAGACTTGAATGTAACACGCACCGTCGTGTTCAACTTATGGAAACAGTTTAAGGATACCGGATCCGTAGAGAGAAAGCCTGGGCAAGGTCACCCAAGAGCCACGACGGCCAGTGAAGATCTATATTTGTCCATTACAGCGAGGTGTAACAGGTAAGCAACAGCTTTTCAGCTTTCTCGTGACCTTCATGCGGCCGAGTTTCAGGGGTTGTTTCCAGAAGGCTACATGAGAGAGGTCTGTTTACAAGAAGACCTACTGTTTACGTCCCGCTTACTTCTGCGCACAGGAGAGCCCGTTTAGCATGGTGCAGAGAATATCGACTTTGGACCAGGGATCAGTGGGGGACCGTTCTATTCACTGATGAGTCCCGGTTCAGCCTAATCACTGATTCTAGACGTACGTTCATCTTTAGAGAACCAGGGAACCGCTACCTGTCCTCCAACATCCGAGAAAGAGACCACTATGGCAGCGGAGGTTTGATGGTTTGGGCAGGCATCATAATGGATGAGCACAGACCTCCGTGTCTTTGAAAGAGGCTCTGTGAGTGCTGTGAGGTATAGGGATGATATTTGGAGCCCTATATTAGCCTTTTTAAGGGTGCAGTTGGCCCTGATTTCATTTTTATGGACGACAACGCTCGTCCACATAGGGCTCATCTGGTCGATAAATATCTGGAAAATGAGGATATTCTACGTATGGATTGGTCAGCCAAATCTCCAGACCTAAAACCTATAGAGTATATCTGGAAAGCTCTTGGGAGGGCAATTGTAACTCGCCTTCCCCCTCCAAGAACCATCCTGGACCTGAAAACAGAGTTGCTGAATGTGTGGGACCGATTGTCACAGGGACTCATAAATTGCCTTATTTCCAGGTTGAATTCAAGTTGTGAGAGCTGTATAACTGTAAGAGGGGACCATACCCCCAATTAACCCATTTTTTGTCTCGATATTGTAACCTGTTTTAGATCTTCCTGCGCTAACGAGTCTTACGCATGATCATTTGTGTGTACCATACGTATGGTACACACAAATGAAACAAATGTATGGTTATGGTACACACAAATGTATGGTTATTTTTTGTATTACTTCAACCAATGTGCATAGCTAATTTCATTAAAATCTGTCCAGTAGTTTCACAGATAATCGCCCAAAAGTGAAAATTCTCTTCATTTTGAACACCAGTGTATTATAAGGAAAGGACCAATAGAATATTTCTAAAAGTCCTCCATGGATTCTTTCACCAAATAGATGTGGTTATTTAGTCATTATGTTAGAGAGTTGTGAGGTAAAAGCAATACTATACTTCTCGGAAATCTCGTGACTCTCAGAGGGTAATTTAGAGGTTTTACTATACCTTCCTACTACAATTTTATCTGGAACTATCTAACGCTAGGAAGGTTAAAGGTACTGACCACTCCTCCTTCTGCTCTAACAACTCGTCCAAGATGTTAACACGGCTTGAACCAGTAATAGAGGTCACCATGGATACGAGAGATCGCAAGGAATCCCTTTAAGCAATCTCCAAATTGTTACCCTGCGTTCGACCTATTTGCATTTAAGTTAACGGGACTGATATCTATTCAATCCGTTGTCTTGGTCTCTCCTTCCGGTGTATTTATTGGGTGAGTCGGTACCATATATCATCAGATATGATCGTGACCACATACTAGATGTGATTGGTGGTTGGGAGAATGGGGGAAGTTTCCAAAGACAGTTTAAAAACCTTGCAAGCCAAAATGAAAATAAATCAACCCCCCTTGGTGGTTGTTGTATCAACAAGATATTTCCTCTTTAGCAAAACTACCAGATTTTGATTGACGAAGCATCTCGTTATTGGAAGAAAACTGACCAGATATCGTCTATTACGATGTCACTAATTTTGCTAACTACGAGATATCTCCTCCAATAAGATCTGACCTATTTTTTAAGTTAACGAGATGGAAATCTATTCAATCTAGATCTTTCCTTCTGGTGTGTTTATTGGGTGAGTCGATACCATATATCACAGATATCATCTTGCGCTTTCACATACTAGAGGTACTTGGTGGTTGAAAGAATAGGTAGTTACCAAAGACAGTTTAAAACCTTACAAGTTCAATGGAAATCAATTAACCCTCCTGGTGGTTGTTATCTCGACAAAGTATTTTCTCATTAGCAAAACTGACCAGATTTTGATTGAAGTATCTCGTTATTGGAAGAAAACTAACCAGATCTCGTCCATTACTATTCAACCAATTTTGCTAATGATACCCGTCCATCAAGATCTAACCTACACTCATGTCGAAAATTATTTTTACATGCATAAAATCACGGATTTCTCAGAAACTGTGAACTATAATTTTATGAATTTGTGTGAAATGATACATAACACCCTAACATATAAATACAAAGGAAAAAATTTAAGAGCACTGCATATGATATAAAACTGTAGCATGAAACAATAAAAATGGCAATAATATGTGACAAGGAGAGTTCAGAAAAAAAGTAAGGCTTATGAATTTAATATGGAATGTGATCTCCCCTGATGTGTACACACATATTGCAACGTGTTTTAATGTTGGCAAAAATGTTTTTAACCACAGTTTGGGGAATTAAGTTCCACTCCTCCAGCAATGCGGTCTTCAGGGCATTTATATATCTAGGAGGAGGATGTCTCTGTGCAACTGCTTTTCCAAGGTAGTCCCATAAGTTCTCTATCGGGTTCAGATCAGGAGATTTTACTGGCCACGGTATTCACTCAATGGCTTCACTTTCAAGGAATTCGTCAACGAGGATAATGCTAATTAGGCTTGTCTTTCACACATTCCCTGCAAAAATGGATTACATCGATTGGATATTTCATGGAATATCATTATTTTTGGGTATGTAAAGATAAATTTGGACATGAGTGTATTTTGTTCGTGACGTGGTACCTAGTCATCAAGATATTGAAAATTTCTTGATGATGACGAGATCAAGATCTGGTCAGTTTTCTTCTAATGACAAGGTATCTCATTCATCAAGATCTGGTCAGTTTTCTTGTAATGACGAGGTACCTCGTCCTTCAAGATCTGGTCAGTTTTGCTAATGACGGGATATCTCGTTGAGACAACCACCAGGAGGGTTAAATGGGATCAAGAATATGAAGAGAAATACTTGAAAATCGGGGTGGAGTAGTAATTTACATGAAGCAAAGTTGACACCCCCAATTTTAATAAACATGAATTAAAAATATAAAAGGAACGTGCTATAAATTTAACCCTCCTGGTGTTTGACTCGACGAGGTATCTCGTCATTAGCAAAACTGACAAGATCTTGATGGACGAGATATATCGTCATTAGAAGAAAACTGACCAGATCTTGATGGACGAGATATATCGTCATTAGAAGAAAACTGACCAGATCTTGATGGACGAGATATATCGTCATTAGAAGAAAACTGACCAGATCTTGATCTTGTCAGTAGAATAGAAGAGTTGAATCTATAAGAAATAAAGAATCAATAGAATAGTTGTACCTATTCTATTGATTCTTTCCTTGCAATATAATCCCTTAGAAAGATTCTTTGCTCCTATCCGTAGAATAGAAACCTTTGGAAAGATATTGCTCCTTTCTTTAGAATATAATCCTTTGGAAACATGCTCATTTCTTTTGGATAGATTCCTTTGGAAAGATTCCCTTCTAAAAAGGTCAAAATTGGATAAAGTTATGCAGGGAGAATTGCAGGCTGCAAGGTGGAATTGTGGGTGTGAACCTCTCAGAGGGTTAATATGAGTTAGAATCTAAATTTTTAAAAATATTGATTAAGATATTTTAGAGATTTGTTTAATCTGTTCTATTGTAAATATCTTGTGTTGCTCCCGTGCGAAGCTAATTCAGCTACCGATCTACCTACCTTCGAATACTTGATTATCTTGATTGATCTTAATTGTCTCATAACAAGTTATGGTTTCCTTAAGCAAATTAATATCGTTGAATAGTTGAATTAGATAGTCAAATAATTATCAATTTAATCGTTCTTCCAGAACTGTGTAGATTAAAACCTTTTCATTTCTTGCTTTTGTAACTTCTCGCAAAAAATTACTTTTGAAACAAACGCGACTAAATCGGTAACCAGAGATTATTTGCCATTGAACAAAAAAAAGCATCTTTTTGTTTAAAAAAGTAAACGTGAATAGAAAATCATCAGAGCTTCGAAGCATTGTCTATCGCTTCATTAAAAAAATTCCTTTTAGCAGTTTAAAATCAAGAACTCTTACCCTACAGCTTATAGTAATCTCTACCTTTTTGAAAGAGATGATATTAGAAATTATTATGGTGGAGTAAGGGTATTGATAAGTTTTTTTGCTAATATATCAAGCCCTTTTCAGGTGCCACTGAAAGGGTGAAGTAGATAAAATGGTTCTGCCTCTGAAATGGTTAAATAGATATAAGGTTATGCATCTGAAGAAGGGGTCTGTAAATGAAAGGGTTAAATAGATAGAACGGTTCTGCCTCTGAAGAAAGGGTCTACCTTTGAAAGAGTTAACTAGATGGAATGGTTCTGCCTCTGCAGAAAGAGTTTGTCTATGAAAGAGTTAAATAGTTAAAACGATTCTACATCTGAAGTAAGGGTCTTCTTTCGAAAGGGTTAAACAGATCAAACGATTGAACCTCTGAAAGGGTTAGATATAAAACGGGTTTGTCTTGAAAGGGTTGACGAGATAGAACGGTTCTCCTTCTGAAGAAAGGGTCGGAATATTGAAGTGTTAACTAGATAAAACGTCTCTGTTCCTGAAAGGGTTAGACAGTGAAAGGATGATTCTGCCTCTCTCTGAAAGGGTTAAATAGATGAAACGATTCTGTTTTGAAAGAAGGGTCAGCCTCTATAAGATTAAGCAAACGAAAGCGATTCTGCCTCTGGAAGGGTTAAACAGATAAAATGATTGAACTTATAAAAGGGTTAAATAGATAAAACGGCTCTGCCTCTGAATTGGTTACATAGACCGGTTCTGCCTCTGAAGAAAGGGTATATCTATAAAAAGGTTAAATAGATAGAATGAATTTGCTTCTGAAGAAAGAGTTAAATTGATAAAACAATTCTTTCTCTGAAAGGATTAAGTCTAGTATTCTAATACACTAAATATTCTAGGTGAATTAACCCTCTTGGTGGTTGTCTCGAAGAGACATCTTGTCATTAGCAAAACTGACCAGTCTTGATGGACGAGATATCTGTTCATGAGTATAAAAAACTGACCAGATCGTGATGTCGTCATCATAAAAAAATTGGCAAAATTTTGATAACGTCATTAGTAAAATTGGTCACATCTTGATAGACGATATATTTCGTCATTAGTAAAATTGGTCAGATCGTGGAGGACGAGATATCTCGTTAAAACTACTTCGAGGATAAAGGCGAAAGTAACAAATATTCTTACGTTGGATATTCTCATGTCAAAGAGTGTACTAGATAGAAGGTGGACATACGTTATTTTACCTCCACTTAAAGAAATAAAATTACTAAGATTTTTATGCCGAATACATTCATGAGGTGTGGGGTCTTCACTCAAAGTTTTTCAAATAAAACTATATTTAGCACAGTGGCTTTCAAAGGGTTTCAAGGTTGTTTAAATCACATCATTCATTTCAATGAGCAAACGGGGAAATTCAATTTTGACTGTGAGCTGTACAAAAAAGTTCTGATGTACTGAACATCGGAAGAGCCCTGGTTTTCCTCAGGGTGAACAAAGTTAGTGAAATACTGATCCAACCAATGCAGGTTAAACCTCAAGGAAAGCCGAATTGTGTTTGAAAATATTGATCAATTCCTTAGCCATGAGCATTGCATACCATTATGCATTTCATCCGTAAGTAATGCAACGGAATATTTCTGAATTCAAAAGGTAGAATCCGAATAAATGCATTTCATTGAAGAGATCTTTTACTTTCTCGAAAATAAATTCCTTAGAATTGAAAGATAAGAGGAGTATGCCTCTAAAATCAGCATATCGGGCAAAGCTCGGGAAAATGGCTTTTATACAGAATGACGGATTTATGTATCTACCACAAAAGATTTATTCATGTAAATCAAGGGAATTGTATATAAAAATGAATGAAGGGCTTGAAAATTTATAAGTTGTCTCAATAAAATGTTATAAAAAATTGGAGGCAGATAAGTATAATTTTGTAAATATATCTGCGGAGGAGAGGGAAACAAGATAGGCATGTACGTTTTGTAAATATATTTGCGTGTTAGGATGGAAATTAGATAGGCATATAAGTATGATTTTTTAAATATATATGCGTATAGGAGGAAAATTAGATAGCAGATAAGATAATTTTAATCATCTAATCGTAATAATTTTGTAGTCTTTAGTGTTCTTAATAAATGTTATTTCTTTAAATTAGCGTTCGTCTCCATGTATGCAACCAAAAATCCTACCTACAATTATTTAATACAATCGAACTAATATTCCGATCATCAAAAAGTGAATAGAGTGAGTCATTCAATTGATCATTGATTAGTAGAGTTCATCTATACGACACATAACTGGAAAAAGGCAATATATTTTACATTACATAAATGAAATTTCCAACCATTTTTCAAGAATTTAAACATTCCTCAAGTTTGTCAGATGTTTTTAAAACTTTTGGTTGCCCCTAAAATCGCCAAAATGAAGAAAATTTGATGTAACGCAAAAACTAACAATTGCATGACCTGAAATTTTGCATGGCCATATTAGAAGTCCTTCTGAACCAATTCCCATCAAAATAATAAGGTTCCAATTAATAATTTTGTCAAACATTAATTTAATAATTATTATTGCATACTAAAAACTATTTTAAAAATAAAATATTAGGTGGATTTAGTTTGGGTTATTTAACAGTCCCGATTACAAAATATCAGCGCTATGGAAATATTATTTAGGAAGATATCCATAAAAGTATAAGAAACTGATTTAACATTAGGTGCTCCAATCTTTCTGTACTAAATTTTGAAACGGTAAGACCTAATGGCATGAAATTTGGTATCTGAAGTTAAATTTTGATATAGATTCGAAATTGTGTGTCGAAGTAGGGGATTCAAGTGAAAATTATGAAGTTGGTGCTCAATTTAATATGAAGACAGTCCCTTATGCAAATTTTGCGCATTTGAATTTATAGAAGACGTTAGTTCCTGTCAAACGCCATCTTTGAATTTTCTCTATTGTTAAAAGTGCTCGAATGAAGAGGGGTGATTCGTTTTTTTTCCCGCAGCTGAACGATAAAAAAAAACCAGAACAATTATATTAATTAGAGTTTTAGCACATTACAGCAATAAACCTTTGATGAATTATATGAAAGCGAGCTACGACTTATTGCAGCCAGTACCCATTGGCCTTTCCAATATTTTTATGGTTGGGACACGACCCTTAAACATGGAAGACAAGTATTACAACTATACAGATAACATGAGAAGCCAAATAAACAGACTCAACCTGATTCTATTAGTCACATGACCACTATGTTAGAAGACAGGCAACTCGGCCCGAATCTTAGCCAATTCAGTATTTTTATGGTTGTTATTACACCTATAAAGTTTGATTGGATAATAAAGCTTGTGAAATGAGAAAACAAATTTGTTCATATGGTTTGTTTTATGGTGCAAGGGCCATATCTGGCCAAATTGCGCCAAGCACAAGACAAACAGCGTCAAGTAGAAGACATACACACACGAAGAAAGTTTTATTGATACAGAAGAGAGAAATGCACTCAGAGTAAGTTACAGGAAACTATCCTGCCCCGCATACAATTCGCAGTTTGCTAGAGTACTGGGCAAACCCACTCTGCTATGCCCCCCCCCAAAAAAAAGTTGTTTCTAAAACACACAAGTAAACGTTAGTTTTTGATGTGCAGTTGGTTTAGCGTAGTTTGGTCAAATATGGCACTTGCCTTCTTTCCAAGTGGTTTGACGAGATATCTCGTCCATCAAAATCTGGTCAGTTTTGCTAGTGACGAGATATCTCGTCCATTAAGATCTGGTCAGTTTTGCTAATGGCGAGATGTCTCGCCAAGACAACCATCAGGAGGGTTAACACCTGAGTGGCGAAAAATGACCATAGCGTGTCGAAACCCACTTATGTCCTAAAGCATTCGTCTCCAAATTTTGCACTCCCTTATAACAGTCAAAAGGGGAAGTTCCTTAACCCTCCAAGTGTTTCGACGAGATATCTCGTCCACGATCTAGTCATTTTTGCTAAGAATGAGATATCTCAAGAAAAAACTGTATTATTACTCCAAGGGAAATGAAGATCCAAGTAAGAAAACAAATTGTCCCATTCCAGGAACTGGAGACAGTTTGGAACAATTTTCTACACCAGAGGCTGGAACAGCAGCTTAGATTTACGATGTGAAGATAAAAACGAAGTGTCTGTACTCTTAAAGCTACACCTACCGAGAAGGATGGAAGATTTTCCATTGGTGCCCACCCCTATTCACCAACTCATATCATAATATCCATATGAAATCTATTTAAAGTTCTGACAAACCTAGCATCTGTTCAGTCAAGATACATGATTCACAGGAGGTGGAGAGCCTTGGACCCAGGTTCGCCCACAACTAACATCTGTTCAGTCAAGATACAAGATTCCCAGAAGATTGAGGGCCTTGGGACCAGGTTCTCCCACAAACTAACATCTGTTCAGTCAAGATACAAGATTCACAGGAGATGGAGGGCCATGGGGCCAGGTTCTCCCACAAACTAACATCTGTTCAGTCAAGATACAAGATTCCCAGGAGATGGAGGGCCTTGGGGCCAGGTTCTCCCACAAACTAACATCTGTTCAGTCAAGATACAAGATTCCCAGAAGATTGAGGGCCTTGGGACCAGGTTCTCCCACAAACTAACATCTGTTCAGTCAAGATACAAGATTCACAGGAGATGGAGGGCCTTGGGGCCAGGTTCTCCCACAAACTAACATCTGTTCAGTCAAGATACAAGATTCACAGATGGAGGGCCTTGGGCCCAGGCTCTACTGCAGGTTCCCCTACCCCACGCTAAGATAAACTACCAGGAGGGTTAATTGTCCTGTATTTCATAGCGATTCTGAATAAACTTAAGCAGTAGGTTCTGTTCTAATTAACCCTTGTGTAGCAAAAAATGACCATAGAGCGAAAAAGCAAACCAACCTACGTCCTAAAACGTTCGTCTCCAAATGCTGCACTACCTGATAACGGACAAAAGACTCGGTCCCTTGAGTGTCTTCTATTTCGAGGTACAACGGTACTTTCCGTTCTAATCTATTACTATCACCCCATTTCTAAGAAGAGTACTGCTATTGGCAGTACAGCATTCGAGAAGGATTAGAGGTTCACAAGTTACTTCCCGGTGGTGCATTTATTGTCTCCCTGGCAATAAAACGCGTCGTCTTGTCTTATCTTTACGATATGACAGCAGGGAATTCGCGTACGGAATTGGAAAGAAAGTTGAAGAGGATTTTCTTGGATCCCTGGACAAAAATGAGAGATTGGAGATAGAAGAATCCATAAATAGAAATTTTAACTCCATTGAACGGGTTTTTCTTGTGGAAATACTATTGTGTCTATTACTTGACGTTGCCTGTCTTGTGTTTAGCGCAGCATGGCCAAGTATGGCCCTTGCGCCATAAAACCCAATCAGCCAATCAAGTTTGATGACAAGTCATATTACCAGATAGGTGATGGATCCTACATGAAATACGAATATATTTGTCAAGTATTCGATGCTAAACTGGCACAAATGCGCAAACTTTTCTTATCCTCTGTACTTGTAAAGTTTTACTTTCATAAACTAGAATACCAATTTTTAACCCTCCTAGTGGTTTATCTTCGCGTAGAAAACTGCCCTTTAATGACCAGCCCTCTGGTATATAAACCTGCTTCAAACTGTCCCCAATTCTGGGGAAGGGGCAATTTGTTTTTCCTACTTGGATCTTCATTCCATTTGGAATAATAGGAATTTCGACGAGGTATCTCGTCATTAGCAAAACTAACCAGATCTAGATGGACGAGATATCTCGTTGAAATACTTCAAATCTTAAAGCCCGATCACTAACTACTTTGGATTCCGGCACCTCAAAGGGCGACCTGGCAGTTATTTTTTAGTGAGCACCGAGTGGGACACCGGCCTTACTCTCAACAGAGGGGACATCGGTAGCCTGGTTGGAAGAGTAACGTATTAGCAACCGAAGGTATACGAGTTTGAATCCAACCAAAGATCGTTGTGCGCGAGGGGGTTGGTGCACGTTAAATCTGTCGTGGACTCAAATGTCCTCACGTTGAAGTGGTGTGGAAGTTTGGGTGCCAGTTCAGATGTGACCTCGTCATCTGACCGTGATTCAAAATTAAGTGGTGTTGTCCTATGATCTTTCATTCGGGTTTGATCCCGGACCGTCGCCAATAACCCGTTGCGTTATTCCAGTGCACGTTAATTAAATACCTATCTACCTACCTACTCCCGACAGGGGTCAAATACCAACGTCAATGAGCTTACAAATCGCGATTCGAACCCGGGACCGACTGAATGTCAGTCAAAGATCACAAGAATGCCATTTAAATTTCCAAAACAGACAGCAAATTCCAGGACAAGAAAAATCCACACATTTATCACTGTCCTCATAACAAATGTAAGGACTTAAACAATATAGAATTAAATTGAAATTAAATCGTTCAGCTCGAAAAACTTAATTGAAAATGTAAGTAAATTTTAATCTATGGCCGTTAATTCTTTCTAGAGGGACCTTTGGCGTCCCACCGTTGTCATGATTTTTTTCCAAAAGCATACTTTTGAAGAAAAAATAAGGGTTTAATTATTTTTTCTTCAAAAGTATTTTAACCTTTGAGATTCACGAGATTTCCGAGTAGCGTAGTATTGCATACACATAATGACTAAATAACCACATCTATTGGTTTGAAAGAATCCACCGATTCTATCAATCTTTAGAAAGCTTTCATTTGTCCTTTTCTTAGAATAGAATCCATTGGAAAAATTCTATCGGTTATTTTCTCAAAATCGAATCCTTTCCACTTATTCTATTGGTCTTTTCCTAAGAATAAAATCTTTTGGAAAGATTCTATTGATCTTTTCATCAGAAAATAGTAATTTAAAGGATTCCATTGTTCCTTTCTTTTGAATAAAATCGTTTGGAAAGATTCCATTGGTCTTTTCATCAGAATAGAATCCTTTGGAAAAATATTAGTCAAGAAGGTTAGAAGTCATGCAAGAAAGACTGAAAGTTTTAAGGTGGAATTTTGAGTGAACCCCTCAAAAGGTTAAATTTTGGAATTGACCTCCAGATGGGCATCACAAACTTCAGTACTATGACAGCGGAATAGATTTTCTACAGAAATGTTTATGGTAGGCAGGTGGTTGAATTAACGCCCCACTGGAGCAACACAACGGGCTATTGTGACGGCCCGATATCATTTACGAAGGGAAAGATCGAGGACACCACGTAATTTTGATCCACACCGTCAGATGACGAGGTCAACACCTAAGCTGGCATTCCACTCTCCGAACTTCAACACCACGTCAACGTGAGGACTTTTGAGGCAACGACAGTTTGAACTGAAACCGACCCCTACGTACAGGACGATCTTTGGTTAAATCGAGGTTCGAACTCGCAACCTTCCGTTTACTAATTCGCGATTCGACCACCTGGGCTACCGCTGCTAGCGTGATGGGAAATCCAAGGAGCCACATAAGGTAAATAATTCTTCAAATAGTTTCGCCTTCATTTTTTTGTTTCGTTCCCTTCAAAGGGGTTAAATGATTTCCCACGGCAAGTTTTAGGTAGGTAGTTGAATTAACATTGCACTGGAGCAACACAACGGTCTATTGGCGACGGTCTGGGATCAATCCCTAAAGGACAACGCCTCATAGTTTTGAATCACGGTCAGATGACGAGAACAATGTCATCTGACAACGAGAGATAGCAACATTTCGTGACTGCTGGCACCCCACTCTCGAAACTTCCACACCACGCCAACGTAAAAACATTTGAGGCCACGACAGATTTAACATGCACCATTCTCCGTGCACACGTCTTTAGCTGGACCGAGTTTCGAACTCGAGTACAAAGATGTAGACCTAATATCTCTTTCAAACAAAACAGAAGAAATGAACTTTCTTTTCTCTACATAATTATATATAATAATGTTCCGATACAATGATAGGTAGGTATTTAATTAACGTCGCACTGGAGCATTACAACGGGGCATTGGCGACGGTCCGGGATAATTCCCGAACGGGAAAATCCAAGGATAATGCTTCGTAATTTTGAATCACGGTCAGATGAAGAGCAAATTTTAGGGGAATCCCGGGTCTATATTCATGGCAAGTTTCGGCTCTGTAAGTAAATGAGCGAGTTTCTCGGTCCAGTTTGGTTCGAGGGAAAGAACAAGCGTGAAACCTGTTGCTCCTTCCACTTTCCCTCCCAGACCCACACGCAAACACCCCCTCACCGCCCTGTTGCAGGGGAACCCCGCTTGGAGTCGCTGGACTCAGCAGTTTCCCAAAGTCCCGGTGGCTCTACCGCCGAGTCCGCTAAACCGAAGTAGTCCGTCGCGGCAATAACGAGAAGTTTTGCCGCTTTCGGAGCCTGCGCGCGGTGAGGGCAGTAGTTAGGGCCGACAAAAGTGTCAAAAAGCCCCGGTCCTTTGCGCATGTGCGCACGGCTGGATGTCGTCAACTCTTCCAGGTGTAACAATTTATCATTCTACCTGGCCACGGCGTTCGGATCGGACGCTGGAACGAACCACGCTCTTAATCGGCTTGAACAGGTGACCCACAAATTGGTGAGTTTTTCGTCTTTTTGTTTATGGAGAAAGCGAGTTTGGATTGTGTTTTGGTCATGGGGTTTCTTCGCTTCCTCCTCGACTTAAGTTTCTTCCCCTTCCCGCGAGGAAACCTGTTTTTCTTTGGCGGCGAAACGAAGTTTTTTCCTCGTTCGCTTCGTAGTGTTTTGCAGTTTTCGTAACTTTTTGTGCGGATCGAAACTCGGATATGTTGTTTTTGGATGTAGCCGGGTCGTCGGTTTCAGTCGTAAGTACGGCGACAGCGCAATTTGGAAATGCCTAACTTTTTGAGTGCGTTGGTAGTTGATCGGATGCATATTGAAAACTTTCACCTGCTTGAGATATCGACGATTTCTAGCTGTTTATTTTCGGAGTGTTTAATGTAACGCAAAAATTACAAAATAATTTTTAGTAAACACATCTCTGTATGGTGTTAAAACCATTCGAAGAAATTTGATTGTCTTCAAATTGAAAATTCTTCGTCATCTGATTGTGATTCAAAATTACGTGGTATTATCTTTGGATCTTTCCCTTCGGGTTTGATCGGACGTCACCAATTGTGTTGCTACAGTGCGACGTTAATTGAAATACCTACCTCAAATTGAATTCGAAACGTTTTGAGCGGATCGAAACTCGGATATATTTTTGGATGAAGTTGGATCGACACTTTTGGTCATGTAAAAGATGAAGCAAAATTGGTAATACGTCCAAACTTTTGAGTGTTGGTAGTTGATCGGATGCATATTGTAAACATTTATCTGCTTGATATATCGACGATTTATAGCTGATTAGTTCTGGATTGTTTAACTTTACGCAAAAATTACAATGTAATTAGTCAAATCACAACAAAAATCTAAATATATCTTGTAATTGAAATTTTAATGTTATGTACATATTGTTTACTTACGCATAAACATCGAATGTATCAGCTTTCCTTTTCAAAATTTATGTAGAAAAATATGCTACTTTCGTTCGGACTGTTACGTAACAAGCTGTACATTTTGTAAGGTATGAAGATCATTCTATGAAATTTGATGATTTTGTCTTCACATTAAATTCGAAACGTTTACAGCGGATCGAAACTCGGATATATTTGTAGATGGAGCTGGATCGACAGTTTTGGTCATATGCACGAAAAGATAAAGCAAAATTTTGAAATGCGTCCAAACTTTTGAGTATGTTGGTAGTTGAACGGATGTATATTGAACATTCATCTGCTTGAGATATCGACGATTTGTAACTGCTTAGTTCTGGATTGTTTAACTTAAGGGGGCAAAAATTACAAAACAATTTTATAGTCAGATAACAAAAGTCGAAATATATCTATTGTTGAATATAATTGAAATTTTAATGTATGTTTACTAGGCATGAACATATGTTGTATCAACATCCCTACATAATTTATGTAGAAAAATGTGTTACTTTCATTTGGACTGTTTTAATATTAAGTTCACATCTTTATATAAGGTGTGAAAACCATTCGATGAAATTTGATGATTTTGTCTTCAAATTGAATTCGAAACTTTTTGAGCGGATCGAAACTCGGATGTTTCTTTTGAATGGAGCTGGATCGAGTTTCGGTCTTACGTACCAAGAGATAAAGCGAAATTTGGAAATGCGTCCAAACTTTTGAGTGTTGGTAGTTGACATTCATCTGCTTCAGATATCGATGATTTGTATCTGCTTAGTTCTGGATTGTTTAATTCAACGCAAAAATTGAAATAGAATTTTATAGTCAAATAACAAGTCTAAATATCTTTTGTGAATACAACTGAAATTTTTGTTATGTACAAATTGTTTACTAGGCATGAACATCGGTGGAATCAACAAACTTTTTGAGCGGATCGAAACTCCGATATATTGTTTTCGAATTGAGCAGGATCGACAGTTTCGGTCATACGGACGGATAGATAAAGCGAAATTTGGAGACGCGTCCAAACTTTGAATGTGTTGGTAGTTGATCGGATGCATATATTGAAAACATTCATCTACTTGATATCGATTATTTGAATCTTATTTCTAAATTGTTTAACTTTTAAAGCAAAAGATCAATCAAAATTTAAACAAATAACACTATTATATATTTATAATAGTGTTATATCTCTTATGAATATAATTAAAATTTTAATGTTATGTACAAATTATTTACTTACTCATGAACATCGATTGCATCAAGTGTCCTATAAATAATTTGTGCCAAAACGTGTTTCGTTTAGACTGTCAAGTAATAAGCTTCACATGTTTGTAAGGTGTGGAAACCATTCAATGAAATTCGATGATTTTGAATTGAATTTGAAACTGAGCGGATCGAAACTCGGATATATTATTTTTGGATGGAGCTGGATAGAGTTTCGGTCGTACGTACCACAAAAGAAACGAAATTTGGAAATGTGTCCAGACTTTTGAGTGTGTTGGTATTTGATAGGTTGCCACATTGAAAACATTCACCTTAAGATATTGATGATTTGTAACTGCTTAGTTCTGGATTGTTTAACTTAACACAAAAATTACAATATAGTTTTACAGTCAAACAAGAAAGTCTTAATTATCTTTTAACTACACGTGAAATTTTGATATTTTGTATGAAGGGTTTACTTACGCATGTACGTCGATTGTATCAAAAAATATTACACATAATTTAAGTAGAAAAATAATTTTTCTACATAAAATTATTCAGAGCTAAAACAAAATTTGGAAATGCGTTCAAACCTTTGAGCGTGTTGTGGTAGTTGATGCAATAGATAAAAAACTTATCTCCCTGGGTTAAGGATTTGTAACTACGCAGTTCTGGATGGCTTAACTTATAACGCAAAACTTAAACTGAATTCTACCCCATTCTCGGTCATAACTGCTTCTGTCATACGTATGAAGACAACAAAAGAGAGCGAAGCCAAATTTGGTAGGTATTTAATTAACGTCGCACTGGAGCAACACAACGGGCTATTAGCGACGGTACGGGATCATCCCCTGAAGCGAAAAATCAAGAACAACGCTACGTAATTTTGAATCACGGTCAAATGACGAAAGCCAAATTTGGAAACGCATCCAAACTTTTGAGCTGGTAGTTGATCGGATCAGTCATAGCTACGTATAAGTGTATATTTTTCTTATAAATATAGGGGAAATTTTGATGTTATAATGCACCAATTTTTTTTACTCATGTCTCGATTATTTTTAAACTACATAATCCATTGTAAAGACTTAATTTCGTCAGAATTGTTTGAAAAAGTCGGAAGTTTCACATGTTTGTTCGCTCAAGAGATATCCAAGCGATCTTTTCTGTTTTAGACCCTCTACTCTGTCCCCGATTCCACTTTTTCCCTTTCACATTTTTTACATGACGTTGTCTTGTGTTTGGCGCAGCTTGGCCAAAGATGGCCCTTTGCGCCATAAAACGCCAAACAAAAACATGTTTGAAAAGTGGTAAAACCATTTTTCTGTGTATTTTCAAATTAAATTCGTAATTATTTGAGCGAGTAGGTATATATATTTTAATTAACGTCGCACTTGAGCAACAAAACGGGCTATTGGCGATGGACCTGGATCAAATCCGAAGGGAAAGATCCGAGGATATCAAGGAATTTTGAATCACGGTCAGATGGCGTTATTTGAGCCAATCGTAACTGAGTTTGACTTATGGATGGTTGGTTTGGGAGTTTTATGGCACAAGGGCCTTTTTTGGCCGCGCTGCGCCAGACACAAGACATAGTATCAAGTAATAGACATACACACACAATGTAAGTTTACTGACAGAAGATAGAAATACACCCAGGGAGGAATTCATCTGACAGAAATCGAAACTACATCGCCTACAACTTGCAGGCTGCTAGCGCAGTGGGCGATTTATGGATGGAAGTTTTCGATTGTACTTACAAAGAGAATAAGTGAAAGTTGGAAATGAATCAAAAATTGTGTGTAGTTTTTATTTGATAAATATATGGAAATATTTATCTACTCGAAAAATCCGCGTTTTCTAGCAATACTTATTTCTGGACAACTAAATTTTTTTGAAAAATTAGAATCAAATTTTGATAGACGCTTAGTCATAGCTAGATATAATTATATCTATCGTAATAACTCAGTTCAGTGTCATAATGTGCAGATTGTTTATATACACCTGTACATCTCTTGTATCAACGTCATCTGACAATGTTTCAAAATTACATATTCTCGGATCTTTCCCTTCGGGATTGATCCCGGACCGTCACCAATATCCCGCTGTGTTGCTCCAGAGTGACGTTAATTAAAATACCTACCATAATTTAAGTAGAGAAAAGAAGTTAATTTCATCTATTGTTTGAAAGCGTTAAAAGTTCTACATCTTTGAAAGCGTGGAAAACATCTTTCGGTGGGTTTTCTTCAAATTGAATTCACTGTTTGAGGGATCGAAACTCGGATATATTGTTTTCAGATGAAGCGGGACACAACACAAAAGATTAGAGCGAAACTTGGAAATGTGTCCAAACTTTTGAGCGCTTCCGTAGCTGTAGATCGGGTGCGAACTGAAAACAATTATCTGCTTGAAAAATCGATGTTAAGTAACGCTGCTTGGCTCCGTGTCGCTTAACTTATTGCTTAACAGAAGATGCAGCAACCATTGTGATACATTTGGACCGCGGAAGCCTGGATGGAAGAGTAACGCACTAGCAACCGGAGGGTGGCGAGTTCGAATCCAGCCAAAGACCGTCGTGTGCAAAGGGGGCTGGTGCATGTTAAATCTCGTGGCCTCAAATGTCCTCGCCTTGGCGCGGTGTGGAAATTTTGAGAGTGGGGTGTCAGTTCAGGTATTGCCTCGTCATCTGACCGTGATTCAAAATTACGCGGTATTGTCCTCGGATCTTACTCTTTATGATTGACCAATAGCCCATTGTGTTGCTGCAGTGTGACGTTAATTAAATACCTACCTACCTGTGGTGTATTCTTAACTAATCATGGTACACCGAACATCTGAAATTGGTAACTTGTCTGGTGATTTCACATAGCTTTCAAATGAACTTTGGCAGGGTTACGTCACCTGGAGCAACACAACGGGTTATTGGCAAACAGTCTGGGATCCATCTCGAAGGGAACTCGTAATTTTGAACCACGGTCAAATGACGAGGTCACACCTGATGTGGCACACCACTCTACAAAATTTCACACCATGCCAACGTGAGGACATTTGAGGCCACTACAGATTTAACGAACACCAACCCCCTGTACATGACGGTCTTTGGCTGGACCGTGTTTCGAACTCGCAACCACCGGTTGCTAATCCGTTGCTCTTTCCAATGGGGCTACAGCGGCCCTCAAATTTATTTAGAAATTCAAATTTTGTGAGGCGACTGAAAATACTTAGTTATAAATCCATAAATTAACTTTTACTGTACGAGAAAACTTTGATATGTTTATTTGCTTCTCCCTTTCCTTGACTATTTTATACTTTATATTTAAGACTATTAAACTATTGATATTACAAGTTTTTCTACTTATATCTTTCGCTTTGGTTATTAGGGTAAAGCTTTTCTTGCTAGCTGCTAAGGGCAGATGAACAATTATTGATTTTACATTCGACTAGCCATTTGTTAAATGTAAATGTATGAAAAGGAGGAAAAATGGCGAGTAATTACTAACAGGACAGAATTCTGATGCAATTTATCAAGGGAAATTCAGTGATATAATTTCTATTTTTTTTGTTTTTTTAGATTCTAGAGTCTGAACATTATGCAACAGACTCCATTCAGTTGAGTTGTAGGAAGATAAATATTCATGAATCTATTTCCGTATCGTTATTCTTACTTTTCTTCATTTTAAAGAGGCTCTTGGATACGGAATAAACATTTTCGTATTCCAATTATTCCTTTTTCCTTTCCATCCCACTACGCTTTTCGCCATTCCCTCTTTTTCCTCTTTCACATTTTTTACTTGATGTTGTTTTGTGTTTGGCGCAGCTTGGCCAAATATGGCCAATGTGCCATAAAACGCCAAAGCAACCAATTAATAGAGGCCTCATCTCAATATCTTAAGGGACCTCGGTATTTCATTCTGCTTTCATCCCATTATTCTGTGGGGCCGCTTTAGCCCGGTAAGTAAAGGATTAGCAATCGGAGGATTGCGAGTTTGAATCCAACCCAAGACCGTTGTGTGCAAAGGGGGCTGGTGCAAGTTAAATCTATCGTGGCCTCAGATGTCCTCACGTTGGCGTGGTGTGGAAGTTTGGAGAGTGGGGTGCCAGCACAGGTGTCGATCTCGCCATCCGACCGTGATTCAAAATTACGAGGTGTTGTCCTCTCACCTTTCCCTTCGGGACTGACCCAGGACAGCTTCCAATAGCCCCGTTGCGTTGCTCCAGTGTGACGTTAATTAACTACCAACAATCCTCTATTTTTCATCTTTCACGATATTTTTCACTTGATGTTGTCTTGGGTTTGGCGCAGTTTGGCCTAATGTGGCGCCGCCATAAAACGGAAAAGCCACCACACTTAAGAAAACCTCACCTCAATATGTTTAGGGGCCTCTGGTATGAATCCTCCTTTTGGCCTTCGCTTTTTACCTTTTAAATTACTCATACTTTTTACTATTGTCTTGTCATCTTTTAATTACATTTTATATTGGAGGCTTGGTAGTCAACTAAGATGTGAATACTCCAATTTCGTCATTGTTTTTGGAGAAAATATTTTATCATTCATATTTTATGAGTGACCCATCTGTTTCTACTCATATCATGGTTTTATCCAATCACTAGCTGAATTTACCCGGCGTTTCTTGGGTTTAATTGGTTAAGCGGCGATTAAAAATGATCCAAAAAATCCCTTTTCTGTCATTTAATAGATATATTTCCTCTATATCTGTCATAATAGAAAAAATAAGCGAGCGCAAAATAATTTTTAAAACAGATTTTTATAGCATCTACAATTTACTTTAGATCCATTTCACATACTATAGGTAAGACAAACCTACAAAAACTGATACTGAGATGACCATATACAAAAATCGATTTGAGTTTTGGAGTGATTGTGAATGTGCTTTAAGTTCATTTTCTTTAAAAAATGACATCGTATTATTGCAGTCAGTTTTTGTTATCAATATTTTTTATTTGTAGCACTTTGCACCAGGAATGCGAATTTCGCAATTTCACCATCATTATGAAAGGCTGACAAATCATATTGATACGATATCATGATCCACGTTTCAAGCAATTACACTTAGTGCTTGAAAATTCCATCTGGCATTTTACAGACAGGATACATAAACGATATGATACTGAGCAATTTTCAGCGCAACCGACCCATCTGATTACATCATACTCTAAGATTCTAAAAACACTTCAAGGTCATCTTGAGAGGCAACTACTGTAGATGCTAACTCTGACGTCATCTGCACAGCCAGACCACGAAAGAGCACCCCCTAGCAATATTCAATGTTATTCCTATCGGGATTTCGAATTGTTTTTAGCCCCCTACGACAATTAGAAGGGAGTTAATTTGTTGCCTACGTTACCCGCAGGATTCTAAATTATAAGCGTACCAAATTTGGTGTGGATTGGTCAAACGGTGTAGATTTATATAGAGAACATACAGACACCAACTCTGCATCCATTCACCTATTTAAAATCTATTCACATCCAATGCAATTTAGACACTACATTTTAATCTCTTATGTTGATGGGGCCGCGGTAGTCCAGTCACAAGAGTAATGGGTTAGCAACTGGAGGGTTGAGAGTTTAAAACTTGGTCCAACCAAAGACAGTCTTATACACGAGGGCTGGTGCACGTTAAATTTATAATGTCCTCAAATGTCTACGTTGGAGTGGTGTGGAAGTTTGGAGAGTGAGTGCCACACACAGCTCAGGTGTTGACCTCATCATCTGACCGTGGTTCAAAATTACGTGGTGTTGTCCTTGATCTTTCCCTTGGGGATGAATCCCGTACGGTCGCCAATAACCTGTAGTGTTGCTCCAGTGCGCAGTTAATTGCCTACCTACCTCTTATGATGAGATATTTCTAAAATCTTTTGAAGCATTTACTTTGCCTTTGTTTTATGTTTTATCATGCTTTTATTGTTAGTCTGGTGATTAATTTGATAGTTTAAATGTATTTTTATTGAATCTTATTTTTTTGTCTTGCGTTTGGTGCAGCTTATTCTTTTTTTTTGGATCTTGCACTATGAAAATCAAACCAACCAACCTCATTTTGGCATCTTCTGTAGGTAGAAAAACGGATTCCTTATTTCAAACGAATTTTCTGGAGGAAATAATTTACGCAGTAAACCTCTGCAAAAATATATGTTAAAAAATGTGTCGTATTGCCTTCAACCAAGCAGCAATTGCTATCATTTCGGAAACCTGATTAAAATAGCTCGCTAAGGAAAAACTAGAACATAAAACTTAAGAAAAACGATATTGAAAATTTCTATAGGTAGTTTACCACAAGTGAGAATGTCGGTAATTCGTAAACTAACCTATACTTTGAGAGAATGTCTGTAATTTGTAAACTAGCCTGTGTTTTGAGAGAGAGAGAGAGAGAGAGAAAATGACGGTAATTTGTAAAGGAACCTGCTCTTTGATAATGTCGGTAATTTGTAAACTAAACTATGCTTTGAAAATCTCGGTAATTTGAAACTTATCTGCATTTACTTTTCACTTTAATTCTTATATGAAAAACGCTTTTATATTAATACTTTCACATGTTTCCTGCTGACATAAATGCCTCTAAATTAAATACTGTTGAGCATTTACATGCAAATATAAAAATTTTATTTATAAATTTCAGTTTTCTGATCCTAAACTGGTTATTCCTGTAGAAAAGTAATCCAGAAATAATATCTAGCAAGCCGAATATTACAGGAAAACTCAACAATAGTTTACCGAATAACAGCTTATTGAATAGCTTAAGAGTAATTTAGAATACTCTTAAATGTTTCGATTTACATCCAGCTGTCTTTATCATCTTGTCGATTGATATTGCAGGGGAAAATATTTGCCCTCAATTAAGCTTAAGAATGAGAACGTATTCGACTTCAACTGGTTATTCACTCTTGGTAATGAAGGCCAAGGCTGTAGTATTTGGAGCAAATCGAAGGGTTTATCCAATCTGATGCATTGAATCAGACATTAATGCTTTTAAACTAAGAATTAATTGAGTATTTCATGTGAATCTTCTCAGATATATTCATTAAAAATGGTACGCTCATAATCACTTCCCTGACATTCTGATCCACTATTAAACATAGAATAAACACAAAAAGCTTTCAAAAATTTAGATTTGGACTACATTTTATGAATGAACATACAAAATAATTTTAGACTCCAAATTCGAAATTTTTAAATGTGAAATTATCTTTGACAAAATAAACGTATGCAGTTTGAGAGATTTTTATCTATATTAAAACTATTTAAAATATAAATATGACTGAAATTTACACATTATGCTGTATAGTATAATATGTAAATTTGATAACTAAGTTCTATAACATAAATAATAATTAATGTAAGTATATACAAGTAGGTAAAATACAGTTACGTAATACATTTGACTATGTAATTCAGAGACTAATTCAGGCTATAAGACGTCCAGATGGGCTATTAGGCGTCCAGATGGGATATGAGGCGTCCAGGTGGGCTACAAAACGTCCAGATGGGTTATAAGACACCAATATGCGTTATAAGACGCCGATATGGGTTATAAGACGCCAAAATGGGCTATAAGACGTTTAGGTAAATATTTAATTTCCAATTTTATACACACACACACAAAGTGATTCAATTGACTTATAATATATTTTCTCAAACATTTTAGGGTCACGATAACCCTGTTGGTAGATTAGTGGATAACCAATCGGAGGGTTGCGAGTTCGAAACTCGACCCAACCAAAGACCGTCGTGTACGTGGGGTGGTGGCGCACGTTAAATCTGTTGTGGCCTCAAATGTCCTCACGTTGACGTGGTGTGGAAGTTTGGGGAGTTCATTTCGTCATTTGAGCGTGGTTAAAAATTACGAGGTGTTGTCCTCGGATCTTTCTCTTCGGAATTGATCCAGGTAGTCCGTCATGTTACTCCAGTGCGACGTTAATTCAGCTACTTACCTACCTAAAGCAACTTAACAAATACTTAAAACTAAGAGATGACGCTACTTTTTTGAGCAGATTGCATCTTATACTCTTCATTGTTAAATATATTTTTCAAATTTATGCTCAAGAATGACCATTTCTTAACGATTTTTCGTCTTAAGGCGCTACATGTGAAACTGGTGCCTTATTTTAACGATCAATGTTAGCTCAAAAGTTTGTTTTTTGCTTTAACCATGCCCTAGGCAAATTTTTTCACCACTCAAGTGCTTATCACAAGAAAAAAATTAACGGTCTTTATTAGGTAATTTTCTAGAGAGAAAATGTGTCCTCATTTATGTTGTTTTCTTGAGATTTCTTGTTGGATTTTTCTGAAACTCTTGATAAAAGATTCTTAAGCTAAGTATTGCTTTCATTTAGGGCTCTTGATTTGAACGGCTGAAAGTTATTCAAGTGGAGATTGAAACTTGAATAATGCGGGGTGGGTCCAAGGTTTATAGAAGGGTTTCAGAATGTTCCATTAACCTTGGGGTGGTTAAAAAGAAAGAAGCCAGTCTCGGTCTCGCTACAGTGTGTGGAATATCACGCGAAATATGGTTTAACACTCCTGGTGGTTTTGTCAAGGTATCTCGTAATTAGCAAAATTGACCAGATCTTGATGGACGAGATATCTCGTCTTTAAGGGGAAAAATTGACCAGATCTTGATCTCGTTGTCGAAAAAATTGGCTTTAACTTGGTGACGAGACAAGGGCAGTTTTTGCCGTCACTAGAGGGTAGTTTTTGACGTGAAGATAAACCACAAGGAGTGGAAGGGGCCGTTGTGGCCTCAGTGAGTATACCCACTACTCCAGCAACCTGCGAATCGGGGGCGGTGCAGGTTCGATTGTATCCTGGGTATATTTCTCTCCTCTGTTGATTTTTCTTTGTGTATGTACATTCATTGTTTGATGCTGGCTATTGTGTTTGATGCCGCTATAGCCCGGTTGGTAGAGTAAAGGATTAGCAACGGGAGGGTTGCGAGTTCGAATCCAACCGAAGACCGTCGTGTACAAAGGGGGCTGGTGCACATTAAATCTGTCGTGGCCTCAAACGTCCTCACATTTACGTGGTGTGGAAGTTTGGAAAGTGGCAGATGGCAGCTCAGGTATGACCTCGTCATCTGACTGGTTCAAAATTACGTGGTGTTGTCCTCGGATATTTACCTTCGGGTTTGATCCCAGACCGTCGTTAATAGCCCGTTGTGTTGCTGCAGTGGGACGTTAATTAAAATACCTACCTGTTGCATTTGGCTAAGCGTAGCCAAATACAGCCCTTGCGCCATGAAATTCAATCCAACCAAACAGAAGGGTTAATATCGAAGGTTAAACTTTCGAGAAATTGTTACAAACCAAGCATGGTATGTTATACAATGTCCACTGTCCGGCATTGTCTAGTTATTGTCCTCTTCTATTTGTTTGTAGATGGGGTAAAACTAGAAAATCTAACAAAATCTGACATGTACAGATTGAATTTGTCATACACTCATGTCCAAAATTTAAGCGTAATTCGTAAAATGCGAAAAAATCGGAGTAAATATGGATACAATGGTTCACAATCACTTTTGAGAATCGTGGGACGAAGGTAAAACATTGTGCACATGCAAAACAGTTCAGTCGACGTCGACATGCGCAAAGCACCGGCGCACTGAATTTCGCAATTGCTGTGGTACGGAGCGTTGTTAACAATCAATAAGGACGAAAATGTCACAAAGATGCCAACTAGACATGTTTGTGAAGGGACGAATTATTGGAATGTTGGAATCCGGTCGATTCCAAACCGAAGCGTCTCGAATTCTGAATCTGCGCCTCATCACCGTGCAGCCCTGGTTGACGCCTTCCTTCAAAGTGAAGATATCTACCACATGCAGTGGCCTGCCAACTCTCCTGATCTGAATCCTATAGAGCATGTGTGGGATATGCTCGGGAGACATTGCAGCCCTATGCCACCCACCAAGTTCCGTTCCGGAATTGAAAATTTCTCTCCGTGAGGCTTGGAACTCTGAGCACACAACTCTTCCATGTCCTCATCGAAAGTATGGGGAATCGTTGTGCAGCATGCGTGGCTACCAGAGGTTTCCACGCACCGTATTAAACTTCAGCATCACATTGTTTTAATCATTCTGTCATCCTTGTTTAGCATTGTTTTCTTCTCTAACCCTATTACACCCGCATACCGCGTTTCCTTCGATTCCGATTTAGATTTTCTGAAATATTCACATAAACAGCAATTATGCTTAACTTTTGGACATGAGTGTACATAGATTGAAAACATATTCCGATATAAATGTGGGGCCAGTCATATTTCAGTAGTTTAACCCTGCACCGTGACCATAAATGTGAAATATAAGTAGACTGAGCATTGATATACAGAGGAGCTTCAAAAGGTGTGCCTAACATGTAGACTAGTAGTCCCGTGACTGCTCTAAAAAATTGACTTGGTCACCCGATTGCGTTTGGCGACATCTTATGACAGGGTAGTGTAGATTCGCATTTCTAGAGTGGTCACAAAAATGGTGAAATCGCCAGTCTAATATGTCGTGCGGACCAATCGGATGATGAATCAATGAATGAGCGTCTTCTCCCGTCCGTGACCAATCATACGATAAATGTTCGTTTCCACCCGGCACACGGAAGTAATCCAATGATCACGTGACTACTAGTTTTGGTCACATGATCATGGGCATATAAAAGTTACCATTGCTCACACTACTATACTTCCGTTGGCCCGCTGTAGCCCGGTTGGAAGAGCAACGGATTAGCAACCAGAAGGTTGCGAGTTCGAATCCAGCCAAACACCGTCGTGTACAAAGGGGGCTGGTGCACGTTAAATCTGTCGTGGCCTCAAATGTCCTCACGTTGGCGTGGTGTGGAAGTTTGGAGAGTGGGGTGCCAGCTCAGGTGTTGCCTCGTCATCTGACCGTGGTTCAAAATTACGTGGTGTTGTCCTCGGATCTTTCCCTTTGGGATTGATCCCGGACCGTCACCAATAGCCCGTTGTGTTGCTCCAGTGTGACGTTAATTGAAATAACAATAACAATAACAATAACTTCCCCTTCGGATTTGGTTCCGGACCGTCGCCAATAGCCCGTTGTGTTGATCCAGTACGACGTTAATTAAATACCTACCTATATTTCCACTATGGCTGAGAGTTGTAGGTAGCACATGTTAATTCCTGTTATTGACCATGGGTGTATTTCTCTTCTGTGTCAGAACTTTTCTTGCGCGTGTATGTTCATTTCCTGATATTGAATGAGTGCGACGCTAATTAAAATACCTGCCTAAGACACCTATCCGATGTTGAATGTCTTGTTTGGACAGCTTCGCCAAATATGGTCTTTGCGTCATAAAACCCAACCAACCCATATAACTTCTCTAAGCCCCACAGGGAATACCAATACAATGGTGCAGGTGTCTGACTCTTAAGCGGTCATCGATTCATCAAGGGTACTCGAATTGGGTGAATAGCCCGTTGTGTTGCACAGGTGCGACGGTTATTCAAATACATACCTACTCGAGTTGGGCGTTGGCTCCTAATATATCTTTGAGAGAACTTTACATAGTTCTCATGTTGATGTTTGTTGAAGGCCCAGCATTGAATTCCGATGTTATTTGAGGCAGTGTTGCACGTCTATCGCATGAAACGATTCTTGCCAGCCGACGCTGGTCACGTTCACCTAGTCCTTTCACGACCGCTCTGCTGTCGAAAGTGACAGGTTTTTGACAGAATTGTAGTCACGATACACCTTTGGAATGGTAGTTCTTGAAATCCAAGCTTATCTGCCATGATTGCGCCAACCTACATTAACTTACACCTGGCATTATCAGCACATGGAATGCAATACAAACCGCCCAACTGTAGACCGAACAGCGCTCTAGCAAATCCAAAGCAGCGGTAGCCCAGTTGGAACAGCAACGGATTAGCAACCGGAAGGTTGCGAGTTCGGGATGAATCCCGGAGCGTCGCCAATAGCCCTTTGTGTTACTCCAGTGCGACGTTAATTAGCGACATACCTCTAGCAAATCCAGTTGGCGTTTAGACATTTTCTTTGTGGTTAGGGTTTAATTTTGCCCCATCTACCTTTTACAATTTGTATAAGTTTTGAAACATCCTGCATATGCGCAAAACACGTGTGAATTGTTTGAGTGTTAAATTATTGTGATTAATTGGGGGGGGGAATTTCAATTAACGTCACACTGGAGCAACACAATGGGCTATTGGTGACGGTCCGGGATCAATCCCAAAGGGAAAGATCCGAGGACAACACCACGTAATTTTGAACCACGGTCAGATGACGAGGCAACACCTGAGCTGGCACCCCACTCTCCAAACTTCCACACCACGCCAACGTGAGGACATTTGAGGCCACGACAGATTTAACGTGCACCAGCCCCCTTTGTACACGACGGTGTTTGGCTGGATTCGAACTCGCAACCCTTCGGTTGCAAGTCCGTTACTCTTCCAACCGGGCCACCGCGGCCCGTGATTAATTGGTAATTGATAATTAACTTCGCACTGGAGCAACACAACGTGCTATTGGTGACGGTCCTGGATCAATCCCCAAGGGAAAGATCAGAGTACAAATCAGAGGAAATGGTAGAAACAGTTTAACTTTTATCAGTTATAATATTTTTGTGCATACTACATATGGGGGTTTACTGTATATGTTTAATATTTAATTTGGTTAACAAAAAGTCACTTCTAATTTTACAAAATATACTACAACAAATTTCTAGTTGAGACTGCTCAGTTCTGCTTGTTCAACATTTACGTGAAAACCGTTTTAGTACTCTTCATTTGGTATTTCAATTTTGGAAAATTTACTACATACCTCTAGTCCATACAGACTACTCACGTGATTCAAAATTACTAGCTGTTGGCCGCGGATCCTTCCCTTCGGGATTGATACCGCACCATCACCAATATGTCGATGTGTTGCTCCAGTGCGACGTTAATTCAACTAACCATACAGACTACTAAGTTCTGCTTAACCAATATTAATGTGAAAACTGATTTGGTATTCTTGATTTTATATTTCAATTTTAAAAAATATATACCACCTACCTCTGGTTCAGACTACTCTATTCTGCTTAGTAAATATTAATGGCCCTTATTAATAATTTACCCCTAATTAATGGTAAATATTAATAAACCCTTTTGGTATTACTCATTTTGTGTATTTCAATTTTAAGAAATATATCCTTTATACATTTAGTCCATAGACTACTTAGTTCTGTTTAATTAATATTAATTGTGTGTGAAAACCGTTTTGGTTTTCTTCATTTTGTGTATTTAAATTTTTCAAAATATACTATTTACCTCTAGTTCATACAGACTACTCAGTTCTGCTTAATCAATATTATTGCGAAGATCGTTTTGATATTCATTTCGTATTTCAATTTTACAAAATATACTTTACTTCTAGTCCATACAGACTACTGAGTTCTCATTCAATGTCAATGTAGAAAGGGTTTTCGTATTTCCATTTAGTTACTATCATTCTACAAAATATACTCCATAATTCTAGTCCATACAGACTACAGACCATGAAAACCGTTTTTGTTCTTTCCATCCTCAATCCATAAGCTACTAACTTTTATCCCGTATTCGAGTCCCTCGAGTGGAAGGAAAACATTGTTTCTCTGATAAATTTCTTCGGCCATGAGTTTTGCATAAGTACCCAACGGAATAAAAGTAAAACTACCATCAAAGAAAACAAGCTTTTTTATCGTACGATAGGAAGACAAACACATTTCCTTTGATGTAGAGTTCGAGGGTTCAATTTAGTGCTTTTGCTGAAGGTAAATTTAGTGCTCATGCGGGTCCGATTCGCTTCCTGCTAGACATGCATTCCAGCGTGATCAATAGTCTTTATCTTGTAGGGAGCAGAACGCGTAATAGCTTTGCGCTGTTCCTACTATAATAGCTGAGAATTAGTGCTGCATTGTTTTGAAATATGTGAAGGTATAACCGATCGTTGCCTATGAAAGTGCGTCTTTTCAAAGCTGCTTATAAGTGACTGAAAAGAGAAAACTGGTCTAGATGGTTTCGGTAGAACCTAATGTAAGCAGAATTAAAATAAACTTATGGTCCTGATGGACGTTTATTGGTGCTTACATAAATGGATTTGTAAAAGTTCATAAACTACACTTCAGTTCTCATATTCGAGTAAATTTGACGTACAACAGGTATTCAGAAAATGATTAGAACACAAATGTCTATCAAGTTCAGTTAAGGAAGCGATCCCTAAAACGTTTTCCCCTTCCCTCTAACTTAATCAACCGACAACTATTGCTATCGTGATTTAGCCAGTTTCCGAACTTCCGTTCTGCCAGTAGTAGAGATTGCTGTTTAGTCTAATGTCGATTAAACGCAAATCTGTCATTACAGATCTGCTCTCCATTAGTTTTCAGAATGAAGTTTGAAGCTTTCAGCAGTTCAGTTTCTATTATATCTAAGTGAGCTGTCAGTGGTTATTGTACTGATAACTTGGGCCAAATGATCAGCTCCAAGAACTAGATATGATTAGTGATGGGAGTATTCGAATACAAGAGTACTCGATGCTTAAAAGCATTCGTTGTACTCGATTATTTTCCAAAGTACTCGGATACCAAAGTACTCGGATACCAAAGTAATCGAATGCAAGAGTATTCGGATCTGATACAAAAGTACTCACCGTTATGTAGTCGAAAACTAAAGTATTTTTTTCACTATGATTAATCGTTTTTGTACATATATTCGAATACTTACTCGATACTTGAAATAATCGAATACCAAGTATTCGATTCTCAAAAGTACTCGATTCTGCCCATCACTAGCTGTGATTAAAAAATTCTTAATGACAAACGATCGACTCTTCAAAGTATATTTTAAAAACACGCTACTCAGATTTTGTGCTAGAAATATGAATTATGTGCGCGCTCAATAAAGCATCCAATATCCCATACTTTGGTTTTCAGAGAATGGTTTTTGTTCGCATAACATTGTGTTTATTAACGTTCTCGATTCATTTTCTTGGTTTAATTGGTTGGATTAGCGACTTATACACTGATAGTTTTAACCCTCCAAGTGCTTCGACGAGATATTTCGTCCCAAGATCTGGGTAATTTTGCTAAGAATGAGATATCTCGTCGAGATAAAACAGTCATTACTCCAAGGTGGAATGACGATTCAAGTAGCAAAAACAGATTCTCCCTTACTGGGACAGTTTGCTTTTAAAAAATACTGTTTCACAAAAACCACTGGAACACCTGTTTCAAACTGTTGACTATTTGAAATAGTCAACAGTTTGAAACTGCCCTGTAGCACCAGAAGCTGGACACTACAGGGCAGTTTTCGACGCAAAGATAAACCACCAGGAGGGTTAAATTACCCCATGAATATGTCGTAGGTCGCGCTCTGATTAGCTCTAATGTGTAAAGAATGACAAACTATAAATCAAATTTTTAACCTCTCATTCTCTTGTAACTTAAACGTCGATTTTTATAGGATGGTTTTAGTTCGCATTAATTCATATATTCATGTTCTTGGTTCATATTTCTTGGTTTCACTTCGGAAAGAAATGACTGACATTCATAACTTTACACTACCCATTAACCTCTCGTAGGTCCCGGTCTGATTTACCCTCACGTGTGCAAAACATGAGTGAGATAAAACATACCATTAACCTCTCATTCTCTTGTAATTTTGCGTCGATTTTCCATAGAATCGATTTAGTTCATATCACTAAATCGATTCTATTGTTCAATGATGTTCGTGATTTGATTTCGAAGAGATAATCATATTTGTAAAGTATAACATTAGAGTTAACAAAGCGATCCTTTAATCATGTCAACGTTATAGCGAGTCTCACATTTTACATTTGCCGGTAGGATCTTTATAAAGCCTATCTATACAAAAGCATAGAATATACCATGCGATCTAAAGTTTAAATTTATCTAGAGGGTGGGAGTGCCTATTCACACCCACACCATTTCTACTCAATCCCAAAGCTGCAGAGCAAACATTTCAACGGAAGAAAAAATCCCCGCGAATCTTATTTCTCTCTGTCTGAAGATAACATTGTTCAAGAATATTTTACCCAGTATATCTGAAATCAGTATGTTCTATCACATCCTTAGATTCAGAGGAACACAATGGAAAACTACATATATAGCACTTTCCGAAACCTGTTTGATGCTTCTTGGTAGATCTTATATATATTGTATAATCTGGAAAAATGTGTACCGTAACTTTATTTTTAGGAAAAGTGATCCCAGACCACGTATATATCTGCACTCAGAACCCATTACTAAAGTAGACGATGGTCCCCAGTACCAGTTTAATCCTCCGAGTTTCACGAGATTTCCGAGTAGTGTAGTATTCCTATTGTCCAACAACATACATTTATGACGAAGGGATAATCACATCTATTGGCTGAAAGAATATGAATTCCTTCGAAATTCGGAAAGATTCCATTGGTCTTTTCTTCGGAACAGAATCATTTGGAAGGATTCCATTGGTTTTTTCCTCAGAACAGAATCCATTTGGAAGGATTCCATTGGTTTTTTCCTCAGAACAGAATCCATTTGGAAGGATTCTATTGGTCTTTTCTTCAGAGCAGAATAATTTCGAAGTCTAATGGTCCTTCCCTCAGAATAGGACAGATTTTAGTTGTCAGGAATGTTAAAACTGGTTAGAAGTTACGCAGGAAAGACTGCAGGTTGCCAAGTGCAAGTGTGCTTATGAGCCTTTCATAAGGTTAAATGTCGGATCACCCATGAAAAAATGTAGCCCAAGTATTCAGTGTACAACTTGCACGAATAAATTTTTTTAATCACTTTTCCCGCCTTTATTCTGAATACAATAAAAAGGTTTTAACCTTTTAACCTAGGCTACTAAGGTCACTCTCTGGGGGGTTTTGAGTAGTTCAATGGGTTGGTTAGGTTTTATTGCGCAATGGCCGTATTTGGCCAAACTGTACCAAATACAGAACATCAGGTAATAGACATACACACTCAAGGGAAGTTTCACTGACACAGATGAGAGAAATATACCCAAGTTTAGATACAGAAATTGAACCTGCGACACCTATAACTCTCAGGCTTAATTCCTGTAATTTATTATACGTGAATTTATCTGTCATTAAGACTTTCCTTGTGTGTATGTTCATTTACTTGATTCTCGTATTTCGGGCCGTTTTACCAAATATCGCCCTTGCGCCATAAAATACAACCCAACCAGCCATCTACCAGCCTAATATGTAAGAAATTGCCCGTTCGAACTGAGTGCGCCAAAAGAAATTAAACTTTTAACCCTCCAAGTGGTTTCGACGAGATATCTCGTCCATCAAAATCCAACCAATTTCGCTAATGACGAGATATCTCGTCATCAAGATATTGCCGATTTTTGGATGATGACGAGATCAAGATCTAGTCAGTTTTCTTCTAATGATCGTGATCGTGTTTTCTTCTAATGACGAAACATCTCGTCCAACAAGATCTGGTCAGTTTTGTTAAAGACGAGATTACTCGTCAAGAAAATCACCGGGAGGGTTAAACCTTTCTTTAGCCAACGAATTCCAAAAACCGAACAGCTCAAGAAGCACAAGGAAGCTACGGAACGAGATGCCGGAATGTCTCAGAATACGAAATGACGCTCGGTGTTCCCAAACATAACTTCCAGTTTTCGTTCTCCAGGAAATTGCGAAAGCCAAGATGACCCCGGAACGAATTAAGCTTTTAAACCTTACTTAACCCAAGACCCTGCATCCAGTTCTGAACAGTTCCACTAGAAACATAAAACTGAGATGGGTGCTCCCAGAACGTGGGGTTACACAGCAGCTGCACTAAATTTCCTTCAGTCGCGCAAAAAACCTTACTTCTTGGTCATAAAGAGCGAGAGATAAAAACAGCTCCAGTCCAGAGGAAAGAGTAAAATTTAATTTCTGCTTCATTTAACCTGCCACTGACACATGATACAATTTACTACCGCATTGAAAGTAATTCCACGTTGGAGGGACCTGATCTCCGAATTCATTCGATTTATAGCAATGGAATGATATACCACCATAAAAGAATCCCCAACTCCCGTTCTCCTGGAACTTCTGGAATAATTTATACCGCATAACTCCTCCATTCTCATCTTGGAAGATTTCTCGGAGTCATACGTGATTTTAAGTGAACGCCGGTGGTACAAATAAAAACGCCCAAATACCATAAACGTCATAAATACCCAACGGCTGTGTTGTATCTTATCGGGATTCTTCTGCTTCGGGTGGTTTGAATTTAGATAGTAGAAAAATGGCGACTTGTGTTTTCATTCGTATTCTGGGCGGGAAAGGATTCCGGTTTTTATTGTTCTTGAAATTAACGATTCGTGTACTTTGAAACTGAATGTTGTAACTTTCTTCGTGGGAAAACGTTGTAAATTATTAAAACGGGATTTTTATGTCTGGATTTCGCGTCGCGCCTTGTCAAGATAACTGATGTAACTCACAAAATACGTGCACCAAACAAGCAAGTGAAATCTTTAAGCATATTTTAATCCTCCGTTTTTAACTTCTCAATGATATACCACCATAAAGGATTCCCCAACTACTCCCAGTCTTCTGGAATAATTTATACCGCATAACTCCTCCATTCTCATCTTGGAAGATTTCTAGGAGTCATACGTGATTTTAAGTGAACGCCGGTGATACAAATAAAAACGCCTAAATACCATAAATGTTAAACCATAAATAAAAATATATATACCATAAATGTTAATAAATGTTAAACCATAAATAAAAATATATATACCATAAATGTTAAACCATAAATGCCAAATCCATAACGTTAAATACCATAAATACCCATTGGTTGCATAGTATCTTATCGGGATTCTTCTGCTTCAGGTGGTTTGAATTTAGATAGTGGGAAAATAGCTGCTTGTGTTTTCATTCTGGGTGGGAGCAAGAATTCCGGTTTTTATTGTTCTTGAAATTAACGATTCGTGTACTATGGAACCGAACGTTGAAACTTTCTTCGTGGGAAAATGTAAATATGATGCAGCCTCTCTCCTGCTCAGACGTCAAGATATGACCTGGTCTAGCATTTTCTAGACCAGGGGGACTGAATCTGCCTCTTTGAATTTGTTGGTTGCTAAGGTTGTCAAGGGGCCATATTTGGCTAAGCTGAGCCAAACATAAGACAGACAACGTCAAATAAAAGGGCATACACACAAAAGTTTTGGTGACACGGAAGAGGGAAACACTCAGGGTAATTACAGGAGTGAAATCTGCTTTGGGAATTTTTGATCTTTGCTCAGTCCAAAACGCTGCAAAGGAAAATTGTATATTTTTCTGTTCACTAAGCTTCTCCACACTGACAGGAATGGAATAAAATTGCTTTTTTACTTGGAATATTTTGAGATTTAGGTTTGGCCTTTTGAAATCCAAGATTTAAACTTTGCATTTGATGTTGTCGGGAACCAGTGTATCTGCCAGAACCCTTAAAAATGAAACCAGGGCAGATAGTTCTAAAATGGAAAATAACTAAATATCAATCCTTGTAAAGATATTATCCCTTAATAAAAGTGGAGCAGTTAATAAAATGAATTTTACAAGAGCTAAAAGGAAATCTTTAAAGGTATTTTACATCTCAGTTTGAAGTTAGTAGAATTTAGTCATCCTTATTGAACATTTTGATGTAGAATTAAATTCTGTTATAAAAGTTGTTTATAATCTCCATGGTTGGTTCGTTTCCCTTTATGTTGGTACCAAGTAAATACCAATTTTGATAAACAATACTTTCTCAAGAAAAGTGATTTAGTTCATAAGAGTGAATTTTACAGGAGAGTCAAGATTTAAAATCCTTAAACATATTTTACTTCTCAGTTTGAAATTTGCCGGATTGTCTAATACATTAAACATTTATAGCATGTATCTTGATTTTTAGTTTTGAGTTTAATATCAGCCAAGCAATTTCAAAAGATTAAATTTCTGTTGACTTCTCAAGAATGTGATGTTAAAGAGCAATAATCATCTGGAGTTGTTTCTACCCAAATGTCTCCGTTCTTCCTTAAATGTAATTATTTTTAGCTTTTTGTTGTTTTCCAAACTGAAACACATATTTTTTTGTTAAGTTTCCTGATGGGTTTTTCGTAGTAATGTTGAAGAGAAAGTAGAAAGTGTTACATTTGTTTAGAGAAAATGCATCGAGTTACTTATTTTCTAAAGTTAATGAAGAATTGAATAAATAATGTGCAAAATGAGAGACGTAAGCATTAAAAAATAAAGCCTTCGGTATAAGTTATCTATTTACGTTGAAACATCTTGCTTTTTCTAAATATGTAAAATTTCAAGGAATAAAATATTAAACGTGATATCAAACTAATGTAAGAACCGAATTGAGGAAGAGTCGTGTTTGTATTTGATTGAATATTTGATTGTCTATACAATATTCTCAAATTTCGTATTATAAGGTTTATTAAATATTTTTGAAAGTTCATATATAAGGAATTTATTAGTATTTATATAAGTAAGGTTAGTTATTTATATAAGAAATTATATATAAGTACTAGCTGAATTACCCGGCGTTGCTCGGGTTGAATTGTTTATAATTCATCGTAATACTCAATATTATTCCTATGGAGATTTCGAATTGTTTTTAGCCCCCTGCACACTCAAGACAAATAGAACGGGGGTTAATATGTAGCCTACGTTACCCGCAGGGTTCTAAAGAATAAGTGTACCAAATTTGGTGTAGATTGGTCAAACGGTGTAGATTTGTAGAGAACAGACAGACAGATGGAGGGCCTACTATTTATATGTATAGATTACACACACTTTTAAATTTGCATCAAATATTTTAGAAAGTTCATAATTTAGTATTACTTCTAGGTTTGGATAAAATATTTTAGATAGTTTATAATTTAGTATTACACACTTTTAGGTTTTGATAAAGTATTTTAGAAATAAGTTACAAGAAAACTGATTGAACGAGATTGTAGATATACGAGAGTTGTAACGGAATTCACAATTCTTTAGGAAACTTTATAAAACGATTAGACGAAGTGGATGGTGAAAACGGTGAGAACATGTTCCCCAACTCCGATGTCTCCAAAATTAGCTTCATTCTAAACCTTTCCCAATGCTCGCAATTTAATAAATTAACTAAAGTCAAAGCGATTTTTCAAGTTTTCTGAATTCAATTGCGTAGCTGAAATCTCACACATCCAGATGAAAACTATACGAATTAAATCAAATGATTCGGTGACTAATTTGAGAATGAGTTTCTCAACGAATACGTTTTGGACGTTCATTAGCTTTATGACCCTTTATACTGGAACACTCCACTTCCAATAGCTAACGAGTAATATATTGTTTTGTAATGACTTTTCGGAGTACTTAAATTCAGCTGTGTGTCTGTTATGTATTTAAATTAGGAGAATATAGAAATATCACGGAGTTCATATCAAATAACAGTTCAATTTTCCTACGAAAATTTTTTGTTTGTTTGGAAACATTCCAAATTTAATCTCCCATAAATGTACGTTAGGGCCTCTACTTTAATGTAAAGCAATACATCATTATATAGATTAAGCATTTTATTTATCCATCCATCTGTTTTCTGAAAATAGGAAAAGGCAGTTTTACTGACATAAAATTGTTGTATATTTTTTACTGATTGACACAAAAACTGATTACCCTTGGGATTTGCAAATTTAGGCTTACGGTATATACCTAGCACCTTAACTCTTTGGGATTAGGTGGGTTAAAAGCTGTCCCACCTTTTTTTTTGCTTAGCTTTGTATGCATGATGGGATATTTTTTAACCCACCTTAAAATATTAAACTGTGTATGACTCATACTCATACAGTTTAATATTTTATTTAAAGTTTTCCATTGAGTTGGCAATGCTATGAACTAACGCTAAATGCGTAAATAACTGAAAACAAAAATCTACACATGTCGAAACGCATTAGTAAGTTGTTGACACTGTTGTGATGGATCGATAACAGGGAAATATATCTTTTATCCAATTATCATGATCCAAATCAGGTGGAAACATAACAGAGAAAAGACAAAAATGGGGATAAAATTTCATTTGCTTGTCCCTCGTTAATTATTGATTATAATGCGAATATGAATGCAGTGGATAAATTTCATCAGCTATTGGCTAATTATAGTTAACCGAAGTAGTAAAAAATGGTGGCACCGCATATATTCTTTTTTTGGATGCAGCTATTGTTTAATTCATATATTGTTTATAAACAATTGGGACAAAACATGGAGCTGAAACTTTTTAAGGGGCAATGCCCTGAAGGGTTAGTGCCCAGACTTTAATTGATAAAATTGCACCATCAACATCTGCACTTCCACTGCAGATAAAAATCTAAACTCATTGTTTCAAGGGAAATACGAGGAAAAGATTCGAAACATCTACCAAAACGTACTACTCGGAGACGATATGCGTTTCTGAAGCACAAAAAAATAGAAGTTCGCACTTCATGGTGCTATACTGTCTGCAAAGTGCCACTTTGTTTTGGAGAAAAGATGTGTTTCAATGACTTTAATTTAAAATACTAGTTGCATGGTGGGAGTATTTATATCCCACTCTGTAATAAAAGATTTATTAAAATATTATTTTTTCTAGTTTTGAGTAATATTTTGTGTTAAATAATTGAAATGAACGTTTATTCCCATTTTTTATGTTAAAAACAATTCTATGCAACTTGTTTTTTTTAATCGTATGCCTCAAAGAGTTAAGTAAAGTATGCAAAAATATCAATGGCATTTTCTTTAATACCTGTTCAGGGGCCAACGTAGCTCAATGGGTATGCCCACCGATTCCTTCTGGTCTATTTCTCTTCTATATCAGTAATGCTTTTTTTGTGTATGTCCATTTACTTGACGTATGTCTTGTGTTTGGTGCAACTTGACCAAATATGGCTCGTTTGCTATATAATCCTCAACCATCATATGGTTCATAGATAGGTTAATTTCCTTCCCAAAGGCATATGTTCTAATTGTAAAACGGGCCGCCGTGACCCACTACGCTAGCGTTCTGTGAGTTGGCGGCGTAGGTTTGATTCCTGCCAGTTTCGGCGTTTATGGGCATATCTCCTTTAGGAAACTTAAATCTTAGTTTACAGAAAAACTCGCATTTCACTTTACAGAAAAATTTCGTATAAAACTCTCGTATTTCAGTTTACAGAAAAAGTATTTCAATTTACGGAAAAACTCGTGTTTCTGTTTACAAAAAACTCTTGCATAAAACTCGTATTTCGGTTTACAGAAAAACTCGTATTTCAGTTTACGGAAAAATTCGTATTTCAGTTTACGGAAAAACTCGTATTTCGGTTCATAGAAAAACTAGTATTTCAGTTTACCGAGAAACTCGCATTTCACATTTCCTACAGCTTTATCCCACCATAAAAAAACCAATTGCAATATCAAAATATAGATTGATTAATCGGACGTACAAAGACTTGCAAAACGCAATCTCTGCCCTCAAACAAACCAATCGTGAAATTTTCCCTTCCACCATTTTAACGGGACACACAATACCTATTCCCAACTTTATCTTATTTTACATCCCATTTTCAAAAATACCCTCAGGTAGCGTATAATGGAGAGGCGATTTACAAACAGAGCTGTTTGCTTCCAGCGGCTGAATTCAAATTTGCTCCGCTCCATTTAAAGCTTCGCCTGCGAGTTCAAGTTATTAAAGGTTTAATTGATTTCACGCTACTGGTATTTGCCGCACTTAATATTATAAATGAGCCCAGTCGTTTAATTAGATAACAATCATGGTGCTATATCGGAAATGATAGTTGAATAATTTATGAACGATACCGATGCGGCGATTGGGTATGGTATCCTCGTGTAAAATATGATAGTTTACAACGTTTAGGGTCTGGCTATTTACGAGTATAACTAGTTTTGAATAATTAAAAGCTGACTGGGTACATACGGTCGATCGAATCAGCATATGTGCTCGTATAAACTAGTTATTTAATCACTGAACATCTAGTATCACTGATTTAATGGTTGTATCCGATAAGTAGTTTTATAGATTTGAATTCCTCGAACCCTTTGCCTTCTGGGGCACATCTTTAGGTGAGTACGGGCTTCACGATATCGAGGTACTCAAGTGATCTTTTCTTTTCCCAAGGAGTTTATTGTCTAGTAAACACTTGGATCGCGTTCCTGTACTCGAGGGGTCTTTTTCTGCTTACATCACACTACTCTATTCCTCAATCGTCATGACAGTGGTTCAAAATTACGTGGTGTTGTCCTCTTGTCTTTCCCTTGAAGATTGATCCCCGACCGTCGCCATAGCCCGTTGCGTTGCTCCAGCGCGACGTTAATTAACTACCTACCTACCCTATTTTTCCCTTTGACATTTTCGCTCTTATGTGAAATTAAATATTGGGCTTTCCTCACTAGAAGTTTCCTAGAAATTAAGACCGCCGTGTATATTGAATTGTGTTTGGTATTCTAATTATTTGGTATCCGTTGGTGATTTCAAATGTCCTCAAGTTGGAGTGATGTAGAAGTTTGGAGAGTGGGGTGCCAGCTCAGGTGCTGACATCGTCATCTGGTCGTGGTTCAAAAATACGAGATGATCTCGGATCTTTTCTTTACGGATTAATTCCGGAACGTCACCAATAGCCCTTGTTGCTCCAGTTAATTTTCTACCTAACCTATAAAATAAATTATCCCGTCTAAATAGAGCCACGGTAACCCAGTTGGAAGAGTAACGGATTAGCAACGAGAGGGTTGCGAGTTCGAAACTAGGTCCAGCCAAAGATCTTCCTGTACATGGCGGCTGGTGTGCGTTAAATCTGCCGTAGCCTCAAATGTCCTTACGTTAGAGGTGTGGAAGTTTGGAGAGTGGAGTGCCGTCTCAGGTGTTGTTCTGGTCATCCGACCGTGGTCCAAAATTACAAAGCGTTGTCCAGGGATCCCATTTGGAAATTATTCCGAACCGTCACCAATAGCCAGTTGTGTTGCGTAGGTATCTCGTCAAAACCACTTGGTTGGTTTTTTGGTTGGTTGGTTTTGCGATTTTTGTGGCGCAAGGTTCATGTTTGGCCAGCAAAACCACTTGAAACATTAAATTCTCGCAACATACTATTTGGATGTATTGCCTAATGTATGAATATAAAAGAATTACCTTAAAAACGAAAAGAGTATTTTGATTTCGATTTATAATTCAACATCCTTAGCAGCCTTATTCAAATAAACCAGCTATCATTAATAACAAAGGTAGGTAGGTAATTAACGTCACACTTGCATTCAAACAACGTGCTATTGGTGACGGTCCGGGATCCATCTCGAAGGGAAAGATCTGAGGTCAACATCCGTAATTTTTAACCACGGTCAGATGACGAAGTCAACACCTAAGCTTGTACCGCACTCTTCAAGCTTTCACACCACGCGAACGTGAGGCTTCTGAAGCCACGACAGATTTAGCGTGCACCAGCGCCCACGTACACGATGATCTTTAGTTGGACAGAGATACGAACTCGCAATTCTCAGGTTGTAAAACCGTTCCTTTCAACTGGGCTATCGCGGCCCCATTAAAAACAGGGGGTATTTCAATTAACGTCACACTGGAGCAACACAACGGGCTATTGGTGACTGTCCGGGATCAATCCCAAAGGGAAAGATCCGAGGACAACACCACGTAATTTTGAACCACGGTCAGATGACGAGGCAACACCTGAGCTTAAAAACAAGGAAAAAATGCATTTTAAAAAGTTTTACAAATTATCAAAGAAACCTTTTAACATATCTACTCAAATTAAAATAAGTATCGTTAGAAACAAAGTATATACATATATTTTAAAATTTTTAACCAGCTGATAAGTTAAGGTAACGTCGCACAGGAGCAACACAACGGGCTATTTGACAAGCTATTAACACCACGCTTTTGCACCTTTAATAAAATTTAAAAACTACTACAATCGAAGAATGCAGTTGTTAATTATTCCTTAAATATATTATGGTGGTTGTCTCTCTCTCTCTCTCTCTATATATATATATATATATATAGAGAGAGAGAGAGAGAGAGAGAGAGAGAAGGTAATTTGTCAATAGAAAAACTGACCAGATCTTGACTTGAGGGACGAAATATCTCGTCATTTTAAGGAAACTGTCCAGATCTTAATCTCGTCATCATCAAAAATTCGCCAATACCTTGACGAGATATCGCGTCACTAGCAAAATTGGTCAGATCTTGATGGACGAGATATCTCGTCTAAACTACTTGTAAGATAGCCTAGCTAGATAAAGTCCGTGAATCCGAAATCGCTGAAAAAGTCGAACTCTAAATCAGTACTTCCATAGACATCCTCCCTTGACAGATCAACGCAGCCAGATGGCGTAAGCAGAAAGAATAAATATGCAGTCTAAGTAAAGTCTTTCCCAGACTAAGTAAAATTACAAAAAATCTTATCTAGAAACATGCGGTTTGTTGTATTGAATAGCGCAATTTTTAGAATTTTTCCCTTTGTTACTAAAGGATTAGTTGTGGAAAAGATTAGGATCATGGGCGTTGAACAAAACATGGAGAAAAGTCTAGTATCTAGATGTTCTCTTTGCAACAAAAGGAGCTCGTGTTGAACTACACTGGAGTACTTGAAAAAACCTTTTTGAATTCAGGTAAACTTTGTAAAAAAATTGTTTCTAACTAGTTTAGCTTTTATTTTATATATTTTCTTCTTCGATACGGATAAACGTTATGTACACCCCGTATTTTAATGTTTTATAAGCTATTAATACAAACCCTTTAGCAGTTTTACTCAAATTAAAGTAATCGTTTGATACGAAGAGAATAAATATATTTTAACCACTTAAAGCACGAGTTTTTTTCGGAAAAACTGGTAAAAAATGATCGAGTTTATTTTTGACAGAAAATGAATATATAGGTATAGGGTAAGTTATTTTTTGCAATTTCAGTTGTGGGGGCATTAGAAATAAAATAACGCGAGATACAAGAGCGCCCGTGTGAGACAAGGGCTTGTGCAAATTTGCCGGTAACTTTCGCCCGCGTCACGGGTAAATGCGTTAAGTGGTTAAAATGATCTTCAACACAAACCTTTTATATAGCAGCTTTACTCATACTAAAGAAATCGTTCTATACGAAGAATAAATGTATTTTGAAATTATTCTTTTTCAACATGAACCCTTCAGCAGCTTTATTCAAATCAAAGTAATCGTTAGATACGAAGAACAAATATATTTTAATGATTTTCATCACAAATTTTCGCAGCTTTTATCAAATTAAAGTAATTGTTATCTCCGAAGAATAAATATATTTTTAACGATTTTCACCACAAACCTGAAAAAAGCAGCTTTACTCAAATTAAAGTACTCGTTAGATACGAAGAGAATAAATATATTTTGAAAGAATTTTCAACACAAACCCATAGCAGATTTACTCAAATCACAATAATCGTTAGACACGAAGAACAAATATATTTTAATGATTAACACAAACCCATTAGCAGCTTTTATCAAATTAAAGTAATCGTTATCTTCGAAGAATAAATGTATTCTAAAATGCTTTTCAACACAAATCCTTTAACGATTACTTCGATTTGAGTATAAATATATTTTGAAATTATTCTTTTTCCAACACAAACCTTTTAGTAGCTTTTCTAAAATTAAAGTAATCGTTAGGTACGAAGAATAAAATATTTTTATATAAATTATTTTTCAACATGAACCTTTCAGCAGCTTTACTCAAATTAAAGTAATAGTTAGATACGAATAAATGTATTTTTAAAACGATTTTCAGCACAAACCTTTTCGCATCTTTACTTAAAGTAATCGTTAGATGTTAAGAGGGTAAATATATTTTAAAAGGATTTTCAACACAAAACTTTTAGTAGCTTTAATCAAATTAAAATAATCGTTAGAAACGCAGAATAAATGTATTAAAATGCTTCATAAGCCATCAACGAAACTCTTTAGCAGCTTTACTCAATTTAATATTAGAAAGGCAAACCACGAGCTCTCCATAGAAAGTTTTTCTGAAAGAAAGCTGTCAAAAACATCCGAGATTGAAGATTTTTCGTTTTATAGCAGTCCAAGGGAGTTTTGAGGAAAACTCTTTTCCGTGGTTATTTCATTCCGCTACTAATATTATATTGCCGGTTCTTATGAACGGTTCGCAAGGAACAGCAATAAAGCATTATACTCCGCATCGTTGTAGCGACGATGGATTTTATGGGTTAGAAAGGTTTGAATGCCCTCATAAATTTACATCATACTTGCAGCTCGAATAAACAAAAGGTGGGCCAATGACAGGAATAACTACTGAAACACACACATCCAATCGGAAAGGATCCGTAAAAAACTACGAGATGTTGCTCATAAATGAGGCACTAAAAACTTCAGAGGAGGGAAAAAATTAATTTTCTGGTGCATAAAGGTTGGAGAAACTATTAACAGGGTTTCCAAATTTTAATGTCTCTAATAATTTCAGACATTGGGGTCTTATCTATGCATTTCACGCTTTTCTTTAATCTGCCGCCAAGTACATGGTGCTCATCCAGAAACTGGAAGCATTAATCAGATACCTGGCTATCTGATCAATACCAGAAAGCTTGAGGAGAATTCTGTGTGGGGTTTGAAGCCGTTGGTAGAAACGTTGCTTTTATCGGTATTACCGTGTAATTTTTTGCTCAATGTTGGTTCTGTAGATTCAAGCCGGCAATTAAATACCTGGTAAACCGTTGGTTTTTACTGAATTGTTTTTGCGGAACGTTGATTCTGTGTACGGTTATAAGCCGGTTGATAAATACAGGTGAAAAGGTTGTCAATACCGGTTAAAGCGCTGATTTTTTTCCTACTATTTTTAACGAAACGTCGATTCTGTGAAAAGTAAAAAACACGATAATTAAGAACTGGTAAAAACATTGCTTTTTACCGGTATTTAGTCTTTTAACCGGAATGTTGATTCGGCATAGCTATTCCCTATATTTTGAAGATGACGAGATCTAGATCAGGTCAGTTTTTTCTAATGATATATCTCGTCTATCAAGATCTGGCCAGTTTTACTAATGACGAGACACTACTCTTCGAGACAACCACCAGGAGTAAAATCAACGACATTTTTTAATGTGGCTTTATTTGCTTTGTCAGCACTTGCTTCAGAGATCAATTTGTACGACAGAAATGGCAAATGCCACATCAATATGGGGAATAATGTCGCCAGAAATCAATTGTGAGCAGTTTTGAACGTGAGGTCTAAAGTTAAATAAATGAGTCAGGAAACGCCACTTCACTTCACCGAAAGCGATTCTCTTGGTTTATTGTTTTTATGATTTATGAAAAAAAAGAGAATCCAGAATTTAAAAAGTGCTTAGGTTTTCTTTTTTGTATATACATGCTTCCTGAAAAGATCTCGATTGCATATCATCGTAGAAACCTTATCATGATGATGCCTCCAGTATGCTAATTCAAAATACCTTGAGATTATTTTGCATTATCTCAACTAACACATTTCTTTAAGTTTTTCCTTAATCGATATGTTATAGTACGAACCTAATACTGTAATAGTGTCGTAAATAAACGCTCAGGTAGTGCCTCTTGTTATCATAAAAAGTAAACCTAAAAGCTAGTATTGATAATTTCTGTCGGTGATGCAAACGATTCCAGAAATACAAATTTTTGTTCAGTAGAAAACTGAAATTAAACAAGTATAAAGGAAATAAACAACAAAATTCCAATATTTAACCTTCTGAGGGGTTCACACGCCATAACTCCACCTTCTAACCTTCAATCTTCCTTGTGGGACTTCTAACCCATTTTAATCTTCAAGACAAATAAAATCTTTCCAAAGTATTCTGTTCTGAGGAAAGGACCAATTCTTTCCAAACGATTCTGTTTGAGGAAAGAACCAATAGAATTCTTTCCAAACGATTCTGTTCTGAGGAAAGAACCAATAGAATCTTTCCAAAGGTTTCTATTCTGAGGAATGAACCAAGAAAATCTTTCCAAAGAATTATATTCTGAGGAAAGAACCAACGAAATATTTCCAAAGGATTCCATTATGACGAAAGGCCCAACATAACCTTTCCAAATGATTCCATTTTGAAAAAGAAACCAATATGATCTTTCCAAATGATTCCATTCTGACGAAAGGACCAATATAATCTTTCCAAAGGATTCCATTTTGAGGGAAAGGCCAATAAATTGTTTCCAAAGGATTCCATTCTGACGAAAGGGCCAGTAGAAAATGTCCAAATGATTCCATTCTGAAGAAAGGACAAATAGAATATTTCCAAATGATTCCATTCTGAGGAAAAGACCGATAGAAAATTTTCAAGAGATTCTTTCTGAGGAAAGGACAAACAGAAGCTCTATCCCAAATGATTCTATTCTTAGGCTAGGTTTGGTAGTTAATTAACGACGCACTGGAGCACAACACAATTTGCAACTATTTGCAACGGTACGAGATCAATTCCCAACGGAAAGATCCGAGTATAACACCACGTAATTTTGAACCACTCTATTCTTAGGAAAGGACCAATAAAATTGTTAAAAATTATTCTATTCTGAGGAATTTTCTGGATCTTGCTCCATAAAACTCAAATAAACCAACCATTCTGAGAAAAGATCCAATAGAATCTTTCCAAAGGATTATAATAAAAGAAGCAATACAATCTTTCTAAAAGGTTGAAAGAATCCACGGACTCTTTCAATTAATGCGGTAATTTAGTTATGTGTGGGGGGAAAGCGATACTCAGAAATCTGATACTCAGGATTAATCTTCAAAAATATACTTTTATTTTTTAACTAGTCGTTTTTAGTTTCTCATCCTAAAGGACAGTTTAACTGTTTTGCTTGTCGTTTGTTACGTGAATTTACTGTATCTCAATACCTTAATTCCTTTCAATATCGTGGGCCACGGTATCCCTATTGGAAGAGTAACGGATTAGCAATCGGGGGATTGCGTAGGCCGTCGTGGCTCAGTGGGTATGTCCACTGCGCTAGCAACCTTCGAGTTGTAGGTGGCTTAGGTTCGATTCCTATTAGGGGCATTCCTCCCTAGGTGTATTTCTCTCTTCTGCGTCAGTAAAACTTTTGTGTGTACGTCTATTACTTGATATTGTTTGTCCTGTGTCTGGTGCAGCATGGCCAAATATGGCCCTTCCGCCATAAAAATCCCAAAACCAACCAAGCGGAGGGTTGCGAGTTCGAATCCAACCAGTACAAAGGGGGCTGGTGCACGTTAAAATCGGTCGAGGCCTCAAATGTCTTCGCGTTGGCGTGGTGTTGAAGTTTGGAGAGTTTGGTGCCAGCTAAGGGGTGTGACCTCGTCATCTGACCGTGATTCAAAATTACTTGGTGTTGTCCTCGGTTCTTTCCCTTTGGGTTTGATCCCGGACCGTCGCCAATAGTCCGTTGTGTTGTTCCAGTGTGACGTTAATTAAAATACCTACCTTTCTTTCAATAATGTATATTTAGTAGTAAGTGTGCTCTATAATGTTTAGTATACTAGAGAAAATAAGTTTATACTGAACTTAACCAGAGACCAACAGGACCATATACCGTAGTCATTTATCAAAGAAGTTTTGGGCCCATTCCATCTCGTTTGGGAAACAATATTTCAGTGACTGACCATCATCACTCATTGTGTATTGTTTCGCTTGCAATTGTTACGATTACTTATATTTTAACGTTAGGACTGGCGATACGGAGAGATTATCCATCAGTCTGCAATGTAGGGGGAAAAGGTGAACATTTCTAGGTATAGATTTATACTTCGATAGCAAAATCTTGAACCAGCATTTTCAGAGAAACGTTTATACAGAAATATCATAAATTCTTAATCTTGTTTCGTGTTCTAGTACTAGAATTTTATCTTCATGTCTGATCGACCTGTTTTGTTTTAAATTTCTTCTTCATCGCTTCTTTACATTTTAGGGGCAGCGGTAGCCCGGTTGGAGGAGTAACGGATTAGCAACCGGGGGGGTTGTGAGTTCGAATCCAACCAAAGACAATCGTGTGCAAAGGGGGATGATGCTCCTTAAATCTATAGTGGCCTCAAATGTCCCCACGTTGGTGTGGTGTGGAAGTTTGGAGAGTAGGGTGCCAGCTCTGGTGTTCTCGTTATCTGACCTTGATTCAAAATTAAGTGGCGTTGTCCTTGGATCTGTCGTTTCGGGATTGATCCCGAACAGTCGCCAATAGCCTGCCTGTTGCGTTGCTCCAGCGCGACGTTATATATAATTATCTACCTACCTACTATTTTATCTTGCTTATCAAACGCTTGGTGCAGCTTGTCCGTCTTTGGACCTTGCGCAAAAAATCTCAACCAACCTTAAATTGGTGAAATTTTAAATGACGTGATGTTTAACCCTTGATTTTTTAACTTCTTTCAGTCAGTGTTTTACATAGTAAAATTGTACGATTACTTATATTTTACAATTGGGACTGCGATGCGATAGATCCATCAGTCTGCGAAAAGCAAAAATGTGAACGTTTCTAGATTCGATTTAATTTAAACTGCGATAGCAAAATCTTAAACTAGCCCTTTCAGAGAACCATTTCTATAGAAAAATCATAAATTGTTAGATCTTAAACGACGTGATATTTAACTAACTACATTACGGAATCATTTAATTTTGTTGATGACTTTTTAACCTTCATCAGTCACTGATTATTCATAGGAAATTGTTACGGTTACTTATTTAAAAATTAGGATTGCGATAAGATTTTTCTTCAGTCTAATGTAGGGAAAAGGCAAACGCCTCTAGATTTCAACAATGCTTCGATGGCAAAAGATATCTTAAACTAGTATTTGCAAAGAAACATTTCTTATAAATTGCTGAGGTTAATATTTAACTACTGACCGTGCTAAATGATTTAACCCTTCTGGTGGTTGTCTCTACGAGGTATCTCGTCATTAGCAAAACAGACCAGATCTTGATGGACGAGATATCTCGTCGAAACCACTTGGAGGGCTAATTATGTTTATGACTTTTCAATCTTCATCGATCACTATTTTTTACAGGAAATCGTTACTGTTTTTTATATTTTGAAATTAGGACTGATAGACGAACTCAGTCTGTTACAAAAATAAATGTTTCTAGATATATTCATACAATATCGATACCTTAAACTGCTATTTTTTACTTCGATGGGAAAAAGTATAAATTAGTGTTGGTTGTTTTGGGGTTTTATGGCACAAGGGCATATCTGGCCATATAAATTAGTGAGATCTTAAACAAAATAATACTTAATAACTCTCAATACGTTGATGATTTAATTCTGTCGATGACGGTTTCCACCTGGAATGCACTTTTTTTATTTAGTAACTTGAAAAAAATGTCTGCCTTTTTTCCTGTTTTAAAAGTCGAAACAATCATCTTTTAATGAATAGCGAAATCGATAAGTGCTTTTGCATTTCATAACGGTTCTTAGAAGCGTCAGATTTTATTTTGTACTCCTGGAAAAATTTACGCTGCTATCAGAAGTTAGCGAAAAAAATTTGCTGTAGGTTCGGAAACAGCTTTAATATTTAAAAATGAACGCCATTTTTATAAAGTCCGTGATGATAAATTAAAATATTTTACGGTTTCACATTTACAAAAAAATCGTTTTATTATTTTCTTGAAGTCAAGCTTTTATAACTTTTTTAATAAATAATGTTTTCCTTTCGACACCAGAGGATAGAATCCTCAACCTTCTAAGTGGTTACGACGATATATCTTGTCCATCAAGTTGAGACCAATTTTGCTAATGACGAGATAGTTCGTCATCAAGATATTGCCGTTTTTTTATGATGACGAAATCTGGCCAGCTTTGCTAATGAGACGAGATACCTCTAGTATTGACGAGATATCTCGTTCATCAAGATCTGGTCAGCATTGCTAATGAGATGAGATACCTCTTCCGTTGACGAGATACCTCTTCTATTGATGAGATATCTAGTCTATCAAGATCTCGCCAGTTTTGCTAATGAGACGATATATCTCGTCCATCAAAATCTGGTAAGTTTTGCTAATGAAACGAAATACCTCGTCGAGACAACTGCAGGAGAGTTCATGTCGTTATTCGTACGTTTTCTGGTGAAATGTTTGATCTCGGACAGTCACCAATAGCATGTTTTGCTTTAGTCCGACGTTAATTCTTCCTAATGAAATATTTAAGTTGAATATATCCTGCAACATCCAAGATTAAAATAGTGTTTCAAACTTCCTGTTCAAAATTCAAAAAGTAGTTAGGGAACGCAACATTAAACCATCTTCATAAGGAAGTCTATTCTCAAGCGCCACCTGTTCGGCAGCGCTATAGTTTACCAGTTTGAACAGTTACGTTTTTGAAAATTAACTTTTGAGACTAGGTTTGTTTTTAAAAAATAATTTTAGGAGACTCGATATGTTAGTGTGAAATCTATGCATCACTGAAAATATTATTGGAGTAGTTCCTCATAAAAGAAGTAACTGGAGACTGTTTTTAAAAAGTAACTTTGGAGACTCGATAAGCTTTTAAAGAGCAACTTGGGAGACTCGATAAGCTTTTAAAGAGCAACTTGGGAGACTCGATATGTTAAGTAGTGCGAAATAATATGCAACACTGGAAATATTAATATTCAAAAAGTTCCTCACAAAAGAAAAAGTAACTTGACTCGATATGTTTTTAAAAAGTAACTTTGGAGACTCGATATGTTTTAAAAAAAGTAACTTTGGAGACTCGATATATATAATTTTAAGAAGTAACTTGGGGACTCGATATGTTAAGTAGTGTAAAATACTATACATTACTGGAAATATTAATATTGGAATAGTTCCTCAAAAAAGAAAAAGTAACCTGAGACTAGATATGTTTTAAAAAAGTAACTAGACTAGATGTTTCAAAAAAGTAACTTTGGAGACTCGATGTTTTCATAAAGTAGCTTTGGAGATTCCCGGTATGTTTTTAAAAGTAATTTTGGCGACTCAATATATATTAAGTACTGCGAAATAATATTCATCGCTGGAAGTATTACTGGAATAGTTCCTCCAAAAGAAAAAGTAACTTTGGAGACCTAATGTTTTGAAGTAGTGCAAGAGAATACGTCATAGGAATTTTAATACAGGAATACCTTTTGCGTTATACCGAAATCATCAATCTGTCGAAGGCTGTTAGATAAACCATCAAATTTGGGAAGTTTCTTTTACTTATTAAGTTCTATAACCAGTGCCTTTATCCGTTAGACAGCCTCTTACTTATAAATGCCATTCTCAAGTCCTACTAGACTCCCTCTCCATTGAGAGATCTTTCTCGAGCTGATCCTATCATTTCTATATTTATCTTAGCCTTTTCCTTGCTTTTCACTTACATATCTGGGAGAGAAAGACCAGTAGATGATAAAAGATAACTTCTTGTTTTATGTCTTTTTAAGAAGTGATAGAAGTTTTTCATCTCTTTTTTCAATCGACGCGGTTTTTTTTTCTCATTGAGGAATGGATTCTTTTGGTTTTGGCGACGGCACTTTATAAAAGTAGCGTATCAAAAAGAAAACTTTGACACGATTCCCTATGATGGGAATTTTTTATCCTTCTAGCACTAACAGTTGGTAGATTAAGAATGGCCGACAAGAATTGCGTTTGACAGCTGATAGCATTTTTTCACGACTAGTCTTAGGAGTTTGATATCGGATAATAATTCCTGAAGTGGGAATTTTATTCGGGATGTATCTTTAGAAATTCAATATCTTCTCGGTTCTGGACACTTCTGTTTGTTTAGACAGATAAATTTTTAAATTTGTTTGTGTAGGCATGTATAAAATTTTATGTAACCTCTGAAACTAAACTGGAGAATGCATTTGGACTTCGGTGTTTCCAGTGTTCCTCTTAGTGTTAGATTTCAGGAAAACTTGTACCTGTTATACCAGTATTACAAATTTTAAATTTTATCTGTTTTTAAGACTGACCACCTGATCCTCAACTTGAGGTGGATTTGTACTATTTGCAATAATTTATCCCACCGAAGACAGAACTTAACTACCTTTTAACCCTCCTAGTGGTTGTCACGAGGTATCTCGTCATATTAGAAAAACTGACCAGATTTTGATGGACGAGATACCTCGTCTTTAGAAAAACTGACCAGATCCTGATGGACGAGATATCTCGTCTTTAGAAAAACTGACCAGATCCTGATGGGGAACACCTTTTCTATAGAAAACTGACTGGATCTTGATCTTGTCATCATCAAAAAATCGGTAATATCTTGATGAGACGAGATAACTCGTCATTAGCAAAATTGATTAGATCTTGATGGACAAGTTATGTTGTCGAAATCACTTGGAAGGTCAACTACCTTTAAGGGTTTTGTGATCTTCGGTGTTGATGACCATGTTGATTTCTTTTGCTTCCAAATGTTGGTGTTTCCCCGATCCACCGTCGGTAAAAGCAAAGATAATAAATTTTGACCTATTCATAGCACTCTATCTCTAACTAATCAGATTGACACCAAAATGTGTACAAACTATTCAAAGGACGCTGAAAAGGGTTCTGCAAAAAAAGTTTAAAAACTTTCCTTTTGGCAAGCAATATAGGAAAATGCGCGAAACAAAACAGCAACTCACAAAGGCCAACCTGAAAGGATATTTTGAACTTTCATTTTTGCATTTCGCAAACACTGCGAATGAAATCAATGGAAAAGTAACTGTTACATTCCAGGTATTCATTACTGGACATTGTCTTGAGTTTGTAACAGGTTGGACAAATATAAACCTAGAGCCAAGAAACCCAACCAAATCAGATATTTTTTCACAAAAAGCGAGCTAACTTTAGAGTCCAAGTTTCATTTAAAAAAACTTTCAACTTAAAAAGATCAGACTTTGACATACTGTGTCTTGATTATCACAGAACATGTACTTTTTTGTATGGCACGAGTGCTCTTATTCCATTTAACCCTCCTGGTGGATGTCTTGACGAAGTATCTCGTCATTAGCGAAACTGAGCAGAGTTTTACGGACAAGATATCTCGACCTTTAGAAAAACTGCCCAGAACAAAAAAATCGGCAATATCCTGAAGACGAAACATCTCGTCATTAGCAAAATTGGGCTGCTCTTTACGGACGAGATATATCGCCGTAACCACTTGGAGGGCTAAATCAACCTCTACGCTCCAAAGGTGTCATCCTACCAACTAAGACCGCACTATATTCGAGATATTGTTCATTACTTGACGTACGCCACGCAGGTTCGATTCCTATCAGGTGCATTTCTCCCTAGGTGTAGTTCTCTTTTCTGTCAGTATAAAATTTCATTGTGTGTGTCTATTACTTGATATTATGTCTTGCGTTTGGCGTAGCATGGCCAAATATGGCCCTTGCGCCATAAAACCGCAAAGCCAACCAATCATTACGTGACGTTGTCTTGTGTTTGTGGCGCAGCTTAGCCAAAATATGGTCTTTTATCCATATAACCAATCCAACCAAGTTTAATACAACCCGGAACCTACTATATTCCAGATATTGTTCATTGCTTGACATTCTGCTTTGTGGGGGGCTCAGTGTGTATGCCCACTGCACACGACAACCTTCGAGTTGTAGGCGGCGCAGGGTTGATTCCTGTCAGGTGCATTCCTCCCTGGGTGTATTTCTCTCTTTTGCCAGTAAAAACTTTCATTGTTTGCCTATTATTTGATATTGTCTTATGTTTGGCGTATAAAATCCTCAACCAACCAAACTAATGTGTTTTTCGCAGTCTGGTCAAATGTCTTGAGTCATAAAACAAATCAAACAGTTTAATCCTTCCATACGGAAACCTACTACATTCCAGATATTCATTACTTGACATGGTCCGTCTTATGTTTGGCACATCTTGATCAAATAGGGTTCTTGAGCCATAGAATCAACCAATTCAGATATCGACCAACGCAGTTAGAAAACGCAGTGGAACTCCTACGGACCAAGTTTCGTTTCAGAAAACTTGCAAGCATAAATGCAAAGGCAGGCCGAAAATTGTTAAGGCAGGAAACTTTCTTCCTTTTCCTTCCATGTACCGTTTCCCTGACGTGTGGCGAGTCATTACTGGAATCGTGGACACGCGATTTCGCATTGATATTCAAGGGGCAGTGCCTCACGCTCGAGTTTTGTAGAAGGAAGTTGTTCAATTATGTTTTTGCATGATGTGTCTCATTTTGTGAGCTTACATTTTCATTGCCTACTTGTTTTTTCGCGAAGCTATTTCCAGAAGTTAGCCTCTGGAGTAACATTTTTTTTGTAGTTCCCGGAATTTTACTGAGGTTTCCATTATTAATACGTTATTATACTCGGGTCGGGCTTTGCTTGGAAGAGTTTCTTGTGCGCGTGGAGACGTACAAGTCATGCAAATGTAATGCTGTGTCACTTCATGTCAGATTTCTGTCATCTGAAATTAATGTGCTTTGCTTTTTAGAGGTGCGTTTTTGTTGGCACCGTTATTCGTTGAATTCAGTTGTAATGACTGGTTGGTTGCTTTGGCGTTTCATGGCGCAATATTTGGCCAAACTGCAAAACACAAGAAAAGTCCAGTGAAAAATAAGAAAGGAAAAATAGAGGCATTGGGCAATGTGATGAAAGCAGATAAAGATCGTTTGGGTATTCTGAGAGCGCGACCCCGTGTTTACTATACAGCAACCCACGTATGAAAAGATCACTAGAGTACCTCGGTCGATACACATTTAAGGTAGGTATTTAATTAACGTCGCACTGGAACAACACAACGGGCTATTGATGACGGCCCGGGATCGATCCCGAAGGCAAAGATCCAATTGAAAGCGCCTCGTAATTTTGAACGACGGTCGGATCACGAGAGCAACACCTGAGATGGCATCTCACTCTCCAAACATCCACGCCAACGTGAGGACATTTGAGGCCACGACAGATTTAACGTGCACCAGCCCCCGTGTGTGTGACGGTCTTTACAGGACCGAGTTGCGAACTCGCAACTCTCCGGTCGCTACTCCGTAGCTATTCCAACCTTGAATAAAATTGGAATAGCTACGGAGGACGCTCTCATAAGGTAATGTGCTCACACTCATAAGGTAATGTGCCCCTGAGGGCAAATGACGGAAAGATTACATGACGTGCCTTATTGTTCAATCTGTTTCTTTGATTTTAGTTTTTCATAGCGGATATTTGGGGGTCGGTGGTCTAGTGTTTAAGGTGCGTAATAGCAACAGGAGAGTCGCAAGTTCGAAACACAATCCAACCAGAGACCGTGCACGTGGGACTGGATTATGTTAAATTTGTCGTGGCCTCAAATGTCCTCACGTTGGCGTGGTGTGGAAGTTTGGAGAGTGCAGTGCCAGCTCAAGTGTTGACCTCGTCATCTGACCATGGTTCAAAATTACGCGATACTGTCCTCGGATCTTTCCCCTTGGGTTTGGTCCAGGACCGTCGCCAATAGTCCGTTGTGTTGCTCTAGTGCAACGTGAATTCAACTACCTACCATAACGAATATTTTAATCCTATGACTTAGGGGGGAAGTTTCTCTTCTGTGGGTTTGCCCATTGCGCTGGCAAACTGCGAATTGTAAGTGGCTCAGGTTCGCTTCCTCCTATTGTGTTTTCTCTTTATGTGTCAGTTCAGATTCTTTGTGTATGTCCATTTATTTATTTATTCTTCTGTATGTCCATTTTCTTATTTATTCTTATGTATGTTCATTACATTGTTTGGCACAGCTTAACCAAATTTGGCCTTTGCGTCATAAAACCTAACCCAACCATCCAGACTTAAATACACTCATGTCCAAAATTATCTTTACATGCATAAAATCATGGATTTCTCAGAAACTATGAACTATAATTTTATGAATTTGTGCGAAATGATACATAACATAACACATAAATACAAAGGAAAAAATTAAAAGCACTGCATATGATATAAAACTAGCACGAAACAATAAAAATGGGAATAATATGTGACAAGGAGAGTTCCGAAAAAATAATAACTCAGGAAAAAAATTAAGGCTTATCAATTTAATAGGGAATGTGATCTCCCCTGACGTGTACACACATATCACAACGTGTTTTAATGCTGGAAATAAAGTTGTTAACCCCAGTTTGGGAATTAAGTTCCACTCCTCCAGCAATGCAGTCTTCAGGGCATTTATATCTCTAGGAGTAGGATGTCTCCGTGCAACTGCTTTTCCAAGGTAGTCCCATAAGTTCTCTATCGGGTTCAGATCAGGAGATTTTGCTGGCCACGGTATTCGCTCAATGGCTTCATTTTCAAGGAATTCGTCAACGAGGTTAGCTCGATCTGGACGATCATTATCGTCCATGAATAAAAAGTCAGATGCATATGCACCTCTGAAAAGTCTTGCATAAGGTTCTAAGACTTCATCCCGATATCTCTGGCCGGTCACAGATCCGCTGTTGAAAACGTGGGCGTACGTCCATCGATCATTATTACTCCCCAAACCATCACACCTGCACTACCGAAACGGTCACGTTCCATAATGTTCGAAGGAAGATTTCGCGTTCCTGACTCCCTCCAGATGTAAACACTTTTAAAATCAGATGTTAAACTAAACTTCGACTCATCAGTAGAGAACATGGGTCCATTGGTGTTCACTCCAGTTCTCATGTTCTTTACACCAATTAAAGCGATCCCTCTTTTGTTGTGAAGACAGTGAAACACATACCCTTGGTTTTCTGGCATAAAGGCCTTTTTCATTAAGCCTTCTGTATACAGTTTGCCATGATGCAACAGTTCCAGTGGCGGCTGCAACCTCTGAACTTAACTGTCGAGCTGTAGACTTCCTGTTACGACGGACAATTATTGACAGATATCGATCTTGAGAAGCAGTTGTTATTCGTTTACGACCTTGTCAATGCCTCCTTAACAGTTCCAGAGTTCTGAAATTGTTTCCATAGCGTAGAGACTGTGTCTTGAAATATTCACACATCTCGCTGTTTCCATAATTGTCTGCCCTGCTTCTAAACGGCCGATAATTTGCCACTTCACAGATTCTTCCAAATGATACTTCGGAGCCATAACAAACCGTTTTGAGTCCTTACACACTGAAATCAAACGCTGTATTGCAGTTCATTCAGATATTCACTTTGCGCAAAGCGCTTGATTCACCGTCGTATGAAGCAACGCCTTGATTTGCATATCAGAAACCGTTTGATCACTTTTGATTGGATAATGCTAATTAGGCTTGTCTTTCACACATTCCTGCAAAAATGGATTACATCAATTGGATATTTCATGGAATATCATTATTTTTGGGTATGTAAAGATAAATTTGGACATGAGTGTATTACTTACTAGAATGAAATGATTATCGGAATTTCAGTTTCCTATTATTTTTCCAACTTCAGTTGCAACCTCTTAGGATGTTTTGAATAGTTGGTTAGGTTTTTTATGGCGCAAGGGCCATATTTGGCTACGTTTTATTTCCAACTTGATTTAGTTAGAAACGAGCCCAGTTTGAGCCATTTATGTAATCCGCAATGGAGAGAATATCGGATGTTATGTGTTCATGAATTGAACTCAGCCTTCCGAAACCCCCTTCAGGCAACAAGGGGTTTAACGGCGCAAGGGCCATATTCGACCAAGCTGCGCCAAACACAACACAGATGAATGACATCAGGTAGTGGACATGCAGCACAATGAAAGTTTTTACTAGCAGAAGAGCGAAATACACCCAGGGTGGAATCGAACAAGACAGGAATCAAACTTGCACCGCCTACAATTTGCAGGTTGCTAGCGCAATGGGTATAGTTTCTGAGCCACGGCGGCCCCTGTTTATAAAAGTAAGCAAGTTCTTCGCTAGTTGAAAACTCTACAAACTGGACTTCGTAGATTTGATGTTCAACCTGAGTTCATTTAACCACGTTTTATTAGTTGAACCCGGCATTGCTTTAGTGCAGTGGTTCCCAACTGGTGGTATGCGAGAGCATTTGGGGTGGTGCGCAGAAGGGTTCAATAATAATGCAAACCAAACGTACTGGGTTAAAACTTAATGAATGTTTCATAGAACTAATCATTAACAGTTCAATGAGCCTCTTTCAAGGAGAAAAGTCTTGTTTCTTTCTGGATATCTGCAAGAAATGAGTATCCTGCTCTTTTTAGTCAAGCACTAAAATTTTTAACTCCATTTGTAACAACGTATTTATTTGAACGTGGGTTTTCAGAGCTGGTGTATGTGAAAAACACGTACAGGAACAGACTGCGTGGAAAACGACTTAAGATTATAGATAAGCACTAGTGACCTGACATTAAAGCTCTAATAAGAAGTAAGCAACAGCAAGTTCCTCATTAAGCCTCCTAATAAAGACATTTTAGTGTTGGGAAATTGTATTTGCCATTTGTTAATAACTATTACTATTAACGGCTTTTTCTACTTTTATGGATTTATTTTCTGTATTTTGTTTTATTTATACTTAAATACATTTTGTAAAGTTATTCATATATGTATAGAATTTATTTGACCCCCTCAAAACGCTATAACATAACCAGTGGTATGCCACGACCCTATAAAATTCTCAGGTGGTACTCAAGTATTAAAATTTTGGGAATCACTGCTCTAGTGGGTTGCCTACATACACCACGGGTCTAAAATGGATTAGCCCTGAAATTGGATTCATGGCAGGAAACTTATCTTAGCAACTGAGTTTAGGAATGTCACATTAGTTAACGAAGTGGTTTGAATCCCCTGACTCATTGTTTGCTAGAAAGGGTTTCTTGAACAAGGGAGGTCTAGAACTCCGCAAGTCTTTGCATTTAACGTTCGACTCTTCCTCCAATGCCGTGCGATTCAATGATCTGTATGTGAACTTGGATTGGGTATTTTCTATGCCATGTATCATAGTTTTAGCTATTTAAGAAATAACATTTCTCGTTGGGATCAGGTTTAACCTACCTGTTCACAAAAACCTCACTCCCCTTTGCTAAACGAAACGATTGATCGCAAGCAGAGACCAGATATGGCCTTCCAAATATTTTTATCAGGCCAGAAGGCCAGATGTGGCCCCCCGGATAGGTTTAACCGGTCCGTAAGTCAGATGCGGTCCTCCGGATAGGTTTAACCGGTCTGCGAGCCAGATGTGGCCCTCCAAATATTTTTATCAGGCCTACAGTACCAATACAGCCCTCAGAATAGATGTAACCGGCCCGCAGTCCAGATACGGCCCTCCAAATCAGGGCCGTTGACCGAACATGGCCTACCGAATAGGTTGAAGCGATCCGAAATCCAGATACATCTCTCTGGATAGGTTTATCTAGTCTGCCGGCAAGATACGACACTAAATATTTTTATCGGGACCGTTGATCAAATATGGCTTTCAGAATAGGATGAAGCGAACCGGAAGCCAAATGCAGCCCTAATTGATAGATTTACCCGACCCACAGAGAACATATGCCCTTCCAAATACTTTTATTGGGCCCGCAGTCCAGATACAGCTCTCTGAATCGGTGTAACCGGCCCGCAGGGAAGGTACGGCCCTTCGAATATTTTTATCAGGCCCGCAGACTAGATGCGGCCCTCGAAATGTTTTTATCAATTCCTTCAGGATTCCGAGTCTGTTGTGAAGCGGCTCCTAACTGCAACGTGCTCCAGTTCATAGCCACAGATGCGAAACGCGCTTTTGTTTTGGTAGACAGTGACTTGTTTGGCACGAACACGAAGAGTCTCATCACGGTCTATGCCGCAGGACAAGGTGGGGGTTGCAAACAATACTTCCGAAAGATTTCCTCGTTTCGAGCGTGTAACCGACTTGGCGAGCTCGGATTCGGTTTATTGCGACTCGCAGCCAGGCTTCACGCATGTTTGAGGAATTACTCGAGTTAAAGATGTTAAGGTGGTTGTTTTGTAAATGCGAGTTTGATTTCAGATGGTAGGTATTTTAATTAACGTCGCACTGGGAGCAACACATCGGTCTATTGGCGACGTCCATTGGTTTCGGGATCAAACCCGAAGTTTGGTTTTCAGAGAAAGTATTTAAAGGAGCCAGCATTCCAACAAGTAAAAACCGAATGGTTTCTGTGCATAAAAAGAACGTATCATGCCAAATACATCAGAATTACTTGCCTTATAAGCTCCATTAACATGTTTCACAAAGCCAATTCTCTAGCTTATATGCGTGGCCGTCCGGTTGGAAGAGTAACGGACTATTAACCGGAGGGTTCGAATCCAACCAAAAACCGTCGTGTACAAAGGGGACTTGTGCATGTTAAATCTGACGTGGCCTCAAATGTCCTCACCTTGGCGTGGTGTGGAAGTCTGGGGAGTGGGGTGCCAGCTCAGGTGTGACCTCGTCATCTTGACCGTGGTTCAGAATTACTTGTCCTCGGGTCTTTCACTTCGGGTTTGATCCCGGAGCGTCGCCAATAGCCCGCTGTGTTGCTCCAGTGCGACGTTAATTGAAATATCGGTAAAGATGTCGAATCCGGGGCATGTTTGTTAAGCGATCAAAATCAAAGCGATCGCAATTTCGTTAAAAAAACGCAGACTTTGCTACGTGAAAAACCTTTTGCATAAGGTTGCCTAAAGCTGGATCAAAACACTTAGGTTACCTTATTTGGCGATAAATCGCCAGTGCCCCGGATTCGACATCTCCACCGAAATACCTACCTAGGCTATAGTTGTCAGGTTTTCCCCTGATGTTTAGAGTTTGTCGCTTATTCGGCGAGTTTAGATTCTATTCACATTAGCCTTCAAGCATGTCCTGAAAAGTAGGCCTAGTTTAGAAAGGTTAACCCTCTTCTGAGTAGTGTAATATTATTTTTACCCCACAATACATTTAACAACTTAACCACCCCTATTGGGTAAAAGAATCCATGGATTTCTTTTCAACATATGGAAATGTTAAATTGGTGATTTTCTCGGAATAGAATCTTGGAAAGATTGTGTTGATAATTTCCGTGCAATGGAATTCTTGGAAAGGCTTTCTTGATCCCCCATTGCTTAGAATAAAAGATCCTCTAAATCCTCTGGAAAGATTCTATTGGTCACGCAAGATCAAAACTGGTTTGAAGTCAAGCAAGAAAGACTAGACTGCAATGCGGAATTGTGCGTGCGAACCCTTCAGAGAGTTACGGCATTTATATGGTGTATTTGGTATGACACTAGTTTATCGACAGAAACAAGGTAGTACTTTCTACTTGTTGAGAAGTCAAATTTTAAATATTTCCTGAAAGGTAAATATTTGTACCAGACACAAAATTATGACTGGTTCAAGTTTATAGGTCAAGGCAAATTAAATAGGAAAATAATGAATGAATAGACATGAAGCTATGAATATCTAGGAAAAAGTATGACTTTATAGGTTTCTTTTTGTGTCCTTTTTAAAATTATTAAATTATATTTAAGAAATCGTGTTGACTGAAAATTTAAACAAACTGAAATAAACTAACAAATGTGTCTATTTTTAGATAAATTAAGTTTTCAATGAAAATCATGAGGATTTGCTAAAATTTGTGGGTTTCTTACACTTTTTGTCACTTTTTAACATTTCCAAATAAATGTAAGGTGTTTGGTTTAGCGTAGACTTTAGAAATACGCTAATCAGTCCTAAGATATGTGACGTTAGTTTAGGAATCGTATTTTGTGAGAAACATCCTATACGACTGGGAGGCCTGAGACTGCTTGATCCGTTGTAGTCAGTGGCAACGCTGAAACACATATAAGAATAAAATTAAAATAATCTTAGAACCATTTCAAAACAGCTTTCAGTAGAAGTTAAATATTTGATTAAACAAACTCTTGATGGAGTGCGACGAATTCTGAACTCCCATTAGCTTTTCTAACATTCATTTATTCATATTTTTTCGTTGAGTTTAAGCTTTGCTAATTTGCTGATATCGTCTCGTTTAACTAATGCACTTTCTTCGTCATTAGTAAGACGCCAAAAAAAAACAAGTTTCAAATAATGTATTTAGAAAGAGACTTCTGCATTTTGCCGCTTGTTAGTTTACCGTAAAAGTTCTATATACTATATTCTTGCATGTAAGAATATTTGTAAATCTCAAATAATAAGTCTTGTGTGCAAAGATATTCGTAAATTTCAAGCAATAAATCTTGTGTGTAAGGATATTCGTAAATCAATAACAATATATCTTGCATGCGAAGATATTCGAAAATCCTCAAACAATAAATATTGCATGTAAGGATAGTCGTACATCTCAAACAATAAATATTGTATGTAAGGATATTCGAAAATCAATAGCAATAAATCTTGTAATTAAGGATACTCATAAATCAATAGCAATAAATCTTGCATGCAAGGATATTCGTAAATCTCAAATAATAAGTCTTGTGTGCAAAGATATTCGTAAATTTCAAGCAATAAATCTTGATAACCAATCGAATCGTTCCAAAGGATCCCATTCTAAAGAAAGAAGCAATACAAACTTTCTAAAGGTTGAAAGAATCCGCGTGATTCTTTATAAAGTGGTTATTTAGTCATTAAGTGTGCTGTATTGAAATAACAACTTGCAAATCTCTACACTCAGGGTTGAGAAGTCTATTCTTGAACCCTAATTCTTAAGTATGCTCTGCAAAAATCGATCAAATTCATCAAATTCTTCGTGTGCTATATTTTCGTGCTAGTGAAGAATGCAGTACCTCCAAGTTTGGGTAGTTCAGGTATTTTGATGACACAGAAAAATTCTCTCACCCATTATTTGGGGCAGCGGTAGCCCGGTTGCAAGAGTAACGGACTCGCAATCGGAGGGTTGCGAGTTCGAATCCAACCAAAGACCGTCGTGTACAAAGGGGGCTGGTGCGCATTAAATCCGTCGTGGCCTCAAATGTCCTCATATTGGTGTGGAAGTTTGGAGAGTTCAGGTGTGACCTCGCCATCTGACCATGATTCAAAATTACATGGTGTTGTCCTCGGATCTATCCCTTCGGGTTTGATCCCGGACCGTCGCCAATAGCCCGTACTGTTGCTCCAGTGCGACGTTAATTAAAATACTTACCTATTATTGGGTATATCAGTGGTTCCAAGCCTGTGCTGCGTGGAGCCCTAAGGAGACACCAGTAAAATAAATAAAAAAATTAAATTAAATAAAGAATAAGAAACAAAAAATAGAATCAAAATAGGAAAAATAGTAATTATTGGGTTCGTGCAAAAGTTCGTCCTGGTTTTTTATGACAAAAATTGAAGAAAAATTTTATTACTAGAAATTACATTTAATGAATATAGTATGTGCCGTTCTGTTCGATGACCTTTCTCCATGTCTCCGGTAGCTGCATAATCCCGCGCTCATAGAAGTTCTGAGGTTTCTGGCTAAAGAACTGATCCAGGTGACGAAACTTTCTGAACCACTTACGGCAAGTGGATTCGTGAACGGCACCTCTCACCATACACAATAGATATCTTCTTTTGCGTCTGCGAAGCATTCTTGCCTTTTCGGAAATAAAAAAGCAAATGTAGAAAATGCTCCTTCTTTTCTGCCATTTTGAATGCCTAACAAAATTTAAAAAACGCAACCAAATAACACAATATTTTTCCCAAATATACTCTGAGATTCCTTCTTTCAAACAACATCAAAACTTTACACGTGTGAAGTAGGTTGCAGTTTGGTTTTGCGATGCAATGCCGTCTAGCGACAAAAACGGGATGAACTTTTGCATCAACCCAATACATTCTGAACATAAATGTGCCAAGTTAAATTTCATGCCTACCCTTGCAGACGACACTTGGTCATTCTGCTGTCACTAGCTGTAAAATTATTGTAGCGCGAGACGGACAGACAACGAGGCTGAGCGGGGCGCCATCATAAAATCTACTAGCTGAATTTACCCGGAGTTGCTAGGGTTGTTAATATATACCCTACGTTACTCTATAAACGATATGATACTGAGCGATTTTCAGCGCAACTGCAGCTACTCTAAGATTCTAAAAACCTCCAAGCTCATCTTGAGAGGCGACTTCTATAGATGTTAACTCTGACGTCATCTGCACAGCCAGACCGGAAGAGAGTGCCCCCTAGCAAGTGCTCTGTCCCGGATGACAGGACATTACACCCCTCTGCACACCCAAGACAAATAGAACGGGGTTAATATGTAGCATACTTTACCCTCAGGATATCAAAGAATAAGTACCAAATTTGGTGTGGATTGGTGAAACAGTATAGATTTGTATAGAGAACAGACAGATACCAACTCTGCTTTTTGTTCTTGATTAGAACGCATATGATTTGATTTATTGAACTTTGGAAGAACTTATATGTATGCCAAGTTTTGACACTATGATGTGTATTGGTAGTAGTTGAGAATAAATTGAGATTGTTTCGTACCTCTTGTTGCGCAATGCTTTCGTCATTTCATGTATAGCGCCCCCTATCGTGCGCTTGAATTGTTCTTTCTGTTGTACCGTCAATCACCAAGCGCCGACTAGGCCGTAAGCGTCGTCAATCGACGACCATCTTCTGATTCACGAATAAACATATTTGTCCATAAAAGGACTGGTCCGTAGTATTTCTTCCAAAATACACACAATCGCCAACAGTTTGGTCCGTGCGAAGACAGAAACCGTTACTATGGAAAAATTTACCACGATAAACAGAAGAACGGCGTATGTTAAAGGTCGTATAACAAAACTACAAGCATTTGTGAACAGGTTAGAAGAAAACATCGATGATTTCACGAACATCAAAGTACAATTCGACGCAAAAATCGAAAGTGTTGACAACATCTGAAACAGGATTCAAGAGCTAATTTTGGAATATTGTGAACTTCCGGAGGAAGTAAATTTCGAAGACGTCCGTCGAGGGACGAACTCCAGGACCAAGTAGACGCGATAGAGGTTGGTCTCAAAACCTTCCTTTTCAATCATTACAAAATTGAAAATCGTAAAACCGAAGATGAAGATTCACTCGGAATCGAAAGCAGTGGAGTTCCGCTTACCGGAAATTCCTATTTCTCAATTCTGAGAAAAATTCGAAGATTGGTCGAGTTTTAAGACCCAATTCAATGAACTGATAGGCCAAAAGGCATTAAGTGACACTCAAAAATTGTATTATCTACGCGCTTCGCTCTGTGGTGTCGCAAAACAAATAGAAACTACGGATACGGATTCGTTGTTTTCCGCCTTGGAACAGCATTTCGAAAACAAAAGATCAATTGTTGACATACACATTCAAGCTATTTTTAGCTTAGAAAAAATACAATACAAATCGTCGTCATTTGAGATAGTTGGCCGACATTGTCAAGAAATATTTTCGTGCACTAAAAGTTTTGAAATTCGAAATTGATGAACTTTCAGATGCAATGCTAGTTTCAGTGATTTTACAAAAACAAGACAAAGAAACAAGAAAAACATTTGCACTGCAATTAGTTTCAAAGGAAATCCCCTCTCGATAATTATTGGAATTCCTTGAAAACCGTGCACTTGTTCTGGAACAAGTCAAGAACCCGACACTTAATACGATAAGAAATTTGCTAGATTTCAGAATTCGGCACAAAATAAGCAATCAAAAAGCTTATTCGTCAATACGAATAAAAGTGCGAACAAAAATACATTGAAATCATGCCCTTTGTGCAATAATCCACATGTGATTGACAAGTGCCTTCAATTTCTTAACATGAATACTGAAGAACGGATTAATAAAGCAACAGAATTGAAGCTTTGCAAAAATTGTTTGAAATCTCATAATTATGTGTGTAATTCACCATTCTCTTGTGCCATAAAAAGTATAACTCAATGCTTCACTTGAGCACTTAAGAAGCCGTAGATCACATTTCGCCTCGCGAAGCAATAAATAATCAGTCCTTCGCATTTGTCTCAGTGCCGTCAGAAACAGACGCACTTAGCCAACAACGACCAGCTGCGTTTCTATGGTCTTTTGAAAGAGAATAAACACTCGGCTTCTTTGCCGAAATTCGGGCTGCTCTGCACGGTTTTCAAGTAAACATCGAGAATTCAAAAGGTGAGAAAATTTCTGTGCTCGGAATTTTAGACTCAGGATCGTCTGGCCTTGTATCAGTAATGAGGTTGTTGCTGCGTAAAATTTGAAGAGAACATGTGAATATCACAATCGCTGGAATAAAAGGCTGCAAGCACTCAATTAAAAACAAAGTAACAACCACGATTTAAAACGATAACGGCGACTATTCCGAAACAATGACATTCTTGGTGTTACCAAAAATAACCGATTTTACACCTGCACAAAAACTGAATGTTTCGAGATTAACTTTTCCAGCTGGAATAAAATTAGCCGATCCAACATTTTTTGTCCCTGGCCAAATTCATGTTTGAATCGGCGCTGAATTCTTCTTCGATCTAATGAAAGTATAGAAAAATACGTATCAACTACTGAAGACGAATTAATGCTACAAAACACCATTTTTGGCTATTTAGTCACAGGTAGTATGAATAATACAAGCTCAAATACCTTTTCAGGATTAATTTCCGAATGCGAGAATCTGGAATATACTGTTCAGAGATTTTTTGAATTGGAATCATTTCCCGGTGACTTCAGTAAACAATCTGAGCTTGCCGCAAAAGCAAAGGAAACTGAAATTTGCGAGGATCATTTACCGAAACCCACACGAGACGAAATAGGAAGATATGTCGTAAAAATGGCCTTAAAAGATGATTCCGTCGTATTATAAGCGAGTCAAGAAGTATAGCAGAAAAGCGATTAAGCTCTCTGTGGAAGATGCTTGAAAACGAACTCGGACTACGCATTCACAGCTGATATCAAGCAAATGTTTAGGATGATAAACATTAACCATGAACAAAGGAGCTTACAAAGAATCCTGTGGAAAGTAGGATCCGATGATCCAATAAAAACCTGAGCTCTTCACTGTCACTTACGGAACAGCTAGTGCACCTTATCTCGTGATGCGCACCTTGAAACAAATAGCTATTGATGAGGGTTTGCGTTTCCCACTTGTGGCCCCTGTTCTGACTAGTGATTTTTACATGGACGATGTCCTTTCTGGAGCTCAGACATTGCGCGAAGCCAAAGTGATCCAATGAGAACTCATCCAAATTCTGCAGGAATGCAGCTTCATAAATTGTGTGGAAATCACCTTGATCTCGGCATCAGTGCGAGTGACACAATATTTCACTTCCCGAAGAATCAAAGGTTCTAGGCGTTTGCTGGAACCCAAACAGTGACTCTTTCTACTTCAAAGTGGAATTAAGTGAGAATATTTCCTAATCAAAACGCAATGTTCTTTCATCAATTGCAAGACTCTGACCCACTAGGCCTCATGCCCAATAATTACCAGAGCCAAAATTTTCCTTCAAAGACTTAGGACACTAAAATTAAGCTGGTCAGATCTCATTCCACAGAAGGAGCTAAAGGAATGGACCAAGTTTTTGAATCAACTTCCTGAAGTCAACAGTTTAAGGATTCCAAGACGCGTGCTCATCGCCCAAGCAGTCAAAATCGAGCTACGTGGCTTTTCCGATGCTTCTGAAAAGGCCTTTGGCGCTGCTGTCTACCTGCTGTCAACAAACGCCCACGGACAAGTTCAGACGACATAGCTCTGTCAAATCCAGAGTGGCCCCGCAGAAAGTATTGACAATTCCTCGTCTAGAGTTGTCAGCACGACTGGCGACGATTTCAAAGCTAATCCCTACTCTTCAACTGTGGACAGATTCTACAATCACGCTAGCATGGATTTAAACTCCCCGTGAAAAGCTGGTCGTCTCCAATCGAGTCCGAGTGATCAACGCGTTGTGTGCAAAATGAAAGTGGAGGCATGTCTCATCAAAGGACAATCCTGCTGACCTCATCTCACTATGTGTGGGAGCTTCGGGGCTCCTGCCAAATGCCTTGTGGTGGACGGGTCACGAGTTCGTAGCTTGGGACATTCCAATCCCAGATGTTTTTTTGGGCCCCGAAGATGATGACTTGAAACGAGAGCTGAAAACATCACTCTGACTAACTTTAACCATTAACTCTCAAAGAGACTTTCTCAGTATCCCTTTAAATCTAATTAATTATTTTTCTAGATTTTGTCGTATTATGTGTTTTATCCTTAGGTTCCTGCACAATGTATGGCACCCCAAAGAATCTCTTGCTGGCCCATTAACATCTAAAGAACTTAATAAAGCCACTAATGTTATAGTTAGGTTGGCTCAAGCCTCTGAATTTCCAGGCGAAATCAAGAGGTTAAACGAAGGTAAAAATTTAAAACCAGTGGGTAAGGGATCTTTATACCCTTTCATTGACAATGATGGAATTCTTCGTGTAGGAGGTCGCTAGCAAAATACAAATTTAACAATTGATCAAAAACATCCTAAACTTCCTGCTAAACATATTCACCAGAATAGTCATGGAAAATTTTAACAAAAAGAGCCTTCACATTGGTCCGCAGACTTTGTTGCATTGCGTTCGCCAAGAATTCTGGCCCATAGGCGGGAAGAATTTGGCTAGGAAAATTGTTAATGGCTGCATAACATGTTTCAAAACCAAACCAATTGATCAACTGTTAGGTAACTTACTATCTCAGTCCCCCATTCACTAATAGCGGAATTGACTTTTGCGGTCATTTCCTGATCAAATATAAAAATCAACGCAAGGGAACACTTCTAAAGATATGTTGCAATTTTTATTTGCTTGGTCACAAAGGCTTCACTTAGAGATAGTGATCTAACGTCTGATGCCCTTATTGCTACACTCGAGATTTTTCGCCCGAAGGGGAAAGACCTCATACATTCTTACAGATTATGCTAAGAATTTTGTTGGTGCAAGCAGAGAAATTAAAAATTGCATAAACTTATAAGTAATCCACCAGAAAATGTTACAAACTATTTGTCATCTGAAGGTACTCCTTGGAACTTTATTCCCCCAAATCTCCCAATTTTGGTGGTATTTAGGAATCAGGTGTCAAATATTTCAAGCATCATCTAAGAGCTGTAGGCTCATATAGGTTAACTTTGGTTACCATATTATTCGTTACCATAACAACTCAAATCGAAGGTATATTAAATAGCAGACCACTTGTTCCAATGTCATGCGCTCCAAGTGATTTAAATGTCCTAACCCCTGGACACTCTCATTGGCCGTTCAATTTACTCCCTCCCTGAACATAATGTTTCTGATAAGCAAAAAGCGTACAAACAAATTGACAAAGCAAAAAACAACCAATTTGGTTCAAATAATTTGGAAACAGGTGGAGAAGAGACTATTTAAATCACTTAAATCAGAGAAACAAGTGGCAGTTCGCCAAGGACAATGTAACAATCAATTCTCTATGGTATTGTTGAAGGACACTAACTTGCCCCATATCAATGGAAAACGGTCAGAATTCAAAAGTGTATTAAAAGTGATGGTAGAGTTAGAGCAGTTTTAGTCAGAACTGCCAATGGGCACATTCAAAAGAGGTATCACTCAAGTGTGCTTGCTTCCACTACATAATTAACTGTTGCCTGGTATAAATGTTTTACTTTGTCATTGTGTTTTATTCATATTATTTTTCACATGTGTTTTTAATTGCTTAATGTGTCTTATCAAATGTTTTATCAACTTTTTGTTTCTTGTTATTAGTTTAGTTAGCTCTATGAAGTTTGTTAATCGTATTGTTTTCATTGTTTGAAATTTAAGTTTTGAAATTTACTAATTTTAAGACGGGAGTGTTGCGTGCCTCCTGTTGCGCAATGGTTACGCCATTTCATGTATAGCGCCCCCTATAGTGTGCTAGAATTGTTCTTTCTGTTGTCCAGTCAACCACCAAGCGCCGACAAGGGCCCTAAGCATCGTCCATTGACGATCATCTTTTGATTCACGAATAAATACACTGCTGGCCACGGTAAATGCAACACCCTGAAGGAAGCATGCAAATAATATGAAATTTACAACATGCATTAGCGGAGGTGAGATATGCAAATGATTAGAATTTCAGCGCAGACGCACATCACGCGCGCCTGTGGCGCCACTTCAAAGCGCTATTTAAGGCTTGGAGATTTCGACGATTTCAAGTACGGCAATTGTGTTTTTCTTGTGGTTTTTTAAAAAAAAACGATCAATTATGCCTCGTAGAAAACAGCGATCATCTTTTGATCAAGTATCCGAGTTCGACAGAGGAAGGATAGTGGCCTACCGAGATTGTGGATTATCTTTCAGGGAAATCGGTAGTCGTGTTGGACGAAACCAAACAACTGTAATGCGGATATGTGATCGTTGGATACAGGAGGGTACGACGGACCGACGTGTTCGATCGCATCCACCTCAGTGCGCCACTTCACGTGATGACAGGCATATTGTGCGTATGGCAGTGACGGATCGCTCAGCCACATCACGAACCATAGCACAGCACATTCAGTTTGTACCGCATCATCCAGTGTCTGCGCGTACCATTCGACGCCGTTTACAGCAGAGTGGTCTCTCCGCAAGACGTCCATTGCTTCGTCTACCCTTGACGCAGAACCACAGACGTTTCCGCCGCCAATGGTGCGATGAAAGGAGGATGTGGACGGCAGAATGGAATGAAATTGTCTTTACTGACGAGTCACGCTTCTGTCTGCAGCACCACGATGGTCGGATTCGAGTCTGGAGACACCGTGGAGAGAGGATGCTGAACAGCTGCGTTATGCACCGCCACACTGGTCCTGCACCGGGTATTATGGTATGGGGCGGTATTGGATATCACTCTCGCACTCCTCTAGTACGCATTGCCGGTACTTTAAACAGCCACGCTACATCTCCGAGGTGTTGGAGCCAGTTGTCCATCCTTACCTTCAGGGCTTGCCCATAGCCATATTTCAACAGGATAATGCGCGACCCCACGTGGCACGCATTGTCCAAGGGTTCTTCGTCAATCGCCAGATTGAATTGCTTCCCTGGCCAGCTCGCTCTCCGGATCTTTCGCCGATAGAAAACATGTGGTCCATGGTTGCTCAACGATTGACCCAGAATACATCCCCAGCTGCCACACCAGATCAACTTTGGCAACGTGTGGAAGCTGCTTGGTCTGCTGTACCCCAAGAACACATCCAAAGTCTCTTTGAATCAATGCCGAGGCGTGTGGCAGCGGTGATCTCCAACAATGGCGGCTACTCTGGCTACTGATTTTGGCAGGAACCACACTTCACAGAAGTCTATAAATTTAATCATTTGATACTTGGTCAACATGTTATCTATAAAATAAATTTTGTTGTGATATCTCTTGTCTTTCTTGGTGTTGCAATTTGGGTGGCCAGCAGTGTATATTTGTGCATAAAAGGACTGGTCCGTCGTATTTCTTCCAAAATACACACAATCCCCAACATATCATGGTAAAAAGTTTTGAAAACATAATTGCATTGTATTGACGTTGCGCAATTGTTTAAATATCTTTACTAACTATTCCCTCTTTCTCCCCTACTCCTAAACACCTCAAACTTGCAAAACATAGAGTAGACCTAAGGGACTCTAATAGAAATCTAAAGCAGAGTTGGCATCTGTCTTTCTGTCTGTTCTCTACAAATCTACACCGTTTGACGAATCTACACCAAATTTGGTACACTTATTCTTTGGAACCCTGTGGGTAACGTAGGCTACATATTAACCCCGTTCTATTTGTCTTGGGTATGCAGAGGGGTGTAACGTCTCGTCATCCTGGACAGAGCACTTGCTAGGGGGCGCTCTCTCCCGGTCTGGCTGTGCAGATAACGTCAGAACATCTACAGAATTCGCCTCAAAATTGGAGGTTTTAGAATCTTAGAGTATTCAGGGCAACCGCACAGATTGGTGCGGTTGCGCTGAAAATCGCTCTGTATCATATCGTTTATGTATCCCGTCTGTAAATTCTTAGACTAGCTTTTTTGGGGAATTTAAATTTTTATGATAATATAAGATTATTTTCATAGAAAGTGGTCCTCTTTTGTAGTCGATATGGTACAGGGGGCTAAAGACAATTCGAAATCCTCATACGAATAGCATTGCGTATTTATACGATCGATGTCAGACCAATTCACTCTAAATTTAGTACATTCACCCTGTAGAATTCAGCGGGACACATAGGCTATATATTAACCCCGTTCGATTTGTCCTGGGTCTGCAGAGAGCTAAAAACAATTCGAAATCTCCATAGGAATAATATTGAGTAATATACGATGAATTATAAACAATTCAACCCGAGCAACGCCGGGTAATACAGCTGGTTGATTCTAAAATGGGCTCCACGATTCAAAAAGGTACGGAATCTCTGGGGTATAGTATATTTTATTTCTAAAACTTTCATTAGATTCGTAATTCTATTTGTTCTAGTTAAAACGAAGCAAAGGCAAAAAATATGCAGACTTCAATATGGCTCATGTTTAACTACCATCTTATAACCACTTTCCAAGTAATTTTGGGCAATCATAGGAAAAGCTACAAAGGGCATTACATACTAATTTCCTTTCGTGTTATGTCTTATGGAACGCCAAGGGAAATACACTTCGACGAGTTCTAAGTTGATTTTCGAACGAACTGAAAAATAGAGCCTTTTCTTTTTTTCAAGGCTTTCTGTTTTCTTTTTTTCTTTCCTAATGTGGAGGAAACATTGAATTTGTCGGTTATCACCAAGGGAGTAATTTAGTGTTTCGCTTATTTTCTTGCTTTTGCTGGAACTTGTCAACAGTTTGCTATCCTTTAATGTTACTTTAGCTGGATCTGAAAGAACTGCTAGAATGTGTAGTTCTGTTTGTTGCTCGACAAAGAAAACCCACATGCACCCTTTGAGTGCAAGGTGAGTTTTTATTTACTTAGATGCACTTGTGTAAAATCCTTAGTGCTTAAAGCATCAAAGAATAACGAAGTACCTTCTCAAATTACTTTTTGCATTGGCTTGTAATTTTTATTTGTAAGAATTAAAGTTTGTTTGGAAGAATCTTCTAGAAATGCGATTCGACTGTTACTTAAGAATGTTTACCAAATAGAAAGTAAAATTTTATTTTTAACTGGTGATTAAAAGCGAGTTGGGTTTAAACTACAGTGCATATTATTTTGTAAAGGTTTAGTAAACCTTAAAAATATATTCCCTTTAGAATGTATATCAACCCTCCTGGTGGTTGTCACGACGAAGTATCTCGTCATTAGCAAAACTGACCAGATCTTGAACGAGATATCTCGTCATTAGAAGAAAACTGACTAGATCTTGATCTCGCTATCATAAAAAAAATCGGCAATATCTTGATGACGAGATATCTCGTCAAAAGGAGAGATATTTCGTCTTTGGTTAAAAAGATTTTTTTGAAAGACGAGACAACCAAAGATGAGATATCTCGTCTTTGGTTGTCTCGTCTTAAAGTTACCTTTTGACGGTTTGCGTTTATATTTAAGTTTGGTTGGGTTTTGTGGCACTAGGGCCAAATTTGGCCAAGCTGTGCTGTAGCATACATAAGACAACGTCGAGTAATATACATTTAGTGTAAAACGCAACATCGTAAACTTAAACAATAACTTGAACATTATAAGAAACATGTTCATATTCGAAAAGCTTTCAATTTTGATCTGGTTACTCTTCTGGTGTTTGTTAAATTTATTTTTATTCACTATTTGTTAAGTATATTTTTTAGTTAATACTGTGATCTCGCTCCTGGGATACCCAAGCGATCTTTTTCTTTCATCTCACTACTCTTATCCCAGTCCCTCTTTTTTCCAATTTCATATTTTTTTACTTGACGTTGTTTGTGATTGCTGCATCGAGGCCAAATATGGCTTCGCGGCATAAAACCTAAAAACAATCAACTAAACCTCTGTTGGATCTTGCGCCATAAAACCCCAATCAACCAGTCTACTTCCGAACTAAGTTGTGACGATATATTTAGTCTGGAAGAATTCAATTTACATGATGTCTTGCTCATATTAGTGGTAATATGTTTCGGACTTGCAATGTGTGGTAATATAATTTGGTTACGTGCGGTAATAAAATTTACATGATGTCTTTCTGCTCATATTAGTGGTAATGTTTCGGACTTACAATGGTGCGGTGATATAATTTGATTACGTGCGGTAATAATAAAATTTACATGTCTTGCCCATATTAGTGATAATATGTTTTGGACATACAATGGCGTGATAATATAATTTGATTATGTGCGGTAATACAGTTTGCGTATAGTACGATATCTTTTGACAGCTAAAGGAATAAAAAATGTAAACTATAGTTAACCCTCCAAGGGGTTATGACGAGAAATCTCGTCCATCAAGATCTGATCAATTGTGCTAATGACGGGATTCTCGTTATCAAGATATTGCCAATTTTTTGATGATGACAAGATCAAGATCTGGTCAGCTTTCTTCTAATGACGAGATATCTCGTCCATCAAGATCTGGTCAGTTTTGCTAATGGCTTTGATACTTCGTCCTGAAAACCACCAGGAGGAATGAGCAATAGATATTTCCACGATTTCTAAAATTAGCCCCAAACTTTTTATGCTTCTGATATCTCAGACGTTTTCGCAATAAAAACTTTATAGTCTTGTAAAGGGTAACTTTAACGCGTGTTAAAGGGGATTTGGACGCCTGGGCTATAAAGTAAAACGGATCCTTCTAGCGTGTCAAGGACAAATAATCACTACCTACATCTTAAACCGTTTTCGCCTTAAGCCCTGAATATTGAATAACGAAACTTGCGCCATCAAAGAGTTATTTTTATGCGTCGTAAAATGCTGCATAGGATATTTTCAGTTTTCCGACTACATTTTGGTACCGCCGTTTCTCAGTGAGGTTGTCCGCTGCGCTATCAACCTGTGAGTTGTAGGAGGTAGATTCCTGTTAGGTTCGGGGCCGCGGTAGCCCGGTTGGAAGAGTAACGGATTAGCAATAGGAGGATTGCGAGTTCGAAACTCGATCCAGCCAAAAGACCGTCGTGTACAAGGGGGCTGGTGTTCGTTAAATGTGTGGTGGCCTCGAATGTCCTCACGTTGGAGTCGTGTGGAAGCTTGGAGTGGGGTGCCAGGTCAGGTGTTGTCTTCGTCATCTGAACGTGATTCAAAATTACGTGGTGTTGTCCTCTGGGGAGTGATCCTGGACCATCGCCAATAGTCCGTTGTGTTGCTCCAGTGCGACGTTAATTAAATACCATCCGCACCACTATTCTATCAGGTTCGGCTCTCAGGGCGACATCTATAGGTGTGTGTAGGGGCATCACAACCCCGAGGTACCCAAGTGATCTTTCCTCCCTTTCATTCTTACCCTCGCCTACCATTCTGTTTTTGCTTTTACTTCCTCATTGTGTTGTCTGTCTTGTGTTTACAGCTTGGCCAAATATGGCCCTTGCACCATAAAACCCGAAAACAACCAACTCGTCAGGTTCGATTTCTCCCTGGGTATATTTCTCTCTTCTGTAAAACTTCATTGTATGTGTTTGTCCATTGCTTGATGTCTATCTTGTGTTTGTCGCAGATTGGCCAAATCTGGTCCTTTCGCCATCAATCCCAATCAAGCGTGAGTGTTTATCTGGTGAACTATGATCAATCTTCCGATTATTGTGCCATTCGACAAAATACAATATGTTCACTCCTGAAAAAGTTACAATACTCCATCTACGGACATAGGAAAAGTTGCAATTTGCGATTACTCGCAGTTTGTGTACTACATAGTTTATATTATTTAATACCATCTTATCCCAGTGTAAAAAAACAAATTACACTAAATCGTTGAGTCTGCAAAAAAGTTTTTGGGCAATGGCAGATGGTCTTTAAAAATGTCTTCATGTATGGCTCCAATGCAATTCAGGATGTGTGAGGGAGAGGCTGGTAATAAGCCACACTTTGTACAGGTGCGAAAGGATTTCTGGCCATCAATGAAAATCATCTTTTTCAAATGGACAAATGGGAGCCTGGAAAGCATAGAGAAAGTTTTCCGGGGCAAATTTAAGGGCATGCAGCTCTCCTGGTGTTCTACTGAGGTACCAGTGATGAAAAGGTATTGGAGATGATCTGCGCAATTTCTTTTTAAGTACGGACAGGTGGTCGTCTTTTGAGAGCATGGCAGTACTTTCTCTTGTGACAGTTTATTTATTTGCTCCAGCTTTTGCCAATAAGTCAACTCTTTCATTGCCCGGAAGGCCAACATGTGATGGGATCCATTGAAAATTTATTTTAGAATTTTTATTGAAATTTAATATTAGAAGGGCTATTTTTTCAAAATAGGATCAAAACTGGTGAAGCATTTTTTAATTGCTGAATTGCTGCCGGCGAATCAATGTAAATATTTTTTAAGGGGTGGACTTTTAGTGACTTCTTTTAGTGCTTCATATACGGCTATTAATTCTGCTTTCAAAACAGGGAGGTTTGAGTTATTCTTGATTTGAATTTCTTTTGACCCGAATTCATCTGTAATGAAGACGCCACTTCCTGATGAACCATCTTCAAAACGGCTACATCTGTAAAATATTTATATCGTTTGTTCTGTTTCTATTGTTTGCAGGCCTAGGGCTTTTAAAAGTTCGGGTTGGTCCTCTTTAGTGAAGCATTCAGATATTAGATGAGTTTTTATGTCACTGTAGGTCGTTGTTCATGTGGAGGAGCATGAGTGCTTGGATGGAAGTTTAGCGATATCCTTTAATACCGTGAAAATTTATACCTTCGATTTATAGGCAGTGCAAGTACAATTCTTACCTGGGCCTATCAGTCTTTGACAGTAAAACTCCCATCGGGGAATATCTTTAGGTATGTACGGGCTTCACGAGCTCGAGGTGCTCTATTGATCTATTCTTTTCCCATGTGGTTTACTGCCTCTGGTAAACACGGCGATCGCGACCCCAGGATGCCTAAGCGATCTTTCTCTACTTTCTTCTCCCTATCCTTTCTTTTCACAATTACTTGACATTGTCTGCTTTGTGTTTGGCACAGATTTGCCAAATATGGCCCTTGCACTATAAAACCCCAACCAACGGACAGTAAAATTTCTTTGTGCGTATATGTCCATTACTTGATGTTTTTTGTCTTGTGCTTGACACAGATTGGCAAATATGGCCCTTGAGCCCTAAATCCCAACCAAGCATGAAAGTTTATCCGAACAGCAATAAACAATCCTGCGATTACTGTACCATACCATGCCATTCGACCAAACGCAATTTTTTAAGCTCCCTACAAAACGCTACACTACTCTAAGGACACAGAACAAAATCGCAATTTACGGTTACTCACAGCTGATCTATTACCCAGTTGGGAAGCAATCACACGAAACAAAGAACAACTCAAAACCTCCCCAGAAAAGAAAAGCCCCAACTTTCCCCAAATAAGGAAGGAAGCGCCAAAGAAAAATTCGCACTAGAACCGAAGAGTAATAAGGAAGAAGAATGAACCTCCATAATAAAAGTTTAGTTTATGTCTGGTAAACTGATGCCAAAACATAGTCCCTTTGCTGATACAATAATCTTTTCGCATACTGTCAAACATCCTTTCTGCCCCAGCTTTATTGGGAGGGGATTAGCGTAAAATACTCTGCCGGGGGAAAACCCGAGAATTTTATTTACTGGCTTTGTTGGTAGTTCACGACATCAAGATTTGTAGAATGAAAGTGGAATAAATATACCCACGAAAAGATATCTGAAGGAAACCTGATGTGTGTTTATTCCTAAAATTGTAGGTCTTTTTTTGGAGCATTGTATGTAGCAAAGCGATAAAAGTTTTCCCCTGGAAATGTTTTCTTTCCAGTTGTGAGAAGGTTAGCAGCTCTTGTAATGTACGAAGGCCATTTTTCTCAATGATCTTGAATTTTCCTTTGGAAATCGGAATTTCCTCTCCCTCGATTCGGAGGAATTCTCACGTCTTTTTAGATGCGTGCTTTTTTCATTATCCGCACTATTATCGTGTTATTGGAACCCCGAGATGAGTTTTTTTCAATGATAGAGTAATACTACTCCTTTGAATCATTTTGCATATTTCTCATTTTTATGCTTGGAATTTATTTTCACCCTGGAAAGATTCTATCGCTCCTTTCTTTTCAAGTGAATCCTTTGGAAAGTTTTTGGGGCTGCGATAGCGCGGTTGGAAGAATAGCGGATTAGCATCCGGAGGGTTACGAGTTCGAAACTCGATCCAGCCAAAGACCGTTATGTACTTGGGGGCTGGTGCATGTTTAATTTGTCGTGGTCTCAAATGTCCTCACTTTGGCGAGGTATGGAAATTTGGAGAGGGGGTGCCAGCTCAGGTGTTCTTGTCATCTGACCGTGGTTCAAAATTGCGAGGCATTGTCCATGGATTTTTCCATTGGGGATTGATCCCGGACAGTCGCCAATAGTCCGTTATATTGCTCCAGTGCGACGTTGATTCAATAACGTATCTTTGGACAGTTCCTATTCTTGAAGGTCCAAATTGGCTAGATTGTCGGGGTGTGGAAGTTTGGAGAGTTGGGTGCCAGCTCAGGTGTTGCCTCGTCATCTGACCGTGGTTCAAAATTACGTGGTGCTGTCCTCGGACCTTTGCCTTCGGGATTGTTCCCGGACCGTCGTCAATAGCCCGTTGTGTTGCTCTAATACGACGTTAATTAATTACCATTACCCATTACCAAAAAGTCATATATAGAAGACTGTCGGTTGTAAGGTGTATTTATTCGTGCGAACCCCTAAGAGTTAACAATGGCTAAATATTCTCCGGACAACCACATGATCTCCGACATGCTGTCCGAGACATTGCATGGAATGAGTGGTAAAATGATTGGAGTTTGCTAATGAACAATAAGCTCCTTGGGATTTCATTATGGCCTTAATTATCTTCCGGACATTCCGACGTGCTTTTAAATAGCCTTCATATCTGCCACACGTTTTACTCACTGGTATCTTTCACTAAGACAGTGACCCTGTTTGTAACACGTGTGTGGTACCTTTTACCGTTTATTATAATTGAATAAATTGTCCAGTTTTTGATAGATCGTCGAAACTTATTTAGCAGTCCAATTTTAAACTTGCAAGATTTGGTGGGAGAAAATCCCCATCCAAATCTATTAAAAGTTTTATACAATGGCTTTTTAAACTTCATATCAATATCTCTATCTATGATACATTTTAAATCACATCACATTTCATCTGTTGAATGTTATCGTAATTTTCTCCAGTTATATTTTTAGCCTTCATAATTTATTTTAGCAATGATGACCTATTTTGCATTACATATTTTACCCTGCACCCGTTTAGATCATCTAAACATCATACCTGTGCAGTGAATATATAATTTTAACTATAATTTTTATTGTTTATTAGACTATTTTAATCTTTTACTTATTTTACTTGGTTTGAATTATCTTTCGTTTGGCGCAACTAATGCGTCTTTGGATATTGCGCAATGAAACCCAAACCAACCAACATACCAACCAGACAGACCTCGCAGTATACTTTGTCTATGTTTTGATTAAAATTCTCTAATATCGCGCATGAGTTTTCAGACATGCATATAGTTTAAGTGAATGGAATAGACTTCATAGTATTTAATATGGTTGTAAAAAGGCTTTATTTCCCGTTTACCCGAAAAACAATTGCCCGAAAATGTCAGCATGTTGTAAACATTGATCCCAGATTCCTTTTAACTTTTCGCCCCTGCTCAGTCTAAACGGGTTTCGTAAATTTCACTCATAAACGAAAAGATTTATTGTGAAACTAAAATTGCAACTTTAGATAATCCAGATCTGTATCTAATACATTTTCGAAAGATTTTTTAAGAGTTCCAAACACTTCATCGTCGGAGCCTGGCAGTTTTATGAGTGTCTTTGATTTACATAGTATCGTTAACGTTCCGTATCAACTGCTCACATGGAAAGCATTAACCTCTGCGTAAAGATGATGTATTGATTTCCTGGGGAAATCCCCGAAGAAGCCTAGATTAAGTCGCAGTTAATGGAGTGCAAATATTAAACCTCGTTGCGAAAACGGAACGAAGGAAGCGATTAAAAATGGGATGGATCTTGAGAGAACACATTTTCAGATTGAAGAGCGTAACTGAGAATTTGTATCAAACGGTTTTTTACAACCCTGTTTCGAGAAAAACATAGAATGTATAGAAGATTAATCTTTCTTAAACATCACCGAGTCGAAATTACTTCTCTACCAACTCATGTGCTTGGAGAAAAGGTGCAGTCCTACGTGGATTCCCGCACTTGCGGACATTGAAGAAAGTGAAGCTGCAGATCTATTGGCATAGGAAGCCAGAGAACTAAATGCTGAGCAAACCCCAATACCTCTAACTGGTACTAATGCCTTGGTAAAATTAAAAATCGTATCACAAAAAATTAAAATTAAACAAATTTGTGAAATTAACATCGATAAAAACCACCACCATATTATCCAGCTTAAGAACAGGACAGTTTAAAGGCATGAAAATTAACAGTGATGGAACCAGAACGTAAAGACATTGTAACAACTGTCTGGGCGTTGAACTCGTATCTTATATATTCGCCTGCCTAGCAATAGTAACTGCTCTTCAAACCATCGATTAGAATCCTGAAGAACAGCTTTACTGCGAGAAAATAAATGACATCGCCAAAGTTGTGCAAAATGCACACGGCGACATCTGACTCAGAAATGAACACGACAACAACATGAGTCGAAACTATTTCCATATTCGGGCGTCTTTATTGTTTTTTTTTTTTTTAATTTCAATTAACGTCACACTAGAGCAACACAACGGGCTATTGGTGACGGTCCGGGATCAATCCCAAAGGGAAAGATCCGAGGACAACACCACGTAATTTTGAACCACGGTCAGATGACGAGGCAACACCTGAGCTGGCACCCCACTCTCCAAACTTCCACACCACGCCAACGTGAGGACATTTGAGGCCACGACAGATTTAACGTGCACCAGCCCCCTTTGTACACGACGGTGTTTGGCTGGATTCGAACTCGCAACCCTTCGGTTGCTAGTCCGTTACTCTTCCAACCGGGCCACCGCGGCCCTGCGTCTTTATTGAACTGGTCAGTGCTATACTGCACTGCAGCCAGGAAGACAGTATCAGGACAGTCAGGAAGACAGTTGTCTTTCCGGGATAATGTTCATTTAAAATCATAATTACAACGGCATTATAGATACCCATGCTTTGAAAACAGCCAAGCATTTTTCAAACCTATTATCTAATTCTGTAAAATAGATTGGTTGGGTTTTTTGGCGCAAGGCCATGTGGCTCAAACAAAATTACTGCATTTAGTGGACTAACTATTGACATTGATTATAAAACAATATACTATTCTAAGTACAAAGATTCTAAATACTGTAGTGTCCCAAATACAAAAATTCTAACTATTATACTATCCTAAGTACAAAGCGTTGTGTTGCTCCAGTGTGACGTTAATTAAAAAATACCAATACCATACCTAAGTACAAAGATTCTAATCATTGTGCTACTCTTGAATACAAAGATTCTAATCACTACTATCCTTGCTTACAAAGATTTAACTATTGTACCATTCTTGAGTATAAAGATATTAACTACTGTATTATACTTGAGTTCAATGATTCTGATTACTGTACTATCCTTGAGTAAAAAGATTCTAAACTACTGTGTATTATTCTTGAATACAAAGATTCTAACTACTGTGTATTATTCTTGAATACAAAGATTCTAATTACTGTGTATTCTTGAGTACAACGATTCTAATTACTGTACGATAGTTGAGTGCAATTGATGCTAAAAGGAATATCTTGTAATTGAACTGCACGAAACGTCAAGTAAATTGATACACAGGAAAGAAAGCTTTACTCACACAGAAGAGAGGAGAACAAGGGAGGAATCAAATCTGAGCCGGAATATCTTCACATCGGTAGTAGGAAGGGTTCTGGTTCATATCAGTCTGACAATCTCATTGGGCCAATCAAACTCATACCTGGGAGCAACACCCAATCGAAACAATTAATAGAATGAAATGATTTCCACGTTCAATTAGACATGGAGCATCTGGTTGTCTTAGTGGATCACGGATCCGAACCATAAGCTTTCCTAGTACCAGCCTCGGGCTATATCAGGAAGCAATTACTACAGTACTACACCCAACAGCCATTAATACCATAAACTAGAGTGTCCAAACATTAAAGTGATCTCAATTTAGGCACAGAATTTAGAGTATTTGAATAATAATCACTCACAACTCGGATAAATTATTGTTGGAATGCAATGAGGTCAGGCTACATTGATGGTGTTCCTAATATCAGGAGATTGTAACAGACTTTAAATGCAGAGCTCCTCTTTGCGTCATATATGTATTATGAGACAGCCTGCCAGTTGAGCAGGGGAATAATTCTTACTAAGTTGCTAGGTCATAAGCGGCCGTTAGTGTTCAATAATGAACTAGTTGCTGGAGAACGGGCTTTACATTGCATCTTGTATCTCGGTAGTGGTGAAATAAAGTAGTACATTTGCCCAACTCCTGCATAGGTATATTTTAACTAATGCAACAAACATTTAAATGGCGGATCTATATCATTCTTGATGTGATTGGAGTTTCTCGGAATCTCTCTAACAGTTTATGGGATTTAAGACGCCATTACAAAAAATTCTAACCACTGTACTATCCTTGAGTACAAAGATTTTAATTACCTCACTATCCTTGAGTACAAAGATATTAACTACTATACTTGAGTACAAAGATTCTAACTATTGTACCATCCTTGAGTACTAAGTCTAACTACTTTCTACCCTTGAGTATAAAGATTCTAATTACTGTACTATCATTCAGTATAAAGATTCTAACTACTGTACGATCTTTCAGTACAAAAATTCTAATCACCGTACTATACTTGAGTACGTAGAGTCTATCCACTGTACTATCATTGAGTACGAAGATTCTTACCACTGTACTATGCTTTATTACATAGATTCTAATTACTGTACTATCTTGAGTACAAAGATATTAACTACTATACTTGAGTACAAAGATTCTAACTATTGTACCATCCTTGAGTACTAAGTCTAATTACTTTCTACCCTTGAGTACAAAGATTCTAATTACTGTACTATGCTTGAGAACAAAAATTCTAACCACGGCCTTATATTGGAACTTGTATCTAGGGAGTGGTAAAATAAAGTAGTATATTTGCCAAACCCCTGCATGGGTATCTTTTAACTAATGCAACGAACATTTAAATGGCGAATTTATATCAATTTGATGGGATTGGGCCGTCTCAGAATCTCTCCAAGAGTTTATTGGATTTGAGCCGCCATTACAAATATCCAAATTCTTTTCATGACAAGTTCATAACCCATTGAACAACGAAATGGGAACTGTTGGGAATTTCATAACTACTATGTACTTTCTAAGTAATTAACCCTCTGAACGTCTCGATATTTCCAAGTAGTGTGGTAATACTTTTAACCCCACAACACACATGACTAAATGACCACATCTTTCTGAAGAATTCATGGATTCTTTTAACATTTAGAAACATTCTATTGGTATTTTTTTCTTCAAAATAGAATCCTTTGGAAAGATTTTATTATTATAAAGATTCTAGTATAAAAAATAAAATGGGATACATCTTAGTCTCAATTTTTATGGTATACAAGTCTCGTATTTTGTAACCTCCATAACGTTTTTTTAAAGAGGACTTGTTTTACACATTTCATGTTTTATTTACCCAGCAGCTTCTACATCACTTGACCCTCCTAAACATCACTTCAAATAGTTTCGACGAGATATTTCGTCCATCAAGTTCTGACCAATTCTGACGAGATTCCTTGTCATCAATACATGTCATAATACAGACATTTCGATGATGACGATAACAAGATCTGGTCACTTTTCTTCTAATGACAAGATATATCATCCATCAAGACCTAGTCAGTTTCTTCTAATGAAGAGATCATGTCCATCAAGATCTGGTCAGTTTTGCTAATGACGATGTACTCGTCATTAGCAAAACCATTATGAGATTTTAATGGAAGAGATATCTCGTCATTAGAAGAAAACTGACCAGATGTTAACGTCATTATCAGAAAATGGGCAATATCTTGATGATAATATCTCATCATTAGCACAACGGTTAGATCTTAATAAACGAGATACCACTTGTAAAGTTAATCCACAACCATATCATCTTTTTAATTAACGCATAATATTTTCAAATCTACTTAGTTGGTTAGGCTATTTTAACTATTTTAATTCGGTTTTATTTGTCTTGCATTTGACGCAGCTTGTTCAATTTCGGACCTCGCGTTTTGAAACCCAAACCAACCAACATCTAAATAATCGAACGACGAATGTAAACCAATCAAATAAAAGGGCCATGACATGTAAAAACGTAAATAACAATCTTGGAATCTCATCATCGAAGTCGCATTCCAGCAAAACATGTTCAGCGTTATTCAAGGAAAAAAATAAAATGAGCTTCGTAGAAATAGATTTTCTGGAGTTATTTTGTGTTTCGCAAACACTGATACGTCGGCATTATTTTGCGTAGTCAAAATATTGATACGTAGGAACGGGAGTGCCAAGAAAACAGATGCCGCGATTCCATCGGAAGTAGGTTTTCGCCCGAGGGGGGAAAATTCCTGTCGTAGATTTAGAGGGCTGATAAGATTGAGAGGGAAATCCAGCCCAAGCGCAGTCAAATTTCCCTCGATAGGGAGAGTTGATGATGATGACATCTCCCTCTTTCGGCGTTATACATCGTGTTTGAACGTTTACTAGTCTGTACGAACTTATTTTCGCCTCGGAAGAATTATCTGAGCTTAGAGATCAGGAAATTGGGGTAATAAAATAATACTACACTTCGAAATCTCTGAGCTAGGAGGGAAAAATCAATTTTTCTCATTTCAGCTTTGTTAACCCTCCTAGTGGTAACGACGAGATATCTCGTTCATCAAGATCTGACCAATTTAGCTGAACCTCAATAAACCAGCCTACTTCCAAACTAAGTTGTGACGTAATGTTTAATCTGAAGCAATACAATTAACGTGATGGCCTGCTCATATCAGTGGTAATATCCTTTGGACTTATAATGGAGTGGTAATACAATTTGCTTACGTACGTAATACAATTTGCTCACGTGTGGTAATAATGTGCATATGGTACGGTATCTTTGGACAACCAAAGAAATGAAACGTGTAAACTATAGTTAGCACTCCAAGTGGTTTCGACGAGATATCTCGACTATCAAGATCTGACCTACACTGCTGGCCACCCAAATTGCAACACCAAGAAAGACAAGAGATATCACAACAAAATTTATTTTGTAGATAACATGTTGACCAAGTATCAAATGATTAAATTTATAGACTTCTGTGAAGTGTGGTTCCTGCCAAAATCAGTAGCCAGAGTAGCCGCCATTGTTGGAGATCACCGCTGCCACACGCCTCGGCATTGATTCAAAGAGATTTTGGATGTGTTCTTGGGGTACAGCAGACCAAGCAGCTTCCACACGTTGCCAAAGTTGATCTGGTGTGGCAGCTGGGGATGTATTCTGGGTCAATCGTTGAACAACCATGGACCACATGCTTTCTATCGGCGAAAGATCCGGAGAGCGAGCTGGCCAGGGAAGCAATTCAATCTGGCGATTGACGAAGAACCCTTGGACAATGCGTGCCACGTGTGGTCGCGCATTATCCTGTTGAAATATGGCTGTGGGCAAGCCCTGAAGGTAAGGAAGGACAACTGGCTCCAACACCTCGGAGATGTAGCGCTGGCTGTTTAAAGTACCGGCAATTCGTACTAGAGGAGTGCGAGAGTGATATCCAATACCGCCCCATACCATAATACCCGGTGCAGGACCAGTGTGGCGGTGCATAACGCAGCTGTTCAGCATCCTCTCTCCATGGTGTCTCCAGACTCGAATCCGACCATCGTGGTGTTGCAGACAGAAGCGTGACTCGTCAGTAAAGACAATTTCATTCCATTCTGCCGTCCACATCCTTCTTTCATCGCACCATTGGCGGCGGAAACGTCTGTGGTTCTGCGTCAAGGGTAGACGAAGCAATGGACGTCTTGTGGACAGAGCACTCTGCTGTAAACGGCGTCGAATGGTACGCGCAGACACTGGATGATGCGGTACAGACTGAATGTGCTGTGCTATGGTTCGTGATGTGGCTGAGCGATCCGTCACTGCCATACGCACAATATGCCTGTCATCACGTGAAGTGGTGCACTGAGGTGGATGCGATCGAACACGTCGGTCCGTCGTACCCTCCTGCATCCAACGATCACATATCCGCATTACAGTTGTTTGGTTTCGTCCAACACGACTACCGATTTCCCTGAAAGGTAATCCACAATCTCGGTAGGCCACTATCCTTCCTCTGTCGAACTCGGATACTTGATCAAAAGATGATCGCTGTTTTCTACGAGGCATAATTGATCGTTTTTTTGAAAAAAACCACAAGAAAAACACAATTGCCGTACTTGAAATCGTCGAAATCTCCAAGCCTTAAATAGCGCTTTGAAGTGGCGCCACAGGCGTGCGTGATGTGCGTCTGCGCTGAAATTCTAATCATTTGCATATCTCACCTCCGTTAATGCATGTTGTAAATTTCATATTATTTGCATGCTTCCTTCAGGGTGTTGCATTTACGGTGGCCAGCAGTGTATTTTGTTAATGGCCAGATATCTCGCCACCACGATATTGCCGATTTTTTTTTATGACGAGATCAAGATCTGGTCAGTTTACTTCTAATGACGAGATGTCTCGTCAATCAAGATCTAATCAGCTTTGCTAATGACGAGATACCTCCGAAACAACCACCAGGAGGGTTAAACAGGCACTCTCAGCATGAATTTGATCTGAGATGTTTCTAGTTTTCGGATACTTAACCCTCCAGGTGGTTGTCTCGATGAGGTATCTCGTCATTAGCAAAACTGACCACATCTTGATGGACTATACATCTCGCAATTAGAAAAACTGACCAGATCTTGATCTTGCCATCGAAAAACTAATATATTTGTGACTGTATATCTCGTCATTAGAAAAATTGGTCAGAACATGATGAACAAGATATCTTGCCAAAACTACTTGGAGGGTTCAGGATTGGACAAGACCTTTAAACGCTCTAATTTCAGTAAACACAAGTAAAAGTTTCAAAGTTCTGTAACAAATTTATTTTTCGATGGATCCTCTTCAAATTTAGAAACAGATTTTCTGTTCGGAGGAATTATCTAAGCTTATAAGCCAGTATATTGGGATAGTAAAAGAATACTACCCTTCTCTTAAATCCCGTGACCGGTTCAGAGGGTTAAATCAAATTTCCTCATTTAAACTTTGTCAAACAGGTACTCTCTGCCACGGATTCCATAATAGTTTCCATTTTTCGGATTCTCAACCCTCTTGGTGGTTGTCTCGATGAGGTATCTCGTCATTAGCAAAACTGACCAAATGTGTTTCTTAGGATTTCTACTATTAAAGTGTTTTTTGGGAAGACTTTTTAATGAGTAACTTCTCTTTACTAGTCTAGGCATACACAAAGAGCTTAACGTAGCAGTAAAGCGACTATAGTACGTGTAAGATACATTAAAAAGGCATTACATTGTGTAATATTTTCCGGGATTACGATGCTGATTACTGGAAAAATTAGAATTAGATTAAATGTATGTTTGCACTTCTTTACGATTTCACAAGACTAAGCACCCCATCTTAATGAGCAATAAAACCTTTCCAAGGGATTCTATTCAGTCGAAATGACCAATAGAAGCGTTCCAAAGAATTCTATTCTATGGAAATGACCATTAAAATCTTTCCAAAGGATTCTTCCCTAAAGAACTGAGCAATAAAAGCGTTCCAAAGGATTCTATTCCAAGGAAAGGATCAATAAAATGTTTTCAAGAGATTCTATTCTGAGGAAATTAGCAATAGAATTTAACACTCCACATCCTATCACCTAGTTTGATCGGCCCGATACTAGATGAGATAGTGGACCCCTCCTGAAAACAAATAGGGAAAGAACACATGGAACAACACGATATGTTGGTAGATAAATAAAAAAGATCTTATGTGATCTGAATAAAATACTTCTATGTGCAAGTAGATAACTCCAATATTTTGTTTTGAATGTTAATCGAGGTTTGTTAAATAGTTTATAAATAGCAAATTTTTATTTCGAGGTGCTGAAAATATTTAGAGGGTAATTTTAAAAGGCAATTGTTTAAGAGAATAAGTTGAAAATATTTAAGGGAGGCTCATTTAAAAACCTATCATTTAAGAGAAAATAAGTTGACAAATTTAGAGGGGGACATTAAAGAATCCGATTATTTAAGAGGGAATAAGTTGAAAGTATTTTAGGAGGTCCCTCCTAAAATTAAAAAGTCAATTATTTAAGAGAACACAAGTTGGTAATTAGTTTTAGGTTTAAAATACTTTTATTGAGCGATTTATTAAAAATTGCGTTTATTTGTAAATGTTAAATGGTAGTTTTCTTTTGAATTTATTTAACGTGGTGTGGAAGTTTAGGGTGAAGGTTCCAACTCAGGTGTTGACCTCGTCATCTGCCAGTGGTTTAAAATTACGAGATGTCCTCGTATCTTTCTCTTCGGGATTGATCCTGGACCGTCACCAATAGCCGGTTGTGTTGCTCAAGTGTACGTAAATTTAAATACCTACTTCTTGAATTTATTTTTTTCGTAGAAGTATAACTTTTCCGTTGAAGCACGTGTACAGAATATGGAGCATGTCCCGTATTACGTGAATTTCCCTTATTCTGAAATATACTAACGGAAATTTGTGTGTATATTATTGGAAACATGTAAAATAATTTTCATGTTATAGAAAACATTCTCTGGAAACGAGTGCTTTAATTAATGGAAATTAATTTATCAATGTTTTGTGCCCCAAATCAGAGAATTAAGTTTGCTCATTTACTGTATCCACGGAATTTTAAGATTCCGTCCACTAGTTTCAACTTGACTCCGAAAGCAAAGGAAACATTAAGAAATCATTCTTGCCATGGTGATAAGAAAAGGACTCAGATAAGGACTTCTAAGATAGGACGGGAACGTTCAAAAAAGATCGGAAAATACACCATTAGTAAAAAACCTACATTGCCTATCTGGTTAACATGGGGATTCCGACCACAGGATGCCAAAACAACCTTTCTCTTTCTTTCCATCCTTTCTTTTCACAATTACATGACATTGTCTGCCTTGTGTTTTGCGCAGCTTGGCCAAATATGGCCCTTGCGTCATAAAACCCCAAACCAACCTACATCGCGCAAGATTTTAAATGCAAGGCTGATTTAACCTTATGAACATCGCAAGATTTTTGAATTGTGGAGTGATGCTTCTATCCCACAGCACACACACTTAATGACTAAATAACCACACATTTCTAAGTAATCTAGATTATTTCAACCCTTAGAAATATTCTATTGGACCTTTCCTTAGAATAGAATTCTTTGGATCTATTCCATTCGTCCTTTCCTTGGATTGGTTGATTGATTGTTTTATGGCGCAGGGTCCATATTTGGCCATGCTGAACCAGACGCAAGACATACAATATCCAGTAATAGACACATACTGAACGTTTTACTGACACAGAAGAGAGAAATACACCCAGGGAGGAATCGAACTGCGCTGCCTACAACTCTTAGCTTGCTCTAGCAAGCTACGAGTTGTAGGCAGCGCAGGTGATTATGCCCACTGCTAGATCAGTGGGCATAATCAATGAGCCACGATGGTCCTTTCCTTGGAATAGAATCTTTCTTTGCAATGATTCTAGTTTCTTTCCTTATATATATGCCGCTGTAGTCCGGTTTCTAGAGTAGCGGATTAGCAAACGGAGGGTTGGGAGTTTGAAATTCGATCCTATCGAAAGACCGTCGTGTACGTGGGGAATGGCGCATGTTAAATGTGTCATGGCTTCCAATGTCCATGTTGGCGTGGAAGTTTGGAGGGTGGGTTGCTAGTTCAGGTGTCAACCCAGTCATTTGACCTTGGTTCATAATTACTAGGTGTTATCTTCGGTCTTTCCCTTTGGGATCGATCCCGGACGCATTTTGCGTGCTTGTGTTTGAACCACGGTCAGATGACGAGGTCACACCTGTGCTGGCACCCCACTCTCCAAACGTCCACACCACGCCAACGTGAGGACATTTCAGGTCACGACAGATTTAACGTGCACCAGTCCCTTTTGTACACGGCGGTCTTTGGTTGAATTCAAACTCGAAACCGTCCGGTTGCTAATCCGTCGCTCTATTGGCTACCGTTGACTGAAGAGAATTTCGGAAGGCTGTTTCAGTTCATGAACACATAACGTCCAATATTCTCTCCATTGCAGATTACGTAAATGACTGTAATGGGACTCCTTTCTACCTAAATCGAGTTGGAAATAAAACGTGTAATGCTCTACCTTGAGTAATGGGTTTTATATCTCAACGGTTAAAAAGCGAGTCTCGAGTTTCAGAAACGAGTTGGCATTGTTGGAGGGGCTGTTTCCTACTCACATAAACAGAACGCAATTTCACTCCTATTTTCCTAGGAATAGTATCCTCGTAGGATTATTTTCACAATATTCGCGTTGAACTCGAATTTTCTCCGCAGGAAAAGATTCGTGGGAATGAAACCTCGCGTAGAATGGGGTGTTCGCCTTCTGAATGTTTTTCTCGTTTGCGGAATGTGGCGTTTTGAAAACTCCATTAGAAAGAAGAGCAGTTTTCTGGCTCATTAGACGGGGAACTATAACTACGAACACAGGAAACGGCTTTCTGCATTGCTGTATTGACGGCTGTATGGCTAGATGCCTTGTACGAACTATGAAGCGAAGTTAAGAATCGCGCTTTTTGCTTTCAGTGCGCATTGTCTTGAATTTGTTAGACGCGAATGGTGTTTTATATCCTAAAAAGTATCCATGTAGTCCTCTTTTAACACTCTGAGGGGTTAAATTAGGTCTCAATTTAACTTATTTCTTGGTCCTCTTAATTTATGAGGGGTTCGCACGCATGATTACACCTTGCAACCTACAATCTTCCATGCCTAACTTCTACTACGTTTTGACTTTCTTGACGAATAGAACCTTTCCTAAGGATTGTATTCTAAAGAAAAGACCAATTGAATATTCCCGGGGGATTCTATTCTAGGACAGATAGAAACTTTCCAAAATATTCTATTTTAAAGAAGACCGGTAAAATCTTTTCAAATGATTCTATTTTAAAGAAATAAAAAAAAGTAGAATATTTCCAAAGGACTCTATTCCAAGGAAGTGAGCAATAGAATTTTTCCAAAGAATTCTGTTTTAAAGAAGTGAGGAATAGCACCTTTGCAAATGATTCTCTTCAAGGAAGCGAGTCAGAATCTATCCAAAGGCTTCTATTCTAAGCAAGTAAGCAATAGATTATTTCCAAAGGATTATCATAAGGAAATGAGAAATTAAAGTTTACCAAAGAATTCTATTCTAAGGAAATGAGTAATAGAATATTTCTTTCCAAATTATTTTATTTTAAAAAATTAGCAACACAATCTTTTCAATGGATTCCATTCTCGGGGAATAAGCAATATAATATTTTCAATGTATTCCATTCTAGGGGAATTAGCAGTATAATATTTTCAAGGGATTCTATTCTAATGAAATTAGCAATAGAATCTTTCCAAGGATTCTTTTCACCAGGTTGGACCAATAGAATCTCTCCAAGGTAATCTATTCTACAGAGTGGACGAATAGATATTTTTAAAGGATTCGATTCTAAGGAAATGATCAATTGAATCGTTCTAAAGAAAAATCTTTCTTTGGAACTTTTGATAACTTTTGTAACTTATTTGATAACTTGATAACTTTTTCTTTGGAAAAGCGCAATAGAATTTTTCTAAAGTTTGTGAAAGAATCCTTGGATTCTTTAGAAAGATGGGATTATTTAACCATTAACTGTGTTGTGTGAAATGAGTAACACTACACTACTCGGAAAATCTCGTGACGCTCAGAGGATTAATCAAGCTTTATCTGAGGTCATTTTTTTCAGTAATGAAAAAAGATCATTCATTTGAAACCCATGATTTCTTTATACCCTTACTAGCTAAATAACCTGGTGTTGCTCGGATTGAATTGTTTATAATTCATCATAATATACTCAATATTATTCCTATGGAGATTTTTATTTGTTTTTAGCCCCCTATAGACCCAGGACAAACCGAACGGGGTTAATATATAGCCTATGTGTCCCGCAGAATTCTACAGGATGAATGTACCAAATTTAGCGCGAATTGGTCTGACATTGATGGCATAAATGCGCAATGCTATTCCTATGAGTATTTCGAATTGTTTTTAGCCCCCTGTACCATATCGACTATATAAAAAGACCACTTTATATAAAAATAATCTTGTATTATAAAAATTTACATTCCAATAATAAAGCTACAGTTTAAGAATTTGCAGACTGGATACAAAAACGATATGATAGTGAGCCATTTTCAACGCAACCGCAACCATCTGCGATTGCATCATACTCTAATATTCTAAAAACCCAAAGTCATCTTGAAGTAACACCCCTCTGCACACCCAAGACAAATAGAGCGGGGGTCAATATGTAGCCTACGTTACTCGCAGTATTCCAAAGAATAAGTACCAAATTTGGTGTAGATTGGTCAAACGGTATTGATTTGTATAGAGAACAGACAGTTGCCAACTCTGCTTTATATGTATAGATTTGAGACTGGAAGGTACGTTTGCTCTTTTCGGAATACATTATGCTCATGTAGATATGTACGTTTTCATTTATTACAATTTGTTTTCTAACCGAAAGCTTTAGCCAGTGCACATTAGCATTAAATATAAACTTTTCATAAAAACTTAGATTTTGAATAGGGCTTAGAGAGGAAAAGTATGAAATTGATTTTTAAGTGTTACAAATGCATAAACAATGGCTTTTAAAGGATAAAAAATAGTTTTCAGGTTCGATTTTTTTAATAATAGAGAGAAATTTTCAAAGAATCGGGAAGGTTCTATTTAAGAAACCGCATGTATTCGAGTTCAGAAAAAAGTACAAATTCCTTGTCTTTGTGTTTTTCAATTATAACGCATCAAAACTCGATTATCTGTTTGAAAATAAAGCAAAATATTTGGTTACTTGATGAGATTTGGGGCTTTCATTTAATTTTGAACAATGTTCTTAATTATAAAAAGTAATGGGTTGACTTTCAGTGTTTGTAAGTGAATGAATAAAAATGATTTTGTGTTTTAGTGGATTTGAAATCACTGAAAATTATAATTCTAATAAATATAAATATTTAGTCGACTTTCAAAAGTTAGGTCCATTGGAATATGAGTGGATGATTTGATTTATCAAACATCATTTGGAACTTCAATGCTCAAATGTGCTGTAAAATTTTAAAATCACGTATTCGAGTAGCAACATATTCGAGTCCGAATGTATCTACTGCTAGTTATAGATGGCGTAGGTTCGATTCCTGTAACTTACCATGGGGTATTTCTCTCTTATGTGTCAGTAAAATTTTTGTGTTTTTATCTCCACTTCAAGACGTCGTCTGGTCACCTGACCGTGATTCAAAATTACGTGGTGTTGTCCTCGGATCTTTCTAGGATTGATCCCGGACCGTGACCAATAGCCCGTTGTGTTGCTCCAGTGTGACGTTAATTAAAATACCATACTCGACGTTGTCTGCCTTGTTTTGCATAGCTTGGCGAAATATGGTTCTTGCACCATAAAATCCAACCAACTTCTAATGTATCTGCGTAGGTATAAGTATGTTTTGTGATTTCCAAAAATTCGCATGCGTCGGTTGCATAGGTAATATAACATTAGAGAAGCTTTAGTGAGGCTCTAGTGAGGAGGCATATGACTTTGGAGAGTTCATTTCTTGAAAGGTAATAAGCTGGTTGGGGGAGAGTGTTGCCATACGTAAACTCATAAAATCATGTATAGCGATCACAAAGGTGATTACTTATGTTGCCAACTCATTATGACTGATATCGCTGCTGAACCGAATGATTAGCCGCCAGTTGTCATCGTAGAAGAAATATAAAAGTAGAGTGAGCAATCGTAACCTTTTTATGTGCCCAGGATCATGTGACCCAAACTAGTAGTAACGTGACTCTTAGACTTCAACTACTTTCGTCTGTTGGACACGAAATGTTCATCATCTAATTGGTCCACGGGAAGGGAGAAGACACCCATCCATTGATTCATCATCTGATTTGTCCGAACCGCATAGTAGTAAACTTTGGCAATTTCCCCATATTTGTCGTCACTAAAAGAAATGAGCATTCACACATCTCCCGTCATAAGATGTTATATCGCTAAATGAGGCGATACGATGCCAAGTTGGACATCCATGTCAGTTTTTCACAGTAGTCAACCGAGTTCAGTTTAGTCTCTGCCTGGTTCAGTTTAGTCACTGCCTAGTTCAGTTTAGTCACTGCCTAGTTCAGTTTAGTCACTGCCTAGTTCAGTTTAGTCACAGCCGAATTCAGTTTAGTCACAGCCGAATTCAGTTTTGTCACAACCGAATTAAGTTTTGTCACAACCGAATTCAGTTTTGTCACAACCGAATTTAGTTTTGTCACAACCGAATTCAGTTCAGTCGCAACTGAGTTGAGTTTAGTCACAGCCTAGTTCAGTTCAGTCACAGCCTAGTTGAATTCAGTCACATCCGAGTTCCGTTTAGTCACATCCGAGTTCCATTTAGTCACAGCCGAGTTCCGTTTAGTAACAGTTACAGCCGAGCTTAGTCACAAAAAGTAACAAGTACCTGATACCTCATTAAGTAAAAACATATATATATTAAGTAAAACAAAATAGTAAAAACATTGATTGAGTAACCTCATAACCTCATTGTTATCTAATATTGCTAAGTATCATACGTATCTTTGTACTGGTTAACCCCAAAAGACGAAATTTGAGGAAACAGCTATCTCGATAAACACTGCGATACTAATTTAACTTGCCAATTTCTTAAACACGATGTTAATGAATATTTACATAACAAAATCGTGTTCGCACTTCTTTTGCGGAATTATTTACACTAATGTGCAATGCTTTATAAATCTTCCCTTAACAGTACGCATCTGTACAGAAAATTCAGTTTTTGTCCCGTCTTAAAAGGGCAAACATATCGAGGGAATGTTTATGGATTATAAGTCATCCTCGCAAATTACTGCTCACTACCTCAGTCCATTTTCTCTCCCATAATCGTTTCTAAACGTTAAAATCAAACAAGTGCGGTGCCCAGTATTGTTTTAATTTTCTGTTTATGAAGTTTTTCTCGACTCATTAAATGTCTGCTTTGAGTGGAAAATTCATCCTCCAAATCCTGTTCGTGAAATACGATTTCTATTTTATTTATTAGTGACAATTCTTGCATCTCGAAACAACTAGGTACTAATTAATTTAACGATTGTTCTATGTGCATTGTTTCTGGATTCATTACATCTCTAAGTAGTACTCAACTAAGCACTTGCTTAATTTAAATATATATTCAAGCTGCATTGATTTAGTATATTTATTGAATCCCTAAACAACAAAGCACTAATAAACAATTCTCCAATATGCATTGGTTCTGAATTCATTGCAGCCTTATAAATAAACATTAATTTAACGATTCTTCAAAATACAATCAGTCTGGATTTATTGCATCTCTTGCAACTGAAATTTTATGAAAGGCGTATTGTTTTTCAAGTTGTATTGTTTTTGGAAAGGCAAGACCACGAAGAATATGGCTTTCAAAATGGTACATTGTTCTAATTCAGGATTGTTTCCTTATTGTAAATATCTGCATTAAATTTAGCTTTTACCTAATGGGACTGAAAGTGATCGATGTCCAAAAATCAGTTTGGTTGGTTGGTGCATTGAATTTTATGGTGCAAGGGCGTATTTGGCCAAGCTGCGTCAAACACAAGACCAATAACATCAAGTAATGGACAAACACAACGAAACTTTTACTGACGCAATGAAAATACACCGTTATTTCTTTATTTTCGCAATCTAGATGGACAAAATTCAACTATCTTAGTGTCGCAGATTGTCAAAATACACCATATCTCAAAAGAAGTATATACAACTAGCAAGGTCACGGGGTATTTTTATAAACAATTCCTCCTAACAGGAAGTACAGGGGCTCAAAGTCTGACTTTCTGCGTTGACTGCCAAACGATCCAGACGCGAATGCGTATCAGTTCTTTGAGTATAATTGAAAAGTATAGGTTCTATATTTTCGTTAGCGCTATTTGTGGGATACTATCATTTTCTTCTGATTATCAAGGTATGTTTACGTGTTTTTATTTTCTTAAATACCATTTAGTTAATTTGCAAGATGCTTTTGAATTTGTAGCTAATTAGCATCAAAAGCAACTGCAAATTTCAAAATTTAACTAGACTTTTAACACATATAACCGTATATTACCAAGACATTACATGTGGCTTATAGCCTACTCATTTCGTGTGCGCATAACACAAATTTTCTTGCGCAAATTTGCGAAAGTGATAAGTTTTCCTTAAATTTCAGAATGACTGGAAATTCCTTATCAGTCCATTTTTAACATTTAGATGAAAAATTCGAAGCAAACAAGGATGGATGCTATTACGATATGTTTCTAAAGAACTGGGAGTATCTTTGTTACCAGATAATGTTTTAAATAGTATTAAAGTGAAAATTCGAAGTTTCTGTCAAAGCATTGAGCAAAAGTGGAGTAAAGTGGCACAAAGAACGATTCCTTAGAAAAAATTTTCATTGGCTTCAAGGAAATCTTTAGTTTTTGCATTATATAAGTAGTGATCTATCGAGTAATTTACAAAATGGGTTAACAAATAGGCCTGGAAGGCCTCAAAGATTTTCAAGCTTGCAGTTCGAAGTATAAAAAACGAAGTTACAAACCTTGTAGAGACAACTACTCAAGAGGCATTGTCAATGGCCACAGAAGTAAAGTTGGGTCATTCCTTGTGAAATGAGCAAAAATCAGAAGAAACCTGTGGACGTAGGGTGACGGATTTTCATGAAATTTGCTACAGGGGTTAAGTTTATGCATAAATAACGATATCCAAAATATTTTGGCTCGAAATGAAATACTTGGGAAGTTTCAGGCATTTTAAGGACTTGCAACTTTGAAGAGCAGTTGTGAAATCGATTGATGTTGCATGTTTGAAGATTACTTTCTCAAAAACTACATAACGTAGACAACAATATTTTATATTTTTGTAATCTATGAAGAATTCTCTTTTGATCTATTTTGGAAACAATAATTTTAAACATCATATTTAAGCTAAAAATTAGTAGCGAAGAATGGAAAATAGTCGATTTTGATAGAATTAAAAAGGTTTCTATGGGCTAAAGGAATTTAAATGCATCGTTGAAATTCATGTCAGATACAGTGCTAGGTATGATAAAACTACTGCTGAAGTTTGGATGTCGGCTTTTATTTCCTTCATCTTCCAAACAGTAAAGGAAAATTATAAAATGACTATTTTCCACTTAAAATAGGTGCGCAATGAAATGGACAGCTCTGACGAAAACTATATTTTGGAAAAATGTAGTTTAATATGTCTATTGTAAAAAAAAATCCGGATTGTATTTTGAGTCCAAAGCAACAATAACAAAATTAGTAAAACGCAAAAACACGTTCTTGCCATTCCAAACAATTAGCAACTGAAAGTTTCGTCGCCAAACGATTATTTGGATGTTCTACGACGGGTTACCATATTCCATCAGTATCGCAACTAACTGGCAATGTTTATTATCGCCAATCATAGCATTTCCTTCCCATTCTATGCACATTGCTCGTTTCAAGTGGCAATAATGAAATGGAAACAATGAAACCCCAAATCAACAATTAAATACCAAATTATCTTTAACTTTTGAAGGAAATTTTAAAAGACATTAAGCATTTAAAACCTTACTTGATTGTCTTCAAATTCACTTTCAATCTGATAAAGTTTTCTTGTTCAATTTCTTAGTTGCTTAAATTGAAATTTTCCTAGTGCTGCCGAATCCTGAAATCTTTACTTATTTCACTAGTGATTGTGATAAATATGGAAAAAGGATTCGTGAGTTCTGCACATTTGGGAGAATCGAGTTTAATAACGATGTTTAATTTTTTTACTTTCAAAATTCGTGTTTACCTGACTAATAATGCTTAATATTTACAAAACGCATTTAATATTAACAAGCAGTAGTTTTTAATACTTACGTTTCCAAAGGAAAAAGCAAATCGAAGAGACCTCTCTAACAAAATTAACTTTCCATCTAATTATTTCACTGGAAACACTCCTTGGATTAAGCAAAAAAGACTAAAAGAAATTTCATGGGAAATTTTGCACGTGCACCATATAATAATTATATTTCATTCTTATACCGCATTTTTTATATTATCGGAGGTTATAACTCATCAGCTGCGATAAAAAAAGCAAATTTATGTCTAGTTGAAAATTTTCCCGAGACAAAAATAATCAAATTACAGTAATGAAAATTTCAGGACATATAATAGGACATCTTGCTCTTTTATGTTGAAAAGTTTTGATGTTCTTGGAGCTTCCCTCACAGTGAAATATGCATTTTTAAAAGTTGGAAAATTCGTATTTTTCCATAATTTTTACTTTTAAATGTTTTTCTTTATAAAGGAGTAGAAATACAATCACTAAATTACGCCACGCTATTTGTTCGGAAAGGCTTTTCATTAAGAATAATTTTTAATATTGTCTTTCCACTACTAGAGATACCAGAGCAATTTGAAATTTGTAGCAAATTGGCGAAATTTCTATTTTTGTCGGCCCCTTAGATTCATCAATGACGGCCACTAAATTATATTCTGACGTTTCCTAAGAGACCCTTTCTGAAGAATGCAACGATATAAAAATTTTAAATTTGTCAATAACTTATTGAAATATAGGGTCGCAAACAGGCTACTTTCAGTGCTAGAAAATCTGAATTTGTGACCTTGAACTTTAAATATTAATAATTAACAAAATGTAGATTTCTGAAACCTAATATTGTGCAGTTGGTCATTACTATATGTGACCTATTTAAAAACTGATTTTCATTATAATCGGTGATATGCCAGCCACAGCCGATTTGCTCATTTTGCGTGGAATGACCCAGTTACGAAAGGCAGGAAATAGAGATTCCGCCTCAATTGTCAAAGAACTCTGTTGTAGAAAGCAACAGAATACAGTAATGAAAATTGCACGTAGGTCTTTATTAAAACCAATCTGCAAATCAAGCACTTGCACAAATAGTTGACGCCAATCTTTCCACTCAACAATACAAAATTATACGTCAACAAGTAAAGGACATCAACTTTAAATTATATCCCCTGATTCTGAAGTTAAAGCAGCTAAACAGTTTTGTTATCTTTCCGGGATCATCGTCACGGAAACATCAGCTGAAGTACAAATACAGTCATTTATCAACCACACTGTTAGGCGGTTATGTTCAATTAAAGAACAAGTCCTTAAAACTGGTTTTGTCAAAAGATAGTACCTTAAATATAATTATAAAGTGGAGCTGTGATGGAACTGAACAAAATAGATACCAACAAAAATATTCAGAACATCAATCTGACCAAAGTTTGTTTAGTATTTCTATGGTACCTTTACAAATCCTTGCAAGTACAAATGAGGGTAAAAAAATTATTTGGCCAAATCCTGCACCATATTCGACCAGACACTCGTCCGATCAAATTTCTTTTTGCCAAGGAATCAGTAGATTTAATTACTATGGAAGTAAATAATATTGAAAATCAAATTGCTATGCTCTCACCCACAAAAGTATTTCTAAATGAGATGGAAGAGCTTGTTAAAGCTATATTAATTTTTAGCATGGTAGATTTTAAAATGTGTAATGCTGTATCATCATGTAAATCAACCTAAAGATGTTATTTGTGTGGAGCAAAACCAAGCGAAATGAATAAACTGAATATTGTTTCGCAAAAAGTCGTAGACAAAAACTTTCTTTTAGAGTATTACATTCTTAGATACATTTCTTTGAATGTGTACTCCATATCTCATGCATTCTTGAAATTAAATCGTGGCAAGTTCAGGGATTATAAAATAAGAAGAAAGTGGCCTCCAAAAAAAGCAAGTGCAAGATAGGTTTAAAGCTGAGTTGGTTGATTTCCAGAAGTGTTGAATTTGTTGGAAGAACCCTCTCTTACTCTTGACTTGAACACATCAGTAAGTTACTTAGATAGTTGTCGTATCTGGTTCTATTTAATGGGTTATCAGCGAATCTCAGGCAATGCAGACAGCACAAACATTTATTATATAACAAAATATTTACAATTTACCAAGGAGCGTCCTACACGACCACTCCATGACCATATCATCCGAATATCACTTGTTCGATCGTAACACACTCTGACGGTGCTTTTAGCGCCATCTGTAGGGTGATTGAATCCCTAATACGACATCTCCCCCGCAAGATATGGGTTTGGGGTTTTCTCAAAACATAAACACAGATCTGAATTTAAATATTATGGACTCAATCACCTAAATATTATTACACCATATCAACAGTAAAGAAAAATGCAAAATAAAAATGTATATACATATAAGAATAATAATGCTAATAAAATACGAAAGCATATAATAACAGACATTATGCTTAAAGTCACAATAATAAATTTGTCACTACTTCTCTTCAGAAAATAGTCTGGATAATGCATCAGCATGAGGCATTTTGACTCCTGGACAATGTTTTATTGTTAAGTTATATCTTTGAAGAGCAAAAACCCACCGCTGTAGTCGTGAAGATTGTGGAGCACATTTTGTAAGGTATGACAAAGGGTTGTGATCAGTGTACAGTTCTATTTTGGACCCGAAAACTAGAGTTTCAAACTTCTTCAAACTCCACACAATAGCGTACCCTTCTCTCTCTATTGTAGACCAAGCTTGTTGAGTTTTATTCAACTTCTGGCTCACATATGCAATAGGTCGGAGTAATCCTTCCATTCCTTGGGACAGACAAGCGGCGATACCATACTGGGATGCATCACTGTGTATTATGAACGGTTCACTCATAACTGGAGTGTGCAAAGCTGGAGCTTTCATTAGAGCAGATTTCAGTTTGTTGAAGGCAACTTCGTGTATATCCAGCCAAGGTAAATTTTCAGGAATCCTCTTTTTTGTTAACTCTGTAAGAGGTAAGGCAATCTCTGCATAGCAAGGTATATATTCCCGATAATAATTGCACAATCCAAGCATGCTTCTAAGTTGTTTCTTGGTCTCAGGTACAGGTATTTGAGCAATTGCTTTTATTTTGTCTGGATCTGCTTGATGCCTTCCAGATCCGATAACATGACCTAAATATTTGATTTCAGGTCTTGCAAATGTACATTTGTGTAAATTCACAGTAAACTGTAGTTCTTCTAATTTTGAAAGAATAAGATCCAAGTGTTTTAGATGATCACTCATGTTGTTAGAAAATATAGCTATGTCGTCAATATATGCACGACTAAAATCTCTGTATGGTGCTAACGCTTTGTTCATTTCTCGTTGAAAAGTCGCAGCAGCATTTCTCAAACCAAATGGCATTACTTTGAATCTATACTGTGCTCTGTGAGTCTTGAAAGAAGTAAAATCACGACATTTTTCTTCCATTGGGATAGCCCAATATCCCTTCAACAAGTCAAGTGTAGAAATAACATTTGCTTTCCCTATGCTGTGAAGTAATTGAATGGCATCTTCCATAGGAAAATCATCAGCCTTTGTGACAGCATTGAGGGATCGATAATCAACACATAAACGCATGCCTCCATCCTTTTTGTTTACACACACAACAGGATGAGCGATTTCTGCAGAACTTTCTTCTATTAAGTCCAATTCAAGTAGCTCTTCAATTTGGGTATCTACTTGTGATTTCAAAGATTCTGGTATCCTATAAACATATGGTTTTGTCCTTTCTTTGCCTTCCTCAAGTCTTATTTTGTGTTCACCAACTTGTGCAACTTTCAATTTTCCACTAAATAAATCTTTATGCTTCTGTAATATCTGAATCAGTTGACTTCTTTCTCATGTAAATCGTATAAATTTATTTTCCAAATTTTATCAGACAGTTCTTGTTGATATACAGTTTTAGGAGAGGCATGAATTTCACCAAATTCTTCATCATCTTCAAAAACAATACCAACTGCATTCATTCTTGGGTAATATCTCCTTATCTTATTTACATGGCAGTGTTGTACTTTTCCTTCAGGAAGTTTCACTTTGTAAGAATGTGGCGATGGATGCTCGACTATCTCCCCAGGTCCGGTCCATCGTGCATATAACTTGTTGGAAGAATCTGGAATTAGTAAGTAAACCTGCTCTCCTAATTTAAATTCTTTGGATCTTGTGCGGCGATTAAAATAATCCGTGTAGGCTTGTTGTTTTCCCGATGCGATAAGTAAGGCTTGGTCGGTTGCTCGTTCGAGATTTATTTTGAGTTCCTGGAGATAATCTACGACTGATTTGTCCATATTCAAAGGTATAGGAATTTCTCCACGCCAGCTAGATTTCAACACACTCAGAGGACCTCTTGCTTCTCGGCCATACATCAACTTGAATGGAGATACTCCGGTAGTACAGTTAGGAACTTCTCTATAAGCAAATAACAGAAACGGAATGTATTTATCCCAATTACTAGGATCTGTTCGGATAACATGCTGAAGTGCATTTTTAAGAACTTGATTATATCTTTCTACAAGTCCATTACTGGCTGCATATCCTGGTACTGAAAATCTAGGAGAGGATCCTAAGCGATTCATGAATTCTTGAGTAAGTTTCGATATAAAGTTCGTACCTTGATCACTTGCTATAGTATTTGGTATTCCAGTTCTCATGAAAATTTCCAACAGTGCGTCACATGTCGCCTTAGCAGTTAAGGAACGCAAAGGAATTGCTTCCGGCCAGCGAGAATGTTGATCAACTAAACATAACACATATTTATGACGACGAGCTGAGGGAGGCTCAATAGGGCCTATAATGTCCACATTAACACATTCAAATGGTAATTCCGGTCTGAGAACAGGAGTAATGGGAATTTTATCAATCATTTTCTCTGGGCTTCGGAGTTGGCATTCTTTACATGTTTTACAAAATTCGGCGATTTCACTAGTCATGTAAGGCCAATAAAAACTATATCGTATTCTTTCATTCGTCTTTTTCATTCCCATGTGACTTCCAAAAACAGATTCATGAGCTAATTTTAAAACTTGAGCTCTTCTCTTTTGCGGTAAAACCAGTTGCTGAACGGTCTCTCCTAATATTTTATCTTTGTGGAATATTAATCCATCGATAAAAAAGAAGTTTCCCTTTCGAAGTGATAAATTTTTTCTTATTTCTTTTAACGTATCACAACTGTTTTGTTCTTCACGAAGTCGAAAGCTTTCACTTTTGCACGATAGTATTCCGCTTTCTGGTGATTCTTGTTCTGATTCATCATTTCCGGTTTCAGCGCAGACTAAATAATCCTTTTCTTTCACTGGAAAAACACAATCCAATCTGTTACATTTAGGAATACATGTTTCTTTTCCATCTTCTGTTGAGCATTTTAGTAATTCATAAATATTTGGGGGTATAATGCACTGACCATGAACTTTGTCCGTTACTGCTGCAAGTATTTCAATCGGACGGCAAAGTCTATTTTCATCTTCGTTTTTTAATGAAACTTGGAATTTTGCTAATCCAGCTTCAATTTTTTCTCCGAAAGCACTAGTTAAAATTATTTTTCCCTTTTCAGTTTTTGATTCGGAAATAAAATTTGAATTGAAAACTGGGATTTGAGCTCCAGAATCGATCAGGCTTTTCAGTTCTCGATTATCTACGAGAATGTTTACATATTGAAGAGAGTTCATAGGAACATTTATTTTTTCTTTCACCAGATGCTCCGATCGTATTTCAGCAGTTAATATTTCATCTTCTGGTTTCTTTTCTTTCTTGCTAATATTTGTTGATCTGCTGTATCTTTTAGGACAATCTCTTGCGAAGTGCGATAAACCACATATGTAGCATTCCCTTGAAGTTGTATTTCTAGTGCTTTGGTAATCTTCTCTCGTCTTGAATCGATGTTCTCTGATGTGAGGGGGTGCATATTTCCGGTCTATGGAATTTTTCGTTTCTTCTCTGTTGTAATTAAAATTCTGATGTTTGAACGTATTCGTTTGATTCTCCTTCCAAAATGTTTCCTTCACTTTTTTGTTTACGTAATTTCGAACGTTTTCGTAATCATCTAGTTTATTTGCAATTTCTTCTGGTATTTTGAATCGAGACCATTCGTCGATGAAATGATCACGGATTTCCGATGGCACTTTACGCTTAATCTGATCAGTAATAATTAAATCAGACAGTTCTTCAAAAGTCTTTACATCCAGTCCTCTTATCCATTCTTGATAATAATTTTTAAGTTCATAGGCGAAGTCACACCACGTAATTTCGGGTTTCTTGTAGTGTTTCGTAAACAATTGGTGGAACCTTTCAGGAATAAGTTTATATCTTTTTAGTAAGAGTTCTTTCACCTTTTCATAATCATCCATCACTTCTTCGGTTTCTCTGGCAATTATTTGCGCAACGTCATAGGGTAGGAATCGTATTAGGTATGACACCCAATTTTCTTTCTTGATTTCCGTTCGTTTCACTTGACGCTCGAAGAGAACTAAGTAGAGGCTTATATCGTTAGTTTTGGGATCAAACTTCTGTAAAATACTTTGCAAGTCAAACCTCGGCTTCATGTTTACATCAGTTTGTTGAATTTCAGACCCATTCTTCAATCTTTCGTTTTCTAGACGCATCTTCTGCAACTCGAATTCCATTTCTTCTTTCCTTCGTCTTTCTTCAACTTCTTCTTTCCTTCGTCTTTCTTCAACTTCTAATTCTTCTTTCCTTCGTCTTTCTTCAACTTCTAATTCTTCTTTCCTTCGTCTTTCTTCAACTTCTAATTTTTCTTTTCTCCTTCTTTCTTCTATAATAGTATTTAAGAGTTCCTTCACGAACGGTTCATCATAGTTTTTATTTTCGGTTATAACTTTCTTTAGCTCAATTACAACCATGTTTTCGGTATTCAATATCCCCATTTCGGTAGCAACAGTCTTTAGAACTTCCTTTCTTGCTTTCGCCAAGAACGCCATAATGGGATCACGAAACAAAACTGTTCGATTTAAAACGAAAGTTCCACAATAAAGTTCCGAAAATCAAATTCAAAATTCACTTTGAAGCATTTCAACAAAAATCTTTACACCATTCTTCAATGTTCTTCAAAAGTAGTATTTAGCAGGAAACAAATATAAAAGTTCACAACAAGGAGCAGGACTCACCATGAAAACGAAAGCATATTTCCTCATTAAAATCCTGTCGACTGCGCCAATGTCGTATCTGGTTCTATTTAATGGGTTATCAGCGAATCTCAGGCAATGCAGACAGCACAAACATTTATTATATAACAAAATATTTACAATTTACCAAGGAGCGTCCTACACGACCACTCCATGACCATATCATCCGAATATCACTTGTTCGATCGTAACACACTCTGACGGTGCTTTTAGCGCCATCTGTAGGGTGATTGAATCCCTAATACGACAATAGTAGTTAGTCCGAGTAAATGTTTTCCCTTTCAGTTTTTCTTACTACATGTATCTGCTTTATTATAAAAAATAAATAGTTCAAGAGTATATTAACAAAAAATTGCAAATTACGGTTACTGATTTTGTATGTCTTACGAACGGAGCAACATTGATAGATTTGTTTATTTTTATGATATTTTTGCTTTTAAATACTGACAAAAATTGTTAAACATACACTCAAACTCGTAATTTATTACTTAATGACTCTTAAAATCACTCAAAACCAGTGAATTTTTGATGCAATTTTGTCCACCTAGATTGCGAAAATAACGCACTGTGCGACGGTTTGGTATGTAGGTATTTAATTAACGTCACACTGGAGCAACACAACGGGCTATTGGTGACGGTCCGGGATCAATACCAAAGGGAAAGATCGAGAACAACACGTAATTTTGAACCACGGTAACATCCGAGGACAACACGTAATTTTGAACCACGGTCAGATGACGAGGTCACCTGAGCTGGCACCCCACTCTCCAACCTTCCACACTACTCCAGCATGAGGACATTTGAGGCCACGACAGATTTAACGTGCACCAGCACCCTTTGTACCCGACGGTCTTTGTCTGGATTCGAACTTGCAATCCTCCGGATTTTAATGCGTTACTCTTAAAAACCGGGCGACAGTGGCACGCACGAAATCGGGAAAAATCTCTATTTTAAGTAAAATAATTCAAAAATCGATTATTTGAAAGTATGTTCCGTCTCGGTGTTTTTAAGAACATAAAGTCACTTGTGGAAAAACAACTGCTCGAAAACTCAAATAAAAGAAATGTTTAATTCCACCGAAACTTTAATGGACGATATTGTGTTTTCGTAAACGAGGTTTGGAACTTGGTCTTTTAAATCAACAGAAAATACCAGGGATAAAACTTGAACGCAATGTATGTGCAGTCTTTCCTTTCCCATAGAATCCAGACAACAATTACCGTCATTATTCAGTTCACATAGTTGGAGGCATTGTGTGGTTGATTAGGAAATCGTACGACCATCATCCAATTTACCCGAATACCGGCTATTCATCCTCCATTGTAGAAGTGCGTTTTTTACGTATTCACTTTCAAGAGACATGAAACGGTGGTTCCAATATGCAGCTCATACAACCGTCTTCTCGAATTGTCGGGCAGCTGCAGCACAGGTGGAAGAGCAACGGATTAGCAACCGGCGAGTTCGAACCTCAGTCCAGCCAAAGACCGTCGTGTACAGGGGGCTGGTTCAAAATTGCGAGGCTTTGTCCTTGAATCATCTTTCCTTCACGTTGGCGTGATGTGCAAGTTTGGAGAGTGGGGTGCCAGCTCAGGTGTGACCTCATCATCTGACCGCAATTCAAAATTACATGGTGTTGTGCTCGGATATTTCCCTTCGGGATTGACTCCAGACCGTCACCGGTAGCCGTTGTATTGATCCAGTGTGGCGTTAATTTAAATACCTACCTATCTACCTTGGATCTTTCCCTTAGGGATTGATCCTAAACCGTCGCCAATAGCCTGTCGTGTTGCGCGAAGTTAATTAACTACCTACCATATAATATAGTCACTCTGAAAACAGTCTTGAGTCGAAGTATAATTTTAAGCAGCTTAAGGGGCTTTAAAATTAGCTCTTAGACGTTTCTGCTGCTGTTTTTCATCCTACTTGGTCTAGACAAGAGCTAGACTATATTCATGAGTTTTTCACTTTTCAAAAATCAAAGACGAGCAAAGGATTGAAATAAGGATCTTCCCTGAATTCATAAAGTAACAATATTAAGTATGGAAACTCTTCATTTACTGAGGTCAAAATAGAACCGTGATTTAGATTTTCTAAGAATTAGGAAATTGGAAGATAACATCTTGATTGACCCCCTGGGCTTCCTACTCTGCACTCTTACCTTTTTTACGATGTTCTGAATTTTTAAAATGTATGTAGTCGTCACCTTCGTATTTCAAATGTATAGTTGTCATCGGACATTTAAAAAATGCGTATTTTCTCATCTTTTTAAGGTTTTAACGTTCATTTACTATTCTCTGTGTTGAAAAAAAATGTTTGCAATACAAAACTATTCTTTGTATTGAAAACAAAGAATCATCCTCTATTTATGTTTTTCAACTTCGATGTTTTTAACTTCGGTTTTTATAATATTCGAAAACTTAAATTTTAGACTATTTTACTACTTGGTTGTTTCACCTGTTTTTATTGGGTATGTTTAATCTTGCGTTTGGCAAGATTAAACATACCCAATAAAATGCTTGAATTTGAATTGCTATTGAAGTTTTGCCGAGAAAATTTCTGCATTTTCACTCAAATTATGCTTGTCCGCTAACGGAGCTTGTGCCACAAAACCAAATCAAACCAAAACCCTACTGAGCTAGCAACCTGCGAGTTTTAGGCGGCGCAGTCTCGAATACTATTAGATTCGTTTCCTCCCTGGGCATATTTCTCTCTTCAGTGTCAGTAAAAGTTTCCTTGTATGTATATGTCCATTACTTGGTATTGTATGTCTTGTGTCCGGCGCAGCATGGCCAAATATGGCCTTTCCACACCAACAATAAAACAACAACCAAGCAACTGATTAAAAGAGAAGCGGATTAGCAACCGGATGGTTGCGAGTTCGAAATTTGATCCAACCAAAGACCGTCGTGTCCGTGGGGGCTGGTGTACATTAAATTTGCCGTGGCCTCAAAAGTCTTCACATTGGCGTGGTGTGGGGGTTTGAAGAGTGGGGGTCAGTTCGAGTGATGACCTCGTCATCTGACTGATTCAAAATTATGAGGTGTCATTGGATCTCTCCCTTCGGTATTGATCCCGGAGCGTCACCAATAACCCGTTGTCTTGCTCCAGTGCGACGTTGGCTCAACTATCTAGCTGATTCTATCTTCTGAAGATTCTTGGTTCTAACTCGTAGTCAAGGCATGGATGTTCGTCCGTCTAGATTGAATGTTCTCCATAAACGAGTTGTGTGTAGAATGTGGATGTATGCGAGTTGTGACGTCAGCCTATTTCCCGTGGTGCACCACAGTAACGCTAAGTTAAGTGGTCCACAAATTTGCCTTTGCAGTGCTATAATGGTTAAGTTCAATTAGCCTGACAATAGCAAGAAACGTGTACCCTTAACCCTCAGTGGTTCACACGCATATATCAATTCTTCACCATAACATCACTGCTTGACTTCAAATCAGCTTCAAGCTTCTGAACCAATCGAATCTTTCCTCCAAAAGATTCCCTAAACCAAAAATAACCCGTTGTGTTGCCCCTCCAGTGCGACGTTAATTAAATATCTACCTACCTTAAACCAATAGATGTGGTCATTTAGTCACTCTGGGTTGTGGAGAAAAAAGCGCTACTACACTTCTCAAAAATCTTGTGAAGCTCACAAAGGGTTAAATTCGCTTGTGAAAAATTAAACCTCTTGGTTGTCTCGACGAGGTATATCGTCATTAACAAAACTGACCAGATCTTGGACGAAATATCTTGTCAGAAGAAAACACGATGGATTTCATTAAAAGAAAACTAACCAGATCTTGATCTCGTCATCATAAAAAAAATCGTCAATATCTTGATCTCGTCATCATAAAAAAAATCGTCAATATCTTGATCTCGTCATCATAAAAAAAATCGTCAATATCTTGATGAGATATCACGCCATTAGCGAAATTGGTCAGATCTTGATGGACGAGATATCTCGTCATAAGCAAAATTGCTCGGATCTTGATGAAGTAGACATCTCGTCATTAGGAAAATTGCTCAGATCTTGAGGGACGAGATGTCTTGTCAAAACCACTTTGAGGGTATAAACCGACACCCAATTACTCAAAAACTGCAAATTCTAATATACACGTTGTACGATACACAATATCTGTAAAACATTGCATCATTCGTTTGGACCAATGAGAAAAATAGGATTACTTATGGGATGACCCAATACAAGTGAAATATGGACCTCATACCCAAGTAGCTGGCATATACCGAAGTACACGGGACAGTGGTTTGTATCAGTTTGTATCAGCAACTTCCCATATAACTACTGAGTTATGACTGGTTCAAAGGATAAAATACTTTTCGAGGTTGCTACCATAACTCGTTTCACTAAGTGTTATTCCTGGAGTAGCTGGATTCGCCAAGTAACATATGTTTGAGATATACGATGCACTAACTCACGGATGAGGAGGTAAGGTATTGACTTTCCAGTTCTAAAAGGCAGGTTGATTGATCAACTACTTCATATCTCGCCGTAATTACTATTGATTTTTGCTTGATTCTAAGTTTTCCTTGTTTGTTAGATGGATTAAGGTAGCTCTCTGACTGATGTATCCGCTTTAATGCCCGATGTGGACCAATTGGTGCTTCGCGGAGAAAATGATGTGCAGTCATTTTAAACGACAAATGAGATTGAGCTTGAGGGGACTTCGAAGGCGAGCGTTAGGTTTTGTTTGAATAGTCGCAGAGCTCGAAGAGTCTGTATTTCTATTGTTTAAGCAAGATTTTGCAATAAAAATGTATTGATTCAGTACATCGTTAGTGAAATTTTAAGGTGAGGTCTTTTAACACTGAGGAGTTCACATGCGAATTTCCACCTTGCAATCTGCAGACTTCCCTGCATGACTTGTAACCTGTTTTGACCTTTCTCAACGATAGAATCGTTCCAAAGGATTACAAAGAAATGAGCAATAGAATGTTTCCAAAGGAAAGGAAGTGAGTTGGTTGGTTTTGAGTTTTTATGGCGCAATGGCCATATTTGGCCATGCTGCGCCAGACACAAGACATACAATATCAAATAATAGACACACACAATGAAAGTTTTACTGACACAGAAGAGAGAAATACACCCAGGGAGGAATGTACATGACAGGAATCGAACCTGCGACGCCTACAACTCAAAGGTTGCTAGCGCAGTGGGCATACCCACTAAGTCACGACGGCCCCCTCTAAGAAAGTGAGAATCAGAATCTTCCTAAAGGATCCTAAGGAAGCGAGCAATAGAATTTGTCCAAAAGATTCTAAGAAAATTAGCAATAGAATCGTTCGAAAGGATTAGTAAATGAGGATTTATATCTTTCCAAAGGATTCTAAGGAAATGAGAATTTCAATATTTCCTAAGGATTCTATGGAAATGAGAATCTGATCTTTCCAAAGGATTCTAACGAATTGAGCAATAGAACCTTTCCAAAGGATTCCAAGGTAGTGAGCAATAGAATCTTTCCTAAGGATTCTATTCTAAGGAAAGGACCAATAGAATATTTCTAAAGGTTGAGACTTCATGGATTTTTTCACCCAATAGATGTGGTTATTTAGTCATTAAGTGTGTTGTGGGGTAAAAGCTACACTACTCGGAAATCTTTCGACGCTCATAGGGTTAAAATTGATAGGTAATAGCAGAAAACAATGGTCGTATTTGGATTGAAGCTTACTTGACAACTTGAAATAACCAAAACACTCACAAAAAGTTACAGAACGGAGAAAAAGTTTTAAATGTAAACCTGTGATAACTTAAATTTTGAGTCACACGTTTTGAAACACTTACGCAGCTTAGAATGGTTACCTCGTGAATCATAACTGCGACTCGTGATGTTTCGGACAGCTTCACTAATTAGCTATGCCTCATGATGTCAGGAGATCCTTCTGAGAGCCATTTGTCCTCGCACGATGGGGTCGTAGTTATATGGATGACCATGTTGATTGCCTTGGTGATAATTCTGCAGTTTACTGACGGCGGCGTGTGCTAAGCCTAACTTAAGTTGTTGACTCTCCTGGATAACTGCATCCTGTCTTTTCCTGGTCCATAAATAAACTTATCTACTAGCTCAGGGATTCCTAAACTTTATATGCGAGTTGAAGGTGGCCCAGGTTTGATTCCGGTAAATATCCCTTAGTGTATTTTTCTGTGTCAGTAAAACCTTATGTGTTTGTCCGATACTTGATGTGGTCTGTCTTGTGTTTGTCCTATCTTCGCCAAATACGGTCCTTCCGCCATAAAAATTCAACCAGCAATCATCTATTTCCTACTTATTCTGAGAAACCAGTTTTCATAAATTAATTCAAACAGAAAAATTGCTCTAGCTTAAGATCAGTTTTGATAATGTCCGATACTTCTTCGAGACAACCACAAGGAGGGTTAACAGAGGTTACTATTTCATAATGCATCTTATAACTTCTGGTCAGTTTTCTTCTAATGACGAAGTATCTTGTCCATCAGGATGTGCTAATGTCTTTACAAATGACGAGATACCTCGTCAAGACAGCCATCAAGATTAAGTTTCGGTCACTTCTTGAGAAAGTTCTATAAGTATGATTTCAAATGTAATATAAATTTCCATTCATGTTTAAGTATTTCAGTCCCATCGAATTAAACATTCCAGTTCTAATCGAGTTAAATATTCCCGTCACTCAACTTTGGACAACACGGGGTTAAAGCCCTTCACGTGGTTTCTACGAGATATCTCCTCCATCAACCACAGACCAATTTTGCTAATGAAGAGATATCTCGTAATCAAGAAATTGCCGACTTTTTTTATGATGACGAGTTTAAGATCTGGTCAGGTTTATTCTAATGAATATCTCGTCCACCAAGATCTGGTCAGGTTTCTTCTAACGACGAAATATCTCGTCTATCAAGATCTGGCCAGTTTCCTAAAGACGAAATATCTCGTCCATTAAGATAGGATCAATTTTGCTAATGACAAGATACCTCGTCGAGATAACCACAAGGAGGGTTAACAAAGGTAACTATTTCATAATGCATATTATAATTTCATAAGATGTGGTCAGTTTTGTTCTAATGAAGAGATATCTCATCCATCACAATCTGCCAATGGTTTTGCAAATGACGAGATGCATCGGTGAGATAACCATCAGGAGCGTTAAATTTCGTCTCTTCTAGAGAAAGTTCCATAAAAGCATGATTTCAAATTTAATATAAAATTCCATTCACATTTAAGTATTTCAGTCCTACAGTCTAGTGGCTATCGAATTAAATATTCCAGTTTCTAAGAGTTCTTCCGTCCCGTTCAATGTGAATTCCATCTCAAGAAAATAACGAGAGTCCGCTAATTTGGGAGAAGTGGGGGTCTGTTTGCTATTCCGAAAAGTCTGTCTCCTTTTCCCAGAATCCACAGAAACTCCCGCGGAAGTCCCGGCATAAGGAATGAAGTTATGCAAAATAACTACTTTATATGCATCCTGCATCTGCGTAGTTGGAGAAAGAGAAGTAGATGTCAAAAGAAGTGCACAGAAAGGAGCACGAAGTAGTGTGCGTGCGAGTGTTAAATTTAGGACTTTCGCTGAGTTTAGACGATTTTCGGTATGATTATGAGAGGAATTTTCGTATTTCATTTTTCCACTTCAAGAAGGTAACAACAGTTGCTGGAGAATTTGAGAGAGTGATAAATGGAGTTTCTCTGTTCGGGGGAACTTTTAAAACTGCTTAAAATTGAGATGATTTCTTTTGGAAATGCTTTGGTGTGAACATTTTTCTTCGCTTTTGCTGGCAGTTTTGGGAGATGGATGTTTACTTGGCTATGAACTGAGTGTAAATACTTAATTTTGGATCGTTAGGGTTTCTAATTTTTTAGTAAAAGTTTCAAGTTTTCATTTAACTCTCCTGGTGGTTGCCTCGACGAGGTATCTCATTATAGCAAGACTGACCATATCTTGATGGACGAGATTTCGCGTCATTAGAAAAATGCTGACCAGATCTTGAACTCGTCATCATGAGAAATCGGCAATACCTTCATGGCGCGATATATCGTCATTAGCAAAACTGGTTAGATCATGATGGACAAGATATCTCATCGAAACCACTTGGAGGGTTAAATGTACATGCTTTGAAGACTATTTACCCGAAGCACCGACATACTAGCTACTTGCCGACAGAACCACATACTAGCTACTTGCCGACAGAACCACATACTGGCTACTTGCCGACGAACTAGCTGCATGACGACTCACCGAATACTTGCAACATGACGACACCGACATACCAGCTACATGCTGACACCGACATACCAGCTACATGCTGACACCGACATACCAACTACTTGCCGACGCACCGATATACCAGCTACTTGCCGAAGTAAGGCATTCTAGCGACATAACTACATACCAGCTACATGTCGACACCGACATACTAGCTATATATCCACACCGATATACTAGCTACATGACGACACACCGACATACATACTAGCTACATGAAAACACCGACATACTAGCTACATGAAAACACCGACATACTAGCTACACGACAACTTCGACACACCAGCTACATACCGACATACTAGCTACAAGACGACACACCGACATACTGGCTACATGCCAATATCGACATACTAGCTACGTGAAGACGCACTGGCTACACATTAAGGATTATTTTATACTAAGCGCTTTATCTGAAATATCTAAGAAATGAAAAGTAAGACAAATTTAATAGAAAGCTTCAAGGACAGCAAAAGAAAAACTAGGAAAATGAGAACAAAAGGAGGAAGAAAACCGTAAAAAAGAGTGAAATAAACCATTATAAGATCAAACACAGCAAGAGATACGTAGCTAAATAAATATTTTTGCAAACTGTGCATACAGAAAATACAGTTATCATTCTGTCTCGAAAGGAAAAGGGTACCAAGGGAATGTTTTATTTCTTGGAATATAACTACCATCGTGTTATTACTAATGCATTTTTATTCAGCGCAATTCTTTGTTATCGTCATAATGCTGCCTTGAAATTAATTCGAAAAAAAACTAAGGGAACTGAAAAACCTTGAACGAAAATGCAGGGAATATATTTTTAATTTTGTTTCGTATTTAAATGGTACTTTCCTCGAGTTATTCAATTTTTGCTTAACTTGGAGGATAAAATTCGCATTATTTTCTCTCTTGAAATATGAATTCAATGTTTTTAGTTCCGAGATAAAACTAACCATTGCATTTACAAACAGCTCGGTATGAATTATTTTGATAGTTAAAATTGCACTGAGATATTATGTTACTAGTTGAATTACCCGGCGTTGCTCGGGTTGGATTGTTTATAATTCATCGTAATATACTCAATATTATTCCTATGGAGATATCGAATTGCTTTTAGCCTCCCTGCAGACCCAGGACAAATTGAACGGGGTTAATATATAGCCTACAGTGTTAATATAGCATATGTGTCCCTCAGAATTCTACAGGAGGAATGTACAAAATTTAGCGCGAATTGGTCTGACATTGATCGAATAAATACGCAATGTTATTCCTATGAGGATTTCGATATGTCCTTAGCTCCCTGTACCATATCGACGATAAAAAAAAGATCACTTTCTATAAAAATAAACTTATATTATAATAAAAATCTACATTCCAATGATAAAGCTACAGTTTAAGAATTTGTAGACGGGATACATAAACGAAATGATACTGAGCAATTTTCAGAGCACCCGCACTCTAAGATTCTAAAAACCTCCAAGGTTATCTTGAGAGGTGACTCCTGTAGATGTTAACTCTGACGTCATCTGCACAGCCAGACCGGGAGAGAGCGCCCCCTAGCAAATGCTCTGTCCAGGATGACGGGACGTTACACCCCTCTGCACACCCAAGACAAATAGAACGGGGGTTAATATGTAGCCTACGTTACCCGCAGGGTTCCAAAGAATAAATGTATCAAATTTGGTGGAAGATTGGTCAAACGGTGTAGATTTGTATAGAGAACAGACAGACAGATGCCAACTCCGCTTTATATGTATAGATTACTGTTTTCATTGTATACTGGTATAATGTAGGTAGAATTTTCGTCGTACTAGAGAACACGACGGGCTATAAGCGACGGTCCGGGATCAATCATGTTCTGGGGCCAACACCTAATAATTTTGAACCACGGTTGCTGGTAAAAAGAAGCACTCCTCTTTATTCTCGCATCATGAAAAAGAAGAGCCAATTCAAAGGTACCATTTAATAGGGAGGGCAATATCTATAAATTCATATGCATTCAATATGCTTGATGAGTCGTTTTCACATTAAATAGAGTACAAACTGCACAGGTATTTTAGTTAATCCTCCTGGTGGGTGTCTCGACGAGATATCTCGTCATTAGAAGAAATCTCACCAGATCTCGATCTCGTCATCATAAAAAATTGGCAATATTTTGAAGACGAGATATCTCATCGAAACAACTTGGAGGGTTAAAACAGCATTTTGATAAAAATATTTTGAATAGTTAAATTTTCGATGAAATACTATCAAAATGGATATGTTACCGCTAAAGTACGTAAATCAGCTAATCTGCAGATTACCTAGGTAATGTGCACATTAACGGCTTTCGAACTTTAACGGTAACAGACATTTTTTCAAAAATTGAGCACTATTGTGTTGTATGTTAAATCTTTTTTTATTCTTTCTTTTCAGGAATCTCATTTTAAGATCTTTATGAAGCATCGTTGGAGTTATCGATGAAATAAGTAAGTTACATTTCTTTGTGTATGGTTATAGAGTATTTTGCTCTTAAATCAGTGAATGAGTCCATTCCAATGTCTGCAGTGCAGATTACCCACTAGGTGCATTTGGCGAAACCTGGTCTTTTTATAAATGAGGGCCACAATTGCGAAAGAGTTTCATTAGATCAACAATAAAATAGTGGACTAAACTTTCATTAATATCATACTTTTACATGAATGTTGAGAATTCTCAAATAATGTAAGAATTTTTAAATTATCTTTACCATTGTATAAAATTTCTTTATTCTCGTTAAACTTTCACTTTTCACAGTATTTGTTTCACAGTGATGTACCATTCACGAACCTCTACCAAAATAGTAAGTAATAATACATTTATAGAGAAGGGATTATCCCTACAAAAAATTCACCATAATACACATAAAAGCTCCAGTTTGTTTAAGGAGTATACATGATCCTATATATTGATGAATTATTAATACATTCCCCAATGCTTGAATTATCTTTTCCAGTGTCTAAAGTTCTTTATTCACGCGATTTTAATTATCTTAGTACATACGGTGCTTAACTGCGATGTACCATACATGAGCCTCTTCCAGAATAGTATATATATAAGTAATATAATACACTTATAGAGAACCCAAAAGTCCCTAGTTTGATAAAAGCATACATATCCCAAATTGTGGAATTATTAATACATCCCAAATCTTGATTATCTTTTCCAGTGTCTAATGTTTCTATATTTACCTTACTTTCACTTTTCGTAGAACCGTACTTTGTTTTACTGCGATGTACCATTCACGAACCTCTACCCAAATAGTAAGTAATAATACATTTATAGGGAAGGGATTACCCCTACAAAAAATTGACCATCACACACCGCACCCAAAAGCTGTTTCCCTGATGCTTTATCAGTTACCTGCCATGAGGGGAACGAGAGTTGGTCCATCCCAAGGCAAAAAAATCTGAGCAATAAAATCATTCCTCCAATCTTTGGGCCAAGAAAACACTATCGGGAACGAGAGGCAAAAGGCGTTCTGCCAATTCACCGAATGCATTTCGAAGCGCACAGATCGAGACGTATCTTAGCTATCAAAGTAATCCTAATGCCCCTAGTTTGTATCGGGTAATTCGGTAACGCGAGTTCCGAAACGAGATACCGAGATTACGAGATAGTGATTCGCGTGGCAGTGAGCGGATGTTTTGTTAGGCTGGCCGCTCTCTGAAAGCTTTAACGAGTTTTGCGTTTTGTTTACTTTTGGTGGGCTTGGACTCAAATGCGCTGGCAATTTGAATTCCTGAGGATGCGGAGAGATATCTGATGGTGCTCGGGCTCACCTTGGAGGAAGGGATTGAAGAAGATGCGGAGAAAATAATAAGCGTTTTCGTGTATACTGTTGTATTTGTGGACAAGAAGCATTTTATTCAGTATGAAAAGTTTTGTTTTCTTGTTTGGAGAAGAAAAAAAAATAAAGTATAACGATGATAAATTTATTTATGGTTTAACTCTTCGCATTTCGCGCGAGATTTGCGAATGATGTCGTGTCGTGTTGCTTTCAACCAAGAAACTGCATCTTTCTAAAGAACCCATTTATTGTTTGTACCTTCAGAAAAATTCTGTTTGTCCTTTCTTTATAATAGGATTCTTTGAAACGATTCCACTTCTCCTTTCTTTATAATAGGATTCTTTGAAACGATTCCACTTCTCCTTTCCTTGGAATGGGATTCTTTGGAAATATACTATTGGTCCGTTCCTCGAAATGGGGTTCTTTGGAACGATACTATTGGTCCTTTCCTTGGAATAGAATGCATTTAAACGATTCTATATTGGTCCATTCTTTGTAATAGAATCCTTTGGAAAGATTCTATTGCTCCTTTCCTTAGAACAGAATCCCTTGGAAAGATTCCATCCGTCATTTTCTTAGAATCCCATGGAAAGATTTTATCGATCCTTTCTATAGAAAACAATCCTTTGGAAAGATTCCATTTCTCGTTTTCTTAGGATAGAAACCTTTGGAAAGGTTCTATTCGTCAAGAAGATCAGAGTTGGAATGCAGGGAAGACGATAGATTGCAAAGTAGAATCAAAGTAATCCAAATGCCCTTAGTTTGTATCAGGTAATTCGGTAACGCCGAGTTCCGAAACGAGATACCGAGATTACGAGATAGTGATTCGCGTGGTAGTGAGTGGATGTTTTGTTAGGCTGGTTGCTCTCTGAAAGCTTTAACAAGTTTTGCTTTTTATTTACTTTTGGTGGGCTTCGACTCAAATGTGCTGTCAATTTGAATTCCTGTGGATGCGGCGGATATCTGAGAGCGCTTGAGCTCACCTTGGAGGAAGGGATAGAAAAGATGCGGAAAAAATAATACGCGTTTTCGTATATACTGTGTTGTATTTGTCAACAAGAAGCATTTTATTCGGTACGGAAAGTTTTGTTTTCTTGTTTGGAGAAGAAAAATATAAAGAAATATAACGAGATGATAAATTTATTTATGGTTTTTTTAGCATTTCGCGCGAGATTTGCGAGTGGTGTCATGTCGTATCACTTTCAACCAAGAAACTACATCTTTTTAAAGAATCCATTTATTGTTTGAACCTTCAGAAAAATTCTATTTGTCCTTTCCTTATAATAGGATCGGTTGGAACGATTCCATTTCTTCTTTCCTTGGAATGGGATACTTTGGAAAAATACTATTGGTAATTTCCTTGAAATGGAGTTCTTTGGAACGATTCCATTTGTCCTTTCCTTGGAATGGGATTCTTAGGAAAAATACTATTGGTCCTTTCCTTGAAAGGGGGTTCTTTGGAATGATACTATTGTTCCTTTCATGTATACTGTGTTGTATTTGTGGACAAGAAACATTTTATTCAGTGTGGAAAGTTTCTTTTCTTGTTTGGAGAAGAAAAATATAAGTACCTATAACGATGAAAAACTTATTCATTGTTTAACTCTTAGCATTTCGCGTGGTAAATATTTTAGGTATTTTTAATTAACGTCGCACAGGAGCAACACAACGAGCTATTAGCGACGGTCTGGAATCAATCCCAAAGGGAAAGATCCGAGGACAACACCACGCACTTTTAAACCACGGTCACATGACGAGGCAAAACCTGAGTTGGCACCCCACTCTCCAAACTTCTACACCACGCCAACGTGAGGACATTTGAGGCCACGACAAATTTAAAGTGCACCAGCACCTTTGAACACGATGGTTATTGTTTGGATTCGAACTCGCAACCCTCTGGTTGCTAATCTTTTTACTTTTCCAACCGGGCTACCGCGGCCCTAGAATTTCGCGAGAGATTTGCACTAGTGTATATTTGTTTTCAACCAAGAAACTACATCTCTCTAAAGAATATATTTATTCTTTGAACTTCTAGAAAAATTCTATTTGTTCTTTCCTTATAATAAGATCCTTTGGAACGATTCCATTTGTCCTTTCCTTGGAATGGGATTCTTTGGGAAAATACTATTTGTCTTTTCCTTGAAATGGGGTTCTTGATACAATTCTGGGGAATGATACAATTCTTCCTTTCCTTTGAATGAGATGATTTGGAACGATGTAATTATTCCTTTCCTTGTAATAGAATCCTTTTAAATGATTCTATTGACCCATTATTTGTAATAGAATCCTTTGGAAATATTCTATTGCTCCTTTTCTTAGAACAGAATCCCTTGGAAAGATTCTATCCCTGTCACTTTCTTAGAATAGAATCCTATGGAAAGGTTTTATCGATCCTTTCTTTATAAAACAATCCTTTGGAAAGATACCATTTCTTGTTTTCTTAGAATAGAAACCTTTGGAAAGGTTCTGTTCGTGAAGAAGGTTAGAAGAAATGCAGGGAAGACGACAGGTTGCTAAGTAGAATGAAAGTAATCCTAATGTCCCTAGTTTGTATCGGGTAATTCGGTTTCACCGAGTTCCCAAACAAGATACCAAGATTACGAAATAGTGATTCGCGTGGCAGTGAGCGGATGTTTTGTTAGGCTGGCCGGCTCTCTGAAAGCTTTAACGAGTTTTGCATTTTATTTACTTTTGGTGGGCTTCGGCTCAAACGAGCTGGCAATTTGAATTTCTAAGGATGCGCCGGGGTTTCTAATGTTAGTCAGTCGCACTTTGTAGGAGGGATAGAAAAAGATGCGGAGAAAATAAACGTTTTCACGCATATTGTGTTGTATTTGAGGACAAGAAACATTTTATTCATTATGAAAAGTTCTGTTTTCTTTGCACAAACTCTTGGTGAGAGAGAAGAATTTAAAAAGAGTATCACAATGGAATTTATTGTTTAACAGCGTCTCGCGCGACATTTGCGAGTAAAGTAGTGTTGCTTTTAACCAACAAACCACATCTTTTTAAAGAATCCATTTATTTGAACTTTCAGAAATATTTTATCTGTCCTTTCCTTATTAAAGAATCCTTTGGAAGGATTCTATTTTTTCTTTCCTTGGAATGGGATTCTTTGGGAAAATATTGAGTCATCCGGAAAGTTCTGCGGTTTTTCAAATCGAAGCGCCCTTTCTTATTACTATTTTGCTAACGCTGACAAGGAGTGACCTTGATTGAAGCAGATGTGTAAACTCGGTCTTTTCTGCTTTTACTGCATAATTCTAGCTTGTGTTGTGGCACAATTTTTGTTTCACTACAGTGCTAAGAATGGAGAACCAAAAAGTTCATTTTCGTCATATTAAGCTCTTTTATTTTAGGAAAGGAAAAATGCTAGTCAGACTGCTCGTAAAATTCGTGCTGTATATGGACTAAATGCTGTTTCTGATGACACAGTTCGAAGGTGGTTTGATAAATTTAAGCGCTGAAATTTCAGCCTCGAAGATGATGCCCGCTCTGGACGAACATCCTCTGTAAACGAGAACCTATTAAAAGATGCAATCGCTGAAAATCTACGTTACACAGTTCAGGAACTATCACACAGACTAAATATTCCAAAAAGTACAGTTCATGATCATCTGAAGAAAATTGGGTATATAAGCCGCTACGATGTATGGGTATCCCATACCTTAACACAACAGAATATGCTTGCTCGAATTTCAGCATATGATTCTTTGCTGAAACGAAATGAAGAAGCTCCTTTTTTGAAACGGCTCATTACTGCAGATGAGAAGTGAATACTATACAATAATGTTAGAAGAAAAAGATCATGGGGTAAGCCAAATGAACCTCCCCAACTAACATCGAGAGGGGGGCTGCATCCCAAAACAGTAATGCTTTGTGTATGGTGGGACTACAAAGGAATTGTTCATTATGAATTGTTGCCACAAAATCAGAAAATAAATTCGGAAAAATACTGTTCTCAAATGGCAGTATTAAAAGCAGAAATCGAAGCAAAGCGGCCAGAACTGACCAATCTTCGAGGTGTCTTCCAGCATGACAAAGAATGTCAGACAAAGGACTTATTGAGTATAGCTGAGATGTTTTGTATCACCCACATATACACCAGACCTTGCCCCCTCAGAATTCCACCTCTTCAGGTCACTTCAAAATTCTCTGAACGGCCGGAGTACAATTCTTTGGAGACTGTCAAACAGAACCTCGATAACCTCTTTACAAATAAGCCTAATGTCTTTTTTAAAAAAGGAATTTTCCAGCTGCCGGAAAGATGGCAAAAAGGCATAGAACAAAATGGTGCTTTTGTGATTCAATAACATTTTCTTAAGTTTTTATACTGTTTCGTTGGTATTTTATCAAAAAACCGCAGAGCTTTCCGGATGACCCAATGTTATTGGTCATTCCTTGAAATGGGCTTCTTTGGAACGATACTATTGGTCCTTTCCTTGGAAAAGAATCCTTTTAAACGATTGTATTGGCTCATTCTGTATAAGAGAATACTTTGGAAAGATTTATTATTCCCTTCATGAGAATAGAATCCCTTAGAAATATTCTATCCGTCATTATTTTCTTAGAACAGAATCCTTTGGAAAAAATCTATCGGTACTTTCTACAAAATAGAATCGTTTGGAAAGACTCTACTTCTCATTTTTTTAGAATAGATCCTTTCGTAAAGCTTTTATTCGTAAGATAATAACTGTTTAGAAGTCATGCAGGGAAGACTGCAGGCAAGAAATATTGTATTCAGTGTGGATTGGGTTTTGTGTTAGAAGAAAAATATAAGGAAGTATGAGACAATGAAATTTATGGTTTAACTATTATCTTATCGATCGAGATTTGTGAGTATTATAGTGTTGCTTTTAACCCTACAAACCACATTTTTCAAAAGCATCCATCTATTCTTTGACCCGTCAAAAAACTTCTATTCGTCCTTTCCTTGCAATACGATCTTTTGGAACTTTTCTATTGTTCCTTTCCTTGAAATGGGATTATTTGCAACAATACTATTGATCCTTTGCTTAAAATAGAGTCCTTTTAAAAGATACTATTGGTCCATTCTTTGGAATCGAATCCCTTGCAAAGAATCTCTCCTTTCCATAGAATAAAATCCTGTGGAAATATTCTATCAATGCTTTATTTAGAATAGAATCCTGTGGAAATACTTTATCGATTTTATTAGAATAGAATCTTGTGGAAATATTCTATCCATCCTTACTTTATATTCTTGTGTTTGACGCAGCTTATCCTCTTTTGGATCCTGCGCCATAAAACCCAAATCAACCAACCAACCTTTCTTTAGAATAGAATCGTTTGGAAATATTCTATCGATCCTTTCTTTAGAATGAAATCCTTTGGAAATATTCCATCGATCCTTTCTGTAGAACACAAACCTTTGGAAGAACTATATTTCTCAGCTCTTTAGAAGAGAACCGTTTTGGAAAGATTCTGTTTGTCAAGAACACAATTGGTTAGAAGTCCTGTTGTGAAGACTGCAGATTGCAAAGTGTAGTTAAAGCAATCCTAATGCCCCTAGTTTGTTTCGGGTAATTCGGTAACGCCGAGTTACGCATGAGTTGCGAGTGAGCGAATGTTTTGTTAAGCTGGCCCCACTCTGAAAGCTTTAACGAGTTTTGCGGTTTATTTACTTTCGGTGGGCTTCGACTCAAATGTGCTGGTAATTTGAATTCCTAAGAATGCGGAAGAAAACCTGATAGTACTTGGGCCACCTTGGAGGAAGGGATAGAATAATAAAACATCGCTGTGGAGAAAATAATAAATGTAGTCGTGCATATTTGTGGACAAGAAACATTTTATTCAGTATGGAAAGTTTTATTTTCTTGGAACTAACTCTTTAGTGAGAGAAGAAAAAATATTTATGGTTTAACTGTGTGCATCTCGAGCAAAAAGTGTAGAGTTGCTTTTAACTCAAACTATATCTCTCTAAAGAATCCATTTATTTTTTGAATCGTTAGAAAGCATTTTATTGGTCCTTTCCTTATAATGGTATACTTTGGAAAGATTCTATTTGTCCTTTTCTTGGTATGGGGATTATTTGAAAAATACTATTGTTCCTTTTTCTTTGAAATGCCATTCTTTGGATCGATTGTATCGGTCCTTTCCTTAGAATTGGATTCTTCGAAATGATACTATTGGTCCTTTCCGTGGAATAGAGGATGGGTCAGTGGGTATGCCCACTGCGCTAGTAACCTTCGAGTTGTAGGTGGTGCAGGTTCGATTCCTGTCAGGTGCATTCTTTCCTTTGAGTATTTCTCTCTTCTGTGTCAGAAAAACTTTCATTGTGTGTGTGTCTGTCTATTACTTGATGTTGTATGTCTTGTGTCTGGCGCAGCATGGCCAAATATGGCCCTTGGGCCATAAAACCACAAAACCAACCAACCTTGGAATAGAATCCTTTTAAACGATTGTTTGCTCATTCTTTATATTAGTATCCTTTGGAATAATTTTATTATTCTCTCGCATAGAATAGAATCCCTTGGAAATATTCTATCCCTCGTTATTTTCTTAGAATTCAATCCTTTGGAAAGACTATCGGTTCTTTCTTCGGAATAGAATCATTTGAAAATATTCAATTTCTCATTTTCTTAGAAAAGAATCCTTTGGAAATATTTTATTCGTCAAGCAGTTCAAAACAGGTTAGAAGTCATGTAGGGAAGATTGCAAGTTACAAAGTAGAATCATACCTGTGAACCCCTCAAGAGGGTAAATGAGAAGAAAAATTTGAGTATTTTACAAAAGGATTTATTTATGATTCAAAATCTGCTTCTTGAAGTTCCATCAGTGGCGCCCAATGTGAGACGATTATCGGGGAGCCTTAATTGAATACATATGGGAAGTGTCACTACAAGACATGAAATATTTTAATGTCAGTCACTCATCTATACGCTTGCACTACATCACACAATCGCAGTTCTACAGTGGATTCCAGCACACTATGGTAATGAACAAGCGGATTACTTGGCAGAGGGGTACTGCAGTTGTTTAGATTCCCAGCAAACCCATCTCGTATAATTCTATAAAAATATATATATATCAAGAAAAAAAATTAAAGAACCGTTTCTACCAAGAACTAATAACTAGAAACTCAAGTAAACTTAAAGCTTTTTACGATAAATGTATCTCAGATGCCCAAGCACAGAAGCTTTTGCAATCACCCGATTTCTGACTGGCCACGATTGTTTGGCGAAACATCCTCGGCCTAAACATTCTGCATATAGCTCCTGATGCCCTTTTGTTTTAATCCTTCTGGTTGTTGTCTCGACAAGATATCTCGTCATTAGCAAAACTATCTAGATCTTGATAGATGAGATATCTTGTCCTTAGCAAAACTGTCCAGATCTTAATGGATGAGATATCTTGTGATTAGCAAAAATCCACATCTTGATAGATGAGATATCTCGTCATTAGCAAAACTGTCCAGATCTTAATGGATGAGATATCTTGTGATTAGCAAAAATCCACATCTTGATAGATGCGATATCTCGTCATTAGCAAAACTGTGCAGATCTTAATGGATGAGATATCTTGTGATTAGCAAAAATTCACATCTTGATAGATGAGATATCTCGTCATTAGCAAAACTCTCCAGATCTTAATGGATGAGATATCTCGCCATTACAAGAAAACTTACCAGATTTTAATCTCATAAAAAATCGGCAATGTCTTGATGACGAGGTATCTTGTCAATAGCAAACTTGGTCAGATCTGTATGGACGAGATATCCCGTCAATAGCAAACTTGATCAGATCTTGATAGACGAGATAACCCGTCATTAGCAAACGTAATCAGATCTGTATGGACGAAATAATCCATCAATGGCATACTTGGTCCGATCTTGATAGACGAGATATCCCATCATTAGAAAACTTGATCAGATCTGTATGGACGAGATATCCCGTCAATAGCAAACTTGATCAGATCTTGATAGTTGAGATATCCCGTCATTAGCAAACGTAATCAGATCTGTATGGACGAGATAATCCGTCAATGGCATACTTGGTCCGATCTTGATAGACGAGATATCTCATCATTTGCAAACTTGGTCACATCTTGATGGAAGATACGTATATCTTGTCGTTAGAAAAATTTGTCGGATTTTGATGTACAAGATATTTCGTCATTAGCAAAATTGGTCAGATCGTGATAGACGAGATATCTCTTCGAAACCACTTGGAGAGTTAAATCTCAAAAAATGGATATCCACCACCTGCAAATTTTTACTCTACTTATCTAGTCGGGACCTCTTAGTACAATACTGGGGGAGGCTTGACGAAAATGATGGGCAGCTAAATTTTTCTCTTTCTCTCTTGTACCTTTTTTATCAACTTTTCGTGCGTATATTTTTTATTAACCTATGTATTGTGTATTCTTTTTCTGCCTGCTATTGGAAGTAAAGTAAAAGTTTACCGAGGATTCCGAAATTTGCATCAGAAATTCCCACGAATATTTTTTCACTCGCGTACGTCGGATCAGGCCTCCCATTACCTCACCCAAGCATGAATTATCAATTCCGGGACAGCAGGTGACAGTGAAAAATCACCCGAATCCATCCAAGTCTGGCAACGCTTCCCGACCTAACCCAAAAAATGTTAATTAGCCTCCATTAATCACCCGAGCGCTAAACAACATCACAATATTTCCCCGACGAAACGGTTTTTTAGCGCCCCGGAGTTTTCTTTTCCGCCAAATAAACGCGATGTCGAGACAAGATATAAAGCCTCAAATCGTTAGCGCCGCAAAGCGCTCAGCAAAGTCGAAAAGCGTGACTTACTTTTCTCACACGGTATTGTGAATTTTGACTAATCGTTTATGTTCACTGAACGTTCGAGTTTGGACAAAGCTATCGATTTTTCGTTAACTTATCACGTGGTCTGACAGCTTTCGCCGCAAAACCTCCTATATACTTCACTGTCATGTACCCCCGCTCTAAGCCTTTGTTCTCCGTTTGGAAATATCTGGTAGAACTGGTGATGAGTGCAAAGGGGAGATTTTCTCCGTGTCTACTACGAGCCTTCCTCCTAGGGGTTACGTGAACTGTAGGACTTTTCAACTAACGGGTCGTTGAAAGTTTCAGCTGTTCAGTTTTAAGGACGGGATGACAATAGGTGTTTAAATTGAGTGGAGGATCAATATTAAAGTTTAATGCACAGCGATCGAGTCGGTTCAACTGTTTCAATGGATGTTATGAAAGCTGTGGTTGCATCTGTAAATGGAAGGTAAGCTTGTAATTGAAATGAAATGGATTTGAATGTGGAGATGATGTTGGCTGCTCTCAGATTTTTCCTTCCTTCTCAGAATAGTTCGAGGTGGCATTTAGACAGTTTTAATGAGATCGTATGCTTTTCCCACTTCATAGTGCCTTAATGAGTTTGCCCACTGCGCTTACAACCTGAGAGTTGGTGGTGGTTGAGGTTCGATTCTTGTAACTTACTGCGGTGTATTTTTCTCTTGTCTGTCGGTAAAACTGTCGTCGTGTGCATATGTCCATTACTGAACGTATGTCCTGTGTTTGGCTCAGCTTGGCAAAACATGCAGCCCTTAAGACCAGCCAACCCACTAAACATAACACATGTCATGCATTTTCTTGATATTTATCATCATATCACTCATCAGATCTTGATGGACGAGATATCTCGTCATTTGAAGAAAACTGACCAGATCTTGATCTCGCCATCATAAAAAATCGGCAATATTTAGATGACCAGGGATCTGACCAATTTTGCTAATGACGAGATATCTCGTCATTGCCGATTTTTTCGTGATGACCAGATCAGGATCTGGTCAGTTTTCTCCAAATGACGAGATATCTCGTTCATCAAGATCTGGTCAGTTTTGCTAATGACGAGATACCTCGTCGAAACAACCACCAAGACAGTTAATTTTTATTAAATTTTATATAAACTTAGTTATATATAAATCAAAATTAAATAAAACTTACTATCCTTATTATTTTATGTATTTACTTATATATGTATTATTATTTACTATATTTATACTTAATTTATATAAATCAATTTTAACTTATGTGACATTAGGTAATGTAACTAGGGCTTCTCCGCCTATACACGTATCCCTTAGAGAGACTTACTGAGAAAAGTATGTCTTATAAACCTAGTGAAGGAAGCTTACACGAAACTAGACTTTTCCACTCATGTTTAATTTTTGGTCTTAAATATTGACTGGTGTGTAGATTCACCGAAATGGTTATAGACCTCTTTCGGAATCCTAGTAACTTTTCATTTGATGTATATTCACTCCTTAACAAAACTATTTTGTTTAAGATAATTTATTTTTGCTTAGAGCTAGATTTTCAAGATTTCTATCATTCTAAAGTGGTTCACTGGGTTTGTACACTGCGCTAGAAACTGTAGGTTGAGCAGGTTCGATTCCTGTAACTTAACCTGAGTGAATTTCTTCTGTGTCAGTCGCGGTAGCCTAATTGGAAGAGTGACGAATTAGCAACAAGAGACAGAATTCGATCCAACCAAATGTCCAACCGTGGCCTCAAATGTACTCCCGTTGGTGTGGTAGGGATGTTTGGAGTATCGTGTGCCAGCTCATATGTGCTGACCTCGTCATATGACCGTGGCTCAAATTTACGAGGTGTTGTCCTCGGGTCTTTCCTTTCGGGATTGATCCCAGACCTTGGCTAGTAGCCCGTTGTGTTGCACTCGTGTGACGTAAATTCAACTACCAACCGTAATGCGACTAGAAAACAGCATATACAATCAACAGTTGGTTGTGTGATTCTAGTGCTTTACGGGGTTGTGGTGTATTATACACTTATTCAATCTATTTTTGAGTTGACGATTGAGCTCAAGTTGTAGAAACTTGAGCTCAATCGTCAACTCAAAAATATGAAACTTCGTGATATTGCCTTTTTGACTAGAACGGAACCGGTAGTTCAACATATCAAACGGGAACTTGTGGGCCTTTGGAACCCCCCGTTGGAAGAGTAACGGATTAGCAACCGGAGGGTTGCGAATTCGAATCCAACCGAAGACCGTCGTGTACAAAAGGGGCTGGTGCACGTTAAATCGGTCGCGGCCTCGAATGTCCTCACGTTGGCGTGGTGTGGAAGTTTGGAGAGTGGGGTGCCAGCTCAGGTTTGACCTCGTCATCTGACTGGTTCAAAATTACTTGGCGTTGTCCTCTGATATTTTCCTTTGGGGGTTGATCCCGGACCGTCGCCAATATCCCGTTTGTTGTTCCAGTGCGACGTTAATTAAATACCTACCTACCTTTTTATTTTGTGATTTTAACCCTCTGAGGGACTTACATGAATATATCTGCTATGAAAACAAGTCCTCATTTCATGACCCGCATGATCCAGTTTTGATATTGGTCAATAGAATCATTCCTAGGATTCTTTGAACCAATCACTAGTCATTTAGTCATGTGACGTAAAAGCGATATTACCATCGACCTTATAATAAAATAGACGGAGCATGTTCCCGCAGCTTCGTGTTGTTTCTTCCAGTCGCTCAGTTTGAAGATCTGTCTCGTGGTTGTGGGTAAAAGCATGAATCCTAAATTAGTGATTGGTTAAAGTGATTATCCACCGTGATCAGAAACACTAGTCTGCGATTCGACAGCCAATCGGCTAAGTCGATTCGTATATCCACGTGATTTACCCTTCAGAGAGCTTAAAACAGCGACTCCACCCACATGTTTCGTCTATTTCATTAAAAGGTCGATGAATATTACCATCGACCTTCTAACGGAGTCGCTGTCGTAAAATCTCTGAAGGGTAAATCACAAATCGACTTAGCCGATTGGTTATGGAAGCGCAGACTAGTGTTTCTGATCACTGGATGATCACTAACCAATCAATAGCTTAGAATTCATGCTTTTACCCACAACCACGTGACAGATCTTCAAACCGAGCAACTGGAAGAAATAACATGAAACTGCGGGCACACGCTCCGTCATTTCATTTTAAGGTCGATGATTACGACACTACTCGAAAATCTCTTGATGTTCAGAGGGTTAACATCAAAAATCAAAAGTTCCAAATTGCTTGACGTCTGCTGTCTTGTATTTCGCGCAGCTTGGTTAAATATAGCACTTGCACCAGCCAACTGATATATCCAAGGGATAAAATTATTCCCACTTCCATCGAGGCATTAAGGACCTAAGTGCAGTATGAGAAGAAATAAAAGCAAACTTGCAAACGTGGAAATCCATAGTGAGTAAATATACTCTCATTTTCCCTAGCAATGTTTGCTCTGTGAAAATGTCATGTTCAATTTGAAGTTGGAGGATAACTGAAAAGTAGTTTTTGACAAGCAATTTGAACGTGTTCTTAAAGGTGATATTAGCATCCATTAGGAAATGGCTTTCTCGCTTGAAAACTCTTAAGTTATCTTTGATTACTCATGTGCTAGGGAAGTTTTAAGTATTATTTATTTCCAAAATATTGATTTCTTGTAGTAGTTAACCCAGATTATGCATTAATGTTCTTGGAAGCTCCGGTGTAATTAGCTGTCGTCTTGTTTTGGCGCAGATTGTCCATTACTGGATTTCGAGCCATGAATCCCTAACCAACCAGCTGGTGTAATTAGCCACTGTCTAGAAAAAGATTACCATAGAATGACAAACCAAGATGATCCATGTGTACTACTGCATTATTTGGCAATCTGGAATTTAAACCTCATTATTTGACATTTATTTAAATATAATTAATTTTTACAACATTTGTTAATGCTTAAATTTAACTATCACTCTCACGAGATAAGATGTTGGCTGTTTTGCAGTTTTATGGCGCAAGTGCCATATTTGGCCAAACTTTGGAAAAAGAGCCGTATTTGGGGCCCATAAAGGGTCATATTTGGCCAAGCTATGCCAAACGTAAGACAGACAAAATCAAGTAAATGTGAAAGGGAAATAGAATAATGGGTAGGTAGGTAATTAACACGTCACACTGGAGAAACACAAGGGGCTATTGGCGACGGTCCGGGATCAATCCCGAAGGGAAATATCCTAGAACATCTCGTATTTTTGAACCACGGTCAGATGACGAGGTCAACACTTCAGCGGGGGCACTCCAAACTTCCACACCACGCCAACGTGAGAACATTTGATACCAAGGCAGATTTAGCCTGCACCAACCACCCTATACGACGGCCTTTGGTTCGACCGAGTTTCGAACTCTCAAACTTCCGAATGATAATCTGTTACTCTTCCAACTGGGATACCGCGACCCATGCAATAACGGAATGAGGTAGGTAGGTAATTAACGCCGCACTGGAACAACACAATGTGCTATTGGCGGCGGTCCATGATCAACCCCCGATGGGAAAGATCCAAGGACAACGCCTCGTAGTTTTGAACCGCGGTCAGATGACGAGGTCAACACCTGCGCTGGTCCTGCACTCTCCAAACTTCCACACCACGCCGACGCGAGGGCATTTGAGTCCGCGACAAATTTAACGTGCACCAGCCTCCGAGTACACGACGGTCTTAGGCTGGGCTGAGTTTCGAACTCGCAACCCTCCGGTTTCAAAACCGTTGCTCTTCGAACTGGGCTACCGTGGTCTCACCTTAGAGGGTTAAAGCATTTTAAATGTAGTCCCCAGTTCTTTAACAGGATCTAAGGCTTCCACGCGCAATCTACCAAAAACAAACACAAAACACATTTCCCTTGTTTTCTTTGTACAGCATTTCCCCCTCCACCTTAAAGTATTTGAGCATTTGGACTTAGCGTTGGTGATTGATGATCTAGGAACCGAACCGTAAAGGATCCTCTACTCTTTAGGGCAGTTTGAGTTTCTTTTTTGCAGTCTAAAGTACGGCTCTTCTCTTGGTTTGCAACGCGGAAATCGACTTACGGTAAACAAAGGAAAGGAGGAAGAAAAGTCCTCGGCTCAGTAGCAGTCATTAGTTGTCCTGTTGTATCGTTAACGTACCAGAAACACTTGTTGGGTGGAGGTTTTGTTCTGTCTTCAAATGTCTTGGATTAGGTTGAATCTAGCAATCAGGATTTTTTTGTTGGGACGCTAGATTTTTGCGACACTTATCTAATTTAATCAACAAGATCAGGAAGAAAGAGTGTAGGTTTTAGATACATTTATGCTTGTTTTACGATGGCCTGTTAATTAAATGAACAAAGTATGGACTAAATTGTACGTAGCAGAAGAATTTGCAGATTTTTTTCTTCAAATGTCTAACCGGTTGATCAGTTTGAATTTAACAATCAGATATTCGTTACACGCGAGATTTTTGCGACTGTCGTATCTAATTTGATCAACGAGATCTTTACTCTCAAGATTAAGGGTATGTACGTTTTAGATATAAGTTATGCTTGCTTTACTGTATGATTTGATAATTAGATATTTTTCGTTAGAAATGAGATTTTTGTGACTTTTATCTAATCTAATCAACAAGATCTGAAGGTAAGGGTATTTAGGTTTTACATATTTATAGCTATGCTTGTTTTACTATGAATTGATAATTAAATGAACAAATTATGGACTAAAGTGTACGTATAAGCATTTGCAGATTTTTCTCTTCAAATGTCTGTTTTTGTTGATTTAGTTTGAATCTAATAATCAGAGATGATTTTTTCGTTAGGAGCGAGATTTTTGCGACTGTCTTATCTAATTAAATCAACAAGATCTTTACTCTCAAGGTTAAGGGTAGGTAGGTTTTAGATACCTATACTTATGCTTGTTTTATTGTAGGGTTTGTTAATTAGATGATTGGTTTAATTGGACGCGAGATTTTTGTGACTATCTTATCTAATTTAATCCATACGATCTTTGCTTTAAGGTAAGGATATGTAGATTTTAGATACTTATATTTATGCTTGCTTTATTATACTATTTGTTGACTAAAACAAATTATGGATTAAAATGTAGAAACGAGAAACATTTCTTGTAGCCCTTTTCTTCAAATGTCTAGTCGGTTGATGATTTTCTAGTTAGACACGAGGTTTTGGGGGCTATAATCTAATGTAATCAAAACTTTCTTTGCTCTGAAGATAAGGGCATGTGGGTTTTAGATACCTATATTCTTGCTTGTTTTAATATGATAACTAATAAACAAATTAATGGACTAAGATGCACGTACCAGAAGCATTTATTTGTTTCGAATGTCTAATCGGTTGATCAGTTCGATTCTAACAATCAGATTTTTGTCGTTAGGACGAAATTTTTGCGACTCTTTCTTATCCAATTGAATGGAAAACCTTTTTAGATACTTATATTTACGTTTGTTTTGCTATATGAGTTGTTTATTAAATACATTTTAGACTAAAGTGTACGCACCACAAACATTTGGAGATTTTTTTTCTTCAAATGTCTAACCGGTTGATCAATTTGAATTTAACAATTAGATGATTTTTTTCGTTACACACCAGATTTTTGTGATTGTTTTATCTAATTTAATCAACAAGATCTTTAGTCTGACGGAAAAGGTATGTAGGTTCTAGATACTTATATTTAGGCTTGTTCCACTATATGATTTGTTAATTAAACAAATTATGGACTAAAATGTAAGTACTAGAAACATTTGTTGGAGATTTTTCTTCGAATGTCTAACCGGTTGATCAGTTTGAATTTAGCAATCATAGATGATTTTAACGTTAGAACGCAAGGTTTTGAGACTCTTATCTAATTTAATCAACAAGATCTTTACTCTGAAGGTGATAGTATGTTGGTTTTAGTTACTAATTAATACTGATTTTAGTACAATTTGTTAATTAAATAAACAAATTATGCAGTAAAGTGTACTTTCGTTTTCTACAGAAATGTGGGCAATAGAATGTTTTCAAATTATTTTTCTAAGCAAATGGGCAGTAGAATAGTTTCAAATGATTCCATTCTAAAGAATGGACCGATAGAATCTTTCCAAGGGATTCTATTCCACAAAACTGGCCTATAGAATCGTTCCAATGAAATATTCTATTCCAAGGAAAGGACAAATAGGATCGATCCAAAGAAAAATTACATACACTATTCTCTCTCTGAGGAAAGGACCAACAGAATCTTTCTAAAGGTTGAAAAAATCCACCGATTCTCTAGACAGATACGGTCATTTAGCCATTAAGTGTGTTAAGTGGAGTAAAAGCAACACTACACCATTCGCAAATCTCGCGACAATCAGAGGGTTAATTTATCATTTAAAAGAATCTATTTCTGAAAGTTGAAAAATGGGAACATCATTTGGGACATCTTGATGTGGAAAAGATCTTTCTGAAGCTGTCCGGGTGAAGAGAGATGAGCAATTTTTTAAGCATTTATATTTACCAACGCTTTATCATGGAAATCAAATGATTCTTCAGTACCAGCCGTCCCCAGCGTTATGAGGCATAGACACTTCAAAATTTCCGACTTTCTGGTCATTTGAGTCAAAAAGTATTGGAACACAGCCAGTATAATTTAAAACCCAATTCTATCATTCTACGCCGGCCCATTCGTCTTCCGACGTGTATTAAAAAAAGTGAATGCATGGGGGGAAAAATCTAGCAGCCTATTCTTGCCTCATCAAATCGATTTTTTTCATTTAATAAAATATTCTGCCGTACCTTACACATCGAGCAAGATAGCGAAATCCGCGAAAATGTAATTCACTTTTTGTGTCGGTTGCATATTTGGTTTTCTCTCGGAGTGCAACTTCCGTTTTTGCGTTATTGCGGGAGTTGACTTTTTTCTTGCATCCATCTATACCTATAAAGCACAGTTGACATCTGTCTGTTCTCTAAGGAAATCTATACCGTTTGACCAATCCACACCAAATTTGATACAATTATTCTTTGGAACCCTGCGGGTAACGTAGACTACATATTAACCCCGTTCTATTTGTGTTGAGTGTGCAGAGGGGTGTAACGTCCCGTCATCCTGGACAGAGCACTTGCTAGGGAGCACTCTCTCCCAGTCTGGCTGGGCAGATAACGTCAGAACATCTACAGAAGTCGCCTCTCAAGATGACCTTGGAGGTTTTTTAGAATCTTAGAGTATGTTGCAATCACAGATTGGTGCGGTTGCGCTGAAAATCGCTCTGTATCATATCGTTTGTGTCCCGTCTGTATATTCTTAAACTGTACCGTTTTTTGGAACGTAAATTTTTATAATATAAGATTATTTTCATAGAAAGTGGTCTTTTTTGTCGTCGATATGGTAGAGGAGGCTAAAGACAATTCGAAATTCTCATAGAAATAACATTGCGTATTTATACGATCAATGTCAGACCAATTCACACTAAATTTGGTACATTCATCGTGCAAAATTCTGCGGGACACAGGCTATATATTAACCCCGTTCGATTTATATATCTGTCTGTGTTCTCTATACAGGTCTACACCGTTTGAGCAATCTACACCAAATTTGGTACACTTATTCGGAGCCCTGCGGGTAACATAGGCTACATATTAACCCTCGTTCTATTTGTCTTGGTTGTGCAGAGGGGTGTAACCTTCCATCATCCTGGACAGAGCACTTGCTAGGGGGCGCTCTCTCCTGGTCTGGCTGTGCAGATGACGTCAGTTGACATTTACAAGAGTTGCCTCTCAAGATGACCTTCGAGTTCTTTAGAATCTTAGAGTATGTTGCAATCACAGATAGATGTGCTTGCGCTGAAAATCGCTCTGTATCATTCGTTTATGTATCCCGTCTGTTAAATGCGGGATGGAATTTTCAAGCATAAAGTGTAATTGCTTGAAACGTTGATCATGATATCGTATCAATGATTTGTCAGCTTTTCATATTGATGGAATTCCAAAATTCGCATTCCTGGTGCAAGGTTCTACAAATAAAAAATGTCGATTAGAAAAAAAACTGACTGTAATAATACGATGTATGTCATTTTATTTAGAAAATGAACTTAAAGGGCATTCGCAATCACTCCAAAACTCAAAATCGACTATTGTATATAGTCATCTCAGTATCAGTTTTTGTAGGTTTGTCTTACCTATAGTATGTGAAATGGATTTAAGTAAATTGTTTGATTGTAGAGTAAATTGTAGAAGCTATAAAAATCTAAGTTCTAAAATTTATTTTGTGCTCGCTTAATTTTTCTCTATTTGCATTTTTTGCGACAGAAAAGTGATTTTTTAGATCACTTTCTATCGACTTTTAACCAATTAAACCCGAGCAACGCCGGGTAACTTCAGCTAGTTTTGTATGTTGTGAGGGATATTTATTCATTCAAGTCTTGATGCAATAAAATGCTATTAGCGAAACTTCGGAAACTGACTCAGCACACTGAGGGGTTTTACGCATAATTCCATTTAGCAACCTACTTCTCTGTATGACTTTTAACCAGTTTTAGCAAACTTCTTGATAATTTCTAACCAAGGAAAGGACAAGTAGAATTGTTCCAAAGAAAGATTCTATCCTAAGAAAAAGATCAAAATATTTCCAAATAGATTCTATTCTAAGGAAATAACCAACGAAATATTTCCAAAGAAAGATTCTGTTCTAAGGATATGTGTGTGACCAACAAAATATTTCCAAAATATTTTAAGGATGGAAGGAAATGTCCACTAATCTTTCCAAAGGATTGTTTTCTAAGGAAAGCACCAAAAGAATGAATCCGAAGGTTAAAAAAATCCATGGATTCTTTCAATTAATGTGCGTGATTATTTAGTCGTTAAGTGTGCTGTGTGATAAAACCAATACCACCCTTCTCGAAAATTTTGTGACGTACCTTACTGATAGAGCAATATAGAGAAATCCGCGAAAATGTAATCCCCTTTTTGGGTTGGTTGCGTATTTGGATTTCTCTCGGAATGCAACTTCCGTTTTTTGTGGTATTGCGGGAGTTGGATGTTCTTTTCTTGCGTGGATATTTACGTTCTGAGGGATATTAATACTACTCTTGATTCAATAAAATCCTTTTTCGTGACAGGAGTTGACTTCGAAAACCTGTGCGTTAAATCACTTGGGTTAACAAGCATAATTACATTTAGAAATCTGCAGTCTTCTAACCATCCTTCTAACTGACTTCTAACCAGTTTTAACCAACTTGATAACTTCTAACCAAGGAGAATTATTCCAAAGAAAGATTCTAGTCTAAGGAAATGTGATCACACAACAAAATATTTTCAAAGAATTATAAGGAAATGGCCACTAATCTTTCCGAAGAAAAGCACCAGCAGAATCAATCCAAGTAATTATTTTTTCAGAAAAGCACCAGCAGAATATTTCCAAAGGATTTTTTTCTAAGGAGTGTACCTACAGAATATTTCGAAAGGATTATTTTATAAGGAGGGCACCAACTGAATATTGCCAAAGGATTCTTTTCTAAGGAGTGCACCTACAAAATATTTCGAAAGGATTCTTTTCAAAGAGGGCACCAACAGAATATTTCCAAAGGATTCTTTTCAAAGAGGCACCAACAGAATATTTCCAAAGGATTCTTTTCAAAGAGGCACCAACAGAATATTTCCAAAGGATTCTTTTCTAAGAGCACCAACAGAATATTTCCAAAGGATTCTTTTCTAAGGAGTGTACCAACAGAATATTTCCAAAGGATTATTTTCTAAGGAGGGCACCAACTGAATATTGCCAAAGGATTCTTTTCTAATGAGTGCACCTATAGAATATTTCGAAAGGATTATTTTCTGAGAGCACTAAGAGAATCAATCCAAGGCATTCTTTTCTAAGGAAAGCCCCAACAGAATCAATCCAAAGGTTGAAACAATCCATGGATTTTTCAACTAATGGGTGTGATTATTTAGCCGTTAAGTGTGCGTTGTGTGGTAAAAGCAATGCCACCTTACTCGAAAATCTTATGACGTCAGAAGGTTAATGAAATATTCCGCCGTACCTCACTGATCGAGCAAAACAGTGAAATCCGGGAAAACTTAATTCACTTTTTGCGTCGGTTGCATATTTGTTTTTCTCTCGGAGTGCAACTTCCGTTTTTGTGTTATTGCGGGAGTAGGCTATTCTATTTTTTCTTGCTTGGATTTTGTATATTTTGAGGGATATTGATTCGAGTCTTGATACAGTAAATGTCTTTTAGTAAAAGGTGGTGACTTCGAAAACCTCTTAGTCAACCCACTGAAGAGTTAAGAGGCATAATTGGCATTTAGCAATATGCAGTCTTTGCACGACTTCTAACCACGTTTAGCCAACTTCTTGATCACTCTTCTGGGAGTTGTAGTTGGCGGAGGTTCGAAACCTCCCTGGATGTATTTCTCTCTTCTGTGTTAATAAAACTTTCCTTATATGTGAAAATCCATTACTTGATGCCTATCTTTTGTTTGGCTTAGCATGGCCAAATATGGCCCTTGCGCCATGAAACCCAACCATTTTAATAACTTCTAACCAAGTAAAGGACAAATAGAATTGTTCCAAAGACCGATTCAGTTCTAAAGAAATGATCAACAAAATATTTGGAAACAATTCTAAGGAATTGCTAATTCTAAACAACAATTCTAAGCCAATGTAATCTTTCCAAAGGATATTTTTATTTTTCAATGGAAAGCATCAACAGAATCACAATCCAAAGGATTCTATTCTAAAGAAATGACCAATAGAATCTTTCCGAAGAATTCTATTCTAAGGAAGCCCTCAGGGGCACATCTTTAGGTGTGTACGTGCTTCACTGATACGAGGTACTCTAGTGATATTTTTCTGCTTTCATTACACTACACTGTTCCCGATCCATCTTTTTTCCCTCCTTTCACATTTTTTACTTGACGCTGTCTTGTGTTTGGCTAAATATGGCCCTTGCGCCATAAAACGCCAAAACAACCAATTATTCTGAGGAAAGGACCAATAAAATATGTCTAAAGGTTGAAAGAATCCAGATTCTTTCAACTAATGGGTGTGATTATTTAGTCATTAAGTGTGCTGTTGGGTACAGACAATACTACACTACTCAAATCTTGTGTCGCTGAGAGAGTTAATAAAATATTCCGCTGTATCTTACTGATAGCAAAAAACCCGCAATTCGACAATTCAATGTAATTCACTTTTGTGTCAGTTACACGTTCGGTTTTCTCTCAGAACTCCGTCCTTTTATTCGTATTTCGGGAGTTGGCAACTGCAAATCTCCAAGGTGATGCGAAAAGTAGCGGTTCCGTTATTCTTTTGCTTTATCGACTTTATGTATTCCGAGGGATTTTCATCCGAACTCCTGTTGAGGCAATAAAAAATTTTCTATGGCATGTGACGACTTGGAAAACATCCGAGTTAACGTGGACCCCACAAATTCTCGATGTCAGGATTTCCCGTTTGAATTTAAATAACTTTTGAGGAGTTTAGATTTGATCCGGAAGTTTTATCTAATGTCATGATTTCCCGTTGTTAGAATCTAAACTTTTGTGGAGTTCTGATTTTGACACGGAAATTTTATCTTAATGTCATGATTTCCCGTTTGAATCTAAATAACTGTTGTGGAGTTATGATTCGACACGGAAATTTTTTATCTTTATAACATTCTCTCCGTTTATCGTCCATGTTGGCGTGGTGTGAAAGTTTGGAGAGTGCGGTGCCAGCTCAGGTGTAACCTTGTCATCTGACCGTGGTTCAAAATTATGTGGTGTTTTAAAAAACCTACCTACCGTGCATAGTTATATTAGCGATGCCGCGGTAGCCCGGTTGGAAGAGTAACGGATTACCAATCAGGGTTGCGAGTTCGAAACTCGGTCCAACCAAAGGCCTTCGTGTACTCGGGAGCTGGCGTACGTTAAATTCGCCGTGGCCTCAAATGTCCTGTTAGGGTGGTGTGGAAATTTGGAGAGTGGAGTGCCAGCTGAGGTGTTGACCTCGTCATCTGACCGTGGTTCAAAATTACGTGATGTCGTTCGATTTTTCCTTTGGGAATTGATCCCCGACCATCGACACAAATTATTTCAATCCATTTACTTTTTCGTATTTAATTAAGAGATGACAGCATCGAGTATGCGATACATGTATTTCAGATTTTAGATAATTTGCATTAACCCACCTGGTGGTTGTCGACAAGGTATCCCGTCATTAGCAAAATTGACCAGATCTGGATGGACAAGATATCTCGTCATTAGAAGAAAACTGACCAGATACTGATCTCGTCATCATCAAAAATCGGTGATATATCCTGATCAGATATCTCGCCATTAGCAGAATTGGTTAGATCTTGATGGACGAGATATCGTGTCAGAAAAAACTGACTAGATCTTGATCTCGTTACATAAAAAATTCGTAATATTTTGACGACGAGATATCTCGCCACTACCAAAATTGGTTGGATGTTGAAGGGCAAGATACTGTCCATCAGCAAAATTGGTTAGATCTTGATCGATGAGATATATCGTCGTAACCACTTGGAGATTAATAACAATTATTTTTGTAATCAGAAGTTTGAAATTTTCGATTTGATTCAGTACTCTTTGGGTGAAAACCTTTCTCGTGTTAGCTTTAACAGTTTATGTTAAGAAAATATTACGGGGCCTCGGTAGCCCGGATCGAAGAGTTGGAGAGAGGGGGCTGGTGCACGTTTAATCTGTCGTGGCCTCAAATGTCCTCACGTTGGCGTGGTGTGGAAGTTTGGAGAGTGGGGTGCCAGCTCAGGTGTTCTCGTCATCTGACACCGTGGTTCAAAGTTACTAGGCGTTGTCCTTGGATCTTTCCCTACGGGTTTGATCCCGGACCGTCGCCAATAGCCCGTTGTGTCGCTCCAGTGTGACGTTAATTAAATACCTACCTTAAGAAAGTATTACATCATTCAATTGAGACAATACTTCAGACTACTTACAAAAAGACAAACAGCTTTAAAGGATGCAATTTACTCTAAGGCGATTTGTTTCTACTGAAGAAGCAACAAAAATGACTTCAATCCATTTATTTTATACTGAATTTAAGAGATTAAAATAATATTAGCAGATAAATTATTTCCAGTTTTATATTAATTTCCTTGAAGAATTTCACAAGGAATAAGCATTAAGTTACTTATATATAATCCTTACTCAGAAACTAAATGCATGAAGGAATTTTCTCGGTAATTGTATTGAAACAAATGAATTAAAGATGAAAAGTTGAAGCCGAATTAAAATATTAAGGAATATTTCTCTTCGCGTCTCGCTTCAACTATTATTTACGATCCCTAAAAGCTAATAACGGATTCTTTTTATTGACTAATTTTGATAAAAGAAATTGTTTCGAACTACATTCAATATCTTCCGAAAAAAACATAAAAAGAAGACAATTGACGAGTCAGTCTTTAGTATATGCTTTTAACTAAATTTTGAATAATTCATTATTCAATTTCCGTCTATCTGCAATGCAAATATTGCAATTTTCTATTGATTACAACAGATTTGTATGTAATATCTTCACAGTGTTCTAGTTCGTGCATATGAGAAAACGATTTTTCATTTCATGAATTCCGAATGGAAGAATGTTAATTGTTTTTAAATATTCTCCAATGCCCTGAGAATGAATTGAATATTTCACATTTTACTAATACTACTTTGATTACGTCTGTTCAATATTCGTTTCATTCGTTTCTGACCCGGTTTAGTGAATTCGTAATTAAGCTTTCTTTCCTGCATAATCCATATTTAATTGCATAGATTCAAAAGCCGGGTGAATCTCTTCTTTGAACAAATGCGCATAATAGTTTCTCGCATGTTATACATCGCCATTTTTGATTCGGAACAAATCTTCATTGTTCATGAATATCAGAAAATTCCAATGATTCCATATAAAATCTTCACAAGTATATATAATATATTTTAATTTCCCACTGGGAGGCCATTATTTTACTTCGTCATTTGAATTTTAAAGATTTCCCTGAAGTTTACTAACCCCTGAGCGTCTAGGTTTCTGAGTAGTTATTATTCTGAGTAGTTAGTGGATTGTGGGGCAACAGCCTTTGCCCCACAATCCACTTAATAACTACTAAATGACAACTTCTATTCGTTGAAAGAATCCATGGATTCTTTCAACCTTCGGAAAGGCTGTTGGTCCTTTCCTTAGAATAGAATCCTTTGGAAAGATTCGATTGTTCCTTTCAAAGAATAGAGTCCTTTGGAAAGATTTTATTGGTATTTTCCTTGGAGTAGAATCCTTTGGGGAGATTTCATTGGTATTTTCCTTGGAGTAGATTAATTTGGACTCATTCTATTTTCCCTTTCCTTGGAATAGAATAGTTGGAAAGATTCTGTTGCTTCTTTCCTCAGAATTGAATTCTTTGGAAATATGCTATCTGTTCTTTCCTTGGAGTAGAATCCTTTGGAAATATTCTATTGGTTCTTTTCTTGGAATAGAATCCTTTGGAAATATTCTATTTTGTTCTTTACTTGGATTTGAATTCTTTGTATTGATTCTATTTGTTCTTGGAGTAGAATCCTTTGTTAGGAGTCTATTGATTCTTGGAGTAGAATCTATTGTTAGGGGTTTATTGGTCCTTTCCTTGGAGTAGAATCCTTTGGTTTTTTTCATTAGAATAGAATCCTTTGGGAAATTTCTATAAACTCATCCCTTGGAGTAGAATCTTTTGGAAAGATACTATTGGCCCTTTCAATGGAATAGAATCCTTTTTAAAGATTATATTGCTCTTTTCCTTGGAGTAGAATCCTATAGAAATATTATATTACTCCATTCCTTTGTTTAGAATCTTTTGGGAAACTTATATTGCTCCTTTCCTTGGAATAGAAACCTTCCGAAAATTTCTATTTGTCAAGATCAATTTTTTTTCTCTTGCAGGGATGACTACCGGTTAGAAGTCGGAACTATGTTGATGAACGTGTGAGATCCTCAGAAGGTTAAAAAAAGATAATCACAGAGCCCCATAAATTACAGGATGGTGGAATTTAATATTAAATCTTTGGCTAAGCAGGATCTTCTATATTGTATAGGGATTTGGCTTTGTGGATTTGATGAACTTTCATGTTTATCGAAATGTTCATCGAAGTTTAAATGTAACTCAAATATTCAGTCATAATTGTAGAAAACGAAGTTCAATGATCAAATAATAAAACCCTGACATAAGTGCGCTGTGAATATTTTATCCTTTACATCGGTGGTTCTGCAATATCCGCAATCCGGATTCAAAGTCCATTGCATTGTTGTGCAGTTAAAGTTTTAAAACACGATCCGGTATAAATTTCGACATTGTAGAGTTTAATATTCAAAATGTTAGATGAGCGTTGTTGGGGATACCATACAAATATTTAGTTTCATTGATTTGATACAAATTTTCATGTTTTCCGAAGTCTAAACATAATTAAAATTGTTACCCATAATTTTTTTATTTAATCCTTTGAACTTTTCACACGCATAATTCCACCTTGCAATCTGCAATCTTCCCTGCATGACTTCTAACCAATTCTGACCTTGATTCAATTCTCTTTCAAGGGAATGAGACGAATCTTTCCATATGATTCTGGAAAGAAGTGATAGAATTTTTCCAAATGGTTCTATTATAATGAAAGGACGATTAGGATCTTTCCAAAAATTCCGTTTTGAGGAAAGGACCAATATAATCTTTTAAACCAGTTCATTCTAAGGAAAGAATCAATAGAATATTTCCAAAGGATTCTATTTTGAGGAAAGGAGACTAATAAAATCTTTCCAAAGGATTCTATTCTGAGTAAATAATCGATAGAATCTTTCCAAAGGATGCCATTCTGTGTAAGCAACCGACAGATTCTTTCAAAAGGATTATTTTCTGAGTAAATACCAATAAAATTTTCCGACAGGATTGTATTCTGAGAAAATAACCCGTAGACTCTTTCCAAAGTATTCTTTATCAAGGAAATTAAACAAATCTTTCCAAATGATTCTGGAAAAGAGTAATAGTTTTTCCAAATGGCTCTATTATAATGAAAGGACAAATCGAATCTCCAAAAATTCTATTTTGAGGAAAACCAATATAATCCTTTTTAAACCAGTTCATTCTAAGAAAATGACCAATAGAATATTTCCAAATTATTCTATTCTGAGTAACTGAAAGAATATTTCCAAAGGATTATATTCTGAGTAAATACCAGTAGAATTTTTCGAAAGGATTGTATTCTGAGTAAGTAACCAATAGATATTTCTGAAGCATTTTATTATAAGCAAATGCACACACCCACACATACAATAGAATATTTCTAAAGGTGAAAGACTACGGATTCTTTCAACCAATAAATGTGCTTCTTTTGTCATTATGTGTGCTGTGAGTTAAATCTTCTGTATCTCCTTAAATTAGAAATTCTGCAACATCCTCAAACTGAATTAAAAATCTGTTGCCTTGATTTGATCAATGAACAGGGAAATTAGTCTTACGTAATATACTGCTGCAGCTTTTAATAGTAGTAGAGATTTATGAAGACAACCGATAACTGGGGAACACCATAGCTTTGCACATGTGTTCAGTTGATTCAGCTGTCAAGTTAGATGCAAGAGCGCTGTGCAATCCTTAAAAGAATGAACAAATTCGCTTATAACTGCTGACAGCTAGACAAATTTACCTATTGAAACGTATTTGACCTTGTATTGACGCGTGTGGTTACTTTGTGGCGTGAATGCTGTCATAATTTTCTGAAGAAACTCTCTGTTTCTACTGTAATCAGTTGCTGAAATCTTGAACACAGTTGTAGTCAGCCGGATCAAACCGTAGGTATCGAAAATAGTCAGGTAGGTAGGTATTTTAATTAAAATCGCACTGGAGCATCACATGGGCCATTGGCGACGGTCCGGGATCAATCCCAAAGGGAAAGATCGAGGGGGGTATTTCAATTAACGTCACACTGGAGCAACACAACGGGCTATTGGTGACGGTCCGGGATCAATCCCAAAGGGAAAGATCCGAGGACAACACCACGTAATTTTGAACCACGGTCAGATGACGAGACAACACCTGAGCTGGCACCCCACTCTCCAAACTTCCACACCACACCAACGTGAGGACATTTGAGGCCACGGCAGATTTGTACCAGCCCCCTTTGTGCACGACGGTCTTTAGTTGGATTCGAACTCGCAGCCCTCCGGTTTCTAATCCGTTACTCTTCCAACCGGGTTACCGCGGCCCCAAAAATAGTCAAAATTATAGTTTCAACACAGAAATCCAGGTGTGACCTCATCTGACCGTGGTTCAAAATTACGGTTTGTGATCACAGAAATCAGGTGTCAACACAGAAATCAGGTGTGACCTCCTCATTTGACCGTGGTTCAAAATTACGTTTTGTGATCACAGAAATCAGATGTCTACACAGAAATCAGGTGTGACCTCCTCATTTGACCGTTGTTCAATATTACGTTTTGTGATAGAAACTTTTCTACACGAAATTAAGACTTTTTCGTCGCAATCTTTTTGTCGCGTTTTTTTGTGTGCTTTTTACGTCGCCAAAGAAGAGTTTATAAGAAGAAACACCTTAGGCTAAGCGGAAAATCATAAAAAATCCAAGGAAAGAACTTAAATATAGAAAGAAATCACAACACAGCTGTTTATCCTTTTAAAAGTTTTTCGACCATTTAAAATTTTTTGCAATAAACTTCATCGGAACGTTGCATTATTTCCTAAGGTTGCTTTACCACCAGACAAATTAAATTTCAATTTTCGCTGAAGAACATCCTGAAACTTATCTGCAACACTAAACACAGAAAGGCATGGTAAAATATAAAAGATAAAATTGGCGATCTTGTTAACGATATATCTTAGCCCTCCAAGAGGCACATCCGAGTATATTTCGGACGAGGTTCTGTACTGCGGGTGGTAGACCAGATATATTTCGAGCAGTGAGATGTCCCAATATTTCCGTCCTGCTACTTTGTCATGCGTGAATTTTCCTGGGCATTCTAACTGAATTTTTCTATTTGTGTTCGGGCTTGCCGCCTGGAGGGTTAAGATATTGGCGATTTTGGTATGATGACGAGATAAAGATTGATCAGTTTTTGCCTAATGACGAGGTATCTCGTCCGTCAAGATCTTTTCAGTTTTGCTAATGGCAAGAAACCTCGTCGAGACAACCACCAGAAGTGCTAACTACTCCTGAATATTTACGAAATAAATGAGAATGGTTTAGACAATAAACTTCCCTAGCATGGCATGCGTAATTAAGGTTAGTCGGAGATTCCAGGCAAGAAAGTGATGAATTCCAAATGGAGGAATGCTGATTGGTTAGTGCCAATTAGATAATCGCCAAGCGTCGCCAAGACGGCGATGAACTACGATTTAAGGTACCTCCCATATGCATCAAGCCAGAGCATTCGGGTAACAGTTTCCGTCTGGTTTGTTACACTTAAAATCCCTATCATAAGGGAAAATGTTAATTTTTTATTTTTTATTTTATTATTTCAATTAACGTCACACTGGAGCAACACAATGGGCTATTGGTGACGGTCCGGGATCAATCCCAAAGGGAAAGATCCGAGGACAACACCACGTAATTTTGAACCACGGTCAGATGACGAGGCAACACCTGAGCTGGCACCCCACTCTCCAAACTTCCACACCACGCCAACGTGAGGACATTTGAGGCCACGACAGATTTAACGTGCACCAGCCCCCTTTGTACACGACGGTGTTTGGCTGGATTCGAACTCGCAACCCTTCAGTTGCTAGTTCGTTACTCTTCCAACCGGGCCACCGCGGCCCGGGGAAAATGTTAAAGCTTCACTCTTTGAGGTAGGTAGTTAATTACCGTCACACTGGAATAAGTAACACAATGGGTTATTGGCGACGGTACGGGATCTATCCTGAATGGAAAGATTCAAGGACAACGCCTCGTAATTTTGAATCACGGTCAGATGACAAGAACAACACCTGAGCTGGCACCCCACTCTCCAAACTTATTAGATTAAAAGCCAAGAGTAGCAACCAGAGGGTTGCGAGTTTGAATCCAACCAAAGACCGTCGTGTACAAAGGGGTGCACATTAAATCCGTCGTGGCGTGGTGGGGAAGCTCGGAGAGGGGTGCCAGCTCAGGTGTGACATCGTCTTCTGACAGTGGTTCAAAATTACGTGGTGTTGTTCTGGGATCTTTCCCTTCGGATTTGATCCCGGAAACTCGCCAATAGCCCGCTGTGTTCCAGCAGCGCGACGTGAATTCAATATCTACCGATATGCATCATACCAGAGCATTTGGGTAACGGTAAGTAGAACTGCCGCTTTCCGTCGGGTTTGCTTACACTGAAAATCCCTCTCATAAGAAGGGGAAATGTTACAAAACAAAGACGATATTTCCTTCAAGTTACGCCACGAAGTAGTTTGAACCAAGAGAAACTATTTCACTTTTTGTGTGTCAGGCTCCAACAAAGAGTTGATTTTTTTACCTACACTACGAAGCGAGACGACGCAAAGCATATTATGAATACTTTTACCCAAGACAGGGAAAAAGTAGAACCCGGAAAACGTGCCGAAACAATAGAAAAGCATTACGACTTTCCCTTGTTTTTAAAGTGTTCCTACTAAAGCTCAGGAGAGGGCATAAACGTTGAAGGTTCCGGGCTGTCTAATTGTAACCGCGGCCAGAGATTTGCATGGAAAGAATGCAACGGGACAGTTTGACTGAATTGGTTTCAGGGGCCGCGCAAGATTTAAAATGCGTGTTGTTTGCTGGATGCAGTTTGTAAAACTTTAGGCAGTTTGTCTTTCGAAAGATGTTATGGGATGGGTTTATCTGTCGTGGCCTTAAATGTCATAGCATTGGCGTGGTGTGGAAGTTTGGAGAGTGGGGTGCCAGCTCAGGTGTTGTCTGGTCATCTGACTGGTTCAAAATTACGTGGTTTTGCCTCGATCTTTCCCTTCGGGCTTGATCCCGAACCGCCACCAATAGCCCGCTGTGTTGCTCCAGTGTGTCGTTAATTAAAATTCCTACGTACCGTAGTTATTAACGTTTTGCATATGTGATGTGTGTATCTAGTCTGCATTTTGACACTAATGCATCATTTTTGACATACGCATGGCGTGAAAATTTTCAAAAGATGTTTTGTGTTGATGGGTTTTGCAGCTATGGTAAATTTCATCTAGTGCCTCACAAAACCTTTTGAGAATTTGAAAATTTTGAGAAGTTTTAATGTTAGTAGTTTTTCTAATTTTTGATTTCGTCCTCCCGATGTCGAGGGTATGCTTTTAAATTTCTAGTGACATTTCTTATGACTTGCCTTTTTGACGTGGTAGCCTAGTTGGAAGAGTAACGGATTAGCAACCGGAGGGTTGCGAGTTCGAATCCAACGAAAGACCGTCGTGTACAAACGGGGATGGTGCACGTTAAATATGTCGAGGACTCAAATGTCCTCACGTTGGCGTGGTGTGGAGCTTGGAGAGTGGGATGCCAGCTCAGGTTTGACCTCGTCATCTGACCGTGCTTCAAAATTACGTGGTGTTACCGTCGCCAATAGCCCGTTGTGTTGCTCCAGTGCGACGTTATATAAAATATACCTACATTTAGAGTCATCTGTTCAAAACAATGCAAGTAATTCTAAAATCCGATCCGTACGATGCGGATAGCTTGAGCATCCCTTTAGACACTCGACAAAAGTGCTTTCATCTTGAACTAATTGAATCATTATTTATAAAAATTCTGAAGGGTGTTCGTGTTAACTTCTGGAGACATCGAAATGTTTCTTTTTCACGCAATTTACTTCCTCGATTTTAAGTGCAATAAAGATTTTTCCAGAAACCGTTTTTGAAAATCTGCCCTCTCATCCAAAACAGTTTGGAAAAGAAGTACCGCTTTGTTCAATTTAAACGTTTCTTTTAAATTACTTTTCTATGTACGATCTGAGCGTTAATTGGGGAAATATATGTATATAATAGGGCTGTTTTTAAAAGTGATCGTGCTTCAGATGTAATATTAAAAGAAACATCAGCTACTTGAGAGTTCCTATTGGGAGATGGAGAAACTGTTTTGGGCATAATTCTCTTCTCTCTTAGAGGTGTTTTTTTTTCCGATTTTTAAAAGCTCGGAATTTATAAAAGGAATAATAAAGCAATAAAAGAAGGCTTTCCTTTCACCATTTTAAATGCGTTCACTTTCTGCGTTTAAGATAATTTTATTTTTTAAAAGATCTCTTAAGAAAACTTCCAATTAAATAACAATTATGTTTCCGAGTTTTTGTGCGTTATTAAATTAAGTTAGACATTTAAATGTATTCAAAGCGTCCCAGCAAAACATTTTCCAAGGTTCAACTCAAAAACTTTCTTTATCATTTCAAATCTAATCAATTTCAACAGCACGTTTTCGCTTGCAACCTGGTCCAACCAAAGAGTGTGGTGTATACGGTGGTTGGTGCACGTTAAATCTGTCGGGGCCTTAAATGTCCTCACGTTGGCATGGTGTGGAAGTTTGGAGAGTGAGGTACCAGCTTAGGTGTTGACCTCGTCATCTGACCGTGGTTCAAATTACGAGGCCTTGTCCTTGGATCTTTCCCTTAGGGATTGATCCCTGACAGTCACCAATAGACCGTTCTGTTGCTCCAGTGGGATGTTAATTAACTACATAACCTAACCTAACAATCTGCGAGTTGTAGATGGAACAGGTTCAATTCCTCCCTGGACGTGTTTCTCTTTTATGCGTTAGTAAAACTTTCCTTGTGTTTCTGTGCCCTTTATTTGATGTTGTGTGTTTTGTGTTTGGTACAGCATGGCCAAATATGGCCCGTGACATAGAACCCAACAAACTTGGGATCTGTAGATGGAAGTTTTGATTTCTCTCAGGCTACATTTTCTCTTTTGTTTTAGTAAAATTTACATTGTGCCTGTTCATTTACTTGAATTTGGCGCATATTGCCGTAGTGTGGCCTTTGCGCCACGAAACCCACACATGCTGCTAGTACAGCTTGGCCAAATATTGCCCTTGCGCTATACAATACAAACCCATCACGCTGTTCTAAATTCATGCAAATGCTCAAATTGACTTTCCGAGTGTATAAGAAAGTGACACCAAAAATACACTATGGACAAAAGTATTTGGTCACTGCAGGAAATCATGTTGTTTTTCCTGGTTAGGACTCGGCCCATTGCTTTATGTACCTGGTACCATGAACGCTGACGTGTACCTCGACGTTCTGGATAATTCGGCCTTGCCTACACTATGACAATACTACGGCGATGAGGGTTGTTTCTTCCAACAGGATCGAGCTCCATGTCATACTGCAAAACGTGTGCTGGACTGGTTTCCTGAAAATGAGGTGAATTTGCTTGACTGGCCTGCTCAGAGCCCCGATCTCAATCCGATCGAGCACTTGTGGAACGAAGTAGAGCGACGGGTACGACTCCGCCACTCACGCCCATCTTCACAACAATCTCTTCTCACAGCCTTGCAAGAGGCATGGCGAGCTATTTCAGCCCAGACTTATAGACTTGTGAAAAGTATGCTTCGAAGTGTTGCAGCTGTTTACAAGCAAAAGGAGGGCCTACCCATTACTAAATAGAATAATAAAGCACTTTTTATGAAAAATATGCAGTGTTCAAATACTTTTGTCCATATAGTGTATATAAATACCTTTTAAGACATTTTGTATAATTTATTTTGTAATTTTATATGTATATGTTACCGCTAAAGTACGGAAATGAGGTAATCTGCAGATTAGCTACGCCGATCCGTTGAAGTTCGGAAAATGGTTTCATTTCTCAAATTACCTAGATAATCTGCACATTACCTACTAGGCACTCGTTAAAGTGAAAATAAGATCTTTGCTCGAATTGTGCTAAATTAATTCTCAGACAAACTCAGTAATACTAGGTACTACTAATTGAAAAACACGCTATAATTTTACCCCATAAAGTTATACGTAATTTCATATAATAACCAGTAGATGTAAATAAAATATACTGACAATTGTTGAAACATAATGTTTATTTTTCGCTATCTAAAGAATCAAGTTGATAGAATCAATCAATCAACAGAATAGTTGAAGCGTAAGGAGAAAGGGAAGGAGAAGGGAAAGGAAATTAGAGAAACAAACTTTTGCACTTGAACGATTCGAAAGCCGTTAATGAGCACATTACCTAGCTAAAGTGCGGAAAACTCTTATTTTGTAGATGATTCCGCACTTCAACGGAACAAATCAGCTAATCTACAGATTACCTCGGTAATGTGCACATTAACGGTTTTCGAGCTTTAACAGTAACATATACTATTTTCGTGGCTATTTTGTAACAATTGTTGACTATAATCTATGACTAGAATACTTATCTATAAGCCTAAATGAACAATAAGAGACTCAGTCCTCCAAGTGGTTTCGACGCGATATTCTGTCGATCAAGATCTGACCAATTTTTCTAATGACGAGATATCTTGCAAAGATATCGCCGATTTTTGTATGATGCCGAGATAAAGATCTGGTCAGTTTTCTTTTGACAAAGTATCTTGTCCATCAAGATCTGAGCCCTCGGGTGCACATATTTAGGCGTGTACGGGCATCACAATCCCGACGTACCTGAGTGATCTTCCTTTCATTTTTACCATCCCCGACCTTCTGCTTTTTACGTTTTCTTCCTCCCTCATTGTGCCCCACCTGGGTGCAATCTCCTCTGTATCAGTAAAACTGCTTGTGTGTCTTGATGTTGTATGTCTTGTGTCTGGCGCAGCATGGCCAAATATGGCCCTGGAGCCATAAAACCCCAAAACCAACCTCCCTCACTGTGTCCTGTGTTTGGCGCAGTTTGGCCAAATATGGTACTTGCGACATAGAACCCCAAAACAGCCAACCATCAAGATCTGAGTAAATTTTCTAATGACGAGATATCTCGTCCACATATTGGCGATTTTTGTGCGATGACGAGATAAAGATCTGGTCAGTTTGACGAGATATCTCGTCCATCAAGATCTGGTCGGTTTTGCTAATGACGAAAAACCTCGTCGAAACAACGATCAGACTTAACAACTCGGACAATCTTTGGCATAGAAATGAGAAATATAATTTGTAACTTGCCGATTCTGTTAGTTTTTTACTTATCTGACGTATGCAAATTTCTAGGAGTCTCAAGAGGAGAATAAGCCATTTAAAAAATGGTTGAGAAAAAATAAATTTCCTTTTAGTTCCATTTCTGAATAGAATTAAAAATAAAGGAGTCTAGTGGTAACAAATTAGAAATAATATGGAAAGACGAGTTTAGATAGTTTTAAATAGAAACCTGCCACTAAGCATTCTTTAGAGTTAAGTTTAAATTGTGATATCTAGTGTATATTGTGAGTGTAGCTTGGTTGAGCTATTCAACCTGCTTGATTGTTAACGCTATATGAAGTACTTTATATAAGTAGTGGGTAAGCTAAACATTTCTTTCTAATGGATAACTAGGAATATCTCTTTTAAGACAATTCCACCAAAAACAACCCGTAGAGAATGTCAAAAATAGTGTCATTAGTGGGGTAGCCGTGGTTCAGTGAGTTCATCCGCTGCATTAGGAACCTGCAAATTAAAGGCAGCTCAGGTTTGATTTCTCTCTGGGTCTATTTCTCTTCTGTGTCAGTAAAACTTTCCTTGTGTCAGTAAAACTTTCCTTGTGTGCATATGCACGTTAATTGTATGTCTTCTGTTTGGCTCAAATGCGGCCAAATGTATCCCTTGAGCAGTGGAACCCCCAAATCAATCAATGGGTTTAACATTGCTTGGCGCAGCTTGGCCGAATATGGTCCTTGCGCCATAATATTCAACCAATCAAAACTGTTATAACTACTACAGAAAGTCTGAAAGACAAATTAGGTTTCTATACAGGTTGACATAAGGACATTCAGTAGTAGTATTTTAAGATACTTAGAGGTTCATAAATACTATTATATTTTCTTTTTTAAAGAGGGTAGGTATAGGTATATATAATCAACGTCACACTGGAGCAACACAACGGGCTATTGGTGACGGTCCGGGATCAATCCCAAATCGAGAGATCCGAGGACAACACCACGTAATTTTGAACCACGGTCAGATAACGAGGCCACACCTGAACTGGCACCCCACTCTTCAAACTTCACACCACGCCAACGTGAGGACATTTGAGGCCCCGACAAATCTAACGTGCACCAGCCCCCTTTGTACACGACGATGTTAGATTGGATTCGAACTCGCATCCCTCCGGTTGCTAATCCATCACTCCTCCAACCGGGCCACCGCGGCCCTTTTAAAGGGGGTCAGCGTAGCTTAGATTTGCCAACTGCGCTATCAGTCTGATTTGTAGGTGATTCAGGTGCGATTCCCTACTGGGTGTATTTCCCTCTTCTGTGTCAGTTAAGACTTTCCTTGTGTGTGTATGTCCATTACGTGGTATTGTGTCTTGTGTCTGGCGCAGCATGGCCAAACATGGAACTTACGCCATAAAAATCCAACAAACCAACCATTGCCCGTTGATACAATTTTTGATAAAATCGATTTTTTTAAGTCAACTTTCCCCGGTGTATGTATACACTAGAAATCACGAAAATCGACCAGAATATCGATACTTTTTTATTGCTTCAAAATATTTTCCAACGCTTTAGCTTTCAAACTATACTAAGGTCTTGTAAATATTCGAAATATTTTTCTTGTTGCAAGGGTTTTCGTTGGCTACTGTCACCATGTACCAGTGTTTCCATAACTTTAAACCCGATTACTCAAGAACTGTTTTTGCAATACTATGCTTTGTTCAAGCAACGATAACTCAACAATGTATTGATCTATTATAATTATTTTTTTATCCCATCATACTCTGTAATACAGTGAATGTTTTGACAGTCAGTTATTATGTAAGAAAATAATTTTTAGTCCATTCTTAAAAGTTAAAATTCTTGAAAACATCTTGATTTCTTAGACTTCTTAGAAGAAAATTGTAAAAACCCTACACCTTCTAGCAACCTGATTGAGGGTCAAAACGTGAAGAACAATCTTATAAATAATTTCCAAAAGGAACCGTCTTTCTGAACAAATTAGTATCTGAAATATCACTGTTCAAAAAATATGTTAATTCGCCGATTATATCTAAATTAGATAACTAATGATTAGCGTAATCTGAGTTTTTTGCATTGAAATGAGTTTAAGCACAACCAATGACGTGTTGTAAAAAATGGATTTTTAAAGTCAAATTAAAAAATAAAATCTAGTGTATACGACAGCTTAAGAATTAATATTAAAATGACTATCTACAACAATCTTGTTTTTCACACAAGTCCCTTGCATGCTTTCTACTTATATTAGAATACCATTTTATTGTTTGGATTAAACAAGCACAAGATTTAAGATTTTCCAAAGACGTCATCAATCAGCGTGAAAATTCGTATTCTGGAAGCCCCTCAAAATCAGTTCTGTCTCAATCCATTTAGTGCCTGAGCATCAAAATTAGAGAAGCCATAGAGTCTCATTCTCTAGAATTGTAGGCGGCCAGGTTCGAATCCCCCTGGATTTATTTCTCCCTTCTGTGTCAGTAAAGCTTAGTGTCTATTCTGTGTCAGTAAAACTTAGTCTCTTCTGTCAGGTCCGCTGTAGCCTGCTTGGAAGAGTAACTAGCAACCGGAAGGTTGCGAGTTCGAATCCAACCAAAGACCGTCGTGTACAAAGGGGGCTGGTGCACGTTAAATCTGTCGTGGCCTCATGCCCTCACGTTGGCGTCCTATGGAAGTTTAGAGAATTGGATGCCAGCTCAGGTGTTGACCTCATATGACCGTGTTCAAAATTACGAGGTGTTGTCCTTGTATCTTTCCAATAGCCCGTTGTGTTGCTCCAGTGTGACGTTAATTGCCTACCTACCAAAGCTGACGAGTTGAATTTCCACTTAGACTAAGATCGATATGTTTCTGCTTGGATGTCGACGAGTTTGAATTTTTAATTTTTCAAATGCGACCCGAAGTTTCACGACCCAAACTATTCAATTTCACTTATGAAATCTCAACCTTCCAGATGGTTTCGACGAGGTATCTCGTCCACCACGATCTGGCCAATTTTGCAAATAACGATTTATATCGTCAAGATATTGCGATTTTTTTTTATGATAACGAGATCCAGATCTGGTCAGTTTTCTTGTAATGACGAGATATTCATCCAGCCAGGTCTAGGGGCTGGGTAGGCCAGTTGGAAGAGCAACGGATTAGCAACCGGAAGGTTGCGAGTTCGAGACTAGGTCAAGCCAAAGACCATCGTGTAGGTCAGGGCTGGTGCGCGTTGAATCTGTCGTGGCCTCAAATGTCCTCACGTTGGCGTGGTGTGAAAGTTTGGAGAGTGGGATGCCAGCTCAAGTGTGGCCTCGTCATCTGACCGTGATTCAAAACGACGCGGTGTTCTCGAATCTTTCCTTACCGTCGTCAATAGCCCGTTGTGTTGCTCTGGTGCGACGTTAATTAATTACCAATTATTCTCTCTTCTGTGTCTTTCATTGTGTGTCTTTCAATCTGATCCCTGACCGTCGTCAATAGCCCGTTGTGTTGCTCTGGTGCGACGTTAATTAATTACCAATTATTCTCTCTTCTGTGTCTTTAATTGTGTTTTTCATTGTGTCTAAAACTTTCATTGTGTGTTTGTCTATTACTTGATATTGTTTGTCTTGTGTCTGGCGCAGCTTGGCCAAACATGGTCCTTGCACCGTAAAACCCCAAAACTAACCAGCCAACCGTAATGGCCAACTAGTACTGGTCCGATTGTAAAGACGTATTCACGTCAAAAGCATTGAACACTTAAATATACTTCAATTTTAATAAATGTCGAGGATTTAACCCTCCTTCTGGTTGTCTCGTCATCTGACCGTGGTTCAAAATTACGTGGTGTTGTCCTCGATCTTGCCCTTCGGGTTTGATCCCTGACTGTCGTCAATAGCTCGTTGTGTTGCTCCAGTTCGACTTTAATTAAATACCTACCTACCTGTTGGTTGCCCCGGCAAGATGTCTCGTGATTAGCAAAACTGACCAGATCTTGATGGACGAGATATCTCGTTCTGAGGGCAAAAAAACGACCTATTCTCGATCTGTCGTCATAAAAATATTAACAATATCCGGACGACAAATATCACGTCATTAGCAAGATTGGTCAGGTCTTTATGGACGAGATATCTCGTCGAAACCACTTGGAGGGTTAAAAGAAACCTTGGATGTACAGATGTGGAATAAAAATCAAACCACTCCTCTTTATTCCTGCCCTGTTCGTAAAAGTGCCATTGAATAAAAAATTTAGAGCACATATATTAAATAAACTTTCAGACTTTTATTAATATCTTCCTAGATAATCTTCCTATCAGGTTGGAAAGAGCCCGAACAAAATACAAGTAATGTTTCCTTTAAAGATAGTCTTTAATGGGCAATATTAATTATCACTGTCGAAAAATTAAAAATAGTAACTTTCATATCTTGGTAGAAATCGATTCAGGAGTTTTTATTCGATAATGCAAAACTTCAGCTTTGTCTTCTTAGTAGCTGTTTCACCACAGTAAGTTTAATATTTCTATTTTTAACCTTTTTTCCTAAAAGAAATGCTTCTAATGTAGGAAAAAACTGAAAGTTTACATTATCGTATCGAAGGGTTTGTATCGATTTCCAGAGAGATATCTAAGGTTCATATTCAATAATGTATATATTATGCATATAAATTTATAAAAGGGGTTTTTCCCTACCGAATGTTTGAATTTGCTCCACTATGAACGACGCGCGAATAAAAAGGGTCGGTTCAATTTCACTTTTTTTCAATGCCATTCACCCTGCGCCATAAAACCTAAACACAACCAACCATTTTTCAACTCTTGATTTCATCGTTTTTGACTCCTGGTTTCACCGTTTTCCGACTCTTGCTTTCACTAGTTTTGACTCTTTGTTTCACCGTTATCGAATCTTGATTTCACCGTTATATAATCTTGGTTTTATCTCTGACTTTTGGTTTGATCTCTTTTTGACTCTTAATTTCATCCCTTTTCGTTTCTTGGTTTCAGTGGTTTCCGATTCTTGGTTTCACCCGTTTTCCAGCTCTTGGTTGCTGTTTTGGTTTCCTTGTTTCAATTTTTCCCCTTTTTTTTCATTCATTGCAATATCATTCATTTTTCTCATCAACGCTTTCGCTTTGGTCATTAGTTTTTCTGTTTCTTAACTCATTAACTTTTTCTTTTTAAGTCTCCAGACATTAAGAGGCACAGAATGACGGTGAAGTCTCTCTTTTGGGTTTCTTTTTCTATATATTTAAATTTATAAAACTTCGTATAAGTTCTTTTACCTAAGAAGCCCATGTACCTTATTCATAGTGTTATAAAAATATATATGTATCGCAAAAACTAGAAAGAATATTTGAAGAGTCAATCTAAAGCACACTCACTTTTAGTGAAATTACAGGAAAATGGATTGTTCTTTCGTGATATCTGCTTTAAATTGAAACTAGTCTCATCATTTTTGGTGAGATTCAGGTGAATAAATTCGTATGTTACTCTTATCTAAGACAAATTTCTTTTTTCATCAGATGATGGCAATATTTAAAATATCACAACGAGTTGGTTTATCAAGTTTTGATTGAAAACTTCATGTTTTATAAACTGCAGGCGCTCTATACATTTCCTTTTTCTATTGCACACTCAAGCGTCGTACAATCGAGTTTGGAGAACATTTAGATGATATAACAGTAACCTATTGGAGAGAAGCTTACGTTAACCCTATGAAAGATTCATATGCATATCCGTTCTGTAGCCTCCAGTCTTTCCAACAGGATTTCTAACCAGTTCGGATATTCATGACCAATAGAATCTTTTCTAGGACTCTTTCAAACGAATCGTCAAGGACACATATCCTTAAAGTGTTTACGAACTTCACGGACCCGAGGTACTCCAGTGATATTTTCTATACTCATGGGGTTTACTGTCTTTAGTAAACAAAGGGATCGCTCTCACGGAATACCTAACCGATCTTTTTCTGTTTTCATCCCACTACTTCATTCTACAATCCCTATATTTGTAAATTTCAAGCAATAAATCTTGTGGATAAATCTTGCAAGGATATTAGTAAATCTCAAACAATACATCTAATGTGCAAGACTATTCGTAAATCTCAAGCAATAATCTTGCGTGTACGGTTATTCGTAAATCCAGACACAACATTCTTTAGTTGACGTTGTATTGTGTTTGGCGCAACTTGGCCAAATATAGCCCTTGCGCCATAAAACTCCAAAACAACTAACCATCTTTCAAACGATCAATGTGGTTATTTAGTCACGTGTGTAGTGCGATAAAAGCAATGCTACGCCATAGAGCCTAAATAACCGCATCCATCGTTTGAAAGAATCCTAGGAAATATTCTATTAGTCAAGCAGCTCTAAAACGGTTATCAGTAACGAAGGGAAGACTGGAAGTTTCAAAACAGATATGCGGGAGAGCTTCTCAGACTGGTAGGTAGTTAAATTAACGTTGCACTGGAAGCAGCACAATGGGTTCGGGATCAATCCTAAAAGGAAAGATCCGAGGAAACACCTCGTCGTTTTAAACCACGGTCGCATGACAGGTGAACACCTGAGCTGAAACCTCACTCTCCAAACCTCCACGCTAACGTGAGGACATTTGAAGCCACGAAAGACTGAATGTTCACCAGCCTTCACGCATACGACCGTCTTTGGTTGATTCGAATTTCGAACTCGCAACCCTCCGGTTGCTTTTCCAACCGGGCTACCGCGCCCGCAGTGAACCCCTCAGAGGGTTAACATATGTATACATTAACCTTTGAGATCCTACCAGTGTCTCATCTAATCTTGTGTTTGAAATCGTTGAAGCAGTTTTCAAAAGGTCGAAAAACAAATTTCAGGCGCTACTCTCACAGCTCCTAAATCATTGATCCCAATCTTAGGTGCAATCTATAAAAAGGCAGCGAATGATTCCCAAATCTTTCATGTTTTCCCTACCTTTGATTCCCGTCTCTTAAATTCAGGAGCGCTTTCCCTCTAGAGGCGAATCCAGAAAATCCAATTTTCTTGCATTTGCGGGGGCTGTTTTTCATTTATTCAATTTATTCCCTTCCGTTACATCCGCGTGAGTAGCTCCAGCAGTACAACAGCCTTTGACGCCAGCCTTCTTTCCAGCTCACAATCAAATGATATGACAGCGAGGAGGTTCGATTGCGAATGTTAATATTGTCACTGGCGGAAGCGAGTGTATGTGTAAGGAGTGAAGGATTTTCAGCTTTTGGAGTTCCAAAACTCGAGTTGATTTGTGGCAGTTTGTTTTTTGAGGTCCGTTTTTTCCTGATGTGATAAAACTCTAAAGATTCATAAAACATTTAACATTTCCCATTGGACTAGGACTAACAGAATGATTCCTAATTTGGTTGCTACTCCGTTCCCTAAATCCTCTTTTTTTCACCTTTCACGACATCGTTTACTCGACATCGTCTCGTGTTTGGCACAGCTTGGCCAAATATGGCCCTTTCTTTTTAAAACGCCAAAACAATCAACCAATCTACACTGGTGTTCGTTCATCAAGATGTGACCAATTTTGCTTATGACCAGATCTTTTGTCATCAAGATATTGCCGATTCTTATATCTTGGCGAGGTAAACATCTGGTCAGTTTTCTTTTAATGACGAGATATCTCGTCCATCAAGATCTAGTCAGTTTTCTTCTTATGACGAGATACCGCGTCCATCAAGATCTGGTCAGTTTTTTCTAATGACGAGATATTTCGTCCATCACGATCTGGTCAGTTTTCTTCCTATGACGAGATATTTCGTCGATCAAGATCTGGTCAATTTTGCTAGTGACGAGATACCTACGTATTTTGGTATACTACTGTCGTGCTAGTCAAAGAGGTGATGTGCTCAGGTTTTGTCCTTACGAGTTGACGGTTGAAAAATCGTCGTTTTATTTTCAAAATCTCGGTCTTGAAATTAAACTTTTCAGACACCAAATTACATACCATTGATCAAAATTTTTCAGACACTAAATTGTGCCACGAGATTTAAAAATCGCCGATAGAGCTTTAGTGGATTTAGGAGCTTTTGAAACAAGTTTAGCTAGCATATCTCTCTCTCTGTAACCAAATAATGTTAAAGTGCATAAATAAAAAAAGCTGAAATTTGCAAAGCTTTGACAACAAAACGACTCTGCTTCTTACTATTTTCTTTTACTACTTTCTATTTTGCTTTAATAGTTTCTATTTTGCTTTAGTAGTTTCTATTTTGCTTTACTACTTTCTATTTTGCTTTACTACTTTCTATTTTCTTTTACTACTTTCTATTTTGCTTTACTATTTTCTATTTTGCTTTGCTATTTTCCATTTTGCTTTACTACTTTCTATTTTGCTTTACTACTTTCTATTTTGCTTTACTACTTTCTATTTTGTTTTACTACTTTCTATTTTGCTTTACTACTTTCTCTTCTGTTTTCATACTACGTCAATTCGTTTACAATTGATGAGGCTGCTTTCCATTTATTCAATTTATTATCTTCCTCTGCATTCGTGTGGATAGCTGCAGACATACAATAACCTTTGACGCCAACTTTCTTTCCTGCTCACAACCAAATGATATGATATAGAAGAGGTTCGATTGCGAATGCTAATATTGGCTCTGGCGGAAACGGGTGTATGTGTAAGGGGTGAAGGATTCTCAGCTTCCGGAGTTCCAAAACTCGGGTTTGTTTGTTGATTTGTGACAGTATGTTTTCTGGGGTCCATTTTCTCCTGACGTGTGATCAATGACGTGATAAATCTTCGGGAGTTTCGGAGAAAAGAGTAGGTGACCGCTACCATAAACTCCCGACGAGGAATATAAATGATTTTTTCCCTTGCTCTCCAAAAGGCTGGGACTTAGGATTTCGCGATCACGAGTATGAATCGACCCATTTTGTGGAAAGCTTGTGTGGTGGACCTTGATTTGTTTTGTTATTGGCGACGGTGATTCGGGGAAATTGCGTGAGGTTGAATTACACTGGACGAAAAAACGAAGGGAAAGCTTGGTGCTGAAAACCGTGAGAGTTAGAGTAAAATCTACAAAACCTTTTTCCTTGAAAGAAGATTTTTGCCATCAATTCATCGTACTAAAGCTCCATTATGGAAGCTAGGATTGTTGTGAAACTACACGTTTTTCAAGTAATTTGGGAATATCAAATCGATGACGGTTTTCGTCACTTTGAACTACTTTTGGTTATAGTTTGAGATAAACGAAGCAGTTTTATAGGGTGTAAAGTTTAAATGATTTTCTTAAAAAGCTGTATTTCTAAAGAAAAATTTGAAACAACGTGTATTGACAAATTTTTGTTTGATAGCAGACATAAATTAATTCTAATTCATAGCAGGCATAAATTTTGAAGTAATCTGGGTTGCTTGGGGTTGTGGTAGCCCGGTTGGAAGAGTAACGGACTAGCAACCGGAAGGTTGTGAGTTCGAATCCAACCAAAGACCGTCGTGTACAAAGGGGGCTGGTGCACGTTAAATCTGTCGTTTGAAATGTCCTTAAGTTGGCGTGGTGAAGTTTAGAAAGTGGAGTGCCAGCTCAGGTGTGACCTCGTCATCTGACCGTGGCTCAAAATTACGTGGTGTTGTCCTCGGATCGTTCCCTTCGGAGGTTGATCCCGGACCGTCGACAGTAGCCCGTTGTGTTGCTCCAGTGTAACGTTAATTAAATGCCTACCTACATCTGGGTTTTTTGGTTTTGGGTTTTATGCCGCAAGGGCCATATTTGGTTAAGCTGCGCCAAATACCAGGTAATGTGAAGTAATTGTGAAAAGGAAGGATGGAGAAAAAGTTTAGAAAGATCGCTTGGGAAAGTATTCTAGGATATAAAGTTATCTCAATTGTTTTCTCTCAAGCAGCTGTATTTCTAAACAATCCAAAGATATGTGCATTGGCATTTATGGCAGGCATTAATAAGTCTTACCAATAAGAGAAATTTAAATTACTAGGATAATAACATTGCAATGATAGTTATACCGTAGTCAAATTCAAAATGTGCTTTGAAGAACTATTCAAAGCATTTACTGGTCAAAAAATAAATTTTGATCGCTGATTCTGAATGCAAAAAATCTTTGTTCTGGAAAAAATATCAGTCTAATCCAAATACTTAAAACTTATATTGTCTTTCGGCTACTGAACATTCAACGTTATTGCTTGGTAATAGTATCGTAAACTTAGAGTAAAATAGTAGCAAGCTAGGAGAAAAATAGTACAGTAAGATTTAGAGTAAAATAGCAGAACAGAAAGATAGGAGAAACATAGTACAATAAGATTGGAATAAAATAGTACGATAAGCTTGGGGTAAAATAGTATAGTAAATTTGGAGTAAAATAGATAAACAGCAAGCTAGGTGTAAAATAGTACGGCAAGCTTGGAGTAAATTAACACAGTAAGCTTTGAGAAAAGCAGTCCTATAGTAAGCTTGGAGTGAAATGATAGTATAGTAAGATTGGTATAAAATGAATATGTAAAAATGGTGTGTATAGTAGCAAGATTGGTACAAAATGGTTGTGTAAGATTGATGTAAAATGGTGGTGTAAGATTGGTGTGAAACGGTGGTGTAGTAACATTGGTATGAAACGGTGGTGTAGTAAGATTGATGCAAAATAACGGTATACTATATATATATATACCTTAGCAAAAAGGTGATTAATCGTGCATCAATGCTTTGTTAGACTTTGTTCCTAGTTCGATTTTAAGACACCGTTCACAAATCCCTATGCTGTTTTTCATGAAGAGTGAAATATAACTTTTATATTGAGATATTCTTTGTATGCATTTTAAGGGCAAATAACTCCATTTTCTCATTAAAATAATTCTAAATTTCTGGAGGAATAAATTTAAGTTCTGAAGTTCTTTAGAAAAGGTTTTGAATCAAATACAACACATTTTCTCTCGTGAAGAACTTTTTTGTTTTCACCACTAGCTCCAGGATTAATTTAATTTCCGAATTACTAAAGAACAAGCACAAACTGAAGTGTTCTTTTCGTTCTCTATACAAAAAGAACGCGTAATCATTTTCATTATATTTTTAGAACACTCGAGGGATAAAGTACTCTAAGAGCAGCTAGAGAAAATAAATGCGTTCTAATTTAAGAACACAGGATGTCTGAATTTCGTAGCTATCTTTCAAATATTTTTACACTACCTGTTGGAGGTAGCTCCTCTTACTTTTGTTCTAGTGTTTCAAGACAATTCAAGAACAATTGGACATTACCCCTCCAGGTAGTTGGGACGAGATATCTCGTACATCAAGATCTGAACAATTTTGCTAATGACTTGATATCTCGTCCATCAAAATCTGAACACTTTTGCTAATGATGAGATATCTCGTCCATCACGATCTGAACAAATAACGAGATATCTTGCCATAAAGAATGCCTATTGAACTCCTAATGATGTAGATATTGCCGCTTTTGATGATGTCGAGATCAAGATCAGGTCAGTTTTTCTAATGACGAGATATTTCGTCCATCAAGATCTGGTCAGTTTTGCTATGACGAGACCTTGTCGAGACAACTACCAGTAGGGTCAATGCTAACACTATTCCAAAGACATCACTGTTCAAAAACGTCAGGCGTTTATTCTACCTACATCTAATACAGAATTTCTGGTTTTCCTGGTTTACTTTGAAAATATATTTCCTGCAATTCACAGTAGAGAAAGATAAGTACGTGTTGCTCTGATATCACGGACTTCTATTTATTTCTTTAAAATACCGTTGGCATCCGGAAACTCTTTTCTTCTGTTGAATAAATTGAGCCCAGCACGAGAAATGTTTAGATTTTCTTTCCGAATAAGTAAAAATGCCCCTAGAGGATGTAGTTTCGAAATGTTTAGTTGTAGCAAAATGTTCCTTTTAGAAAGGATTCATAAAACATTTTAAAAGTTCCGTTTTGTCATTGAATTTCCAGAGCTGGAAACACTCTTAAGACTAACATGAAGATTCTGATGAACATGCGATGTAGTTTCGAAATGTTTAGCTGAAGCAAAATGTTCCTTTTGGAAAGGATTTATGAAACATTTAAAATGTCCGTTTTGTTGAATTTTCAGAGCTTGAAAGACTTATAGATTAACATGATGCCAATTCCTATTTTGGTGTATTACTGTTGTACTACGCAAAAAGGCAGTACCCCGAGTTTTGTCCTTACGAGTTGACGGTTTTCATATCGATGTTTTACTATCAATCCCCTTGTTGATTTTGAAATCAAAATTTTTCAGGTACCAAAATTTTGGTGTACTATTATTGTGATAGTCACAGAGGCAGTATATACAAGTCTTGTCCTTACGAGTTGATGGTTTTCATATCGACGTTTTACTATCAAACCCCTGTTGGTTTGAAATAAAAATTTTTCAGGTACCAAAATTTTGGTATGCTGTTATCGTGCTAGTCAGAGACAGTATCCTCAAGTTTTACTAGTTGACGGTCGTCATATCGTTGTTTTACTATCAAATTTCGTTGGGTTAGTAATCAAAAATTTTCAGATACCAAATTGTGCATCAATTTTGAAATGGGAAGTTTAAAAAACGCCAATATAAGGAGGGACTTTATAAACTCATGTAGACTTCGTAGCGTTTGAAACAAGTTTAGGAGGCATATTTGTATCTAAATAATGTGAAAACCTCATAGACAAAAAATGGATTTACTTTGTTTTGATAGTAAACCGACACTATGCTACTTACGAGTATCTGACTAAATTCAATTTGGTACTAAAATTTTTGGCAAAATACATCTCCCCGTGTCTTCCAAAGTCTCAATGCCAAATTTGGTTCCATTCCATCTATTCGATTTAGCTGCAGATCGGTTGGTTGCCTCGACGAGGTACCGTAAAGTTAGAATAAAACTGACCAGATCTGGATGGACGAGATATCTCGTCATTAGAAAAAACTGACCAGATCTTGATCTCTTCGTCATAAGAAAAATCGACAAAATCGCTGTGTCGAGTTATCTCGTCATTAGCAAAATTTGTCAGATCTTCATGGACGAGATATCTCGTCGAAACCACTTTGATGGTTAAACCACATCCATATCATCTGTTCTATAAACACGTTTTTAAATCTGCCTTTCATAGTTGCTTAAGTTATTTCAACTTTTATCTGAATTTATTGGATTGGATTATGTCTTGCATTTGGCGTAGCTTTTCCGTTTTTGGTCCTAGCGCCATAAAACCCAAACTAACCAACCTAGCTACATTTCACACCCGTTCCAAATTCCTCCCTGGGTGTATTTCTCTTCTGTGTCAGTAAAACTTTCATTGTGTGTATGTCTATTACTTGATATGTCTTATGTCTGGCGCAGCATTGCAAAATATGGCCCTTGCGCTATAAAACCCCAACAAACCAAACGCCCATTCAAAAATCGATTGACCCAAGGTTGACTGCCTCCTCGTCGGAGCCCCACTACAACACCCGAGTATAGGCATGGGTGTCTTATGTTGTCAAACAGCTACCATACTCACAGAAGTACGTGTCGTAATCCAAGATTAGATTATCTATGTCCTGGCAGAGGGGAAGAGATCGTGTAAGTGGCGAGAAATTGTACCTATAACTGCGAGACTCACGCTTATCTGCTGGCAGAATTCCCTCACTGACGTAAGCAAATGTGCTTGGAGATAATTGAGAGGCTGCAATGCTATCTATATTTCTTGGAAATCGAAGTTCTGTTCAGACGGTCGCTTCATTTGAGGAGCGGATATCTCTCTGCCAACCGTTGTATAATCATAGGTCAAGAGTTGAATGCTATTAATCCTCTTAGCGTCAAGAGATCTTCGAGTAATACTATTTGCTTTCATCCCACACCATATTTAATGACTAAATAATCCCAAGTATTGGTTGAGAGAATCCGTATATTCTTTCTTGTAGAAAAATTATATTTATTCCTTTCCTTGGAACAAAATCCATTCTAAACACTATTGATGCTTTCCTTAGAATAAAATACATTCTAAACACTATTGATCCTTTCCTTAGAATAAAATCTATTCCAAACACTCTATTGATCCTTTCCTTAGAATAGAATCCTTTAGAAATAGCCCATTGGTCCTTTCTTTAGTATAAAATCCATAGAAAATATTCTAAAGTCACTTTCTTTTGAATAGGATCCATTGAAACTATTCTATTGGTACTTTACTTGGAATAGAATCCATTGAAATTATTTTATTGGTTTTTCGAGGAAAAGAATCCGTTGAAATTATTTTATTATTTTTTCGAAGAAAAGAATCCGTTGAAATTATTCTATTTGTCCTTACCGAAGAATAGAATCCATTTAAAAATATCCCATCGGTCCTTCCCGAATCTAATCCATTTAAAATATCCCATTGATTCTTGCCTTAGAATAGAAAAATTTGAAAGCATCCCATTGGCCTTTTCCTTAGAATAAAATCATTTAAAATATTCCATTGGTCCTTTCCTTAGAATAGAAGCCTTTGGAAGTATTCTATTGGTCCTTTCCTTATAATAGAAACATTTGCAAATATCGCATTGATCCTTTCCTGAGAATAGAATCATTTGAAAATACCCCACTGCTCTTGGCAGAGGCAAAGAGATTTAAAAATTATAAGCATGTTTTTCTTAATTTTAAAATTGTAGAATCATCTATATCCTTATTAGAATGAGTAATATATTTCTTAATTTTCTTATCTGATTTGCATGATTTGCTACACATTTGAAAAATGAATTCACAATTTTTAAAATTGATCTCATGAATCGTGTTTGGAGAAAATATTTTATTTATCGTGCACTACTAAATTAACCATAATCGAAAAATATTTACTGTTATTACTTAGCAAAAAAGAGGCGCGACAATTTTTAAATGGAAATGGATGTGGAGGTACATTAAGTTTTGAAAGCACTGTACGAATTGTAGACTTGATCAAATGAAATGTGTTCTTTAAGGGAAAAAAATTAAACTCAAATCCTGTTTGGTGAAAATATTTTATTGATCATGTTTTTCAAATAAACCATAAAGGAAGAAAATTATTTACAAAGTTAGAGCTATGAAAACAGAATATTTTTATGTGAAAACGAGTGGAGGTAAATTGAGTTTACGAAACATTTTGAATATATAAAGTAAAATATGTACTTTAAAAAGGGGAAAATATACCTGTAAGTTTTTAAATTGAGCTCATGATTCTAGAATTGTGTTTGGTTTGCACCGAGATAAAACATCCTCCGAATCCAACCCTAATAACCAACTGAGCGGTAACACTTAAGATTTGGGATAAAAAAGATTCATTCCTTTCCAAAGAACTGTCAAAGTGCATTTCTTTCTGTATCTGCGACACTGAACGTCAAAAATATTGGATCAATTTAAAAAGCTGAGTTTTCGAGATGAGAGGCGCAAAGAAAAATAGATGTAGCTGAATTTCTCTGTATTTTAAGGGGGGGGAATTGTGTTCACGATTTTTAATATTGATCTCATGTAGCTATAATATGTGTTTGGTTTCCACCAAGATAAAACATCCACCGAATCCAACCCGAATAACCAACTGAGCGGTAACACTTAAGATTTGGGATAAAAAAATTCATTCCTGCAAAGAACTGTCAAAGTGCATTTCTTTTTGAATCTGCGACACTAAACGTCAAAAATATTGGATCGCTTTAAAAAAACTGAGTTTTCGAAGTGAGAGGCGCAAAGAAAAATAGATGCAGCGCAATTTCTGTGTACTTTAAAGGTAAAAAATATATATCCACGATTTTTAAAATTGAGCTCACATGTTTCTATGAATTGTGTTTGGTTTCCATTGGGATAAAACATCCACCGAATCCAACCCGAATAACCAACTGAGTCGTGCCACTTAAGATACGGGATAGAAAAAGATTCATTCCTTTGCAAAGAACTGTCAAAGTGCATTTCTTTCTGAATCTGCGACACTAAACGTCAAAAATATTGGATCACTTTTTAAAAAGCTGAGTTTTCGAAGTGAGAGGCGCAAAGAAAAATAGATGTAGCGCAATTTCTTGACAGAATTGAAAAGGGCGGAGTTGCGTTTTGATGGATGAATGGGACAGTGGACTGAAAATAATCCAGTTTATGAATATGTTGTCGTAATTCTGTACGCAGAGTTGTTTTTAAATGTTTGAGTGATGTTCTGTACCCCCAAATTTGTTGAATCTAATACTCTTTGTCTGCTATCATTGATATTCTTTTCAGCAGTTATTTATGTTAATTTTATTAGCTTTATTTTTCGTTGAGTACAATGGGATGTTTCCTCGTTCAGTATTCGAAATTAAAAATAAATCCGGTAGTTTCTATTCCTGTAACTTTTGGTGTTTCTATCTTTTGTATCGAACTTTCCTCATGTATGTCTATTACTTGACGTTGTATGTGTCTTGTGTTTGGCGCAGTGTTGAGTGATGTTTTTAAATGTTTGAGTGATGTTATGTGTATTGTGACAGAATCATGCCAAATAATTCTATTCTATCGAAATGAGCGACAGAATCTTGCCAAAGGATTCTATTCTATCGAAATGAGCGGCAGAATCTTGCCAAAGGATTCTATTCTATCGAAATGAGCGGCAGAATCTTTCCAAAGGATTCTATTCTATCGAAGTGAGTGACAGAATCTTGCCAAAGGATTCTATCGAAATGAGCGGCAGAATCTTTCCAAAGGATTCTATTCTATCGAATTGAGTGACAGAATCTTGCCAAAGGATTCTATCGAAATGAGTGACAGAATCTTGCCAAAGGATTCTATCGAAATGAGTGACAGAATGATGTCAACGGATGATATTCTAAGAAAATGAGCAGCATAATTTTCCCAAGAGATTCTATTCAACAGAATGGTCCAATGGAATCGTTTCTATTTTAAGGAAAGCACCAACAAGATCTTTCTAAAAGTTGAAAGAATCCATGGATTCTTTAGAAATATGTGGTAATTTATTCATTAATTATGTTGTGGGTTAAAAGTAACACCTCACTAGGAAATCTCGCGACGTTTAAAGAGTTACAAAACCAACCAGGAGTAAAGAGGTTAAGAGAGTACAAAGGGGATATTCAAGTCTAACTTTTGAAAAGACCAGAATTACTCATGCATCTTGCTTCCATTCATTTATCGACAATTACCACCCCCTGTTCTTCCGCCGCGGAATCCTGAAAAATAAAACTTCGACTCCGTGTGTGTAAATGCAGATTAGCAAACGTTTGCAAATGCTTATCGCATATCCTCTTACTTCCTTACAAGAGCTGTTGCTACCGTAAAATGATTTTACAACTGCCCCCTATTACCTTAATGACTGTGAGGGGCGGATCATTAGTATGACGTTATTAGTTAATTTTACGGTGAGGCAATCTGCGGAACCAGCAAATAGCGATCGCTTTGGGCCGCTTGCGCCTTTGGCAACGACTACATTACCCGATGAATTCCAGTCGAGATAAATAGCTGTTGAAAAGCTGGCCAACTTTCCCTCTTGTACGTATAAAACGGTCGATGCTTTTAATTCATTAGAAATTTGATCTAAGTTTTAGTGATATGTTGGTTGGGTTTTATGACGCAACAGCCAAAGTATAAAAGAGCCAAACATGAGAGAAAATTGAAAATGTTCCCCCTTGTACGTGTAAGACAATAGACACCATTTAAACCTTTTAATTCATTAGAAATTTTATCTAAGTTTTAGCAATATGTTGGTTGGGTTTTATGACGCAACAGCCAAAGTAAAAAAGAGCCAAACATAAAAGAAAATTGAAAACGTTTCCCCCTTGTACGTGTAAGACGATAGACACCTTTTAATTCATTATATATTTGACCTCAGTTTTAACGGTATGTTGGTTGGGTTTTATGACGCAAGAGGCCACTGTGATCAGAAAATTGAAAACATTTCCCCTCTGTACTTGTAAAACGATAGATACCATTTAATTCATTTGACATTTGACCTGAGTTTTAACAGTAGGTTGGTAGGGTTTATGACGCAAAAGCCACAGAACAGAGAATTAAAAAAAAATTTTCACCTCTTTTATGTGTAAAAACGATAGATACTTTTTAATTCATAAGACATTTGACCTCAGTTTTAGCAATGGGTTGGTATATTTGGGTTTTATGACTAGAGCCAAACTCAGGACAGAAAATTGGGAAACATTTTACCCCTTTTATGGTAAAACGTTTTATATGCCTTTTAATTCATTAAAAATTTTATCTGAGTGTAGTGATAGATCGGTTGGGTTTTATGACGCAAGCGCCAAACACCGAACACAAAATTGAAAACACTTTTCCCCCTTGTACTTTTAAAAAATATACCTTTTAATTCATAAGAAATTTTATCTGAGTCTTAGAGATGTTGAGGTTTATGGCACAGGACAGAAGATTAAAAACTTTATTTAAGGGGAAAACGTATAAATACAAAATTCAGTATTTCATGGTTTTAAATTGAAATTGGTCGAGGTGTGAAGTCCAAATGAAGTTTACAAAATGCAGGTTAAATAAAAAATTTATTATGTAAGATCTCCCTACAAGATGTCTATTAGAGCTGGATTTGAAAGCTATTATGAATATGTAAATTGATATTAATGCATTTTATTTTTCGATTTGATTCCAAATAGAATTTTAAAACAGGAAAACTGGGGCTTAAGCATTCTTTCGATTTGAAACTGAATTCTTTTAGATCAATCAAGCTTTAAAGGTAAAATCAGCTAACACATTAAAGCTTCATTTTACAATGCAAATTTGATTAATGACTACAACGCAACTTTTTAAACTTCCCTGTGAAGAATGTTTAACAATTCGATTTCATTTTCCATTAAGTTAAATTTATTTCATTTACGAACGTATTGGTGACTGAATATTTTTATCTGCGAAAACTGAAACAAAGTTGTTAACATTATATGATATGTATATGTGAATATGAATATGTAAATATGTATATGTGAATATATATATATATGTAAATATGTATATGTGAATATATATATGTAAATATGTATATGCGAATATGTATATATATGTATGTAAATGTATATATGTATGTATATATATATGTCTACACATATAACCTCGCTCACACTACTGATAATACTAGTTGATTTCGGGGTGGCCATTGATCTGTGGTTTGCCCACTGAGCTAGAAACCTGCGAGTTGTAAGCGACGCAAGTTCTATTCCTCAGGTGTATTTCGCTCTTCTGTGTTAGTAAAGTTTTCCTTGTGTATGTCCTTGTACTTGACGTTGTTTGGCGAAGCTTGGTAAAATATCGACCTCGTGTCTTAACTCTTCAAGTGGTTTCGATAAGATATCTTGCCCATCAAGATCAGACCAATTTTGCTAATGACGAGATACCTTGTCTTCAAGGTATTGCCGATTTTTTATGAGATCCAGATCTGGTCATTTTTTCTTCAAATGACGAGATATCTCGTACATCGAGATCTGGTCAGTTTTGCTAAAGACGAGATACCTTTAGTCGAGACAACCACTGGAAGTGTTAATGACCAAATAAACAGATTCTTCTAGACTACATGGATTCTTTAAACCTATAAAGATTTTATTGGTCCTTTGCTTGGATTGGAATTCTATGGAACGATTCTAGTAGACCATTCTATAGAATAGAATCTCTTGGAAAGATTCAATACCCTCATTTCCTTGTAATAAAATCCTTTGAAAAGACTACTATCCCTTTCCTTGGAATAGAATACATTGAGAAGATTCTATTGTTACTTTTCTTGAATCAGTATCCTTTGGAAAGATTAGATTGCTCATTTCCTTGGAATGTAATTCTTTGGAAATACTCTATTGCTTGTTATTTTAGACTATTTCCTTTGGAAATATTCTATTGCTCGTTTCATTAAAATACTATTCTTTGGAAAGATATTCTATTGCTCCTTTCGTTAGAATATTATCCTTTGGAAAGATTCTATTACTCATTTTCTGAGAATAATATAATCCTTTGGAAAGATTCTATTGGTCGAGAAGGTCAAAATTGTTTAGAAGTCATTCAAGTAAGTCTACAGATTGCAAGGTGGATCAACGCATGTGAACCCCTCAGAGGATTAAAACCCAATCACCCTAGTTTATTTCAGAAACTTTGAGGTTAAACCTAACATTAAACATTATCAAGTTCCAAGAATTCTACCTTTTTCAAACTTTATCCCGTTTTTGCTGGATAAAAAATCCGACTTTTTTGACAGGATTTCCACTCCGATCTCTGGGAAATGTTTCTCCATCACCTTTGATCTCCTCGGTGACAGCACTGTCAACCTCAAGCCATCGTTCAACAACGCATTTTTTCATTTTCCGACCGCTTCACCAGCTGTTAGATATGAACTGAACAAGGGTGGGATTTTTGCTTTTGTAGTGAGGTGTCTTTCAATATTCTCCAATCGTTGGGAAAACGTTGGGAAAAACTCGAGTTTAATCTGCGACAGCTTTATGAATTCTGTTAACAGACGGCAGATTTTGACAGCAGCGTCACATCGAAATCGTCGACCGTGATTAGTTCATTTCATGTGGACTAATGGAGCCGCGATCTATTATTTGAAGTGTATTTGGGTTTTTAAAATCGGTCTACGATTCCTTGTCGATATGTGTTCCGAAAAACACTTTTAACCCTCCAAGACGAGATAACTCGACGAGAGAAGGTTTTGACGGGATAACTCGTCCATTAACTCATCCATCTCCTCATCAAGATACTGCCGATTTTTTATGTTTGGTAGGAAGGTAGTAAATTATCGTTGCTCTGCAGCAACACAACAGGCTATTAGCAACGGTCCTGGATCCATCCCGAAGGGAAGATTGAAGACAACATGTAATTTTGAACCTTGGTCAGATGCCTAGGTCAACACCTGAGCTGGCACCCCAATCTCCAAACTTCTACACCACGCCAACGTTAGAACATTTGAGGCCACGAAATACTTAACATGCACCAGCCCCAGAGTACACGACGGTATTTGGCTGGATCGTGTTTCGAACTCGCAACTCTGGTTGCTAATCTGTTACACTTCCAACTGGGCTACAGCGGCCCTGATTTTTGTATGATAACGAGATTAATATCTGGTCAGCTTTTTCCTAAAGACGAAATATTTCGTCCATCATGATGTGATCAGTGACGGGAACGACGAGATACCGATTATCTAGACATCCTCCAGGTGGGTTAATCTGAGACAGCTTTATAGATTCTGCTTACAGATGGAAGCTTTCGACTGCTGCGTCACATCCAAATCGTTGACAGTGATTAATTCATGTCATGTGCATTAATTGAGCCACAACCTATTATTTGAAGTGTATTTGGATTTTTAAAATCGCTTTTCGTAATTTACTTATTTATTGCATACAGAAATGATTAATCGGTCTACAATTGCTTTCCGATATGGGGTGTTGAGAAATATTTGGTTAATCTGAGACAGCTGTATAGATTCTGTTAACAAATGGAAGATTTTGACAGCAGCATCGCATCCAAATCGTTGACCGTGGTTAGTTCATTTAATTTAGATTAATATAGCCATGACCTATTTGAATTATATTTAGATTTTTAAAATAACTTTTTGAAATTTTCTTATTTATTGCATACATAAATGGTTAATCGGTCTATAATTGCTTTCTGATATGGGGTGTTGAGAAATATTTGGTTAATTTGAGACAGCTGTATAGCAGACGGAAGATTTTGACAGCATCGCATCTAAATCGACCATGATGTAGTTCATTTTATGTGGATTAATGGAGCCACGACCTATTTGAAGTATATTTGGATTCTCAAAATCGCGTTTTGGAATTTCCTTATTTGTTGCATACAGATATGGTTAATCGATCTACGATTCCTTACCTACATTTATAGGCTGTTGAGAAACATTTGTTCAATCTGAGACAGCTTTATATATTCTGCAAACAAATGCAATATTCTGATACCAGCGTCATCCTATTCGTTGACCGTGATATAGATTAATCGAATCACGATCTGTTATTTAAGGTATGACATTTAGCATATTAGAATGGCTTTCCTGATATTTCTTTTTACATTCAATGATGTTTTATCATTTTATTCACTAATATGCTGTTTTCAACCCACAACACACACATAATGACTAAATAACCACATCTTTCTAAAAAATCCATGGATTATTTCAACCTTTGTGAAGATTCTATTGATCCTAAACTTGGAATTGAATTTTTTAGTACGATTCAATTGGTCCTTTGCTTGGAATATTGTCTTTTGAACGATTCTATTGATACTTTCCTTCGAATTGAATCCCTTGGAAAGATTTTGTTGCTCGTTTCCTCGTAAAAGAATCCTTTGGAAAGATTCTATCTACCTTTTCTTTAGCATAGCATCCTTTAGAAAGATTTTGTCCGTCCTTTCTTTAGGATAGAATCTTTTAGAAAGATTTTTATCGGTCCTTTCCTTAGCATAGAATCTTGGAAAAATTCTATAGATCCTTTCATTAAAATCGAATCCCTTGGGAAGGTTCTGTCGACCTTTTCCTTAGAATAGAATCCCTTGGAAAGATTCTATCGGTCCTTAGATAATAATTCTTTGGAACGATTTTATAGGTCCTCTCTAGCATAGAATCTCGGAAAGGTCCTTCCTCGGTTCCTTACAAAAGAATCATTTATAAGGATTCTATTACTTGTTTCCTTAGAAAAGAAGTCTTGAAAATTTTTAGAAAAGAAGTCTTGAAAATTTTTAGAAAAGAATCCTTTAAGAATTCCATTACTCGTTTACTTAGAATAGAATCCTTTGTAAAGATTCTAGTCGGCAAGGTCAAAATTTGTTAGAAGTCATGGCAGGGAAGACTGCAGGTGATGGAATTACGAGTGTAAACCCCTCAGGGATAAACAGATGGATATTGCCAGTGAATGTCCAACAATTCCCTGCTCTTAGCCCTGAAGAGGCGTGACAGATAACACGAGAACTGAAGAGTTAATGTACGCTTCCCTGCACTCGAGCTAAAATACTGCCACGATCGTTGTCTTGACACGTCTCCTAAATTAATCAGTTCGCGGGACAGAAGATTAAGTCGAGGTGTCTGGAGTTACAGGCCATTCTAAAAGGCCCCACCTGCCTTCTCGAATTTAAATGCCGAATGCACCCACACTAGTAAGGGAACTCTCAGAGCGGTCGTACTCCGAGACTGGAACTGTTTCATTAGATTAACATCCTACTCTGGTATCAGAATGCATTGTTACTGGTGAGCCATTTGTATTGTTTCAAGAGTTATAACTAGGTGGGGAGAGATAAATGTCACTTGTAAGTTTTATCTCAATGATGCAGATTTAATTATTCCCATGGGAAAAAACGGATTTTCAGCTTGTTCGCATGGATTGGGTGAAAAGACTTTAGACTCAGTCCGTTTTAAATTCAAATTAGAGTCTATTAATTTGACTCTCTTAAGGGTTTATACGCATAGTTCCACCTACAGTCTTCCCTGCATTACTTCTAACCAATTTCGACCTCCTAGACCTTTAGAAACTTCCTATAATTCTATTATAAGGAAATAAGCAATAGGATCTTTCTAAAAGGTTTTATTCTAAAGAAATGACCGATAGAATCTTTCCAAATGGTTCTATTGTAACGAAATCTGAAATATAATCTTTCCAAATTATTTCATTTTAAGGAAATGAGAAACAGAATCTTTCAAAAGGATTCTATTCTAAGGAAACGAGCAACCGAATCATTACAAAGGACTCTATTCTAAGGAAACGAGTAACAGAATTATTTCAAAGTATCCTATTCTAAGAAAATGAGCAGCAGAATTATTCTAAGGGAATGAGCAACAGACTTATTCTAAAGTATTCTATTCTAAGGGAATGATCAACAGAATTTTATTCTACAGAATGGATGAATCGAATCTTTTCAAAGATTATATTAATGAATGAAATAATATTATAAGAATGGATTTTTTCCAAATGACTCTATCCTATGGGGAAGCAGTAATCGAATCTTTCAAAAGGATTCTAATGTAAAGGAAGGAGCATCTTTAATATAATTAACAATAGAATCTTTCCAAAGGTTTTTCCGTTCGAAGGAAATGAGCAATAGAATCTTTATAAAGGATTCTATTCCAAAGAAATGAGCAGTAGAATAGTTCCAAACGCGATAATGTTATGAGAAAAGGACCAATAGAAACTTTCTAATGGTTAAGAATCCATGGATTATTCAGAAAGATGTGGCTATTTCGTCATTAGGCGGGTTGTGGGGTTAAACCAGCACTACATTACTCGCAAATATTACGAAGATCAGAGGATTAACCCTCGGATCGTCATGAGATTTCAGAGTAATGTAGCATTGTTTTTACCTCACAACACAACTTGAGACTAAATAGCCATATCGATTTGTTGAAAGAATCCTGGGAAAGATTCTATTGGTCAAGAAAGTCAAAACCGGTTAGAAGTCATACAGGGAAGATTGTAGGTCGTAGAACGGATATATGGGCGTGTGTACTCCTCAAGGTTAACCCTCCTGGAGATTATCTCGTCGAGGTATCTCGTCATTATCAAAATCAACAAGATCTCGATGAACGAGATATCTCGTCATCAGGAAAGAAACTGACCGGATCTGGATGGACAAGATCTGTCGTCATTAGAAAAACTGACCAGATCTTGATGGGCGACATATATTGTCATTGAAAAAACTGGCCAGATCTTTTTGGGCGAGATATCTCGTCATTAGAAAAACTGACCAGTTCTTGGACGAGATTTCTGGTCATTGGAAAAACTGACCAGATTTTGATGGACGAAATGTTTCGTCATTAGAAAAACTGCAGATTTTAATGGACGAGATTTTTCGTCATTAGAAACCAAATTGACCAGATCTTGATTGAAGAGGTTTCTCGACATAAGAAAAAACTGCCCAGATCTTTATGGACGAGATATTTTGTCATTAAAAAAACTGACTTGATCTTGATGGAGGAGATATCTCGTCGTTAGAAAAACTGAACAGATCTTGATCTGGTCACCATAAAAAAATCGGTAATATCTTGACGAGATATCTTGTCATTAGCAAAATTGGTCAGATCTCGATGGACGAAATATCTCATTGAAACCACTTGAAGTTATTACATTAGTTTTCAAGGAAGCACAACTTTTTTCAAATACATGAATGTCAATTCAATTTACAAGTACGTTATTTTAAGCATTGCTATTCCGATTATTGCATAAACTTGACTAAAATAATTTTTACTTTTTATATTGCCAGCGTAATTTTAATATCGAAACTGATTATAATTAACATATGCGTGGTTAGAAAAAATCTCTTAACAAACGACTGGAGCTTTAATTACATTTTTTAGCTATAACTGCACATTTTTCTTTCACTGAGCACATTTCAAAATTAATTACTTCAAGTATAAAATAAGTTTAATTTAAAATATAATCAGTTTTGCCTCGCAAAACCAAAAATGAACTCCACGCGATTTTGAAGATTTGCGGGCTGATATAAGTCGTCGCTTTGAAAGAATAAATTTTCTTAGTTTTTTGTTCACTAGTTTGAAAGGAAGTCTAAGGCTTGAGTGCCCCTATGATCGACCGATTTCTACCCGACTAGGCATGAAACTTGAAATGTGGAGCAAATAACTTTCTACAAGCTGTCGACGAACAGTCGTGCGTACAATTGCATTTTTCATGTAGTTTGAAAGTCCTGTGCGAATAACGATTGAATAATCCCGCACTGCGTTCTGTAAATGTATGGATAAGCAGCATTTCTAGATAGTGATTCAAAGAGTGGGGGCTTTTTGCAGCTGTCACATCTTCCGGGATAAGAAGTTCAACATATTTTGAGGAAAACTTATCGAAGAAGCAAATTCTCCCACCCCAAGTTAAATGTAGTCATCCATGCTATTTTGAATGAAACTCGACCGATTTCTCTCGTCAATATTCGCCATTCAGAAAATTTATTATTGCTCTTGGAAAATCGATTTTTTTCAGAGCTACTGCGAAAATATAAAAATAAACTGAATGAATAAAATATTGTTTCTTAGCTTTCTTTTGGTTCCAAGTTTCACGTGTTCCTCATGCCCTTCATATTCGGGGTGTTCCCTGTATATTATTGAAGCCGCGGTAGCCCAGTCGAAAGAACGACGGATTAACAACCGCAGGGTTGTGAGTTCACTACGCGTAGCTTGACCAGAACTGACCATTGCGGTAATAACCGTCAGGTTTCACAAGCTTAATTCCACTGAGCAACCTACCAGTCGTCCTTGCATGACTTCTAAAAAGTTTTCACCACTGGCCAATAGAATCATTCCAAAAATTCTATTCTAAGAAAACGAACAATCGAATCATTGCTAATGATTCTAAGGAAATGAGTAACAGAATTATTCCAAACTGTCCTATTCTAAGGAAATGAGCATCAGAATTATTCCATAGTATCCTAATATAAGGAAATCATCAACAGAATTATTCCAAAGGATTCTCTCCTAAGGGAATGATCAACAGAATCTTTCTATTCAAGAGTTTTTATTCTACAGAATGAGCTAATAGAATCATTCCAAAGATTATATTATAAGTAAAAGACAAACAGAACCTTTCTAAAGGTTGAAATAATTCACGGATTCTTTAGAAAGATGTGGTTATTTAGCCATTAAATGTGTTGTGCGGTAAAAACAACACTACACAAACCCGAAACCAACTAACCCACTACTCTGTTCCCAATAGTCGTTGTGTTGCTCCAGTGCGACGTTAATTAACTACCTTACCTTACCCTCTTTTTTTCCCCTTTCATGACATTCTCAACTTGTCTTTGTCTTACGTTCGGAGCAGCTTGACAAAATACGGTGCTTGCGCCACAAATTAGCAACCCACCAAGCAACCATCTTTATTTAAAGTCGCCCCATTTCATCCTAACAGCTTCACCGACGACATGTACTGACTTTCCTCTAGTCGCCAAGTCTAAGCTCTCTGGTGCCCCGATTCATTTTACAAACCCCATCTCCCTTAACGCATGCTAAAAGGAGCCCGATGAATCTTTTTAAATATCCTGTCAGAGCTCGAGTCTTAAGCCCGCTATCATATTCGGTTTTAGACTGAATCTTCGCGTCCTCATTCCTCCATCTAGGTGGAACAAGGGGATTATTAATCTCCAAGACAGTAATACTCCTTCACAGGGGTGGTCTCGGATAACGCGATTATTGTTTGAGCTTGTTCGAACTTTTACGGGGATTAAACTTTGTGAAGCCGCAGTTGAAACCGCAAGATTCGTTTCTGACAGAATTACTCGTCTGAATGTTGTATCGAAATTGATCCTGCAATTGGTTTCTTGTTGTTAATAAAAGGTTTGATTGAGATCACTTTCGATGGGGGTTAAGAGAGTTAAACTAACTTTTAACCCTTTGAGTGTCACGAGATTTCCGAATAGTGTGTTACCCCACAATACAATTAATGACTAAATAACCACATATATTGTTTAAAAGAATCCATGAATTATTTCAACGTTTAGAAAGATTCTATTGATCCTTTTCTTAGAATAAAACCTTTTGGAAAAATTCTATTGGACCTTTCCTTAGAGGTTTGATACTTACCTGGATACATTTCTCTTGAATCAGTAAAACTTTCCTTATATGTGTATGTTTATTACTTGATTTTGTCTATCTTGTGTTTGGCTCAACTTGTCCAAAAAAACTTGGTATGTAAGTCGCTTCGTATCTGGAACTCGATGAAAAATAGGTTCTTTTTTTCTGAATTCCAGCGACTCGTTTCGAAAACAATGGGAAGGCACTTCCATTCAACCCATGTCAATCCCGTAATTTCTATTTCTGAGGTGTATTCCTTAATTGTGGCTAGGTATGCGATTTCTCTCAATTGGAGGAGAGTAAAATGAAGTGCAGACAACGAAGACACCGAAATAGATTGAGTAATCATGATGTATAAATGAAGATGCGGTTGGCTCGAAACCAATTGTTTGAAGGTTCAGTCATTCTTCTTTGTCTCCTAGGGGGCCACAAAAACTTAATCTTTCAACAGAAAAAAATATACTTTTTGCTCTCTACGATGTGTTGGGTCTTTCCATAAGTAATGCGTTTTTTTCTTATTGCTTAACCCTCCTAGTGGTTTCGACGAAATATCTCGTCCATCACGATTTGACAAATTTTACTAATGACGAGATATCTCGTCAAGATACTGATGAGTTTTTGATGATGATAAGATCAAGCTCAGGTCTGTTTTCTTTTAATAACGAGATGTCTCGTCCATCAAGATCTGACCAATTTGCTAATGACGAGATATCTCGTCGATATTGCCGACTTTTTGTGATGACGAGATCAACATCTAGTCAGTTTTCTAATGGCGAGATATCTCGTCCGAAAATAATTTAATCCTCCAAGTGGTTTCGACGAGGTATCTCGTCCATCAAGATCTGACCAATTTTACTAATGACGAGATACCTCGTCATCAAGATATTTCCAATTTTTGATGAGATCAAGATGGGGCCCGTTTCTTTTCCAAAGACGAGATATCTCGTCCATCAAGATCTAGTCAGTTTTTCTAATGCCGAGATACCTCGTCGAGACAACCACCAGGAGAGTTACAATGAATGATGCATTGTTTATTGCGTAATTGTACAAAATGTATGTTTATTAGAATTTGCAAAGCGTTTTAAGTACTTGTGTGTAGGTTAAATCTTTCGCACGCGAATTGAAGAGGTAAGAAATAAACGTTATCATGGTTAAAGTTATCTATATTATGACCTGCTTCCTTAAAGTCAACCAACCACTAATTAAATGCTGAAAAAACCCCGATAACACTGACTGATGATAATACTTTGGTAAAATTCAAACTCATATCACAAAATTAAAATAAAACAATAAATTTGTGAAATTAACACCCATAGAAAAACCCATTCTGTAGTCTCGTATAGATTTTATTGGTCGGGGAAACCGCACTATCGAGTCACCAACAACGTCTTTCCATTAGTCACATTTTAACGTCTTGCTCTGGTCTTGTGGACGGTTTTACCAACTCTTTTTAACACAACACCTATTTTATCTGATTTCTTGCATCACTCACCTCATCCATCACTTTTTACCTTTTTGCATCACTGGATTTTTATCGCATATATAATACATCGTATTTTTTAATTGTGTTTCATAATTAAACTCTTTTAAGCTTTAACTTTTTTAATTTTTTATATTTAATTTTTTAACTTTAACAATTTTTTATATTCCTTGTTCTTTACTTGCATATTTTTAAACTTTTTTAATCATTTTTATAGTTCTTTTTGCTTTGAATATTATTTAATCTTGCGTTTGGCGCAGCTTGTCCGCTTTTGGACCTTGCGCCATAAAATCCCAACAACCATTCCAATTCCCTTAGTAATCTTTTTTCCCCTTACACAACATTTTTTACTTGACATTGTCTTATGTTTGGCGCAGCTTGGCCAAATATGGCCCTTGATCCATAAAACTCAAAACCCACCATCCAACCCATTCGAGCAATAGGACAGTTTTGCCTCGACAATATATCTCGTCCTCAACAAACTTGGCCCGATTTTGGACGAGATATCTCGTCTAGGCCGCTTAGAGGGTTAATTTGATTCGTACAGATAACATTCGTTTTATCAATGCATATATCTATCCATACATTTATTCTTTGAGTTTAAATAACATCAAGATAAGTAAACGTATGCTAATGACACAAATTTTTAGAGAATGTTTTCAGTCTGTTTCCTGTTTGAGGCTCTTCACGAGCATTTATTTCTTTGTTTAATCTACTTTCAATGGGTAAAATAGCTTCCTGATTTTTTGTATCCTTTACAATTCCAATGTGCAGGTGCTGGACCCCCGGGAAGCAAATATGGGGAAGCGTCTACAATTCTATGCCGTTTTCAGGTGTATGTATAAACTAGAAAACATTAAAATCGACCAGAATATCGATTTTTGTATTGCTTCGAAAACTTCATAGCTTTCAAACGATACCAAGATATCTTGTAAGTATTCGGAATATTTTTCTAGTTACAAGGGTATTTCGTTAGGTACTGTCAACATGTACAAACATGTTTCCAAAACTTGAAACTCAGTTTCTGAAGAATTGTGTGTTTGCATTGATTCTTTGTTCAGTGATAATAGATAATTTATAATAGATCAACAATGAATTGATCTATTATAAATATTTTTGTATCAGTATAACCTTTAATACAGTGGATGTTGTGACCATCAATCAGTTATTAGTTAAGAAATGAATTTTGAGTTGATTTTTAAATATTAAAATTTATGATACAATCCTGATTTTCTTATACTTCCTTGATGAAAAAATTGTAAAAAAAGACCTATTCTCTCTAACAAATTTATTGAGAGACGAAACATGGAAAATAATATTAGGAATGATTTCCAACAGGAATAGTCTTTCTGAACAAACTAGAATTTGAAATATCGCTGTGCAAAAAACATGAAATTAGTTAATTATTAGCTTATTCTTATTTTTTCCCGCTGAAATGATTTTAAGCATAAACCAATGATCTACTGTAAAAACTGAAGTTTTCAAGTCAAAATTAAAAAATCTTCTAGTGCATACATTCATCTTAACTTCGAAATTTGAGACTTCTCCAGAATACTTTGCCGCAACTATATATCTTTACATTAGAAACTGTCCCTTTGCTGTCTGACAAAACACATACCCCTGACGGGTGGTATAGCGTAAGAGATTTCTTCAACATTATTTTGCTCAATAAACATGTCGGAAAGTTAATTATCACAAATGGTGTTATATCTTCCAGGCCATTTCCCTACTAACCAAGACATCCTTTCCAATTATTTTTCCTTCTTTGTCTTTTAACCCTTTCCAGGACGTCTGGCATTTCTTTGGCAAAAGGTTAAGGTATTCTATAGTTTTTCTTTCAACGAACTTTGTATTTTTACGAGCTTATTCCTCTGTCCCTTGGGCATCCTAAAAAGTTCAGTTTTTGTTTTCAGCATCAATTACTTAAAACCAACTGTAAGAAATGTGAACAGAAACAAAAAACTTTCACATGAGATAACCACGAATAAAAATAACTGTACTTCACAAACCTCAACATTTCTTTAACCCTTCTCGAGGTACCTGAGTAATCTTTCCTCCTTTTCACTTTTACTCTCACCTACTCTTCGGCTAATTGCTTTTTTCTCTCTCATTGTGATGTCTGTCTTGTGTTTGGCGCAGCTTGGCCGAATATGTCCCTTGCGCCATAAAACCCGAAAACAACAAACCAAACTTCAACCTTCTAGTGGATGCCTAGACGAGGTATCTCGGCATTAGCAAAGCTGTCCAGATCTTGATGAACGAGGTACTTCGTCATCAGAAGAAAACTGAGCAGATCTTGACCTCGTCATCATCAAAAAATCAGCAATATCTTGACGAGATATCTCGTCATTAGCAAAATTGGTCAGATCCGATGGACGATATATCTAGTCGAAACCACTTGAAAGGTTAAAAGATGTTTTATGTCTGACTATAGTGTCATGAGAATGACATCAGTGTCTATGATATATAGTAAGCGAAAGAGAAACAAGTGTGTGATAACTTCAAATGGAAACGAAAGTAGTCTAAGGGTCCCGTTACTACTAATTTTGGTCTCGTGATCTTGGGCACATAAGGTTACCATTGCTCACTCTACTTTCATATTTCCTCTATGTATTAATCGTCTTCTGACTGGTTCCAAATTACGAGGTGTTTTCGGGTCTTCCCCTTCGGGATTATGCTCCAGTGTGACGTTAATTGAAAATACCAAAAATACCTTCGGGATTGAGCCAGGACCGTCGCCAATAGCCCATTTTGTTGCTCCATCGCGACATTAATTCAACTACCAACCTCTACGGGCTAAAAGATTTTTCTGCTTCAAAAATGTTTTCAACTGCCAACTACTTAATTCACTTCATTTCATGAATGCCTATTTGAATTGTTTTTAATATTTTGTGGGATCCCTCACTTCGAAAAGCCGGCTCTACAAGTGGTTTCGACGAGGTTTCTCGTCCATCAAGACCTGACCAATTTTGCTAATGACGAGATATCTCGTCTATCAAGACCCGACCAAGTTTGCTAACGCCGATATATATCGTCATCAAGACATTGCCGTTTTTTTTAAGAGGACGGGATCAGGATCTGGTCAGTTTTCTTATAATCATCGTGACCGTGTTTTCTGATGACGAGATTGGGCCAGTTTTGCTAATGACGACATACCTCGTTGAGACAGCCGCCAGGAGATTTAACGAAAATGAAATTCCCGCGTGATAGCCAGAAATGAAAACAACTGTACCACACAAACTCTAACACTTAAAAAACACAAGCATGTTTATCTTCAACTCTGTTGTCACCAGAATGACTTTAATGTCTAGGTCCGACACCTAATGCACGTCCCCTTTTAAGTGGCACTTTTTATATATTTGCTGTTAATTCACTTCGTTATAGATTTTTACTCCGAAAGATACCAGAAGAGCATTTCAGCAAACCATTCATGGGTTATTTTATTAAAGAAAATCAATCAAGTTGAACTCGATAAGGGTGCCAAGTGAAGCGAAGAAAATTTACTCTGCATTAAAAGGCTCCGATGTTTCACGGAGAATAAGGGATGCTATTTTTTCTCACCACCTTTTGGTTTCTAATGAATAATACATAAGCAAAGTGCTCTGGTCGATAAAAATGATTCGTGCCTCTTGAGACTCGTGTTATTAACATAAAATGTTTCTGAAAATAACACTGATTTGTTCGTATTTGCATTTATGGGTCAAAGCATTCTTTCCCAGTAGGATTGAGGAGGATGGTGATGGTTGAGGTGGTGGAGATTTTGGAAAACGTGATAGCGTTGAGTTTGTTTTCTGTAAATAAGCAATGTTAAAAAGCACATTCTTCACCGCGTGCTTAATTTTAAAACTATAATCCAATTTTTCTTTAGGAAGTCCTTGCTTAAGGGTTTAGGATTGTATAATAATAAGGGTTACATAAGGGTTTATGGTTGCATAAAGGTTTAGAATTGCATAAAGGTTTAGAATTGCATAATAAGGGTTGCATAAAGGTTTAGGGTTGTATAATAAAGGTTGCAAAAGTGCTTAGGGTAATAAGGGTTTAGGGTTATATAATAATAAGGGTTGCATAAAGGTTTAGGGTTGTATAATAAAGGTTGCAAAAGTGCTTAGGGTAACAATGGTTTAGGGTTGTATAATAATAAGGGTTGCATAAAGGTTGAGGGTTGTATAATAATAAGGGTTACATAAGGGTTTAGGGTTGTATAATAAGGGTTGATAGTTTAGGGTTACACAACAAGGGTGAGTATAAGGGTTTAAAATTACATAACAAGTGTTTAAGATTACACAAAAAAGGTTAGAAAAGGTCTTAAGATTACGCAACAAGGGTGGGTATAAAGGTTTATGTTTAGGTTAGGGTTATATAATAAGGGATACTACAAGGGTTTGAATCGTGTTTATTATTTAGGGTCAAAAGAATTTTACCTCCTGATCATATTATAAATGTCTTACCATTCTGTAAGTGCTTCGAGTAATACTTTCTAAGTTCAGTTCTGTAAGGTAATTGTCAGTTTGTTTTCGATTTTTACTACAGTAACGGAGAAGTAGATATCCAACTGTGGGGTAAATGCACCTAATATGGAGCACTTTAATTTAGTCAGAGTGATAAAAGTAATGGAGTGGATTTTGTGATGGAAAAGACTAAATTAAGATTCAAATGTGAAGAGATGATTTATCAAACTTCAAAAATTCGAGCTTTACACAAAAGTAAAACATCCAAAATCAACGATTTGGAAAATTATATCGAATATGAAACACCTAATGAATTTGTTAAAATGCAAGTAAAAAGTCTGGCACACATATTCGAAACTTTGCTATAGCCATTTCCAAACTTCTACACCTCCTATAAGTTCGACTATTTCCCACTGAACATATCTTCTCCAATTTAACAGAATATATGAAAAAAGCATTTTTTCACAATCGATAATTTAATATTACCAATTAAAGGATACGTTTTAAATGACTACTGTTTAATTCTCATTATAAATTGCAATTTTGAAAATGCACAAATGCATGCAATCTCTGTACAAAGAAAAAGTGTTCCATATTGCATACCTACGTGTTTCTACGAAAAAAGGTTGCACTTGCATAACTCTGAGGGGTTGGTACGCATATATCTGTTCAGCAGTCTTCCATTCATACATTTTAACCATTTGGAACATTTTGACCAATAGAATCTTTCCGAAGGATTATAAGTAGAGAAAGGGAAATATGTTTCCCAAATGATTATATATTCTAAGTAAAGGATCAATAGAGCCTTCCAAAAGGATTCTATTCTAAGGACCTACCGAGTTCACATGCATAATTCCACCTTATGCCAGCCGTCTTTCCTGCATGACGTCTAACAAATTTGACCATCATGACCAATATAATCATTCCAAATGATTCTGTTCTAAGGAAAGGGCCAGTAGTGCCTTTCCAAATGATTGTTTCTAATTAAAGGACCAATAGAATCTGTCCAAGGAATTCTATTTAAGGAAAGGCCAATAGATATTTCCAAACTTGTAGTTGTGGTTATTTAGTCTTTCCTTAGAGTAGAATCCGATAGAAAGATTGTATAGCTCCTTTAGAATAGAATCCGTTAGAAATATTCCATTGCCTAAAAAATTCAAAACTGTTTGGATGTCATAAAGGGGAATGCTGCAGGTTGTAAAGTTGAATCATGCGTGCAAATCCCTCAGAGGGTTAATATTTAAAGAAAATATCCTCCTTCAGTTGATTGATAAATTATTCAAACGCACCCTATAATACATTTGGATTCTCGACACAATCTCAACCTCTTCCCATCGAAAGAAGCCCCAAACCTTTAATTCAGAAAACTAGCGTGCGTTCATAAGAATTTCCTGCGGAAGTATGTGTGATTACGAATAAATCTCCCCAAATTATGAGATGATTTACGCGTCTCCGAATTTCGTTTTCGAAAATTTCCACAGAAATATAGCCCAAGACCGGTGGAAAGACGGCTTCATTAAACACAAAGTAGAATGATTTGTAAACATCGCCAGTAACGAGTTGAACTCTGAGAAACATCTCCCTGGAAGGGGAAATCCCAATTACTCCTGCGTCCCCAAGAAAATTCATGTAAATGTATTAATATTTTGATGTCGAGTATTCGTTTTCGCGCAGAATCTCTATGGTGATCGTTAGGAAAGTTGGATGCAACTTCATTAGTTTCTCGTTGCGAGTTGGAAATTCGGTTAGCTCGGGGCATTGTAATTTCTGTGCGCATTTTGTGAATTCATTATCTTAGTGGTGAAACGTGTTTGTATTCAGGATATAAGGAATCGAAACCTTGGGGTAATTAGTTAGAGTCGTAAAGTGTTAACGATTTCGGAATTTTGTGTTTTGGGAATCTTTTAACTGTTCATTTTTTAAAAAACTTTACAAATATATATATTATTAACTAATATATTAAAGGAAGTCTTTCCATCTAAGATAACTTTGTAGAATGAATGTATTAATTTAAAGCTGTTTACTCGTTCGAATCAATCGCGCGTTACTGTGCATTCAGTCATTGACTTTTTTATATTCAATCACTTGCTAACTGTTATGTTTGGTTCCATGAATATAATTATTAGCAACTAATATCGTATATATAATGCGAGAAAAACTCAATTTCCAAGATTTTTATGGAATAAATTAATATAAGACGATTTACTTAATTATTCTAATCAATCGCGAATTTTGTATTCAATAGTTGAATATTTTATATTCAATCATTTGCTAACTGTTATGGTTGGTTTTATAAATATATTTATTAGCAATTAATATCATTGTATAATGCGATAAAAACTCAATTTCAAAGAATTTCCTAGCATGAATGAATTAATTTAAGACTGTTTACTTAATTATTCTAATCAATCGCGCGTGAATTTTGCATTCAATCGTTGACTATTTTATATTCAATCGCTTGTTAATTGTTATAATTGGTTTCGTATGAAAATAATTATTAATAACTAATATGTTATATTCAAAGAAACTTTCAACTTCCCAGAATTTCATGGAATGAATGCATGAATTTAAGACTGTTTACTTATTGTTTTAATCAATCACGTGCGAATGTTATATTCAACTATTGATAATTTTATATTGAATCATTTGCTATCTGGTATGGTTGGTTTTATGATACAATTATTAATAACTAATATATACATAATGCGAGAAAAATCTCAATTTCCAAGAATTTCGTGAAATGAATGTATTAGTTTAAGACTTACTGTTTTATTCAATCATGCGCGAATTCTTTATTGTACTGTTGGCTATTTTAGCATATTCAATCACATGGTATTTTACATTGAATAATTTCCTAATTGCTATGATTGGTTGCATATGGATGATTTGTAAACATTGCAAGCAAAACGTTGAACTCTGAGAAACATCTTCCTGGAAGGAGAAATCCCAATTACTCCGGAGTCCCCTAGAAAATTCATGTAAATGTATTAATATTTTGATGTCGAGTATTCGTTTTCGCGTAGAATCTCTACGTTGATCATTAGGAAAGTTGGATGCGCAACTTCATTAATTTCTCGCTGTGAGTTGGAAATTCGGTTAGCTCTGGGCATTGTAGTTTCTGTGCGCATTTTGTGAATTCATTATCTCAGCGGCGAAACTTGTTTGTATTCAGGAGGTGAAATAAGGAATCGAAACATTGGGGTAATTGGACAGAGTCGTAAAGAAGCGTTAACACGATTTCGGAATCTGTTTCGAGGATCTTTTCACTGTTCATTTTGCAAAAAGCTTCAGAAATATAGATATTAGTAACTAATATAGCTTATATAATGCGTTAAGTCTTTCAATCTAAGATAATTTCGTGGAAAGAATATATTAATTTAAAGTTGTTTACTTATTGTTCTAATCAATCGCGTCTGAATTTTGTATTCAAATCACTTGCTATCTGTTACGGTTGGTTCACATGAATATAAATATTAGTAACCAATATATCGTATACGTAATTCGAGAGAAATCTCAATTTCGAAGGATTTCGCGCGTGGAATGAATGTATTAATTTTACTGATTGATTCATTCAATCACGCGCGAATTTTTCATAGTAAATTTAGTTTTTTGTACTTTCGATCATTTGCTATTTTACATTGAATCACTTGCTAATTGCTATGGACGGTTGCATATGGATGATTTGTAAACATTGCAAGCAAACCGTTGAACTCAGAGAAACGTCTTTCTGGAAGGGGAAATCCTAAGTACTCGGGAGTCTCCAAGAAGTCTCAATCTAAGATAACTTCGTAGAATGAATATTAATTTAAAGTTGTTTACTTATTGTTCTAATCAATTGCGTCTGAATTTTGTATTCAAATCACTTGCTATCTGTTATGGTCGGTTCACATGAATATAAATATTAGTAACCAATATATCGTATACGTAATTCGAGAGAAATCTCAATTTCGAAGGATTTCGCGCGTGGAATGAATGTATTAATTTTACTTATTGATTCATTCAATCACGCGCGAATTTTTCATAGTAAATTTAGTTTTTTTGTACTTTCGATCATTTGCTATTTTACATTGAATCACTTGCTAATTGCTATGGACGGTTGCATATGGATGATTTGTAAACATTGCAAGCAAACCGTTGAACTCAGAGAAACGTCTTTCTGGAAGGGGAAATCCTAAGTACTCGGGAGTCTCCAAGAAGTCTCAATCTAAGATAACTTCGTAGAATGAATATTAATTTAAAGTTGTTTATATATTGTTCGAATCAATCGCGCGTTAATTTTGAATTCAATCGTTGACTATTTTATATTCAATCGCTTGTTAACTGTTATGGTTGGTTTCGTATGAATATAATTATTAGTAACTAATATCGTATACATAATGCGAAAAATCTCAATTTCCAAGAATTTCCTGGAATGAATGTATTAACCTAAGACTGTTTACTTATTGTTTTAATCAATCACGTGCGAATGTTGTATTCAACTATTGACAATTTTATATTCAATCATTTGCTAACTGGTATGGTTGGTTTCATGATACAATTATTAATAACTAATGTCGTATACATAATGCGAGAAAAATCTCAATTTCCAAGAATTTCGTGAAATGAATGTATTAGTTTAAGACTTGCTGTTTTATTCAATCATGCGCGAGTTCCTTATTGTACTGTTGGCTATATTAGCATATTCAATCACTTGCTATTTTACATTGAATAACTTGCTAATTGCTATGATTGGTTGCATATGGATGATTTGTAAACATTGCAAGCAAAACGTTGAACTCTGAGAAACATCTTGCTGGAAAGGGAACCAATTACTCCGGAGTCCCCAAGAAAATTTACGTAAATGTATTAATATTTTGATGTCGAGTATTCGTTTTCGCGTAGGATCTCTATGGTGATCGTTAGGAAAGTTGGATGCAACTTCATTAGTTTCTCGCTGTGAGTTAGAAATTCGGTTAGCTCTGGGCATTGTTATAGTTTCTGTGCACATTTTGTGAATTCATTATCTCAGGGGCGAAACTTGTTTGTATTCAGGAGGTAAAATAGGGAATCGAAATGTTTGGGTAATTTGACAGAGTCGTAAAGCGTTAGCAAGGTTTCGGAATCTTTTTGTGTTTCTGGGATGTTTTAGCGGTTCATTTTGTAAGATTTCACAAATGTGGATATTAGTAACTAATATCGCATATATAATACGAGAAAAGCCTTTCCATCTAAGGCAAATAGGTGGAATGAATGGATTGATTTAAAGCTGTTTATTATTGCATTAATACATGGCCTGCGAATTTTGCATTCAATTGTTGTGTATTTTATATTAATTGTTTTGGTTGGTTGGATGTAGATATTAATAACTAATATGTATAACGCGAGAAAAATATTTAAATCTTAGATAATTTCCTTGAATGAATGTATTAATTTAAAACTCTTATTGTTTTAATGAATCGCGTGTGAATTTCGTATTGACTGATTTATATCTCGTCGAAACCTCATGGAGGGTTAAGAAATATTGCAGATTCCTCCATAAAAACATATCTAAAAGTAAGTAAACTCTATGTGACGTGAGTTCCATTCATGTGACTTACCCAGGGTGTATTTGTCTCTCCTGTATTAGTAAAACTTTTGTGTGTGCATCCCCGTTTAGTTGACGTTGTATGTCTTGTGGTTTGAGCAGCTGAGCCAAATATGGCCCTTGCGCCATAAAATCCAACCAACTCAAAAAATATCGAAATTTCTTAAGGTGTCCGACTACCTTCGGAAAGGATTTTTTGAAATAATTTGAAATTTGACTTTTTTTGTGCATTATATTATAGAATATGGTTAAAAACTTAGAGAATAACATATAAAAAAAATAATTAATAATTTTTTTAAAATTTAAACCCCAAAAAGGGGTGAAAAATAGACAAAAACTAGCACCACCGCAAAACATGATAACTTAAATTTAAATTAAGATATTCTTATTTTGTAAATTTTATTTTGAAGATTGAAACCTCCTTTAGGGAATGTACCTCTCACATCATTGTAAACCAGTTCTTTTAAAAACTGGAGAGGTTCAAGTACAACCAAGAAGAAAATCTTCCATAAATTATAGCAACGCATAACTTTTATAATTAAAAATAAAAAAACTAATTAATGCACAATTACAGAAGTGGTACATTCCCTTTATAAACTCTTTGAAAGTATTCCTACCAAATTTCATAACATTTGAAGCATAACTTTTTGAGTTTTCATGTTTTGCGTAAAAGCAAAATTCTAAAATGTCAATTTCAAGAAAAAGCTAAAAACAAAATTCAATAATGAATCTTACCTTTAAATGGAAAATGTAGCTCTAAAATGATCCTGATTTGTAAAGATCACCTTCTATAGAAGTTAAATCAACTACTTTTTTTTTCCTAATTGCCCTCAAAACCTTCCTGCGCTTCTTTGAAACGGGTGTTGTATGGCGCTTGGAATCACTGATTCTAATGCGATCCAAACTTTGGTAACCTTTTAATGTGAAGTAACCAAGATTTTCAATGTTCATCTTGCTTAAAACACTGGTGCAACCCTCAAATCCATCATTATATTGTATTACTGCATCATAAGCCCCTAATTTTACAGTTTTTAGGCTGACGAAAACCTCCTTCGGAACTCTCTGCCAAATAACACCATTGAAACTTTCATTGGCATTTTGAGTTTTGCCATGCAGACACTTATTCAAAAGTTCTCTGGTGCAAAGCTCTAAATACACTGGTTTGACTACATTTAAAATATTGTTGGGCAAACCAGAATGCTTGAGCTTTTCTGGTTCTTTCCCTTCGCTTACAGCTCGCTGGTAATAGCACCAACTGTCTACACCAATAGGGCACTGGCCATGCATCGGTTTCTTTGGTGATGAAGCACAATGAAACAAAGCTGCAATTACATTTTGCTGCATCATTTGTAAGTTGCCCACGTTAGAGCGAATCGCAATGCCATAATAATTTTGTAGTCTGTCGATAAAGACATCTGATAACTTGCCTTTACCAGACAGACCTTTGGTTTTGCTTTTCAATTTTCGCAGACGTGTACCCACCCGTTTTTGAATGTGCCCAATGCATTCCAGTTTTGAAACACTTTTTTCGCCATATGTGTTTTGGACGCACAAATAGCCTTTAGAATCCCCATCACCGTAGTATTTCGTGTACTTCAGCTTCCGAGTGCTCACTGACCTCTTGAAAATTCTGTCGACACCAACAGTTTCCATCTTTGCTGATGACCCTTTAAAATTGCACTGGCATATATGGTCAGCTTCCTGTGATTCAAATGACGGGTTTCTCTTCAGTTTCTGTAATCTTTTGCAAATTCTGCAGTATGAGGACATGACTTCTAAATCGAGAACCTTTCCCGTGTCAATTGAAATGGCAGCAACACAACCATTCAAAGAAGTGTACCCTCTACGCTGCCACGTTCCATCTACAGACACGCCGCATTCACTGTCTTCTCCCTTTGAACCAACTTCATCAGCTGCTTTTAACATTGAAGATTCAGCAACCTCGGACACAACTTTCAAGAGTTTCTCTTCATGGATGTTATACGCAGCTTTAGAAATTGGTGGCAAATTCAGCGTGGTGCACAGTTTATACGCTGAAGAAAATCCCTTTCCAATCTGCCTCATCCCATAAACTATTCTAGAGTTCACTTCAGGTACATTTTTGTTCTTTTTGGAGGAGGCAAAGCCTTTTACAAAATCACAATTGTGACATTTCAAAGAGAAGTGTGAGCACAATCCATACCTGGAGTCTTCAACTAAATGCAAACCAGAAGCAAAGCATTTGGGACATGGAAGCACCAAAAATATATTTATTAAAGTTTCCAGGTCGAAAATCCGATTACCACACAGTTCCTCATTCAAAACTTCGAATTTGGAAGAGCTAGATGCTTGCAGTTTTGAAGCACTGGCTGTGCACACTGGATCTTCAAGACTGTTAGTCTTCAGTGTTTTAGAGTGTTGATTACCTTTGAAGTGGTGTTTCTTCTTCCTGGCAAAATACTCTTTCCCATTTTGTAAAGAAAAATCACTTTATGCAAGAAGAATTATCAAGTTGTAGAACTTTTTGAACGCACGATCGAAAATCACGAGTTCAAATTGTGTACAAACTGAAACTCAAGTTTGATGCCAGATTGTGAAGTTAAACATGATTGCCAGATGTATTTTTGTGTAAAAAGTAGTTTTTTAATTATTTTTTTTAATTAATAAAAAAAAATCCACACTTCAGAGCAAATTTCAACGCTTTAATTTGTTAAAATAAGAATGTAAACAAACTTTTACGTTCACTTCCTGTTTGCAGAAAGGCACTTCCGGTTTTAAAAAGTGTCGACTATGTAGTATTAAAAGACCTGTATCTTACGTTCTATGCATGGTAGGAACAAAATTTAAACAGATTTGGAAAGATAAGAAATCGGGCTTTCATATTATATCAAATTTGGAAAATCGCAATTTCCGCCGAAAATCGCGTTTTAAAGGTAGTCGGATACCTTAACCCTACTACCTCAACGAAGTATCATCAAAGCTGACAAGATCTTTATGGACGAGATATCTCTTCGTTAGCAAAATTGGTTGAATCTTGATGGACGAAATATATCGTCGAAACCACTTGGAGGTTTAATTTTTCGATTTTTAGTTAGCAGAAAGTTCGCTACTTAAAATATTATCTGCCAAAGTTTAACCTTTCTTAGTTCAAAACTAGTACGGAAATATCTGAGACTGGTTGACAAAAGCGAAGTTCCTGTCCAAAAACTTTTTAAACTTCAGCTATCTTCGACCTACCAGCTCATTAGTGATAGGGACGAGCTAACATAGAAATAATGATCTAAGAATTAACTTGATGATTGGAGAACGGAGATACGCTTTGGCGATAAGGTTCCCGGCTTATTATCGATTTTATCCCAGGAGAGCCGGACTTTGAAGAAAGTATTAGCTGGTTGTTAAATTTATGTCCGTAATATTCGAAGATTGTCCTGACATATTAGGAGCCTTTGACAAAGAATTTATTATTAGACAAAGTTTTGTAATATTTGATGTGATACTACAAATTACCGCCTGGTAGCGCTTACAAACTACAAGAGCAAACTACTACGAGGATTAACTACAATAAATAGTTCTCTCTTCTGTGAACTTTAGAATTTGTTTTAGAAGCTAAAGTTTTGTAATATTTGATGTGATACTGTAAATTAGTGCCTCTGGTACGCGCTTACAAACTACAAAAGGTAACTGATTACAAGGGATAGTCCTCTTTTTGTGAACCTTAGACAGAATTTATAATTAGAAAATAAAGTTATGTAATACTTGATGTGATGCTACAAATTAGTGCCTGGTCAGCGCTTATAAATCAATACAAGGACTAACTACAATGAATAGTTCTCTCTTCTGTGAACCTTAGAATTTGTTTTAGAAGGTAAAGTTTTGTATATTTGATGTGATACTGCAAATTATATATAGTGCCTGGTACGCGCTTACAAACTATACAAAGGGTAACCGATTACAAGGAATAGTTCTCCTTTTGTGAACCTTAGAATTTATGACTAGAAAATAAAGTTTTGTAATTGATGTGATAATACAAATTAACGCCTGGTTAGCGGCAAACTACAAGAGCTAATTGCAAGGAATAATTCTCTCTCTCTCCTGAGAACCTTAGACAAATAATTTTTAATTAGAGAATAAAGTTTTGTAATTTGATGTGAAACGACAAATTAATGCCTGGTGTCTGCCATCGTTTACAAACTACTAGGGATGACTAATTACAAGGGCTCACCACAAGGTATAGTTCTCTTCTGTCACAATCTTAGGCCGGAAATAATAACAGAATAGTTTTATCATTTGATGTGATACTACAAGTTAACGTCTGGTATCTGTCCGCACTACTTCAAGATGTACCTAACTATAAAGTTGCCTCTTCTATGAACTTTAGACAGAAGATTAATAATTAGAGAATAAAGTTTTGTAATTTGTAATAATACAAATAATTAACGCCTCGTATCAGTCAGCGCTTGCAAACTACAAGGGCTAACTAACAAGGGATAGTTCTCTCTGTAAAACTTAGACAGAATAAGGATAGAACAAAGTTTTACAATTTGTGACACTACAAATTAGCGCCTGGTATCTATCATCGCTTACAAACTACAAGATGTAACTTTCTCTCTCTTATGTCTCTCTCTTATGAACCTTAGACCGAAAATTAATAATAGAGAAGTTTTGTAATTTGATGTGATAATACAAATAATTAATGTTTGATATTTGCCAGCGCTTACCAAATGAAGGGGTAACTAACGACAAGGGATATTTCTCTTCTGTGAACCTTAAACAGAATTTGCAAGTAGAGAATAACGCCTTTGTAATTTGTGATACTACAAATTAACGCCTGGTATCTCTAGGCGCTTTTAAACTACCAGGGATAACTTATAAAAGGGTAACTATAGCGTGTAACCCTTTCTTAGGGTTGGGCAACAGATGTCCCACCCCTATCTTGAAGTGTTTAAAGCATTACAAACATTCTTAGTATATATTAAAATCTATACAGTTAGGGTATGTATGTTGATTCGGAATGCCAAAAAATAAATTAATCTCATTTATCTGAGATCTTGGAAGTTGATAAGACAATTGAAAAAGTACTAGCAGAACAGTGGAAAACAACACGAATTTAATGAAATGACTGAATATATTTATTGTATACCCAGCCAATGGGCACTACACACAAAAGTCCATTTGTGTTGAACTTTCTAGATAAAATCTTTCTTGAAGAAACTGAGTATAAGAGTTTTAGTTAGTGGGGGAGACATTACTTCCACGAGAATGCAAAAGTACTACCAAAAGAATTGCTCCAGCCCCGAGGTCTGCACTGGTCTGTTACCATAGAAACGGACCTTGTCTCATATTCCATAGGGTCCACCGTGTCTCATTGAGTTTGTTTAACACGCTAGCAACCTTCAAGTTGAAGGCTGCGCACTTTCAAGACCTATGACTTACCTTGAATATATTTTCTTTTCTGTGTCACTAAAACTTCCTTTCCTTAGAATAAAATCATTTTGAAAGATTCCATTGTTCCTTTCCTTAGAATAAATCATTTGGAGAGATTCCATTGTTCCTTTCCTTAGAATAAAATCCTTTGGAATGATTCTATTGTACCTTTCTTTAGAATTAAATCCTTTAGCATGATTCCGTTTTTCCTTACCTTAGAATAAAATCCTTTGGATGGATTATTTTACATTGTCTTGTGTTTGGCGCAGATTCGCCAAATATGGACCTTCCGCATTAAATAAAACCAACAAACCCATTTTCATCGCTGATGCTTGAAGAAATGGATTCAGGTTTGTTCCAATGGCGCATTTGATTCCAAATCGGAAAAATATTTAGTTTTTTCACTTGTCACCAAATTTCCACTTGTCGCCGAAACTGCCTCTTTCTACCGCCAATATTCGCCAAAATGAAAAATGTAACTCAAGTGTCGCTAGGTTTCCACAGAACGAAGACTTTTAATCAGTTGCCATTTCAAATTTTTATAGTTAATTCTCTTGTTAATTTAGCTTAGATAAATTGACGAATTGCAAGTTTATTCGTTGACAAATTACGAGTTTCGAAACTAAATTCCGAAGCTCTCAATTATAGGGTTTTTAACCCTCTGATCGTCACGAGATTTTAGATTAGTTTAGTATTGCTTTTACAACATACATAGTTTACATTGCCCACAACACATAATGACTAAAGAATCACATCTATTGGTTGAAAAGATTCATGTTTTCTTTCAACCTTTGAAAACATTCTGCTGTTCTATTCCTTGGAATAAAATCCTTTTGAACGATTCTATTGTTCCTTGGGGCCATCGTGGCTCAGTGGGTATAGCTAGCAATCATAAAGTTCTAGGTGGCGCAGGTTCGATTAATGTCAAGTGCAGTCCTCCCTGTGTGTATTTCTCTCTTCTGTCTCAGCAAAACTTTCGTTGTGTATGTGTATATTACTTGCTGCAGTATGTCTTGTGTCTGGTGTAACATGAGCCAAATAGGGCCCTTGCGCCATAAAACTCTAAAACCAACCATCTATTGCTCCTTTCCTTATAATAGAATCCTTTGGAAAGATTCAATCGGTCGTATCTTTGAATTTTTTCAAAAGATTCTGTTTTAATCGGTTCTATCTTTAAAATAGACTCATTTGGAAAGATTCTATTGCGCATTTCCTTAGAATGGAATCCACTGAAAAGATTACATTGGTTAAGAAGGTTAAAACTGGTTAGAAATCATGCAGGGAAGACTGCAGGTTGCAAGATGGAATTATGCTAAGAGGGGTCAATTATATTGTTCTTAAAATATCCAGAAAAGTTCAAAATTTTAATGGATGAAACATCTTGTTACTAAAAATTTGTAACGAGAAAGCGTGGTAAGTGGTAGTAAAGACATCCTGCAAAATTTAACTTTTTGGCAACAGTGACTAGGATAGCAATTTAAACGCAGGTCACAGTTATATAAGGCTCATTACTGTTGCTAATAACCATGAAATACAATACTTCACGAATAACATTAAATATTAAATCGCATTATGACGTGACATACAATAAGCAAGTTTATTCGTTGACGAATTACAATTTTCCTTTTCCCGTTATGAAAAATACTAATGCCACTTTTTAGCGTGTCTCTACATTGACATAAATTATGAGCACATCCCCGAACTGATGCGACATTCATAATTCAAGAGCCCTGTTCAGGGATATATTATGACTCTTGCCGTAATAAATTGCCTAATCTGATTCGGTACTAAATTGGCCATGTTCTCTTGATTCCATAAAAGATTACAGCGAGAAACCATGAATACCAACATATCGTTATTAATAACACATTATTTGGGTAGTTATGCATTCAACGTGTTTGTTTATGAAAATGCGACTGATTTTTACCAAAACTAGAAAAACAAGTATTTGAATTCGCTGCATTGTTAATTATTCATGCTGAATACATTAAAGCCTTGATTTACATATATTTGATAAATAGACGCAGGAATTCGGAATACCAACCTAATTAATTAATCTCATTTATCTCAGATCTCGGAAGTGAAAAAGACTTAATTGAAAAAATATTAACCGAACGGGGAAATACAAATTTAATTAAAGGACCTGATATATTATACACCCGGCCTTTGAGGTATAAGCAAAAAGGCCGTTTGTGATGAACTTTCTGGATAGAAAATTTCTTGGGGTATGTATTTAGGAGTTTTAATTATTATGAGACGTACTGTTAACGCAATTGCATGATTTTTCTGTTTAATTACGTAGGACTTGTTTATTTTTTTCTCATCTTCAAGGGATCACGGTAGCCCAGTTGGAGAGCAACGGGTTAGCAATCAGAGGGATGCGAGTTCGAAACTCAGTCCAACCAAAGACCGTTGTATACACGGGGACTGATGCATGCTAAATCTGTCGTGGCCTCAAATAGCCCATTGTGTGGCTCCATTGCGGCGTTAATTAAATACTTAAATATCTGTCATAATCTAAAGCAGTGATTTCCAACCTTTTTATACTTGAGTACCACCTGAGAATTTTGTAGGGTCGTGGCGTACCACTGGTTATGATATAACTTTTTGAGGGGGTCAAATAAATTCTATACACATATGAATAACTTTACAAAATGTATTTAAGTATAAATAAAACAAAATATAGAAAATAAACCCATAAAACTAGAAAAAGCCATTTATATATAATTGTTATTAACAAATGGCAAATACAATTTCCCAACATTAAAATGTCTTTATCAAGAGGCTTAATGAGAAACTTGCTCTTGCTTATTTCTTATTAGAGCTTCTATGTCAGGTTCAATAGTGCTTATCTTTAATCTTAAGTCGTTTTCCAAGCAGTCTATTTCTGTACTTGTTTTTTTCACATACACTAGCTCTGGAAACCCACGTTCACATAAATACGTTATTACAAATGGAGTTAAAAATTTTAGTGCTTGACTAAAAAGAGCAGCACGGGAAGTTGTAAATTTTAAACCAGTACTTTTGGTTTGTATTATTATTGAACCCTTCTGCGTACCACCCCAAATGCTCTCGCGTACCACCAGTGATACGTGTACCACCAATTGGGAACCACTGGTCTAAAGTATCCACATTGGCGTGGTGTGGAAGTTTGGAGAGTGGGTCAGGTCTTGACCTCGTCATCTGACAGTGGATCAAAATTACGAGGCGTTGTCCTTGGATCTTTCCCTTGGGGATCGATCCTGGATCGTCGTCAATAGCCCGCTGTATTGTTCCAGTCCGGCGCTAGTTACATAGTTAAATATCTTAAGGGTTCAAGAGGACGCAGTGACGTAATGAGCTTGACAAATTTTACCGTCGACTTCCGCGTAAACCAGAGCGGTTAAACATAACAAAAATACAAGTAATATTGGTAAAATTTATAAAAATAAATTGTTCCGAATTCATAGAGGCGACTTGGTCTCCTAACAAACGCCACAGATCAAACTAATGGACGTCGGATATCAAACACACTGTATTGTTCCAGTCATTGTCAGCGTTGTCCAATACATCAAACGGACAAGAAAAACCCCTCCAAATTTGAGAAAATCATTTTTTCCCGACTGACCGTGATCTCATTTCGGTCTTTATTAGATTGGGCGACCGGTTCCAGCTTTTCGAACCGATTTCACCGCTATTTCGGTATTACGTGATGTTTTATATCATTCGATTCCTCTCCGGACGTCACCGTTCTTTACGGTGTCCCGATCTGTATCTTCCAAGGCCACGTACGCTATTCAATTATAGGACTAGCCGAGTGGGGAATGTGGGAAGAGACTGAAACAGGACGGGAAAAGTTTTAATGGAAGCTCTTGTAAAAGGTTGGGAACTATGTTTATCCCTAATCTGTGTCCTCAGCAATACCAACTATTGCGGTTCATAAATGTGTGACATGGGCCATTGTTTTGCGCAAACAGTTCGATGGCACGAAAGATCCTGACAAATATGGGAAGGGAACAGAGAACACGTCCTTTTGGCTACTTGAAACTAGTTTCCTACTTTTTCTTCCGTTATGTGACTTTTATGTCTAGAAATCCCGAGTTTAATGTCACGTCTGGGAGCTAAACAGGAAATTTTTGAGGTGTGTTTGGGTACGGAATGGCTAGGTTCAGTAAGTTTGAGAAACTTTGTATTGAGGTAAATTTAAGCGTGTCTATCTGATTGATTCTTGCCATACGTTATAAAAAGATTCCGAATTCTGTCAGGGGAGCTACTTGTGAGTTGTGGATTCGATTTCTCCTTGAATGGATGGCCGCAGTAGCCCAGTTGGAAGAGTGACGGACCAGCAACAGCAGGGTTGCGAGTTCGAAACTCGGTTCAACCAAAGATCGTCGCGACGCGGGGGCTGTCGCACGTTAAATCTATTGTGGCCTCAAATGCCTTGGCGTGGTGTGGAAGTTTGGAGAGAGAGAGTGCCAGCTCAGGTGTCTACAATTCATCTGACCGTGGTTGAAAATGACGAGGTGTCTATCGGTCTTTCCCTTCGGGATTGCTCCGAGACCGTCGCCAATAGCCCGTTGCGTTGCTCCAATGCGACGTTAATTGAATTACCCACCTACCGCATTACTTTATCTGGTTGGTTGGGGTTTTATGGCACAAGGGCCATATTTGGCCATGCTGCGCCAGACACAAGACATGCAATATCAATAGACACACGCACAATGAAAGTTTTACTGGCTCAGAAGAGAGAAATACACCCAGGAAGGAATGCATCTGACAGGAATCGAACCTGCACCGCCTACAACTCGAAGATAGTTAGCGTAGTGGGCATACCCACTGATTACTTTATCTGTGTTTATAACTTTTTATTTGGTAGTACATAATCTTGCTTTTGGTCCAAGTTGTTAGCTTTAAGACCTTGTTAGCTATGCGACGTTAATTAACTACCTATCATGAATATATTTCTCTTCTGTGTCAGTAAACTTTCCTTGCGTGTGTATGTCCATTATTTGACTCTATGTCTTGCATTACGCGCAGGTTGGCCAAAATCGACATTGCGCCATAAAACCCGAAACCAACAAACCAAATCTAGTGGTTATTGTGTTGATTCAAGGGACACGTTTTTTAACCAGCTGCTTTCTGTCGTATGAATTACATTTGATGCTTTTTCAAATTTATAAATGGATATTATTGGTTAACTTAATAGTAAAATATGACAAAAGATAGTTATAGGAGAATATAATAGAAATTTTCACACATCACCGCTAAAATATCAATGTTGTAATGTTATTGAAAAACTTTTGCTGCCAGCAATACAGTGATTTTAACATTTCTAAAATGTTAAATTGATTATTCTCTATAAGGTTTGATTTTATTACATATTCATGAAGTGTTTAATTTATGCGTTAATAAGTGGTTTCGACGAGATATCTCGTCCATCAAGATCTGGTATGTTTTGCTAATGACGAGATACCTCGTCGAGGCAACCATCAACTGGCTTAATGTTAATTGATTTCTACGTTAATTTGCAATTGCTATATTAATTTTGTCTGCATAAAATTGGTTATGTCAATTTGAAATGGATATTAAAGGTTTACTTAATTAAATTAATAGTCTAGAGTTATTAATAGTTTACTTAATTAGTCTGAAATAGTAAAACATACTAAAAATAGTTATAGAAGAAATAATAGAAATTTTTAACCCTCACTCCAATTGCAATCTTGGAATGTTATCGAAAAGCTTGCTTTTCACAAAACGAAATGATTTTTCATTTTTAACCCTCCAAGTGGTTTCGACGACATATCTCGTTCATCTAGACCTGACCAATATTGCTAATAACGAGATATCTCGTCATCAAGATATTGCCAAATTTTTTATGATGGCGAGATCAAGATCTGGTCAGTTTTTCTAATGACCAGATACCTAGTCGAGACAACCACCAGGAGGGTTAAAATGTTAAAAATGATCATTTCTGAATACACTGTTGGACATGTTAGATTTTCATGAACTCCATTCTTTTTTAGGTTCATTTCTGAAATATTGATTGACATTTGCACTGCACAACCAAAAGCCTATTCAAACCAGTCTATTTAAGGTAATGTATTTGAAACTTTAATTTATTTAATCACTCGTTTTTGTAAAGTTTATACCTCTTCGTTTCCTCTACACACTGTTATAGTGAACTGATTGAATATAGAGCTGATTTTTATGAGCGTAGGATCTCCACAAAATAGAAATTCCAGAGACAATTTCAAAGCATTTGCCTTTAGGGGACGGTGAACTTTTGAAACAAACTTTTAAGTTAAAATCCGATTGTTATAGAATTTGCAAACTGTTGGTTTTTCCTAAGACGTCGGTTGATATTGTATGTCGTGTCTGGCGCAGCAATCCCAAAATATGGCCCTTGGACCATAAAACCCCAAAACCAACCAACCTAAGACGTTGGTTCAAAAACATTAAATTGTGCGGAAACTATTTAATCACTCGTTTTTGTAAAGTTTACACCTCTTCGTTTTCTCTACACACTATAATACACTGGTGTGCAAAACTTAAGCAACGACTGTTTTTTTTTTGCCGTAACTCCGCAAGAAATCACCTGGGAGACATGAAATTCAGAATACAGAGACAGTATTTTGTACTTAACGGATGAAGGAAGCATACTAGTGCAAAAATGAATATAACGTATACAGTATGGAACCAAACAAAAAAGGCTTTATCGAAAGAGTAGCGTTGGTACAAATGATTGTCTGCCCAAGAGAGAGAACAACAAGCAGATGTCTTAGTAAGGGATATAACCTCCATTAACTACAATGGTTGCTTGGCACCGTCTCTCCATACTCAACACCAGATTATCCAACAGTTGTTGAGGTAATGGTGTCCATTCCTCAATGAGCATCTGTTTCAGTTGTTGGGTGTTCTCCGGCGGATATAATCGTGCCGAAAGGCGTCTCCCCAAAGCATCCCACACATGTTCTATGGGATTTAAATCAGGGGAGTACGCTAGCCAAACCATTCTAGTGATATCTTCACTTTCTAGCAGATCTTCAACAGCAAGAGTCCGATGTGGCCTGGCGTTATCGTCCATAAAAACGAAGTCGGCACCAATGGCACCTAGGAACAGACGTACGTGGGGGAGGATCACTTGCTGACAATAGCGAACTCCACTAACAGTACCTCTGTCGAAATTTGGAGCTTAGTCCACCCGTTCATCATAATGCCTCTCCAGACGAGCACGCCAGGATCACCGTAACGGTCTCTTTCCCTGACGTTAGTGGGATAAAACCGGGTCCATAACTCTCTCCATATCAACTGGCGTTGAGAATCGCTTGTGACACTGAAACGACTCTCATCTGTAAAGTGGACGTAACTCCATTGATGACATGTCCAGTCTTTGTGTTCCTTACACCAGTCTAAACGGCGGCGCCGATGGCCTGCTGTCAATGGGATGCAGCTTTCAGGACGCGGGCGAATAGGCCACCTTTATGAAGGCGTCTGACCACAGTAAACTGCGATAATTGTCTCGTTGCCGTATGCAGCTGCTGAGCCAGGTTGCCCGCTGACTGATATCGATCTCTTTTAGCCTGGAGAACGATATATCAGTCATCCATTGGCGTTTTTTTTCTTGGCAGATCACCACAAACCTTTCTTACAGTTGTACCTGTGGTTCGGAAGGCTTTCCAAGCTCGTGAAACGACACTTTTGTCGATTCCAAACTCTTGGGCTACACTCGTCACACTACGCCCCTCCTCAAGCTTGCCGATCATTCTACCACGTGTAAAGTCGTCTAAATGGTTTCGTCTAGCCATATTGCACGTACGAACTCACTTGAACTTGCAGCGAATGTCTTTAATAGCGCCTTTCATCCTTTTTATTGTAGTCTTGCACTGCTCGCGCTGATTGCACGCGTTTTGCGTGCCCTCACGTCACCTGTGACGTCTTGTTCCTGATATTTGCATACGAATCACCTTTCTATTGAATTGGGTGTTCATTGTACTGAACGCAGAAAGCCCCTTTTGTACAATTTCATGGCTGTCTGGTTAAAAATTACATCTTTGCTTAAGTTTTGCACGCCAGTGTAGTAAACTGATGTTTGAATATAAAGCTGATTTTTATGAGTTGTAACTCCAAAAATGGAAACAAGAGACAATTTCAAAGTATTTGCTTACTTAACGGTGGACTTTGAGTATTGCTTCAATGCAAAGTTTTGCAATTTCAAAGTATTTGCTTACGGGACGGTGGACTTTTGAAACAAACTTTTTAGTTAAAAACCTATTGTTGTAAAATTTGAAGTCTGTTGGTTTTCCTAAAAAGTTAGTTCAAAAGCATTAAATTGTGCGGAAATTATTACAAGATACGTGATCAAAATTATGATAAATTAGCAAAAAGTGATAGATCCCATAAGTTATACTTTTCAGTATCGTGTCAATATTTTAATTTATATCATAGTTAGTTGAATTACCCAGCGTTGCTCGGGTTGAATTGTTTGCAATTCATCGTAATGTTACTCAATGTTATTCTTATGGGGTAGGTATTTTAATTAACGTCACACCGGAGCAACACAACGGGCTATTAGTGACGGTCTGGGATCAATCCCAAAGGGAAAGATCCGAGGACAACACCACGTAATTTTGAACCACGTTCAGATTTATTCTTATGGGGATTTCGAATTGTTTTTAGCCCCCTCTACTGACCCAGGACAAATCGAACGTGGTTAAAATATAGCCTACGTTTCCCGCAGGAATGACTACTAAATTTGGTGTGATTTGGTCTCACAGTAATCGGAAAAATACTCACTGTTATTTGTATGGGGATTTCGAATTGTTTTTAGCCCGCTTGCACATCCAAGACAAACAGAACGGGGGTTAATATGTATCCTACGTTACCCGCGGTGTTCTGAAGAATAAGTTTGACCAATCCACCAAATTTTGTGTGGATTGGTCAAACGGTGTGGATTTGTATAGAGAACAGACAGACGCCGACTCTGCTTTATATATATATATATATATATATATATATATATTTGTGTACACATATAAATCGCATCAAATCGACATTCAGTAAGTTTATCACTCACTTGTAAAGTAAAACCAAGATGCACTAAAACACCTTCAATTTTGCCCCCTCAGGGGGGCATCTTTAGGTGTGTACGGACTTCATGAACCAGAGGTACCCTAGAGATTTTTCCTTTTCCCATGGGTTTTACTGTTTCTGGTAAACATGGGGCGTGGTGACCCCAAGATACCCGAGCGAACTTTCTCTACTTTCTTCTCTCATTCCTTTCTTTTCACAATTACTTGACGCTGTATTGGGTTTGGCACAGCTTGGCCAAATATCGCCATTACGCCAAACCAACCAACCTAAAGTTTTTCAAAAAAGCGTAGTTTATGCAACATTTAAAATCGAATTTGGAAGCATGATGCTTTGTATTTATGGAGAGGACCGAGGTAGCCCTGTTGGAGGATTATCAGCCGTAGGGTTGCGAGTTCGAATCCAACCAAAGACCATCGTGTACAAAGGGGGCTGGTGCACGTAAATCTGTCGGGGCTTCAAATGTCCTCACGTTCGCGTAGTGTGGACATTTGAAGAGTGAGGTGCCAGCTCAGGTGTGACCTCGTCATCTGATCGTGGTTCAAAATTACGAGGTGTTGTCCTCGGATCTTTTTCTTCCGGTTTGACCCCGGATCGTCACCAATAGCCCGTTGTGTTGCTCCAGTGTGACGTTAACTGAAATACCTACCTATCTCCTAAAGTTTTTCAAAAAAGTGTAGTTTATGCAACATTTAAAATCAAAATTCGGAGGCCTGACAGATTTCTCATTTCCACTTATATGCGATCCAAACAAATTGTACTAAAACTCCTAAAATGTTGGGAAAAAACAGATTAAACGACATTTTAAACCAAATTTTAAAATTTAGGAACACAGGATGAATTTCTCATTCGCACTTAGATATACACAACGGATTACAAGGATATCCAAAAACGTTTTCATGGAACTTAATTAAAACCAGATGAGCAAAGAGTATTTTGAAAGAAAGAAAAAATCTCAATCGGAAAAAACGCGTTTTTGTTGTAGATTTACATTTATATCTACAACAAATTTACAGATCACATGAAATGCAACTTTTGTAGCTGCGCTCAGCCAGTAGCTGGAAATGGAGCTTACCAAGAGTAGATATGCAGTAGAATACACTGTTTGCCTAAGCACTATGATGGTAAAACAATTGGGCAAAACTAAACAGATCACATCGGGACATAATATAGTTTTTTCGATCTGATAATCAGATTATCAGCAGGCAGACATCACAAGAAAACAGTTAATGGGCAAATCAATAACAGCTAATTTCGTTGTCTAAGCGTCTGGAAGATTCATGAACGTCGAACCTGCGTAGGAGTTGTGGTGTAATAAAGAAGGACTGGACTGATGTTTCTGGTCTAGAAATAAGGTGAGATTAAAGCGCTAGAAATTTTAGCGTAACCAAAACCAGGAAACTTGTGATTTTAAATTTATGGAATATGTAACTAAAAGAGGGAGGCGTATTAAAGATATTGAGGGAGAAAATATCAAAGGAACAGTGTTTAGAGTAGAAGTATTAAAGATATAGGTTTAACATTGAGGGGGAAATATTAAGAGAACAGTATTTAGAGTAGGAGAGGTATTAAATATGTAGGTATAATATTGGAGGGAGAAAACATCAAGAGAACAGTAATTAGAAAGGGAGGGGTATAAAAGATAGGTATAGGGAGTAGATAAAGAAATAAGAGAGGGAATTAAAAGATAATTCTACCCTTTTTTGGGGAGGGAACTACCTCCCGGCTCAAAACGTTAGAACGTAGATGAGATGACGAGACCGAAAAGAATTGCTGACTATGTAACATGAAGATAAGAAAGTATTTTTAACTCTTTTTTGAGGGGTTTATACGCATATACCGGTTCTGCAACTTGTAGAATTCCCTGCATGACTTCTAAGTTTTGATCGATTCCAATAAAATCTCTTTTGAGAATTTTTCAACCAAACATTCAATTATTGAATGGTGTGTTGTGGAGTAACACACAACAATACACTAATCGGAAACCTCATGACTCTCAAACTCTGGTTCAGTGAGTAAGGCCACTGCGCTAGCAGCCTGTGAGCTGTAGACGGCTCTGGTTTGATTCATGTAACTACCCTGTGTTTGATTCCTGTAACTAGGGTGTATTTATCTCCTGTGTCAGTAAAACTTTCCTGAGTGTCCATTTACTTAACGTTGGACCATAAAATCCAAACCAATCAACCATTTACTTAACGGGAAGAACATTGCTTGGGGCATCTTGGCCAGATCTGGCCTTTGCGCCATAAAAACCAACCAGCTTCGTGAGGGCTAATGTACCGAAGTGAGTATTCCAAAAAATCAAGAGGTTAGATATTAATTTCATCTTAGATTTAATGGGAATAGTAGGAACAACTAAAAATGTCCATGAATACTTCATTGTAATACAATGAGGAATATGTCATTGCAGAAAAGAAGTTATTGCATATTCCGGATATAGTTTCAAAACGTCTTATCTTTTGCTGTATCATTCAAAATGGCAGAATACATCTATGGATGAATCCTGTGATTTCTCCTATAGATCAATGCAAGACGTGTACTGCTTTTCAAGGACATGAAGATTGAAGTATTCAAAGAAGATAGATTCATCACTCTTTCCTGACATCAAACTAGAAAATATTCAAGGATTCTGAATCATTTGGTAAATATTGTGCTTTTTCACTTTGGTCAAGATGCTCAGTCAAGAGGATCTCCAGGACCTATTTTATATGTATTGAGCTATTGAAAGATCTTTAGGGTCCATGGATTTCCAAAACAAAATGAACAAATGTAAGTATATCTGCTATTTAAAGATCATTAATCTTCATGGATTTCCAGAATAAAATTTGCTGGTATTTCTGCTATTGAAAGATCCTCAGTCTTCATAGATCTCCAGAGCAAAATTTGCAGGTACTTCTGCTATTGAAAGATCCTTATTCTCCATGGATAAAAGGTGGAAATTCACTTATGAAATAGTAGTCATTTGGCACAGATGTATGTATTCATTTCTTTAGGAAGACAAATCTAAGAGTATATAAACTACGGGTGATCACATGTTACTTTATTCACAACAGCTTCGATATAATAAACAAGTAATTGAAATATTACCAAAATTCAGTTCAATGAAAGAAGTGGATGATGCTTAAAGATAATCACCCTGTGGATCGAATATGTTTTAATGCACCATGTATCCAGTAAGTGTGAAGAAATTCATAGATTATAAAATCATTGTATTCAGTACTTGTAGCATCTTATCAAATTAGTTTGTTCATAAAGAAGCACTGGTGACAAGTAAGGATCATACTAAACCATTGCAATCCTATATGAATTTTTTCGCATGGAATTGAAGCCATTAAAATGTGTATTCATCGACTACTTTGCAATGTTGGAGTTTTATACCAATGATAAATGTAAGTATGGCAAGAAATGTTCGGAGAGCACTTGACTATTGTCATAGCAACCCATTGCTCTATGAATTGTATTCGCATTGTATTGAAGCCTTTAAAACGTGTATTCTTCGACTACTTTGCAATGTTGGAGTTTGACGCCAGTGATAAATGTATGTATGGTAAGATGTTGTTCGAAGAGCACATGACTATGTTCATAGCAGTCCATTGCCGTCCTATATGGAGTGTATTCGCATGGTATTGAAGCTTTTAAAATATGTATCCTCGGCTACTTTGCAATGTTGAACTATAATTCTAATGAAAAGAGTCATCTGATCACGTCACTTATGACAGATGACACGTGTAGCTAATAACAAACACTTCTGTTAACATCTTGTCTTCAATTCAAAGCCGTCTTCCAAATGCAACTATATTTCTGTATGGACATTTCAATGTATTCAATTATGTCATATCCTGCTATATCTAGCTGTTTGAGGTTATATAATGAAATTGCATTCCCTGTAGCAAGTTACATCTTAAAAATGACAAAAATTTTAAAGCTCTTACGCTGTAAAGATTTTAGTTTGGCCGTCATAATTCTGATCGGTTGAAGCTATCATCACTCCTTTCCGAAAATAATGACAAGCTCTTCTATCTATGCGATGCGAGTATTTGAGCTTATTATCTTTGGATAATGGTAGCATATCAAAGAATAATTTATACATTTCACATTTCTAGCTTCTCTGATTTAAAGCAGAGGTCTAATTTGCCTTCGTGTAGCAAAAAGGTCTGTAAAGCGAAAAACCAAAACAAACCCAATTTGACCCTTTGAGCGTCACGATATTTCCGAGTAGTGTAGTTTGCTTTTACCCAACACACGTAATGACTAAATAACCACATCTATTGGGTGAGAGAATCCATGGATTCTTTCAAACTTTAGAAATATTCTATTGCTCCTCTTTCCTTGGAAGTGAGTCCTTTGGAAAGATTCTATTGCTCCTTTCATTAGAATACAATCCTTTGGGAAAATTCTGTTTCACCTTTCCTTAGAATATAATCTTTTGGAAAGATTCTATTGGTCATCAATGTCGAAATTGGTTAGTCATGCAAGGAAAACTACAGGTTTTAAGGTATAATTATGCGTGTGAACCTATCTGAGGGTTAAAGGTTTTCCCACTGACGCAATTCAATTTCGTTAGAGCGTTTTCCAAAAGTTAACTGTACGCACCAATTTGAAGTAGAAACATCTACGACATTGGACCATCAGTGCAATTTATATATCATACATAAAATATTCCACAAAGCTTCTGTCATAGTTACTATTTTCCTCATGAGAAATTTAGATTTAGTTTTCTCAGTGGTAATATTTTATTTTTACAGTCGCCACTGGGTACTTCCATTAACAGAATTAAAACAAATTGAAAACAATTGCCATAACAGTTTAATCTTATGGAGTATGTATAGCTGTACTTTATTCTGGTACCTTTTTACTCGATGAATCTTTCAATTATTACTAGTCTTCGTTTTTAAATTTTTATATATTCCCAATTAGCCAATGGAAGGAATTTGAAATATCTGATTTCTTAAGTATTTCTCGATGGGTTTTAATAATAAATTAACAATTCAAAGACAGCATTAATCTAAATGAATCGAAAGCTTCGTTGCTTTTAAAATATCTATGACATCGATGTGAATTGCAACAGAAATTTCCATTTAACTGTTACATTTATTCCGATTCTCTTCATTAAATGTAAGAGACTAGCGTGAAATTCAATCTACGTTCGGACATCTGATGTTTTAATGCCTATAAGTGCGATGGAATATTTCGAGTTTCAAGTGAAGCTTCAATGCGATGATTCTATGAATATTCTTATTTCTGCAGTATTAGTTACTTGTATTTGTGGACTAGTGCTTTCGCTTATATATGTCGGGTGTGCTTTTAATGAATATTTCAACTTCATTAAGAACTTTTGTTTGAAAGCTTGCATATATCAACCAAATTGAAACAGAATAACAGAATATTGGTTCAAACATGCCGAAAATACTATAACATCACTAGAGCAATTTAAAAAATTTCAAAAACGATTTAAATAAGATTAACCTGCTAGTGGTTTCGACGAGATATTTCGTACATCAATATCTGACCAATTTTGCTAATGACGAGATAGCTCGTCTTGAAGGTAGTGCCGATATTTTTATGATGACGATATTAAAACCTGACCGGTTTTTTCTAATGACAAGATATCTCGTCATTAGAAGAAAAACGACCAGATTTTAATCTCGTAATCAAACATAAGAATATCGGAAATATCTTGATGGTATATTTTGTCATTAGTAAAATTTGTCAGATCTTGATGGATGAGATTTCTCGTCCAAACCACTTGGAGTGTTAAATGAAGCAACAATATTTAAAAAAACATTTCATTTGGTGAGTTTATAGCACTCGTTACAAACATATATGGACGGAATTGAAACAAAACAACGTCCTAATCTCATTGGTATAACATGGTCGAATCAAATAATTACTCCATAGTAAAGAATACGTTAAGACGTTCTAAAAACAATTTGTTTAAGAAAGAACGAACAGAAAGCATCTTCATTTAAACGAAACTGCTTCTTTTAAATGAAATAACCTTTTATTTGGCAAGCTTATCGTATTCGTTACCAATCTATATGAACAAACGTCCAAAATCGCAGGGTATAACATAGTCGAAAAAAATATTACACCACAGGAAGAAGCTCGTAGAAACGTTTCCAAAAACAATTTAAATAACAACCTTTTTGAAATGAAACGTCTTATTAAATGAAGCAATCTCTTGAAATAAACAACCTTTCTTTCTATGAGCTTTCAGCATTCGTTACCATCGTATACGATTCAAACATAACAAACGAAGTCTCATAAATATAAAATTGTCGAAAAAACTATTATACCACAATAAAGAATCCTTAATGTCTTTTAAAAGCAATTTATGCAAAATTAAAGCTTTATTTAAATGAAATAGATTTGGTGAGTTCATAACCCTCGTTACAAACGTATATGAACGGAATTGAAACAAAACAACGTTGGAATATCATCGGTATAACATGACCGAAACAAATTATTCGATAGAAAAGAGCACTTTAAATGTTCTAAAAACAATTTATGTAAGAAAGATCTAAAAAACAGATTTCTTTGAATGAAACAGCTTTTAAATGAAACAACCTCTCATTTGGTGAGTTTATAACACTCGTTACAAACGCATGTGGGCCGAATTGAAACGTTGTAATATCATGTGTATAACATGATCGAAACAAACTATTATTCTCTACTAAAGAGCACATTAAGTGTTCTAAAAACATTTATGTAAGAAAGAACCAAAAGAAGGCAGTTTTATATTTCAATGAAACAGCTTTTAAACAAAACCTTTTGTTTGGTTAACTTATAGTATTCCTTATCAATTTATATGAAATAAATTGAAACAAAACGTCGAAATCGCAGGGTATTTATAACAGTCGAAAAATATTTTTACACGACAGAAAAGAACACGAAAAAACGTTTCAACAAACAGTTCAAACAACAACCTTTTCGAAATGAGACGTCTTCATTAAATGAAACAATGATCTCTTAAAACAAACAACCTTTCATTCAATGAGCTTCCACTATTCGTTACCGGTTTACATGAACCAAATTGAAACAAAACTGCAGAAATAGCGAGTATATAATACGGTCGAAAAAGCATCAGATCGACGTGAATGGAGCTGGGTCCCCACTCAGACATTATGTCTCTCACTATCAGAACAGAAGTGACATAAAGTAGACAGCGCAGAAAGGGAAAAACGGCCATAGAATTTACTTCATCTTTCTGTCGTTTGATATGATATCCGATTCTGTTCGTTTTTTGGGTTTTATTGCCTAAACTTTACATTCAGAATGTGTGCGTATGTTGAGACTGGAAAAAAAGATCACGCCCTCCCCGTAATATATGGTTCATGCTTTTTCTTCAAGACTAATTGTATCTCTTAAGGTATATATAACGCCATTTTCACCAAACAATTTCACATTTTTCAAATTTTATATATTACTAGCTGAATTACCTGGTGCGTTGCTCGGGTTGAATTGTTTGTAATTCATCGTAATATTACTCAATATTCCTATGGAAATTTCTAACTGTTTTTAGCCCCTGCAGACTCAAAAGAAATCGAACGGGGTTAATATATAGCCTATGCCCGCAGAATTCTACAGGATGAATGTACCAAATTTAGTGTGAATTGGTCTGACATTGATCGTATAAATACGCAGTTATTCCTATGAGGATTTAGAATTATCTCTAGCCCCCTGTATCATATCAACGATAAAAAAGATCACTTTCTATGAAAATATTCTTATATTATAAAAATTTACATTCCAGTAATGAAGTTAGATTGTGAATTTACAGACGGGATACATAAACGATATGATACCGAGCGATTTTCAGCTGAAACACACCCATTCTGCAATTGTATCATACTCTAAGATTCTAAAAAAATTCCAAGGTCATCTTGAGAGGCGACGCTGTAGATGTTCTGACGTCATCTGCACAGCCAGACCGGGAGAAAGCGCCCCCTTGCAAGTGTTCTGTCCAAGATGACGGGACGTTACACCCCTCTGCACACCCAACACAGATAGAACGGGGTTAATATGTAGCCTACGTTACCCGAAGGGTTCCAAAGAATAAGTGTACCAAATTTGATGTGGATTGGTCTAACGGTGTTGATTTGTCAGGCAGAGAGATATGTGCCAACTCTGCTTTATATGTATAGATTATACTACAGCTTGTTAGCTCTTCAAATTACTTAGGATTTTACTTCTACGACCATTAGAACTGGACATATAAAACTATTAAAAAGTATTGACTTCTGTATTTGACATGGAGGTTTATATTGTGTTTTGCTTTTTCTTGAAATGCAATTTTCGCTAAGGTTGGTTGGAGTTTTATGGCATAAGGGCCAATTTTCGCTAAGCGTTACCCCGCTAAACAATATCTCAGAATTAAATTCCTTTGAATTTCTGTACTTGTTCTGAAGATTGTAAAGCAGGGGTTGAACTATTATTGAGAAATATACATTTAAAAAAATGAGCAGTATGCAAACCTGAATATTTTTTGCATTTCGTTTTTATCAGGGATGGCTGACGTTAAAGTCCACAGATAATTCAAATATAACAATATGGTAATGATTGTATTTCAATACCTGAATCAATGTTTTTAGAAGATGATTCACTTTACAAAATGGAAAAATCTTAAATACTTTTTAAAATAGGACGTTTTGCGTAAATGGTTTTTTACACTTTTTACTCCATTTTTATTAAAAATAAATTAAAAACACAACATTTTCTGCCAAAAAAAATATTTTTCTTGTAGAAATCAATAACAAAATCTATAAAAAATCTAAATTCCGTGATAATTTCAAAAAATTGCCTCCGCAGGTATACAAATACCTTAAAGCCGAATTGTTAATGTTATTGAGATTAACTAAGCTCAATCTGAAAAAGGGATACTTTCTAATTATTTCCTTCAAATTAGTTTGACTCTAAACGTAGTGAGATTTGGGAAACGTAGTGTTGCTTTTACGCACAACACATTTAATGACTAAACAACCACATGTGTTGGGTTGGTTATTTTTAGGTTTTATGGCACAAGGGACACACCTAGCCAACCCATGCCAAACACAAAACGCCAAATAAAATATGTCATAAAAGAGAAGAAAGGGATTGGGGAATAGAGTAGCCACATGTATTTAGTGAGAGAATCCATTTGGTTTCTTTCAAACTTTAGAAATATTCTATTTCTCTGTCTTAAAATGAATCCTTTGGACATATTCTACTGCTCCTTTCCTTGGTAGGGAATTCTTTGGAAGGATTTTATTCTTCCTTTCATTCGATTATAATACTTTGGAAATTTTCTATTTCTCATTTCATCTTTTGGAAAGTTTTTATTTCTCCTATCCTCTGAATAGAATTCTTTGGAAATATTCTACTGTTCCTTTACTTGGAGGCGAATCCTTTGAAAATATTCTACTGTTCCTTTACTTGGAAGCAAATCCTTTGGAAAGAAAGGTAATATATGGTACATGTTTTCTCTAAAAGCCTAATTGTGTCTATTTTAAGCCAAATTGTAAATCTTGTTCATTGAAATTATCAAGCTTAATCTGAAAACGCGAGACTAATCATTTCCTTCAGATTAGTTTAACTCTCTGGGCGTCTTGAGATTTGGGAAAAGTGTTGCTTTGCTTTTAACCTTTAACACCACTTAATGACTAAATAACCACATCTTCCTAAAGCATGCATGGATTCTTTCAGCCTTTATAGATATTTTTTTCCTTAGATTAGAGGACCGCGGTAAACCGGTTGGAAGAGAACCCGATTAGCAACCGGAAGGTTGCAAGTTCGAAACTAGATCCAACCAAAGACGTCCTGTACATGGGGGCTGCTGGACGTTAAATCTGTCGTGGCCTCGAATGTCCTCGCGTTGGCGTGGTATGGAAGTTTGTAGAGGGCTCAGGTACCGACCTCGTCATCTGATCGTGGTTCAACATTACAATGCATTTTCCTCGGATTGATTGACGAGATATCTCGTCCACCAAGATCTGAACAATTTCGCGAATGACGAGATATCTCGTCATCAAGATACCGCTAATCTTTTTACCCCAACGAGATCGAGATCTGGTCAGGTTTCTACTAACGAAGAGGTATCACGTCCATTAAGATCTGGTCAGTTTTGTTAATGAGAAGATAACCCGTCATAGGATAACCACCATGAGGGTTAATACTCCGTAAAAGCAATTGATCCCCGAAGCTCAAATTTTAATGAAAATATTCCTTATTTCCAGTTATAAATAGCAAAAAATAAATACCTCAAATAAAAAATAAATACCTCATACACCTCAAATAAATTTTGGCTCTTATAGGTTTAATGCCACGCTTGGGCGGTTAATAGCGGAATCATCAGTCACGTTGTATCTGCGGTACTTATACAACCGAATTCAATTACATTAAAATGCGGAATAAATTGAATACATTTTTTATCGCCTAGATAATTCTGCCTTTCCTTGAAGCAACAATCAAGACGCTATTTCCTTTCTGCAGACATCAAAATGTTGAAAGATCTTAACTTTTATTTTTTATTATGTTATATTTATTGGTATTCCTAAATGGATTTTTAAATTAATTTTACGATTGAACTACTCTCTTTGATCAATTTGTTCTTTTCCTCTGTTCTGATCATTCCGTTTCTTTTTTTTCTATCGATCCAATTCCTAGAAGTTTTCTCTTCATTTTGAATTACATTATCTTGCCTTTACCAATATTACATTAAAATTTTCATTTCCATTTTGGTACTTTCATTATATGGCTCTAGAAGTCGCCATGCGTCAGTGGTCAGTCAGTCGCCGTGAGTTTGACCCCTGCGCTAACAATCTGCGAGTTGTATGCGGTGCAGGTTCGATTCCTGTAGCAACCCTGGATGTATTTCTCTCTTTTTTTATCTTAGTTGATTTCCGCTTGTGTGTGTCCATTACTTAAAGTATCTGACTTCGTTGGAAAGTCGATTTTTTACTAAAATTTCATATTTCATTTTATTCCATATTCTTAAGATTTAGACGTTTATTACACAAAACGGTATTAATTTTGTCTGTACGGTGGACAGAAGCGGAGATGAAGCAATTTGAATAGGTCTTGACAGCTGTTTTTCAATTCGTTTTCAAATCGTTAAATGTATTTTTCTATGATTGTGATTTTGAGCAAAGTTTTTGCACGAGCAACGCGATAACTTAAAATGTACTATATACACTTATGTCCAAAATTATCTTTACATGCATAAAATCACGGATTTCTCAGAAACTGAACTATAATTTCATGAATTTGTGAAATGATACATAACATCATAACACATAAATTCAAAGGAAAAAATTTAAGAGCACTGCATATGACATAAAACTAGCATGAAACAATAAAAATGACAATAATATGTGACAAGGAGAGTTCAGAAAAAAAGAATAACTCAGAAAAAAATTAAGGCTTGTGAATTTAATAGGGAATGTGATCTCCCCTGACGTACACACATATCACAACGTGTTTTAATGCTGGCAATAATGTTGTTAACCACAGTTTGGGGAATTAAGTTCCACTCCTCCAGCAATGCGGTCTTCAGGGCATTTATATATCTAGGAGGAGGATGTCTCCGTGCAACTGCTTTTCCAAGTTAGTCCCATAAGTTCTCTATCAGGTTCAGATCAGGAGATTATGCTGGCCACGGTATTCGCTCAATGTCTTCACTTTCAAGGAATTCGTGAACGAGGTTTGCTCGATGTGGACGAGCATTATCGTCCATAAATAAAAAGTCAGATCCCTATGCACCTCTGAAAGGCCTTGCGTATGGTTCTAAGACCTCATCCCGATATCTCTGGCCGGTCACAGATCCGCTGTTGAAAACGCGTGGGCGTACGTCCATCGATCATTATTCCTTCCCATACCATCACACCTGCATTATCGAAACGGTCAAGTTCCACAATGTTCGCAGGAAGATTTCGCCGTTCCTGACTCCCTCCTGATGTAAACACGTTTAAAATCAGATGTTAAACTAAACCTTGGCTCATCAGTAAAGAGAACATGGGTCAATTGGTGTTCACTCCAGTTCTGATATTCTTTGCACCAATTAAAGCGATACCTCTTTTGTTGTGAAGACAGTAAAACACATACCCTTGGTTTTCTGGCATAAAGGTCTTTTTCATTAAGCCTTCTGTATACAGTTTGCCGTGATACAACAGTTCCAGTGGCGGCTGTAACCTCTGAACTTAACTGCCGAGCAGTATACTTCCTGTTACGACGGGCAGTTATTGCCAGATATCGATCTTGAGAAGCAGTTATTCGTTTACGACCTTGTCCAGGCCTCCTTACAACAGTTCCAGAGTTCTGAAATTGTTTCCATAGCGTAGTCTGTCTTGAAATATTCACACATCTTGCTGCTTCCATGACTGTCTGCCCTGCTTCTAACGGCCGATAATTCGCCACTTCACAGATTCTTCCAAATGATACTTCGGGACCATAACAAACCGTTTTGTGTCCTTACACACAAATCAAACGCTGTATTGCAGAAATTCACTCAGATATTCACTTTGAGCAAAACGCTTGATTCACCGTCGGATGACGTAACGTTTTGATTTGCATATCACAAACCGTTTGATCTCTTTTGATTGGATAATGCTAATTAGGCTTGTCTTTCACACATTCCCTGCAAAAATGGATTACATCGATTCGATATTTCATGGAATATCATTATTTTTGGGTATGTAAAGATAAATTTGAACATGAGTGTATTTTAATTCAAGCCCTAGCTTATATATTTAAGAGACTATACAAAATTTTAGGCGTGTGTACTCATTAAGTTTTTCATTTGTAATGTTTCTTATTAACGTCATTTTTTACCTAAATTTTCCAAATTTGTTAATAAATTATTATGTTCAGTGATTTTTGTTTTATAATGTGTTTTTATCAGTTGTTTTACCTTAAAAAGAAAAAATAGTATAATTTGAACATTAAAAAAGGACTCAGATACCTTAAAATTATCTGTCGTACTCAGATACCTTATTGTTGTCTGTCATATGTTTGGCACAGCAGGGCCAAATATGGCTTTGCGCCATAAAACCCAACCAACCTATATGAAATATCAATTGAGAATTAAAAATCTAAGTAAATGCATGCTTTTCCGAACAAACTTGACTAAGACCTAGCCTTCTAAAGGTAGGTAGGTATTTAACGACGTCGCACTGGAGCAACGGGCTATTGGTGACAATCCGGCATCAATCCCGAAGGGAAAGATCAAGGACAACACCACGTAATTTTGAACCATGGTCAGATGACGAGATCCACACTTCAGCTGGCACCCCACTCTCCAAACTTCCACACCACCCCAACGCGAGGACATTTGAGGCCACGACCGATTTAACGTGCACCAGCCCCCGTATAAACGACGGTCCTTGTCTGGTTTGAGTTTCGAACTCCCAACCCTCCGATTGCTAATCCGTTACTCTTCCAACAGGGCAACCGAAGCCCCTTCTATAGAACAAGAATTACCATATTAGAATATGCAATATTTATGAGACGGAGGTTTTGGCTCCTGAATTAAATACCCCTTTTTGTCTGCAACCTATTTTACTAAGCAATAGATTAAAAATATAGTTTTATATAGACGTTGGTAAGAATATAATGAATAGATATAGGAGAACAAGGCTGATCTTATATGCTGATAGTCTGCTTCGTGCTTAAATGGATAGTTGTATCGGGATTTGCCAGACGCTTGTGAAAAGAAAGTAGAGAAGAAATTGAAGGGTGTGGGAAACGTGAATAAAACAGAAAGCAGACACTGAAAAAATTGGGAAATATATGTAATGTAGAGCATTATTTCTCAAAGGTGGATTCTACCGTCTCTTTGTGAGTGCTGAAGGAATCTTTGTGAGCAATACTGGCCCCAGGAGAAATAGGGAGTGTTGAACAAGTGTGGGCAATAAGATGTTAAAACATTTGTCGCTTAAAAATGTTTAACCTCCTGGTGGTTGTCTCGACGAGGTATCTCGTCATTAGCAAAACTGACCAGATCTTGACGGGCGATATATTATGTCAGTTGAAAAACTTACCAGATTATGACGGGTGAGATATCATGTCAGTTGACAAAAACTAACTAAATCTGATGGGCAAGATGTCATGTCAGTTGAAGAAAACTGACCAGATCTTGACGGGCGAGATATGTTTGAAGAAAACTGACCAGATCTTGATGGGCGAGATACACCATTTGAAGAAAACCGAGCAGATCTTGATCTCTTCATTAAAAAATTGCCAAAATATCTTGGTGACTAGAAATCTCGTCATCAGCAAAACTGGACAAGTCTCGATGGACGAAATATCTCGTCGTAACCCCTTGGAGGGTTAAAGCAAACGCTTTTCCACTTGATTATACATACACATTACATTGATGCATTATCGAAATTATAAGTTTTTTCCTCAATAGCCGGCGAATTTAACTTAATCATCATGGCACTACAAGGCCCTATAAGATGCACTACAAGATCATGGCACTACGATAATTTTGACCCATTTGGCTCTATCCTGGTACACCACGGGGGTTGTGTTTGTGTTGCATCTCACATGAATACCATTCTAGGTATACCATGTTTATAGAGAGGTCACACATTAACTACAGACGGACAAATAACCATGCCTTATCCCTGATTCGAACCAGAAACCTTTCCATCAGGAAGCCAGCAGCACAAGACCGATTGGTCAGCAGAGTTATAAGTTGTGCAATGCAAATTACAACTGATTGGTCTAAAATCAAGACGGCAGGACTTACTTCGATCCCTCCCTGTGTGTGTTTCTCTCTTACGTGTTAGTAAAACTTTCCTTGTATGTATGTCCATTACCCGATGTTGTCTGTCTTGTGGTAGCCCGGTTGGAAGAGTAGCGGATTAGCAACCGGATGGTTGCGTGTTCCAATCCAACCAAAGACCGTCGTGTACAAGAGGGCTGGTGCACGTTAAATCGGTCGTGGCCTCAAATGTCCTCACGTTGGCGTGGTGTGGAAGTTTGGAGAGTGGGGCGCCAGCCAGGTGTGACCTCGTCATCTGACCGTGGTTCAAAATTACGTTTCGTTGTCCTCGGATCTTTCCCTTCGTTTTTGATCCCGGACTGTCGCCGATAGCCCATTGTGTTGCTCCAGTGTGACATTAATTAAATACCTACCTACGTCTGTCTTGTGTCTGTCAGAGCACGGTCAAATACTGTGCCTGTTGTATTGAACGTGGATTCAATGTGGTAACGAGTTGTGACTAAACCGAGGAACCGACTGCAAATAGTTGACTGGAGATTTAAGGATGTTGCTGGGAAGAAAATAGAACCTATTATACAAATTGAAAGCACGACACCAGGTTCTACCGTCTCATTGGTGACAATTTCTAACTATACCGCTTTAATTGATATCAATTACTAATAATAGTGAGTGACCAAGTGTATTTATGTGCGATTAATTTTTGCTATTTACTATTAATTAATAGCTGTGTGGGTTCAGTCCCAAGTATTGTTTCCAAACTATCTTTTTAAAACTCTAAAATTGCGCACACAGATATATAAATGTTTTGGGTGAGATTTTAAGTGACGCACAGCTACACTTGCAATTTAATATTAGTTAATAGGTTTCCAGAGGGAGGCGCTGAAGAAAATTGTCTGAAAAACTATATATTTAATATGTTTTCGGTTATAGTTACTCGTTATAAACTCGTGTATTTATATAAATATACGAGTTATATATATTTATATAAACGATATAATATATTTATATAAACTATGTTTATATAACTAACGAGTTTGGAAAACTGATAAAGAAGGTTTAAGTAAAAAAGATAAGTAAACTTTCGAGGGATAGAAAGTATTCCTCTGAGCGTCACGAGGTTTCCGAGTAGGGTAGAGTTGCTTTTATCTCACAAAAAGCTTAATGACTAAATAACCACATCTATTGGATGAAGGAATCCGTGGATTCTTTCAACTTTTAGAAAGATTCTATTTGCTCTTTGCCTAAGAAAAATTCCTTAGTAAGATTATGTTGGGCATTTCCTAGGAAGTGGATCCTTTAATAAGAATCTGTTACTTTCTCCTTCAAAGTGAAACCTTTGGAAAGAATTAATTGCTATTAACCTTGGAATGGAATCCTTTGGAAAGAATTAATTGCTATTAACCTTGGAATGGAATCCTTTGGAAAGAATTAATTGCTATTAACCTCGGAATGGAATCCTTTGGAAAGATTTAATTGCTATTAACCTTGGAATGGAATCCTTTGGAAAGAATTAATTGCTCCTTTGCACTTAGGATACAATGCTTTAGAAAGATTTTATTGCTAATATCATTGGAATGGAATTCTTTGGAAAGTCTATTTTGCTCATATCCTTAGAATCCTTTGGAAAGGTTCTATAGACCAGTAGAAGAGTTCCAAAGGTTTATAATCTAAGAAACAATAAAATATATCCAAAGGATTCTTTCCAAGGAAAAGATCAAAATAATCTTTCTAAAGGCTGGTAATTAACCCATGGAAAGAACTTTTGGAAAGATTATCTTTCTCTTTTCCTTAGAACTGAATCCTTTGAAAGCATTCTATAACTTCTCTTGAATAGAATCCTTTGGAAAGATTCTATTGCTTCTTTCTTAGAACTGAAACTTTTTGAATGATTCTATTGGTCAAAATTGGTTACAAGTCTTGAATAGAAGACTGCAGGTTACAAGTTGGAATTATGCGTGGGAACCCCTCAGAGCTTTAAATACAATTAACACTTTAATCAATTGAAAATCGAAAGGGGGAAAACTGTTTCGCAGACTTACATTTATACAGAAAATATGCGGAAAAGTCAAAGTAGCTCGTGAAAGATTCTTAAAGCCCTCCGAAATGGTAAGCAAAGCCATTTGTTCCATCCGTGATGATTTATGGCAGAGTTTTAGAAAAATCATTTATTTCTTTTAAATTTTTTCTCTTTCGCCTCAAATTCAAAGAAATGCCTTTTCTTGACTTTTGTAATGGAATTCCTTGAATGTTTTTAACATATCTTTTACTGTGAAAGCGTGCGATGATAGAAACTTGTACTTTTCGCTTTTTTTTGTTTGTTTAGAGGATGCTTTATTGCAGTGCACATGAACGCATTCGCTTAAAGAAAGCTGCATAACGATTCATTTTTGGGTATTTAATTTATGGGAATGCTTTCAAGAAATAGGCTTGTTTCACCCTCAAACTGGTTTCGACGAGATATCTCGTCCATAGAGATCTGATCAATTGTGCTAATGACAGGATATCTCGTCATCAAAATATTGCCATTTGTGATGACGACGAGATCAAGGTCTGGTCAGTTTTGATCAATTGACGCGATATCTCGTAGATCAAAATCTGGTCAGTTTTGTTAATGACGAGTTAACTCGTCGAGACAAACACCAGGAGGTTTTTTAAGGAAGATTATTAACTTTCCAAGTGGTTTCGAAGAGATATCTCGTCCATCAATATCCGGCCAATTTTTAATGGCGAGATCAAGATCTGGTCAGTTTTCTTCTATTGACAATAGATCTCGTCCTTCAAGATCTGGTTAGTTTTGCTAATGACGAGATTCTTTTCACAACCACCAGGAGGGTTAAATTATTTGTGTTGCTTATAAAGTTGATAATATAGTCCTTGATTTGTATCGAATTTTATGTATATAGCCTAATTGCAGAGCTTGTGGCAACATAATTATAAGGCCCTTTCAAATGTTTCAGGCTAACACTTTTTAAGAAATTCCAAAATTATAACGTTTCATCCACTATTTAAGTGGTTGGAAGAATCCACGGATTCTTTCAACCTTTGGATAGATATTTTTTTGCTTCTTTAAATAGAATTCTTTTGACGAGTACTGTTGGAATTTCCTTATAATAGAATACTTTGGAATAATTCTGTTGGTACTTTCATAGAGAAAAAGCCCTATGAAAAGATTCTATTGGTTAAGATAAAAGCTGATAAAAGTAAAAATAAGATGATCTACGTATAAAATCAAATGTAACTAAAAGAATAATTCACAAAAGCATTTCATACCATACATCAGTACTATGATTAAATATACAAATCCTTGAAACTATTTTAACCCTCCAAGTGGTTGTTTCGACGAGGTAGCTCACCTTTAACAAAATTGACCAGATCTTGATGGACGAGATATCTCGTCATAAGAAGAAAATTGACTAGATCTTGTTCTCGTCATCATAAAAAAATCGGAAATATCTTTACGAAACATTTTGTCAGTAGCAAAATAGTTCAAATCTTGATTAACGAGATGAATGTCAAAAACACTTGAGGTGTCAAACACACCATAAGACCGTGAGAAAGCCAATTAATTTTTGACAACTGAACCCTCTGGGAGTTTCGAGAATGCGGTGCCAGCTCAGGTGTTGACCATGTCATCTTACCGTGATTCAAAATCACGTGGTGTCCTCGGAACTTTCCCTACCCGATTGATCCCGGACCGTCACCAATATTGGGTTGTGTTGCTCCAGTGCGACTTTAACTACCTACCAAACGATTGGCAATATCCTGATGACGATATATCGTCATTAGCAAAGTTGGTCAGATTTTGAGGAACGAGATATCTCATCGAAACCGCTTGGAGGTTTAAAATAGAAAAAGTGTCAATCTCCTGTCATTATAAATCAAAATATTGGATAATATGTTTTGTGTCCCGTATTGAAAATTATTAACATAAAAATTACTGAGTCAGCTGATATCCAAAAACTTGTAAATTAGACATAGGTCCTTTTTCTACAAATGTACAGATGTATAGAACTGACGACAGCTGAAGCAACACAACGGGCTATTGGTGACAGTCAGGTATCAATCCCCAAGAGAAGGAACCATGGACAACACTACGTAATTTTGAACAACGGTCAGATGACGAGGTCGAAACCTGAGCTGGCATACCACTCTCCAAACTTCCACACCACGCCAGCGTGAGGACATTTGAAGCCACGACAGGTTTAACATGCACCAACCTCCGTGTACACGACGGTCTTTGGTTGCATCGAGTTTCGAACTCACAACCCTCCAATTGCTAATCCGTTTCCCTTCCAACTGGGCTACCGCGCCCATGAATGTATCAACATTGGAAAGTATTTTCTGTGCCCTGTACTAAAAATTAATGAAATAAAAATTACTGAATCTGCTGGAACCAAAAACTTGCAAATTAGGCATTGGCTCTTTTTCTACAAAGTACAGACATAGAGAACTGACGACAGCACATGCAAAACTAAGATCTTCAGAACTTAGGCCAACGGCAAGGAAAGAATTTATTTTAATACTCGTGTTTTAACATATCTGAGAGAAGCAGATGCATCGCGTCCCTTTTAGCAGGAGAGCACAGCTGGAATCGATCCCCTCGAACTGACTTCTAAGAATTCTAAGAAAATTTTGGAAACCCTCTGTTCTGGACACTTTCATCGCTTTCGTGAGCAAGATCAAATTTCGATGTACGACAATTGAATTTTATATTTACGTTATTTGTCCAACGCTAAAGCTTGGCGCTCATGCTGCTTCTAAGCATTCCGCTTTTGGAAAGATTTTCGATACTCTTAAAATATTCTCTTGCACTGTTTTAAATTAAATTGAAACATTGTCGTCTTGAAGGTTAAGGTATTTTTCTAGTTATGAAACAAATATATTTTGACCTTTGCTGTGCATTAGACAGTTCGTAGTCTAGTGTAAAGATTTCGAGGAAACTGAAAGGGACAGAAGACTTAAAATCACCTAAAATCGATTTTATTATTTCACCGTTAAAAATCAATTTACATCAAATTAGGTAGGTAGTTAATTAACCTCGCACTGGAGCAACACAATGAGCTATAGGCGACGGTCCGGGGTCAATCCTGAAGGAAAAGATCTGAGGCACCACATAATTTTAGACCCCGGTCAGATGACGAGGCTAACGTCTGAGCTGGCACCCCAATCTCAAAACTCCCACGCCACGCAAACGTGAGGACATTTGAGGCCACGACAGATTTAATGTGCACCAGCCTCCGTGTATACGACTGGTTTCGAACCATCCGGTTACTAATCCGCAACTCTTCTAACTGGGCTACCGTGGCCCTCAAATTTAGTATACAGCTATTTATTTTTTAATCACTCATTTTTGACAGTTACATACGCAACATAAAACATGTAGAGGATAAGTATAAGTTCTTCGATTGAGATTTTTTGACATTCTTCTGATTTGAAAATGTTCCCTGCGTGTCCAGATAGCCCGTTGTGTTGCTCCAGTGTGATGTTAATTGAAAACACCAATACCAATACCCTGCGTGTTCAGTTTTAAATAATTTCCTTGAAATATTTTTGGATAATCCTTGTAACTTGTATAGACCTAAGTGCAAATGGGAAAACGAGAATTCTTCCAAATTTTGAAATTTTAGTTTAAAAGGTTGCTTAACCTATTCTTTTTTGCATGACTTTAGGTGTTTCATTAAAATTTTTTTTGCTTTTTGAAAGATTCTTAACAGATGAAGTTCATTTGAGTTATGTGTATTCAAACTATAACGTGTATTTAAGTTCTGAAAATACAATGAAAATTTACAAGCGTGGGAGCTTATCAGTTTTTGATAAGCTTATCAAAATTTTGACCACATATTATGTAATAACATCTGCAAAACTTATTATTTTGTTTCCAAACTTTTTAGAGGTGTTGGCCGTGGATCGTTCCCTTCGGGATTGATCCTGGAATACGTCACCAATAGGTTGTTGTGTTGCTCCCATAGACGTGATCGGATATTTCCTTTTGGGAGTTGATCCCGGACCGTAGCCAATGTCCCGCTGTGCTGCTCCAGTGGCGCGTTAATTAAATACCTACTTACCCAAAACGTGAAATGTAAGTAAATTGAGCATCGCTATTGAGAGAAGCTTCCAAAAGTGTGACCAACATGTCGACTAGTAGTCATGTGACTGCTGAAAAATGGACTTAGATAGACGATTTGGTATCCTATCACCTCGTTTGGCGATGTACCATCTTATGACAGGGTAGGTGTGTCAATGCGCATTTCTAGAGTGGCGACAAAAGTGGTGAAATTGCCAAAGTCAGATGATCTCAATGGATGGTCATCTTCTCCCGTTCACTGGACAAATCATGAGATAAATGTTAGGTTTCCACCCAGCAGACGAAGGTAGACTAAGGGTCACGTTACTACTAGTTTTGGTCACATGATCCTGAGCACATAAAAATGTTACCATTGTCACTCTACTTTATATTTCTTCAACGGTTGCTTCAGTGTGGCGTAAATTCAACTACTACGTTCAAATTTTTTTTAACAATCGGATAACTGCAAAAGTGTTTGGAAAAAGGCTGCAAAAGTTGTGATCTTCATGACCAGAGGTACCTGACTAGATATTTGTTATATCGTTGAAATTTTTTGTCAGATCTGAGAAACTACAGAACTTTTCCTTGGAGCCACCGTTGTTACGTGGGTTTTCCCACTGCGCTAGAAACCTGCGAGTCGTAATCGGTGCAGGTTCGATTCTTGTAATTTACACCAGGTGTATTTCTCTCTTCTGTGTCAAAACTTTCCTTCTGTGTATGGAAGGCCGTCATGGCTTTGGATATGCTGTCTCCGCTAGCAACCTGCGAGTTGTAGTCTTCACAGGTTCGATTCCTCTCTAGGTGTATTACTCTCTCCTGTGACAATAAAACTTTCCTTGTGTGTGTATGTCCATTACTTGATATTGTATGTCTTGTGTCCGGCGTAGCTTGATCAAGTATGGCCTTGCACTATATAATCCAACCAACCTCCCAGTGTGTGTATGTCCATTACTTGATGTTATTTGACTTGTCCTCGGCACAGCTTGGTCAAATATGGCCCTTGAGCTATAAAGCCCAACCAATCTCCCTTGTTCGTATGTCTATGACTTGATGTTGTCTGCCTTGTGTTTGGCACAGATCGGTCAAATATGGCCCTTGTGCCATAAACGGTACCATCCTCTCCTTGTGTGTATTCCTTGACGTTGTCTTGTGTTTGACACAGCTAGGCCAAATATGATCCTTGAGCCATAAAACCCAACCTCCTTGCGTCTATTTACACTATACATGATGTTGTCTGGCTTATCTTTGCCACAGCTTGATCAAATATGGCTCTTGCGCCATGAAGCCCAATCAACTAACTGTTCTGCATCAGGACTAAGCCAATATGTTCTTAAAATCCACCCAGGGTGAACCCGAAAAAATTGTTTATTGATATCCCATGTACTCTATAGCACCTCAATTGCGATTATTTCTTGAATGATTTTTTTAACTTGAATATCTGTGTCAAAGAAAATATTGGTGATTCTCGGAAAGGTGCACATGTTTTAACCGAAACGTTGATAAGTAATTTCTTCACTCGGGCCTTTTTTCACTGAAGTATTTCACTGCTCCATATTTATCATAGCAATTTTTTACTGAATTTCTTTACCACGTTGCAATTTAATACAATGTACTAATAATTTCCCAAACATAAATGCTTATATTTTTCTTGACAACACTCACAAACAACCCCACTGCTCTAGAATTTTTTCGACTGAAATATTTTACCATGTTTCAGTCTGAGATTTATAGACCGCGCAGTTTCAATTCCTGTAACTAACCCTGGGGGTGTATCTCTTCCGTATCAGTAAAATTTTCCTTAGATTATTAGGTACCTATTACTTGACGTTGTCTTGTGTGTGGCTCAGCTTAGTCAAATATGGCATTTGCGCCATATTTGAGTAAAACCAAACCTTGCGCCTGAGTAAAACCCAACCAACCTCGCTTCAGTATACAAAATATCGATAATGTTTTGACGTGAATACGTATTTAAAATCGGTCCGGGGGTCTAAGGCGCATGCATTGGGGTCATCGGCAGAAACTTGCGCGTCACGAAAAGTGTTGATATCTCAAAGCCCTATAACTCCAGAGGGAATCAGCCTATGGGGATAAATGACCTACCATCGTGTAGAGAAGTTGAGCCGCGTCGACAAGGTCGGCCACAAATCCACTCCCCCTATGACCTTTGTACCGCGTGGTGGGGGTCCCATTTCGGGCATACGCTGGCCTGTTTAACCGCTGTAATTTCAGTTCTAATCGACGGGTCGTGGCGAGTGCGTGCTTAAATTGAAGAGAACTAGAATTCCATTTGACTAGATGACAGTTTAAACCATTTGTCTAAAAATTGTATGCAGTGGAAAGTGACTATTTGTCGAAGATTTCACTGTGAAGCTAAAATATCACACTAAAGTTCAATTTCGGCATAGGAAATGTAAACAGGTTGAAAGAACAGCTCAAGACGAACAAAATGATAGCAAGAAGTCTAAACCTATGATAAGTGCGGAGAGATCTAGAGCTTACCGAAGACGCAAGTAGGAGCAGGCGCGCATACGCGGCAACGTCGCTGGACCATCTAACGAGCTGCCACCGCCTGATCCTATGAACGTTGGTAATGACGATTTACCTACTGTTAACCCAGTTACCAGTAAAGAAGACAATCCAGCAGTTTTTTTAAATAGAAAATGAATATTCCCTCCTGCAAAAATCAAGGAATAGTAAGCTTTTCGTATGTTATTTTGCCATGAAGTGACCTGTATTTGAGAATTTGATACAGAAAGTACATCGATAGATATAGAACTGATGAGTAAAAATTAAACGATTACAAAAACAGAAGGGAACAGTAAAAGTCTTTGAATTAGAAGGGTGACACTAGACGTGAAATATAAGTAGACTGAGTATTGCTATTGAAAAGAGCTTCAAAAAGTGTGAGCAACATGCTAGCAGTCACGTGACTGCTCTAAGAAATTGTCTTGGCCGATTTCGCATTTTATCGCCTCGTTTAGCGATGCAACGTCTTATGGTAGGGTAGATGTGTGAATACGCATTTGTATGGAGTGGCGTCAAAAATTGTGAAATTGCCAAAGTCTTCTCTGCCACTTGGGTCAATCAGATGATGAATCAATGGATGTTGGTTTCTTCCTGTCCCGTGGACCAATGTGGTGATGAATATTCGTTTTCTTCTGGCAGACGAGAGTAGTCGAAGGATCATGTGACTACTAGTTTTGGTCACATGACCTTGATAACATAAAATGTTGCCATTACTCACTCTACTTCCATACCTCCTCTATGGGTGACACTGACTGGGAGGAGACAAAATGGTAACTGAAAACTTAAGAGAGGATGCTGTCCTTTGTGTGTGTAGGCTATATCACCATCTCGATCACTAATGCAGACTTTACACCGCTTTTTCATACAGAAAATAAGGATGCGTATGAGTTCCTGCGGTCACAGAACTTGTTCCTATATTAGAGTCTAAACGTCATGATTTCAAAATTTGAATATTCACCAGCTCTACTGAATATCCTAGGTTATGCAAATAGCCACAGGCTGTTTCGTTTAATTTCAGGTTGCAACCTTAAAGATAATGGCGTTCCTTAAGTTTTGCAGACCAGTGTATTTTGCTTGACAACATTCACCAATAACCGCTGAACTTACTATTTTAAAAGAAGAATTTTACCACTTTTCAGTCTAATACAAACTATCGATGATTTTGGAAGAGAAGTATTCGCTTGACTGCACTCACAAATAGCAGCTAAACTCATTGGCATTTTACCACGTTTAAGTCTAACATAAAATATCCATATTTTTTGGAAATAGAAATATTCGCTTGACAACACTCAAATAACCGCTGCACTCATTGGTATTTAACTGAAGCATTTTACCACGTTCCACTGTAATATGAATTATCGATAATTGTGGAAAAGAGAAATATTCGCTTGACAACACTTAACAAAAACGGTTGAATTCATTGATATATTTTAAAAGGTATTTTACCACGTTTTAGTCTAATACAAAATATATATTTTTGGAAGAGAAATATTCGCTTGACAACACTCACAAATAGCCACACTGAGCTCAACGGCATTTTTATTCTGAGGTTTTACCATGTCTTCTAAGCCAGGCGATTAATTCTTCTGCTTAGTGCTGCAGCTCTGTTTTAACAATCAATCTGATGTCGACAATGCTACTTGACAGTACCAACTGAAAGTTCCTCGTCCGAGAAGCGATTAGTAACCAGTTACCATGGACACAGTGGCTCATATCTAATTATTGCAATGACAGGAAAGCGATCTTTTCTCATTGAGGTTAATGTAGTGAAGGATTCTTGTCAACCGTTGTGGATGTTTTTAAAATATATGAGCTTCCCATGCTGTAGAACGCTCTTGTACTAAATAAGTTTCATCTACATTTTCGTAAATTTAACAGTGGTTATTATTACTTTGACCACTTTTGTTTGTGTATGGGTGTTTGGTATTTTATGTTTATTGCCTCAGTGTATGTTTTTTGCTCGGTTAGGACAGTGGACTTTTTCAAAATCACCAACATCGATCAGAAGAAAGCAAAAAGAATTTTTCAATTGAAATCATTTTTGACGGAGTTATTTGTAACAAGTAGAGATAGGTACAAAAGTTTACAACGAAAACACGTTTATCTCTGGTTTAGATTTTTTGATATTCTTCTGATTATTTCAAAATATTCCCTGCTCATCTGGTTTTAATTGATTTCCTCGAAAATTGTTTTGGGTTATCGTTGCATTTTCTTGTATATATCCAAGTGCAAATTAGAAATTCATCGTGATTCTAAATTTTGGTTTTAAATGTTGCTAAACCTATCCTTTTATAGGTGTATAAGTGCAATTTTTTTCCTTAGTCTTGCCGAATGCTAAGTGATACTCTTACCAAATGGAGTTAATTTGATTTAGATGTGTACAAACTATTTTAATCATATTATTATTTTTTAATATTAACAATTGGAAATTAATTCTCATGAGACCTATCAATTTTTGATAATTTATCAAAATTTCTTACCACTTTTTATGTAATAACTTCCGCACTACTTAATGTTTTTGGACCAAACTTTATATAAAATCACTGTAGTCTTTGCGAGCGGAAAGGTTAATTGTCCTCGCAAAAAGACATCCTAAAATAAAAATAAAAAGATGTCAGTATTAAAACAATGAAAAGATCATAGCATTAATCAATCAGATGATTAGCATCTACATGAAGTTTTCTTTGTAAAGCTACTAAACATGGAATACATTAGCTTAATTGAAAGCTACAAACAGAACATTTGGTGAGTCTTGACTAGTGCAAAGGTTAAAATTTCCTCACAAAATGACGCATTCTAAAATAAAAATTAAAAAATGTCAATATTAAAAGAAGGAAATGATCATAAAACACCAATCGACTAAGATGATCCGAATTAAGTAGATTTTAAAACTATTAAAGTTCCTTTACAGAATTTAAAATTACCAACAGAATACACATCTTTGTGAGTCTTGGCTAGACCTAAGGTTAAATGTGCTCACAAAATGACGCATTCTGCCTATTCAAAAATAGAAGAAAAAATCGGAATTCAAAGAAGGAAAAGATCATAAGGTCAATCGATCCGATTATCTCCACATCTACATAAAGTTTTCTTTTTCAAACTACTAAACATGAAGTCCATTAGCAGAATTTATAGCTACAAACAGAACAGACAACTCTAAGAGTCGTCGTGGCTGCAGCAAGTTACAATGTCCTCACACAATGACTCATTCTGCTGTTAAAAAAAGAAAAAGTCAGCATTAAAGAAGGAAATGATCATAGCACCAATCGATCAAATGATTCGCCATCTACATAAAGTTTCCTTTTTAAGACTATTAAATCTGGAATTCGTTAGCAAAATTTAAAGCTACACACAGAACATCTTTGCATCTTGACAAATACAAAAGTCAAATGTGCTAAAATAATAACAAAAATTTAGTAAAATAATAACGCCCATCAACTTTTTAAAACTAACAGAATTTGAAACTGCGAACAGAATTTGAAACTGAACAGAATATACATCGTTGGACGGTTAAAATGTCTTCAAATATGACACATCCTGCCCATTAAAAAAGAAATAGTAATAAAAGAATGGATCATAACACCAATCAACCCACGTCGATTTTTTAACTATTCCAAACGCAAGAAAGCCAAAAGAATGAATTGATCATAGCACCATCGACTAATTGTTCCGAATTTACGTAATATGTTTTTAAAACTAACAGAATTTGAAACTACGAACTGAACAGACATCTTTGCGTGTCTTGAATACAGCAAAGGTTAAAACATCCTCCCAAAAATGACATATCCTTCCTATTAAAAAGAAAGTCAGTATAATAAAAGAATGAATTGATCGTAGCACCAATCAACCCAGCGCCGATTTCTTAACTATTCCAAATACAAATAGCCCGAAGAATTAATTGATCATAGCACCAATCGACTACATGATTCGTACTTACTTAAAGCATGTTTTAAAAACTAGCAGAATTTGAAAGTACGAACATAAGACATCTTTGCGAGTCATAGCTAGAGCAAAGGTTAAAACGTCCGCTCAAAAATGACACATCCTTCCTATTAAAAAATAAAGTTAGTAATAAAAGAATGAATTGATCATAGCACCAATCGACCCAGCGCCGATTTTTTAACTATTCGAAACGCAAGAAAGCCCACTCACCCGAAATTCGAAAACATTAAGGAAATTCATTCATATTATTTCTGGTTATACCGGAAATTCGGACGGAGGGGACCGCCATTGGTAGTCGTTATCGAGCGAGAGTTCCCATGAAATATAGAGAATATTTTCCCATATAATGAGAAAATTATTCAACTTTTTCTTCCTGTGAAGAAAATGACATCACCTAGGAGCTTGCTTTTTTCTGGCAAAAATTGATCCTTCAAACTCCGACGCTGTGTTTTCTTGTCTTTAACGCTGGAAAAGCAAGATACGGTATCTTCGGAATTGTAACTCATTTCCTTTTTCTGTAAAAGCCTGGGGGGAAATTGGTGAACAATGCGGGAAACGGAGTTCGGATGATCACGGCTTTTCCTAATAATATTTCCTGGAAAAGGGTGGGAAAAAAACAGTTGAGTTCGCTTGGTGTGGAGGAAAAAACATAAAAGATTAGTGGTTGGGTTTTTGACGCGTTTGGGAAGAGCGTGGAGTTTTTTTAATATCTTTTAACAAATGTTGTTGCTGAAGGCTTTGAAAGATAAGGAGATATTTCTTAATATACAGATGCGTATTAGGTCGCCTTTTAGGTTTCTAATTTCATTGCAGTACAATGGGTTGTAAATTTTTTCACATTTTTCCTTGGTGTGGTGTGGAAATTTGAAGAGTCGAGTACCAGCTCAGGTGCTCTGACCTCTTCATCTGACCGTGGTTCGAAATTACGAGGCGTTGTCCTCGGATCTTTTCCTTCGGGGTGGATCCAGGACCGTCGCCAATACCCCGTTGAGTTGCTTCAGTGCGAAGTTAGTTCAACTTCCAACCATCTCAACTTTCCTGAGTCCACCGTGGCTGGTTCGGTTTTGCCCGCTACCCTAACAACTTGCGAATTGCAGGCGGCTCAGGTTCCATTCCTGTAACTCACTCTGAATGTACTTCTCTCCTGTGTCAGTAAATTACTTATCGTTGTCAGACCTGTGTCTAGTGCAACTTAGCCAAGTATGGCCCTTGCACCATAAAACCAACTCAACCTTTACTTTTCTGAATAAATTGGGGATCGCCGTGGCTCAGTAAGTTTGCCCATTGCGCTTGCAACCTGCAAGTTATAGGCAGGGCACGTTGGACTCCTGTAACTTACCCAGATGTATTTCTCTCTTTGCCAGTAAAACGATCCTTGTATATGTCCATTACTTGACGTTGTCAGACTTGTGTTTGTCGCAGCCTGGCCAAATATGGCCCTTGCACCATAAAACCAAACCAACCTTTACTTTTCTGAATAAATTGGGTATCGCCGTGGCTCATTGGGTTTGCTCATTGCGCTTGCAACCTTCAAGTTATAGGCAGGGCACGTTGGACTCATGTAACTTAACCAGAATGTATTTCTCTCTGTCACAAAACGATCCTTACTTGATAACGTCAAGTAATGTGTGTACATTACTTGACGTTGTCAGACTTGTTGTCTGGTGCAACTTAGCCAATGGACCTTGTGCCATAAAACCCAAACAACCGCATTGACCAAACTAGAAATATTACTTCCTTTTTAACTAAAACGGCTGTTTAAATCTTGCAATATTTAAGTTTTATATTTTAACTTACGTGGGAAGAATTGTTAACCAAAAGAAATGTGCCATTTACTAAGAATTAAATCGAAATTAACCCTCTTAGTGGTTTATCTTTGCGTCCAAAATTGCCTGTAGTATCCAGCCTCTGTTACAAAAACCTGTTCCAAAATCACAGTTCAGGGCAAAGGACAATTTGTTTTTCCTACTTGGAGCTTCATTCTACTTGGAGTTATAGGACAGTTTTGTCACAACGAGCATTAGCAAAATTGACAAGATCTTGGACGAGATACCTCGTCAAAACACCTTGGAGGGTTTAAGAAAATATATTTATCCTTAACCCTCCAGTGTTTCGAAGAGGAATCTCAACAATGATCTGGTTAATTTTGCTATAGATGAGATATCGTAGAGAAAAACTGCCTTGTTACTCCAAAGGGCAATGAAGATTCAAGTAGGACAAACAAATCGTCCCTCGCCCAGAACGGGTGACAGTTTGGAAGAGGTTTTGCACCAGAGAATGGATCTACAAATCAGCTTTCGGCCCACGGTAGCCCAGTTGGAAGAGCAACAGATTAGCAACCTGAGGGTTGCAAGTTGGAAACTCGGTCCAATCAAAGACCGTCGTGTACAAGAGGGCTGGTGTGCATGAAGTTTATTGTGGCCTCAAATGTTCTCCCGTTGGCGTGGTGTGGAAGTTTGGAGAATGGGATGACAGCTCAGGTGTTGACCTCGTCATCTGACCGTGGTTCAAAATGACGGGGTTTTGTCCTTGGATCTTCTTTTCGTGATTGATCCCGGAACGTCACCAATAGCCCGTTGAGTTGCTCAAGTACGAGGTTAATTAAAGACCTACCAAGTCAGTTTTTAACGAAAAAATTAGCACCCAGGAGGGTTAAAAACGTAGTTAAAAGCAAGGAATAGGGTCATAAATCGCGTAAAACGAGATCGGTCTTAATTGAAAGCGTCTGGAGTACCTCACGAAACAATACTTCGCAACTCTTCCTTTTCTTTGCCTACAAATAGAAGTGCAATGCTCTCCATCTGTCCTCGCAGACTCGTTACACAGATTGGATTTTCACATCCATTGTAGTCAGTCTTTCATAACTCTTTTAATTGCTTCTCTCGATGCTTAAATCAATCTTTAGAAAACTTACCCGGAAACCAAATTCCTTTCCAGAGGTGGAAGGGAAGCCCTTCATTAGTTATCGAAACAAACGTTTCCTTCTATCGCTCGAATAATTAATAATCAAGTAAATACCTTGTGGGATGAGTGGCATAATTCGTAATTTTTTTAAACGAATTGCTTCCAATTTCCTTCTAAAGTTTTATACTAAACGATTTGCATTTGGAAGAAAGCAGTTAAATTGGCTTTCTTAACCCTCCTGGTGGTTATTACGATGGAGGTATCTCACCACTAGCTATGCTGACTAGATCTTAATGGACGACATATCTCGTCATTAGACGAAAACTAACGAGCTCTTGATATCGTCATCCATAAATTGGAAATATCTTGATGGACGAGATCTCTCGTCATTAGAGGAAAGCTAAGTCATCGAAATATTGGCAATATCTTGATGTGAGGAATATCTCGTCATTAGAAGAAAATAACCAGATCTTGATGGATGAGATATCTTGAAATTAGAAGAAAATTAACCATATGTAGATGGACGAGTTATCTTGTCATTAGAAAAATTAACTTGATCCCTGGCGAGATATCTCATCAAAACTCTTGAAAGGTTAAAGAAAATCTATTTATTCTTAACATTCCAAGTGCTTCGACGAGATATCTCTTCAAAGATCTACTCAATTTTACAATGGACGAGTTATCTCACTGGGACAAAACTGCCTTATTAATCCAAAGGACACTGTCCAAGGTGAAAAAAATTGTCCCTTGCCCTGAACTGATGACTGTTTGGAACAGGGTTTTGCACTAGAGTCTGGCCACTACAGGGAAGTTTTTGACGCGAAGATAAACCACTAGGAGGGTTAAAAAAGAAGTTAAAAACAAGGAAGAGGATCATAAATCGCGTAAAACGAGATCGGTGCTAATTGAAAATGTCTGGAATACCTCACGAAACAATACTGCTCAACTCTTCCTTTTCGGTGCCTACAAATAGAAGTGTGCAATGCTCTCCATCTCTCCTCGCAGACTCGTTACATAGAGCGGATTCTCACATCCATTGTAGCCAGTATTTCATTAACTCTTTTAATTGCTTCTCTCGATACTTAATCATTCTTTCGAAAACTTACCCCGAAACCGAATTCCTTTCCAGGGGTGGAAGGGAAGCCCTTCATTAATTATCGAAACAAATGTTTCCTTCAATCGACCAAATAATTAATAATCACGTAAATACCTTATGGGATGAGTGGCATAATTCGTGATTTTATTAGGAAAGCGAATTGTTTCCAATTCCCTTCTAGTTTTACACTAAACGATTTGTATTTGGGAGAAAACAGTTGAATTAACTTTCTTAACCTTCCTGGTGGCTATCTCGACGAGGTATCTCATCACTGTGCTATGCTGACCAGATCTTGATGGACGAGATATCTCGTCATTAGACGAAAACTAACCACCTCTTGATCTCGTCATAACAAAAGTAACGGATGAGATGTCTCGTCATTAGAAGAAAATTAATGAGATATTGATGGATGAGATATCTCATCTTTGAAAGAAAGCTGATCTTGATGGACGAGTTATCTCGTCCTTAGAATAAAACTAACCAGATCTCTTGATCTCGTCATGAAAAAATTGACAGTATCTTGATGTCGAGATATCTCGTCATTAGCAAAATTGGTGAGGTCTTGATGAACGAGATATCTCGTGATAACCACTTGGAGGGTTAAAATATCTTACCTTTTCCAACAATTAGAAGAAATTTAGAAGGAGAAAATTAGTACTTGGTGAATTAAAAAACTAGTATTTTAAGCTTTTGTTCGTTGCTGCTACTTATTTTTGTAAAATCATCACTTTGTATAAGAAATTCCAAAGTTTTCTTCTGTCTCTAGGGGCCGCCGTAGCTCACTGGCTTTACCCACCACCCTAGCAACCTATGAGTTGTAGATGGCGCAGTTTTGGTTCCTATAGCTTACCCTGAATGCATGTTACAGGAACCGAAGCTGCGCCATCTACAACTCACAGGTTCCTGTAGCTCACCCTGAATGAATGTTATAGGAGTTATAGGAACCGTAGATGCATCATCTACATCTCACAGGTTCTTGTAACTTACCCTGAATGAGAATGTTACAGGAACCGAAGCTGCCTCATCTACAACTCATAGGTTCTTGTAACTTACCCTGAGTGTATGCTGACAAATCGGACTGTCTAGATCGATAGTTTCTAGTTCGAATCCCGGGTAAAGCCTGGATGTTTGTCCTGTCAGGAAGGAATGTGTGGCCTCTATAATTTGTCTTTAATGTATGGTATGTATGGAAGGTTCAAATTAGACCCATTCCCCATGGTGGACCTAGGTAACGACAAGTGGTTTACGATTCAGTACTTGTAACCCCATGATAACTAAAGCGCATATAACAAGTTCAAATTGGCTGGGCTTTTTTAAAAATTAACTGAGTGCATTTCTCTCTTTTGTGTCAGTAAAACCTTCCTTGTATGAATGTCCATTATTTTGCATTGTTTGTCTTGTCTTTGGGGCAGGATAGTCAAATATAGTAATTGAATCAAAAACCTGACCAACCATCTTCCATCAGTAACAATGAACTTTAATCTAATGTAACAGAGTATTAGATTTGGTGTTGCAATCTTCCGTCAATGAAAAGCTGCAGTTTATTCAGAAGTGCTTTGCTGTGAAATTCATTAGAAACAAAATCTAAATACCACGGTTATCCAATTAATATGCTAGGATAATGGGAGAATATTACGAAGAGTGCCACCTTAGGTATGCTTCAAAAACTGGATTGGAAGGCTTCTTTGTATTCAAGCCCTGGAATAGGTAAAGTAATTGCTTGGAAATAAAATCTAAATTGCCCGCTTATCCAATTAATATGTTACGACGTATGGATGATAGGAGAATATTACGAAATGTCACCTTACGTATGCTTCGGAAACTAGATTGGGAGGCTTCAATGTATTCACGTGCTGGGATAGGTAAGGTACGTCCGGTCCTGACAAATGGGACAGGAGATGATGTCACGACGTGGCAATTGTATGGCACCAAGTGCCATTAATCTCAAAGACTAACGTCGGATTAAACGGTAAGATCAATATACATACTACAGTTGATCAACTAGCTATCCAAATGAACCGTTGGGTCACCAGAAAGGTTTCTAATATGACAGTACAAGAACCCTTTTGCATATACAGTCTCGGAGCAATGCAAGGGATTCTGTCGTTCATTTCCTTAGAATAGAATACTTAGGAGAGATTATATTGGTTCTTAAATTGGGAAAACATGCCTTTGGAAAGATTCTATTGGTTCTTTAATTGGAAAAGAATCTCTTGGAAAGATACTTTTTGTCCATTGTTTAGAATCCTTTCGAAAGACTCGGTCATTTCCGTAAATTAGAATATTTTGGAAAGATTCTGTAGGTCATTTCCTTATAATAGAATCCTTTAGAAAAATTCTAATTATTCTTTAATTAGAAAAGAATTTCAAGAAAGATAATATTTATTGATCCTTTGCTTAGAATAAAATCTTTAGGAAAGATTTTGTCGGTGTCTTTTCTTTCCAATCGAATCCTTTGGAAAGATGGTATTGGTTCTTTCCTTAGAATAGATTTATTTGGAAAGATTCTAACCAGTTTTGACCGTCTTGACCAATAGAAGTCATGCATGAAAGATTACAGGTTTCAAGCTGGAATTAAGCGTTTGAACCCCTCAGAGATTTAAGCATCAGTACAATCTGAAGCTTAAATTTGAGGATCGGAACTAGTACGCCTCATTTCTATCTTCACGGGGGCGCATTAATTGAATTTTAACTCAAAAGAAGTCGATGATGGATGTTGGATTCAGCGAAGGTGCTCGACCACAAAAGTAATGACTTAATGGACAACTTGGCAAATGCATCTGACGACTAATGTGTCATATCAAAGTAGATTACGTCTCTTTTATCCCGCACACGAACGAAACCGCTTCCACGGGAAATTTCCTTTCAATTATCTAACTTTGTTTGTGTCCCCCGGGTAATTAACTCTGCAAGTACAACGCATGGGGATCTCTTTTGCTTTATTTATAACGGGTTGGAGGCTTGTTCAAGAATTAGCTGAACAAATGCTTGTTTCTATCAGTGACAGGGCATTAATCATCCGAGCCCATCCACTGTTGACCATTTACGATGACAAGGCCTGCATCGCTTATGCAAATTTTGAAGACAGCCCTATTCATTCGTGCCCGAGAAACAGCATTATGTCCCATCGAATGTCAAGATAACGGAAATTAAAGCGACCAGGCGCAAATGAAGCAGAATGGAATCGAATTACTGAGTGAAAACTAATTTCTGCAGGTTGTTCGGCATGTTTGCTGCTTTTGAGGACGTAGGTGCTTAACGCGAAATGTGCCTGTCCCTTTATTTTTATGCGCCCGTTTGGGAAATATCATTTGTTTAGGTACCCATTTCTCGGGACATAATTGTCCGTGTCGCTGTGAGTGCATCAGCTTATTTGCCATCTGGCCTTATTGCAAATATGCAAATTGTTTTGTCGTACCTTTTTCTGTTTAATGGAGAATCGTATTATGAGGGGCGACGATTCTAACAATGAAATTCGGGTTCTGAAAGTAATCATTATCGAGACACCAACTGCAAGCGAAGGACAAGTTGTGTTTTAACTCTGGGCGTTATGAGATTTCCAAGTTACTTATTCCCTACAGCACACATAATAACTAAATGACCACATCTGATAATTGTAAGAATCTGGATTCTTTCAACCTTGAAAAATATTTTGTTGGTTCTTTTTGTAAAGTGAAATTATTTGGAAAGATTACATTGGTTCTTTCCTTAGGAAAGAGTCAGTTTGAGAGCTTTTATTGGTCCAATAGAAAATAGAATTGTTTGGAAAGATTCCATTGGTATTTTCTTAATGTAGAGTCGTTTAGAAATATTTTATTGGTTATTTTCTTTGAGTAAAATCCTTTGGAAAGAATCCATTGGTTCTTTCCTTAGAAAAGAGTCAGTTTGAAAGATTTTATTGGTCTCTTACTGAAAAAATAGAATTCTTTGGAAAGATTCAATTGGTATTTTCTGAATATAGATTCGCTTAGAAAGATTCTATTGGTTCTTGATGACAATGAATCTCGTCATCAAGATATTGACGATTTTTTATGATGACGAGATGAAGATCTGGTTAGTTTTCTTCTAACAAGATGCCTCCACGAGACAACTACCAGGACGGTTCAGAAAATTGAAACTGGTTAAAGTTATGAAGGGAATATTGCAGGTTGCAAGGTTTAAATATGCGTATAACCCCTCAGGTTTAAACCTCTGAGCGTCTCTAGATTTCCGAGTAGTATAGCATTGCTTTTTCCCAAACCACACATATTGACTTAACCACATCTACTGGTTCAAAGAACCTTGGTCCAGAAAATCAAAAGTGGTTTAAAGGTATATAATGCAGAATTCATGTTGCAGAACAGATATATGCTTGCGAACTCTCAGTAAGGTTAATATACTAATGAACTATTCCTTTTAAATAAAAATTAACCGGTACAAAAGCTTTTACAATTCTTCACATTTACCCACTAGTTGGATTGTTCACTAGCAGATATGGTCAATAATATCACTTTATATCGGTTAAAATGTTTCGTTTAGCTTAATGTTTCTCCATGTTATTAGAAGTTTCGGTCGTTTGCTGTATGCCTTGCTACTGTGAAACGAACGGCACGTAATATTCGTATCAGTGGCAACATCGATAAGTTTCCATAGATACTTAAAACACAGAAAATAATAATTGCATATGCATTAATATGTCTGAAATCGTACTTTATCACGCTATTTCTAAAAAATAGTGAATGACGTAGACTTAGCAATGTAGAATCAGGTTATTTATTCTACTGTGAAATTCAATAGATTGATATCTGAGTTTTTTAATTCCTTTTATGAAAACGGTTTGTTAGCCCTCCTAGTGCTTGCGTCGACGAAGTATCTCGTCATTAGCAAAGCTGACCAGGTCTTGATGGAAGAGATATCAAGTCATTAGAAGAAAAAGACCAGATCTTGATCTCTTCACTGTAAAATTCTCCTCAATATCATGTTGATGAGACATCTAGTCATTAGCAAAATTGGTCAGATTTTGATGAATGAGATATGTTGTCAAAACCGCTTGGAGGGTTAAATGCATTCGTCAATTGAAGGTAAATATTTTACGATTTGAAAACGTAAGGATGTAGCAAAGAAACAGAAATTTCTACAAAAAATGTAGGGGAAGGTGTACCTAGGGACAGTTTTAAACAAATATTTTTCCTGAGGCTATAATGTATCTGCAGCTTGTTTTTCTATCAACTATATACATTCATTACTTTTGAAAGATTTACCTTTTTTTATTTATTTGTACCTCGAACACAAACTGTTTGATAAATTGTTTTGTTAATCTATGCATATGACCCAAGGTTCAACATGGTGTTGTACCTTGGGATACATGTTGTACTTTGGGATACATGTTACCTTTAGATTGTTTAAAGTAGGCTACAAAATAAATCAATTCCACATACTAAATTCAGTATTTATTAAAAATTGCAGTTTCAACATTTATAATAGTAAATAATGATCTTAAAATTACGTTAGCCTCTTTTTAATAATACAATGTTATAAATCAAGAATAAAGTCATTAAATTAACTAAACTTAAGATTTAAAAATTCCAAACTGAGATAAATTGTTTAGAAAAATTATTGAACATCATAGGCATTTGAAACTAACATGCATCATAGGCATGCAAACTTCAACAAATTTTTCTGTCGCTCTGAACTTCTTGCAGACGATGGGAATAGTAGTTTGCAGATTATGTCACATTAATCGATTTCGTAGATTGTTTCATTTTTAAAACAAACGTATTTTTGCTTGTTTTAACAAGATACTTAACCTCATAAACAAAATTTTCTTTTTTTATAATTTGCACCACATAATTAACTGTTTTCTTTTTTCCAGTCCGTTTCACTAATGCATAATCCCCTTCCTCTATTTCCTTCTTAAAATTTATAAACCAAACTGTTGTATCAAGGGACAAAATAAATGTTGTACCTTGGGATGTGTCCCAAGGTACAACATTTATTTTGTCACGAGGTACAACTCGTTGCTTTTACAAATAAAACAATCTAGAAAGTAGTATCAGGTCATGTTTACATTGAAATCGTATCTCATTATTTAGTAGAACAAATTTTTAACTAACTTTACCAACCCTAAAAAATACAATTATAATCTGAAAATACAAGAATCAAAATGAAAAATTCAAAATATTTACTTACCAAAGGACGTATTTCAATTAATTGTTCAGCACTGTGGAGTGCCAATTTTTATGAGAAGGTTCTCTGGTGGCAAATGATAAACCACAATGTGTTATTTTGCTACTTACTCAAAAGGAGACAGCACAATATAAACTGTTTCAAGGTACAATATTCCCATGGTACATCTTCACCTACTTGTAATGCAAAAATGCAAGCTCACTAAACATTTAGTTTTCAATTTTGATGAACATCCACTCGCACTTCGGTTCATATTTCGATAGTTGCTCATATTACTCGAATATTTTGACCCATATATTTCGATAGTTGTGTTCCTATTACTCGAATATTTTGACCCATATATTTCGATAATTCCTTTTACTCGAATATTTTATCCCATATTTTGATAATAGCTCCTATTGCTCGAAGACTTCGACTCATATTTCCGTTGTAGCTCCTAATACCCGAAGATTTCGGACACAAGACAAGCGAGCTAAACGTCAAATTTTCATATTTGAGGCACATCCAATCGAACTCCTGTTCATATATCGATAGTTGCTCGTATTACTCGAATATTTTGGGCCCAAATATTTCGATAGTTGTTCCTTTTACTCGAATATTTTCGACCATATTTCCATAGTTGCTCCTATTATCCAAATATTTCGGCCCTTATTTCGTTAATTTTAATTACTTGAAAACTGACCTATATAGCGATAGTTTCTTATTACATTAAGACAACAGAAAGGAAAGAAAACTTGATTCTAATTAAAAACAACTAAGCAAAACATCGCATTTAAGTCCAAAACAGTTTTCAAAAAATTTTATAACTAGAAATTTTGATATCTGACACGAATCGGCGTGTCTTTCACACAGCAGTGCCAATTTAAAAGCCTCACCTTAAACTATTCTTTCTAATATCTTAACAGTTCAAGGAGTTAGACAATTACATGTGGAGTTTAAGCTTTTCACCGCCAGTTGTTTTACATTTCCCACTTAAACGCTAAAATGACACCTGACTGATACTTCGCATATCGAATTCAAAACAAATGGGAAATTTTTATTAGTGTAAATCACATCCATAATAAAATACATAAACGTTATACATGGTATTTCGAAACTTTCTGTACAAATTTATCTCTGAGAAATAGAATCTTTCAAAGGATTCTAATCGAAGCAAAGGACCAACATAATCTTTCCGAAGGATTCTATTATACAGAAAGGAGAGCAACAAAATCTTTCAAAGGATGGTGTTCTAAAGTATTTAATTAACTACCTTACTACCTAATTAATTAAGCAATACAACGGGCTATTGGCAATTGTCCGGGATCAATCCCTAAAGATCCGAGGACAACACCACGCCATTTTCAACCTCGGTCAGATGACGAGGTCTACACCTGAGCTGGCACCCACTCCAAACTTTCACACCCCGCCAACGTGAGGACATTTGAGGTAACAGATATAACATGCACCAGGCAGACCCCCGTGTACACGACTGTCTTTGGCTGAACCGTGTTTCGAATTCGTAACCCTCCGGTTGATCTAACTAATCGGTTGATCTTCCAACTGGGCTACCACGCCCCGGTTATCTAAGGAAAGGAACTAGAGAGTCTATTCAAGTAATTATATTCTTATGAAAGGACCAATAGAATCTTTCTAAAGTTTGAAAGAAGCCATGGATTCTTTCAACAGTGCAGATGTAGTTTAGTCATTCAGTGTTTGGGGTAAAAGCAATAATACTCTACTCATAAATCCCCCGACGTTCAAAAGGATAAAGCTTGTAGGTTTGAAAACACTGTTTTTCTGGTTAGTTTTTCTTGTGTTGATGTTTGAAGAGTAGGTGAAGCTTATTTGCCGATGGATTCCCCTTAATGAAAAGATTCACTCTGATCTGAGGTCAAACTTGCGACCAACAGTAATACACGCTTGATAGCTCTATATGATCAAAAATTGTTGACCTTTCGTGACATTTGCATAAGCCGAAACGACTGTTGCTGTGAGGCTAGCTTCGAAGTCAATAGAAATCTCATACCCTATGCCTTGAAGTGCCCATGGGCCTCAAAGTTTGTACGGGAGGTTTCGAAACTCGATTTCCGGTTAGCTGTTTAACCCTCCAAGTGGTTTCGACGAGATACCTCGTCCATCCAGATCATTTTTGCTAATCACGAGATGTATAGTGTCAAGATATTGTCGATTTTTTGGCGATGACGAGATCAGGATCGGATCAGTTTCCTTCTAACGACGAGATATCTCGTCCATCAAGATCTGCAAACGGTTTTGCTAATGACGAGATATCTCGTAGAGACAACCACCAGGAGGGTTAATTGCGTTGATGTTTGAGAGGAAAGTGAAGCCTATTTACCGATAGATTCCCGAATATTGGGGACAGATTCCCCGTTATGAAAGGATTCACTCTGACCTATGGTCGAAGTCGCGATCAACGCTAATGAAAGTCTATCAGCGTTCATGCACGGATTGAGCTATATGTTTAAAATTTCCTTACTTTTCACAATACTTATATCGCGCTGCAAGTGACTCTTGCTATTTCGAAGTCAATAGACCTCATACCCAATGCCTTGGAATGCCCACGGGAAGAAATCAGTTCATGATAAATCAGTTAATTGTGGTTGCCAATCCATCGAGTCCCACATGCTTGCGAAATGCACCCCTATGTGAATACATTTTAATTCTGTGTTCCCTACATCCCTTAAAGTTAATACGGGAGATTTCAAAACACCGTATTTCTGGCTCGTTATTTAATTGCGTTGATGTTTGAAGAGTAGGTGAAGCTTATTTGCCGATGGATTCCCAAATGCCTCTGTGGCGGATTCCCCACTAATGAAAGGATTCACTCTCTGACCTGTTTTAATTAAAATGAAATTCACTTCACCCCTCGATAACCTCGTCAGGATCTGGAGGAGGTGGGTTCTGCTTCAGCTTCTGGAATGTTCTGGCGGGAATCCAAACAATTGATAGAGGAGGATAATTCATTGACGTGTGTGTATGAACCAACTCGATTCCCATCGAGGCAATTTTATTGTCAATTTTTATTCTCGTGCGAAAATGCATGACATACTGGGTGAATATTTTTTAATTCCATCCCTGTGAGATTCATACGCATAATTCCACCTTGCAACCTGCAGTCTTTCCAGCATGACTTCTAACCAAATTTGAAAGAGAACTTGAGAACGTTAAATCTTTCATGGCATCCAATGTCCTCACGTTGGCGTGGTGTGGAAGTTAGGAGAGTGGGGTGCCAGCTCACAGGTGTTGCCTCGTCATCTGACCGTGGTTCAAAATTACGTGGTGTTGTCCTCCGATCTTTGTCTTTGGGTGTGATCCCGGACCGTTGCCAATAGTCGTTGTGTTGCTCCAGTGCGACGTTAATTATAAATACCTACCTATATAATTATTTTTGACCTTCTCGACCATTGGAATCGTTTCAAATGATTCTATTATAATTAAATAAGCAATGGAACCTTTCTAAAGGATTCTATTCTACGAAAATGAGCAATGGAACTTTTACTAAAGAATTGTATTCTACGAAAATGAGCAATGGAACTTTTACTAAAGAATTGTATTCTACAGAATGGGTCAATAGAATAGTTCCAGAGAATTCTATCCCAAGGAAAGAGGCAATACATCTTTGCAATGGATTCTGTTCAGGAAAGAAGCAATATAATCTCCGAAGGATTCAATTCACGAAAGTAGCATAATGTAACATTTCCAGAAGATTATATTAAGGAAAGGAGAGAGCAATAAAATCTTTCCAAAGGATTCTTTTCTAAGGCATGGCGCAGTAGAATATTTCCAAATCATTCTTTTCCCCAAAATGCGCGATTAGAATCGTTCAAAGGATTCTATTCCAAGGATAGGTTGGTTGGTTGCTTTGGGGTTTTATGGCGCAAGGACCATACTTGGCCATGCTGCGCCAGACACAATTCATACAATATCAAGTAATAGACATACACACAACGAAAGTTTTATTGACACAGAAGAGAGATACACCCAGAGAGGAATCCACTTGGCAGGAAGCAAACCTGTACCACCTACAACTCGAAGGCACTGAGCCACGACGGCCCCACTATTCCATGAAATGGACCAATGGAATCTTTCTAAAGTTTCAGAGATCCCATGGATTGTCAAGTTAAGAAAGGTGTGATTGTTAACTCCTGAAGGAAGTTTGGAGAGCCACCACCGGTGTTAATGACGAGAGTACTTCGTCAAGACAACCACCCGGAGGGTTAATTGTTATCAAAAGACAATAGGAAATTGATCCGAATATATTGATCCAGGCAATAACGGACGGGCTTGGATAATCGGTCTGGGAAAATTCAACCATCTACCAGCCTGAGGCTGGGATAGCCTTTGCATTGTTACCAGCCAAAGACCGCCGTGTACACGGGGCACGTAAAATCTGTCGTGGCCTCAAACGTTCTAACGTTGGCGTGGTGTGGAAGTTTGGAGAGTGGGGTGCCAGCTCAGATCGTACGACCTCGGTTCATCACGATCATACGACTCGTCATCTGGCCGTGGTTCAATGTTACGAGGCGTTGTCCTTGGATCTTTGCCTTCGGGGTCATCCCTGACCGTCAGTCGATAGCCCGTTGCGTCGCTACAGTGTTCTAATTAACTACCTACCTCGTGCCGCGATCACGATGCGATCTTTTCTTACCAACCGCACAGGCGAGAAATTAAAGCATCGTATTCCTCGCATCATAAACTTCTCACGCCTACCAATTCCTGACACCAGCTATTAAAATTTACACACAAAACGGCCATTGATTCTGCGGAAGGTTCCGCCAGTTGAGCACCGCCACTGCAGGTATTCCAGGCTCTTGCAAATGAATTAAAACTAATTAGTTTAACGTGTTAGGGATACCAGCCTTGAATGCTTGAAATTTCGCAATTTTGCTCCCAGCTCACGTATAATAGGGCCCTACAGCAGCACAGCACAGGCTGGTAAGTGCAACCGAAGAATAAGTAATTCATTAGGTTCTTTTCACTTACAGTTTGGCCGATCCAGATCTTGATCGTTGGGGCCTGCATCCAGAGTTTAATTAAATCGCGGTTGCTGCGCTTCGTGCCTAAAATATCAATCCCTGTCGCTATAAAACCGTCCTGGGGATATAGTTAATGAATATGATCTAAGCAGTAATTATCCCCGGGCACGTTTAGCTACACTGGATGTTTATTTATTATTATTTTTCGATACGAATCTTTTTTAGTTCTTTTCTACCCCGATACTGATTAGTTAATTGAGCTATTTATTTTAAGGTTCTTGGCCGATGGTTGCATTTAAGGGATTCCTTTCAGTTCTGGGCAGCGGTAGCCCTGTTGGGAGAGTAACGGATTAGCACCTGGAGGGTTGCGAGTTCGAAAGTAACCAAAGACCGTCGTGTATAAAGGGGCTGGCGTAAGTTAAGTCAAATATTCGTTGTGCAACTAAGTCTTCCTTGCATGACCTCCAACCATTTTGGACCTTGACTAATAAAACCTTGGATTTCTCCCTTTCAACCAATAAATATAGGGCCATGGATTATCAAAGGATCCAACCAAAGTCCTTCGGGAACAAGGGGACTTGTGCACTTTAAATCTCGTGGCCTCAAATGTCCTCGCGTTGGCATGGTGTGGAAGTTTGGAGAGTGGGGTGCCAACTCGGGCGTTCTCTTCATCTGATCGCGGTTCAAAATTACGTGGTGTTGTCCTCGGATCCCTTTGGGTTTGATCCCGGACCGTCGCCAATAGCAAGTTGTGTTTCTCCAGTGCGACGTTAATAAAACCTACCTACCATACCTATCTAAAGGAGATGTGCCCTAAGTTTGGTTGGTTGAGGCCGGAGGATTGCGAGTTCGAAACTCGGTCCAGCAGAGCGTCGTGTACACGGAGGCTGGATCAAGTTGAATCGGTCAAGGCCTCAAATTTCCTCACGTTGGCGGGATGTGGAAGTTTGGAGAGTGGGGTGGGCAGCTCAGGTGTTGTCTCGTCATCTGATCATGGTTCGAAATGACGATGCGTTGTCCTTGGATCCCTTGGGGGTTCATCACGGACAGTTCCCAATAGCCCGTTGTGTTTCGCCAGTGCGACGTTAAATACCTACCTACCTTGTTTTCCTCTTAGAGATTCACAAGCATCCACCTTGAAACCAGCAATCTTCCCTGTATGATTTCTAACCAGTTTCGACCTTTTTGACTAATATAATTCCAAAGATTATATTCCTTAGATAGACTAATGGACACTTTCCAAACGATTCCTTTCAAAAGAAAGGCAGGTAATTGAATTAACGTTGCACTAGGGTACCACAATAGGATATTGGTGACGGTAGGGATCGTTTCGGAAGGGAAAGATAAAGTCTGATGAAATACCTTTCCGAAGGATTCTATTCTAAGGAAAGGGCCAGTAGTATTTTTCCAAAGGATTCCATTCTAAGGAAAGGTTGGTTGATTTATGTGGGTTTTATGGCGCAACGTCCAAAGAAGAACAAGCTGGGCCATCTATGGAAAGGACTAATACAATATTTCTAAAGGATTCTATTATAAAGAAAGGACCAGTAGAATCTTTCCAAAGGATTCTATATTAATAAAAGGTCTAAAAAACTTTTGAAAGGATTCCGTTCTGAGGAAAGACAATAGAATAATTTCAAAGGATTATATTCTCAGGAAAGGATAGATACAATCTTTCTAAAGGATCCTATTATGAGGAAAGAGCCAATAAAGTATAAAGCCAATAAGGGTTTTGCTTTTCCCTACAACACATTAAGTAACCGCACTTATTGGTTGAAAGAATCCATGGATTCTTTCAACTTTTATAAATTCTCTTCGTCCTTAGAAAAAATTCCTTTAGAAAGATTCTATAGATCCTATCTATGGGATAAAATTCTTTGGGAAGTTTCTATTGGTCTTTTCTTTAGAATAGAATTCTTTGGAAATACTATATTGGACCTTTCATTGTAATAGAATTATTTGGGAAAATTCTATTGATCCTTTCCTCTTAAAATATAATTATTTGGAAAATTTATATTGATCCTTTCCTTGGAATAGAATTCCTTGCAAAATTTTATTGATCAATTCCTCACAATAAAATCATTAAAAAAAACGATATAACGGTCTTTTCCTTAGAATAGCACTATTTTGAAAGATTATATCGGTATTTTCCATAAAAAAGAATCCTTTGAAAAGATCATATTGCTAAAGAAAGTCAGAACTGGTTAGAAATCAGGCAGGGAAGAGTGCAGTTTGCAAGGTAGAATTATGCGAAAGAACCCCTGAGAAGGTTAAAAGCTTAAGACAAGCGGAATTTTTCATAGATAAGATGTTAACTGAAAAAGTTCAGTTAGAATTAGGTGCCGTTTTTATTGAAATATTTGTTTTAATTTGAGATTAGCTCCTTCAACCCTTAATATCTCTGAAGCCTGCTCTATAGAGCTTGGTGATTTCCCCAGCTGAGAAATAGCATAGCATAGTATCTTGACAGGATTTTTTCGAGTGGGCAAAATAGTTTTCTCTCCTAGTTGCGCTCGCTCATTAATCTTTCTGACACCAGAATCATTTGGGGAAGAAGTGGTTTTGATTAAAGCAACTAAACCACTATAGCTCAGCTTTTCAATTTTCTTCCTTCCCCTAAAGTTCTGCTGGAGTAGTTTTGTAAGTTATTTTCCAAATCGACGTTGAGAAATGCGCTAAGTGAAATATTTCAGCAGATCACCGGAATTTCAATAACGACTTTTGTAATAGTTGGATGGGTTTTTTGGCGCAGGTTTCATATTTGGTCATGCTGCGCCAGACAGTAGACATACAATGTCAAGCAACGGACACACACAAGTTTTACTGATACAGAACAGAGAAATACGGAATCGTGCCAGACCGGAAACTAACCTGCACTGACTTCAACTCGCAGGTTGCTAGCACAGAGTGAGAATATCCACAGAACCACAACGGCCCCTGTCATACTTTGTACTCCTATCGTTTTTTTCATGAAGGGGTCGTGGTAGCCTGGTTGGAAGAGAAGCGGATTAACAACCGGAGGGTTGCGAGTTCGGAACTCGATCCAACCAGACCTTCATGTACGGGGGGCTTTTGCAGGTTAAATCTCTCGTGGCATCCAATGTCCACATGCTGGTGTGATGTGGAAGTTTGGAGAGTAGGGTGCCAGCTCAGGTGTTGACATTGTTATCTGGCCGTGGTTAAACATGACGAGGTGTTGTCCTCGGATCTTTCCCTTTGGGGTTGATCCTGAATCGTTTGCATGTAATCTTTTAAAAGGATTATATTATAATGAAAGGAGCAATCGAATAGTTCCAAAGGATTCAACTCTATAGAATGAGGCAGTGGAATTGTTATAAAGAATTTTACTCTACAGATTGGGCCAATCGAATCAGTCCATCATTATATTCCAAGGAAAGGACCAATAAAGTTGTTCCAAAGGTTGAAAAATTCCATGGATTATTTAGAAAGATGTGGTTATTTAGTTATTAAGAATTCTATTGTAATGAAAGGAGCAATCTAATAGTTCCAAAGGATTCAATTCTGCAGAATGAGCCAATGGAATCATTTCAAAGGATTCTGTTCTACAGTCTAGCCAATAGAATCGTTACAAAGGATTCAATTCTACAGAATAAGGCCGTAGAATTGTTATATAAAGAAATCTATTCTATAGAAAGGGTCAATAGAATCATTCAAAAAAATTCTATTCCAAGGAAGGACCTATAATGTCGTTCCAAGGTTGAAAGAATTCATGGATTATTTAGAAAGATGCGGTTATTTAGTTATTAAGGATTCTGTTCTAATGAAAGGAACAATCGAATAGTTCCAAAGGATTCAATACAACAGAATGAGGCAATGGAATCATTTCAAAGGATTCTGTTCGACAGTCTGGGCCAATAGAATCGTTATAAATGATTCAATTCTACAGAATGAGGCAGCAGAATTGTTATATAAAGAAATCTATTCTATAGAATGGGTCAATAGAATCATTCCAAAAAATTCTATTCCAAGGAAGGACCAATAAAGTCGTTCCAAAGGTTGAAAGAATCCATGGATTATTTAGAAAGATGTAGCTATTTAGTTATTAAGTGTTGTGATGAAAGCAACACTTCACTACTCGCAAATCACGCGACGCTCAAACTGAAACCTTCTAAAGCACTCGAAATTCTAATAACCTTTGAAGCTACATTTTAAAAAATTCCTAAATTCTAATAACCCGAAAGAGAAATCTGATATTTAGACTCAAGTTTCCAGACAATATCCTCTCGGCATTTGATCAATTGAGACACTCAATCTCCTATCTCCTCTCAGAAACTACCGCTTTTGTTTTTGCTGAAGTTAGACCCATCCCAAGCAAGTGCAGTCAAATCTCTTGATGTGAGAATCCATACTTTGGAAACTGCTGCAACAACCTCATCGACATTGAGTCTCAAGAAAAAAAAACCTTTCGTGTCTTAAGATAACATTTTTCCAATTCCACTTTAAGTTTCGTGCGTTTGACACAACTACTCAGCCTTCCCCTATGATTATGTGTCCACTTCGGAAGGGAAACTCCACCGCTAATGTTGTGGTGAAATCGAAAAGCTGTGCGATTACAAAATCGATCGCTTTGCCAGTTCACATGTTTCATCCCATTCCTACACTGATGTTTCTTCGATCTTTTCCGCGGTGTGGCATTTATCATTCTTTGAATACTCATCGTCCTTCATGTGGAGAAAGGAAGAGAAATCTAAAAAGAACAATATAATTATAGCGGAAGGTTTTTTTTTTTATTCACATTTGTGGTCGGTTTGCCTCAAATGGAGAGGCGTATTTGATTGACTATTTTTTTGATGGAGAGTTGGACGTTGTTCACAATTGGTTTCTTACTTATTAACCAAGAAATTACACGCTATCGACCCAGTGACATTTAATGGATTGGATTTATGTTTCCTTTTTCACTGTTGAATTCGAAGAATGGTAATAAATAATACCATCACTGGCTCCTCCCTTATTCTGCATTTGTTATCCTTAATATAAATAAATCTGGTCTTAGAGATTGTGTGGAAGAAAAATTAATAAAAGTAAATGCGTATACCATTAAAAATTCTGATCAGTTCTTCTAAATAAGTTTCTGTTGCATTATATTTTCTAGAAATATTCCATATTCTTTCGGTTTTTCTACCATTTTCAGTGTGTACAATTCTTCATATTTTTGGTCGTTTTCCTTCAAGTGGAGAGGCGTATTTGATTGACTCTTTTTTCGATAGAAAGTTGGACATTATTCACAATTGGTGGTTTCTTATTAACCAAGAAATTACACACTATCGACCGAGTGACATTCAATGGATTGGATTTATGATTCCTTTTTTACTGAAATAATAATAAATCATCCAATCTCTGGCCGGTCTCGTATTTTGAATCTGTTATCATTGGTATAAGTAAATATTGTCCTAGGCATTGTGTAGAAAGAAAAGAAAATGAAGCCATTAAAAATTCTGATCAGTTCTCACTTTAAATAAATATCTCTTGCATTATATTTTCAAGAAATATTTCATATTCTTTCAGTTTTTTCTTTTTCTCAATGTATGCATTTCTTATTTTTTTGGATTGCTTCAAATGGAGGGGCGTATTTGATTGACTATATTCGATGAAGAGTTGGACGTTGTTCACAATTGGTGGTTTTTTACTTATTAACCAAGAACTTAAGCTATCGACCCAGTGATATTTAATGGATTGGATTTGTTTCCTTTTTCACTGTTGAATTCGAAGAATCATAATAAATCATCCAATCGCTGAATTGTTCTGTATTCTGCATATGTTATCCTTGATATAAATAAGTCTTGTCCTAGACATTGTGTAGAAGGGAAAAAATGCAACAAAACATTAAATGTATGCCATTAAAAATTCTGATCAGTTCTTACTTCTAAATAAGTTTCTTTTGCATAATATTTTCTATAAATATTCCAAATTCTTTCAGATTTTTTACTATTTTCATTGTGTATGCATTTCTCAATATTTTGGTCGTTTTGCCACAAATGGAGAGGCGTATTTGATTGATCCTTTTTCGATGGAGAGTTGGACGTTTTTCACAATTGGGGATTTTGTATTAACCAAGAAATTACACGTTATCTACCCAGTGACACTTAATTGATTGGATGTGCGTTTCCTTTTTCACTGTTGAATTCGAAGAATAATAAATTATCCCGGCACTGTCTCTTCCCGTTTTGTATATTTGTTAGCTTTGATATTAAATCATGTCCTAGAAGCTTTGTAGAATGGAAAGAAATCGTACTCATGCGAACAAAAGTAAATATATGCCATTATGAATTCTTAGTTCTTATTTCTAAATAAGTTTCTTTTGCATTTTATTCTTTAGAAATATTCCATATTCTTCCACTTTTTTCTGCCGCTTCTTAATGCATGCATTTTTTTATATATTGGGCTGGTTTGCTTCAAATGGAAAGGCGTATTTGATTGACTTTTCAATTCTTACGTTTGGAGAGTTGGACGTTGTTCACAATCAGCGGTTTCTTACTTATTGACCTAGGAATAAGTCGACGCGCTGATATTTAGTGGATTGATTGACGAGTCCCTTTTACTATTGAGTTTGCAGAATTATAATTTACAGCAGACGCTAGTTGTTCCCCTTATTTTATATTTGTGTTTGCCTTGGTTTTAAGTAAATCTTATTCTAGAAAGTTACAGCTCATTCAGTTTACTATAGAAAGGATATTTTCAAATTGTCAAATAAGCTAAAATGAAAAGGTAGGTATTTAATTAACGTCGCACTAGAGCAACACAACGGGCCATTGGCGACAATACGGGATCAATCCCTAAGGGAAATATCCAAGGACAACACTTAATTTTGAACCACGTTCAGATGACGAGGTCACACCCGAGGCACCCCACTCTCCAAACTTCCACACCAAGCCAATATGAAGACATTTGAGGTCACGACAGATTTAACATGCATCAGCCCCTTTGTACATGACGGTATTTGGTTGGATTCCAACTCGCAGCCCTCCAGTTGCTAGTCCGTTACTCTGCCAACCGGGCTACCGCAGCCCGCTAAAAGGGAAAATAAACCTCTCTCGTGTAAATCAAATTAAATTGCTACTGTTATCAGTTCTATTTCTAAATGTGAAATAACCTTCAATAACTGGTATGCAGAATCACAACAAACTCCACTGCATTCGTGCAGTCGTTTCATTACGGCCTGCCTCACAGATACGACCCTCCGATGTACTTTTCACCGTCTTCGCAGCAGATACATTTTTTACTCACGGGCATCTTTTATTAGGTAGGTAGTTGAATTCACATCGCACTGGAGCAACACAAAGGGCTATTGGCAGCGGCCCGGGATCAATCCCGAAGTGAAGGATTCCAGAACTACAACTCGTAATTTTGAACCACGATCGGATCACGAGGTCAACACCTGAGCTGGCATTTTACTCTCCAAGATTTCATACCACACCAACGTGGGGATATTTGAGGTCACTACGGATTTAACTTGCAACAGCCCCCGCGTACACGACGGTCTTTTGTTGGATCTAGTCTCGAACTCGCATCTCCCTGGTTGGTAATCCGCGACTTCCAATTGTGCTACCACGGCCCTCTTTTAATATGAGAGTACATATGTGAGTAACGCGTCTGTGATGCCCTTATAGTTTTCGTCATATTTTAATTTATTTTCTGTTTTTAATCCCTGTGAGTTGTAGGCGGCGCAGATTCGATTCCTCCCCGGTTGTATTGTTCTCTTATGTGTCAGAAAAACTTTCATTTTGTGTTTGTCCATTACTTGACATTGTCTTGTGTTTGGCTCAGCTTGGCTAAATATGGCCCTTGCTCCATAAACCTCAATGCAACCAGCCTGGTTTTAATCGTCTCCGCCCAGTATTTGATAAATCAATTTTAAGGGGAGTATTTTAAAAATGACCAAAATGTCGAATTTTTTATCTTTTAATAATTATACTACTTTAAAGAATATGTGTGCAAAATTTTATAGCTGTAGCTATTTTATTTAGCGAGTTATTTAAGTTTTTCTATCGGATGTAATGACCGAAAGCCGAACTGTAAAACTAAAGAGCTTTTTATTTTTCATGACTTCTGCGTATTTAAAATGCTAAGACGTTTTTGCAATTGATGTAGATATTTTAAACTTTTTGTGGTTGTTTATTATGATATATTTGATAACTTCGTGCGTGGAATAAGGATTTGGCGAAATTGTTATTTGTTCAAAAATTGATGAAATCAACTAAGACTGGTTTTTAGTGGTTTTTAAGTGTTTGCTAAAAAAATATTTGTAAAAAATAAATAACTGGTATATGTAATCCCATGCACAAAATTGTGGGGAACACTTCATGGAAGGTAAATAAAAAAATTTTGAAAAAGATTAAAATTTCCAGACGGAGTAGGTATTTAAAAATATTGAATTTTTTTTAATTGTGAATGTAAAAATGATTTTTTCTTTTGTAATTGCATATATAATGCGTATTGAAACAAAGTACACTAAAACATTTTTTTGTGAATATGAAAACAAAAAATGTTCAGAGTACTGTGTCCCTTTAAGCTTGCAAGATTAGGTAGGAGAAAATCCCAACACAAACCTTTTGAAATTTTTACAAAGCATACAATTTTTTAAACTCATCCAATTTTTTTTTATCTTTAATGTCGTTTAAACTACATTACTTCATCAAAATTTTTAACTCTCGCTCATTATCTTTATGTCGATGATGACGATAATCTTATGTATTTCTAGCTTACTTATATTATTAAGAGTTTTAATGTTATTTTTAATTTATTTGTTATTCTAAGTATTTCAAGTAATGTACCTACATCCTTTTAAATCTACTGTATTACTGGTCAGGCCATTGTTCTGGGTATTTTTTAAATTTAACTGGGTCGAATTTCAATTTGCGTTTGAATACTTGACATCTTGACATCTGGCACAGCATGGCCAGATATGGCCCCTGCGTCATAGAACCCAGACAAACAACCTCATCCTGCGTTTGGCTAATGCATCCGTCTTCGAACCTTGCACCATAAGACCCCAACCAAACAAGTTATTTCTAGAAAGTTTATTGTAAATTATAACTATTACTTTTCATATCCTTTAAGCTTTTCCAGCACTTTCTTAACGTAGTTCTCAAGGTCACATCTCCTTTAGGTGTGGAAGGGTACCAGTTAAGGTGTTCTCGTCTTCAGACCGTGGCTCAAAATTACGAGTCGTTGTCCTTGGTTTTTCCCTTCGGTATTGATCCCGGACCATCGCCAATATCCCGTTGTGTTGCTCCAATCCGACGTTAATTAACTACCTACCTACAGGTGAGTACAGGCTTCATGGACCCGATCTTTCTTTAGTAAACACGAGGGTCCCGCTCCCTGCATCAAAGCGATCTTTTTCTGCTTTCATCTCACTACTCTGTTGCTCATTCCCTCATTTTTCCCCTTTCACGGCATTTTATACCTGGCGCTGTCTTGTGTTTGGCGCGGCTTGGCCAAATATGGCCTTACACCACAAAACGCCAAACCAACCAACCTTTCTTAATGTATGTATCAGTTATATTTTTGGATTGCTCCCCAACAGAGGCGTATTTGATTGACTCTTCGATGCATCAGCTTTGGGAATTGGACATTGTTCGCAATCTCCGGCTTCTTACACACACACACGCTTATTGATCAAAAATTACATGCTATCGACGCAATGACATTTAATGGATTGCTTCTAATTCCTCTCTCGCTGTTACGAGTTCGCAGAATAGCAATAAATCATACAGACGCTTGCCTGTCCCACATTCTACATTTGTTAGCCTTGATATTAAGTAAACCTTATCGTGGAAAGCGAGTTAACTGCAATGTACGGATTGGTAACGATGCTTATGTTGAATTTTAGGCGTCAAAAGTATATTTCGTGTTTTAACCCTTCTGATGGTTGTCTCGACGAGGTATCGTCATTAGCAAGACTGACCAGATCTTGATGGAAGAGATATCTCGTCATTAGAAAACTGACCGAATTGTGATCTTGTCATAAAAAAATCGGCAATATCTTGATGGTGAGATATTAGCAAAATTGTTTAGATTTGGATGGACAGGATATCTCTTCGTAACCACCTGTAGGTGTAATCATTTCCTATTCTTCCTTAACCCTCTTGTTGGTTGTCTTGACGAGGTATCTCGTCTCATTAGCAAAGCTGACCAGATCTTGATGGACGAGAAATCTCGCCTTTAAAAGAAAACTGACCAGATCTTTATCACGTCACCATAAAGAAATCGTAATCGTCATAAACAATACCTTGATGACGTGGTGTTTCATCATTCACAAACTGATCAAATCTTGATGGACGAGATATAGGCGGCCCTCGACTTTCGCACATAATTGGTTCATGAAAATGTGTGCGAATGGTGAATGTTCGAAAGTAGAGGAATGTAAAAAACATCAAAAATTGTATTTTAAAATATTTATTTATCAATAATATATTAAAAATATTTATTTATCTATATACATAATTAAGTTAACGAGGCTGTTTAAGTGCTTTCAGGTGTTTTCTTTATAAACTTGTCAAGAGTTAGTTGAATACCACCCTTTTTTTCTTTTCTTGATAGAGTTCTATAACATGCTGTGTCTTTCTCAATCGCCCTACGTACTTGAAATATACGTTCTCCATTGGGATCACTTTCTTCCATGATAGTCAAAAATTTGTCAAGATGCATGAAAGCTTCATTCATATTTTTGATTGTCAAAGTCTTGACGATTTTATCAGCTTCTTTTCCCCTTTCAATGTGTATTTCATTTAACTCTTGTTGCTCAATTAAGTATTCATTTGACAGAGGTACTGAGTGAGATTCTATCAACTCATTAACATCTTCGTTCTTGACGTCCAAGTTTAGTTCATTCATTAGGCTAACTTTTTCATCTGTGATAGTTTCCGGAGTTTCTTCAGAATTAATAAAATCACTCATCATTTGTGAGCATAATTGTTTCCAGGAACCTTTCATTGTTGACTCTTTTATTTCAGCCCACGAGTCTCCAATATTGTTTATTGTGTTCCATATATTATAGTTCTTCCAAAAATCTCTTAATGTAGGCCCACCTTCCCTGCCAGTTGCCTCCATGGCCTGATTCATTATTGTCCTCATATACTATCGTTTAAACGTAGCTATCACTAATTGGTCCATGGGTTGTATGAGGCAGGTAGTATTGGGAGGAAGAAACACAACATTGATTTCCGGGTATAAATTCTGCAGAGATTTTGGGTGTCCTGGAGCATTGTCTAAGATTAAAAATGCTTTAAATTGTAAATTTTTATCTTTACAATATTGCTTAACTGCCGGCACGAAATGAAAAGTGAACCAATCTTTAAATATTAACGCAGTAACCCAGGCTTTTTTATTTGATTTCCAAATGACTGGAAGCAATTCTTTATCTTTCCCTTTCAATGCTCTAGGATTTTCTGCTTGATAAACTAACATTGGCTTCAATTTTAAATCACCAGCTAAGTTTCCACCAAAAAGCAATGTCAATCGGTTTTTAGAAGGTTTATGTCCAGGGGCAACTGATTCTTCCTTCGATAAGAATGTACGATTAGAAATTTTTCCAAAATAAACCCGTCTCGTCTACATTGAATATTTGGCTAGGAGAATATTCTCCATCTACAATAATTTTTGACAATGAAGAAATAAATTCTTTTGCAGTATATTTATCTGCACCAGCCGATTCTCCAGTGAATTTAATATTATGTAAAGAATACCTCATTTTAAATGTATCGAACCAGCCATTACTAGCTAGAAACACCGTGATAGAATCTTCTTTTAATCTAGTCTTCCAATCTTCATGCAAACTAAGAGCCTTATCTTGAATAATTGAAAATCTCAGAGGAACATCGTTTTGATGTTGATCATCAATCCATGATGACAGATCTTTCCATTTCATCCATCACTATGCCGTGTCTTATGGAAGCAATCTTTGACGATATATTTCCACAATTTTGAACGTATTCCTTAATTTTATTCTTGTTTTTCAAAATTGAACATATCGTAGACCTGTTTATATCGTACGAACGACCGATTGAAGCAAAAGATTCACCGCTTTCAGAACGTCTAATTATTTCCATCTTTGTCTCGATTGTATGAAGTTTATGAATCCTTAATTTCTTTTTGTTCGTATCAACACTGCAGTTTCTCCTTTTCTCACTCATCTTTAGAAATTTATAAGGGCGAAATATTTAAAGATAAACAAATAAATTGGCAAAACACACAACGCATCAACACGCGCCCTAACGCAAGACTAAACCTGTTTAATACATTGTATGTATTTGACATTGGGCCCCGCCACCCTAGCCGGAACCCTAGTGACGTCACAACGATTCCGAGAAGTCAGCTACTCTAGGCGGCAATGAGTGAGTGAGCGCGAGCTACCGCGCTCCGTGAGAGCGACTGCAGGAAAGCGAACAATTTTTGCATTATCGACAAAAATCTTTAAAAAATTGAATTTTAAAAATGTGCGAAATAGCGAATTGTGCGAAAGTAGAATGTGCGAAAGTCGAGGGCCGCCTATATATTGTCGAAAGTTCCGAAGGATTCTAGTGAAAGGAGAAATAGACTAGTTCCAAAGGATTCTAGTTAAAGGAGCGATAAAATAATTCCGAAGAATTCTAGAGACAGGAACAATAAACTAGTTCCGAAGGATTCTAGTTAAAGGAATGATAAATAGTTCCGAAGGATTCTAGTTAAAGGAATGATAAAATATTTCCGAAGGATTCTAGTGAAAAGAACAATAGACTAGTTACAAAGGATTCTATAGTGAGAGGAACGAGAGAATAGTTCCAAAAGATTCTTGTTAAAGGAAGAATAGAATAATTCCAAATGATTATTTTCAAAGTAAAGGAGCAATGGAATCTTTCAAAAGGATTTTGTTCTAAGGGAAGGACCAATAGAATCGTTCTGAGGGTTAAACGAATCCACGGATTCTTTAGAAATATCTGGTTATTTAGTCAAAAGGAGTGTTGTGAGGTAAAAGCAACACTACACTAATCTAAGATCTCGGGACGCTGAGAGGGTTAGTATAAGAAATTGATGCAATATTTTAAAAAGACAGTAATCTTTACAAATAATGGGTTTAATTTTAAGTAACAGATTTCGTGTATTGCTGTAGTCCAGGGATGCACAGCCCGCAGACCACATGCGGCCCTCCCTTGATTTGCTGGAGGCCCGCCTTACTATTTGTTATTTTAACTTTAACAAGTCGCACGAAAGGCAATTACACAAACTCCACATGTGCACGACAAAGTAGCTGTGGCACCAGGCTTGGCACATATATCTGTGAACAAACTTTTCAGACATGAATATTAACGAATCGAAAAATAGAGTTGGTTGGTGTTGGGGTTCTATGGCGCAAGGGCCATATTTGGCCATGCTGCGCCAGACACAATATTAAGTAATAGACACACAATGAAAGTTTTTACTGGCACAGAAGATAGACTCAGGGACGAATGCACCTGACAGGAATCGAACCTGCGCCGCCTACAACTCGAAGGATGCTAGCGCAGTGGGCATAACCGCTGAGCCACGACGGCCAATCGAGAAATAGGAACCGCTTGACGAATGAGAATTTAGAATCATTTTTCCGTTTGCTACTACAAAATCGAACCAAATATGAAAACAACTGTTACATCAATGCAAGGTCACGCATCAAATTGAATTCTTTGTTTACTTTCAAAAACTCTTTGTAACAATATATGACAAATATAAATAAAATAAATAATAGATGATAGATAACACATGGCGTTGATGGTTGTAGGCGGTGATGGTTTCATTCCTGTCTGGTGTATTCCTCCCTGGGTGTATTTCTCTCTTCTGTGTCAGTAAAACTTTCATTGTGTGTATGTCTATTACTTGATATTGTATGTCCTGTATCTGGCGCAGCATGGCCAAAGATGGCCCCTGCGCCATAAAACCTCAAAACCAATCTACCTATAAGTCACAGTGAAGCTATATGGCCCTTAGTCTTAACAAGTCTGCATCTACTGTAGTGGAAGAAAAAGACGCTTGAAAGTTGAAATTCGATATTTTTCCAAACTTTCTCGAGTAAATAACGACATATATACAACATACTGAAAAAAGACAGTTTGGTTATAAAATGTATTTTAATAATAACTGAAGGTAACAATCGCGCAAGCAAAGCTCCAATTCCAAAGTCATGACTATTTTATGTATCTGTTCTTAAACACCAAAACATTTGAATAAGCCATTTCGTTTTATGGGCATGTTCGAGAGGAATAAGTGCACATCGTTTCCTCAAACTAGAAATACTATCTATTTATATTTATTTTAATATTGATATGAAGGAAAAGATATTCCTTGTTTCTCTATATATTTTGCTGGTATATTCGACGCAAGTTCAATTTATGTGGAAGTAAAAACAGTAAGCCGAATGTATCTAACTCCGGTGATAGGCAACGTCTCATATGCTGCTTCGTTTTAGGGTGTAACAAGAAATCACGAAAATCTACCAGAATATCGATATTGTTTTTATTTCTTCAAAATATTTTCCAACTCCTTAACTTTCAAACGATACCAAGGTCTCGGGAATATTCGAAATATTTTTCAAGTTACAAGGGTTTTCGTTAGGCACTGTCACCATATGCAAACATGTTTCCAAAACTTTAAACTCGATTTCTGAAGAACTGGTTTTGCAATATGATGCTTCCTCCAAACAGTGATAACTCAACAGAATTGATCTGTTATAATTATATTTATATCATTATAATCTATGTAATACAGTGGATGTTTTGACCCTCAGTCAGAGTTATTAGTTAAGAAATTAATTTTTAGTTCATTTTTAAATGTTAAAATTCCTGAAAAATCTTGACTTTTTTGGTGAAAAAAAATTGCAAAAAGAAACTTATTCTCTAGCAACGTACTTGAGCGTCAGAACATATTAGAAATAATTTGCAATAGGAATTGTCTTTCTGAACAAATTAGAATTTGAGATATCACTTCAAAAACATGCTAATTAGCTAATTCGTCATCTGATCGTGGCTCATAATTACGTGTTTGTCCTCGGAACTTTCCCTTGGCTTTTGATCCCGGGCCGTCGCCAATAGCCCGTTGTGTTGCTCCAGTGCACGTTAATTTATTACCATTACCATTAATTAACTATGTCTAAATCAGTTAATTAATGTGTAGATTAATCTGAAATTTCACACTGAAATGGGTTTAAGCACAAACCAATGACCTATTGTAAAAAAATTGGATTTTTAAAATCAAAATTTTAAAATATCTAGTGTATACGTACATCTTAAAGAAACAGATTTTGTTTCGATAAATATCCCCCGCGATCTATCAAACGAAAATTTTTATGTACTATAACTTTCTGTATGCTTAAACTGAAGTGTCAGAAAAACTTATACAGACTAGTCTGCAAGAAAAGCAGCAACGCAAGCTATGCATATCATTGTTAGCGTCTGTGCCAGTGCATATATAAAGCGATAGACATCTAAGGCAGCCTCTAGAGCTATTTCCGCTGTGAGAATGGCAAGTTATCACGATTTAAACGATTTTCTACGCGATTTACTGGGGCCGTGGTAGCCCGGCTGGAAGAGTAACGGATTAGCAATGGGTCGCGAGTTCGAAACTACATTCAACTAAAGACCATCGTGTACGCGAGGGCTGGGGCACGTTAAATCTGTTGTGGTCTCAAATGTCGTCACGTTGGCGTAGTGTGGAAATTTGGAGTGGGATGCCACAGCTAAGGTGTTGTTCTCATCATCTGGCCGTGGTTCAAAATTTCATGGTGTTGTCCTAGAATTTTTTCCTTGGGAATGATCCCGGACCGTCGCCAATAGTCCCTTCGTGTTGCTCCAGTGCAACGTCAATTAATTACCATTACGCGATTTAATAGTTAAAGCTTTTGAGATAGTTGATAGCATTTCGGAGGTAGAGAAGTTGTATAACAAACTGGGTGAACATGACAAGTGTGCACTGACAAGAATCGTTTCAAGCGGTAGGCGTACAGCATTCAAATGTCCAGTGGCGTGGTTCCCGAGCCCAGACAAGGCACTTCCAAGGATCATGTGACAAAAACTAGTAGTCACGTGACCCGCAGACTACTTTCATCTGCCGGGTGAAACGAACATTCAACATCTTATTGGTCCTCGGGAATCATCCATTGATTCATCATCTGATTGGTCCTCGCAGCATAGTACTTTGGTGATTTCATCATTTTGTCGTTACTCTAGAAATGAGTATTCACACATCTACCCTATCATAAGATGTTATATCGTCAAACGAGGTGATAAGATGCCAAATTGGCCAACCAAATCAATGTTTCAGACCAGTCACGTGAGTACTAGTTGACATGTTAGCCACACGTTTTAAAGCTCCTCTTAATAGCAATGCTCAGTCTACTGGTATTTCATGGCTATGCTAAAAACAATAAACAATCCTCTTGGCGTCCATCTCTTCTGCGTCACATATTTTAACTTATCCCCATTCTAAGCTCTTTTGCCGTCGATTTTTTAACACTATCTGATCTTTTTTATCCGATTTGTTGGATAATCGTGTACATTCAACACTTTTCTGCATTTTTACATTACGCGCTCCTTTTGCCGCACTTATAATGCATCATCCTTTTATTGCATTAAAAAGTTAAGCTTTCGTGATCAATTATGATGGGGGCACCCATCTTAATCAAAATTGTCTTGACGTATCTAGATTTTCAGCCTTCGTAATTTTTTTCCAAGGGTGACGCTACTGTTTTTAAACATTACATTTTTATCCCGGGCCTTTCAACATCTCAACCTTCGAGTTGTAGGTTCGATTCCTTTGAGGTGCATTCCTCCCTGGTTGTATTTCTCTCTTCTGTGTCAGTAAAACTTTCATTGTGTGTATGTCTATTACTTGATGTTATGTCTTGTGTCTGGCGTATCTTGGCCAAATATGGCCCTTGCGCCATAAAATCACCCAAACCAAACAACCTTTCAACGTCTCTTGAGCTACATAATTTCATCGTCGTATTTTAACTACACAATACATTTTATGATGAGTCTGCCTCGATAGCCTGATTGGTAGAGTAGCGAATTAGCAACCGGAGGGTTGCTAGTTCAAAACTCGATCCAATCAAAGACCGTCTTGTACTTGAGGGCACGTTAAATCTGTTGTGGCATCCTATGTCCTCACGGTGGTTCAAAATTACGTGGTGTTGTCCTCGGATCTTTCCCTTTGGGATTGATCCCGGACCGTCACCAATAGCCCATTGTGTTGCTCCAGTGTGACGTTAATTGAAATACCCCCCCCCCTATGTCCTCACGTTGGCACGTAATCTTTCCAAAGGATTCTAATCTAATGAAAGAACTCGCAACTCTCCGGTTGCTAATCCGTTGCTCTTCCAACTGAGCTACCGCGGCCCAATTTCTTTATAGTAATGGAGCATGAACTCTAAAAGCTTAAGCACCACTTTTCTAAAACGTATCTTTACTTCATGATATTAAGGAGTACATAAAAAATTACGGAAATATATCTTTTTGCCTCGATGCCATCATAAACTAATCACTCGTCTCCAACCCATCAACGGCATGGTGTTGAAAAATATGACTTAATGACACAAGAATAATGGCGAGTCATTAGGCTCTTGGTGATACAAAGAGAGTCGAGCGGAAGCGTCATTAATTATTCCCCACCAGGCTTGCTTACCAAACTGGCTAATACAAATCCACAATCCGGGGGAAGCGAAATTAGAGCGATCAAATCCTCCACAAGGTTAAACTAGATCCACCAAACCCCACTCTGGAAGACGAGACATGCTCATTGAACAAAGCCCCAAAAAATCGAGTGCGTTGCAGTGACACTAAATTTAACAGGATTGTCGCGAAGTTGTTCGACGGATGACTAAAGAACAAATCATTCGCACGTAATGAACGCCGGCCCAACAACGGAAGCGGGAATAATGACATGCCATTAAATGTTAATCCATTGATTATTCATTAATCAGTAATGAATGGCGATTTGTTAATAAAAGTCAGCTTTTTTTAGCCCTAACCTTTCTGGCTGCGGCTGAAAAAAGAACCTCTTTGCTTATGCGAGCACGGAGGAACCAGGATGGAGCGGGTGTCAAGAGTAATTAAGGTTTCTTTCCGGGTACACCGCTACCCACTGAAGGTTTCTTTCCGGGAAGTTCCTTTTGGCGGAAACTTTTTTTCCAGGGTAGCTGTATGCAAAACGGGAAAGGATACGAGTCTGCGTTTTTGTAGGAAGATTCCAGTACGTTTCTTTTATGGATAAATCGATTTGGAAGAAAATTGTTTTCTCATTCATTATCACGATTCACCCGAAGACATTGGCAAACAAACTTTTATTCCTATATATAATCGATTTATTCTACAACCATAGTTTATTAGAGGGCCATCTTGACTCAACGAGTTTGCCCACTGCGCTGGCAAACAGCAATTTCTAGGGGCCCCATATTCTATTCCTCTCCGGTTGTATTTCTCTCCTCTGTTGCATTACAATTTTCCATGTCTGTTACTGTGTGCGTGTCCATTACTTGACATTGTCTGTACCTGTCCAATGTACGCAGCTTGGCTAAATATGGGTCTTGTGCCATAAAATCTAAAAACAACCAAACTTCCTGTAACTTACCCTATGTGTATTTCTCCCTTCCGTGCCAATAAGATTTTCCTTCTGTGTGTCCATTTCTTTACATCGTCTGTTTTCTGTTTGGCTTAATATGGCCATTGTGCTATGAAAAAAACGAACCTCCATTACTTGACGGTTAATGTCCAGTGTTTGGCACAGCTTTGTCAAATATGGCGCCTGAGCCATAACACCCAAACACAACTAACCAATCTGTCTCTTACCCTGGGTTCCATCTGTGATAGTAAAATTTCTGTGCGTAGATATATAACTTGACTTAGTCTGACTTGTTTGGCTCACCCAGACCAAATATGGCCCTTGCGCCTTAAAAAACCAACCGCCAAACTTTATTCAAAAGTACACTAAAAATAGTACGTGGTTAGGGGCACACATTTCGCAGTATGCCTCGTAAACTGCCCATGAATGGTTGAAGAATAAATCATTTGTTCGTAATGAGCATCAGAACGGAAGCGAGAATAAAGACGCCATTAAATGTTAATCCATTGATTATTCATTAATCAGTAATGAGTGGCGATTTGTTAATAAAAGTCAGCTTTTTTAGCCCTAACCTATCTGGCTGCTGCTGAAAAAAGAACCTCTTTGCTTATGCGAGCACGGAGGACACCAGGATGGAGCGGATGTCTAGAGTAATTAAGGTTTCTTTCCAGCCACACCACTACCCACTGAAGGTTTCTTTCCAGGAAGTTTCTTTTGAAGGAAAGTTTTTCCAGGGTAGCTGTATGCAAAACGGGAAAGGATGAGTCTGGGTTTCCGTAGGAAGATTCCCATGCGTTTCTTTTATGGATAAATCGATTTGGAAGAAAATTGTTTTCTCATTCATTATCACGATTCGCCTCAAGACTTTAATAGGGAAACAAACTTTTATTTGTAATCGATTTGTTCTGCAATCATAGTTTATTAGATGGGCCATCCTGACTCAGCGAGATTACCCACTGCACTGGCAAACAGCAATTTCTAGGGGCCCATATTCTATTCTTCCCTGGTTGTATTTCTCAATTATGTTGCATTAAAATTTCCTTGTCTTTTACTGTGTGCATGTCCATTACTTGACGTTGTCTGTGCATGTCCATTACTTGACGTTCTATGTGCATGTCCAATACTTTGTTTGACGCAGCTTGGTCAGATATGAATCTTGTGCCCTAAAACCATCCAACCTTGCCTTGACTTACCCTATGTGTATTTCTCCCTTCTGTGCCAATAAGACTTTTTGTGTGTATGTCCGTTATCTCACGTCGTCTGTATTGTGTTTGGTGCAGTTTGGGCTTATATGGCCCATGGCTACTTGAAAAATCAACCTCCAAACTTTGTCGGAAAGTGCACTTAAAATAAAGTGCGTGGTAAGGGACACATTTCACATCATGTCTCGTAAATTCTCCATGTATTGTTAAAAAATAAATCATTTGTTCGTAATGAGCATCAGTCGAACGGAAACTAAAATAATGACACGCAATTAAACGTTAATCCATTGATTATTCATTAATCAATGGCGATTTGTTAATAAAAGTCATATTTTTTAGCCCTATCCTTTCTGACTGGCTGAAAAAAGAACTTTGCTTGTGCGATCAAGGAGGATTCCAGGATGATGAGGGTGTCCAGACTAATTAAGGTTTCTTGCTGGGCTACACCGCTACCCACTGAAGGTTTTTTCCGGGAAGTTCCTTTAGAGGAAACTTTTTCCAGGGCAGTTGTATACAAAACGGGAAAGGATACGAGTCGGTTTTCTAGGAAGGTTCATACTTGATTCTTTTATGGATATATCGATTTGGAAAACTGTTTTCTCGTTCATTATCACGATTCGCCTCTAGACTTTAATAGGGAAACAAACTTTTATTCGTAAACTATTTGTTTTGCTACTATTTAATGGAGGGGCCTTCCTAACACAGCTGGTTTGCTCACTGCGCTAGCAACCTACAAGTTCTAGGCGGTGCATATTCGATTCTTCCCTGGGTGTATTTCTCTCTTCTGTGTCAGTAAAATTTTAATTGTGTGTATACGAGCACGGAGGAATCTAAATTGGAGCGGATTTCGAGTAATTAAGGTTTCTTTCTGGACACACCGCTACCCACTGAAGGTTTCTTTCTGGAAAGTTCCTTTGGCAGAAACTTTCTTTCCAGAGTAGTTGAATGTAAAACAGGAAAAGATAAGAGTGATTTTTCGTAAGATTCCTATTCGATTTTGTAATAGATAAATCGATTTGGAAGGAAATTGTTTTCTTAACCAATATCACAATTCGCCTGTAGCCTGTAAACAAACATTTTTGTGGGTGATTTCTTTTGCTCTAATAATTTATTAGATGGTCCATCGTAGCTCAGTGTTTTTGCCTACTGCACTAGCAACCTTTGAGTTTTAGGAGGCGCATATTCTATGCTTCCCTGGTGTATTACTCTCTTCTATGTCAGTAAACCTTTTCTTGTATGTGCATGTCCATTACTTGACGTTTTATGTCTTGTGTTAGGCACAAATTGCGCCATAAAACCCAAAAATAACAAACCAACCTGTAACTTACCCTGGGTGTATTTCTCCTTTCTGAATCAGAAAAACTCTCTTTGTGCATGTTCATTACTTGCCGTTATCTGTATTGTGTTTGGCGCAGCTTGGTCGAATATGGGTCCTCCATAAAACCAAAAAAACAACGAACTGGCCTATAACTCACATGAGTGTATTTCCTCCTTTTGTGTCAGTAAAATTTTCCATGTGTGTATGATCGTTACTTGACGTTGTCAGTCTTGTGGTTGGCCTCAGCTTGGCTAAATATGTCCCTTGCGCCATAAAAAAAAACAACCACCAAACCTTATTAGAAAGTGCACTAAAAATAGAGGCATAGGAAGGGACATTTCACAGCATGTCGCGTAAGTTGTCCATGGATGGTTAAAGAATAAATCATTTGTATGTAATGAGCATCAGTCCAACGGTAGCGAAAATAATGACACGCCATTAAATATTAATCCATTGATTATTCATTAATCAGCGTAATGCAGCTCAAAATCAATTTTTAGCTACAGCTAAAAAAGGGAGAACTTTTACGCGAGCACGAAGTACACTAACAGACAGGCTGTTATTTTAGTAGCTGTTGAAATAAGAGTTATTGCAAATTAACAGTCTGCAAGTTTTAATTATAGTATTGACAGTTATCGGTAAATATTAAGGCGGTAGCTATGAAACCTGTTGATTGCTAAGCCCCGAATGAGAAGACAAATCTTAAATTAGGAAGTCGCTACCTTGACTCATTTACTGGGTTTGCTAAAGACGAGATATCTTGTCCATCAAGATCTGCTAAAGAGTTTGTTAAAGACGAGATATCACGTTCATCAAGATCTACTAATGGGTTTGCTAAAGACGAGATACCTCGTCGAGAGAACCTTTAGGAGGGTTAATCATTAAAACTTTCCGTGAATGTGGATGGGAATTACTTGACGGTGTCTCTTATGATTGTCGCAGCTTTGCCAAATATGGCGCTTGCGCCATAAAAATCCTACCAACCTATCGGCAAAAAAACACTTTCGCCCATCTGGAAGCGAAGAGCAATTAAGGCTTCCTTCCCGGCTCGCCACTACCGACTAAGAACTTCTTTCCAGAAAGATCCTTTCACGGAAACTTCTTTCCGGAGTAGCTGTATGCAAAACGGGATATGAGACCAGGTTCCCGTAGAAAGATTCTTGCGCGTTTCTTTTAAACAAGAAATCGATTCGGAAGAAAATGGTTTTGCCATTCATTATCACGATACCGCGCTGTCAGATGTTTATCGCAGCCCGTCTCCCCAGCTTGTGAACAAACTTTATTTGTTGTCGACCTGCATGATTTATTTTGTTCCTGCACTTTATTAGGTGCTGAGGAGTTCAAAGTTTAGCTGTCAGGAGAAGTGCTCGTCGCGTATTAAAGGGATGGGAGTTGCGAATCGATACCAATCGATATACAGTAGCTCAACAATGTGTTGAGTTGAGCACCTATGTGTTATGCGGAGATCTTCGGCTAATAGGAGGTGAGAATATGCCCGAAAAAATCGGGCAGGATGAGTCGGAGCACGCCAGCAAAGTTTTACGTGAATACGTCTCGTCATTGCGTAGTATTTATTTGGGTGTTGTAAATGCTTTGCTAATGACAAGATATCTCATCATCAAGATCTCGCCGAACTTTTTATGATGACGAGATCAAGATCTGGTCAGTTTTCGTCTAGTGACGAGATAGAGATCTGGACAGTTTTCGTCTAATGACGAGATACCTCGTCCATCAAGATCTGCTAATGGGTTTGCTAAAAACGAGATATCTCGTTGATCAAGATCTGCTATGGGTTTGCTAAAGACGAGGTATCTCATCCATCAAGATTTGACCAATTTTGCTCATGACGAGATGTTTCGTCATCAAGATATTGGTGATTTTTTATGATGACGAGATCGAAATCAGATGAGTTTTCTGATGACGATATATTTCGTCCGTCAAGATCTGGTCAGTTTTTTTCTAATGACGAGATATCTCGTCGAGACCACCACCAGGATTGTTGTTACCTGGAATATAAATGTACTGTAATGATCATACACAAACTTTTTTTAAATATATTCTGAAGACGAGTTTATTTTTAAAATAACTAGAAACATTTTGTGAACCGATTGTTTTAAAAAGTAAAGGCAACTTCTTATCAATTTGTAAAATATGAATAGGGACTAGGTATCAGAAAAGTAATTCGGACAAATACGAATCGAATTCAAATTGACATCTAAGTGATCGATTTAAAAGATCGAATGTGAAATTAAAAAATCGGTAGCTGTGTCGAAACACGGCCGCAAGGTGTTATGTGAATACGTCTCGTCAGCACATAGTATTTATTTGGGTGTTGTATATAAAAGAAAGACAAATTCAGTAGTCAATTCAGTGCTTATCGAAAGCTGACGAGTTGCTCTAAACGTAGACCTATATTCGATGCATTTCTGCTTGGATATTCGACGAGTCTGCCAATTTTTAAACCTTTTCAACTTCGATTCAAAGTTCCACAATCAGCACTAATCGATTTCACTTCTCATTTCTCAACCCTCCTGGTGGTTGTCTCGACGAAGTATCTCGTCATTAGCAAAACTGACCAGATCCATCATAAAAAATTGGCAATATCTTGATGACGAGATATCTCGTCATTAACCCTCCATGTGGTTTCGACTAGGTATCTCGTCATGCCAAGATCTGAGCAGTTTTGCTAATGATGAGAAATCTCATCGATAATGCCGACTGAATTCCGAAAGATGATATTGCCGTCTTTTGATGATGAGCAAAATCAGGTCGGTTTGTCTAATGACGAGATATCTCGTCTATTGAGATCTTGCTAGTTTTGCAAAGGATGAGATACATCGTTGAGGCAACTACCAGGTGGGTTAACAAAATTGGTCAGATCTTGATGGACGAGATATCTCGTCGAAACCACTTGGAGAGATAAATTGGCAAATATTGACGCAAGCTTCCGTTCGAGACCCATTTCGAAGTCGTAGTTGCAGTACTGAATTATACTCTGACTTAAAGTTAGCGTGGAGCTGCGGAAAGTCTCCAAAACGCCGCCCCCCCTCTTATCGTGGCACACGAACTCAAGGTCACTAACAAGTCTACAATAGAATCTTTCCAAAGGATTACATTATAAGGAAAGGTGCAATATAATCTTTCGAATGTATTCTCTTTTTACAGAATGGGCAAATAGAGTCGTTCTAAAGGATTCTATTCCAAGAAAAGGACTAATAGAATCGTTAGAAAAATAATTATATTCTAAAGAATATGAGAAATAGAGTCGTTCCAAAGGATTATATTCAAGAGTATTGGAAAAATAGATTCCTTCTAAAGTTTGAAAGAATCCATAGATTCGTTCAACTTTTTGATACCAATAGATTTGGTTATTACGTCATTAAGGGTGTTGTGGGATAAAAGCAATACTACACTATTCGGAAATGTGACGCTCAGAGGGTTAATAAACAACCTAATATCCAACGGAGGATTATATTCTAAGAAAATGTGGCAATATAATATTTCCAAACGCGTATATTCTATGTAAGGGTGGAATATAATCTTTCCAAAGGATTATAAGGAAGAATATGCAATACAATATCTCTAAAGAGTTACATTCAAGGTAAAAGTGCAATATAATATTCCGAAAAGATTGTTTTCTAAGGAAAGTGCAATAGAGTATTTCCAAAGCATTATAGTCTAAGAAAGGGTGCAATAGAATCTTTCCAAAGGATTCTATTCTACAGAATCGGTTGGTCCACTTATGAACAACGAGGTGGCGCATTTTTGCAAATCCCAACCAATGCTCCTCATTGTATTTAACTAATTAACGTCTCGCACATGAACGATAAACTGGTTATTGCTATTATCAATCATACGCGGTGGCATAGTTTCTTCTCCCCGATTTCCGAATGACAATTCCAGGCAGAATATTCGGATCTTCAATTATTAAAATTCATGCTCCGGCGGATGTTGTTTGCAGTGATATGTGCACTTGTGATTCATACGCTCTCTGATTAATGGCTTCGGGGTGGAAATTAATGGCTCCTAGAAACTGAAATACCGTTTCCCACCGTTTAAACTTGAATTTAAAACTTTTGTGTGCTGTCGGAAGTCCGTCGCAAAAAAACGATGTTGATGGATTGCGATTGGTGTTCTTTGTTTACTGCCGAAAATTAGGATGATGAATTTTTATTTCTCACTTGTTTTGTTGGGCGTTTTTTTATTGCAGAACCGTCTTGCTCCATGTATGCATAGACGTAATTAGTGTGGATAGTTGTCTTAAATATTTATTGTAAAGTAATTCATAGTTTTCAAAATATTTGTTGAGTGATCATATTTTTCTCTACTCTAGTGCTTCACGTCTTTGTTTTTAACTCTCCAATTGGTTTCGACGAGATATCTCGTCCATCAACATCTGACCAATTTTGCCAATGACGAGATACCTCGTCGATGGCCATTTGATGACGAGATATCTCGTCATCAAAATATTGCCGAATTTTGATGATCATGAGATCAAACTGATTAGTTTCTTCTCATACAAATAAAACATAAACATAAGTTAGCCTGCTTATTTAAACAAACTTCAGTTTAGTTTTACTTAACAAAATGTACAATATACAAGGCATTAAACATTCAGCAACATATGAACACGGACACACATGCACGGTTGTCTAGGGTCCAACACTTTATGAGCATATTGTTATAAACCCTCCAAGTGATTTCGTCGAGATATCTCGTCCATCAAGATGTGACCAATTTTACTAATGACGAGATGCCTCATACATCAAGATGTGACCAATTTTACTAATGGCGAGATGCCTCATCCATCAAGATGTGACCAATTTTACTAATGACGAGATGCCTCATCCATCAAGATGTGACCAATTTTACTAATGACGAGATGCCTCATCCATCAAGATGTGACCAATTTTACTAATGACGAGATGCCTCATCCATCAAGATGTGACCAATTTTACTAATGACGAGATGTCTCATCCGGTCAAGATGTGGCGAATTTTACTAATGACGAGATATCTTGTCATCAAAATATTGACAATTTCTTTTATGATGACGAGATCACGATCTCGTCTATTTTCTTCCAATGACGAGATATCTCGTCCATCAAGATCTGGTCAGTTTTGCTAATGACGAGATTCCTCGCAGAGACAACTACAAGGAATTTTAAGGAACGCATATTCCTCTAGTTCTTTTATTCAAACTTATGCATTTCTTATTCCATCACCTTACTTTCCTACTGTTCTAAGGCGAGCCGCAGTAGCTCGGTTGGAAAAATTCCAGTTTAGAAACCGAACTAGTAACCGGAGAGTTGCGAGTTCTGAACTGGATCCAACCAAGGAACGCCGTGTACGTGGAGGGTTGTGCACGCCAAATCTGTCGTGACCTCAAATGTCCTCACGGGGGCGTGTTGCAGTTCTATTTCTATGTCGTGACTCTGTTTCTTCCCACTGCACTTGCGATCTTCGAGATGTAGTGCAGTTTTGATTTCTGTAACTTATTCTGAGTATTCCTTTGCTTTGTGTCAGTAAAATTTTTCTTGTTTGGGTATGTCTATTACTTACTGTTTAATATTTGGCGTTGCTTGACCAAGTATAACCCTTGTGCCATTACTTCCTCTAACTGTATGACATTTCTCATATACAATGGAGATGAAAATAATACCTGTGTTATGCACAAAACTCTACTGTCTTACCAATTTAACCCTCCTGATGGTTTTCTCGATGAGGTAGTATCTCGTCATTACCAAAATTGACCATATCCTGATACATGAGAGACCTCGTCATTAGAAGAAAACTGATCAGATCTTGATCTCGTCATCATCAAAAAATCGGCAATAACTAGACAAGATATCTAGTCAATATCAAAATTGGTCAGATCTTGATGGACGAGATATCTCGTCGAAACCACTTGGAGTGTTAATTTACCTGTTCGACTTGCGCTTTTTTGTCATATTTACCTAGAGTAAGTCGCATTTTCACTAGGTTGTTCGAGAAGGTTATTACGAAAATAGCGATTATAAAGAAAAAACATTTTTATCTGAAAAATATTTGCTACCTCACAAATGTATGCCCTTCTACAACTGAAAGAAAAAATACTTTATCGTTCCACTTCGGTTAAAATTATTTTCTCGTAGCATGGAAATGTCTGGATGTCTGTCGTCAAGGAAACTCCAATCATATATGTCGTTTCAGTTAAGGTATAAAATAAATTCTTACGTTTGCAAGATACAAGTGTGTGAGACATTTGCAGAAAGAAAATGACAACTGGGGCACACATTTACCGTGCAACGCTCGATTCACCAATGGACACGAAAAACTAAACTTTTATTCATAAATCACATTCAGTTGAATTTGGAGCGAACAATATCAAATTGTTCGATGTGCTAAAAGAGAATAAAATAGTAACGATGTGAATAAAAGTAAATGTCTTGCTGTCGTTTCTGATTAGTTCTTATTTCGAAATTAATTTCTAGTATTCCGTAGACTTTGCTTCTCAACCGTTTTTTAGTTTTGTATTTCTTCATCAGATATATTTAAGTAAAGTAAAAACCCTGTATATGAAGCGATGTTCTTTAAATTATTTCGAAATATTTGTATTGATTTTTCCGTTCCGTTTTTCAATCGGCGAGAAAAGGAGTTTTAAAACAGCTTTCCGGTTCGCTCAGTAAGGATAAGATTCCTATAACCTGAAAATTGCTAGAAAATGCCCTATAGCAATACATTTATGACTAAAAAACTTACTATAAAAATGCATCTGACTCAAGAAATTCAAAAATGTATTTTGACTAAAAACTTAAAAAAATACTCCATAAAATGCATTTTGACTAAAAAATTACCAAAAATGCCGTATAAAATGCATTAATGACTAAAAATACCCTGTAAAAAGCAATTATGACTAAACACTACAAAACATGCACTGTAAAATGTATTTATGACTGAAAACACGAAAAAATTCCCTCTAAAATATACCTTTGAAAAATATACGTCTTAACAAATCTAAGAAAGTACATGTACTTTTAGTTTTTTGCAAAACTTTTGTAAAAGGAAGATATGCATGAAAGAAAAGTAATATAAACATCCCTTATACAAACAAAAAGTACTCTTAAAATACAAATAAACTTTTTGCAGTTTCTCTGCCAAACAGAAAATCTTTATTTTATTAATCAAAATAGGTTTAATGATAGAAAATTTCCTTCCGAACGTGAAATTATTGTCACAGCTTATCCAGTTTTGAATCTTGCCTATAAAATCCAAACCAACCTACGATCAGCCCACACTCATTTTCTAAGCTTTATTTAACCCTCCTGGTGATTGTCTCGATGAAGTATCTCGTCATTAGCAAAATTGAGCAGAACTTGACGAGATATCTCGTCTTAGAAGAAAACTGATCATATTTTGATCTTGGCATAAAAAATTGCCAATATCGTGACGACGAGGTATCTTGTCAGTAGCAAAATTAGTCAGATCTTGATGGATGAGATATCTCGGTGGGACCACTTGGAAGGGCTTAAGCTTAAAAACTCAGTAGCAAATTCAACACGGATAACACGGACACTCGATTAATCAAGTTTCTAATGAACTTTAAAAATATCCCGTGTTAAATTACAGGTTTTTGAATTAACGTATGGTAGATGGATTCAATTTCAGTTTAATTCTTCTAGTTGTTTCAACGAGATATCTCGTCCATCAAGATCTGACCAAATTTGCTTGTGACCAGATATCTTGTCTTCAAGATATTGCCGATTTTTTTATGATGACGAGATCAAGATCTGGTCAGATTTCTTCGAATGAAGAGATATATATCTCTTCCATCAAGATCTGGTCAGTTTTGCTAATGAGACGTGATACCTCATCGAGACAACCACCAAGAGGGTTAAGAAAGAATAGGAAAAGCTTCCACCTACAAGTGATTTCGATGAAATACCTCGTCCATCAAGATCAAACCTGTTTTAATAATGACGAGACATCTCGTCATTATTAAAACTGTTTTCTTTTAATGTCGAGAGAACAAGATCTTGATAGACGAGTTACTTTATCCTTCAAGATCTGGTCAGTCTTGTTAATGACGAGACCCCATCAGGAGGTTTAATGTTTAAAGTGGTGTACCAATGGAACAGAATAAACACCAATTTTGTTATTTGTATAGTTATTCTCCACAAAAGATAAAATTAAAGTCAATTTGCAGAAGAAATGGTCAAACTTAGCTTTTGAAAGAATTAAACTGTTAGTAAAATTCAGAAAACCATTAACTGAAAAACCTAATTAGTCGTTTTGCTGGCTAATCCTCCTCACTCTGTACTTTTCCATTTTTTACACTATTCCGGATTATTAAAGTGTATATATAAATATAACTTTTTAAGTATGTATCACACAAATCGTACCTTTTAACTTTTCCTGTGTATAGGGAAAACGCTATCCACATTTTATTGAACACTGAAACATTTTAACTTGTGAGACCAACTGTATGGAGTTTATCATACATTTTAAGTTGCATCGTTTCACTTATTTTAAATATTATTCTTTGTACTGAGAACATTTCATTCTGTTTTTATATTTCCTTACTTTTGAATGTATTATCTCTATTTTTAACTGAGTTTATTGGATAATAATTAATCTTGTTTTTCGCAGCTTGTCCGCTATTGGATCTTGCGCCGTAAAACCCAAACCAGCTAATATTAACTGAAAACATTTTCATTTCCCATCATGGATAACATTGTATCCAATACAAATTCAGCACGCGTTTTCTCATTAAAAATTATACATGGTGTCCCAAAAAGGTTGTTCCGCAATTTATCTTTTTACCAATTGGAGATAGGTAGGCAATGTAAATTGCAAAAGTACACCAAATAAGGTAGGTAATTAAGATATGTGAATAAAATTATCGCGTGTTAACAATTTAAGCGGATTCAGTTTTTAATTTTTATACAACCCCTCTAGATAAAAATCCGAGATAGCAAAAATGTTCCTTACCTGCATCCCTATCGTTAGCAGAAAACTGCATTTCTGTAGGTTGAACAGTAGCGGAGGTATAATGACGCAAAAAAAGTTGACTTATACCGCTTGTGCACAGCTATTCAAGCAGTCAGGTTAAGGACCGTATACACAATGCTAAAAAGCATTTTTTTTCGGTCAGAAAGTGCAACATTGTGCAAAGTAATGTAGTATTGCAACTGCAGATGAAAATCGCACTGAATAATAGTAGACAATGTAATCTTCAATAAAAATATTGTAGAAAAAATGGTTTAAATAAAAATAAAAGGAAATTTACAACGCATGCTCAAAATGTTTTCCATCTGCAGCAATGCAGAACTTCGCTCTTCATTTTTGGCCATCGTTCTAAATTAGATACGGTCCCCTTAAAATGGAAACTCTTGTATCTCCGTTACTATTCAACCTACAGAAATATGGTTTTTTACTAACGATAGGGATACAGGTAAGGAACATTTTTGCTATCTCGGATTTTTATCTAGAGCGATTGTATAGAAATGAAAAACTGTATCCGCTTAAATTGTTATCACGTGATAATTTTATTCACATATCTTAATTACCTACCTTATTTGGTGCACTTTTGCAATTTACATTGCCTACCTATCTTCAAATGGTAAAAAGATAAATTGCGGAACAACCTTTTTGGGACACCCTGTATAATTGAATGCCGAAAACAAGCAATTGATTCTTACTCGGTACCGAATTAGATATCAGAATTCGACTGTTAGTAAAATTCAGAAAAACCATTAACTGAAAGACATTTCCATTTCCCATCATGGATAACATTGTATCCAACAAATTCAGCACGCGTTTTCTCATTAAAAATTATATTATTGAGTGCCAAAAACAAGCGATTGATTGGGACTCGGAACCGAATAATTAGATTTTTCACCCCATTCTGAGCTTAGAGTTTTATTAAATATTCATGAGAATTCTGTAATCGCATCTTTATACCATTATTCAACCACCGACCCCGTGTAATCAGGACTTCCCGGGCCGCAATAGCGCAAAGCCCCGAAAGTATCTCCCAAAGTTCTTAAAGAAAGTAAGAGTCCAAAATCTTTTCCATTATTCCCGGCCATAAAATGAGGGGCTTTGATTACTCCTGAGCCAAGACGGTGGAGGGAAAAAATACCATTCTGCCCATGTTTTCGGCTCTTTTATTATGATAGTTTGTTAGAAAGGTTTCAACCCCACCAAGCAAGCCCGTTCGGATTTGAAAATTAGTACTGTTTACCTTTCCGGTCAAAGTAAATTTTTTAGCAAAATGGGAAAAGTTCCATGTGCGGCCATTACTTTCTTAATTAAGAATATTTCAGCATTCTAACGAGAGCGCTTTCGAACTCCCTGGCGGGTAGGGTTTTGAAGAAAAAGCATTTTTCTTCCAAGGAGAGACTGTTCCCGAAATGTTTTCTTCCCCTCCCTTATGAAACTCTGTAATTGGTTTTAAAATGCAGGCATCAGGTATTGAATGAAACCGAAAAAAAGAAAATGGCGCTCATTCATACACAAATTCGAGTTTGGAACTGAACGTTTCCGCCGATTCTTTTCCTTTAAACTAATTGCCTTTACTGTGTCCCGTCGGCGGCGAAATGAAAAATCGCAGTTTCCTTTTTATCACACATTGTGATGTGTACTTTTTAATTATTTGGATATAGAAGAGTCGACTTCCGAGAGAACGCGAAATAATGACACATAGTTCGCTTGTTAAATGCAATTTAAAACTAAGATCAAATCACAGCAAACACAATCGCGAAAGGTAATTAAAGTTCTCTTATTTGAAATGAAAAAAAGTTAAATCTGAAATAACCCAAGTTATTTTGATCCCGTAGTTTTCACAGTAAATATTTCACACGAATAATTAACAATCTTGGCATCTCGAGATTTTTAAGTAGTGCAGTATTGCTTTTAAACCTCAACACACTTAATGACTTAACACCCACATCTATTGGTTGAAAGAATCCGTGGATTCTTTCAATCTTTGGAAACATTATTTAGCCCTTAGAGGGGCCATTGTGGCTCTGTATTTGTCAACTGCGCTAATAACCTGTAAGTTGTAGTCAGCGCAGGTTCGATTCTTGTCAGGATCATTCCTCCCTAGGTGTATTTCCTAGGGAGGAATTTCCTTTCTTCAATGTTTGGATTGGACGTCGTAGGTGAACACTGTTTCATCTGTGCGGCTTTCAGCTATACAGGGTGTCCCAAAAAGGTTGTTCCGCAATTTATCTTTTTACCATTTGGAGATAGGTAGGCAATGTAAATTGCAAAAGTGCACCAAATAAGGTAAGTAATTAAGATATGTGAATAAAATTATCACGTGATAACAATTTAAGCGGATACAGTTTTTAATTTTTATACAACCCCTCTAGATAAAAATCCGAGATGGCAGAAATGTTCCTTACCTGCATCCCTATCGTTAGCAGAAAACTGCATTTCTGTAGGTTGAACAGTAACGGAGGTATAATGACACAAACAAGTTGACTTATACCGCTTGTGCACAGCTATTCAAGCAGTCAGATTAGGGACCGCATACACAATGCTAAAAAGCATTTTTTTTCGGTCAGAAAGTTCAACATTGTGCAAAGTAATGTAGTATTGCAACTGCAGATGAAAATCGCAATGCATAATAGTAGACAATGTAATCTTTAATAAAAATATTGTAGAAAAAATGATTTAAATAAAAGTAAAAGGAAATTTTTCCATCTGCAGCAATGCAGAACTTAGCTCTTCATTCTTGGCCTTGGATCAGTTTCTGTTCTAGATTAGATACGGCCTCCTTAAAATAGAAACTCTTGTATCTCCGTTACTATTCAACCTACAGAAATATGGTTTTTTACTAACGATAGGGATACAGGTAAGGAACATTTTTTTCTATCTCAGATTTTTATCTAGAGGGTGGTATACAAATTAAAAACTGTATCCGCTTAAATTGTTATCGCGTGATAATTTTATTCACATATCTTAATTACTTACCTTATTTGATGCACTTTTGCAATTTACATTGCCTACTTATCTCCAAATGGTAAAAAGATAAATCGCAAAACAACCTTTTTGGGACACCCTTTATAGTCCGCCTTACGGATTACGGGATTAAGGTGAGCCGAGCAATCTACTATACACATAAAACATTCAAGATAGTACACATAAAAATACAAGGTAAGTGAAGGGCAAAACATGTGAGCACAAAAATACAGTATGACGTAAGAAAAGGATTATAAAATTTGTTACAATTTACAGAAAACAAAATGATAACAATAATAAAATCCATGTACAGAAAACGGTAACAATACACAATGAACAAGGATACGTATTCAGAACAAAAAATTTAAGAGCCAAACCCCTAAAAAGACAACTATAAAATACAGATATACTAATTTCGTAAGAAAATCTAGGTTATTTCGAGAACTCTCGACTTCTCAGATCTCACAGATAAAATCAATGTTGGAGCTGAGAAATTCCATCATTTTAAGGATTTTGTGGTGGCAGTGTCTATTCTTAGCAGTTCTTTGGCACCAATGAGAGTAGTTTTGTAGAGAATCTTTCACCAAATGCCACAGACTTGTGAGATCAGTCATAAAGGTAGTGGATGCGATCACCTTCTCGTTCGCAGATGCACAGCGCACTTGTTTTTAGATGGAAACGTTTTAGATACGCCGGAAATGGACCATGGCCTGCGAAAAATTTTACCAATTTTCCTCTTCAGTGTTTGTAAAATTTTCTTTATATGTGTATGTTCATTGTCTTGTGTTTGGCCAAATATGGATCTTGCGCCATAAAACCCAACCTACCTTTTCTTAGAATGGAATTCTTTGGACAGATTCAGTGTCATTTAATTAAAAAAGAATCCTTCGGGGAAATATTATTGGTCGTTTCCCTATAATATAATCAATTGGAATGATAACAATGGTCATTTCTTTAGAATAGAATCCATTGAAAAGATTGTATTGGTCTTTTAATTAGAAAAGAATCTTTTCTGGCGATACTATTTCGTTCGAATAGAATCCTTTGCAATGCTTCTGTTATTAGTTCATGGAAGAAAATTCTTGGGAAAATTCAATTGGTCAGAAAATTCAAAACTCTAAGATATACAGGAAAGACTGAATGTTGCAAACTGTAAATATGAGTGGTAACCCTTTAGAGGGTTAATATTTTCTAGTATTAACCCTCTGAGGGGCTCACACGCATCTATTCGTCCGGCAACCGCATGACTTCGAACAAGTTTGGATGGTTGACTAATGGAATCTTTCCTGTATTTCTTTCCGTCATCTGACCGTGGTTCAAAATTACGTCTTGTCCTCGGATCTTTGATCCCGGACCGTCACTAATAGCCCATTGTGTAGCTCCAGTGTGACGTTAATTAAATACCTACCTACCTGTATTTCTTTCAACCAACAAATATGGGTAGTTAGTCATTATGTAAAGGGGCCGCCGTGGCTCAGTGGGTATGTCCACTGCGGTAGCAACCTTCCAGTTGTAAGCGGTGCAGGTTCGATTCCTGTCAGGTGCATTCCTCCCAGGATGTATTTCTCTCTTCTGTGTCAGTAAAAACTTTCATGTACGTGTATTGCTTAGTATCGTATGTCTTGTCTCTGGCGCAGCATGACCAAATATGACCCTTGCGCCATAAAACCCCAAAACAACCAGCCATTATGTGAAGTGTTGGGAAAAGCATTGCTACACATCTCGGAAATCACGTGACGTTCAGAAGGTTAATGGGTATTCAGTGTATCTCGATTTAACCCTACTGGTGGTTTATCTTGGGGTCGACAACTGCCCTATGGTGGCCAGTCTCTGATTCAAACTGTCACTCATGCTAGGCAAGGGACAATTTGTTTATCCCTCATGTATGTCATCCCCTAGGAGTAATAGGGAAGTTTTGTCTCGACGCGATACCTCGTCCTCAGCAAAATTGACCAGATCTTGAAAGGGACATTGTGTAGAAACACTTGAAAGTTTAAGGTATATGTATACACTAGAAATCACACGAAGGATTGGCCAGAATATAGATCTATTTTAATTAATTCAAAATATCGTCCAATCCCTTAGCTTTTAAACGATACCAAGATCTTGTAAATATTCGAAATAGTATTCAAGTTACAAGGGTTTTGGTTAGGTACTGTCACCATAGATTAACACGTGTCCAAAACTTTAAACTCGATTTCTGGAGAACTGTGTTTGTAATAGGATGCTTCTTCCGAACAGTGATAACTCAACCATGAATTGATATATTATAATTACTTTTGTGTCATTATAATCTATATAATACAGTGGATGTTTCGACCTTCAGTCGAAATTATTGGTTAAGAAATTAATTTTTATTTGATTTTTAAATGTTGAAATTCCTGAAAAATTTGATTTTTTTTAGGCTCCTTTCGTGAAAAAATTGTAAAAAAGAACGTATTCCCTCTAACAACTTTATGGAGGGTCAAACATGAAGGATAATGTTAGGAAGAATTTCCAACAGGAATTGTCTTTCTGAACACATTAGAATTTGAGATATCATTGTTCAAAAAACATGCTAATTAGCCAATTATATCTAAATTAGATAATTAATGAGTAGCTTAATCAGAATTTTTCACACTAAAATGAGTTTAAGCACAAACCAATAACCTATTGTGAAAAAACTGGATTTTTAAAGTCAACATTTAAAAAAAATGTTCTAGTGTATATATGCACCTTAAATGAGAAATGAGAAATTATAAAAATAAATATTACTTTGCATGAACTAAAAAATTGTAAAAAACCACGCTTTTATTTCAAGATTCACTAAACAGCAAAAAATTACTCAAAAAGCTTTCATACGCACATGGCTAAAACTAAAAGCGAAGGAGCTTATTTTAATTAAATTTAATATCTGGGGACTCGGACGATTAAGGGTAGGATATCTTGAAGTTTAAATATTTCAAAGGAAAAGGGTTCTTCTACTTTCAAGAGACTTCATTGTCGTGTAATGGAATATGCTTGTTTTAAGTAAAGAATAGAATTTAATATATTCTTTAGATGAAGTTCGGCTGTTTTAATTTAGTTTAAGCTTTAAAACTTACGGATGAGAGGTATTTTGCTTTCCATGACAAAGAATGCCAATCACATGTAAAAGGGTATTAACCCTCCAAGTGGTTTCGACGAGATATCTCGTCCATCAAGATCTGACTAATTTTGCTAATGACGAGATACCTCGTCATCAAAATATTGCGGATTCTTTTTATGACGACGAGATCAAGATCTGGTCAGTTTTCCTCCAATGACGATATATTTCGTCCATCATGTTCTGGCCAGCTTTGCTTATGACGAGATACCTCGCCAGATAACCACCAGCAAGGTTAACACTGAAAGCGTCGCGACATTTCCGGTGGGTAGTGTTTTTACCCACAACATACTTAACGACTAAATAACGTCTATCTAAACAATCCATGGATTCTTTCCCAACTTGTAGGTATGTAACGTCTTTCTAAACAATCCATGGATTCTTTCCCAACTTGTGGTTGTGGCTCAGAAGGTATGCCCACAGCGCTATCAACCTTCGAGTTGTAGGCGACGCAGGTTGTATGTCATGTGTCTGGCGCAGCATGGCCAAATATGGCCCTTGAGCCATAAAACCCTCAAACTAACAAATCAACTTTCCCAACATTTATACAGGGTGAGTCTAAATTGTTTCTACAAAATAAGAGGGGTGATAGTACCCATCCAGACGAGCAATAATTACCATGGAACATAGGGTCGCATTCCACTCTGAGGGGCAAAAAAGAGTAAAATTAGAATTTTAACATGAACTTAAAACAGTGTTGGGAAAGCGAATGAACGATACCAAAAGTTGCACTATCTGATTTATTGATCAGAGAAAAACTCACAGCAAGTGCTCAAAGTGGCGGCCACGCGCGTCGTTGCACAGTTCACACCGGCGAAGGAATGACTGGCGCACCCTTTCGAAGATTCCTGGTGTTGTGTTCATTTTGTCTGCGGTAACACCGATTATCGCTACGAGATCTTCAGCCGAGTCCACAGGCGTCTGGTACACTAAAGATTTCATGTGCCCCCAGAAGAAAAAGTCCAGTGGGTTGAGGTCTGGTGAGCGAGGAGGCCAAGCAACAGGTCCGCCACGTCCGATCCATCGTGCGGGATATGTGGCATTCAAGAAGTGCCGGACCGTGCTGGAAAAGTGTGCGAAGTCAGAGACGATGACTTGTTCATGCTCGACGCGTTTTGACTTTACTCTTTTTGCCTCTCAGAGTGGAATGCGACTCTATGTTCCATGGTAATTATTGATCGTCTGGATGGGTACTATCACCCCTCTTATTTTGTAAAAACAATTTAGACTCACCCTGTATATAGAAAGATATTTATATTTTATTTGAAATAGAATCCTTTGGGTCCTTTCTTTGGATTATAATATTTTGGTAGGTTTCCATGGATCCCAGCTCAGGTGTTGCCTCGTCATCTGACCGTGGTTCGAAATTACGTAGTGTTGTCCTCGATTCTTTCCCTTTGAAATTAATCCCGGACCATCGCCAATAGCAATTGTGTTGCTCCAATGCGACGTTAATCAAAATACCTACCTACCTTTAAGAATGCTTTGTAACGATTGTATGAGACATTTGCTACCTTTCTGCGACAAAACCACCGTGTGCTAGTTTGGATGTGATGTTAATGATTGCTCTTGATGAGTGATGGGACATACGATGTCATTTCCCCTAAAATAACAGAAAGTATTGAATTGTTATTTCTAAAATACATTCACATAAAGGGATATATTCACATATAAAATTGTTTTCGACAACTTTTTAGAATTATGGCCTTGTGAAGTTAAACAAAACTCGCCCTGAATTTGCAAATTCAAGAACACATGAAGACAAAATCTATGCTTCTCCCAGAGACCAGATGTTCATGGCGACTCAGTGGATATGCTCACTGCGCTACCAACATGCTAGTTGTATGAACCACGAGTTCAATTGATGTGACTTACTCTGAGTGTATTTCTCTCTTCTGTGTCTTAAAAACTTTGTGTAAATCCATTACTTGACGTTGTCTTGCTCGTGGCCAAATATGGCTCGTGCGGCATAAAACGCAACCACTTCACTTATGTTTAATTGCGCCATAAAAGCCCAAACAATAACCACTCATGTTGAAAACAAACTTAATTTGATATGCAACTCTTTAAACCTGATAGGTTCACACGCGTAATTCCAGCTTGCAACTTGCAGTCTTCTCTGCATGGCTCCTCGCCTATTTTGACCTTCCATCTTGACCAATATAATCTTTCCAAAGGATTATATTCTAAGGAAGGAGCAATAGAAAAGGATCCTTAGAATAGAAGCAATAGAATATTTCCAAAGGATTCTATTCTAAGGAAAAGATCACAAGTATCATTATACAAATGATTCTATTCTAAGGAAAGGAGCAATGGAATTTTAACAAATGATTCTATTCTAAGTAAATAAGCAATAGAACATTTCGCAGGTTCGATTCCTGCCAAGTGCATTCCTCCATAGATGTATTTCTCTCTTCTGTGTCAGTAAAACTTTCATTCTGTGTCTGTCTATTACTTGATATTGTATGTCTTGTGTCTGGCGCAGCATGGCCAAATATGGCCCTTGCGCCATAAAACCCCAAAACCAAACAAAGGATTCTATTCTAAGGAAAGGACCAAAAGAATCCTTGCAAAAGATTCTATTCTAAGAGAAAGATCGTAAGAATCTTTCCAAAAGATTCAATTCTAAAGAAAGGAGAGCAATGTAATCTATCCAAATGACTTTATTCTAAGGAAAGAACCAATATAATATTTCCACTGGATTCTATTCTAAGAAAGGAACAACAGAACCATTCTAAAGGATTCTATTCAAAATAAAGGACTCCTTCAAAGTTTTAAAAAATCCAAGGATTCTTCCAACCAATTGACGTAGTTACAGAATCATTAAGTGGGCTGTGAGTCAAAAGCGATTCTAAACTACTCAGAAATCTCAGAGCCTTAAAACCTAATCTAATACGCTCTAGTTACTTTAAGCGATTCAATTAAAAAAATGCAGTTTCAAAGAAACTAAAATGCTAACTGCGTAAATGTGAACAAGCCTCTCGAAATGGCCTTGTTCCATTAACACACAGTTAAGGTCCCTCCCAATTAGTAAGAAATCGGTTATTAGAGAAATGGTCCCCAAATGATTGCAAGCAGCTGAGGAGGTCCATAAAAACAATAGAGAAATGCGAGGTAGATAAGCCTACCACAGCAATGATTCTCTTGGAATGCAATTAAGAGCGCTAATCATTGCTTTACCTCTAATATATGAGGGGAGGGAGGTCTAATTGACTTCCCTTTCAATTAGTTTTGCCAAAAGTGTTGCTCCAAGTTTTGTTTTGGAGATGCTGCCTCGGATGTTTAAGCGTCTGAGTGGCTTACATGCGTAATTCCAACTTAAAATAAGCAGTCTTCGCTGCCAATGACTTTGAACCAGTTCTGACTTTCTTGATGAATAGAATCATTTCAATAGATTCTATTCTAAGGAAAAGAACAATAAAATCGTTTCAATGGATTTTATTCTAAGGAAAGGAACAATAGAATCATTTCAATAAGCTCTATTCTAGGAAAAATAGCAATAGAATCATTTCAATACATTCTATTCTAAGGAAAAGAGCAATAAAACCTCCAATGGATTCTATTCTAAGGAAAGGAACAATAGAATATTCTGCAGAATAGGACAAATGAATCTTTCGAAAGGATCCTATTCTGCAGAATGTGACAAATAAATCTTTCCAAATTTCTAATCCAAGGAAATATCGAATAAAATCTTTCCAAATTTCTAATCCGAGGAAATATCGAATAAACTCTTTCCAAAGGATTCTATTCTGCAGAATGGGACAAATGAATCTTTCCAAACTTCTGTTCCAAGGAAATATATAAAATCTTTCCAAAGGATTCTATTATAAGGAAAGTGCCTATAAAATATAACTGAAGGTTGAAAGAATCCATGGATTGTTTCAATTAATAGATGTGGTTATTTAGTCATTTAGTGTGATATGCGGAAAAGCAATACTACACTTCTCAGAAATCTCGTGACGAGGGTTAAATACTGATCAATGGTGGTGAAGAATCAATGGAATTACTAGGTGAACCAAAATTACTAGGTTGATGCAAAAGTTCGTCCCGTCTTTTTTGACAAAAATTGAAGAAAATTTTATTTATTAAAAATTATATTGAATCAAGTTAGTATGTGCCGTTCGTTCTGTTCGATGGCCTTTCTCCATCTCCGGTAGCTGCATAATCCCGCGCTCACAGAAGCTCTAGGGTGTCTGGCTAAAGAAGTGCTCCAGGCGACGAAACTTTCTGAACCACTTACGGCTCGTGGAATCGTCAACGGCACCCCTCACCATACACAATACGTATATTTTACCTCAGAAGCATTCTTTCCTTTATGAAAATAAAGCATAATATGTTGAAAATTATCCTTTATTTTCTGCCATTTTTAATGCTTAACAAAATTTTAAAAAACGCCACCCAATAACGCAACTTTTTTCTCAAGTACTCGCTGAAATTCCTTCTTTCAAACAGCATCGAAACTTTACACGTGTGAAGTAGATAACACTTCGGTTTTGCGATGAAATGCCATCTAGCGCCAAAAACGGGACGAACTTTTGCATCAACTCAATAAAACCCCCGAGTTGCTTCACATGAGAATTTTCGGAACTATTATGTTTATACAGATCATCAATATTATCAGTATATTTGAAGTATCGATCCATCATGTTTGACGTGGTCTACTGTCTCAACCATAAAAATAATGGGTCCCAGGTGTTAGCATCCATTTCTTTTGACAAGCATTCAAACGATCTAATGGATGAGGTTAACCCCCTGCATATTTGATTACCTATTATTTTGTATGTTTCTCATATTTCTCAATCGAATTCAGGGTACAGGGCCCATCCATGAAAATACTGTACCCCAAGGGATCAGGCCCCTATAACTCTTTACATAGTAGTCACGTGGTCTAATGAATGAGATCGAATCTCCCTTCATATTTGGTTATCCATATTATCTCTTGGATCTGGCCCTTCGGGATTGATCCCGTACCGTTGTCAATGGTTCACTGTATTGCTAAAGACCGATGTAAATTCAACTGCCATATTATCTCTCTCCTTGTAATATTTCTCCCTCAATTGTTTTTGGGGGCCGGACGACACCTATAAGAATATTAGGGGGCAAGGGGATCAGACCTCTTGAACCTCGTGCCCCTAGTAAGGATGTTTGGTTGACACAATTTATTTCGTACTCATTGGCTGGTTCATTGTTTCCCCTCCCGGTTTTTGGGAGCCGCTGTAGCCCGGTTGGAAGAGTAACGGATTAGCAACTGGAAGGTTGCGAATTTGGCCTCAAGTGTCCTCACGTTGGCGTGGTGTGGAAGTTTGGAGAGTGGGGTGCCAGCTCAAATGTGACCTCGTCATCTCACCGTGGTTCAAAATTGCGTGGTGTCCTCGATCTTTCCCTTCGGGATTGATACCGGACTGTCCCCAATAGCCCGTTGTGTTGCTCCAGTGCGATGTTAATTAAAATACCTACCCTCCCAGTTTTGTGGATAGCCCCTTCATAAAAACATTAAGAGGCAAGGGGGTCGGACCCTTACTACTTCGTGCCCCTTGTGTAGATGTTTTGTTGAAACAACTTATTATATTGTTTTCCCTCACGTTTTAGTGGATGTCTCCTTAATACAGTCTCAACGGGAAGGGCTGGATTAATAGAACATGGTTCCCCCTGCGTGGATGTTTTTTGAAACAACTTGTTTCTTACTCAGAGGTTATTTTGTAGTTTTCCCTCCCGTTTTAGAGGATGGTCCCTTCATAAAAGTGTTAGGGGACAAGGGGGTCTGTTCCCTGGGATTTGGTGCCCCTAGTGTGGACGTTTTGAGACAACTTGTTTCTTACTCAGAGGTTATTTTATTGTTTTCTCTCCCATTTTAATCTATGGCCCCTTCATAAAAACATTAGTCGAAAAGGGGGCTGTACCCCTAGGACTTGGTGTCGTGAATGTTTTGTTGATTCATTGGTTATTTTATTGTTTTCCTCATGTTTTAGTGGATGGCCCCTTTATAAAAACCTTAGTCGAAATGAGGGTTGAACCCCCTAGGACTTGGTGCCCCTACTGTGAATGCTTTGTTGAAATACCTTATTTCGTACTCATTGGTTATTTTATTGTTTTCCCTCCCGTTTTAGTGGATGGTTCACAACATAAAAATGTTAGATGGCAAGGGGTCAGACTTGTGTCGAAACAACTTTTTTCGTACTTATTGATAATATTTTTGTTTTCTCCACGTTTTTTAGGCTGACCCCATTCATAAAAGAATGAGGATATTAGGGCTTAGGCCCAAGGTGCCAAGTAAAAAGCTTAGGCCTCTATTAGTTGGCACCTTGCTGATCAAAGAAACTCCAACATGAAACTAGACTGCTATAATAAAGCGTTTGGAAATTTAATTTCTGAAAAGAAAGGAGTTTAAATCTCATTTAAAACTTTTGACGCAAAAATATTAAAAGACTAAATTAGAAAGGGGGATGCTGTTAACTCACCGTGAGAAAATCGGATATCTTCTCGGCGGAGGATATAAAATGTAAATAAACCTTTACGGTTCTTTTTCACGTTCTCGTAATACATCAGTCTTAATTTAAAAAATGCCGCTATAAAAATGCTGGAAATGAGAACACCGCATTTCGCAGTAAAAAGCTGAAAGCGGAAGATGGCAAAGAAACTTCAGAAAAATAGGATTGCCGCGAAGAAAATTTTAATGTATCGACTTTTCCTTTGAAATGATTTTTCATGGAATAAGAAAAACTAGATTATAAGCAGATGCAAAGAATGAACATATTTGTGATCCTTCTCATTTTTTATATCCTAAGTAAGAAGAGTACTTTATCTTCATTTACACGACCCTCCAACAACAATGCGTTCTTAACGTTAGCTAAATGAAAAGCTTGGAATAAAGGAATCGATTTCAAATGCGCTTGAGATAACAATGTAATTCTTTGCTTTACTTTCGACTGCTATCATACTTATGCCTTCTCCCCAAAGAAAACACTGATGCCGCAAAGATATTGCAGGCTTCAAAAGAGATTGATGTTCAATTGGGAAAGCAAATGATTAACAAACACTAAATTACAATTTTTGAAGCCTTTTCTAAAAGACATGAAATAATCCAACCTTGCAAATAAATTCTTATCATACTTATGCTTGAAAATGTTTAGTTCCCTCTTCTAAATGACTGAAGTTTTATTTTATCTCCTCTTCGTTACGTATAAGGATTTATAACGCAAGTATCAGCAAACTTTCGATCCGACTGGAATAATGGCATAGAAGAGAAAGCACTTCGTTAAATCTTTAATCACATTAGGTAGGAGGTTCATATACTTCCAGAGTAAAGAGCTCTTCATTATACCAAGATCTTAACTTAATGTAGGAGATAAGTAACAAATTTAGATGCTTTAATGTTGGATTTTAGTAACGTGTTGGCCTTACTGGCAAAGTAAAGGGGGTGTTCGCTCTTTATTACACCGAGATCTTAATTTAATGTTGCAATAAGCAACAAATATATGCACTTAAGGGGTTAATATTTCATAACGAGCCTCCTGCTGTGGTAGGAATATTCGGCTGTCTAAAAAATATTTTCCTTTATGGAATATTACTCGTGAATATATTCGAAATCTTTCAAAATCTTGGGAAATTATTAGACAGATATTTTAACGTTGTAACCTTTGGAGAGTTTTTTGATCCAGTGTGGAAGGGGCTGTGAATTAAAATTTGGGAAATCGTGTAATAGATTGTTCCAATTTTGGCAGTATTAAAAGCTTCAATTATCAATTCAAAGATCCGAAAGTATATGGTTGTTCGTTTTCTACTGTGGTACTAGAGAAAAAATAGGATTTGATTTGCCATAAGGGATAGACGACGGATTTGCTAGTGCCAGAAGCTAGTAGATGAGTTATTTGCTATGTGGTTTGAAGTAGAACCAAAACTGTGGATATATATATAATAAACAATCAATCAAACATACAGAACATTAAAACGCAAAGCAGCAGAAATGCAGACCAGCAAAACGCCAAAAGGTCAAAAAAAGTCAAATGGCTAGAAAGCCGACCTCAGAAAGCAGAACTGTCCATGTATGCGCGCTGAAGCCTCAGACAAATATGGATGGCAATATAATTCAATATCACAAAACAAAAAGATATTCAGAATTTAAACACAAGAACACCAAGAAAATTTTGAAAAAAAAATTACCTGTGGTACAAATTCATATATGATTAAAGCCGGTATCATACTTTGTAAATATCTAAAAATTGTCCCTTGATGCCATTATTGAAGAAGGTTTCACCTGGATTACTGGTGATAATAACGTTTTAAATTATATAAATAATAATATTAATAATATACTGACCTACGACGTTAAAGGGGCCGCGGTGGCCCGGTTGGAAGAGTAACGGACTAGCAACCGAAGGGTTGCGAGTTCGAATCCAGCCAAACACCGTCGTGTACAAAGGGGGCTGGTGCACGTTAAATCTGTCGTGGCCTCAAATGTCCTCACGTTGGCGTGGTGTGGAAGTTTGGAGAGTGGGGTGCCAGCTCAGGTGTTGCCTCGTCATCTGACCGTGGTTCAAAATTACGTGGTGTTGTCCTCGGATCTTTCCCTTTGGGATTGATCCCGGACCGTCACCAATAGCCCGTTGTGTTGCTCCAGTGTGACGTTAATTGAAATAAATAAATAAATAAATAAATAAACGACGTTAAAGACCTATTTACTAGCATACCACTTGGCAAACTGAAAGATGTACTTAACTACTATTATTATGACTTTAAAAATCTGATTACTATTGATTTTGAGGGGATTAGGAATTTTTAGTTAACTTCTGTATCTTTAATAATTTTGTATTTAACGGTAAGGATCTATTTATTGAAGTTAAGGGTATACCAGAGGGTTCCAATTTTTCATCCATTCTTGTTAATTTATTTCTTCATTATTATGAAAAAATTTTGCCTACAAATTAATTCTGCCTTTAGATATATTGATGATTTGATTGTTTTTAATGATAGTAATTTGGCTAACTTGTGGAAATCGATTTACCCCGATGAATTATATTTAATAAAAACTAATTCAGATAATAAAGCCGTCTTTCTGGATCTGAATATTTGCACTTTGAATGATAGAACTGATATTGGTGTTTATGATAAGAGATGATTTCAGGTTTCCGGTTTTTAAGTTGACATATTGGGATTCTAATATTTCTAAAAGAATTTATAATACAATTGCTAGTCAACTCTGGTGAGTTTCAATAAAATTTGCAACTCTAAATCTAATTTTCTTTTGCAATGTAATAATCTCATTGACACACTTAATAAATACCCTCACTCCTTTTATAGGGTTATTTTTGAAAGATTTAAATATGCTAATATTGTTTGACTGAGGATTCGAGCACTATCTTTTCGATTTCCGGGTTCGCGATCGGAATTGCGATTCCGATTTCTCAACTCTGATTTCGACTTCTCAACTCTGATTTTTGGTTGCTATAAATGGCATTTGTTGGCGATCTTCATGTTTGCGCGGTTTATTTATTTGGGTAAGTTTTTTTCTCTTCTTTGTTTTCTAGTTTTGCCTTTCTGTTTATGGTGTTTGGAGGGGTGTGTGGGCTACTTTTGGTTAATTGCCGCACGCAGAAAACGCCATATTGTGTTGACTGGGTGAGGCTCCTCCCTGATGACGCCCTCATCCACCAACACTTCATTTTTTCAGTTTTCTTGTTTTTAAATTCCTGAATATCTTTCTGTTTTGTGATATTGAATTATATATAGACATAAATAAGAGATTGTGACAAAAATGCCGAATGTGTCAAAAAATTTTTGATTTAAATCGGGGATAAAACAGAAGCATTATGCTAAAATCTCGAAAAATGGCCGTACCCTTTTCTAAAAATAAAAAATGACCAGAACTATTTAAAAACAAGCAAAAATTCCTTAAAATCTTCAAAAATGGCCAAAAAATTGCTAAAAGCCTTCCTAAAGATCTCAAAATATAACCAAACAGTTTCCTAAAGATCTCAAAATATAACCAAACAGTTTCCTAAAGATCTCAAAATATAACCAAACAGTTTCCTAAAGATCTCAAAATATAACCAAACAGTTTCCTAAAGATCTCAAAATATAACCAGTTTCCTAAAGATCTCCAAAAATGACCAGAGTTTTCTAAAAATCTTAATGTGGTAATAAAAAAAAATTCCTAAAAACCCAAAATATGTTTTCTAAAGATCTCAAAAATGTCCGAAAAGTTTGAAATCTTAAATAAGGTAACCAGTTTCCTAAACATCTCAAAATATGACCAAAAGTTTCCAAAGAAATCTTAAAAAATAGCAAAACTGGTAAAAATCCCAAAAAATGACCCAAAACCTTTCCTAAAAGTCTCAAGAACAGCATCTGAGTCGGAGATTGCAACCGAGATTTCTGTTTATACGAACATTGTCTACGAAGTCTAAAGATGACATGAGCTACATACAGACATTGTCTACGAAGTACTAACAAAAGATGACACGTCAACTAAGTCCGGGCCTGGCTGATGGCCTATCCTAATGGGAAAATAAAAAGAAATATCACTTCAAAAGTCACGTTTTCAAAACACCAACTCACTAAAAACTTTCTGTTAGAAACTTCACGAACGCTTCTGAATTTAAAACTTCAATAACTGTTTTCTAATATAGCTGAACCTCATCATTAAATATCCACACGTGTGCTAAAGTGTAGAGCGTAGTAATTGCTGTAATCGGGAATAGCTGGGCTATGCGAGCTTAAACGGAAGACCCAGTCTTTAATTTCGCACTTTATATGCACATGGGTGGAGGCGTTATATCAAGGTTGAAAGGGTTAACTCAGGCTGAGAGAAAATGGATTAGTCTTTGTAAATAGTATATGAGGCTTGACAACAAAAGGCAATTTGTCACCTTTTCAGGATTGTACGTCTTCTGAATACAAACTGTCCCATTCACAAGCAGCGCTCGCGGAATTTTAATAACAATTGATTGGGTGAAATCGAGGAAATACTACACGTGTGTATATAGATGTACAGATGCGGAAAAAACATCCCCTTTATTTCGAGCACTATTCATAGTAGGACAAACTCAAAGCTATCATTCAATAGGGAATAACGTCCTCTACAAATTCAAATGAAAAAATTGCATGAGGGTTTGTCTTCATATCAAATTTTGCACAAACAACACGATTTCCAATGGAAATACCATGTTTTGACGTCTTAATCAGATTCTGCATCGCTAAATTAGTCTAAATATAAAATTTCATGAATTTTCTATCTTTATATCCGGAGATATTCAATGTTAAAGTTGCTGCCAATTTCAGGCATCCTCTCTACATTGAAAATCGCTATTCGTAGATAGCGATTTTCAATGTAGAGAGGAGATTAATTAGTTATAGCTACACGAATTTCAAATTTTAATACTATTTCAAACGTATTTGTCAGCGCGTGCAAACCGATCGATCCAAGAATTATATTTATTATGCAAGTGATCCGAGAATTATCCGAGATTTGTCAGACGTTTTTTAAACTTTTAGTTGCCCCCTAAAATCGCCATAAAGAGGAAAATTTAATACGTGATTGTAACGCAAAAACTAACCATTGTAATGAGCTGAAATTTTGCAGGGTCATATTAGAAGTCCTGAACCAATTCCCATCAAAATAGAGTAAGGTTCCAATTCATAATTTTTTCCAAACATTAATTTAATAATTATTATTGCATACTAAAAACTATTTTTAAAATGAAATGTTAGGTAAATTTGTTTGGGTTGTTTAACAGTAACATGTGGTACAAAATATCAGCGCTATAGAAATGTTATTTAGGAAGATATCCATAAAAGTCTAAGAAACTGATTTAACATTAGGAGCTCCAATCTTTCTGTACTCAACTTCGAAACGGTAAGACCTAATGACATGAAATTTGGTATCTGAAGTTAAATTTGATATAGATTCGAAATTGGTGTGTTGAAATACTGGTTTCTATTGAAAATTATGAAGTTGCTCAATTTAATATGAAGACGGCCTCTTATGAAAATTTTACGCATTTGAATTTATAGAAGACGTTAGTTCCTATCAAACGCCATCTTTGAATTTTCTCTACTGTTAAAATTGCTCGAATGAAGAGAGATGGTCCGGTTTTCTTCCGCGACTGTACTGAGATTGACTGACTGTATTGTACGTGGCTTTGAATATTTTATGCAGTTTTTAGGTTAAGTTTAATTTGTTCTAGATTCATAGTGGCGAGTTCTAAATTCGGTTCAGTCAAAGACCGTCGTGTACACGGGAGCTGGTGCACGTTAAATCTGTCGTGGTCTCAAATGTCCTCACTTTGGCGTGGTGTTGAAGTTTGGAGAGTGGGCTGCTAGCTCAGACGTTGTTCTCGTCATATGACCGTTGTTCGAAATTCCGAGGCGTTGTCCTTGGATGGTTCCTATTCCTAATTTTTTTAATATTAATTTAATATTAAAAACATATTAATTAAAAATTACAAACTAAAAATTATTTAAAAACTAAAACATGCATATTTTGTTTGTAGCATGTTCCTATTAAGATACCCAAAATATCAGCTATAGGAATATTATTTAGGAAGATATCCTTAAAAGACTGAAACTGATTGAACATTAGGAGCTCCAAACTTTCTGTATTCATGAATAACATGAAACTTCGTATCTAAAGTTAAATTATGATATAAATTCGAAATTTCATGTCAAAATAGGAGGTTGATATTGGAAATTATGAAGTTGGTGCTCAATTTAATATGAAGACGAACCCTTATGCAAATTTTATGCATATGAATTTATAGAAGACGCTATTCCCTGTCGAATACCATCTTTAAATTTGCTCTACTGTTAAAATTTGAATGAAGAGGGGTGGTTCTTTTTTTTTCCGCGATTGTACGTAGTTTTCAACACTTTCTTGCTATTTTTAGATAATTTTCATTTGTGTGCTTATGATTTATATTTAAGACTCGTAATATAATTGATTACTTATTTATTCTTGACACGTTATTTTGTTGGAGGTATGGTCGATATAAGACAAACGCGGTCGTTTTTATTTGAAATACAAAGTAGTTTTAAATGCCCATTTCTGTTCAGGCTATTCATACATATACCCTATTTTGAAAATTGGTTAGAAGTTGCGTTGACTTTCAAAATAAGATTCAAAAGTTTTTTGTGACTCAGATTTCAATAACGATTGATGTCGAATAGAGAAAATACCACACTTGGGGCTACTAAGAAATTGTATTGTATGTAGTTTTGAATATTGTTATGCAGTTTCTTAGATATAGGTTTCGTTTGGTATGCTTAGGACTTGTATTTATTCTTGCGATACGATATTTTGGGGGGGGGGGGTATGATGTTAGACAAATATGTATTTTTATTTTGAATATAGAATATACTTAAATGCCTCCTTCTGTTCAGGTTATTCGTATTTTACAAATTGGTAAGAAGTTGCCTTTACTTTTTCAAGCAATTGATTCAAAAGAGACTTTTCTAATTATTTTAAAAATAAACTCATATTTAGAATATATTTTCTTAAGTTTGTTTTTGAGCATGGGAGCACGTTTATATTCCAGGTAACTTAACCCTCCTAGTGGTTATCTCCACTACCTTGTCATTAGCAAAACTGACCAGATCTTGGACGAGATATCTCGTCATTAGAAGAAAACTGACCAGATGGTTATCGGCGAGATATCTCGTCGTTACAAGAAAACTGATCAGATCTTGATCTCGTCATCATAAAAGAATTGGCAATTTCTTGATGAGACGAAAGATCTGGTCATGAGCAAAATTGGTCACATCCTGATAGACGAGATATCTCGTCGAAACCATTTGGAGGGTTAAGTAGAATTTTATGCGCATGACAGTGCTATAGCGATATCCACATTATTTTTATATGACCAGTGCTTTTTAAGATTTCAAAAGCATACAAGTATGTCGCATCAAGTAATTAACCAAAATATTACACAAAGACGATAGATTTTAATTTTGGTGAGGATAGTTAAATTATAAAAATAACGAAATATCAGAAATCAAACTAAACACACTATTTGAAACGAAACCTATTCTAAATGTGTGTATTATATCTTCAAACCGGATACAAAATACATAGGAGTAGCATCTAGGAGTAACTAGGTATTGCAACTAGGAATGTGTACATGTAATATTAAAGTTAGTGTGAATATGAATTTATGCAACCAAGAAAACGAACGACCTAATAGTTATTTACGCTTTATATGCCCTCAATAAAACCGAAAGCGCACCATCTGAGAGAATAGCGATTATGTGTGCAACGGAATTTCCAAGCATAAATGAGCTCTCAGGTAGTAGATTCTCGTTTGGATAGGATAAATGAATAGAAATGCATATTAAATTTTAATGTCACGGTATTGGTTTGCTTCGAAATATAAAATGACCACATTTATCATTTGCAAAAAAGGAACAATAGGCTAATTTTCATAGATAAGTACCGACATGAAATTGAGTAGTGGAGTGTAGCTTTTACTCCCAATACACTTAATGGCTAAATAACCACATCTTTCAAAAGAATCCCGGATTTTTTCGCAACCTTTATATATAGAAAAATAACATTTGTCCTTTCCTTGAAATATACTCCTTTGTAACGATTTTATTGATTCTTTCCTTGGAATAGAATACTTTGGAACGATTCTATTGGCCCATTCTGTAGATTTGACCTCCGAGTTGTTGGCGATGCAGGTTCGATTCCTGTCAGGTGCAATCCACCCTGGGTGTATTTCTCTCTTCTGTGTCAGTAAAAACTTTCATGTGTGTGTCTATTACTTGATATTGTATGTCTTGTGTCTGGCGTAGCATGGCCAAATATGGCCCTTGCGCCAAAAAACAACCAACCATTCTGTAGACTTGAATACTATGAAGAGATTCTATTAAGAGAGAAATCCTCTCCTTTGATTATAATCTTTTTGAAGTATTCTATTGCTCTGATTTCCTTAGAATAGTCATCTGACCGTGGTTCAAAATTACGTAGTGTTGTCCTCGATCTTTCCTTTTGGGATTGATCCCGAACCGTCTCCATTAACCCATTGTGTTGCTCCAGTGTGAGGTTAATTAAAATACCTACCTTAGAATATTTTGGAAATATTATATTGCTCATTTCCTTGAAATAGATAGGTAGGTGTTTTAATTAACGTCGTTCTGGAGCAACATGGGAGCACAAGGGGCTATTGGCGACCGCCCGGGGTCAAACCCGAAGGGAAAGATCCGAGGACAACACCACTTAATTTTAAATCACGGTCAGATGACGAGGTCGCTCCTGAGCTGGCACCCCATTCTCCAAACTTCCACATCATGCCAACGTGAGGACATTTGAGGCCACAACAAATTTAACATGCACAAGCCCCTTTGTACACGACGGTCTTTGAATTCGAACTCGCAACCCTCCGGTTGCTAATCAGTTACTCTTCCAACCGGGCTACCAGCTTAACCCTCCAGTGCTTTCGGTGAGATATCTCGTTCAGCAAGATCTGACCAATTTTACTAATGATGAGATATCTCGTTCTCGAAATATTGCCGACTTTTTGTTGATAAGATCAGTTTAGTTTTCTTCAAATGATGAGATATCTCGTCCATCAAGCTGCTGTACTGTTGACAAATTTCTTCCTTCTAACTTCTGCTGTTATACTGTTGACAAATTTCTTCCTTCTAACTTCTGATGCTATACTGTTAACAAATTCTTTCTGAATACTGTTGGATTATTGACAAACTTTCCGAATATTGTTTTATTAGTGACAAACGGCTTTCTGAATACCGCTGCATTGGTGACAAACTTTCTGAATACCGTTGTTTTATTGATAGACACTTCCTTATAAATTCTGCTGTTATATTATCGACAAACTTCTTTCTGAATACTGCTATATTATGGACAAACTTCCTTTTGATTTCTACTGTTGCACTTTTGACAAATTCTTTCTGAATGCTTGTGGTTATTGACAAATTCTTCCTCAATACTGTTTTATTGACGAATTCTTCCTCAATACTGTTGTATTATTGACAAACCTCTTTCTCAATACGGTTCTATTATCAACCTACTTCTAAATTCTTCTACTATATTAACAAACTTCATTTTAAATTCTATTGTTGTGGTCTTGACAAACTCCTATCTGAATACTGCTATTTTATTGACAAACTTCCTTCTGAATACCAATTTTTTACACCTTCCTGACAATTCCCCCAATGAGGAAAAAACAGAAAACTCTTTTCCGAAGCATTTCAAGAAACGAGCTCGTAACAATACTCGTTTCAATCACGTAGAAGAGACAATATAGTAATTGGGAAACGCTGACAGCAAACCGGGTCAGTTATTCGTCTCTGGGATTGTTGATTTTGATCAATCCCTCCCTGAATCGATCTTTTTTATTTCAGATCGATTAAAATTGGATTGTTTTCATCGTTCTTCGTCAGCAGCAGTCCCCACTGATGAGTTTATTCGCTTTGTATCCGCAGATTTGAATCGATTTTCATTCTCATCAAGTATTCAGCCGTGTAAACATCCTGTCGCGGTCTTGCGGATCTTTTAGAATTGTCCGTTTTAAAATCTGAGTCGATATATCTAGAAAATGTAGTCCTGTATATTTGCGTGTTGTGTACTTGTTTAGAAGAGGAAGGAAAATTCCACAAAATCCATACTTTGCTTGAATTAGATTTTACATCCAGGACACTCATCTCAATTTCCCAACTGAAAAATCTTTAAATCTTTTTAAATTTTGTAAACGAAAGTTATAGCAAATCTTGCATAATTGTATTCAGTATGTTTGGCGCAGCTTAGCCAAATATGGCCCCTTGCGCCATAAAACCAAACCCAACCAATCTTGGACTGATCAGATTAAATAAATTAAGTAATTAATTTATACTCATAGTCTAGAAACGGGTGGACCAAATAACTTGAAATTTGGTATTTAACGTTAAGTTTTGATAGATTAGAATTGGGTACCATGAAAATTAAGATTTGTCGCTCAAAATTATGAAATTAGTACTCAATGTAATATGAAGAGCCCCTAAGTACATTTTATGCACGTGAATTAATAGACGTTATTCCCTCTATTGGCTCGTACCTTTGAATTTATTCTGCAATGAACGAATAATGTAGTGGCTCAATTTTTTTGGCATCTGTATCTACTGACACCTTAACACTCCAAGTGGTTTCGACGAGATATCTCGTCGATCAAGATCTGACCAATTTTGTTAATGATGAGATATCTCATCAAGTTATCGCCAATTTTTTATAACGAGATCAATTTCTGATCAGTATTCCTCTAATGACGAGATATCTCGTCTACTGATCAGTCATACTAATGACGAGATACCTCGTCGAAACAACTAACAGGAGGGTTAAATAAAATCTGGTCAAATGAATTAAGAGGCTTCCGTGTCTCAGTAGTTTTGCTCACTGGTCTAGCAACCTACGACGCATGTTCGATTGCTGTAATTTACCCTTGGTGTATTCATCTCTTCGATGTCAGTAAAACTTTCTTTGTGTATGTATGTCCATTACTTAACGTTGTCTTATGTGTTTTATACAGCTTAGCCATATATGACCTTTAGGCCATAAAATCCAACTCAAAGTTTAAATTAAAGCTACTATGAATGTTTTAGATTGAATGTGCAATAATATAAACTAATGCATCCTATTAAAATGAATTGTATATCCTCAAATAGTATTAATACACCACATCTTCTCGTGCAAGTTTCATCGGTCAGATAAATCCTCTCTTTTCACAGTTCATTGGTCGGATACATCATGTCTTCTCGCTTAAGTTTCATTTGTTGGATACACTGTCTTTTCGCATATTTAGTCTCGCGTAAGTTGCATCTGTCGGATACACTATGTCTTTTCGCATATTTTATCAGTGGGGTACACTATGTTTTTCGCATATTTCATCAGTCGGGTACGCTACGTCTTCTCGTGTAAGTTTCGTAGATCAGACACACCAAGTCTCAAATATTATTAATACATTTATGAATCAATTATGTATAATTCCGAGTTTGTCAACTTTTATCACGAAACTCCTTAATACAAGTTATGGAAAGTGTCTAGGAGTTTATTATGAAATTAAGTGGAAATATTTGTAAACTGTAAAAACTATATTTAGGCTACTCCCTTTCACTACTCTAAACTTACGATTGTATTTTAATAACTCTTGCTTTAACAGCATGCTAACCAGAATCAAAATAAATAAAAAATTTCAAAAATGCTTTGCAATGCATAAGAAACCATGCGGTACATTTGCATTATCTTCATGACAAATGAGCGTTTAAAAAGGCACAAATACCTCTATTAAACACAATGGGAATAAAGCTTTCACGAAGAAAATATTTCATTTCTTCCCCAGACTACAAATTCTTTAAGCAGCTCGCCGTCAGGGAACTCTTTTGTGAGACACTTTTTATTCACCCGGCTTTGTGTTGTGTGTTTTCCGCGAAAATAATTCATCAGAACAAAACGCAAACAAGAAAAGACGTCCCCACAAATTAGAATCGCAATCATATTTTTAATTTCCGAAGCCCACATCTTTTGTCACGGAATATTATTCCCCCTGCTTTCCACAGCTTTTTCGGCAGAAGTGATGCACAGAGGCGGCGCTTACTAAGAGAACAAAAGACGGCGATTTTCACCGCCTTTGAAATAATTAGCCGCGAAAAGGAAGTTCGATACATTTCAGAGTTATCACACGGAAAAGAGCCGACGTTTCATTATGCTTTATAGCTGGGATGAATGGAAAACATTTTCCAAGTCTTCACATAATGCCAGGAATTTGCATTAGCTTGATACGATGCACCGAGCTAGAGTAAGTTTCAATGGCAAGTTGCAATACTCTTCTCGCGATTTATTGATCAGTCCATGTCTTTTCGTGTAAGTTTCGTCGGTCTACTAGTCGGATACGCCACGTCTTTTCGCGTTTCATTAGTCCATTAGTTGGATACGCCACGTATTTTCGCGTATTTGTCTTTGGTTCATAGGTCGGATACACCACATATTTTCGTGTACATTTTATCGGATACACAAAGTATTTTCGAATAAGTTTAATCGGTTCATTAGCCGGATACACTGTCTTTTCGTGTAAGTTTTATCAGTTCATTAGTCGCGCGGATACACTGTCTTTCCTCGTAGGTTTCATCCGTTAATTGATAGGATACACCACGTCTTTTCGCATAAGTTTATCGGTTCATTAGCCCGATACACTTTTTTCGCGTAAGTTTCATCGGTTCGTTAGTCGGATGAACTATGTTTTCGCGCAAGTTTCATCCATTTATTAACCGGATACAATGTCTTTTCGCGTAAGTTTCGTCGGTTCATTAGTCGGATACACTGTTTCGTGTAAGTTTCATCGGTTCATCAGTTAGATACCCGACGTCTTTTTACCTACGTTTTATCGGTTCGTTAGTCGGATATGCCATGCCTTTTTGTGTATGTTTTATCGGTTCATAAGCCGGATACATCACGTCAATCAAGTTCGTTTTATCCACTCATTCATCGGATACACCACGTCTCAATTATGAATAAATCGCGAATCCAATGCAAGCTACTAATTTGTAGTCTAGTAGAAAACAGGTTATATTCCAGATTTTATTATTTTAATAAATAAGTATTATTCCCTCTGACTCTCCATAGTTTTTCGCCCGAAATGATGCACAGAAGCGGTGCTTAGCAGAGAACAAAAGACGACGCCTTTGAAATAATTAGCCTGAAAAGGAAGTTCGATATATTTCAGAGTTATCACACGAAAAGATCCTACGTTTCATTATGCTTTATAGTTGGGTTGAATGGGAAACATTTTCGAAGTCTTCACATAATGCTAGGAATTTGTGGTCGCCAGATACGATGCACCGAGCATCGGTTGAATACACCTCGTTTTTAGAGTAAGTTTCACTGGTTGGTTACACTACGTCTTCTCGCGAATGAATGGTCGGTCCATGTCTTTTCGTGTAACTTTCATAGTTTTATTAGTCGGCTAAACCTCGCCTTTTCGTGTTAGTTTTATTGGTTCATAGGCCGGATACTCCACGTCTTTTTGTGTTAGTTTCATCATCTCATTAGTTGGATACACCACGTATTTTTGCGTACGTTTCATCCGTCGGATGCACGATATGTTCTTGTGTAAGCGTCACTGGTTCGTAAGTTGGATACACCAAGTTTTTCGTACAAATTCCATCAGTACATTGGTCGGATACACACGTCTTTTCGTGTAATTTGCATCGGTTCATTAGTCGGATACACCACGCCTTTCCACGTAAGTTTCATAGGCTCATTGGTCGGATACACCACGTTTTTTCGCGTAAGTTCCATAAGTTCATTATTCGGATATCTCCTATCTTTTCGCGTAAGTTTCAACGGTTCATTTGTGGGATACGCCACGACGTTTTCTCGCGTATGTTTCATCGGTTAATTGGTGGGATACACCACGTCTTTCCACTTACGTTTTATCGGTTCATCAGTCGGACACTCCTCGTCTTCACAATTGATATAAATCGCGAATCAAATGCAAGTAGTTTCAAGATTGATAGTCTTTAGAGAAAACAGGCTATATCATTCCAGTTTATTATTTAATTGCCCTTTAATTACCCTCTAATCCTTCTGACTTTCCATGACTTAGGCAGAAGTGAGGCTGTTCACCAAAGAAACAAAAGAAGACGACTTTCGGCTGCTTTAGAAACAATAAGCCTCGAATGGGAAGTTCGGTATCTTTCAGTTTTCACACGGAAGAGAAAGGACATTGCGTAATTCTTTATAGCTGGAATGGATGGAAAACATTTTTCAACTCTTCACAATCTCCGACATGTTGTCCGAGACATTGTATGGAACGAGTGGCAAACCAACTGGAGCACTCAAACAAACAATAAGCTCCATAGTATTCAGAGTGATAGTATCACTATGGCTTCCCCATTCTTCTCGACATTCCGATGTAATTTTGACTAGCCTGCTCATTGGACACACGCTTCACTCACAGGCATCTTTTCTTAGGAGAGAGTTCCTGTGTGTGAAGCCCCCCCCCCCCGTGTGGAGTTCCCTTCACCATTCAACATATTTTAATTGACTGTTCCGTTTTCAACCATCGTCGCCATCATTTTTTGTACTTCTTTTTAGCTTTACGAGAATTAATTGAGAAGAAACTCCATCCAAATATATTTAACTTCTTGATTCGATTTTTAAATTCTGTATAATACTAGCTGAATTACCCTGTGCGTTGCTCGGGTTGAATTGTTTGTAATTCATCTTAATGTTACTCAATGTTATTCCTATAGAAACTTTGAATTGTTTTTAGCCCCCTGCAGACCCAGTACAAATCAAACGGGGTTAATATATAGTCTATGTATCCCGCAAAATTCTAAAGAATGAATGTACCAAATTTAGTGTGAATTGGTCTGACATTGATCGTACAAATACGCAATATTATTCCTATGGGGATTTCGAATAGTGTTCGAAGCCCCCTCTGCACACCCAAGACAAATAGAACGGGGGTTAATATGTAGACTACGTTACCCGCAGGGTTCCAAAGAATAAGTGTACCAAATCTGATGTGGATTGGTCAAATGGTGTAGATTTGTATAGAGGACAGACAGACGCCAACTCTGCTTTATATATAGATCTTTTAACCCCATTCATACCATACTCTCTTTACTTGTAAATATCATTCCCATTCATTTTATATCTACATGTTACTGATCAACATTTTTAATTCATGAATTCATTAAAATAATGTTTTTATCTTAATTTATTTTTTACATGTTATTGATCAACATGTTTATATCTGCATTTTAATCCCACGTTATTGTCCTTTTTTCCCCAATATTTTACTCTAAACACTTTGCGTTGGAATCATTTGTCCATTTTGGACCTTGCGCCATAAACCTAAACCAACCAGTCTTCACATAATGCCTGGAATTCGCTCTTATGTTACTATCCTTCGAGCAGACTACTTCGTCGAAAACAAAGGTGCTGAGTTGTAACTGCGTCCTCAGGAATGCCACGGCGAATGGATTGATTGCGGGATATTAGTCCGGTACTAAACAGGGAGTGAATTATCACTAGTCAGCGAGGGGAACCAGATAATACCAGCGTCGGGTAGATGAGAGAAAGATATGCGTGGAATTAATGTTGGTTGAGACATGATGAAACATATGGTAAATACATCGTTAAGTTGAGCCTGCGTCCCTTTCATCAGTTGGAATTATTATAGTATCGTGTGGCGCTGAATTAAGTCTGGATTTCTGAACATGACCCGTGAAGGGTAAAGTTGTTAACCCCTCAAGATTTTCGAGTAGTGTAGCTTTCCCCCCACGACACATTTAATGCCCAACTACCACATCTTTCTAAAGAATCCATAGATTCTTTCAACCTACAAAAATATTCTATAGATCCTTTCCTTAGAATAGAATCTCCTTGAAACGATTGGTTCTTTCCTTAGAATAGAATCTCCCTGAAACGATTGGTTCTTTCTTTAGAATAGAATCTCCTTGAAACGATTGGTCCTTTCCATAGATTAGAATCTCCTTGAAACAATTGGTCATTTCCTTAGATTGTAATCTAGAAAGATTCTATTGTTTCTTTCCCTAAATTCTAATCATTAGGAACGATTCTATTGCCCCATTCTATCGAATAGAATCCCTTGGAAAGATTAATTCCACCTTTCCTCAAAATATAATCCCTTGGAAAGATTTCATTGCTCCTCTCCTCAGAATTGATCATTTGGAATAATTATATAGCTTATTTAAATGGAGCAGAATCCTTTGAAAAAATTCTATAGGTCAAGAAAGTCAGAACTGTTATTGGTCAAAATTGCAATTGGGAATATCAATATCAATTAGTCAAAATTGAAAACTGCAGGGGGAATTATGCGTGTGAACTCCTCAGAGGGTTAAATAACCAGATAACACCATAAATTCTTGCTTTGAATTAACCAATTAATAGCAGCATGGGATATAAAAAGTTGTGTCTAGAATCGATGTCGGTTTGGACATGATAGAACACAGTAATATCATTCTCATTAAATTGAGCCTGTGTCTTTCTCATCACTCAGAATTATATTTCTGAGGCAAAGCTTGTTAAAATAAAACCAGCTACCATCATCCGTAAATGATAAAAACATGCATGGAATTAATGTTTTCATATATGATAGTACATGGTAAATCGCATTAAGTTGAGCCTATGTCTCATTGGTGATAAGTGTTACATAACTTTGTAATGTGCTAAAATTATGCCTGAATCTTTGAATATGATCCAAGAAGGATAAAATACTTGTTTTAAAATCTCGTACACTTGCCCTTTGTGTTGCTCCAGCGCAACGAAAATCCAACTACCTTCCTACCTAAAAAAATCATCCAAACTCTAGAGCTACGCTAAATAATTTCAGTTTCCACAAACGGAAACTTCATACCCAACAGAAAAAATTCCCTACTATATTTAAGCTCTTCCATCTATATATAGCCAGTATTCTTCCCACTTAACCTATATCCATTCACCTTTCTAACGATAACTGCACCAATCGTCACCTATAGCTCAACACTACCATGTTTTTGCATAACTAAGAAAAAGTTTTGCTCTAAAGTAAAGAAAAACACAGCTTACAAACAAGAAGTTACGAGTCAAAGCCGAAAATGCACTCATATTAGTGCTTTGTCTATAAAAAATACAAACTAAAACAGCAATACATTTCGAATATAACTAAAATAATACTTTATCTGACCGTGGTTCCAAATTACGAGATGTTATCCTCAAATTTTTCCCTTCTGTACTAATTCCGGACCGTCACCAATGGCCTGCTATGTTCAGTGAGACGTAAATTAACCTGCCTACCTCTTAAAAAATCGTCTTAGCGTGGTGTTGATATTTAGAGAGTGGGGTGCCATCTCAAGTGTTGACCTCGTCATCTGACCGTGGTTTACGATTACGATGTGTTGATTTTCCTTGGGGATTGATCCAGGACCACCGACATTAGTCCGTTGTGTCGCTCCAGTGCAACATAAATCCAACTACCTACCTAAAAAATCCAAACTAGAGCCACGATAAATAATTTCCGTCTCCACAATGAGAAACTGTTTAACGCAGCAGAAAAAACTCCCTGCCTATATTTAAGCTCCCCCATCTATATTTAGCCAGTATTCTTTCGCACTTAACCTGTATCCATTGGCCGCGATCGGAATTTTCGTCATGCGACTACCCTTGTACGGAAGATTGATTTAATGAGTCTGAATGTCAGTTCATCCAGAACATCTCTGGCGCTGATAAAGCATCCAATTGCCTTCCTGCGCTGTGATATTGAATATGCGCCCCACGAAATCTCCAGTACGTGTCTTGAAAGGCAAAAACGTTTTCCAGATAAAAATGAGTGTTTTAGGGAATGCGGTGACATTCATTTTAGATTGTCCATCACTCCCGTGATAATATTTTTATGCGGGTTGATGGCGAGATTTAACGATATGAGTAATGTGCTTTTCGGTAACATTGTGCGGGAATGTTTTGGGTGTAAGTAGAGTTCCGGAAAGCGTTTGGTTAATGTCGAAAGGTCCGTTACTCTGAAATGTGTTTCAATTTCAATTTGAAATGACGCGTTTTGTTGATCTTATTTTGTGGATGGAAAAGGTTGGTAAGTAGTGTCTGTTTTTGGATGCCACAAGATTTGAACAAAATTTTCAATTTGAAATGACCCTTTTTGTTGCTATTTTGTAGATGGAAAAGGTTGGTAAGTCGTGTCTAGGTGGTTTTTGTATGCCAGAAGGTTTGAACAAATTTTCAATTTAGAATGACGCGTTTTGTTGCTGTTATTTTGTGGGTGTAAAACGTTGGTAAATAGTATCTGCAGATGTTTTTGGATGCAAGGTTTGAACAAAATTTTCAATTTGAAATGACGAGTTTTGTTACTGTTATTTTGTGGGTGGAAAAGGTTGGTAAATGGTTTGAACAAATTTCGTTCAGTTTTGCCTTTTGTGGCTAAACGTTAGCTAACGCTTTTGTGAAATTTTCTTGTCAGCTTTTCATTTGTTTTTCATTTCTAATACCCTACAATGACCTCTTTGGTCTTGTAGGGTTTTAGAAATGAAAACTGACTACTCGGCACTACAAGGGTCAAACTGACGGCTATTTGAGAAGCAACACCCAGTGGGAAACTCGCCGTCCTGTTAGTTATTTGGTACATTTCTAGCATTTGGTGTGTGGTTTGTTAACCGTCTGGTTTGTTCACTCTGCAAATCCTTTTCCTAAAAGTATGTTTGATCAGGTGTCCACCTCGTCGTCTGACCGTCTTACAAAATTACGAGAAGTTGTCCTTGGATTTTTCCCTTCGGGATTGATCCCGGGCCATCACCAATAGCCCATTGTGTTGACCCGTAAATTAAAACTACCTAACCACCCAACCTAAAAGTATGTCTCGATGCTAGAGAAAAGTTAGAGCTTACTCAGTCTTTAGTTTGACATATTGTTATCAGTACAGTGGTACCAACTAAGGCTATAACTAAAGCTACAATATTTGTTCATTATAAATACAGTATTATAAAAAATTGGAGTGTTTTTGGGGGCTGGTACGAATTAATCTCATTTCAATTAATTTCAATGGGGAAAATTGATTTGAGATACGAGCATTTTGACTTACGAGCTCGGTCAAGGAATGAATTAAACTCGTATCTCAAGGTACCACTGTATTAGATACTTATATACCAGTATGTAACAATCAACTCGCTAAGACCAAACTTGGAGATTTGATTATCACGGCTAAATTTTTGTTATCTGTATTGGGAATTGACTAATACCAAATATTTATTATTTAAGTAATAATTTGACACTGTTTTTTTGATACATTGAACTTTGGTATTAGTGGGAGTGTTTTATATTCTGAAGGAACCGTTATTTGCCTCACTATTCTTTAACCTCCTGGTGGCTGTCTCTGCGAGGCGTCTCCTCATTAGCAAATCTGACCAGATCTTGATGGCCGAGATATCTCATCATTAGGAAAAAAATTAACCAGATCTTGATCTCGTCATTATCAAAATTGATCAGATCTTGATGGACGAGATATCTGATCATTAGTAAAATTTCTCATATCTTGATGGACGAGGTATTTCCTCATAGCCACTTGGAGAGTTAACCATTTAAATATTTTGCTACGTATCTTACCTTATGTAATTGTTAGTGTCTATTGCTGTGCTTGTTATTGATTTTCGTTTTTTTCAAAGAATTATATTCTAAGAAAAGGAGCAATAAAGAATAATTCCAAAGGATTATTCTAAGGAAAAACAATAGAATCTTTCCGAAGGATTTTATTCTAAGAAAAGAAGCAATAGAATCTTTACACAGAATTATATTTCTTTCCAAATCTCCAACCTTTCCAAAAGATTATATTCTAAAAAAGGGTTCCAATGGAATCTTTTGATAGGTTGAAAGAATCCTCTGATTCGCAACTAATAGATGTGGTGATTTAGTCATGTGTTGTGTGGTAAACATAATACTACACTACTTGGAAATCTCGTGACGCTTATAGGGTTAGTAATGCACATTAACTCAAATCGTATTCAAATGAATTATTCAGCGCCTTCGACCCTCTTGATGGTTGTCTCACCGAGAAATCTCGTCAAACAATTGGCAATATTTTGATGACGCGATATCTCGTCATTAGGAAAATTCGTCACATTCTGATGAACGAGATATCTCGTCGAAACCACTTCTAGGGTTAATCATTCAAAAAACTTTTATTCGTGTTTTAACCTTATGTAATTGTCCATTTCCATTACTGTTCTTGTTATTGATTTTGGTCTCTTTTCACAGGTGAAATGAGAGAACGGTTAAGGGATTCTGCTCGGATCATTATGATGTCTCTGTGGCGACGCAAATACCTCCTCGCTTCTGCATTCGTCATGTGGGCTGTGTTTTATATCTACCTGCACTATTCGACAGTGCCTGAAGAAAGCGGCTACGCATCGGATGGCATATCTGTAAAGCATCCCATCGACATCGAGTTCGCCAACACCAATGAGCGCTTGATCAAGCATACGACCAAACTCAAACAGGCCAGAACGAGCGTGATCAACGAAGCTTCGTTTTCACCAGATCAAGCAAACGTCAAAGCCAGTTCTGTGGAGACACATCGGACGATAGAAGACGGCCATTACAAGCACATGACTGACGAGGAAATCCGCATCCACAAGATGAACGAGAAGCTGGAAGTGGAGAAACACAAGCAAAAGTCCGTGAGGGAGAAGTACATGGAAAAGGGGATTAAACCTACTTCGATAATGGTGAAACCGAAATCTAAATCGACAAGCTATCAACCGGAAGCTTTAAACGCTTCGTCTCCAAAACCACAAAAACAACCTATTTATGTCCCACCGTTGCGTTTAGTTCATTTTGATTTAAAAGGTGCTCCACCAAAGATCACGTTCTTCAAGTCTATTTTTCCCTTGCTGAAATACGCTGGAGCTAACGGAATATTAATGGAATATGAAGATACATTCCCATTTTGGGGTCCCTTGTCCCCAATAGCAGCCAATAATGCCTACACGAGGAAGCAGATAAGGTATGTGTTAGAATTAGCGAAGACTCATGATCTAGTTGTCATACCACTCATACAGACCTTTGGGCATTTGGAATTTGTTTTGAAACTACCCGAATTCAAGCATTTGAGAGAGGTGGAGGACATTCCTCAGTCGGTGTGCCCGACCAACAACGGAACTCTGGTTATGGTGAAGAAGATGGTGGATCAGATCATGGCCCTGCATTCTGATTCTCGCTGGCTCCATATAGGATGCGATGAGGTGTACCAGCTAGGCCACTGCTCCAGATGCTCCAGGTATGACCGCAACAGCCTGTTTCTAGCATACGTGCGGAAGGTAGCGAAGTATGTCAGAGAGCAATACAAAGTCACGCCTATTATTTGGGACGACATGCTACGCCACACGACTACAGCAGAAATGGAAAAATATGAAATGGGAAAGCTTGTCGAACCTATGGCTTGGACATACGTCGAAGATGTCTATCTGTTTCTTCCTAATAGCCTCTGGGAGAAATACAGTCAGGTATTCCCTTATATGTGGACAGCTAGTGCATATAAAGGAGCATTCGGAGAGACACTCACAATCCCTGATGCAAAGAGGCATTTGGAGAATAATAAAGCATGGTTGAATGTGATGAGTGAGCAGAACAGTAGCTTTAAAGGCTTCCGTGGAATTGCTCTAACAGGATGGCAGCGATATGACCATTTTGCGTCGCTGTGCGAGCTTCTACCCGCGTCACTACCATCTCTATTGCTGAATCTGTTGACAGTGTCCCAAGGTCACTTCAATAACGATATCTTTCCCAAGATGCAGGAGCTGTTGGAGTGCTCGTCTCGCATTCACTACCACCTCGACTTGGAGCATGACCCCTACATGTGGCGGGCCCTCGGTGTGTGCTTCTTCCCTGGGTCGCCGGTCTTCCGCCTGACCCTCCGTCACAACGACGTCGCCAAATCGCTGGACAAGTATATTTACGACATTTCCACGCACAAAGGCTGGATGACGGAATACAACCTGAACCACAACTTCTCGAGCCCATTGAGGGTCAACGAACTCTTGAGAGACTTCACTTACTACAATACGTCGCTGCTTATGCTGCAGGAGGCGGCCATCAAATCCCTCAGAGAGGTATACGATGACGACACAGTCAGTGAATGGATTGAGCTAAATATCTATCCTTACGTTAAGAAAATGAAGACAATATGGCAGCAGGGTCTGAGATTAAAGCGGTACCAAACTTGGCCGCGTAGGCCTTTACCGAGGGTGGTTAATTTGCCACCACCACCTAACATCGACATGGGGATCATCACATCCTGAAAATCAGTGGTGATTATGTATGTGTCTGTAAATGTGATCGTTCTTTTAGTTATTCTGAAAATTGTGAGGTCTATATGAAGAAGCGTTACTTTCTCTTGAAGCTGCTTGTGTCGACTTGGAACAACGGTGTACTTTAGGAGCCGGTATTTTTGATGGTCACAATTTTGAGAAATCGTCCTATTGAATACAATTTATGTTGAAGTTGCACGACCAAAATTTATTTTCGATTTTGAGAAACTTGTTAGAGAACCTTAAATGGAAATGAGAGATTTGTTTCTAGTGTTATTGTTTTATGATAATATTGTCTCCCGATTTCTCAGTGTTGGCGATATATACTGTTGATTATCGATTTTCTAATTGGTTTTAAGGGGATTGTAGACTTTCAAAATCACAAAATCGATCGAAAAATCTGTTTTTTAATTTTAACGCTAAAAATCGATATCAAATTCTGTCGATAATAAAAATAAGTTTTAAATTACAATAATTTTTGATGGAGTTTCATATACAACATCAAAGATACAGTTGATAAATATAGTAAGTCTGCTACAAAAACGCGTTTTTCTCCGATAGAGATGTTTTGACATTCTGATTTCAAAATATACCTTACGTATCTAGTTTTAATTGAGTTACTTGTAATTTTTTGAGTAATCTTTGAAATATATTGTATGTAACTAAGTGCTCATGAAAAATTCACTATTCTTCCAAATTTTGCTTTAACCTGTCCTTTTTTGAAAAAAATTAAGTGTTTTAGTGCAAAAAATCCTTTTACAATTAAACGATGCACTTACCAAATGGAGTTAATTTGATTTATGTGTATACAATCTATTATAAGAAGTAAAGTTTTGATAATACATGGAAAATTAATGCTCTTGGACCTACCAATTTTTACTAATTGATCAAACTTTTTGACCAATTTTTATGTAATAACTTCCAAATGACGTTATGTTTTTGGTACAAAATTTATTATAGGCTTTAAGTAGAATTCAAATAATCTGCAAATTACATAACAATCGGATAATAATTAAAAAGTTTGTTTTGAAAGTCCATTGTCCCCTTAATAAAATTGAATGGGGATTATAAAATGTCACTATATATGTGTATAAAGTGTGTATTTTTATGAAACGTTTTTAGGGACCATGCTTAGATGAATGAAAACGATGAAAATATAGACAAACTTTAATTTTGATACTTAAAAAACGAATCCTTTTCACATCTAAACTTGAACATGAACGAAAATATTGGGTGCTGAATGTATGCAAATAGTTAACTGTTAATTATTGATGAAAATTTACCATCGTACTTTAGATAATGTCTTACTTTAAAAGGACTTCAAAGGTTACACATGCTGAAATATTTTCATAACTTTTGTTCATATCAGCCATCATTATTTTTACAAAATTTGAATGATAATTCAAAGTAATATATTGTAAATTTTGAATTCGTGTTGGCACTGCTAATTATGCTTCGTAGTAATTTACGTGCATTAGAACACATTGAAAATGGATCGCTACAACTTTTCAATTTTAAAATTATAAAAAGTGATTACATAAGTTTAGGTTAAATTTAAATTAAATTTCAAGATTTTAATCTTCGTCGTGGTTGTCTCGAGGAGTCAACCACCAAGAGGGTTAGGAGAAGAATGACCTCGTCTTCAACAAAACTGACCAGATCTTGATGGACAAGTTATCTCGTCATTAGAAAAAAACTGACCAAATCTTGTTCTCGTCGTCATACAAAATAGGCAATATCTTGACGAGATATCTCGTTGAAACCACTTGGAGAGTTAAATGCATAGGTACTCTTAGGAGTAACATTGTTTAAACTAAGTAAGCAAATGAATGTGTACCAATGAATGTGTATAAGTAAAAAATCAGTTATCTGCAAAATAAGGATTGGAATTTAAAAGGCTAAGTTTAACTAGTCTAAACTCAATCAACTGATTTAGTTTTGTAAATGAAAAGATTTTAATATCTTGGGACCAATTTTGGAATTTAAAGTGCACATTTACGTTTTTTCTTTTTCTTTATGTAACCAAAATAATCTATGTACAAGATTTATATAAAGCTGATCTGGTACCTTCATTGACCTTCTAATGAAACAGACTGCACGTGCGGACAGTTTCGTGTTATTTCTCCCAATCCCTCGCTTCGTATATCTGTCACGTGACACTGGGAAAAAATGCGAATCCGAAGGTAGGATTAAACAGTATTCATGCTCCAGTTATCCGCTTGTTTAACTTGCCCTTTTTTTAATACTAGCATCGCGTACAATATCAGGGTAAAAGACGGTGGAGTATATTCATTTCATAAGTAATATTTTGATTCATTACATTTTAACTCTGAACGGCTCACTCGCATAAATTCCCCTTTCCAATCTAGTCTTTTCTGCATGACTTTTAACCAATTTTGACATTCTTGACCAACCAAATCTTTCAAAAGGATTCTACTCTAAGGAAAGTACAAAGGAGCAATAAAATCGCTCCAAAAGATTCTATTCAAGAAAAAATAATAAAATAGTTCCAAAAGATCCTATTCTAAGTAAAGTAGCAATAAAATTGTTCCAAAGGATTCTAAAGACAGGAGCAATAAATTTGTTCCAAAACATTTTAAGGAAAGGAGCAATAAATTCGTTCCAAAATATTTTATTCCAAGGAAAGGAGCAATAAATTCGTTGCAAAATATTTTATTCTAAGGAAAAGAGCAATCAAATCGTTCCAAAGGATTCTATTCCAAGGAAATGAGCAATAATATATCGCTTCAAAGGATTCTATTCTAAGGAAAGGAGCAATAAAATATTTCTAAAGTTTGAAAAAATCCATGGATTCTTCCAACTAAAATATTTAGCTATTTAGTCATTAAGTGTGTGGGGTAAAAACTATATATCACTACCCGGAAATCTAGCGACGCTCAGAGGGTTAATACAATTTTACGCAACCAATATTTAAACAATTTTGCCTTATGGACTTGTTTATGCTATTATTTAACGTGATCTAACCAATAGTCTGCGCTTCGTTAGCTAATAAGTCCAAGTCGATTCCTAAGTCCATGTGGGGGTTTGCTGTGGCTCAGTGGGTGTGCTCACTGTTCGAGTAAGCTAGGAGTTATAGGTGGCGCAGGTTCGATTCCTTCCTGGGTTTATTTCCCTCTTCTATGTTAGTAAAGCTTTCTTTGAGTGTGTCCATTTACTTGACGTTTTTTGGCGCAGCTTGGCCAAATATGACCCTTGCGCCATAAAACCCACCCAACCAACTCAAGTCTGCTTCTGAGATCTTAAGACAGCGATACCGCCCACGTTGATTTGTCTATTTTAGTAGAAGGTTGATGTCACCAATGTGTGGTCATATTTTTAACCACGGAAGGGTACTAAATGGTGAGTTTGAACTTCGGAATTTTATTTAAATGGGTCGCGATTATATTAAGAGTTCATAAATAGTCAGATTAGATACTGAAGTCACTCAAAATGCTATGATCTAGTCCAGCGATTCTCAAACTAGACCACAGACTTGCATGTCCGTGGAACTAGTAATTGAGTTCGCAACGTCAGTTACATTTAAAGTAGAAAAATAATTTTTAGAATTGATGCTTAAAATTTATGACGAATGCTCTGTAATCAACATCTCTAAATCAAAATTTCGTAAAGTTCTAAAATCGTTTTAGCATGCATATTGTTTGATTTTTCAAGATTTAAATTTTTTCCACGGAGGTTTGTTTGTTAGTAGAAATGGCATGAAAGTCAAGATTATGAATTACTAGTCTATAGTTTAAAAGGAGTATGTATTTCTTTTTACCGATATCTTCCATCTGTCGGTTGTAGTTATGATGTAACACATTCGTTTGAAACGAGAAATTTGACTGTTATGCACATGATTCCACAATTTTACTACAGCACAAACTAAGTCTAATATAGTTGCAAATGTTTATAAACGCATGCTTTGACTGTTCACTGATCTGTTACTTTTATATAACTGTAATGACTAAGTTGTGTGCAATAAAACTTTTATTGGCAATTTCGGTATTTTATTCTGTAGTTTAGGTCATGAGATTTTGTGCAAACTCGACACACAAGATCGGATTGGATGCGGGGTCTTATAGTGCAATCTCCGAAAACAAGATGTGCCAACAAGGTTCAAATTAAGCTATTGAAAACAGCGTTGGAAAATCGAGAATTGAATCAGATGTAGAAATCGCCTTCAAATGCAAAAAAAGTTCAATTTTGAAAACTTAAATTAAAAAAATTAAATTTGAAATAAAAAATTGAATTAAAATTATTTTTTAGTTTAGAAAATTTGAATTAAAAAATAATTTATAATTTGAAATAAAAAGATTTGAAGCTTAAAAGTTTGAATTTTGAAATAATCCTGAAATTTGAAAGTTTTTGAAAGGGCAGGCTTGTGAATCGGGTGAAATTTGTATCAAACTTTTATGTGATTTAAAATGACTGATAAAAGGAAATGCAAGATTTGAATGGAAATTTCTTCAAACAAATCTTGTAAATTTAAAACTACTTTAGAAACATTAACTATTAAATGAGGGACAGGCAATTAAAATATGACGAACAGTTAAGATGGTAGAACATTCCATTAGCTTTCTCATATAACTTAGTACTGGAGCCCGTCATGTAACTCGTTATTAGAGCCTGCTATATAACTTGGTAATAGTGCTCGCAATAAGACCCAAACATCAATATGGCAAACAGCTGTATAATACTATTTTAAGGTCTTTATCTTGGCTAACTGTCTCAAATTCATCATCAAACTCGGGACTAAAGTTCATCTGACTCGGTACTAGAAAACACAACACTAGTAATCTCTTCACCAAACTACTTTAAAAACTTCTGATTAAATTTTAAATTCCTTCATTCCATAAGTCTTCCATGATCACCTGGGCCCGTCATCTTACACGATACTGGCGCCGTCATCTAATAGCTTACTGAGGACCGCATCTAACTTGGTACTAAGGCCCGTCAAATACCTCGTTAATACAGCCCGTCATATAATTTGTTAATAGTACAAGTCTTGAAACCCAACCAGTCACCAATATGGCGAACAGCTGTATAGTGTTTTTAGAGTTGTTTATTATGGCACTCAAACATCGCTCAAACTCATCCCCGTCATTAAATTCGAGACTAGGACTTATCTGACTCAGTGCTAGACAAAAATCTACTCGGTACTAGGAAATACAAAACTGGAAATCTCTTCTCAGCAAACTACTCCTTTTAATCAAACTCCTGATTGAGTTATAAATTCCCCGTTCCATAAAATTTCATATCTAACCTGGAACTGAGGACCTTCATCGAACTCGGAACTAGGGTTCATCATCGGACTTGCTACCAGAATATACAAAACTGGAAATCTCTTCTCATCAAACTACTTCCATAGAGAAAACTCTTGAGTCTAAACTCTTGAATTTAAAATTCCCTCATCCCATTAACCTTCACATCTAACTTAGATCTGGGGTTCGTCAATGAACTTGATACATGGTCCTGTCATGGAACTCGGGACTAGAGCTCATCATCGGACTCGGTACCAGAAAATACAAAACTGGAAATCTCTTCTCAGCAAACTACTCCTTTTAAGCAAACTCCTGATTGAGTTATAAATTCCCATTTCCATAAAATTTCGTATCTAACCTGGAATTGAGGACCTTCATCGAACTCGGGACTAGGACTTATCATCTGACTCGATACTAGACAAACATCTACACTATACAAGAAAACACAACGATGGTCATTTCTTTTCAGCAAGCTACTTTAAAAAACTGATTAAAGTTTAAATTACTTCATTCCATAAGGCTTCTTTGATCTCCTGGGCCCACCATCTAACACAATACTGGCTCCGTCATCTAATAGGATACGGAGAACCATATCTAACTTAGTACTAAAGACCGTCATATAATTTGTTAATAGTACAAGTCTTGAAACCCAACCAGTCACTAATATGGCGAACAGCTGTATAGTGATTTTAGAGTTGCTTATTATGGCTCAAACGTCTCAAATTCATCCCCGTCATCATCTAGACAAAAATCTACTCTGTACTAGAAAATACAAAACTGGAAATCTCTTCTCAGCAAACTACTCCTTGTAAGCAAACTACCGATTGAGTTATAAATTCCCCATTCCATAAAATTTCATATCTAACCGGGAACGGAAGACTTCATAACCGGGACTAGGGTTCATCATCGGACTCTACTAGAAAATACAAAACTCTCAACAAACTACTCCCTTAGAGAAAACTGATTAAATTTAAAATTCCCTCATCCCATTAACCCACTACATCACACACGCTGCAAGGTTTATGAAGTATTTACTACTTCCATCACGGCTTAAAAGTGCCAAACTACATCTCCAACGATTAATCTCGGTGTAAAGGGCGTCCGAACTTATTTTCACACCCTCCTTTTCTCTGTTTTGGTCATAGGTGAACTGGCAAAGAAAGGCTCTGTCCGGATTTAATTTCTTTCCCTTCCCTTCTCTGGTCCCAACTTTGCAGGAAAGGAAACTAAAAGAGACATCTCTCAGCGGGAGATGCGGAGATGTCGAGAAGCAAGTGTAGGACAAGTATAGTATATTAGACTGCTGAAAAAATGAAAGTTGTGCATCGGTGGGTGGCATGTATCCCTCGGCAAGAAGCCAAAAATCCGTGGAAAAGTTTAGCGAAGTTATTGCGAAAAAAACGCGAGGATGGAAAGTTAATCCTTACACTTTTCTAATGTCAGTAATTTTTCAAGTATCTAAATTAGCTTTTGGTGGAAACCCGAACACATGACTAGACATCGTTTTGTTTTCTAGTTAAGAAAACATACCACGCTTTAAATATTTTTCGTAAAAATATTAGGTGCTGTAAATTGTTCCTATATATATTTTCATCCAGCAAAAAATCTATTTTCCTTATACAATACAGGGCCGTGGCTGGGAGAGTAACGGATTAGCAACCGGAGGGTTGCGAGTTCAAATCCAACCAAAGACAGTAACGTACAAAGGGGGCTGGTGCACGTTAAATCGGTCGTGGCCTTAAATGTCCTCACGTTGGCATGGTGTGGAAGTTTGGATATTGGGTGCCAGCTCAGGTGTTATCCTCGTCATCTGAGCGTGATTCAAAATTGCGCGGTGTTTTCCTTGGATCTTTCCCTTTGGGGGATGATCCCGGACCGTCACCAATAGCCCGTTGAGTTGCTTCAGTGTGGCGTTAATTAACTACCTACCGTACACAATACTTGTCTCTTAGTATTCTTTTTAAAATACTTTTAATGCTTTTCCGTCAATATATTCGATTGACTGAATTCTTACTAATAAAGGTACGTAGGTAGTTGCTTAACGTCGCACTAGAGCAACACAACGGACTATTAACGACGGTCCGGGGTCAATCCCGATGGGTAAGATCAGAGAAGAACACGTCGTAATTTCGAGTCACCGTCTGATGACGAGATCAACACCAGAGCTGGCACCCCACTTTCGAAACTTTCATGCCACGCCAACGTGAGGACATTTGAGGTCACGATAGTTTGACGTGCACTAACCCCCATGTACACGACTAACTTTGGCTAGACCGAGTTTCAAACTGGCAACCCTCCGGTTGCTAATCCGTTGCTCTTCCAATTGGGGCTACTGTGGCCCTATAATCATATCAGTTGTGATTATGAGCTCCCTCCAAGGACTCCTGAATATCACGAGATTTCCAAGCAATGTAGTATAGCCTTCACTTCACAAGATGACTTAATAACCAAATCTATTTGTTCAAAGAATTCTGGGATTGGATGTTGAGGTTTTATGGCACAAAGTTAAAAAAGGACAAGCTGCGCCAAGCACAAGATAAACAATGAAAGCAATATAGATATAAAAGCTGTATAAAAAGGGGGTATAACACTCAAGTGCACGATATTTATGGTGTGGAAGATAGAAATTTAAGAAGCATACAGAATATTTTATGGATAGAAAATAAATTTATGGATACATACATTTATGGATAGATAAGAAATTTAAGAAGCATACAGCCTATGGTCATAAAAGGTAGGTAAACAAATTATAGCCTTAACCCTCCTGGTGGTTGTCTCGACGAAATATCTCGTCATTAGCAGAAAACTGGCCAGATCTTGATGGATTAGATATCCCGTCATTAGAATAAAACTGAACAGATCTTGTCATCATAAAAGAATCGACAATATCTTGATGACGATATATCTCGTCACTAGCAAAATTGGTCAGATCTTGATGGACGAAATATCTTGTCTACACCACTTGGAGGGTTAAACATGAATTTAATTTGTTGATGAATTAAACATGTTTTTTTTCAACATGGAAAGTAGTAAACAAATGGTTAATATAGAATAAATGTAAAGGGAGGGTTGAAAACATGTTGAACCACATGTACAATATAAAGAGTATGACGGTAAGAAACACTAATCATGTTTAAGAATCCAATGGTTCTTTACCCTCCAAGTTGTTTCGACGAGATATCTCGTCTATCAAGATCTGAAAATTTTGCTATTGACGAGATATCTCGTCGTCGAGATCCTGTCGATTTTATATGATGACGAGATCAAGATCTGGTCAGTTTTGCTAATGACGAGATACCTCATCTATCAAGATGTGGTCAGTTTTGCTAATGACCTCGTCGAGACAACCAAGAGTCTTAAGAAGAAATTTTCCCAGATTTGATACGAAGACGCTTTTTATGCAAAATTTATGCATAATCATTTATAGAATACGTAATTCCTTACATCGAATAGTGACTTTAAATTTGCTCTTCAATGAACGGTGCACAACTAAAGAGAATGGGGTTTTTTTTCGCAGTTGCTCATACATTTATTCGTTGATAAACCTAGAAGTTAATTTTTAGGTTTTTAAAATATCTTTTTTAATGCTTTTCAGAAAATATAATATTTCATTGATTGAATTCCTATTAATAGACCTGAACTCTATTAAAATACCTTTCATTCCGTTTTAATTTTATTTTCCATTTAAAATTTATACTTTCAAATATTATTGACTGAAGAGCTTTAAGAAGTATTTTAAATATGTTAATTTTATTTTCTACTAATAACGAATTAAATCTCCTATTAAGTCTCTTTTTACTGTTTTATTTTCATTTTATTTTTTAAATTTTTTATTTAAATACTTTTTACTTTAAAACATTATATTGACGGAAGAGCTTCAACCCTCCAAGTGTTTTCGACGAGATATCTCGTCCATCAGTCTTTCCAATTTTGCTAATGAAGCGATATCTTATCAAGATATTGATGATATTTTTATGATGACGAGATCACGATCTGGTCTGTTTTCTTCTAACGACGAAAGACGACGAGACCAAAACTTATTAAACCTTGTTGGACGAGATATCTCGTCCAACAAGATTTAATCAGTTTTGCTAATGACGTAATGAATCGTCGAGACAACCACCAGGAGGATTAAGAATGGGAAAGTACCAGCAAGCGATATCTCCCCGACCAAATCTTGTAAGTTTAAAACTGTACTTTTAAACAATTTTAGACGATGATTAAAAGCGGGGCATGCAATTAAAATATGAACAGTAAAATGAACATGTATGTCAAAATAGAATCCTAGGAAAGGTTATATTGGTCGTGTGAACCCTTCAGAGTGTTAAATCTGACATAATGATTAGTACTTGTGTGATCTGTGTCATTAGAGTGTTTACTCACAATAATCAAAAAGGATTTACAATAAATTTTAATTTATGGTGTCCGATTAGTCATGCTTTTTTAAAGTTCAAAGTATACTATTTCTTTTCCTTTTTAAGATAATACAACTTTTAGAAACACATTTTAAAACAAAGCGTCACTAAAAACTATTATAATTTATTAAAAAATTGGAAAAATTAGGTAAAAAAAAAGACGTTAACGAAAAACATTACAAATGGAAAACTTATGAGAACATTTGCTTAAAACTTTGCATAGTCTCCTGAATACCTTAGGGCCTTAACTAAAAATATGCAATATTGTTTTCCATTCATGAGATACTAAGAATAATGTAGAAGAAACCAAGGATTTTTTTTAAACTTTTCCTTGCGGCACAACAATGAAATCTCTTTAAAAAGTTTTCCCTTTCAAGATGACTCATATCCTAGTTCAGGCTCCAAAACAAATATAAAAGTCAGTACACCAAATTTCATTCAAAAATATGTAGTACGTCTTTAGTTATCGGGCCGCGGTGGCCCGGTTGGAAGAGTAACGAACTTGCAACCGAAGGGTTGCGAGTTCGAATCCAGCCAAACACCGTCGTGTACAAAGGGGGCTGGTGCACGTTAAATCTGTCGTGGCCTCAAATGTCCTCACGTTGGCGTGGTGTGGAAGTTTGGAGAGTGGGGTGCCAGCTCAGGTGTTGCCTCGTCATCTGACCATGGTTCAAAATTACGTGGTGTTGTCCTCGGATCTTTCCCTTTGGGATTGATCCCGGACCGTCACCAATAGCCCATTGTGTTGCTCCAGTGTGACGTTAATTGAAATACCCCCCCCTCTTTAGTTATCTGTTTTCTCGGGTAAAAATTTTCTCAAAACCACAGTAAGAGAAAAGTGCATTTCAAGATTTGAAAACGAAAAAGCAGCTGTCAAGATCAATTCAAATTGCTATATATCCGCTTCTATTCACCGTAGACAAAATATAAACAGTTTTGTAAGGAAAAAGTCCAAATATTAAGAACGTTGAATAAAATGAAACATGAAATCTTAGTCAAAAATCGACTTTTCAACGTTGTCAGATTTCATATGATAATTTTCAGAACTTCCTTCCAGTAGAAGTTAGCCATTTTTTTATGCAAAAGATGTCTGAAAATTGCGAATATTAAATAAAACTACAAAAGGGTAAGAGCTAAAATTGTAGTCATGAAACTCCTTTCAAAGAGGCCTTAACTATCACATTTCCACAAAGAACAAGCAGAAACCTCAATATAAAGTCCATAGTAGATTCTAAATATGATTTTTCGGGTATATGCTTCTGAAGTCGTTTTTTGCATAACCATTCTGCAGACAAACCCTTATTCTATTATGGATGAAAATGACCCGAATCGCTATGAAAGGTCATCCAATTCCTCTGAGACAGCTCGAGTCTCCTATTTTATGCAACTTGGCAATTAGGTAAGTAGTTTTGTAACCTTCATTTTTTGCTTGCCCGCACAAACATTGATCTGTTTCATGAATCCCTATAACTCGAGCTTGCTTTGCCGATGCCAATCGGGTGCAATACTGCAATATCCCGCTTTGCAGTATTGCATTTGTAGTAAAAAGATGGCCTTAATTGGAACACTGCAATTTAGGTATTTCTATATTTCAGGCTAAATTTTTTATGCTAATTTTTGGGACTTCCTTCTATGATTTCTTTATGGAGGAAAATTCTGAAAATAACGGTTATCAAATAAAACTACTAAAAGGTAGGAGTTGAAATTTTGTCATAAAACAACTCAATTGATTTAGTTTTCATCAAAGTACACTGCTGGCCACCGTAAATGCAACACCCTGAAGGAAGCATGCAAATAATATGAAATTTACAACATGCATTAGCGGAGGTGAGATATGCAAATGATTAGAATTTCAGCGCAGACGCACATCACGCGCGCCTGTGGCGCCACTTCAAAGCGCTATTTAAGGCTTGGAGATTTCGACGATTTCAAGTACGGCAATTGTGTTTTTCTTGTGGTTTTTTCAAAAAAACGATCAATTATACATCGTAGAAAACAGCGATCATCTTTTGATCAAGTATCCGAGTTCGACAGTGGAAGGATAGTGGCCTACCGAGATTGTGGATTATCTTTCAGGGAAATCGGTAGTCGTGTTGGACGAAACCAAACAACTGTAATGCGGATATGTGATCGTTGGATGCAGGAGGGTACGACGGACCGACGTGTTCGATCGCATCCACCTCAGTGCACCACTTCACGTGATGACAGGCATATTGTGCGTATGGCAGTGACGGATCGCTCAGCCACATCACGAACCATAGCACAGCACATTCAGTCTGTACCGCATCATCCAGTGTCTGCGCGTACCATTCGACGCCGTTTACAGCAGAGTGGTCTGTCCGCAAGACATCCATTGCTTCGTCTACCCTTGACGCAGAACCACAGACGTTTCCGCCGCCAATGGTGCGATGAAAGAAGGATGTGGACGGCAGAATGGAATGAAATTGTCTTTACTGACGAGTCACGCTTCTGTCTGCAACACCACGATGGTCGGATTCGAGTCTGGAGACACCGTGGAGAGAGGATGCTGAACAGCTGCGTTATGCACCGCCACACTGGTCCTGCACCGGGTATTATGGTATGGGGCGGTATTGGATATCACTCGCACTCCTCTAGTACGCATTGCCGGTACTTTAAACAGCCAACGCTACATCTCCGAGGTGTTGGAGCCAGTTGTCCTTCCTTACCTTCAGGGCTTGCCCACAGCCATATTTCAACAGGATAATGCGCGACCACACGTGGCACGCATTGTCCAAGGGTTCTTCGTCAATCGCCAGATTGAATTGCTTCCCTGGCCAGCTCACTCTCCGGATCTTTCGCCGATAGAAAACATGTGGTCCATGGTTGCTCAACGATTGACCCAGAATACATCCCCAGCTGCCACACCAGATCAACTTTGGCAACGTGTGGAAGCTGCTTGGTCTGCTGTACCCCAAGAACACATCCAAAGTCTCTTTGAATCAATGCCGAGGCGTGTGGTAGCGGTGATCTCCAACAATGGCGGCTACTCTGGCTACTGATTTTGGCAGGAACCACACTTCACAGAAGTCTATAAATTTAATCATTTGATACTTGGTCAACATGTTATCTACAAAATAAATTTTGTTGTGATATCTCTTGTCTTTCTTGGTGTTGCAATTTGGGTGGCCAGCAGTGTATATCAAGGTTTGTTGATATTTTTCAAATGTTAGTTCTAAATTAATATGGATGGTTCACCTGAAGAAAATTAGAGGAAAATTTCAAAGGATATTTTAAAGGAGGAAGTGATGGTGATGGGTCAGGGCGTCATCAGGGATGAACCTGACCCAGACAACACAAAATGGTGTTTTCTACGTATGGGCAGCAGTTCACTTTTCTCGCACTCATAGTCTAGGTCAGGCTCCTCCCTGATAACGCCCTGACCACCAACATCACTTCCTCCTTTTTATTCTTTGAAATTTCCCTATAGTTTTCTTTAGTTGAATTATTATCTTACTCGCCATGCTGTCTTGCGGTTTGATCGCACATACATGGTGAGTTCTGTTGGATTAATGTTTATTTCCCGTCTTTTCTAATATTGTGTATATATGTATATCTCATTTTTAAGTGAATACCTGGCTTTGCTCCCCTTGAAAAAGTAAGCAGACTCACTCAACATTTACATATTTTATTTCATCTTGTTTCTCGGGGAAATCTATTCTTAGGGTAGCTTTACTGATTATTTCCCTTTATTTGTTCTCTGCGGCTTTCAGCGCTGTTCATCTAAAGGGTCAATATTATTGTCAATACTATTGTTGTTATTTTGCTCCACTTTTTTGTTCTGGTTTTTTTCTTGTTATTACTTGCATTTTGTTTTTGTTTTTAATTGGTTTCTCTTTTTTGATTTGTGGTGATGGTCTATATGTATATATACATATATATACGTATATGTTTATATGCAATGTCTCTTTAATAGTATCCTGAATACAAAGTATCAGCGAGGTAGGTGGAGTTATTTAGAAGACATAAATAGGTCTGGGGTTTTTCGATTTGTCACTCTTTTGTCAATTCCTTGCAAAAGAGGGACCGCTGTAGTCCGGTTGGAAGAGTAACGGACTAGCAGCGAGAGGGTTGCAAGTTTGAATCCAACCAAAGACCGTGTACAAAGGAGGCTCCTGCACGTTAAATCTGTCGGGGTCTCAAATGACCTCACTTTGGCGTGGTGTGGATGTTTGGAGAGTGGGCAATAGAATGGTTCCAAAGGATTCTATTTTAAGAAAAGTAGCAATAGTATTGTCCAAAGTAGTATATTCCAAAAAGGATTCTACTTTATAAAAAGTAGCAGTAGAATTATTCCAAAGGATTCTATTTTAAGAAAAGGAGCAATGGAATCATTCCAAGTGATTCTATTCTACATAATGAAACAATAGAACCTTTCCAAAGATTTCTGTTCTGAGATAAAGACCAATAGAATCTTTCTAAGACTGGGATAGAATCCAAGGGTTCTTCAAAAAATGTGATTATTTAGTCATTAAGTATGTTTCGTCGTAAAAGCAACACTACATTACTCACTAAACTCGCGACACTCAAAGGGCGGATCGAAGCATTTTTCTTTATTTCCAAATAAATCGAATTGGGGTTGCATAAAAGCTTTAATAGTATTGCCAAAGCATTACAAAAACAGGATTTCTTTAATAAATTTGTCTCCCTTTTACGCTCTTATCAACCGAAAATTGTTCAATTTTCCCTCCAAAACTGCCTTATGAAAAATGAGCAACCTAATTATTTGCGTCTGAATGAGGGAGGAAATTGAAAATCGACCTGGCGAGAATCATTTTTACAGAGCATATTTATCATTTTTATTCTTCAGGAGAAAGAAACGGGCACGAGTTCTACCGGCTAAATTGAAAATGCGATTGAGGGCAATGAAAGAATTTCGATTCAGAAATAGGAGCGGTTTTCTCTTTTTTCACAACAACCGTGAATGATGTCGGTGGAATATGAGATAAATTCGGAATAACGTATGTGATTTTTAATCCCCGCATTGTCGTGGAAGGTGTTCATAACGGAATAAAAGTATTAATCCACCATTCCAAAGCGTTGGTGTACTTTACTAACAGTATTTTTTATCCAACATCGTTTAGATCTAAAACCATCACATTCTCCTATGCCTGTTCAGGATCGAGGTAACATTATTTGGAAGTGTAACGGATTACCAACCGGAGGGATGCGAGATCGAAACTAGGTCTAATCAAAAGCCGATGAGGACAACACCTCAGCTGGTACCCCACTCTCCAAACTTAAACACCTCACCAACGTGAGGACATTTAAGGTCACGGCAGATTTAACGTGCACCAGCCCCGTGTACACAACGGCCTTTGACAGGACCTAGTTACGAACTCGCAACCCTCCCGTTGCTCTTTCAACTGGGCTACCACGGCCCGACAAGTGTTATGAGACACTATCAGTTTAACCCTCTGAGGGTCACGAGATTTTGGAGTAGTGTAAGGTTACTCCAACCCCACAATAACCCTCCGAGTGGTTTCGACGAGATTTCTCGTCCATCTCTTCAGTTTTCATCTGGTCAGTTTTCTTCTATTGACGAGACCCCGAGAGCTTGATGAAAGATGTATCTCGTCCATCGAGATCTGGGCAGTTTTTTCTAATGACGAGACGCCGAGAACTGGATGGAAGATGTATCTCATCCATCGATATCTGGTCAGTTTTCTTCTAATGACGAGACGTCGAGAGCTTGATGGAAGATGTATCTCGTCCATCGAGATCTTGACAGTTTTCTACTAGTGACGAGAGGCCGAGAGCTTGATAGAAGATGTATCTTGTCCATCGAGATCTGGTCAGATTTCTTCTAATGACGAAACGCCGAGAGCATGATGGAAAATGTATCTCGTCCATCGAGATCTGGTCAGTTTGCTAATCTACCTCACCGAGAAGTAACGTCCTAAGGTAACTCGGAGACATGAGAGAGGGTTAAGGATTAAATTACCACACTTTTCTATAGAATCCATGGATTCTTTCAACTTTTAGAAAGATTCTATTGGTCCTTTCCTTTGAATAGAATGATTGGAATGATTCTATTGGCCCATTTTGTTAAATAGAGTCCCTTGAAAAGATTCTGTTGGGCCTTTCCGTAGAATAGAATCTTTGAGAAAGATTCATTTGCTTATTTCCTTAGAATTTTTTGGAAGGATTCTTTTGCTTATTTCTAGGAATATAATATAATACTTTGGAGAGATTATTTTGCTCTTTTCCTTAGAATAGATTCCTTTGGAAAGATTCCTAGAGCATTTTTCTTAGAATAAAACTCTTTGGAAAGAATCTATTGTTCCTTTCTTTAGAATTGAATACTTTAGAAATCTTCTATTGCTCTTTTCTTTGTAATATAATCCTTTGGAAAGATTCCATTGCTCATTTCATTGGAATAAAAAATCCTTTAGAAACATCCTATTGTTGTTATCCTTATAATAGTATCCTTCGGGCAAATTCTATAGCAGTTTTCCTTAAAATAAAATCCCTTGAAAAGAGTCTATTGCTCTTTTCCTTAGGTTAGAATCCTTTGCAGACTCTGTTACTCCTTTTCTTAAAATAGAATCCTTTGGAAAGATGTCATTGTTCATTTCCTTAGAATAAAAGTCATATGGAAAGATTCTATTGATCAAAAAGGTTAAAATTCGTTATAAGTCATGCAGGGAAGACTGCAGGTTGCAAGGTGGAATTATGCGTGTGCCCCACTCAGAGGCTTAAATGAGCGGTCGGGTTGTATAGAGCAGGCCACCAAAGTGCAATGTCTTTAGGGAATGATTATATTGGTCCTTTCATTAGATTATGTCTGGCAAAATTCTTTTACTCCTTTCCTTAGAATAGAATTTTTGATATTTCAAACAACTTAATGAATCTCTTATCAATAAAAACAAATGTGGTACTGGAAAAGTATAAAAAATGTACGAGCTATCAAAAAACAAGTACACCTAATTCTGTTTTTACACGATAGATACGTTCCTGAAGAATACGTGTAAAAAAAAATTCTTGTGAAAAAAGACATTGTATCTATGGAAGAAAAGAAGATTGGTTCCGGATCTAAAAATCAGTAAAAATAATTTTAAAAACCATATGAAAATATTCGTTTTAAGCTTATTATTTTATTTCAACAAAATACACATGTAATAATATGTAATGAAAATGAAAAAAATTCTGCATGACAAAAAAATCTGTTTTACATCCCCTGTCATCCAACCTGTACTTGCAGAAAATTCATACTTTCTGTTTAACTGAGATGAAGTGCTTGGCTCCTTTTCTTTAATCTGTCTATAAATTCTTAGTGCTGTTTGCTTGATGGCATTTCCATCTACTGGTACTCTTTTTTGTGACTTATCTTCTATCCATATTACCAGAGCCTTTTCCATCTTTTCCTTGACAATATCTCTTGTATATGATGATGAATTAACACTTACTTTTGTTCCAGAACATACCGACTTCCTAATTGCAGCTTCATTTTTCTTAATTGTTCTTATGGTAGCTTCATGTACACCAAAATGCTTTCCTACAGACGTAGCACCTTGTTCAGTTGTAAGACGATCTAAAATTTGAATTTTAAGTTCCAAAAAAATCGCTTTCCTTTTCATTTTGGTAATGGGTGAATTATGTGAATTATAAGGGCTGCCGAAAAATATCAAATTAAAATTACTAAATAAAGGTATGAAAAATTTGTAAACTTGCAATTTATTGATTTTCGGCAAAATTTATAAATTTATGTGTGCACAAATTTCACTATAGATTCTTTCACTTTAAAATAGAGCTACATACTAAATATCCTCCGAAGATACAGTGCACGAATACGGTAGATGTGCACCAAATTCAATAATAAAAACGTTATGTAATGTAGCTAGAGGAAAGCAGGCGTTTTAAAACACGCACACTAGCTGTTATACATATAGAAAATAGAAATGATCTACAACGCCACAAATAAAATTTTGTTTTCTTAGAATTTAGGCAAAAAATTGTTAGAAATTGGATTGGACCGCTCGTGTTAAATCAAAATGACTCGCGTAAAAGGAGAATGAAATATTTATTTTCAATTCGTGTTAAATCAAATTCATGTAAAAAGAAGTTCGTGCAAAAACAGAATTAGGTGTATTATAATTATTAATACCGCTTTAAATTTAGGGCCGCTAGCCCACTTGAAAGAGAAACGGAAGGTTGCGAGTTTGAAACTCGGTCCAGCCAAAGACCGTTGTGTACACGGGGCTGGTGCACATTAAATCTGTCGTGACCTCGAGTGTCCTCACATTAGCGTGGTGTGGAAGTTCGGAGAGTGGGGTGGCAGCTCAGGTGTGGTTCTCGTCATCTGACCGTGGTTCAAAATTACGAGGCGTTGTCCTTGGATCTTTCCCTTCGGGACTGATCCCAGACCGTCACCAATAACCCATTGTGATGCTCCAGTACGACGCTAATTCAACTATCAACCACCCTACCGTTAGGAACCTTTGCTACATTAACCTAAAGACATTTCATCATTTATCCTATAAGTTGGAGTGTTGCGAGTTTGTAACTCTGTCTAGCCAAAGACCGTCGTGTACAAGGAGACTGGTGCACGTTAAATCTGTCGTGGCCTCAAATGTCCTCACGTAGGTGTGGTGTAGAAGTTTGGAGAGTGGGATGCCAGCTCAGGTGTTGTTCTCGTCATCTGACCGTGGTTCAAATTTAATAAGCGTTGGCTTTGGATATTTCCCTTCGGGATTGATCCCGGACCGTCGTCAATTGCCCGTTGTGTTGCACCATTGCGACGTTAGTTAACTACCTACCGCTTTAAATTTGCATTGGGGTGAAGGTACTTCATATTTTCTTTGGGTCTTAGAACCCAATGTCATCAGACTCAAGATAAGATTGATTGTCTCATGTTAGTGAGATACATAAGCTTGGTGTTTTTACTATTGGGTCAGGTGCGAATGAAATATACGGAAAATGACCATCACACTTCGATGGTGATAACTGAAAAATGAAGTACCTGACCTACTCGAAATAATCTCCCTCTGAATTGACACACTGTTGCCACTTGTCTGACAAGGCCATGATCCCGGAACGAAAACAGTCTCGTGGCTGGGATGCGAAGAAGTCATCAACTGCACGGCGAACCTCCGTATCTTGGGTGAACCGTTTGCCAGACAGAAAGCGATCCAGGTGACGAAACAGATGAAAATCTGTAGGTGACAAGTCAGGGGAATAGGGGGATGAGGCATCGCTTCGTAGCCCAACTCACGTAGTGTCAGCATCGTCCGTTGTGCGACATGAGGACGGGCGTTATCTTGCAAAAGGAGAACGCCATGCCTGTTTACCAAAGCCGGTTGTTTCACCATCAATTTCCGGTGCATCTGTCGTAATTCATCACAATATCGTTCTGAAGTGATGGTTTGGCCACTTGGCAGGAAACTGCAATGAATTATTCTAGCTGTAGACCACCATAAAAGGAGCATAACCTTCCTGGGATGTAAGGGTGGCTTGGGATGACGTCCCGGGGGCTGTGCTTTGCTCAACCATTGTGCACATCGTTTCCGATTGTTATAAAGGACCCATTTCTCGTCGCAGGTAACGATTCGCTGCAGTAGATGTTCTCTTTCATTCCTGGAAAGGAGCGATGCACAGACTTCCAAACGTCTCATCTTGTTGGCAATTGTCAATTCATGAGGCACCCAATAATCCATCTTTTTTATCTTACCCAGTGCAGCCAGACGGCGAACAATTGTAATGTGGTGGACACCTAGCTCGGTCACTATCTCACATGTTTTCCGCGGTTCAGCTTCAACCACACTTAGCAGAACATAGTCAGAAACTGCAACTTCTCGGTGACCTCGTGGTTCGTTTTTCAGGTCCATACCTCCACTTCGAAACTTCGCAAACCATCACCGAATGCTTCGTTCATTGGCTGTATTCTCCCCGAATGCTGTGTTAATGTTTCGAGCAGCAACTGCAGCAGAATGTCTCAGTTTAAATTCGTAAAGGAAGATGACTCTCAAATCTGAGTCTTCCATGTCGAATTTGAAAGTCTGGAACTTTTACTTCACACGAGTGATAGCTATTTATAGTAGCTCTGGTGATGTAAGATTGCGGAAGCTTGTAGGTAGATACTTTTAGCTGTATGGTGGCCATTCCCAGAGCTATTTCTCATCGGACATTTCATTCGCACCGACCCAATATAAATTATTTTGATTTCAGACACTCTTTAGTTTGCTCAAGTCCTCACATTTTTTGGTATTGATTATTTCTTTTTTTATGTGGAATGTCACTTACAGCGCCATAGTCTTATTCACCAAGCATAAAGATGAAAATGCTATCATCTCTTGGGTCAAACCGGATGAATTCGGGTTTTTGACTATCATCACACACACATCATGGTTGCTTTGACTTTAATAATATTGAGACACCTCATTTTGTATTCAGAGCAGTTCTAACTCATACACGACCCACACCTCCTATCTTACCGGCCCGAGGTAGCACGGTTGGAAGAGTAACGGACTGGTTACCGGAGGGTTACGAGTTCGAATCCAACCAAAGACCGTCGTGTCCACGACAGATTTAACTTGCACCAGCCCCCGTGTACACAACGGTCTTTAGTTGGACCTAGTTTTGAACTCACGACCCTCCGTTGCTAATCCATTGCTCTTCTAACTGGGCTACCAAGGCCCTCTATTTCAAGGAAATTACCATTAAAATCTTTTCAAAGGATTCAATTCTAAGCAAAGGAGCAGTAAACTCTTTCCATAGGATTCTATTCTAAGGAAATGAGCAATATTTAGTATATTTCCAAAGGATTCCTTTCTGAGGAAAGTAGAAGCAAAATCTCTCCAAAGGATACCATTCTAAGGACAGGAGAAGCAAAATCTTTTCAAAAGATTCCATTCTAAGGACAGGAGAAGCAAAATATCTCCAAAGGATTCTATTCCAAGGGAAGGACCAATAGAATCATTCCAAAGGATTATAGTCTAAGGAAACGACCAATAGAGTATTTCTAAACGCAGACTGAATTCCTAATGTGGTTATTTAGTCATAAATGTGTGATATGGGTGAAAGCAATTCCACGCTTCTCGGAAATCTCGTGACGCTCAGAGGGTTAATAAATGCAAAACCCTCTCGGGCCAGATAAAAGCAGCCCGTGGGCCGTAAATTGCGTACCCTGGTTCTATATGAATCCTATACACGTACTGACACTGTTCATAGCTTTTTACGAACAGAAAAACAGTCACGATTATGTGATGTATTTCTTGAATAAAAAATGTCAACTTTCATCTTTGGAGGTAGGTAGTTGGTTAATTAACGTCGCATTGGAGCAACACAACGGGCTATTGGCGAAGGTCCGGGATCAATCCCTACGAGAAATATCCAAGGATAATGCCTTGTAATTTTGAATAACGGTCGACGAGGTAAACACCCAAGCTGGCACCCCACTCTCCAAAATTCCACACCTTTCATCATTTGAGGTCACGACATATTTAACGTTCACCAGCCCCCGTGTACACGACGCTTTGGTTGAACCGAGTTGCGGGCTCGGAACCTTCGGGTTACACTTCCAACTGGGCTACCGCTGCCACTGAATCTGGCCTTTCACAAGTCTGTTATTTTCGGCTCTTAACTTACTCTGGCTGTTAATCTTAATTAGAACAACCTGATTCGTCTTAATTAAGTTTGAATGGATGGCAAATTAGTTTTTAACCAAATAATCATCCTACTTTAATAATTATCTCTTTTTTAAATTCAATAAATAACTGCATGCCGAAACATCTTTATTTTCTGATTTTAATCCATCATAATTAACCACAGCCCGCAATTTTAAATTGATTACAATTTCAATTTCGCATATATATTCATAACTCTCTAAAATATTTTTTTACTGCGTAGTAAAATTTTTCATTCTACTGAAGACTTATATATCCCACTCAATTTTCGAATCCCCCAACTTCGAAGCATTCGAAAATATTCTTAGGAATGAAATAAACTTTTCGCCTTAATGCCCCCGAAATTTCCCCCCTAAAAGAAAAAAAGATAATTTGTCATTGTTAAACACATAACCATCTTAATAGAGCTGACAAATAACTTCAGTAGTTATTTTCCATTAGATTAAAAGACGCAGTGCAAAACTTCGTATTAGTAGATTTAATGGATAACGTATTTTTTCAAACATTTAACTAGACCCTAATGAAGCGTAAGGCTTAAAAGTATCTTTAAGCGACTACTAATTTAAAAGTGTAGAAAAGAGATTTTTCTTTGGTTACTTCTTAATAGGTATTTAAAGTTTTTTCCCGTCTTTCTTTTTCCAGGCTGGCTCGGTTCCAGGTTTCCTTTTCCGACGTAAAAACCAGGAGAAAGAAATGCTAATTCTTATTAATGATATCCTAAGTTTTATCTCTTTGACAAGCACTCTCTTAGGCTAAGAGAAAATTCTGATATCCTGCTGTTCCTTTGTGAAATATCATTTGGGATTTTCTACCTTTAAAGTGTTGCTCATGAATTGAAAAGTTTTCTTTGGTTTCTTATTTAGGTTTTCTTGAGCCTCTGTTGAAAATTTAAACAATGTTGCTGCATAATCGCTTTTTGCTTAAATTGAAGATTTAATTTAAGGTCTGTCTACTGCGGAATAGTAAACAAGTATTTCAATCGCTTCATCCTGATTCCAACATGGATTCGAATTTTTTGTGTACTTCCTTATTTAATTATTATGGAGCTCCGTTGAAATTTTAAAGTGATGCTGAATAATGGCTTTTTAATTCTAGTTAATCCTAAATTAAATTATTACTACTGCATGGTAAACATTTCAATCGTTTCATCCTGATTCCTACAGATGAATTCTAACATATATTTGAAGTTATTGTTTACTTCCTTACTTAATAATTTTGGAGCTTCTGTTAAAATTTTAAACAACGTTGCTGACTAATGGATTTTTTACTTCTAGTTTAAGCATTTCAAGGGTTTCATCCTGATTCCTACAGATGAATCCAAAAGTGTACTGGATAAGGGTTTTGTGCGTACTTTAGCTTTTTAGAATAACTGTTGAGTTCAAATAGCGTTGCTACCTATTTGCTTTTGTTCAAATTGAACCAATTAAGGTCTGCCTACTGAGGAATAATAAACAAGCATTTCAATTGTTTCATCCTGATTCCTACAGATGAATTCCTACATGAAATCGAAGTTATTGTGTACTTCCTTATTTAATAACTTTGGAGCTCCTGTTCAAATTTTAAACAGTGTTGCTGAATGATGGCTTTTCATTTCTAGTTAACCCCAAATTAAATAATTACTACAGCATGGTAAACATTTCAAGCTTTCGCCTTGATTCCTACAGATGAATTCCTACACGTATTCGAAGTTTTGTGTACTTCCTTATTTAATAATTTTGGAGCTCTTGTTGAAATTTTAAAGTGTTGCTGACAAATTGCTTTTTACTTCTAGTTAACCACAGATCAAAGTATTAGTACTGTATAGTAATAAACATTTCAAACGTTTCATTCTACAGATGGTGACGGATGTGCAAAGTGAATTGGATAAAAATTTTGTGTTGCTCAGCATTTCCATATTTCCTGGAAGTTTAAACAGTGTTGCTGCCTATTTGCCTTATGTTCAAGTTGAACCAATTAAGGTCTGTCTACTGCTTAATAATAAACAAGCATTTCAATCGTTTCATCCTGATTTCTAAAGACGAATTCCTCCATGGATTCGAAGTTGTTGTGTACTTCCCTATTTAATATTTTTAGACCTCAGTTAAAAGTTTAAACATCGTTACTGAGACTAATGGCTTTTTGTTCAAATTGAGCAAACTAAAGTCTGACTACTGCTTACTAATAAATATTTAAAGCACTTCATCCTGATTCCTAAAGATGAATTGGAAAATTGTGAAATTCCTTATTTAATCTTCTCCAAAATCCTGTTGAATAATATTGCTTTCGTTCGAATTGAACAAAGTAAGGTCTGACTACGGCGCAATAATAAAAACGATTTTCAAATATTTCATCCTGATTCCTACAGATGAATTCCTTATGGATTGAAAATTTTTGTGTACTTCCTTATTCAATGTTTTTGGGTATCTTGTTGAAAGTTTAAGCAGTGTTGTGGTCTAATTGACTTTTGTTTAAATTGAACAAACTAAGGTCTGACTACGGTGCAATAATAAACAGGATTTTCAAACATTTCGACCTGTTTCCTTCAAATGGATTCCTCTTGAAAAGGGGTTACATAAAATAATGGTTGAGAAAAATAAGCTGCATAGTTTCTCACACGCAGGAAATGCGAGTCGATTTATAGAAAACAAAATTCCGAAAAAACACTCCGAGAATTTTTGTTATTCTCATCGAACTGACGATTCAATTGTTTTCTAACTAAATACGGACATTAATTTCCTGGTCTTATGGCAGTGACAAAACTACTTTCCTGAGTGTGCTAAGATCTGGAAAACTTTTTCACCAATTGCTTCTTTTTGTGTTCTTAAACAGGAGGTGATAGCTTTTCCAAGAAGAAATGTGTCGTTCTCATCGTTCCTTCGCCAACAGTCGAAGAATGGATGGATTGAAACTTCTGCAGTGAGGTGATGAGATATATTGAAGTCACATTGTCATATCCGATGATGAATCGTGCAAAAGAACTGATTTTTTCCCTGCTATACTGTTTCTTTCTCTTGCTCGGTTTTTTGTAATGCTTTGGATGCGGATTTCAGCAGCTCAGACCAGAGTTTTCTTTGATTCCATGTAAGTTTCTTTTACGAGAAAACCTCCACAATGTCGAGTATCTATTCCTTTATAAAGAGCCTTCTTTAGTGTTGTAGATGTGTTCAAATGTATTGCATGAGTATTGAAATACATTAGGGTGTTACAATTTACAATAAAGTATGCATGTAGTATGTGTAATACTGTATGCATGCAAGTATGTAGTACTGTATAAGTAAAAGCATGTAGCATTGTGTATAAGTACGAGCATGTAGCATTTTTTATACATACAAGTATGTAAAGTTGTATATACATACAAGTATGTAGCATAGTATATATACGTACAAGTATGTAACATTGTATAAACACAAAAGTACATAGCATTGTATACACACAAGTACGAAGCATTGTATATACAAATAAGTACGTGGCATTGCATATACATACACGTGTGCAGCATTGTATATATATATAAATATATTGTATGTAGCATTGTGTATACATATAAATATATCTCATGTAGCATTGCATATACATATAAATATATTGCATGTAGCGTTGTATATACATACAAGTGTGTAGCATTGTATATACATACAAATACATTGCATGTAGAATTGTATATACATATAAATTTATTACATGCAGCATTATAATACCAACTGTGAATATAAGTCGAAGTATACATGGAAATCAGTATATTTTGAATCTCTGTGTGTATGTGTGTGTGTGTGAACTTTTATATCAATTAAATCTCATTGGGTGAAATTCTGTTTCATACTATTTTTAAGGAATGTATAGCATTTAACAAATATGAATTATCAGTTGTAAATTTTATTACTGTAAAATATTTCGTAGCAAAATAATAAAGTGTAAGGTTGATATGAGTTTAATTTGTAACAGTCTTTTAGTTTGGACATCAATATAAATTAGTTTCTGTAAACCTTTAGTTTAATTAGTTTGCATACAACACAGAAAATACTGCGTTAATATGAAGAATGCGAGATTCCATTTGTTAGTATAGTTCCTTTGTTAGTAGAGTTAGTAGAGTTGCGTTCCTCCAGTTCGACTCTAATTCAACTACTACCAAGCAGCTTACCATTAGGAAGCTTTCCTAACATTAACCTAACGACATTTAATCATATATTCCATAAGTTTACTCTTTTTTGTTTCGAGGAAATTATGAGGTTGTTTCAAAATGCATAATATCCATCAGAGAATGAGCTGCAACTATTCAACTCTTAACACAACAATCGCACTTCGCCATAATATGAATAAATAATTGGAATGGGACGGAATAAGGCGTTGTTCCATGAACTCCTTGAATTACCGCGTTTGAATTTTTAATTTATAAATAATTAGCTATGCTGTGTCTCGGCATGTCTCTCTTAAAACACACACGTACTGATGTTTTTTCTAAAATTTATCCAACCTTAACTTTATGTTTTCTTTTAAAAATTATCCTTATAAATTATTCATTGATATCGAGCCTTGTTTTTATTGATGTTTCTTATGCAAGGCGATTCGTGGTTCCCTAACTAAACTTTAAAGGGTGGTAGGTAGGTATTTTAATTAAAGTTACACTGGAGCAACACAACGGGATATTGGTAAAGGTCCGGGATCAATCCCAAAGGGAAAGATCGAGGATAACACCACGTAATTTTGAACCACGGTCAGATGACGAGGCAACAGCTGAGACGGCACCTCACTCTCCATACTTCCACACCACGCCAACACTCCAACGTGAGGACATTTAACCCGTTTTATCCCAATTTATTTATTTTGTTCAAATTTGAGAAGAATCATATTTTCTGAGGTTAATTAAACCTAAATAAACTAAATATAACAAAATTTGAAAAAAATTTATATTTTATATAAGAAATCTGACCCGTCCTCTAAATAGGACACTGGGATAAAGGGGATGCAATTTGCACTTACATGTTTTAGTGTTCTCTTCATTAGTGAAAAGCAATTTCGAGTAGTTTTACTTTATCCAAATAATACTTTCTTATTTACATGAGAGTTCAATTTTCAGTTGAATTTGACTCTAATCTTGGTGGAAAGGCCCAAAGCAAGCCTGACAAAGTGTTTTGTTGCATTTCCCACAATATGTTTTGGGTTTTCCTTTGCAGCCCTCTCTTTGACAACGACGCTGTTTTTCCCTCTTTAGTAGAAAATGGCCAACACCATCTTTACAGATGTCTTCTTTTGCACTAGAATGTACAGAAGATATCCTGGGTCTACCTCTTATTCTGATCAGTCTTTTTGAGATAAACTGTTGTTATAGCTCTTCGGAACTCCTTCACGTTTAGGGCATCACTTTTGTTGACAGCTTTGTGGATTATCCATGCATTTACCACTGCCATGTCCAGTGTACGAATGAAAAGTGGCCAGTACCACTTTTTTCCACGAATTTTAATTGCATATAGTCCAACCAACCAGTCGTGGTGATCCACACCGCCCATATGTTTGTTGTAAGAATTTATCAAATTAGGAATCTTCACGTTAACTTTATCGTTGTGTCCTTTTACTTGCCTCTTCACATCAAAGAATGGTTCTAAAGTGCTGAAATTTGTAGCAACAGTGATAGTACTATTGTCATTCCATCGCACCAGGAAAATCTCGGAATTCTTGTCAAATGCAAAATCAGACGTGCCTCTTTCTTTCTTCCGCATAGACTTAGATTCTTCTAAAGGACATTCATGGTTTATCCGATTTTCTCGTATGGTTCCTGTGGCTCGATAACCCTGTTCACCAAGACTTTTCAAAAGATCAATGCTGGTAAAAAAGTTATCAAAATATAAAGTGTAGCTTGAAGGATTCACAATATTCTCTGTCAGTTTCATCACAACCCGGGTACCAAGAGGAGTATCATTTCTTGCATCAGATTCTTTACCGCAGTAGAGAGAAAACTTGTAACAATATCCTTCGCTTCCACAGAGAGCCCAAAGTTTGTATCCAAAACGTATTGGCTTGCCTCGGATAAACTGTTTCAGACTATTCCTACCGTAGTACATGATAATCATTTCATCAATGCTTAGATTTTCTGAGAAGTGTCCGAACTTCATAAAATTATTATTGAGCATGGCAAACAAAGGTTTGAGCATGACAAACAAAAAACCTTGAAAGATCGATCCTGGGGATGCTGACTTACAGTTCCATTGTCCACAAAGTGTAAATAAGATTTCAACTTTTGGAAGCGGTTTCGTGACATGGCATTTTTCACCAGGGTAATGCCAAGGTCTTCAGCATCTGACCAGTAGTCACGTTCACAGGTATTTGAATGATAACCAGTTAGAAGCAAAATTCCTACAAAAACGCGTATTTCGTTAGCAGTGGTCAAGAAATCGTGTTCGTTTTTTACATCTGTTGCATATGGTACAGTTTCTTTTACTATGAGATCGTAAACTTCATTGGAATAAAACTGCTCAAAAAGCTCTGCTGGAGTTTTATCTTTCAATGCAGTTTCCATCTGCTTGAGCAAGTCACTTGCAGTTGAATCAGCTTGTATTTCGCATTTTGTATATTGTGGTGATTTATTCTTTATCCAAGATGACTGATGTTTTTTAGCTTTCTTTCTGCGCTTTGTTGTCGAAACACTTGAGCTTGTGGACGGTTCAGGCTGGAAACTGTCTCCAGTTCTAACCTCCAAAGACCCAGGAACGTCGTTTACAATAATCTTACCAGTATTTACTTCATTGTAATCCCCTTCATCTTCGTCAGTTAGTTCACTGGCATCTGGTGGTAACAGCAATTTCAACATCGCTCTCATCTGAATCTAAACTATTTAATAATTCCAATGCTTCCTCTAACTTCAGAAACCTTTGCATTGACATGACTCAGCAGGGGTAAAACGCTAGGCTAGATTTTTATTTTAGGAAAGTAAAAAAAGTTATTTTACTTTCAGTTATAAGGTTAGAAAAAACGCGTCGATTGTATGTTTTTCGTCCAACTGTCCTATTTAGAGGACAGTTAAAAATAATGCGCTACAACTTACCTATTAACAATAAAGCTTTAATTAACCAAAAGGATGATAAAAAAAGAGTACTCTCACATAAATAATGCCCATACAAGGGTCCAAAGTAAACCAAAAAGGAATTCTGCAACCGCAAAATAAGATACAAACCACGCCAACTAACGCTGGGAATAAACAGTTTCCAGAAGGAGATGCTGGACGGACGACACATAACTCATGCTAGCAGAGGCTTATACATACCACTAAATGTTCCAGCTGATAAAATATTCCCAATAAAGAAATACTGATTTCCACATGTTATTTTTGAGCTGTCCTTTAAATAGGACAATGGGATAAAACGGTTTAAGGTGAGGTGGATTTAACGTGCTTACCTCCAGTTGCTAATCCGTTGCTCTTCCAACCGGGCTACCGCGGCCCCTTAAAGGGTGGTAAGGGGCTTCTATAAAAACATTTTTGGTCAATGAATATGTGACCACGACTTTAGCGTTGCTATTTTTAACTTCGTCATTTCCAACACGGATTTTGCACGCGATTGAGCATCCAGCATGTAGGTAGATGTTTTAATCAACGTCGCACTGGGGCAGTACAACGGGCTATTGGTGACGGTCTGGGATCAATCCCGACGGGAAAGAACCAAGGACGACACCTCGTAGTCTTGAACCACGGTCAGATGACGAAGTCGACACCTTAGCTGGCACACCACACTCCAAATTTCCACACCACGCCGACGTGAGAAAATTTGAGGCACCGGCGGATTGTTTTATATTCATATCCCTCCCTTGTTGGTGTGGAAGTTTGAAGAGTGTGGTGCCAGCTCAGGTGTTGCCTCGTCATCTGACTGTGGTTCAAAATTAAGTGTCTTCAGATCTTTCACTTCGCGATTGATCCCAGACCGCCACCAATAGTCCTTCGCGTTGCTCCAGTTCGAAACTCGGTCTCGCCAAAGACCGCCGTGTATAGGGGGCTGGTGCGCGTTAAATCTGTCGTGGCCTCAAATGTCCTCACGTTGGCGTGGTGTGGAAGATTGGGTACCAGCTCAGGTGTGACCTCGGCATCTGACCGTGATTCAAAATTACGAGGCGCCTTCCTCGGTTCTTTCCAGTCGGGATTGATCCCGAAACGTCGCCGATAGCCCGTTGCGTTGCTCCAGTGCGACGTTAACTCAACTACCTATCTACCTCCTATTTCGAGGGTAGTCTGTCCTGTGTCTGGCGCAGTTTGGCCAAATATGTCCCTGGCGCCATAAAACCCAACCAAGTGTGCATGGCCTTTGAGAATCTAAAGTCTGATAAAGCAGACTTTAGATTCAATATAATTTCAGAACATGGTTGTTATCGGGTTTTATATGGCTCAAGGGCCATATTTGGCCAAGCCGCGCCAAACGCAAGACAGACAGACAACACAATGACGGAGGAAGAAAAAGCAGAAGGATAGGTGAGGGTAAAAATGAAAGGAAGGAAAGGTCACTTGGGTACCTCGGAGCTGTGATACCCGAGCACGTCTGAAAAAGATAGTTTCAGAAGAAGCTCATCGATAAATTATTGGGTCGCGGTAGCTCGGTTGGAAGAGTAACAGATTAGCAACCGGAGGGTTTCGAGTTCGAATCTAACCAAAGACCGTCGTGTACATGGGGCTGGTGCACGTCAAACCTGCCGTGGCCTCAACTGTCCTCAACTGTTGGCGTGGTGTGGAAGTTTGGAGAGTGGGTACCAGCTCAGGTGTGACCTCGTCATCTGACCGTGGTTCAAAATTAAGCGGTGTTGTCCTCGGATTATTTCCCTTCGGGTTTGATCCCGAACCGTCGGCAGTAGCCAGTTGCGTTGCTCCAGTGCGACGTTAATTAGCAACCTGCCTACATGTCTTAACACTTATATGACTCATATGACAACATCGGACTTAATGAGACTTGCGACTTAACACCCACATCTATTGGTTGAAAGAATCCATGGATTCTTTCAACCTTTGGAAACATTATATTGGCCTGTAGAGGGGCCATTGTGACTGTGGATTTGTCCACTGCGCTAACAACCTGCGAGTTTTCAGCGTAGGTTCGATTCCAGTCACGTTCATTCCTCCCTTAGTATATTTCTCTATTCTGTGTTTATAAAGTGTTCTTTATATGTGTATATTCACTTCTTGATGTTGATTGTATTGTATTTGGCGCAGTATGGTCAAATGTGGACCTTGTGCCATAAACCCAGCTAACCTTTCCTTATGAATAGAATTATTTGGACAGATCTATGTATCCTTTAATTAGAAAAGAATCCTCTGGGAAAATATTATTGGTCCTTTCCTTAGAATAATCATTTGGAAAGATACTATTGGTCATTTTAGAATAGAATCCGTTGTAAGGATTCTAGTGGTCTTTTAATTAGAAACGAATCTTTTGGAAGATATATATATACTATTGGACCTTTCCTTTGAATAGAATCCTTTAAACGTTTCTGCTGTTAATGTTCTTAGAAGAGAGTCCTTCGGGAAGATTCAATTGATCAAAAAATTCAAAACTGCTTATAAGGTATACAGGAAAGACTGCCTGTTGCAAGGTGTAATTATGAGTGTGAATGTTAATTCAAATACCTAACTCGTATATAAGTATCAATGCCAAGATTATCAGTCCTCGAGAGTAGAACCATCAAAAAACCAACACAGTATCACTCCCACTTTTCAAAAACGCTTACCTTAGATATCCTGCGAGTAAAATTCGGAAATACGAGATAAACGCCTTAGTGAAAACTCATTTTTATTTGAAGAAATTCTGAAGGGAGTAAAATATGACTTAAAGATAAATTTCGCCTTGCATGGTTGGTGCCGTTTCGCAGAAATTGGTCTTGAAAAGATCCATAAACGTTACCCATGCCATAAATCATTCAAATAACGACATTCATTGCAAGAGCGTATCTTGCAAGGAAAACTCATTACATTGGGATACGCGGGAATGTTGCACTACACGTGTGGTCAGTATCATCTGGTTATAAGGGATTCTTGGTGATCTATAACCCTGGTTACGATCAATAAGTTCTAAAAATAATCATACCTTAGGGCAAAAAGCTTTGAAGAATACATTAGAAGTCTTTCGAAAAGAATTGGAAACCTCAGATTAAATTCGGATATTCTAACATCTTGTTACGTAGCTTTAAGATGATCGATTTTTTAAGGTATCCTTTTTTTAAATGTTCAAATTATACCATTTTTTAGGTAAAAAGTACTTATAAAAACACAATAAAGTACAAAAAATCACTAAACATTTTTATAACTTATTAAAAAATTGGCAAAAATTGGAAAACTTAAGTAAAAAATGACGTTAACGAAAAACATTACAATTGAAAAACGTGTGAGTGCATTTGCCTAAAGTTTTGCAGTCTCCTAAATATATATAACTAAGGCCTGAACTAAAAGGTATATAATGTTCCTTTCCACTCATAAGAGTTTGGGAATAATGTAGAAGGAACCATGAATTTTTTATTTTTTTTCTTACGCCACAACACTGAAATCTCTAAAAAGTTTTCCTTTCAAAGTAACTCTTATATCATAGTTCAGGCCTTCCAAAACAAATTTAAAACTCAGTACGCCCAATTTCATTCCAAAATATATAGTACATTTAAGTCATCGTGTTTCTCGTGCAAATATTTTGTTCAAAATCAATCAGAAGATGCATTTAAAGATTTGAAAACGAATTACGAAAACAGCTGTCAAGATCTATTCACATTGATAATACCCCCCGTTTCTATTCACCGTGCAGACAAAATAAAAACAATTTTGTAAAATAAAAAGTGTAAATATTAAGAACATTGAATCGCATGACAAAATTTATTCCAAAGTCAACTTTTCAACGTAGTCAGATTCCTGAAGACGCTTGAAAAACTTCGAATTAACTTTTTAATAAATCAGTTAATATATGTGCAAATTTCATTTTATTAACTTTTTATTTTTATGTAATTAAATCGTATACTTTTCGTATTAATCGGGAAGGGGATCCGCAATGTCAAATTTCTACAGTGCTAGGCGAGATTTGGGCCAATGTAACTTTGGATGGCACAGAGTGAGAAATGTGTGAGTGGTGTCATTTGAAAGCTACCGAACTACTCTACAATCATAGGCCTTTAACCAATAATGTTATACTTCAATTTTAACATCAAATTGTTCTCACAAACTGTGAATTAATTGTTGAATATTCACAAAAAACAATCGTTCAAACTTCCTGTCTTCTCCATTCATTCCACAATCCTACATCGGGCACGAGTATTCACGTTTGTGTCCTCCACACAACCTATCTATTTTTCGTATACGATTTCGCCACGTCTCTAATAACAAATTTCAAAGATATATTCCGAATTGATATGTTATAGTTGATTGGTCAACGCCGATTAAATTAAACACCAAGCGTCACTAATAAGGCGATAAACTACATTCTAAAGGTAAACCAGATATGTTTCATGAGGGAGCATTTGGGTAGCGTAAATAAAATCTTCTCTTTCAATCTGGTTTGTTTGCTCTGAAAATTCCTCTTATAATGATTTCGAAAGTAATCTTTGAAAAGATAACAGGGGACTGATTGCTTTTCTGATTTCACTCTCATGCGGGTTCTGTTTTTCTGATTCTCTCACGAATTTTAGCTGGTTCTTTTGATCCCTACAGATGTATTTCCGCTTCAACAGATGATCCTTTCATCACGTTTCATGCCTTTATCAGCTGCTCTAAAAACTATTGTGCGCAGTACTAAACTCAATTTTATGAAACAACCTTCGCAATTGGATAACAGGACAATGAACCCAAATTTAAGTTTAGTTTACTGGTGAAAGCGGTTATATAAATTGCCGATAAAGAGTTCATTATCCCTCAGTAAAAAATTGTACTAGTAGGTTAATTAAAATTTTGTCCAAATAAACCACGTAATAACGCAGGAAAAATGATCTTGGAACGTTAACACGGACATATTCATGTTTTTATTTCACACTCTCCGCCCAGTTTTGACTAGTTCATTGAATCTTTACAGATGTATCTCAGCTTCTCTACAAAAAATCCGTGCTAACACGACGAAAAATAATGAAAATTTCTCTCATTATGATTTTCGTCAGTAATCTTGGAAATAAACAGATTTCATTTCTTATATCACTCTCATGCGAGTTATTTTTTTTTTCTTATTCTTTCATCAAATTTTAAATGGTTTATTGAATCCCTACAGATGCATCTACGCTTCTACAGATATTCTGCTCTAACATGACGAAAAATTATGAAAATTTCTATTTTAATGATCTTCGAGAGAGTAACATATACCTTTTCTTATTTCATTCTCAAGCGGGCTATTTTTTCAGGACCTCTCATCGAGAATTTTAACTGGTTCATTGAGTCCCTACAGATGTATCTCCGTTTCTACGGATAATCCGCGCTAATAAGGCGAAAAGTCACGAAAATTCCTCGCAACCATCTTCGATGCTAACTAGGAAGTATGAGATTCCTTTTCTCGCATCACTCCCACGCGAGCTATTTTTCTTTTCGGATTGTTTCATGGAATTTCGACTGGTTTATTGAATTCCTACAAATGCATCTCCGCTTCTACAGATATTCTGTGATAACACGACGAAAAACGTGTAGTTATGGACGTTTCAAACGCACCGATTCCTGAAGTACTCGGCAATAAATAATCCTAAAAGATACCACAATCTTCCCAGATCGAAGATATGTCCACGCGTCTTGATGTTTATCATATCAGATTAAGCGCCAAACTTCGCCAATACGGCGATAACTACATTTTAAGTTAACCCCAATAAATATCTTGAGAGAGCAATGAGATAACGTATATACAATCTTTGCTTTCCATCGTGTGTGGTTGGCCAAATATGGTACGTGTGCCATAAGACCCCGAAGCAATCAACCATTTAGCTTGTTTGTCTGAACTAAAAATTCCTCTTATAATGATCTTTGAAAGTAATCTTGGAAGAATGATATTCCTATTCTTATTTCACTCTCAAGCGGGCTATTTATTTCTGATCTTCTCAACGAATTTTGACTGGTTCATTGAATCCCTACAGGTGTATCTCCGTTGCTGCAGATAATCCGCTCTAACGAGACGAAAAAATATGAAAGAGAATGCGTTCGGTGGCAAGAGTACACCATGCCCCCGCTCAAAACCTTTATTGGTTTTATTTCACTCGTTAATATGACTATTAGTTCGAAACACATTCACCGAAGTCGTTATTTTCAGTTCGTTTGTAGCCGTTATCGCCCTCGAGCCCGGTCATTTCCTCGGCACTTTGATAAATTTCGGCGGAGCAGGGAAGGCCGATCTCTAATTGCCCAGATCTAAGTTAAACAAAACGCGTAGTCCTGGAGATTCAAAAACTCCAATTTCTGAAGCACTCGGTAATCAATATATAATCCAAAATAATTACCACACACTTCCCAGAGCGAAGATTTGTCCACGCGTTTTGGTGTTTGTTCAATTAGATTAAAAGGCAAAAATGCTAAAATGGCGATAAACTACATTTTAAGTTATCCCCTATATGTATCATGAGAGAGCAATGGTAAAGCGGAAGTACTATATTCGCTTTCCATCTGGTATATGTTTGCACTAAAAATACCTCTTATAATGACCTTTGAAAGTAATCTCGGAAGAAGGTGATTCCTTATCTTATTTCACTCTCATGCGGGCTATTATTTCTGATCTCAACAAATTTTGACTGGTTCATTGAATCCCTACAGATGTATCTCCGTTGCTGCAGATAATCTGCTCTAACTCGAAGAAAAATATAAAAGATTATGCTTTCGGTGGGAGTTCACCATGCCCTCACTCAAAACCTTTATCGGTTTTATTTCACTCGTTAGTTTGACTATTAGTCAGTTCGAAACACATTTACCAACACATTCACCGAAGTCATTATTTTCAGTTCGTTGAAGCCGTTATCGCCCTCCAGTCATTTCCTCGGCACTTTGATAAATTTCCGCGGCGCAAGGAAGGCCGATCTCTAATTGCGCAGATCTAAACTGAACAAAACGCGTAGTCCTGGAGTTTCAAAAACTCCGATTCCTAAAGCACTCAGCAATCAATAATCCAAAATAATTACCACACACTTCCCAGAGCGGAGATTTGTCCACGCGTTTTGGTGTTCGAAGAGTTTTAGTGGTATTGAATGAATGTAACCTATTGGAGCGTAGCCGGGGTACATTAGGTCCAGTCGGTCAAGCGTGGGTTAGTTTTTATGTGTTCCTAAATCCATCAGAGGACCGAAAACAGATCTATTATTATTCCTGCCACTCGTCACTTTAGCGTTACGCCGAATGAAATGAATTGTTTTACATTCATGACATTTTAGACTACGCTTTGGAGAGTAATTATTATGCGACGGATGTGAGTGGGAAAATAACGGGTATACGTAACGAGAATGTATATTTTTTCCTACGCTGGGATAATTTCCTGGTCCGGTGCTTCTCTCTTGCGACCCTTCGTCGCTGGAGAAGGTTTGCCAAAAAACACTCTTGTGCATTGACAGATCACCTAAGTTTAGTAGTTGGGGGTTTATTGCGCAAGGGCCATATTTGGTCAAGCTCGCCGGAATTGAATCTTCGCCGTCTTAAACTCGAAGAATGGGGTCGTCATGGATCAATGGTTTACCCACTGCTCTAGCGGGCCGCGTAGTCTGGTTGGAGGAGTAACTGACTAGCAATCGGAGGGTTGCGAGTTCGTGTTTGTGCTTGTTGACGCAACAAAGAATTCTTTTATAAGAATTATTTATTGAATACAAAAAACAATCATCCAACCCACTTGGTTAACATGATAACAAATTAAGAAAAACATACGGACTAACCGACTAATCTCTCGAACAGAGAGACGAACACAGAAGAACAGTTCAGACAGGAAGAGAACACATATATACATGTTCATAATCACCGCAGCCAATAGTAACCGGTGGAAGAAAAACTGTCTGAAAAAGAATGACACCAGATGGCACAAACTACTGATGTATATTGGGCTGACAAAGACCGACCCTGTTTAATAGAAACCAACAGTTCGCATCCAGCCAAAGACCCCCGTATACGAAGGGGATTGGTGAGCGTCAAATCTATTGTGGCCCTAAATGTCCTCGCGTTGGCGTCGTATGGAAGTTTGGAGAGTGGGGTGCCAGCTCAGGTGTGACCTCGTCATCTGACCGTGGTTCAAAATTACGTGGTGTTGTCCTCGATCTTTCCTTTCGGGTTTGATCCCAGACCGTCACCAATATCTCGTTGTGTTGCCCCAGTGCGACGTTAATTAAAACACCTACCTGCGTGTCGTATAAGGCGCAGGCTCGATTCTTACTTGGATGTATTTCTCTTTTCTGCGTCACTAAAAATGGTCAAGCGCCATAAAACCCAACCAACCAAAGAGGCGCTTCTATTAAGGTGCTTTTCGCTAAAACTGCCTTTTTCAGCAACGCATAAGCGAAAGCGAAATTCAGAAGCGCTTGCTGATGTTACTTCCGCACCGCATTGTTGAGGGAAAGGATAAAGAAAGAGGGATTTATGCGTTCGGAGATGAAAATTGCGAGATTAATAACACCATGCAAAACCGCGCAAGAAATAATGTTTTTTAACCTTCATCCTAATACCATAGTAATGGAAACTTTAAAAAATAAGCGCTCCCTAGCAGTTTTATGCGAAAAAATGCTTTATAGTTGGAAAGAAGTACGTGCTTCTTTTGTGAGCTTGAAGTCTTTTGTTCCTATGAGCCCGCGATTCGCGAAAAGCATTCTCTCTGAATCTACGCGTTGCGCTATTTGCATTGAAGTGTGCCCATTCAATTTTTAACTCGCTTCGGATTTTAAGCACTGAGCTTAACTTTTTCTCCCCTCTTAAGGCGTCCCTCTGGCAGAAATCAATCTCTTTCATAGAAAATTTAATCGTAATAAAGGTTAAATCTGTCGTGGCCACAAATGTCCTCACGTTGGCGTGGTGGGGAAGGTTGGAGAGTGGGATGCCAGCTCAGGTGTTGTCCTCGTCATCTGACCGTGGTTCAAAATTATTTGGGGTTGTCCTTGGTTCTTTCCCTCCGGACAGTCGCCAATAGCCCGTTGTGTTGCTCTACTGCGACGTTAATTGAAATACATACATGCCTTCTAAAGGTAAGCGCTCACTAGTTCGCATCGCATAGTAGGTAGGTAGTTAATTGACGTCGTACTGGAGCGACACAACGGGTTATTGGCGGCGGTCCGGGATCAATCCCGAAAGGAAAGAACCAATGCCAACGCCTCGTAATTTTGAACCACGGTCAGATAACGAGGACGACATCTGAGCTGGCACCCCACTCTCCAAACTTCCACACCAAGCCAACGTGAGGACATTTGAGGTCACTGCAGATTTAACATGCACCAGCCCCCTTGTACACGACGGTCTTTGGTTGGATTCGAACTCGCAATCATCCGGTTGCTAATCCGTTACTCTCCCAACTGGGCTACCGCTGCCAGGGGGCTTCTCAGTTCATAGCGCAACTTTCTCATGCGAACATCGGTTGTAACAGCAAATTTTATTGTGCTCAAACCCTGTTATGGACAGTGGGCAAGATGGTTGGCAGGTTTGAGTTTAATGGCGCAAGGTCCAGTAAGGGACAAACTGCGCCAAACACAAGTCCAACTCGAAATTAAAACAGTTTTAATTTAGTTGTCTTTTTAACTGTTAATTTAGTTGTCTTTTTAACTGTTAATTTAGTTGTCTTTTTAACTGTTAATTTAGTTGTCTTTTTAACTGTAAAAGACAACCAAACCAATATTAATAAGTTGGTTAGTAACATTTAATTATTCAACATTCAATTCTAAAATATAATAAAAGGTAGACAGTGAGGAAGAAGTAGTTGTCAGTTGCTTGATAGTTGGAGAACAAAAACGGAAGTTGTGGATACACAATATAAAATAAGAGATCGGAGTATAAAGAGTATCATACATTATTCCCTGATTTAGTTGACCTTGAAGTCAAGTTTTATCAGTACTTTCGTATGACGCATGCTATTACAACACTTCTATACATCCTGATCACCAACAACTTGCATTGCATAAAACCCATCATTCATCAGTGGCCAGTATCTCCTGTGTTGAGGACTCATGTCAAAATGACCCACCTTAGCATCGGACACACACGATTCACCCATCTTTTACTAGAAGAGAGCGCACCCATTTGCAACTCATGCTCTACTCCATTTTTTGTTTATCACATTTTAATTGTCTGTCCTGTTTTTAATCATCGACATCTCAATTTTTTTTAAATAAAATTTTAAGTCTGCGAGATTTGACTGAGGAAAATACCCATTCAAACCTTATCACATTTTTTCGTTCAGTTGGGGTTTTTGAATCTCATCTAAATTTTTCCAAATTCAAAGTGACTCATCAATCTATTTATCCACTAAATTCTTTTATAATTCAATCTTTTAAGTTTCACTCTTCCAAATTTTATGCATATATAAATTAAATTCATTAGTTATGCTACAGACACGGTCTTGTTTTTATAATCTCACTATTTGAATATTTTTATTCTCATTTACACATTCTACATCTTTTAAATCTACTTTTTATCTTTCTTTGTACATGATTTTTAAATGTTTGTACTTTTATTGTGAGTCTTGTGTTCAGCGCAGCCTATCCACTTTTGGACCCTGCGCCATAAAACCCCAACATTCAATCCAATCCTAGACATCCTGAGACCAGATTTAAATAAAGAGAACACGCATTCAGGGAGTAGGTAAGACCTCAAGAAAGACTCGCAATGTGTATTAGGTACGGATGAGTCACCCGCATTGTACGGACGGAACTGATTTTATTCTCCCTCCGGAATCTTTCTAGGGGTTGCCGACGACCGATACGTTCGATGTGAATGTGTGAGCAGTCTCATTTAAAACAATATAAATAATTCTCATGTCGAAATTTATCTTTACATACCCAAAAACAATGATATTCCCTGAAATATCTAATCGATGTAATCCATTTTTGCAGGGAATGTGTGAAAGACAAACCGAATTAGCGTTATCCAATCAAAAGTGATCAAACGGTTTCTGATATGCAAATCAAAGCGTTACGTCATTCGACGGTGAATCAAGCGCTTGCGCAAAGTGAATATCTGAGTGAATTTCTGCAATACAGCGTTTAATTTCAGTGTGAAAAGACTCAAAACGGTTTTTTATGGCTCCGAAGTATCATTTGGAAGAATCTGTGAAGTGGCGAATTATCAGCCTTCTAGAAACCAGGCAGACAATCATGGAAGCAGGGAGATGTGTGAATATTTCAAGACAAACAGTCTCTACGCTTTGGAAACAATTTCAGAACTCTGGAACTGTTGTAAGGAGGCCTGAACAAGGTCGTAAACGAATAACAACTGCTTCTCAAGATCGATATCTGGCAATAACTGCCCGTTGTAACAGGAAGTATACTGCTCGGCAGTTACGTTCAGAGGTTGCAGCCGCCACTGGAACTGTTGTATCACGGCAAACTATACAGAAGGCTTAATGAAAAAGGCCTTTATGCCAGAAAGCCAAGGGTATGTGTTTCACTGTCTTCACAACAAAAGAGGGATCGCTTTAATTGGTGCAAAGAACATCAGAACTGGAGTGAACTCCAATGGACCTATGTTCCCTTTACTGATGATTCGAGGTTTGGTTTAACATCTGATTCTAAACGTGTTTACATCTGGAGGGAGTCAGGAACGCGAAATCTTTCTTCGAACATTATGGAACGTGACCGATTCGGTAGAGCAGGTGTGATGGTATGGGGAGGAATAATGTTCGATGGACGTACGCCCCTACACGTTTTCAACAGCGGATCTGCGACCGGCCAGAGATATCGGGATGAGGTCTTAGAACCTTATGTAAGACTTTTTAAAGGTGCACATGGATCTGGCTTTTTATTTACGGATGATAATGCTCGTCCACTTCGAGCAAACCTCGTTGACGAATTCCTTGAAAGTGAAGCCATTGTGCGAATATCGTGGCCAGCAAAATCTCCTGATCTGAACCCGATAGAGAAGTTAGGGGACTACCTTGGGAAAGCAGTTGCACGGAGACATCCTCCTCCTAAAGATATAAATGCCCTGAAGACCTCATTACTGGAGGAGTGGAACTTAATTCCCCAAACTGTGGTTAACAGCATTATTACCAGCATTAAAACACGTTGTGATATGTGTGTACACGTCAGGGGAGATCACATTCCATATTAAATTCATAAGCCTTAATTTTTTTCTGAGTTATTCTTTTTTACTGAACTCCCCTTGTCCACATATTATTACCATTTTTATTGCCTCATGCTACAGTTTTATATCATATGCAGTGCTCTTAAATTTTTCCTTTGTATTTATGTGTTATGATGTTATGAATCATTTCACACTAATTCATAAAATTATAGTTCACAGTTTCTGAGAAATTCTTGATTTTATGCTTGTAAAGATAATTTTGGACATGAATGTATAATCCGATTCGTGCAATGCGGACTAGTGTGTGCTTTCCTAAAGTCGGTATCTTATTTCGAAAAATAAAATCAATCACCTTGGAATATCATAATGTTGTTTCAAAGTTACAATAGGGCATTAAGAACCAGCCTCACACAAAGTTACGGCTCTTGCAAAGCTATAGAGGGTTATAATATTACGGTTGTTAGAATAAGGGACTGTAAGGAGTTAATATATCATGTTACGGTTGTTACAATGCTATAGTATGTTACAATAAGGGACAGACGAGAAATATCACACGGTGTTATGTTTGTTACAATAAGGATTGGTTGTTTGGGGGTTTTATGGTGCAAGGGCCGTATTTGGCCAAGCTACAACAAACACAAAACAAATAACGTCAAGTAATGGACAATCAACAGAACTGAAGGCAAGGGCCATATTTAACCAAGCTGTACCAAACCCAAGACAGAGTACGTCAACTAATGAATATACATAACTGAAGGTTGGTTGTTTTTGAGTTTTTATGGCTCAAGGGGTCATATTTGGCCACGCTACACCAAACACAAGACATACTACATCAAGTAATGTATATTTGGATTAAGGGCCATATTTGACCAAGCTGCGCCCAACACAAGACAGACTACGCTAAGTGACACACACAAAGTTTTTCTGACACAGAAGAAAGAAATACACCCAGGTTAGAATCGAACTTGCGTCGCCTACAACTGGCAGGTCGCTGATGCGGTGGGAAAACCAACTGAGCTATGGCGTCTCCAACCACAGTCGTGAAATATAAGTAGACTGCTCATTGCTATTGAAAGGAGCTTCAAAAAATGTGACGAACATGTCGACTAAAAGTCACGTGACTATTTTGAAAATTGACTTGGTTGGCCGATTTGGTATCTTATCTCCTCGTTTGGCGTTGTAACGTCTAATGGCAAGGTAGGTCTGTGAATCCGCATTTCTATAGCGACTAAAAAATTGGTGAAATCCCCAAAGTCTACTACGATGTCACGCTGACCAATCAGATGATGTTTCAATGGATGGGCGTCTTGTCCCATCCCATGGACCCATCAAATGATAACTGTTTGCTTCCACCCAGCTGACGAACGTAGTCTAATGGTCACGTGACTGCTAGTTTTGGTCGTATGATCCTGAACACATAAAAACATTACCATTGCTCACTCTAATTTCGTTTTCTCTATGACTGAGCCATGTTGGCCAAACGCAACTGAAGGTAGGTAATTAATCAACGTCACACTGGAACTGAACATCGGGCTATTGGCGACGGTCCGGGATCAATCCCGAAGAGAAAAATTCAAGGACAACGCCTCGTAATTTTGAACCACGGTCAGTTGACGAGGCCAATATCTGTGCTGGCACTCCACTCTCCAAACTTCCACACCACGCCAACGTGAGGATATTTGAGGTCACTACAGATTTAACGTGCACCAGCCCCGTATACACGACGGTCTTTGACTGGTTTGAGTTTCTAACTCGCACAACTGAAGGAAACTAAATGATAATTTACTTCCAAAACACGAATTATGGTCTTAAATTCTAGTGTTAGGTTTCTTTTGGTCGACTTGCAAATGCAATCGCTCCTGACAGCATGCCTTTTTACTCTTTTGTTACCTTGAAATCTTTTGTTCCCAAGAACCTCGGTCCCCAAAAAGTATTTTCGCCGAATTTATGCTTGGCTGCTTACATTGAAGTGTATCTTCAGTTTTTAACTCACCTCGGTTTTTAAGACTTCGGCTTAACTTTTGTTCCGCCATTAAGGCTCCTTGCTGACAGAAATCAATAAAGAGGCTTCTCCGGGAGGAAAAATTTAACTGGTAATAAAAGAATAATCCTTCTAAGTCGTATCTTATTTGGGAAAATAAAATATAAAAAGTGGAAGGCGAGGATTTTGTCTTAGGAGTCTTACGGTTGTAAAATAAAAAGGATTATCTTCAGAAAGATAGTCTTCCTTCCTACCGGAAATGAAAAATTGACCGAGTTGTGTTGAAAGTGCTATTGAATTTTTAATAGTTTTAATGGGAGTTTAGAATAAGTTGGGTACTTTGTTAATAAGCTTTCCTGTTAATGTTATCTTTCATGAAACCAATTAAGGGAACATTTTCCGTTTTTTCTAATCCCACAATGCAAAATTGTTTCGAAGGATATTAGTGTTTTTATTATATTTAAAATTTAACCTTACCTATATATGAGGTCATCTTATTGGAATAAATGGACTTCAATTTTATGGTGTCTAGTCAATTTGCTGGTGATCAGATTGTGATTAAGATTGCATTAAATGGTCGATGATAGCGTCGATTAGGAATTTAGGTTGAAAAGAGCATCTATAAATTGACCTTTTCACTTTAACATTTTCCCTTTTATCTAATCCCACAATGTAGAGTTGTTTAGAAGGATATTAGTGTTTCTATTATACTTAAAATTTAACCCTACCTATGAGGTCATCTTTCGGGAATAAATGGACTTCAATTTTACTGCTTCTAGTCAAATTTCTAGTGATCAGATTATGATTAAGGTTGAGTTGTTTAACGCAATCTTAATCGATTGCATTGTATCGGGGTGTATACAAGGTAAAAATTATTTCGGTGAAGTATTTATGTTGAAGGGATGATGAATTCCAGTTGAAGAGTATCCATAAATTTATCTTTTTAGTTTAACATTGTCCATGTTATCTAATGCCAAAATGCAAAATTGTTTCTAAGCATATTATTGTGTGTTTTTTACTGTATTTAAAATTTAACCCTACCTATGAGGTCATCTTTTTGGAATAAATGGACTTCAATTTGATTGTTTCTAGTCAATTTGCTGGTGATCAGATTGTGATTAAGGTTGCGTTAAACAGTCGATGGCATCGTCGATTGCTTGTAGTGGAGCAATATAGAAAATACTTCGGTGGGAGGATTTATATTGAATGGAATGATGAATTTAGGTTTAAAAGAGCATCTGTAAATTGACCTTTTTAGTTTAACATTTTCCATTTAATCTTATCACACAATGCAGAGTTGTTTCGAAGGATATTAGTTTTATATACTGTGTTTAAAATTTAACCCTACTATGAGGTCATCTCTTTGGCGCCATAACCTGTGGAAAATCAAAGGACTTCAATTTTTCTTCTTCCAGGCAATTTGCTGGTGATCAGATTATGATTAAGGTTGAGCTAATCCACCACGAAATATCTTGACGAAATATCTCGTCCATGAAGATACTGCCACTTTTGCTAATGACAAGATATTTCATCATCAAGATGTTGCCGGGTTTTTTATGACGAGATCAAGATTTGGTCAGTTTTGCTAATGACGAGACATCTCATCAATAATATCTCATCATGTCTAATCCCACAATGCAAAATTGTTTCGAAGATATACTAGTGTGCGTGTGTGTGTTTTTATTCTATAATTAAAATTTGGAGCGGAGTTGTATTGTTTGGAATTGTTTGATCATTGGAGTTTTATTGTTTCAGGCATTGCTTAGGAGAATCTATCTTTTGCATTCCTGTCCGTAGAAGTAAAATATGAAAATAGGAAGACTGAAAAACAGAACTCATATTTTGACAAAGCAAAAAAAGATTCAATAGCTCGTTCAGAAAGTTCTCAGCGTGTAGTAAGTAGGTAGGTATTTTAATTAACGTCGCATTGGAGCAACGCAACGGGCTATTGGTGACGGTCCGGGATGAAACCCGAAGGAAAAGATCCGAGGACAACACCACGTAATTTAGAGCCACGATCAGATCACGGAGTCACAGAGCTGGCACCCCACTCGCCAAACTTCCACACCACGCCAACGTGAGGACAGTTAAGGTCCCAACAGATTTAACGTGCCCCAACCCCCTTTGTATACGAGAGACTTTGGTTGGATTCGAACTCGCAACCCTCAGCGTATAGTGAATGTAGCTTTAAAGAATCATAAGACCACTTTTGAAATTGATTTAAGGGAAGGAATGCTCAACAGTATTTTCTTGCATTCCCTACTTTGTGTGCTTTTACACTACAATTATAAACAGATGAAAATTCTAGTTGAATTCTCCAAGCACATATTTGTAATTTCTAATTCTGGAAATTGCAATACAAATTGTTTTATAGCAGCATTCCACCCCATTTATAGAACGCTTTTTACTTTAGCAAGGGTCCTTTTTATCTGTTATTTTTTGAGATTACAGAGGCTGTTTGGACATTTTTTGAACGATTTTAATGGACTGAAGCTCAATTTTTTACAGGAAAGTTTTGTGTTTTAAATGTTCGATTTGATAGCCCTTATTGTTAACTATCTTTCTACACATTAATTTCCATGATAATAATGACTTTTGTAATATCGACAGTGGTATTTTGTCCCATTCTTGCTCCACAGTTTTCCAGTCCTTGAATGGTTTTCGGTCGACGTTTCGATAATGCCCTTTTAAAAAGTCCAAAAGCACAAAATTCCATGGGTGAAACATCTGGAGATTTAGCAGGAATATCAGTAAAGGTATTCACTTGATACCAGTTTCTCGTTCCATTTTTTTCCAAGAATTTAATAGTCGATTTAGATGTGTGACTGCTTGCTTTACCCTGATGCAGTTCTACTGATTGTTGGCACTGTGGATAAAGATATGGTATTTCTTTTTTGAATATTGGGGATAAAATATTGTCTTGAAAATATGTGGGAGTTGATTTTTATATTTTCCCCCTCTTTTTACTTTTAATTTCCATTATATGCAAAACCGGCAACAATCATAAATCTCTTAGAGAAAGTTCTCACGTTCACTTTGCTATAGTCCTTTGACTTGGCGGATTCTCTTTTAAAATTAAAGATCTTACCTTACAAATATTCTCAGAAATTTTTTCTTTTTTGAAAGTATTCTTCCACTTTTACGTTTTTTTCCTTTCTCATTAATACTATTACTTATCGTACCTTTAGAAATCGAAAAACCATGACTTTTACAGCGTTTTTGAATAATTGAATAAGCATAATTCTCTTCGGAAAGAACGGAAACATAGCCTTCCCTCCATTGCTTATTTAAAAGCGCCATTTTGAAAGTAAACAAAACTCTGAGTTAGCAGACGATAAGTTATACTTTAACTATTTAACTGCTGTGAAAACAAAATTCTTTCGCAGCATACAATTTTTTTACAGCTCATCAAAATCGTTCAAAAAATGTCCGAACAGCCTCTGTATAAAGGTATTTTTTGAATAATCAACATCCTCAGTTATAATTTAATAACGCACAGATAACAAAAGTGATTGTAAAAGGAACTAAACAAAATATTAGTGCATAAATAGTTTGACACAATTTGACACATAACTACTAAAATTCTGACACTAAAACTACTAATTCTACACAAAAACTACCAATTTTTATCTAGAAATGTCTCGAAAGAAAAGGACACAATTTTTGACACTTATATTATTATAACGCGTTGAATGGACTGAAATGAATGAAATATAAATGTACACAAAACATTGATAAGCAACTGGCTTCCCGCGCTTTGTTTTATCAACTCTCTGAACTGCCCGAGATTCCGAGAAATATTGCTTTTACCCCACAACACACATAATGACGGATTCATTCAACTTATAGAAAAATTCTATTGGTTCTTTTCTTCGAATAGAATAATTTAGAAATATTCTATTCATCCTTTCTTTGGAAGAGGATCCTTTGGAAAGATTCTTTATTCGTCCTTTCCTTGTAATAGAATCAATTGGAACGATTCTATTGGTCCTCTCTTTAGAATAGAATCCATTGGAAGGTTCTACTGGTACTCTCCACAGAATATAATCCTTTGGAAAGATTCTATTGTTCATTTCCTTAGAATACAATAGAGAAGATTAAATTTTCCGTTTCCTTAGAATAGAATTCTTTGAAAAGATTCTATTGTTCATTTCCTAACAATGGAATCCTTTAGGAAGATTCTATTGCTCATTTCCTAAGAATAAAAATATCTTAGAATCCTTAGAAAACTTAGGAAAGAGAATAGAACCCTTTGAAAAGATTATATTGTTCATTTCCTTATAACATAATCTTTCAGATAATTTCTATTGCTCCTTTCCTTGAAATAGAATTCTTTGTAAAGATTCTATTGTTCATTTCCTTCCAATGGAATCCTTTAGGAAGATTCTATTGCTCATTTCCTAAGAATAAAAATATCTTAGAATCCTTAGAAAACGTAGGAAAAAGAATAGAACCCTTTGAAAAGATTATATTGTTCATTTCCTTATAACATAATCTTTCAGATAATTTCTATTGCTCCTTTCCTTAAAATAGAATTCTTTGGAAAGATTCTATTGGTCAAGAAGGTCAAAATTTGTTAGAAGTCATGCAGGGAAAACTGCAGGTTACAAGGTAGAAATACGTGTGTGAATCCTTCAGAGGGTTAATAATAACAAACACAGTTAAGGTAAACTAGACAGTTATTGACACCTCGGACAGTTATTGACCACTTAATCTTTAATTTTTAAAAAATAAGCTGTCATGTCAATGTTCAGTTTTAGGCTTTGCATAAGTCCATTTATACTGCAAAAATAAACTAAATAAGAATAAAGGGATGTCAATTACTCATCATAGGGTGTCAATAACCGATTTTGCACTATTTATTCTCAATATATTGGAAATACCTTCCAGGGATAATTTTTTGTATGAAACCCTTTATTCAGCTTACAGTAGAGTAATTCAGGAAAAGTTATAATGAATTTCAATTTGATTGAACTATTTTTACTATTTTTTCCCATGAATTTATAGTATAAATATTGCCTTAAGTGTGTCAATAACTGTCTTGTTTACCCTACATAGCATTAGGAAACACTAAAATTCAGTCTTCCAAGTCTTCATTTCTTGGAATACCACTCGTTTATTTTCACAAAGAAATGTTTCAGTAAACTTGACAATGATACATCGTATTAGATTGTGTTAAAGATCAAAGAACAAAAACGAAATTATTCAAAGCTCGAGCCGTTCATTTTACATCTGTTTGCATAATACTTCCCTTTTACACTTAATGCGCTTAAATTGGGAGAGAATGCGAGGTAAACAAGTTAAGTCTCTAAAACTCAACCTCAGTTCTTACCATAATGGATCTATAAGCCGCGATCTGTTATACAGGCTTTGCTTTGACTGGAAGAAAGCACCTTCGTTTGAAATAAACGCTACGAAAGATAATCGTGAAAAAACACAATAGAATTTCGGATGACTCAAGTTTGTAATTAAGAGTTTATTTAGACAAAAAGGACTTAGTTAAATACCTACGAAGAGGGAGCATCTTCTAATAATATGTAGCTGGTTTACTTTGAATATTAACCCTCTAAGGGGTTTACACGCATAATTTTACCTTCAACCAGCCGTCTTTCCTGCATGCCATCTAACCAGTTTCGATTTTCTAGAATCTTTTCAAAGGATTGTATTCTAAAGAGACAATCACAAAGGGTCCTATTCTAAGAAAAGGACTATAAAATCTTTTCAAAGTATTCTATTCTAAGGTATAAAAATCAAAAGAATGTTTTCAAAGAATTCTATTATAAGAAAAAAAGCAATAGAATCGCTCCAAGTTATTCTATTCCAAGGACCAAAAGAAACTTTCCAAAGAATTCTATTCTGAGGACAGAACCAATGGAACTTTCAGAAAATTTGAAGGAATCCTTGAATTTCTTCAACCAATAGATGTGGTTATTTAGTCATTAAATGTGTGTTGTAGGGTAAAAGCAATACTCTCTACACTACTCGAAAACCCACTCAGATGGTTAAATGAGATTTCAAAATAAATGAAGGGAATTAGTATACTTATGATTTTAATTATGAAATTCAATATTCATAAAAATTTGTTCTTGCATTACAAGCTTTATTTACAAGGAACACGTAGCCATGTGTGTTTTTCATTTAGAATACATTAAACAGACGACGTAAGACATAGTTATGCTCGTATATTCTAGCATGGCATAACTCTCTTAGCGTCACGATATTTCCGATTAGTGTACTATTGCTTTTACCTCACAACACATTTAATGACTAAATAAACATACTTTTCTAAAAAATTTATTAATTCTTTCAACTTTTAGAAAGATTCTATTGGTCGTTTCCTTGGGGAATAGAATGCTTTCAAACCATTCTATTAGCCCATTCTGTAGAACAGAATCCTTTGGAATAATTATATTGGCCTTTTCCTTAGATTATAATCCTGTAGAACGCTGCTATTGCTCCATTCCTTATAATAAAATCTTTCTATTATTCCTTGGTTTAGAAAAGATTCCCTTGGAGAGATTCTGTTTGTCCTTTCCATAGAATTGAATCCTTTGGAAAGACTCCATCGGTTCTCTCCTTAAAACACGAGAATTTTCGGGAATTTTTGGGAAAGAATTAAATACTGGAAATGTTCTATTGGTTCTTTTCTTATAGAATCTTTTGGAAAGATTTGTATTGTTCCTACTCTTAAAAAGAATCCCTTGGAAATATTCTATTGCTCTTTTCCTTAGAATTGAATCCTTTGGAAAGATTCTATTTATCATTTTCTTATAATAGAATCTTTTGGAAAGATTATATTGCTCATCCCATTAGAATATAATCCTTGGTAAGATTTTATTACTACATTCCTTAGAGTAAAATACTTTGTTGGAAAAATCTGTTGATCATATCCTTGGAATAGAATTTTTTGAAAAGATTCTATTGCTCATTTCCATATAATAGAATCCTCTGGAAATATTAAATTCATCATTTCCTTAGAACAGAATCCTTTGGGGAAGTTCTATTGCCTTTTCCCTTATAATAGCATCATTTGGAGAGAAAGATTCCATTGATCATTTCCTTAGAATAGAATATTTGGAAACACTCTATTTGTCAAAAAGGTCAAAACTGATCATAAGCCGTACTGCAGATTCAGGGTGGGATTATGAGTGTGAACATGTCAGAAGGTTAGAACAGCATTAGGAAGGGTAGGGTAGAAAAGAGTTCTATTTGATTCGAGTTAGAAGTGATTCTATTGTATAGTTTGGTTCGATTCCAAACAATATTTCGATAGAGAAGCTAATCACTTCTTTTCAGGTAGGTAGTTATTTAACGTCGCACTGGAGCAACACAACGGGCTGTAGACGACGATACTGGATCAATCCCGAAAGAAAAGATCCAATGACAACATCATTTTGAACCACGGTCAGATGACGAGGACAACGTCATCTGACACTCCACTCTCCAAACTTCCACACCACGCCAGGACATTTGAGCCACGACAGCTTTAACGTGCACTACCCCCTGGGGAACACGACTGAACCGAGTTTCGGACTCGCAAACCGTTGCTCTTCGACTGGGTTACCGAGGCTGCAATTCCCTGCAAAATGTAATTGGGAAATAAATTAAAAACAATTCGTTTCACGGTGTTGCAGAAATGAAAATGCTTATTCAAACCCGTTCCTAAATAACGGTTTTGTAAAATAGAAGTTTAACTACCAAATTCAAAGTCGCAGCTAATCGCAGGTCCCATCTAAGAAATTACAGATAATTAGTTAAGTCACTCTTGGAGATGTAGGAGTTTTAGAGGAGTCGAGGAGTTTTAACTTGGATTATAATCACCAACGATAAAGTGAGGGAATATTAACTCAACTGCATTATAGTTTTCTCTTTAAGTATGACAATACTTTCGCATGCCTTTAAAGTTGACTAACTAATAACATGCTGCATACGCTATTTAGATCACTGGCAAGATGTGATGCCGTTTTCTTAGTGGCTGATATTCTCCACGGCTTGGCATAGGGCCATGGCCATTTAAGAAGTACTTGAGCTAAAGTATTGGGAGAAGAAATTAGAGGAGAATATTTCAAACTTGCTTTTGGGCCTGTTTAATGTTCGGTCTCTGAAGGATGTATATTGCTTCAACTAAGCGATGGTGGTAATGGTAATTAATTAGCATCGCACTGGAGCAATACAACGGGCTATTGGCGACGGTCTGTGATCAATCCCCAAGGGGAAGATTCCACACCGCTCCAACGTGAGGACATTTGAGGCCAGGACAGATTTAACACCATTTCCGTGTACTTTGGCTCTCAATGTTTTTATCAATGACACACTTGTCATAGAAACTGGAGAGACTCATGTAGGCAGCAGGTAGGTAATTAATTAACTTCGCACTGGAGCAAAACATCGGGCTATTGGCGACGGTCAGTGATCGATCCCCAAGGGAAATACCGAGGAAAACGCCACGTAATTTGGAACCACGGTCAGATGGCGAGGACAACACCTGAGCTGGCACCCCACTCTCCAAACTTCCACGCCAACGTGAGGACATTTGAAGCCGCGATAGATTTAACGTGCACCAGCCCCCATGTACACGACGGTCTTTGGTTGGACCAAGTTTCCGTGGTTGGTTGTTTGGTTTTGGGAGTTTTATGGCGCAAGAGCCATATTTAGCCATGCTGCGCCAGACACTATAATATCAAGTAATTGACACAAGACATACAATATCAAGTAACTGACACACACAGAGTGAAATCTTAACTGACACAGAAGAAAGAAATACAACCAGAGAGAAATGGATTCAAGGATGTAAATGGATATACACTCGTGGATAGATTTATGGACACAGAAGAGAGAAATACAACCAGGGAGGAGGTTTGGGTTGGTTGGGTTTTATGGCACAAGTGCCATATTTGGCCACACTGCGCCAAACAGTGTTGAGTAAATGAAACACTCGAGGATAGCGTTATGAACACAGGAGAGAGAAATGCAACCAGGGAGGAGAGTTGGGTTTTGTGGCGCAACGCCCACGTTTGGCCACACTGCGTCGCACAACATATTGTAAATGGATATACTCTCGAGGATAGCTTTATGGACACAGAAGAGAGAAATACAACCAGGGAGGAGGGTTGGGTTGTTTGGGTTTTGGGGAGCAACGCCCATATTTGGTCACACTACGTCACACAACATATTGTAAATGGATATACTCTCGAGGATAGCTTTATGGACACAGAAAAGAGAAATATAACAAGGGAGGAGAGTTGGGTTTTGAGGCGCAACGGCCATATTTGTTCACACTTCGCCAAGCAACGTAAATGGATATGCACGTGCGGATAGCTTTATGGACACAGAGACAAATACAACCAGGGAGGTGGTGTGGGTTGGTTGGGTTTTATGACGCAAGAGCCATATTTCCTCAAGCTATGCTAAGCACAAGGCAGACAACATCAAGTAAATGGACATACCCACAATGTAAATTTTAATGATACAGAAGTAAGAAATTTTACCAGGGTAAAGTTACAGGAATGAAATCTGTTCTACCCCATCTATCAAATGAGGACATTTGAACCTCGGAACAGCTCTAGGAACTTTGTTGGTTGGGTTTTATGGCTCAAGGGCCATATTTGGACAAGCTGCGCCAAACTCGAGAAAGACAACGTAACCTAGCGAACAGTGAGTAAATCCAATGCGTCACCTCTAACAACACTTGAATGAACATCTTGAGAAACGAGTATTCACTTACATTCATTATCTACGTTTTAAAATAATAGTTCGTTCTTTTCATTAAATTTCTCTGATTTTAAATTTGCAAGGTTTACTGATGACGGTTTAATGTCGTAGTGTGTATTAAATTATAAAGATAATAACGTGCAAAAACAAACTTTCATTGCTGCATAATTTTGCGTTACTAATTAAAGATAAGCTCAAATTCGCAGACTTGTGTTTCAGATAAGCTACATTAAACGGAGATGTCTGTCGCTTTATGTAAATTGCGCGTGAGATATAATGCGAGAGTTTTATCAAGACGAGCTGCTTTCAACGACTCGCAATTTTAGTTCTGCGGAGAATTTGTGATGTGTTGAAAACGACCATCCATTCTGGCTAAACTGTCACAAAGCAACTGTAAACTGCCTGCTCACATGGAATGTGTTAGAAGATGGATATTTTATCGTATGATGAATGAAATGCAAGCACATTTCTGAATATTAAAAACACGATTATATATTCGTAGGGCTTCATGGTGCATGAGCCATATTTGGCCAAACGTGAAATATAAGTCGACTGAGATCGCTATTGAGAACTTCAAAAATTGTCACCAACATGTCGACTAGTAGTCACGTGACTGATACGTGAAAAATTAACTTAGTTGAAAAATTAACTTAGTTGAAAAATTAACTTAGTCATCTATCGCCTCATTTAGTGATATAATATCTTATGACAGGGTAGATGTGTGAGTGCGCATTTCTACCGAGAGGCGACAAAAATGGTGAAATCGCCCAAATCTACTACTATATCGCGGGGATCAATCAGATGATGTATCAATGGATGGGTATCTTCCGTCCCGTGGATCGTTCATGCGATGAATGCCAGCTTTCACCCAGTGGATGGAAGTAGTCTTAAGGTCACTTTACTACTAGTTTTGGTCACATGATCCTGGACACAAAAAAGGATTACCATTGCTCATTCTACTTTTATATTTCCGCTATGCGGCAAATTCAAGGCAGACAACGTCAAGTAAATGGACATCCACGCAAGGAAAGTTTTACTGACACTAAAGAGAGCAATAAACTTAGGGCAGCTAATAGGAATCTAACCTGTGGCGCATACAACTCACAGGTTGGTAATACATGGACAAACCCACTGATGTAGGTGCGTAGGTAGTTAATTAATGTCACGGGCCGTCAACACAACGGCTATTGTGACGGTCCTGTATCAATCCTGAAGGGAAAGATCCGAAAACAACGCCTCGTAATTTTGAACCAAGGTCAGATGACGAACAAGATAAAAAAATATATGTACATCATAACATATAAAAGTTTTAATTTTTAGATCAAGTTGTAAAATTAAAGTAAATTTTTTTGAGGTTCTTGTTTACCCTCCAGCTAATTTCAGCGAGATATCTCGTCCATCAAGAACTGATTAATTTTGCGAATGACAAGATTGCGTCATCAAGATATTACCGATTTTTTTATGACGACGAGATTAAGATCTTGTCAGTTTTGCTAAAGACAAGATACCTCGTCGAGACAACCACCAGGAATTTTAATAAGAAATGTCCCCAGATTTGACATGGACTCCCTTTATTCAAACTTTATGCATAAGCATTTATAGTAGACGTTATTCCTTACATCGAATAGTGACAAATTTGCTCTTCAATGAAAGGTGCACAAATAAAGATGGTTCATTTTTTTCGCATCTCTTCATACATTTATTCGTTGATAAACCTAGAAGTTAATTTTTAAGTATTTAAGATGTCTGCCACAAGTTCTATTAACCCTCCTGGTAGTTTGGACGACATATCTCGTCCATCAACATCTGACCAATTTAGCTAATGGCTACATACTTCTTCATCAAGATATTGACAATGTTTCGATGAGGACGTGGTGAATTTTCTTCTAATGACGAGATATCTCGTCCATCAAGATCTGGTCAGTTTTGTTAATGATGAAATTCTTCATCGAGGCAACTATCAGGAGGGTTAACCTTTTCTATGAATTGTTTTTGTATGAAAGTAATCACGATTTTAGTTTTCATATGGCAGGAATACTGTTTCCTTTTACCATTTTTTGCCATTTTAACCTTCTTCGTGGATATCTCGACGAGGTATCTCGTCATTAGCGGAACTAACCAGATCTTGATGGAAAAGGTCTCCCGTTATTAGAATAAAGTTTACCAGATCTTGATCTCATCATCAAAAAATCTGCAATATATTGACGAGATATCTCGTTATTAGCAAAATTTTTCAGATCTTCAGGGACGAGATATCTCGTCGAAACCACTTGGAGGGTAAAGTGTATTAAACTATATATTCGTGATTTCCTTTGCATGCTGAACATTAAAAACAATGGAAGCGTAAAATATTTCATAAACGGAACGACATAGTGTCCAAATGTCACTGTGCTTCGAAAGCAATAGTCTGGAAAATATTTCAAAATGGAATTTATGATGGGGTTATCTCGACGAAGTATCTCGTCATTAGCGAAACTGACCAGATCTTGATGGACGAGATATCTCGTTATTAGAAGAAAAAAGCTCACCAGATCTTCATGAACGAGATAATTCGTTATTAGAAGGAAAATTCTTACCAGATCTTGATCTCATCATCAAAAAATCTGCAATATCTTGACGAGATATCTCGTCATTAGCAAAATTGTTCAGATCTTGGTGGACGAGATACCTCGTCGAAACCATTGGAAGGTAAAGTGTATTAAAGTATATATTCGTGACGTCCTTTGTTTGAGGAAAATTAAAAGAACTATTGAAGCGTAAAATATTTCACACATAAAACGACATAATGTCCCGCTGTCACTTTGTGTTTCGAAAGCAATAGTCTGGAAAACATTCCAAAAATGAATTTATGATGCATCCCACAAGAAAAAGACCGCATCTATCAAGCTTTCACCGTAGAATTTTAAGCTGAGACTATGTTATATAGAGAAACTATTCACGTTTTAAAACCTTTTATCATAAAATGATTTTTTGTATTTTAACGTTCTTTGGAAGAGATATTATGTGTCTGGCTAGTTTATGGATTTCCTTTTTTCAATCTGTTTCGCAGCTTTGAAAAAGACTGATTTTACTGGACTATTTAAGGCACTAAAGGAAAGAAAAAATTGCTTTTTATGCATCAATTTTCCGCTTTGTGGGGACAGTGGACTTTCGAAACAAGCTTTTTTAATTATCCAATTGTTATGTAATTTTCAGACTGTTTGCTACTAAAATGACGGGACAGCGGTAGCCCAGTTTGAAGAGCGACGGATTAGAAAACGGAGGGTTGCGAGTTCGAAACTCGTTGCAGTCAAAGACCGTCGTGTACTTGGGGTCTGGTGCACGTTAAATCTATCGGGCCTCAAATGTCCTCACGTTGGCATTGTGTGGAAGTTTGGAGAGTAGGGTTTGAAAGTTTCGAATAGTTACACTCCCTTTATATCGCAATGTGATTCGGTGCAGTGAAAAGTAGTATTCCTGTAATTAGATCAACCTAGATGTGCCACTTTATTTACGATTACAGTAATCCTGTTTAAGTTCAGTCTGGGAATGAGAAATGAAATACCTTAAAAATTTGATAAGATATGAACTTACCTTTAACAAAAATTCCATTTTTAATTGAGAACCCCTATGAAATAACAACCAGACTACTTTAATGCATAAAACAACGAAAACGTATGTAGAGCACATAATATGGAGCACATTATTTAAAACGTTTGGCAATGATGGATGCTTTAACATACTAAAAATTTCCACCAGTTACCTAGAATAAAAATACAAAATCGGCACTTATACTATAGAATTAATATTTATATTCTCAATAATGCCACAAGATAGCGCGACTGTATGTGCTATTGAAAATATGTGTACCCAGAATAAAAAATTAAAATTTGATACTTATACTATAGAATTGAATACATACTTATACTCCCAATAATTTCCCCGAGTTAAACCGACTCTGTGTTCTACTGAAAATATTCTTATCCAGAGTAAAAATTGAAAATCTCTTACACTATTAAGTCGGATTCTTCCACCCCATAATTTCCTGGGTTAGCGCGACTGTATGTGCTATTGAAAATATTTGTACCAGAATAAAAAATTAGAATTTGATACTTATACTATAGAATTGAATACTTATACTCCCAATAATTTCCCCGAGTTACACCGACTCTGTGTTCTGAAAACATTCTTATCCAGAGTAAAAATTGAAAATCTCTTACACTATTAAATCGGATTCTTCCACCCCATAATTTCCTGGGATAGCACAACTGTATGTGCTATTGAAAATATTCTTACGCACTAAATAATGAGAATTTTGTACTTATACTTTTGTACTTACACTTAGATACTTTTACTCCAATAATTTCCTCAAGTTAGAGCCACTCAATGTGCTATTGAAAATATTCTTACCTGGAATGAAAGATAAAATTGGTTCATATACTATAGAATTGGATACTTCTACTCTGAATATAATTCCCCTTGATAGTGCGAGTGTATGTGCTATTGAAAGTATTCTTACGCGGAATAAATATGAGTATTTGGTACTTATTCAAAATATAAATGTATACTTATACTCACAATAATTTCCCTGAGTTGGCGCTACTATGTGCTATTGAAAATATACTTACCAGGAATAAAAAATTAGAATTCGGAACTTATTTTATGGAATCGGATATTTATACTCCCTCCCAATAATTTAATAAGTTAGCGCGAATGAATGTGCCTATTGAAAATATTCTTACTTTGAATTTTTAATTACATGGAAGACGATTTCTAATGGTTTGTATTCTATAATTGCATTCCTGTATTCTACTGCACGCTCAATAACACCAATAAACTGTACTTTCTTCCAAAAAAAATTTCCTTTTCCCAAGTAAAATTGAAGTGTTCGAACAAAAATAGCCCTTTTAGGAATTATAAAGCCTTCCCATATCAATATTCGAGGCTTATTCTTTTAATTACATTCGTTGCCCAGAACGGTTTTCAAGAAAAAGTAATTACTCGAACAGCTTCTATCTAGACCTTTTCAGAGAGACAAGCCAGAAAAGGTAAGAAAAATTTCCGAAAGGCATCCTCACCGTCCGATTGACAAGAGGCCGTTGAATATGTAATTAAATTTCGCTGAATTTTATGCTGGAGCTTAGATGATGGACTTTTATGGCTTCCGCGAATTATGTTTTCTAATAGATAAAAATGAATGAAATTAAAAGCTGGATGTTAATTAAACTGGAAGGATAAGAATTGGCACTCAACGGAAATAACTAATTTTTTTAAGAATAAGGGCACGATGTTTGAAAGGCACGCAAGAAGCCATCAGAAGGAAAGATCCAGACTTGTGAGAAACAATTTGTTTCCATTTATCATAAGAATTCCCTTTTAACTTTCGTTTATTAATTTAAAAGAATCCTATTCTTGTTATACCAATTTGAGAAAAGGTAATGTAAAGTTCCAATTGTGTAATTAATCCTCCTGTTGGTTGTCTCGACGAGGTATCTCGTTATTAGCAAGACTGACCATATCTGGATCAACGAGAAATCTCGTCATTAGGAGAAAACTCACCAGATCTTGATCTGATCATCAAAAAATCTACACTATCTTAATGACGAGATATCTGGTTATTAGCAAAATTGGTCAGATAATGGTTTGTTGGATTGGATTTTATGGCGCAAGCGCCATATTTGGTCATGCTGCGCCAAACACAAGGCAGACAACATCAAGTAATCAGATATTGATTGATGAAATATCTGATTGTTGGTAAAATTCCTCGGACCTTGATGGACGAGATATCTCGTCGAACCAACTTCGAGGGTTAAATCTTCATTGTTAAATTTATACACATTTAAGATTTAGATACACTGTCAAAAGATTCGAAATATCCCGAAGCCAGTGTTCAATTGGAATGAAACTTACCATGTGTGATGTACATGGTCGGTTGGTTTCGGGGGTTTATGGTGCAAAGGCTATATTTGGCCATACTGCGCCAGACACAAAACTGACAATATCAAGTAATAGACATACAGATAAGGAAAGTTTTACTGATGCAAAGAGAAATACAAACAGTGAGAAATCGGACCTGCTAGGAATGGGACCTGCGCCACCTACAACTCGTAGGTTGCTAGCGCAGAGTGCATACCCACTGAGCCCCGACGGCCCATTGAAGAAATATAAAAGTAGATTGAGCAATGGTAAACTTTTAATATGCCAGGGATCATCTGACCAAAGCTAATAGTAACGTGACCCTTAGATTACTTTCGTTTGCTGGGTGGAACCTAACATTCATCATATGATTGGTCCACGGGACGAGAGAAGACGCCCATCTATTGATTCCTCATCTCATTGGCCCATTGATCATATGATAGTAGGAAAATTTGGCAATTTTAAAACTTTTGTCTCCACTCCAGAAATGCGCATACACACGCACCCTGTCATCACATGTTATACCGCCAAATAAGGCGATAAAGTACCAAATAGGCCAACCAAGTCAATTTCTTACAGAGCAGCCTCGTGACTACTAGTCGACATGTTGGTCACACTGTTTGAAGTTCCTCTCAATAGCAATGCTCAGTTTACTAATATTTCACGGCTATGCGACAGCGACTTTGTGATGCACATGGAAAGAAGGAAATTATCGCAGTAACAAATCTGGAGAGCTCTTTATTATTGTAGAATTACGTCAGGAAGGTGATACGTAAGTGTGTTGTAGTAAAGCCCCTTATAACGGCGATGCATGCCAATATAAGGCGTAGCATGGAGTCAAATGGAGTTCAATTGTAAATTATGTAGCAAATTATGCCAAGAGTTCTGCAGTTGGGACTCCAGTTCCCTAAAATACGTCGCGTAAACAGGGGTTGGTGCATGTTAAATCTTTCGTGGCCTCAAATGTCTTCACGTTGGCGTGTAGACGTTTGGAGAGTGGGGTGCCAGCTCAGGTATTGACCTCGTCATCTGACGATGGCTCAAAATTACGATTCTCATTGTATATTTCCCTTCGGGATTGATCCCGGAGCGTTGCCAATAGCCCGATGACGCTCCGTGTGACGTATATTAACTACTTACCAGATCCCTACAGATCTGAGAGTGATACAATTAAAAGCGTAACACAAGGGAGGGAAACCTGAAGCCCTAAGGCCACATGTGGCCTTCTAGGTCCTTTCGTGGCAACTGTCCGGGATCAATCCGGGAAAGAACCGAGGATAACACCTCGTAATGTGAACCACGGTTGGACGACAACGCCTAAGCTGATATCCCACTCTTCTAAATTACCTGAGAATAAAATAAGTTCGCTCAATGAAAAGCTGAAATTAAGAAGTATTTTAGTACCATTTAATGACTAATCAAAACAGTTAATGACTATTAAAAACAACCGTTAATATAATTTCTAGCAGTTAATAGTAACCTGTGAATTTAGTTGCAGACTGTTGGGATTATTTTCTAACTGTTAAAAGTTAAACAAAACTATGGGGAGGGGGGGGGGAATTTCAATTAACGTCACACTGGAGCAACACAATGGGCTATTGGTGACGGTCCGGGATCAATCCCAAAGGGAAAGATCCGAGGACAACACCACGTAATTTTGAACCACGGTCAGATGACGAGGCAACACCTGAGCTGGCACCCCACTCTCCAAACTTCCACACCACGCCAACGTGAGGACATTTGAGGCCACGACAGATTTAACGTGCACCAGCCCCCTTTGTACACAACGGTGTTTGGCTGGATTCGAACTCGCAACCCTTCGGTTGCAAGTCCGTTACTCTTCCAACCGGGCCACCGCGGCCCAAACAAAACTATGAAAGTTTAGTTAAAAATAACTGTTATCGTGAATTAAGAATAACAGCTATCGAAAAATAAGTTTTCCCATCTAGTAAATATCAACTTTTACAAGCTCTTTTTATATTTGGTATTTTCAATTAACGTCACACTGGAGCAACACAACGGGCTATTGGTGACGGTCCGGGATCAATCCCAAAGGGGGTATTTCAATTAACGTCACACTGGAGCAACACAACGGGCTATCTTAACATATGAAGTGGGATATTGATTATATGGTTTGAGAGGGGCTAAACGTGGGTAGCTATTTATTATGCATGGTTAAACATCATATTTAAATCAATCATACAAGTATTTTTATTTTTAGGATTATGTATTGGTGGATAGAGAAGAAATTGAGGCATTTTTGTATCAATGGTTGGGTAGGTATTTAATTAACGTCGCACTGGAGCACCACAACGGACTATTGGCGACGGTCAGGGATCAATCTTCCGTGGGAAAAGTCTTAGGACACCACGTAATTTTGAATCGGCGTTTGTTAGAAAAATTGGCCACAATCACTTGAAAAACATTCACCATGCCATGATGCTTGAGCATCAAATTTGAAAGCCGATACAAATTGAACAATCCATTGAAAAGACTGAATAAATACTGTCGCATCCACTCCAAGTCCACGTTTCCGTAAAAGTCCGAAACCTCCTCTGAGTACCTCGGAATAAGAGGATCACTTTGAGTGGCTTTTTCATTCCCTCGTCTGCTAGCTCCATTTATGATATTGGAAAGCTCCCTGCTCTTTCAAAATAAATTTCGTGTCCGGAGATATTTTACAAAATTGAATTAGAATGAACAGACGTAAACGTCATTTTCCGTTTCGATCCACACGAAATTAAAGCATGCCGGTGGGATAAGATTTCCGCAGAAAGAAAAGGAAAACGGAAAAAAATAGATATCTAAAGTGCTGTCGTCAAATATTTTGCAATTTGGGCACGTAGCGTCAAGGTTCTGAGGCTTCTAAATAGCTTTCTTTCGACTTTTGCTGTTGAAAGGACAAAGATGAAAAGCTAATAATGCTGTATAAAAACAGTCCGACGGTTTGGTAAAACTTATTAAAAGATTAATCAATCGATTGCAATAATGGAAGCTTATCTTATATTCAATGGATTAAATGCAGGAGGATATTTTTTATTGCAAAACTGACCTCCAGAACGTGATGCCCATCAAATGAAAAGTAGATTTGATTTTGGTGTGTCTAGAATTCTTAGCGATATAATAAAAAGATATGGGAGGTGTAGTAATGCAGAACACTTAGGGGGATATTTGTGATGACCTCTAAACAGTCTGGAAATGGACCATTGCTTTTAAATCAATTCTAAATTAAGGTTTGTTCAAAGTGCTTTGTAATAGAACTATTGAAGAAACGAAATTAGGTTTCGTGAAAAAGGCTTCGATCAATATAAAATGCAACATTTTCCATTAAAATTCAGGCTGCGGTAGCCCGTTTGGAAGAGTAACGTATTAGCAAGCGGAGGGTTGCGAGTTCGAGTCCAACCATAGACCGTAGTGTACAAAGGGGACTGGTGCATGTTAAATCAGTCGTGGCCTCACATATGCTCACGTCGGCGTGGTGTGACGTTTGGAGAGTGGTGTGCCAGCTCAGCTGTGACCTCGTGATCTGACCGTGGTTCAAAATTACATGGTGTTTTCCTCGGATCTTTCCCTTCGGGTTGATCCCGGACCGTCGCCGAAAGCCCGTTGTGTTCCTCCAGTGCGACGTTAAGATACCTACCTACCATCAAAATTCATTGAACACAAGAAATTTATTGGGCTGAGGTGGCTCGATTGGTAGAGTAGCAGATTAGCAGATTAGCAACCGGAGGGTTGTGAGTTCGAAACTCGGTCCAACCAAAGACCGCCGTGTACACAGGGGCTGGTGCACGTTAAATATGTCGTGGCCCCAAATGTCCTCACGTCGGTGTGGTGTGGTAGTTTGGAGGGTTGATTGCCATCTCAGGTGTTGACCTCGTAATTTGGCCGTGGCTTAAAATTAAGAGGTGTTGTCCTCAGATCTTTCCGTTGGGGATTAAGCCCGGAATGTCACCAGTAGCCTGTTGTGTTACTAGTGTGGCGTTAATATAACTACCTTCTGTGTACAGGAAATTTATTAAATTCCGTGCAGGCTCCTTTTTCATAATGATGAATATTTTTGATGGAGCTGCGGTGGAGTTGAATTAACGTCGCACTAGAGCAGCACGACGGGCTATTGGCGACGGTTGGGGACCAAACAAGGAAAAGGTCTGTGGCATAGACGCGAAATATATGTAGACTGAATATTGCTATTGGGTATTGGTATTTTTAATTAACGTCACACTGGAGTAACACAAAGGGCAGATGGTGACGGTCGGGATCAATCCCAAAGGGAAAGATCGAGGACAACACCCCTCGAACTACGGTTAGGTAACGAGGTCACACCTGAGCTGGCACCCCACTCTCCAAACTCCCACACCAAGCCAACGTGAGGACATTTGAAGCCACGAGACGTAACATGCACCAGCCCCCCGAACACGAGGGTCTATGGTTGCATCGAGTTTCGAAGTCGCAAGTCTACGTTTGCTACTCCTCGACGATACCAATTGGTCTACTCGGGTCCCATAACTACTTTAGAATCTAACCGGAGTGATTTCAACCATGCAAACATCAATCAAGTGAGTACGAAAATAAACATCGAATGAGTTTGAAACTTTTAGAATGTTTCTTAAAGTGTTAGTTCTGAACTCGCCATCCGACTTTTGTTCGAAATTACGAGTTGTGCTCGATCTTTCCCTTCAGGATTGACCCTGAACTGTTGGCAATAGCCTATTGTGTTGCTCCAGCGCGACGTTAATTCAACTACCTACTTACCATCTTCGGCTTTTGGAAGACAACAATGCGATTTAAGCGATTTCTCTTAATAAACTTTAATGTTTGATCATCTTGATCCCACAAGCATTAGTTGGCGTGGTGTGGAAGTTTGGAGAGTGGGGTGCCCGCTTAGGTGTTGCCTCGTCACCTGACCGTGGTTCAAAATTACGTGTATTGTCTTTGGATCTTTCCCTTGGAGGATTGTTCCCGGACCGTCTCCAATAGTCCGTTGTGTTATTCTTCCAACTGGGCGATCACGGCCCTCCTGTCGATTGAGATCCGTGAATGTAATTATACAGGGTGAGTCTAAATTGTTTTTACAAAATAAGAGGGGTGATAGTACCCATCCAGACGAGCAATAATTACCATGGAACATAGGGTCGCTTTCCACTCTGAGAGGCAGAAAAGAGTAAAGTCGAAACGCATCGAGCATGAACAAGTTATCGCCTCTGACGTCGTTTTGTACCTGCCTACGTAGCACATCTCCTAAGCAAGATGGATCGGACGTGGCGGACCTGTGGCCTGGCCTCCTCGCTCACCGGACCTCAACCCACTGGACTTTTTCTTCTGGGGGCACATGAAATCTTTAGTGTACCAGACGCCTGTGGACTCGGTTGAAGATCTCGTAGCGAGAATCGTTGTTGCTGCAGACAAAATGAACACAACACCAGGAATCTTCGAGAGGGTGCGCCAGTCATTCCTTCGCCGGTGTGAACTGTGCAACGCCACGCCACTTTGAGCACTTGCTGTGAGTTTTTCTCTGCAGATTGTGCAACTTTTGGTATCGTTCATTCGCTTTGCCAACACTGTTGTAAGTTCATGTTGAAATTCTAATTTTACTCTTTTCTGCCTCTCGGAGTGGAATGCGACCCTATGTTCCATGGTAATTATTGCTCGTCTGGATGGGTACTATGACCCCTCTTATTTTGTAAAAACAATTTAGACTCACCCTGTATATGAAATCAGTGTAGTTTTCTTCATGCCTTGCAAAAGGTTGTCTAAATAATGTCCGAGGTATGGGATTTATTAAAGTTTGTGAAAGGATATTGGCAAAAGAAATTTTTTGGACATTCTAGGGTTAAAAATTATTAAGTATAGTCTGGGCAACAGGAAGCAATGGAATATCCGATCCATTGATCAAGTTCTGGATTCTGATGTGGAAAGAGATATCAAGATATATAAGGGGATATAAAGATTTCTTAGCTTGGTAAAAGACGCATGAAATATGGACTAAGATTTAAGTGACGTGATGGATGTTGGTTGGTTTGGGGGGTTTAAGGCGCAAGGGCCATATTTGGTCATGCTACACGTCACACAAGACATGCAATACCAAGTAATACACACACTATGAAAGTATTACCGACAAAGAAGAAAGAGAAATACACCCAAGGGGAATGCACTTGACATAAATCGAACCTGCGCCGACTACAACTCGAAGGTTGCTAGCGCAGTGGGCATACCCACTGAGACACGACGGCCCCGATATGATGGATGATGAAGAATCATAAATAATATTGAAGGGATAGTGATTACCGTCTTGACAATCCGAAGGAGGTTAAAGATTTCAACACTTAAACAATTTATGGAAGTTCAAAAAGCGCCTTACATAAATGCAAAGCTTTGCCGAGATTGTTTTCAAAGCTATTAAAGTAGTCTTACAAGGGAAACCGTACACCTCACTTTTATAATCTAATGTCGACCGTATCAAAGCCCTATAATTTTTTCAGGTGACGAGGTCACACCTGAGCTGGCACCCCACTCTCCAAAGTTCTACACCATTCCAACGTGAGGACATTTGAGGCCACGACGGATTTAACGTGCACCAGCCCCCTTTGTACATGACCGTCTTTAGTTGGATTCGAACTCGCATCCCTCCAGTTGCTAGTTCGTTACTCTTCATATCGGGTAACCTCGGCTCCAACCCACAATATAAAACGCGTTCCTAAACCTCGTTGCTGACTTCGTAAGATATATTTCTCTCTAATCGAAACCGGCTCTATAAGTTATGTAATAGCGAATAACCTCACTCCATTCCTTTTCAAAAAGTTTTACCTCCAAATATAACCGATTTCATAAATTTTTGACTATCAATTGGAGGACCTTCATCTGTTGCCCACAAGAGACGCAGTAGCCAATTTGGTAGGTAGGTAGGTAGGTATTTTAATTAACGTCACACTGGAGCAACATAACTGGCTATTTCATCGGATTAGCAACCGGAGGGTTGGGAATCATATACTCGATCCAGCCAAATACCGTTGTGAACACGGTGGGTGGTGCACGTTAAATCTGCCGTGGCCTCAAATGTCCTCACGATGGTGTGGTATGAAAGCTTGGAGAGTGGAGTGCCAGCACAGATATTGGCCTCGTCAACTGACCGTGGTTCAAAATTACGAGGCGTTGTCCTTGAATTTTTCTCTTCGGGATTGATCCCGGACCGTCGCCAATAGCCCGATGTTCAGTTCTAGTGTGACGTTGATTAATTACCTACCTGTTGCCTACATGGTATTTGGTATTTTCAATTAACGTCACACTGGAGCAACACAACGGGCTATTGGTGACGGTCCGGGATCAATCCCAGAGGGAAAGATCCGAGGACAACACCACGTAATTTTGAACCACGGTCAGATGACGATTTGCCTACATGAATCTCTCGTTTCTATTACAATAGCCCGTTGAGTTGCTCCAGTGTGACGTTAATTAAAAATACTAGTACCATACCATCGTTTATATTACAAATGTGTCATTAATAAAAACATGGGCCGCGGTGGCCCGGTTGGAAGAGTAACGGACTAGCAACCGAAGGGTTGCGAGTTCGAATCCAGCCAAACACCGTCGTGTACAAAGGGGGCTGGTGCACGTTAAATCTGTCGTGGCCTCAAATGTCCTCACGTTGGCGTGGTGTGGAAGTTTGGAGAGTGGGGTGCCAGCTCAGGTGTTGCCTCGTCATCTGACCGTGGTTCAAAATTACGTGGTGTTGTCCTCGGATCTTTCCCTTTGGGATTGATCCCGGACCGTCACCAATAGCCCGTTGTGTTGCTCCAGTGTGACGTTAATTGAAATAACAATAACAATAACAATAACAATAATAAAAACATTGCATGAAACGAAAACGCGCGCGAACCACAGTTCGATATTGGTGGGGTTTTTTGACTGGCCAAGCTACGCAAAACACGACACAACGAGTGTCAAGTGATGAACATGCACACACAAGTTCCGCAATTTAAATTTTAGTAGGTAAGTAGGTATTTTAATTAACGTCACACTGAAGCAACACACGGGCTATTGGTGATGGTCCGGGATCAATTCCAAAGGGAAATTTAAATTTTGGATCACTGCTGTTTTGTAAAACGATCAATACGAAGTTTCCGTCACTTTTGATTAAACTCCCCAAATTTGAAGTAAATGGCTCTAAATATAACATGAATTTGGGGTCGTGGTTACTGTATTAAACACCTTTAATTCGCGATGTTCAAGTTTTAGTTTATGAATAATAATATTAACATTTTGTTTCAAAATTAAGGTAGGTAGGGGTATTTTAATTAACACCACACTGGAGCAAAACAACGGGCTATTGGCGACGGTCCGGGATCAAAACCGAATGGAATGGAAAGAGCTCAGGTGTTGCCTCGTCATCTGACCGTGGTTCAAAATTACGTGGTGTTGTCCTCGGATCTTTCCCTTTGGGATTGATCCCGGACCGTCACCAATAGCCCGTTGTGTTGCTCCAGTGTGACGTTAATTGAAATACCCCCCCCCCCGAATGGAAAGATCCGAGAACACCTCGTAATTTTGAACCAAACTCAAATGACGAGGTCACACCTGAGTTGGCACCCCGCTCTCCAAACTTCCACACCACACCAACGTGAGGATATTTGAGGCCACGTCAGATTTAACGCGCACCATTCCTTTTGTAATTTTGAACCTCGTCATCTGACCGTGGTTCAAAGTTACGCGGAGTTGTCCTCGAATAGTCCAGATTTGATCCCGGACCGTCGTTAATAGCCCGTTGTGTTGCTCTAATGCGGCGTTAAACAAAATCCCTACCTGCCTATACCTTTGCACACGATGGTCTTTGTTTGGATTCGAACTTGCAACCCTCCACTTGCTAATCCGCATCCGTGCAACCGTGGCCTCGAAGAGCACTTGGTACACTCAAATAAATATTCTCTCAAAACGTATTTAAATAGAGTTGAAAGGGATAAAAAATACTGTAGTTTCCATATTTGAACCGTCTGATTATATTACAAAATTACGAGGTGTTCTTGAACTTTCCCTTCAGGAATCATCCCTGACCGTCACCAATAGCCCGCTCTATTAATCTAGTGTGACGGTAATTACTTACCTACCTTCCATTTATGAACTATTTTCTTAGTTTATTACTCTGACATTGATGGCGCTGCATTAATAAATTGTCGTTCTTTCCTACTATGAGGTATCTCATTGGTCGAAAAATTAAAACAGGTTTGGAACCGTAAATAACAAATATTAAGAATGCGTAAGATAACATCTCTGTTTTATGGGTCTAAAATAAAAAAGTTAGGAGAACATCTCCACTCTACTGACTGTACTCCAGTCCATATGTTTTTGTTTTGAAACTTGTTTTCATATTACAATCCCGCCTATTACAAAATAATCTTTTCCACTTTTAGTTTGGAAAGATTTCGAATAAAAAAAACACCACCATAAGTAAATACCTGATTTTATACAGATTAATTTTACCTTTATAGAATGGTGTCGGAAACTTATTTTTATCATATTTTACTGTAAGGAAATACTTAATTGATGACGAGCGAAAAATTATTCGAATATTCAATGTTAGATAGCGTAGGCGTTTTTAAGATAATTATAGATAGTCTAAGAGTTCATTTCTAAATTTCATATTTACGATTTGTGTTGTCATGACTACTGAATACATTCATTATAAGTTTTAACTCAGATGTAATAATTTATCGTTGAAAAAGAAAATTCGTTTTAGTTTTCCCAATTTTATTCATCTGTACATGTTATATTTGGAATGTTTCTAATTTTTTTAAAATTTGCTGTAAATTCCTGAAAGTAAAATATGTCACCTATTCAGTTCATTCTTCGCCCAAGCACATCGTCTCATGTCTCAGGCCATCTTATTCACCATCCTGAGCTGGTTCTTAAGAGCCTCAAGTCTCACAAGCAAATAGACCAATTTTATTTATGCCAAGTGGGATAAGTAACAAAATATGTCGCATACATATCTTAATTTCTTACCTCAAATGCTCATCCAAGCCGCTTTTTGTAAACATCGCAGCTACATGACCTGACCATAAAGTGACAAACCAAGTCAAATATTGTTACCAATTTGTCTTTTTTAGCAGTTTTAATTTTTAGTAATTTATTAGTCTTGTACTTAACATGAAAACAACTTAATAATTTGTGAACAGATACAGCCTTAAGCTACATTAGGATTTATAATTTTATTGCTTTGTGTTATTTATAAATGTGTTAACATAGTAATGCTGTTCTTTCCAACTTCGTATTCTCTGAAAACTACCTGTAGAAAAACATCCGGCTAAGAGCTCATTTTTGGTTTCTCGTCGCTTTTACGATGTTTGCCGCTAATTTGTATTGTGAATGACATGGTGAAATCTCATTCAAGTAACATACCAAGTTACATCTTAAGATATGAAAGGTTTGCTCTCTATTTAGTTTAACAGAAAAACCCCTTGGGTACTGTGATTTGCTTAAACGAATGTATGTTTTTTTTAGTCATTGTTCATTTGACCACATTTACTGGAGACAAACGGTACATTGGTTTGACAAAACATGTAGTATTTAAAACTGCAGTTTGGCCTTTTTCACATTGCAAGGATAGACATAAAGCTGAAAAATAAGACTTAAAAGACTTATCTCTGAATAAATCACTGCGGATAGCGATACATAGTACCTATAAAATAATGTGGCTTGATGGATGTATACAATACTGGTATGTATGGAGAAAATTAATATAACGTCAGCTTAGAGCAGATACTCATTAACTAACAAAAGAATTTTTTTCGGTATAGCTGTTTAAGGACTAACCATGTTTATAGGCCAAAAAATAAAAATCATAAGCATTTTGAAAGTTATATATCCTTTAAACATATTAGAATATGATAATGGATTTCTTGTCATCATGAAAATAAGCATTTAGTGTCTCCGAAAGATGTCACTTAAGGCATTTCTGCTCTAAGCCGAAAATATGATTATAGTATTTATTGAATTATAATTTATAAATATAAAAGTATATATAGTTTTTATTAAAACAACAAAATTGTCCTTTTTAAAACGACAGGATGGCTGGGACATGACAAAAAAAAGGTAATGTGCCATTCAAAATAGTATGGTCAGCCCAATTAGAGTCTAAAATGGAATTTATGTTTGTAGAAAATGAAACTGATGTTGAGGTTTGATAGTGTACTCTAAAATTGGCAAAAATACTAGTTCTTGATTACACTTAACAACAAATTGCACTTCAGTGATGTCTAGTATGGTGCCAAACTTGCAGAGCAGGTTAAAAAGTAATATGCTTTCTTGTTTTAGCAACCTCAAATACACCTTGACCACCTGTGCATCAATCAACTGGTCAGTTACTGTACAAATTTCAGTTAATTGCAGATTTGTGTAAATGACATCCTACTTCAAATGGTAAATTATGAACCTGAAGCTAATGTAATATGAACTATCTAACATAATATTCAAACTAATCTCATTCCTATTGTATTTCTAATGTATAAATTATTTGTTTCTTTTATTTATAACAGAGTGAAAACAAAGAACTTCAATCTCAAAAAGTACTTCATGATTGAGATCTGCTGCTTTATATATATGCCATTGTAAAGTAAGTTTTACTGTAGTGATGGGTAAATTCCTCACAAACATACATTTTTAATTAAGTTACACCGAATAAGCTTACTTAAATAATATATTTAGTGCGACAAATAATCTTATTTTTTCACTCTTGATTCTCATTGATAACCCATTGTTCAATATAACCTTTTAATCAGTCCTACCTTTTTCTTCAATTTACCTTGTGACTCAATGGGTTTGCCCACTGTGCAAGCAGCCTCTGAGCTGTAGACGGTGTCGGTTTGATACCTGTAATTACCTTGGTTGTATTTTACTCTTCTATGACAATAAAACTTTCCTTTTGCATGTATCTCCTTTTACCTTCAGGGAAAAACACTACTCGGCCAGATCTTACCTTGGTGCCATAAAAAAATCTTCAACTTGTCTTTTATTTTACACCACTTCCCCATAGACACAGTTCATACAGCAACTGCACAATACAGATAATACATGAAACATTTACTACCTATCTTATTAAAAAGATAGTATAGTAGCATCACATCAGGTCAATCTTGATTAATCGGGCATGCTCATTGAGCAATTCACCTAGTAGGGTTCTTGACATCTATTCTAATCAATTCTCTGTTGCTCTGAAAAAGTTTTGATGCCTTATATCGGACCGTATAAATATACCGGGAAGTGTGATAGTTGATTTTATGCACTAATTATTAAAGTTCAACATCCTGAACTGTAATGTGCTGTAGGAAAAAATAATATTGTCACTCTTTTTATAGGTAAGTTTTGAATATAAGGAAGGGATAGTGAATGACTGTTCCTTAAATAAATATGTAGCATTTGTTATATCTTTATGTAATAGGGCTATTTGTTTCTGTTATAAAACTTTAAATGTAAAGAAACTTAAAAAATGAAATATTCTTAACAATTTCTAATGCAGCTAGAAACAAAAACCATAACTGTTAAATGTACTGTAAGAACACGTTGATATTTTTCCTACCCTAATTTTGTTCCAGTTTAAAGTTTTATTGATTTGGGGAAAACTTTTTGAAAACATGACTAGTACTGTTTTTAAATGATTAATTTAATTTAGATTATATAATAAATGTTAACAAATGTTACCAGTGTATACTATGAATAAATATGTAAACTTTGTTCAGATGTTTGTTTAAAAATTAATTTTATCTTAAAAATAATGTGTATCAGATTGCTGGATCATTCAAATATTTTGCTTATATGATTTCTAACTCTCATTCTTGTTTCTTATAGGTAAAAGGGAACATATAAATTGCCTAATAAATTTAAGTAATGAAATTTTTATTTAAAATTTGTCTGTTAAATTTATGTTAAAATATATTTAATAACACTGTTCTAGTTGTTAAGCATCAAGAATTGTACTAAAATGTCTTACGTTTCATTTCTAACCTTTTCCAGGTAATACATTTGAAAAATTAAAAACTAATTATTTTTTCATTAGAACAATAGTGTAATCAAGATTATATTTGAAGAGGGCTTGAAACAAACCAAATTGGTATTGTGAGATTCACGTTTCTATTACTATCAGCAACATGAAATTCTTCCCAAGTGAAATATTTTGTAAAATTTGAAGAGCATGTCAAATGTATCAATAATTTTCAACTGAGATTATTTGGCATTTATATTTAATTACTTCGAGCTATTACTTAATTAAACTATATTTAGGATTTATACTTTGTGATTCTGAAGTCAAATTTAAGAATCAACTTACTAAATTGTATAGCTTTTGTTATTAAAAAATTTTTTTCTGAGACTGAATTTGTTAAATACATTTGGTGTTTGACACAGCCTGGCCAAATCAGGTCCTTGTACCATGCAATTCAACAATCCAATGAAACTGGCTTACATTCTCTTTCAGATGAGCAAATGTTTCATTCAGATTTCATATCTGTTCATGAGGTTTTTGCTGATTTTTCCTGCTAGTATAAATGTTCAGATACTCTAGGAATTCTTGAAAAATGTATAATTTTACTAGAGATTATAAAAATTGTGCTGTTAGATTTTTAATTTCCAAAGATAAATTGCTTCTTCATTCAATATTACAATTCTGATGATATTAGTGCTAGTTTGATTACTTTCATATAAGCTAAACCAGGGGTAGTCAACCTTTTTATACCTACTGCCCACTTTTGTATCTTTGTTGGTAGTAAAATTTTCTTACCGCCCACCAGTGCCGCAGTAACTTAATTTAGCGCAACTGCAAAGTACTCTTAATTTCTTAATTTATGAGTGGAGGTTTAGTAAAAATATGTAGTTAAATTTATACTTTGCATATGTTTATAATACACAGAAAATTTAATTTGATGCTACATTTCTGCATCTCCATCGATACAGCACCTACTAGTGCAGAAGCTGCTTAAATTGAAGAAAAAGAAAATCAAATATAAAAACTATAAAAGTATAAAGTCTATTAAATGACCTTTAATTAATTAATGAGATCCTTGAGGCTGATGCTGCGAAACTAAGTATTTGATATCTTGTTCAATTTTCGTAAGGAACAAACACTCTTTCGGAAATATTCAGACGGTTTCTCTGGTGATAATATGATTAACAGCACTAAAGCCTGATTCTACAAGGTATGAGGTAGGGAAAGGTATCAATAAATTGAATATTCTTTTCCACATATTTGGATACAACGCAGGCATTTTTTTTATTTAGCCATAGATTTTCATATCCACCACTATTGAAATTACATTTACTCTGTTCATCGTATCTAAGTTCTAACAGTTCTTGGGAAGTTGTACCAGCCTCCTCAATATTTGCAGTAAAAGGATTTTTCATCCAGTCATACACCTTCAAATTCAAACTATCTTCAAATCGTTTTTCCATATCCAATTTAAGTGTGTTAAGATGGCTACTGAATCTTTCAATCTCCTCTGGAGTTACATCATTTTTTATAGATGATAATTCAGGAAACTGATGAAATTCTCTATTTAATAGATTATATATTATAATAGATTATAACGAAGATCAAGTTTGTTGATAAATAATGACACAATATTTTGGCAATTGATAAGAGTTTTAGCTCCTTGATGCTGCAGATTGATTTCATTAAATCTCTTGAAAATATCTGCCAAATAAAAGGCATTATTCTTTACTGTCTTTTATTGTTGATAGAGGTTGATCTCATTAATACTTTCAAAAAATGTATGACACTATCATATGCTACAAAACGAGACAAACATGTACCCTTTGACAGCCAACGAACTTCTGTGTGTAAAAGTAACTTAATAAATTCCTCATTGTCCTGGCACAGCTGTCGAAACATTCTATCATGTTTGGCATTGGATTTGATCTTATTTATATCTCTAATTATTATAGTTAATGATGAATGGAGACTTGTACTAAATGCTTTCCTACAAGATGTCTGTGCACCACACAATGAATACATAAAACATTTGGCACTTCCTTCAAATAAGCAACAAATCCATGATAGCGACCTACCATTGATGGTGCTCTATCAGTAGCACATGCAACAATATTGTTCAAAGATATATTATTTTTTGCAAAGTATAATTTCACAGCATTAAATATTGATAATCCTCTTGTATCTGTAATGAGATTTATTGCGAATAGCATTTCTTCTCGTAATGTATTGTTTTCATCAAAATAACGTATATATATATATGTCATCAATAAAACATTATTATCTGCAATGGTAGATTCGTCCAATTGTATAGAAAATGAAGAGTTTTGGAGAATACCTATAAGTTTATTTTCAACATTAACTGCCATTTCTTCAATTCGTCGCTTTACTGTGCTATCGCTTAGGGGCAATGCTTTTAAAGCTTCAGGTATATCTTGATGCATTACTGTTGGTATAAATTCTTTTATAGAGGGTATTATTAAAGTTTCTCCAATATTATAGCTTTTACCACTTTTTGCAATTAATTATGAAATGCGATAAGCGGCAGTTAATCCATCTTCATTCGTTGCATGTTGTTTCTTAAATGATGCAAGGATTGTTGGACGATTTTGAAATTTTTTATATATTTCCTGAAAATATTCAATGTACTTGCCTTTATCTTTTGAATGCTTTGTAGCAAGATGTTCTCACAATCGACTTGGCTTCATTGCATAACGTTTTATGACACAGTAAACACATTGGGAGTTGTTTATTTACAACAGATTCGATGAAACCCATCTTCAGTTACTTCAGTAAATAGCCACGAGCGTATTTCTTTTGTTGAGACAGGAGCTCACAATATATCACACAATTTATAAAACTTGTTTGAAGCCGTAGGCACATGTGCTTACTTTCACAAATCTAACTACGTACTGGTTCCACCATGAAACGAACTCAACTTGAGTGATGGTTGCTGGTACACTCCGCCCTCATCATGCGCTCTACAGTGCAGTACAACCTGCTGCCATTGAGTCAGATGCGCGGTGATAATGGAAAGTAGCTTCAGCATCGGACAAAAACCCTACTGCCCACCATGGAAGCTTGAATCGCCCACTAGTGGGCAGTAGGGACCAGGTTGACTACCACTGAACTAAACTGTCACAAATAATGCTAATACAAGCATTACCTAAAAAGCATTTTTGTTCAATTCCTCATTAAATATACATGCCTTGTATACTGTAACATTTAGTTTGCAAACATCGAAGAATTGTTTTTAACTGGAGGGTCTATACATAGAATGTTTAAAAACTCACACATATTTTGCGAGCAAAATGTAAAGCTTTTGCATTAATAATGTTTGTATGATTTGTAACTACAGTTGAGTACTGCTATTTAATTGACTTTTTAAATTAATGAATATTTTAGCAAAATCTTGAAATTTCATGAATTTAGCATGAAATATAATTCTAAAGCTAATTTCTATTTTAATTTTTCTGCCACTATCATTCAGTTTTCATACAAGAATCCCAGGAAATCTTTTTCCAACTTTTCTCTGCATGCAAATTAGCTAATTTTAGATTCATTTAAGAGGGGTCAATGACCAGACCAGTAGGATTATATCCATTGGAACCCATGCCTGCTTTACTGTGCCCTATCTTAGAGAATTTTATAGTCGATATAAGAATGGCAATAGAAATCTAAAAGCAGCTAAAAATAAAATGGAAGAAATTATGTATCTGATGTTTGTATTTTCTTTGAACATATGGGTTTTTGTTCCGCACTGAAAAAATTTTCTCACTCAGATACTGTAAAAGAGGGCAAAGATTTTTATACCTTTGTTGCAGCCATCAAGTTATGTAAAATAAAATCTTATGGGTGAATCCATTCAAATTCAGGCAATAAAAAAATGTTTGCCTCACCATCTTTGATTTTTTTTTTAATTCGGTATATAGCTAATGGTTGTTGAAATGCCACATTCATTTTTTATGGGAATAAGACCCTTTAAAAGTCAGTAAAAAATTTAACTTTTGCTTATCACGAATGTTGCGTAACATTCAAAATTTTCCTATAGTCAAACTATTAGAGAAACCGGTTTTGCTTTTTGCTTATTATCCTATAATTAAATGTACTGTTCATAATTATAAGTAAAGATATTTTTTAAAGTTAGATTAGCTTTTTAGCAATTTATCATGGAACTTGCATAAGTTCAGTCAAGATTTTTTCAGAAAAGCCATTATTGAAAATTCTGAACATTTTTGTATAAGTTCATTTTAACATTATTTGATTAGTCTTAGTTAATTTAGTCCTCAAAAAAGCATATCAAAGTTTGTTTTTAACAGCCTTCAACCTAAAATATCATCAAAATTTCAACCTCTGATGCACACTGAAACGGGAGCCAATGGTATTGGGCTCATGTAAGGTCTCGAATCGTCCTTGTGCGCAGCTCAAGCTTTTTTCCGATGCAATATTTTAACATGATTTGTTATTTCTGTACATAAATGAATATAGTGTGGTGTGTGTATATGTGGTTTTTACAACTACAGTAAATGAGCTTTTTAAATATCAGTCGAAATCTATTTCCAATTATTTACCATGGAAAAACATTTGGGATGCATATTGCTTCTGGGCTAAGCTTGCATTAAAATTTTCACTTGGTTATTAATACAGCTCCGGTTGCAACAAATTATAAAATAAAATAGCAAGAGATACTGTCCTAAGGGCTCTAGACTGTTCATTATTTTTATCCTATGAACAGCTGAATCTACCCAGCTGCTCACATGGGGTAAGATTATTTATGTAGTGAGAGTAACTTTGATGTGTGTGTGTCAATTATCATTAACTTTATCTGATTAAAGGTTATTTCTACAAATTTCAAATCATTCACTCACTCTTATTAATCTCTTATATACTCTCAGTATACTCTTAATTCTTGGATTTGTATAGCTTTATGGTGCCAGAGCCATAATTCATTCTAAGATATTGTGAAATTAATCTCAAACAAATCTATACTGTAAGTAAAAAGAAGCAATTTCAAGGATTCAGATGCAAACAAATTAAGTGTAGAATTTTGGAGGAAGGCATGTGAAAATTTTCCTGCAATATTAAAAATAGTTTTTAGATAACTAAGAAGTTCACTCCTGTTGGAAGTTTGTTCATACAACAAAGTCTGCCTCTGATCATACAAAAATCCTATCTCCATGTATTCTGACGTGCGAGTGTAACTTTTCAAGGATCAAAGATAATTGAAAATAAGTTATTTATGAATTGTATCAGTAGAGTCCATTCTCTGAAACATCTGTTGAATAATTTCTTGGAGTTATATCTGGCAAAGAAGACAGACTTAACACTTTTGCCAAATTCTAACTAATTTCTCAACTTATTTAATCAGCAAAACTGATATCTGAATTTGCAATTTTTGCTTAGATTTAACTAAATATAATTTATATCATTGTTTTATTCAATATAGTAAAAAATACTGGGCTTCTGCATTTTTCTTATTCATGCAGTCTTAGAAATGTGTGTTTTATGAGGATTTATAGATACTGTGTTTTGCATTAGTTTCAATATTGTCCAGATATGGTTTAATGTAGCTATAGGAATTCATTAATATTGGCAACATATCTTAAATATATATTTTACTACTCTGTCCCTTTTTGTATCAAAGTATTTATATTTTTTCTAAATATTGATATTGATAAAAGAATTTAAAAAATTTTTTGTAGCAAGGTAAGCAACAAAATTCTCATTTGTTTGAAATTCTTTACATTTAATATAGTTTTGTGCGTGATAATTTATTGAAATACAGTAAATGCTGTACATTGTTATTAAAATTATTGCTTATCATTGAGGAAAAATATTTTAAAACAAACACAGGAAGCATATTCCCCACTGGAAGTTGAAAGGAAATCCCGATGAAATTTAAAGATTTCGAGAAACTTTTCAACTTTTTATAGGGAATTTGCCATGCTCTAGGGATTTTGATGGTATGTCATTATTTTCTGATAGCGTAGGGTTTTTCGAACAGCGCCATCACACAAAATTATTTAAGCTTAATTCAAAACTATAGGAAGTGTTCATATGTTCTGGTAGCCTATTTACATAGAAACTGAATAATAACCAGATTTCTAAAAATGAATTTAAAATTAATTAAATTGAAAAATCTGTATTTTCTGTTTCTGTCTTCTATTTAAATCCTACTTATAAAATTGGCTTTAATATTTGCTCCAAACTTTCACAATTTTTCTTAAAAACAAAATTGTACTATCTTGAAATCTTTAAGAGGTATGTGATTAAATTTTTAATACTAGCAAGCTTTCAAGTCGGAAGTATGTCTATAATGAATTACTAAAACACAGAGTAAGATATATTATGCTTAAACACCATGTGTGAAGTTAGGGTGAACCAAAATGAAGTTTGAGTATTACTTTGCATCACTTATTACTTCCTTACCAGACTTTTTTATGTAAATTACATTATTAGTTTTACTTTTGAGAATACATTGTTGCATTAGATTTGAAAATTTTAATTTAAAATGATTTTTGAACTTAATCCAAATTATTTGTGTCATTATTTTCTTAATTCCAGTAGCAATGATTTTAAAGTCCAGAATCCTAACCTATATTTATTTCTAGAGTTTGTTTATGATGACCAAAAAAGTAATTGGAAATTCAACTGCTCGATACCATAAGCTGACAAGAACAGATGATGGCTTCGTGGATTTGCAAGTAATTATTTTATGAAAAACTAGTTCAAGACTTTTTATTGAAACTACACTTTCCGATTCCTTGATGTTTTTTAAACATTAGATATTGCAGAATTCATTATTTTAATTCCAAAATTGAGTACATTACCATCAACACAATAGTTTAAGTTTTGCAAACAAATAAATTCATGTCGGTAATTTTATAGTTTTTACCATTTTGGCCTCTTGACAAATAGAATCGTTTCTGTGATTCTTTTAATTGCAATAGATGTGATATATTTGAATCAACCTTAACCTGGTACTATTGGAGATGCTGATATGTAAATATTTGCCAAATCAATAGAGTACATGTCAAATATTGATAATAGTTTTGAATGCTGAATTCTGAGGACCCAGAACTTTATGTTTATAATTGATGTTTTTTCAAATGTGCATGTAAAATAAGAGTCAAACATAGCAAAACTTTTTAAAACTGCATAGTTTTGTATTAATGATTTAAATTCAAAGCATGAAATTTTATTTAGCTGCATTTTTATGAGAACTCTTGTGGCAACCTTTAAAAGTTAGCAGTAATAGCTTTGCCAGACTTCTGTTTTATTTAAATATAAGCCTAACTAATCATTTATTGATTTAATTATTTAAAATGTAACTAATTTAATTGCTAAAAAATAATAGATTCTTATATGCAGTTCAAAAGTATCCAAACCAAGCGAATGATAATTTTGAAAATAATTCCAAAATGAATATTACAAGATACACAACTGAAATATGTATACATATCATACACAACAACTAGATACACAACATGACTTCCAAATGATCATTTTAATTTTTGGTTTTTCATGATAAAAATACCCAAATATCTTTTTTTAGGCAATGTTAAAAAAATAATAAATTGATTCCATATTTAGTCATTCAGATTTATGTATTCTTGAATAAACAATTGAATAGAATAAGTTTCTTTTATCAAACATTTTTAGTTTTTCTCTAAATAAATTTTTAATTAAATAAGCACTGGTATGAAAGTACAGAGATAGCTGCAATCACTGAGGCTGAATCCTTAGCTTTTGCAAAATGTAGCAATAATTATGATCACTTTGTAAATCTTAGTGAAAAAGTGTGAAAAGGCCCAGTAAGTAAATGCCAGGTTAGGATGGATTTTAGTGTAATAAAGTAGTAAATGTAAAGTAAAAAAGCAATACTTCTCCAAAATCATGTAACATTTAAAGGTTCAAATGTCTTATGAGTGCATAAAATTTTTTCATATGGTATACCTATACTGAAAGTGGAGTTTTAATTAAATTTTTAACGCATTTGATTTTTTGTGATCAATAATTTGTTACTTTTGGGAAAATCAAGACTTGAGTCTCATGAACAGTTATATATTTGATAATAATTTTTTACAGTCCACTGACTAGAAGTTTTTCTTTAAATTAATGAACCTGATGTAATGTAATATGAGCAACCATCATGTGCACATCTTTTCCAATGAGTTCTGTGGAAATTTTGTTGTGGGATAACTAATTTTTCCACAGGGTTAGAGTTATTGAATTAGAAATTTATTCAATTTCAAAATAGCTCAAATTAAAACCTTGTTATTTTTATTGATTTTCTATTTATTTTCAAGATTACTTGATCGCATATTTGATTAGAGAACATGCATATTCAGCCAGTTAGCGTCTGCAGGAATTGTAACTAAATTTATTTTTCAAAGTGCTTACACCATGTTGTTTGGTTATACCAACAAATAAAGAGCATGTATATAATGATAGTGTTACCTTAAATCCTAATCCTTGGCTCTGGGTTTGTCCACTGCACTAGCAATCTGTGACTTGTAGGTGATTTATGATACCACCCTAGGTGGTATTTCTCTCCTCTGAATCTGTAAAACTTTCCTTCTCTGTATGTTTAGGTCCATTACTTGACATTGTCTCTGAATTGTATTTGGTGCAACTTGGCAAAATATAGTCCTTGCACCATAAAAACACAATCGTCCAACCCGAAATTCCAACTTCATGAATAATTTAATATGAATAATTCATTAATAAGTAGTGCATTGGTCTATACTGTCTTTATAAGCCAAATATTAAATTGCAATATTTTAGTGGCATGTTATTAAAGCAAGATTAGTATGATACAAGATTTATTTTAATTATGAATTATGAGAGCTAGCTCCTTCCTTTTTCAGTAATCTGAAAGGAAATATAAATTCATGTAAAGAGTTATGTTTTAAATTTTCCATATATTTCTACTGTGTTTTAAGCAGGAGATTTATGTTGTGGTGACTGATGAAATGTTCTTTTAGGTCAGGGTCTGGGAGGTGTAGAATACGTCTGAGATGTTCCTTTAGATAGCACCTATAACCATATATGAAAATAAATTTGATAAAAATGTTCTCTGTTAAACCAAACAAATGTTCATTGAAAATGATTTACTGAACAGTAAAATTAATGTATGCTATTATGCATTATTGTTTTGATTGAAACCTTAAAAATGGGTTGCTATTTAGGTTTTTCTTTCACAACTTATATCCATATTTGCTTAGTTATACATTTTATCTCACCAATTGTTTAAATTCGAAATTGCTTTCTTTGAATTAAACATTGTTCATCTCAGACATAAAAGCCTAATGAAATGTTTTCCTGAAAACTGAAGAGGCTGCTGTATAGCTTTTTTTGTTTGTTTAGGGTTTTTCATAAAAACTACTCTGATTACTGCTTTTTACAATTGTAATTTTGTTTTCTCTATCATAATTAGAGTAATGCATTCTTTTAACAACTTTGTCAGGATTGTAATTTGTTTGGATCTCAGTTTGTGTGTTTTGCTAAATATATTCCCATATTGCATCATAACAAATTTAAATAAACTCATGAAAAATATGCACCTGAAAACTATTTAGTTAACTGCTAAAAGCATTTTATCTAGAATTCATCAGTACAATACCCTTTCTTACAATTTGCATTAAAGGAAAGATTTATTAGAAATGTTTTAAAGAATAATTACCATTTTCTAAGATGTTATTCCAAAAATCTCAAATTTCAAAATATCAAAACCATTTAGTCTTTCAAGTCATTGATCCTTGGCGAACTCTGGCCCTAGCTCCATAAAAATCCAACTGACCAAATCATTAATCAAGATAAATGATTTCCTTAAATGAACTCCAATCTTGGATCAGCATTTTCATATATTTTATCAATATTTTGTGTTCTTTATTGAAGAAATATCGTTTGTTACAAAACTAGTGCTTCTATTTTAATATTCTTTATTAGAAGACATTTTAATAATTTTGTTTTCATATCTACTTTCAGTATCAAAAGCAAAAACCCAAAATGCCATGGGGAGGCATTATTTTAGCAGTATTTCTATTTATTGCTGGTTCATTACTTATAGCTTTTGCCTCTTTGTTATTTTCCGGGCATCTAACTGGGCAGGTAAGAAATAATTTCATGAACAAAATATATTTCAGCGACTAGTTTTAATACTGTAATTTTTCTACTGCAGATTTTAAACTTATTTTTATTTCCTGTATATTAAAAACCACTTTTCTATCATTTTTCATTTTATCAAGAAAAAATTTATTCCTGATTTAAACTACATGTCTGATAAAATAATATTCATCTGAAAATTTGTTTTTAAAGCCATAAATACCATCTTCTCTGTCATAATTTCTTTATGTAAGCTGCAGCGGCACAGGTTAAATTCCTCCCTGAGTGCATTCTGTATCATGACAACTTTCCTTGTGTGTATGTTCATTTACTTGATGTTTGACCTTGTTCCACAAAACCCAATCAACCAGAAAATACTGTCAGAATTTTTGTTCAGCTTATATTTTTAAATTAATAAATAAGAAACGCTGTTAATACAACACTAAATGAACCACATATACCAAAAATTTGTAAATATAATAAACAATTCAAACTCTTGGATGTTAAAGCACATTTAAATAGATAGTAACAACTTGACAATACACCATTCTTTGGACAGTGCTAACTGTTGAATAAAAGCTTCTGTATCATTTCATGTACTGAAGATGTTATGGATTATGATTTATTTTGCTTTGAAATTCCTTGCATCAAAACTCAGTCTCCAAAATTTCTGCCATACTTTCAGACAACAGCCAATCTCAGTATTAATGCTATGTCAGGTTTTCCTGTGGTAAATTTATATGCTATATGATTTGCTTCTAATTTAACTTGGTAAGTTAATTAGTTCAAAACTTTGAAGAACAGTGGTTCTCAAGATTGATATTGGATTTTGAAGTAGTAACTGAAGTTATGAATCCACATCAATGCATTATACATATAACATGCAGTTAATGTTTAAGACATCTATAGTTCATAAGCTTTTACTGCCATGTTTGAGTAGTTAAAGTCCTCATTTGGAGAATAGAAAAACCAAAGAACTTTCTTGAGTACATCCTTGGATGTATAGTGTGTGGTCTGGTATGTTTTGTGTTATCTTCAATTCAATAAAGCAGACCAACTTTCTTGAAGACCTCCAATAAGTCATTTGGACTGCATCACAAAATATTAATCCTGTTAAAATATAAATTCTCCAAGAATTAACCGACAGAAACTAATTGGATCCGATTCATGCCAAATTAAGGGTGTTGATTTAGTTTTATTGAATTAAAAGGCATACCCATTCAAAACAGGTCAATTCCAGTCAGACTATACTCTAAGCACTAGTATTAGTTTATACGCTTATTTCTGAATTTTTATTGAATTCGAAAATTCATTTAGCATCTCTTCCAAGAATATCTGTTGGGATGTGGAATGATCTGGGATTGGCATTCCACTGCAGCCCCCATTCAATGTTGAGATGTATAGCTTTGTGATTCGAGTTTAATTGACCTTGGAGATGAAAACTCACTATTCACTTTGGATGATCAGAATATCAGTTTAATTGCATTAAATAATAGATAAACCTTTTGGTTGCAAGCATGGAGACGAATGCTTATTAAAAAAATTAAACAGATGAAGGAAACTAAACACAATACAAAATTACAAAGGACAACGATCTACTATTTTTCACTCCATCTTCAATTCTTAATTCGATATTAATTTTTTATTGTCACATTACAGTTTGCTTTTTTTATATCATGATTACAGTTTGCTTGTGCATAGTAAAAATTTATTCACAATATCATCGTTTGCACATGCAAAATAAAATATATTTACTAATGTTATAGCTTGCACATGCTTAATAAATATGAAAATAACGTTAAATACGAAAGTAGCAGTTGCATGCACATAATAAAAATTTAATTCTCTGATTGTGCTTGCACATGCTCATGATCTGAATGCAAAGAATTAAATCATTTTGTAGTATGTATAGTGTTTGTTTGAATTTTAAGTTTCTAAACACTAACTGAATTCTTCCCAAAGTTTATGCTGACTGAGAACTGGTAATGGCTTTGTAAAATACTTCTTTAAAATGGCTTTTTTTTTTTGCTTTTTCTTGGTACTATTTTACCTCTGTGTACTTGTGTGCATGCTTGTTTTCTAAGAAATGTACCATAGAATTGTTGTGAAATCACTGTAGAGTAAGTCTTTAATTTGTTTTGTCTAATGAAATTAACTAAAATTTAAACAAATATTTTGCTATGAATTGCAAGCAAACATTAAAAGCTTAAACTTATACTTATGAAATATCTTATCTGAAGAAATATTACCTTGTTTGAGTATCTCTTCAATTCTGAGCAAAGATTTTTGTGAAAATGAATAAAGAGTTTTTGAAATTAAAATATTAAATGAAAAACTTCCCAAGTAATTATGGCTTAATTGTGAATACTTGTCATTTCTACATAAAAATCAAAGGTTGAAAAAGTATTGTTAGCTGATTGAACTTTTTATTTTGAATTTGAAAAATGTTTCTTTTTGTTAAAAAATATGTTTGAAGTCAAAATATTCATGTATTTTATGATATTTAAGTGGAGGACAACGCATTTTTTATGAATTGTATGCTATTACTCCTTCATATTAAGAACTGTCTAATTGTCTCGAGCAATTTCTATGTGAATTCAATTTTTATTTAGTAAAACAATAAAATAACTTATTGTTAAACCTTCAGTGGTTCAGAAATATGTCCAAAAATGATAAATTTAATTGTCATCTTATTTATTCTTTTGTGTAATTTTTGTTAACTTCATACAATTTTTAAGAGTAAAGAAAGGGAATTACTTTTTCTTACTATAGTACTAAAATGTACTTAAAATTTAAAAGCGAAGTGTAACTTTTATATTCTCTCCTTGATTCTTTAAATTACCTGATGAAATTTCGATAGACTTGGCTTTAAACATTGAGTTTCGAGAATACATGACTGCTGTCATGCCTCACTCAATTTCTTAAATCTTAGTCACATTCATGTGGATAAAAATTTTGTTAAACGAACTATAGTGTTTATTTTAAAATTTGCTGGAATATTTTGGTGATTGATGATTCATTTGAAGTTTCACGTTTTATTTACCCACAATTTTTTGATGAATTTAAAACTTTCTGGTCTGGAATTTAAAGCCATTTTGTAGTGGTGTCAACCACCTCATAAAGTGACTTATTCTATTATGTATTGTGTTTAGAGCAAATAAGTTATCTTCAACTCTGATTCGTTTGACACCTTCATCTAAATAAAACCTCATTAATCTCTAACTGGGTGTTCATATTCTAATTTTCCTAGATGAAACCTTAAAATCTGATTATCTTTTCTCACTTCATCTTATTGAAATTATCTTGATTGAAAAGTAACCTATGATTCTTAGCCACTACTTTGCAAAGCTAATAATATGCGATGGTATTCTTTTGATTTATAACCATGATCATGGAATAAGAGCAGTGAAAAATTTCGTTGATACTATTCTAGATATTGAATAATATAAGCTAATTTATTATAATAAATATTTTTTGCTTTCTTAGTTTCTGATCTTGAAAACAGAATGGATTTAACCTTACAAATCAAATATTAGCTTACTCATGCTTATGAATGACTAGATAAATATGTATGAAAAGGTATAAATTTAGATCACTACTTTACAAGGAGTTTGGACTTGAAAAATCTTATTCAAATAGCACAAATATATGTAAAATGTTAGTGTGAAATATGAACCATGTTTTATAAAAATTTGATGTAAATTCAAAGGCTTAGATTTAAATGGTAGAAAGAGCTGCATTGATCAAGTGCCTTTCTCTAAAAAAAGCAAAGAAACACTTATATCTCTAGTTTTATTCACTCTGTTAACACAATACAGCTTTCTTAAATCCTATTGCACCTCTCTTACATTTAAAACTGTTCAGAGTCACCTGCAATTCCTTGGAGGTGACATACAGTTCTTTTTATTATACACACAATTTTACTTTTATTTCAAAATAGCATTTATTTCCTAGTAAATAGTAATTTAAGTAAAGTACTTTATCCTTCAGGAATATTTCTATGGGAAAACAAATGTCAAGGGGGGGAAGCACTTTTTTCGCCATTGGAAACCATAAAATCAATTACATACTTTTAATTTACTCATGATTGCTATAAATAGAATGAAATGATAGTTAATGGTATAAAGACCAAAATTGAAAGTATGGAATTGTAAAGGTAAAACAGTTCATATTTGCTGTGTTCTAACAAAATGTGTCAAGTTACAAGAACGCTTTCTGTCCCATAGTTGTTTCTGAGAAACTGTTGAAACATTTACCACATATGGTGACTTTGGTTTTGGTAAAGCTTTTCTGAATAAAAATACTATTTATAACCAGCTTGTGGTTTCTACTTACTTTTGAATACAGGGTGACTTGTGCCACAAACTTTATTGGGAGATAAGTAATATTGAAAAAGCCAGATTAATATAGACATGAAAGGTAGTACTTGAAAGTATAAAACATATTTTAAATCTAGTTGCTCAAAAAAAAGCGACCATCAGTAGTAATGCATGCCTGGTAGTATCAGCACACAGATTGCTGTACATTTTTAAAGATTATCATTTCCCATTTGAAATGGGAAAGTTCATATTTTGTTTTATCTATTTTTCATTTGCAAAATAACATGTATGTTTTTTCCAAATATTAAATCTGATATAATAACTAATTTAAGAAGTTTTATATATTTATCAATTAAGCAGGCTAATTGAGAAAACAAAAATTGAGGAAAATTAAAAAGTATATTTTTATCTTGATATTTTATGTACTAAGATATTTTTGAATGAAAAGTAGATGTTATTTAAAATTTTCAACATAATATCTACATTAAAACAAAACTTGTACATAGAATGTGTTGCAATATGTTATGAAATGTAAGATATCATATTTTAACTAATTACATGGCATGGTTTATAAAGTGAATAATTTTCTCATAATTGTATGTATTTCAATCTTTGAGAAGTGAACAACTGCTTCATTTAACTCCCTTTTATCATCTAGCATTCTGAAGGAGCTTGGCCATTGCTTATTCTTGGAATTCTGATGTTCATACCTGGAGTTTATCATGTTAGAATAGCATATTTTGCCTACAGAGGTTATCCTGGATATGTGTTTGATGACATTCCTGATTTTGAATGATTGAAAATTGCCTCTGGGATTTATTGAAGTTTTTCATTATTCTTGTTTTGTGAAGAAATTTATTGCTTTAGAAGTTTTTAAAACCCTTCTATTTAATAATTGACTTTGATTTATAGAATTTTTAAAGAAACAATATACAATGTGTTCTAAATCACTGAAATTTGTTAAATGACACTACTTAATTTTTAATCAGCTGCCATTAACTTCAGTCTTTTATTAGTTATTAGAGAGATACAATTTTTGAAATGTATAACAATTCTCTGCATTATAAAGAAACTACTTTTTGATACTACTGTATATTGTAATTTTTCATACCCTATTTCAAATACATTTATATTTTCAGCTACAAAATTACTTGTTTTGTTATGAAAAGTACTCTTTCTGAGAAATTGTACTTATTTTTAATTTAAGTGATATTTTAAGTGTTTGAAAGTGATACCTTATATTTTATGTAATATGAATTAGTGTCCTTAATGTTTTATGTAATATGTGAATATGGACAAAAATAGTGTTGTATGAAGTTAATACTTCACTATAATTTAAATTATTTTCCTTTTCTTTTCTACTTTCTTCACCTTTACATTACTGCTGGAACAGTAGTTGTACTGTCACAGCATAAGAATTAATAATAAATCATAACGTAAAAGTTACTTATTTAGATTTTTTATTTATTCCTTTTTATTTTAAATATAGTCTTCTAAAATTATTTAAATGTGATATATCTAATATCCAGAATACAACTTGAATGTGTGCCATTATATTTAAATACGTAGAATGAAAAATACATTAAACTTGCTTAATGTGTAAAGTAAAAATCTTTGTAATGAAAAATATATTGCAAATGTTCCCTGAATAATGTGCCTTATGTTATGTGACAGTAGCATCAGGTAAGACTGAAAAAGTTGTGGCCTGTCTCTATCATCTCCATATATATGAAAAATAATTGTTAAAATATATCTTTCTCTTCCCAATATTCATTGCTCTGTATGATTCATTAGATTTACATATTTATGCTTTATGAAAGAAAATATAATTGTTATATATCACTGTTAATAAATTCTATTATTACAGTCTTTAAGATATTTGCTAATTCTAATCTAAATATCAGCTTTTAGGTAGTTTTATAAGGTTACATATTATGGTAAGATTTTTTTATTGATTTGCATATGTTTGTCTTTCAATCGTTTGTTCAGCTAACATTTATAATGTAAATGAAGACTTGTGTAGTTTTTAATTCAAATCTGTAAAAAAGTGTTTTGATTATTTTATGATTCATTCAAATATTTTCTAATTGATTTTTTATTTTAAATCATATTTGAAGCCATATAATAATTATGTCTTGTTTTCTTTCATGCTATGTATTGTATTATAAATCTTTTTTCTACATGATCTTAAATAATTTTGAGGGAGATTTTTTTTACTTTTGTATTTTTTCTCTTTACAAAATAATTTAAATTTTTGAACCTGATTGGTTGAATTTTATGGTGCAAGGTCCAATAACGGACAAGATGCATCAGTACCTGAACCACTTTTGAACCTATGCAACTTTATTTTTCATCTAGTCATACTTTTGCATACCATTATTGTGCTTAGAATATTTTTGTAAATATCATTAATATATATTATTATACAGTTAACAATATTTTTAGCCTGTAATGCCAAGAAGTATAAAATGTCTTTAAGTTCTTGTCCCAAATGTTTGGTCTTGGGAACACTTTTTGATGTAATAAAGGTTAGTAGAATACTTGCTTTTTTTATGATTCAGCTATCAGGTAAAAATGTGAAGTATTAAAATTTGAAATTTAGTTTCAACTGACTATTGCTAATAATAACTAAATATTACATGGCTGAAATGAGAGAGGAGACAATTATTGATTGAGACTAGTAATGTAGCATTTTAAACAAGGAATGGTAGTTTATGCTCCACTTGTTCCTTGGTATCTCATTTAAATTCGACCAGATAACATCAGATTTTGTCTTTTGATTTCATTCGTTATTAGTAATGGATTTTGAGATCGAGAATGTTTGTGTTTCCTACATAGAAGAAACTGATAAAGTGCTGCTAAAACATTTTTCACTGACTGATTTAAGCTAGAAAGTTATGTATATTTGGGGATTCACACACATTAAAAACTTTTAATTGTTGCACAGGGTATCCAAAAATTTTTAGCTACTAAGCAATAAGATTTGTCTGATAAAATGAACAACATAAAAATTTGATGACTGCAGTTTTCTGGAACCCAGTCAGCATGGGTATGAGAGATTCGCTTTAAGCTGTAGGCTACAATCTAAGTATCCATGTAATGACAGATGGCTGTAGAGGCTGCTCAATATTTATGCAGTTTTACTCCACAGAAAATCAAAAGAATTTAATACAATAAATTATTGGAAAAATTCTTCACTGGAACTAAAATAATCTGTGTGGTGTACATTTTTATCAAAGCAATAACATTGAAATGACTCATGATCCATTCCAAACAAGTGACAGGTTTATAGGATGAGATGATGCCTCCCCAATGAGTTTTTAACCAAACACGTTTCTTTGTATAGGTAAACAAAACTAACAAAATTTTTAAGTGGGTATTGTTTCAAAAAGTATTAGTTAAGAATTTTTCTCACCATCTCCTTTCTCAGAACTCTTGAAATTATTTCAAGTTAAAATTAAGTAAAACAGATAGATTATAACTATCATACTTAATTCTGTCAGTAATTCAAACTAATGGTGATTTTTCTTGTTTGATATAAATGTTGAGTAGGAAATGGTGTTAGGGATTTAAATGGATAGTGTGCAATACTTAGTTTTATAATGTTTGATATTTTAAGGTAGGTATGTATTTTAATTAACGTCATACTATGGAGCAACACAACGGGCTATTGGTGATGGTCCGGTATCAATCTCCAAAGGGAGAGATCCAAGGACACCATGTAATTTTGAACGTGGGAAAGGTTTAAGGATCTTAATGTATAAATTTTGAGAGCATGTTCATAAGATTTGAATTTAAAGATTACTACGTTATGCAATTACTAGTATGAAGCTTGATTTCTGTTTCCATATATTCAAGTTTTTTTAATTTCAATATTCTAAATTAAATTTTTTAAAATATTTTTAATGAATTTGTTTGAGCATATTTCAAATTAGTATTTTTTATATATTTTCTTCAGTAGATTATGATTTTACATCTCTATAGAGTATTTAACTATAAATATTTTCTCAGACCACATTTTCATATTCATACAGCTTTATAGCACATTATATAAGGAATTGTGGAACATATTTTTTCTTGATTTTTCTTTATTCATATATAAAATCAAAGAGTTGTATGTTGTAGTGTGAGTAATAAATGTAACTCCTTCATAGTAGTAATTGGTTGACTATTTTGAAACAAGTGTTACTGGTTTAAAAAGTCAATATCTGCTTTTACACATTTTCCTGTTGTTACATCAAGTGCACTTACTTTAATTTCTGTATCACCAAACATCATTTGAGTTTGAATTTCTCTGTCTTGTATATATCTGCTTTCAGAGAGGTCCAATATTAAGGTAGCACATCTCTTCACACCTGGGTCAGTGATAAAATATATATCATCTTTTTCACTGCAGTAAATATGTATCACACTACAGGATTGTCCATCTTTAGCTGGTGTATAACGCCTTACTACAACATCACCCACATCCACTGATTGTTCATTTACAACAAATTTATCAAATACATCTGCACACCATTGTATTCCATCTTTTATAACAAGTTTATCTCTTGGATGAACACCATGTATAAAGCGATTCAGAACACCAACACCATATGTCATCCTCAGACGCCTAATATTTATAGTTGTAGGGTCTAAACCAAACAGTACAGCTCCTTTTAGTATTGCTAGACTAACACCCTGTGGGATAATAACTTTTATTGTAGAAGAAAATGCATCTTTTATTTCCTTTTGTAGAATTAGTGATTCTGCAAATCCTCCTACTAGGAAAATGTGGTCTATATGCATATCCTTTTCACTTATAATATTTTCAATGTGTTGTCTAATTTTTGCCACTGTTCTTCGAAATAAACCTTCCATAACAGATGGCTCTAATCGAAGCATTCCTTGTGAAGACCACTTAACATTCTTGTGACTAGACTTCTTTATAGTAGTTTCAACCTGTATAAGTAAAGCAAATCATATTAAGGATAGAATTTTTTATGTGAACTTTTAAATGGAGAATAAATGTAAATGAGAATACATGAAGTAGTATAAATCTAAAATAGATAAATATAAGTAATAAGACTTCACAACTGTTGATTGAATTTAATCAATCACCCTGTATGGAGACCATACACTAGATTCAGCAAGGTTGTCTCACATGTAAACTTTCAGTTATTGTTTCATTTATAAAAAAATTAGAATGAACATTGATAGTTATATTTAGCACTTTGCATTGATAGAGAATCTTTTCGGTTAGTTAAATCTTATTTGCTAAGGGAATAAAATCGGAACATGCTAGTTTGGTTGATGTTATTTTTAAATTTTAGTAATGTGTGTAGCATACTTAGATTAAAGAACCTGCCTTGGAATCAAATTCTGAAGGCTGCCATATAATTGGAATGATATTCTACACCAGAAAACTAAAAAACTGAAACCAAGTATTTGAGACATGTATCTGTCCAATAAGACGTTTAAAAATATAAAAACCTTCAGCACATTAACAAAATAAGGGATATTATTTACAATGCATGTACTTACAGATGAGCCTTTGTATTTCTTGTAGTAGTCTATGAAAGAAAAAGGCAATGAAATATTGAGAGGATTAGTCTTGTATGGATTAGCATTCCTCTTCCTTGCTTCAAAAGCAATCATTAAATCAACATAACCAATCGGTCGTTTTGACTTGAACTGCTGGATAAAATCTTCACCAAAGATGTCACATAGTAACTTTTCAAACTCCATGTCCACCCCTATTGATCCATACGGACCTCCAGATGCCTTTTGAAGCTCTTTTAAAGTCCCTTGCTTGTCAAGTAGTTCGTGAACTGTGATATCCACCGTGCCACCACCACAGTCAACAACCATATAGCGAGTGCCTGAAAAAGTTCATTTTTATTGCATCGAAATCAATTGTTTTAATCAAAATCTTAAGCAATTGTGTATGTAGACATGCTTTTTGAGCTGATCTCAAGAATATGATATTCCAAATGTTTGAATTGAGATTTTTGTTTTGATTTCATTGTTTGATATTTTTATGAACTGATATCTACATTGCTGCCACCAGTCAACCATATAGCGAGAGCCAGAAAAAGTTCATCTTTATTGCATTGAACTGAATTGTTCTACCATTCACAAAATCTACTTAAACAAATGAGTCAAATGTATATGGAGATTAATATCTTTTTAGCTCAGCCCAAGAACAATTCAAAATGCTAGAATTTCGTTTCGTATTTTTATTCATTGTTTAAGGTGTTTTTAAAAATTGTTGAAAAATAAATGTTTTTAAAAGTGAATAAAATCAAACTCATACACACCTACACTGAATGACCCTTCATTTCCTAGTCCAGCCATATTGAAAGAAGCAAATTCTGAAAATGAAAGTAGTTGGTCGTTAATAAAAAATGCTTTTATAACATTAGCCAATTTGAAAAATTAAGTGTATATTGCATCATAAGCATTTTTTAATATAACTTATTGCTTAATCGGAGTAACAGTTTCGTTTTGTTTTGAGAAATGAAACGATTTCCTAATAAATTGCAAACTAGCCCTGTGAATTTATCTGGCTCAATAATTGCTTGTTGCACCTTAACTGCTTGGATTAAACATGGTGCATTCCTTGCTGCTTATAATCATCTGTAAAACTACTGCAATTTCATATATTTTCCCATTTTTCTACGACAGTATTAGCCAAATTATCTGGTTCTGAAATTGAGTTAACCCTCCTGGTGGTTGTCTCCGATGCTAACAAAAATGATAAAACTGATCAAAAGGTGACCAATAAACGATAAAATAGGGTGAAAATTGGTCTATTCAAGGTTCTTAGCTAAACCCTGAATAGACATTTGTATATACCCTTTCAATACAAGTATTGAAGGGATATATAATATTTGTTTTTATAACCCTTTCAATACTAGTATAGAAAGCGTTATACAAATATATTTATCTAACAATATATTTTCCTGGATATAGAATTATTTAATAGTATACTGAGATTCTCGGCAAAGGAACTTGCTTTAGACAGGTGTATATACAGTCAAGCCCATCTGAATTGACTCACATTTTACTAGTTAAAACAATATTTACTGGAAAGAATCGTAAAAGTAAAGGGCTAAATAAAGTTATTTTAAATGTCAGATGAATAGCTTGTGATGGATAAAGTTATGAATGTTGTGATAGATCGATTCAGATTTAAAATACGAAGTTTCGTAGTGTGGTATTGGGTGTTTTAAATATTTTCTTGATTTGAATTGCTTTCTTTTAAGGTATATTTAAGAGCCTCAGCTATCATTTTTGTTTGATGCGTACTTAGCGAATTTATCATGGACAATGTATAAGGCAGGAGGCAATCAAAATAAAAAATTCCCTAATTCGGAAAATCTTTCAAAACAAAAATACCTATATTGGTATCAAATTTTAGCCAAATCCGATTATGAGAAAAATAACAATTATGAAATCCTAAATGAAAATATATGTTCGAAAATGCTCACTTTTTTAGCCGAAATATTGACAAATCCAAACAAAAATTATTTAGACTTTTAGTATCGAAGCACATTTTCTCTCACTTCCAATAGATAACTAAGAATTAATTACTTCATTTACTTATCTCATAATAACTCACACTTATGTGCTCATTAAGAAATTATGTATTTTAGTGTGCTTTTCTAGTTCTTTTTGGTTTTAATTAGTTTCTCTTAGGAGTCATTAGTACAATGAGTTAACTAAAACTTCCAATTAAAATATTCCATTTTTTCGATTTTCAACCAACGAACTTAATTACAACTAGTTTTAATGATGCCAAAAGGTGAAGGTTTAATTAGTAAAAATAATTTAAGCTGTGTGTGTGATATTAGATTTTCATTTTGACATAGGGATCCCCAAACTACAGCATCGAGAGGACAAATCTATTCTGAAGCCGAATCTGACCATCAGAATAGGTTTTACCGGTTCGTGGTCATGTTGATAAAACTAATAAATGACGAAATAAAATTATAAAATATTAAATTGGAAACAATTATTTTTAGTTGGAAACGTAATGTCCTTCGTTTGTATCTGTTTATGAAGGCAGGAAATGGCTTATTTGGTATTCTCATTTAGGAACGTTACCGTTTTCACGTTTAACCCTCCAAGTGGCCTCGACGAGATATCTCGTCCATCAAATCTGACCAATTTTGCTAATGACGATCAGATATATTGTCAAGTTTTGCTGTTGATGACGAGATCAAGATCTGGTCAGTTTTGCTAACTGACAGTTTTGCTTACATCGTCTTGACAACCACCAGAAGGGTCATCGTTGAAAAAAGAAGTTCGAAATTTGGAACACTATTTTGCATCAATTTTTGATTGAATAAATTGCACAGAAGACGAAGAAATTCCCTCTAGCATTTTGCAAAATTTACACGTTCCATTACCTAAATTATACGGATAACGTTGTTCATACATTATTCTATATAATATTCACAGGATATCATTCATACATTACTCTAATATGGTATCAGTCTTGATATCATATTCTCCTTATGTCTCTTCATCCGGCCCGCGAATATCCGAATGTGGCCCTCCACTGAATGAATTTGGGTATCGTTAACCCTCCTGGTGATTGTCTCAACGAGGAATCATTAAAATTGGTCAGTAAAATTTACCAGATCTTGATGGACGAGATATCTCGTTATTAAATGAAAACATTGACCATATATTGATCTCATCGAAAAATCTACAATATCTTGATGAGATATCTCGTCATTAGCAAAATTGGTCAGATCTTGAACGAGATATCTCGTCATTAGCAAAATTGGTCAGATCTTGAACGAGATATCTCGTCGAAACAACTTGAAGGGTTAGCATATCGTTGGCTTACAAATGAAACAGTTCAGAGAAAATGGAGAGGTAAAATTCTATTCCCTATCGTTGACTCAAGCGTGGTTTTCAAGAAATCTAACCTTCATGCTAATTACCTATGAGGGATGCTTTCATTACTACTCCGACGGGACCGCTCTCCTGGCAATCATCTTCTTTTAGACTTTTTAGGCCCTATTGGCCACTTATTTAAAAAAAAAAAATTTTGATGACCTGTTGGCCTGATAACCTCTCCGCAGCCTTTTCCGCGTATGAGCCCTTGTTAAACTTTTTTATCGGTCTCTCAGGAGCCGGATTGTAATTTTTTAAGAATGCAAAATAAAAGGTTCGCCCGCACGCGTCCCCATTGGGGAGCGCTGCAAGTCCCGTCCGTTGGAGGGGGCCTGGTCCCTCTTCTACGTGCTGGTGGAAGTCATCGCCCTCCCCGCCCCCCACACAAAGGACTCAAAGGCGAGTCGGGGGTGCGAGGGTCTCCAACCTTCATGCTAAGAAAAAATAAGTTAGTGCGCGCACACACACTTCACCAATCTAAACATCACATTCTGGTCTAGAAAAGCTAAAAAAAACTCAAGATTAGTTCGTTGAAACTTTTTTTTATTTCACTCTTCGGTGTTTAAGTACGTTCATTTTGAAAATAAAATGAAAATATAGAAGACAAATAAAAATGTATTAAAATAGAAATGAAAGGATTTCTTCTGTAAAATTTGGATTCAGTCAAATGGTCGCATTTAACCCTCCAAGTGGTTTCAATGAGATATCTCGTTCATCAAGATCTGACCAATTTTGCTAATGACGAGATACCTCGACAAGATCTTGCTGATTTTTTGATGATGACGAGATCAAGATCTGCTCAGTTTTCTAGTAAGGAGATATCTCGTCCATCAATATCTGGCTAGTTTAGCTAACGACGAGATACCTCGTCGAGACAACCACCAAGACGGTTTAAGGAGCTAGAAAACCACATGTAGCTTTAAGGCCGCAGTTCTCCACCCTTGATACCGTAACGCAAAATAAAATATTCTGTAAGGGTGGTCCGAAGCGAGAACATTTACATTACTCTTCGCGAATTCGGCTGTCATTAAAAAATTGCTCAAATGAAATTTTGTCTTAGAATGTAATTCGTACCTTAACCTGGAAATGCTATTTATGTCAATGGCATTCATATGCAGCAGAAGCTTCACAAACCTTCTGAGGGCATAATTCCATCTTGCAACCTGTAGTCTTCCTTGCATGACTTCTAACCAGTTTTAATCTTGACTAATAAGATCTTTCCAAAGGATTCTATTCTGAGGTAAGTAGGTATTTAATTAAGGTCGCACTGGAGCAACACAACGGGATATTCGCGACGGTCCGGGATCAAACACGAAGGGAAAAATCCGAGGACAACACCTCCTAATTTTGAACCATGGTCAGATGGCACCCCACTCTCCAAGCTCTCACGCCACGACAACGTGAGGACATTTGAGGCCACGCTCTACCAACCGGGTTAGCGCGGCCCTTCATTCCAAATGATTATATTTTAAATAAAGGACCGATAGTATCCTTCCAAATGATTCCGAGGAAAAGCCAATTGAATCCTTCAAAAGAAATCTATTCAAAGGAAAGAACCTATAGAATCGTTCAAAGAATTCTATTCTAAAGAGAGGAGCAATAGAATCTTTCTAAGGATTATAAGAATCCATGGATTCTTTCAGAAAGCAGATGTGGTTATTCAGTCATGGCACGAGTGTTATGGAATAAAAGCAATACGACACTACACAAAAATATTGTGAGGCTCAGAGGTTAATTTGGTGGGAAGGGTAAGATACAAGAGTGATATTGTGCCACTTATTTACCCTAAAGATGAAATGAATTCATGGATTCTTTCAAAAATAGATGTAGAGCTATTTAGTCATTACATCTATGTGTTATTGGGTGAAAACAATACTACACTAATCAAAATTTCGTGATGATTAGAGGGTTAATTTGGGTGGTATGAGGTGTAAGATACAAGAGTGATATCACACCACTTATTTACCCCTAAGTGCTACACTGTACTCTATCGTATCAAAAGGAAATCAACGGTTTCACGAAGGCGATCTCAATCAAACAATAGACATGAATCTCGATCTATTAAAATTCATTACATGTATGAAAACTTCGCTTTAAACCAACCAAAACCCTCCGACGGGGTTTAATTTTCTCTTTTATCTCCGATTACATTGTATTGAATAATTTATGCATTGAAAAGGCTGCTTATATGCCAGATTCTCACGATTATGCTATCACAAATGTCGTTACCTTTGTCACTGATTGTGGAACCAGTCTCGGAATCGATGTCCTTATCTTTCTGCCACTGGAAGGAAGATCTTTGGATATGAGTGTCATCAGGAACTAATTGGTGGAGTCTGATTCTTCTGCAGTAGATTGAAGCTGCTTCAGGTTCGAGGGCAATCAGCAGTTGCTCAGGAAACTCGGGACTAGCAATCCCTGCCTATTCAAAGATAGAAAACTTATAATAACATGAATCAGACCAATATACAATATAGTATTAGTCCCATTTGAATAGTTCCGAATTAGTATGAGTCGATAGGACAGACAAAGCTAACTCCAAGGCCACAAGCAGAAGTATATTAGTCCACCAAGTCAGCGTTTCTCAAACTGCTCCGCAGAGCACTTTGTGCTCCGCAAAACAATTCCCAGTACTCCGCGAAAAGGGTGGACATGCTTAAAATTAAAATATTTTTATTAAACATATTTTAAAGTTTAAAATTAAAAATATCTTTTACGAAAAAAATGGGACAAAAATATTTGAATATTATGACCTTTTGCGCTCTCGGTGTGTAAGAAAAAAATCGAGTATAAATAATTTATCACCGATCAGGTGAAACATTGACTATATAAAAAGGTAGTCGGCATTCAATGTGTCAGTTTCTAATCCGCCAGTCGACAAAACAAATTTACGTCAAAGGGCAACACCAGACAACACATAACCAGATAACACGGAGCCAGAGGCTGAACTCACTGTCCGCGTTTGCAGAAACGATTAGAAGCTTCGACACCTTTCCAGAATTATCGGAAAAATTTTTATTGCATATAAAACTGGTGGTTTACTCACTTCTCAAATCAGTTGCATTTTAGTCAACATTCAGTCGAGAACCGACAAATTACAAATAATTTATTATTTTAAAAAATAAATTTTCTGTAGCTTCTCAGATTTTTCGTTTTGATGACAAAATATCTGTCTTGTGGAGGTTTCTTTAAATACTAAATAAGTGATACGGGGAATAACGTCGATTTTCTTTCAATTGATCGCTGGCTGGAGACGGGGTCCTTAAAAAACATCAAAACTTTTGCCAAGCCAATTGGAATAGACGTGGAAGCATCAACATCTAAGAGGTATGTACTAGTTTAGGTTTTATTCGATGTTTGAGGGGACACAGCAAGTTGTGTGATGATCGTTGGCTAATGCAATTGGCGTATTTGGCAGATATTTTTACTAAAGTTAATGCTTTATGTCTCACTTCAAGGAAAAGCAGTAACTGTTTTTGATGCTACTGATAAAGTGGAAGGATTTAAAAAGAAACTGAAGTATGGGTAGAGTCAATCAAAAACGGAAGCCTGGATTGTTTTCCACTAACAAAAGGATTTGGAGAACTCGAATCAGACATTCCTGCGGATATCTTAAACGAGTTTGAAGTTCATCTCTTGCGTTTGATTGATACTTTGAACTCCAAAAGGATTGCATGAAAACATAAAAGAAAACGTTTGGGTTGTAACACCATACTCTATATCCAAAAACCATTCTCTCTGTCATCACAGGAATATGAATGCTTGCTTGATTTGACATCAGATACAGCGATAAGATCAAAGTTTGAAACTGAGAAATCAATCTTAGATTTTTGGTGTACGCTAAAAGATGAATTTAAAATCCTATCAGATAAAGCGAAACTTATTCTCCTGCCCTTCGCAACCACTTATTTATGCGAAACAGGATTCTCTCGCATACGCCGCCGACTAAAACAAAATACAGATCACGTCTCAATGCAGAGCAAGATATTCAGTTGCAACTATCCGAAATTAAGCCAGATATAATCTCATTGTGCAAATCAAAACAGCCTCATCCTTCTCATTAAATTTCTGTTTCACGAAACCAAGTAAAAATTTGTAACAAATGTAATAATGCAAAATTAATAAAATAACAATTTGTGGATCTGCAATATTTGCCCTGAATTTATATTCAAATGTTTTTTTCATGTGTGTTTTCCGTCTGCAATGGGAAATTAGTGCAGAAAAAAAATTAAACGGTGAAAAATTAAACGTTGAAATCTAATGTCCTGCAAGCTTAAATGACAAAACTACTTTGTATCGTCAGTGCTATATTTTGTCGTCCTATTTACTAAATACAGTATATAGCTGCGAGATAAAATTTAGTGCTCCGCGTTGAATTTCCAATTTCAAAGGTGCTCCGTGACAAAAAGTTTGAGAACCTCTGCTCCAAGTGGTTTCGACATGTCTAGTCCATAAAGATCTGACCAATTTTGCACATAACGAGATGTCTCGTCGATATTGCCGATATCTTTATGATGACGAAATCAAATTCTGGTCAGTTTTTCTATTGACGAGATGCTTCGTCCATCCAGATCTAACAAATTTTGTTAACGACGAGGTATATCTCGTCATCAAGATATTGCCGACTTTTTATGATGAGATCAAGATCTAGTCAGTCAGGATACGTCGTCTATACAAACACCAGGAGGGTTAAGAACATTTGTGTTTTTTCATTTAGAATCGAGAGGAAGTTGTGTTGAATAGGAATTGAATATCTGTTTCTGATACATCAATTATATCGTCCAGTTGGATATTTGGTTGGGATTTTATGGCGCAAGTACCATATTTGGCCAAGCTGCATCAAACACAAGACAAACAACGTCAAGTAATGTACCCATGTTCTCAAAGGAAGGTTTTACTCGCACAGAAATGTAGGTAGGTAATTGAATTTACGTCGCAGGTATGGTAGGTAGGTATTTAATTAACGTCGCACTGGAGCAACACAACGGGCTATTTGCGACGGTCCGGGATCACTCACAAAGGGAAAGAGCCGAGGACAACACAACGTAATTTTGAATCACGGTCAGAATACACACCTGAGCTGGCACCCCACTCTCCAAACTTCCACACCACGCCAACGTGAGGACATTTGAAGTCCCGACGGATTTAACATGCACCAGCCCCATGTACACGAAAGTCTTTGGTAGGATACGAACTCGAAACCCTCCGGTTACTAATCCGCCACTCTTCCAACTGGGCTACCGCGGCCCGAATTTGTATCGCACTGGGGTAACCCGAGCTATTGTCGAAGGTCCGGGATCAATCCCGAACTGACGCCACTAAGAGTAAGTTACAAGAATCGAACTTGCCCCGCCTACAACTCGCAGGTAATTAGAAGACTTGAAATATAAGTAAACTAAGCATTACTACCAAGAACTTCATGGAAGTGTGACTAATATGTTGACTAGTAATCAAGTGACTGCTCGGTGAAAAATTGACTTGGTTGGCCTTACACCTTAACGCCTCCTCTGGCAATATAACATCTTATGTCAGGGTAGATGTGTGAACACGCATTTCTATAGAGTGGTGACAAAAATGGTGAAATCACCCAAGTCTACTACTGTCCCGCGGACCAACCAGACGATGAATCAATGGATGGTCGCCTTCTCCCGTCCCGTTGATCAATCAGATCATGAATGTTAATTTTTCCCGGCAGATGAAAGTAGTCTAAAAGTCACGTTACTACTAGTTTAGGTCACATGATCCTGGACGCATAAAAGGTGTCGATTACTCACTCTCCTTTTATATTTCCTCTATGGTTGTTTCACGTTGGCGTGGTGTGGAAGTTTGGAGAGTGGGGTGCCAGCTCAGGTGTCGCCTCGTCATCTGACCGTGGTTCAAAATTACGTGGTGTTGTCCTCGGATCTTTCCCTTTGGGATTGATCCCGGACCGTCACCAATAGCCCATTGTGTTGCTCCAGTGTGACGTTAATTGAAATTCCCCCCCCCTCCTCTATGGTTGTTAGTGCAGTGGGAAAACTTACTGAGCCACTTGTCCAGTTGGTAGGTAGGTATTTTAATTAACGTTGCACTGGAGAAACACAACGAGCTATTGGCGATGGTCCGGGATCAAACCCGAAGGGAAAAATCCCACGTCCATTTGGAAAAGGGAGAACTATAACTCCTCGATCGCGAACAAGAAAAGATCCATTCATAGCGAGGGCCAATAAAAACTTGCTTATTAGAAATAAAAATTCACACAAATTGTACAGGAAATTACCTGCCTTTTATATAACCCTCCAAGTGGTTTCGACGAAATATCTCGTCCATCAAGATCTGACCAATTTCGCTAATGACGAGATATTTCGTCATTAGGATATTGCCGATTTTTTTATGATGACGAGATCGAGAGATGTGAGTATTTTTCTAATGATGAGATATATCTGGTCCATCAAGATCTGGTCAGTTTTTAACAAAGGGTTAACAAAAGTTTGGTGTCTGCTGCATTTAGAAGAAATGAAAAAACTCATGTTCAGAACAGCTTTCTTCGCCCAACCATAGTCCATTAACTCAAGAAAGCCAAAAAGGAAGTAGTTGAAGTTGTACAATCAATGTAACTTTCACGTTTTGAAGAAGCAAATGTGGGATTGTTGTAATTGGTTAGATAGCTTTTAAACAGACTACCAAAATTACAATATTTCTCATATTCATGGAAATAATCATTTACCGTGTCCGGAAAAGATCAGTTCGTGAGTTTCTGCTCTAAGTCGATTAGTTTTTCGTGCTGTATAAAGGGAGTTGAAAAAATTGATTGTGAGATTTTTGGAGGTCTCGATAGTCTCAGTGGTTACCAACCTGTGCTCCGCGGCCGTTCCAGGAAAATAAATAAAATAAAGAATAAAAAACATAAAGTATAATCAAAATAAGAAAACTAGAAATTACTTTCTGAACGGAAATTTGACAATATGTATTGGTGGTAGTTGAGAATAAATTGAGATATGGTAAATTTCGAAATTTTTAAATTATAATTTCATTGCATTGACATTGCGCAATTGTTTGAATATCTTTTTAATATCTGTCCCCTCTTCCTTTCCCTGTAACACTACTCATAAACACCATTAACTTGTAAAACATAGGGTAGGCCTAAGGGGCTCAGCCATAGAAATTGATTCTAAAAAGGGTTCCGCGAGTCAAAAAGATTGGGAACCTCTGGTCTATTTTATGCTCTTTCAAATGATACTTCAGTTTTGTTTCAAATAAAAGTTGAAAAAAAGCATGAGTTGAAAAGTAAAAAAGAAAATTTAAAAAGTTTTTGTTGAAAACAAAACTAAAACTTATAATAAACTCAATTAATGACCTCAAATTTTGAATTTTAAACTCAATTTTCCCAAAATGAACATTTCCCATCGTTCAAGTACTTTTTCTAAGCTACTTTCAAAATATGTTATACAAGCATTATAGAATATACCGAAATGACTGTTATAGATTGATGAATTAGTTTTTACAAATGTTTAAGAGCAAAAAACAATTTTTGGATTTTCTAGTTAGTTTTACATAGATGTTATATAATTTAATACTAATTCCTCATTTCCAGTATATAGATAAAAGTGCATTTAATATACAAGTTTCGAGAAATTTCATAGAGAGAAATTGAGTAAATTAACAATTTGAGTATTGGACCTCCAAATTCCCCTTAGAGTAAAGATCTTGTACTGTGGTGCACTGGTATGCCATAAGAATGGCACTAGTGACTTACGAATGGTGAAGCTGTTTAAATAGTTTATAAAGATTTATTTAATTTCAACAGTTCAGTTTTGAACTTTTGACAAGTGCGTTCACACATGTCAAGCAATATCCGTATAAATTACTGAGTACTAATTTTTATTAATACGTTTCAAAAAGATTTTCAAACTATTTTGACGCAGAAAGGTTAGAATATTACTTTTTTGTAAATCAATCAAAATTATACTTATTTTTTTGTCAGATCGGCAAAAAATATAATATATATTTTGGTGTGCCGCAGAATTTTAGTTGAGTCAGATATCGTCGTGTGCATTTTGCACAGCTCTGCTTATGTCGATCATTTCTCGCTGTTCTTCAGGATGGTAATCGATGGTAATTAGTAAGTTTAGTAATTAGTTTATACGTGCCATGATATTAAAAAGGTTCAGAATCGCTGCCTTAGAGTTACTTATATAAAATCTTGCCACACTGAGTTCTGTAAAATAATAAAAATACTAAGCAGCATACGTTCTCACCTGATAGGCAGCAGCTCTCATAAACTGTTTTGCTGGTTGCTTCCAAATGGCAGGAACAGTTACGACCCATCTTACATCTTCATTCAGTATGCGGGTTGCTGACTGGTCACTGAGTTCTTGTAAAGCATGATCCTTGAAGTAACGAAGTGCATGAGCGAACACTGTAACTGCTGGCATGCATTGGCCATTCGCAGCCGCTATTTCCGTCTCTAAACTTAAATACTGGAAAAAGTAAATAAAAATTTGTGAGGAATCTCTACGTTTTAATGCTTTTGAATCATGCAAAGTTAAATGAGACAATCATTGACGCCAACTTGGGGCAAGTTACATCACTACAGTTACTTTATATACATGACTGTTTGGGAAACTCTTTATTTTTCATTATCAATATTATCTAAATGGGCAGGAACAGTTACGACCCATCTTACATCCTTTTTCAGTATGCGTGTTGCTGACTGATCACTGATTCTTGCAAGGCACAGTTCTTGAAGTACCGAAGTGCATGAACGAAAACTCTAATTGTTGGCATGCTTTGGCTATTCACAACAGTGAATTTCCGTCTCTAAACGTAAATGCTAGAAAAAGTAAAAAATTTGTTAGGTGAGTAGTTAATTAACGTCGCACGCGTGAGCAACACAACGGGCTATTTATGACGGTCCGGGATCAATCCCGAAGAGACAACTCATCGTAATTTTGAATCATGGTCAGATGACGAAATCAACACCTGAGCTGGAACCCAACTCTCCACACTTTTACACCACGCCAAAGTGAGGTCATTTGAGATCACGACAAATTTAACGTGCACCACCAGTCCCCTTGTACACAACTGGCTGGACAGAGTTTCGAACTCGCAACCCTCCGGTTGCTAATCCGTTGCTCTTCCAACTGGGCGACCACGGCCCATTTGTTAGGAATCCCTACGTTTTAGTGATTTTGAACTACACACAGTTAAATGAGGCAATTTTTGACGCAAACTTGGGGAAATTATTGGGGCAAGTAAAACCTCAGTTACTTCATGTACATCGTGATCCTAATTAAACAGGTGTTTAGGAAAAGAAGGAAAACTGGGCAACAAAACTTTGTACACATACTTTCCTGAGTATGTGTACAAAGATTTCCTCGATTTCTGAAGGAAAAAATAGTTTTCATTTCGGCCGCTAGGGAGGAAATTTGGCACTGCTGTCCGGGTAATTTGTATAGTGCCGAACTTATCTAACATCCTCTGCCTACATAAGGAGTCACATTTTTCACTAATCGACGAGTCGGGCTTTGTTATGAAGCTCACCTTACCGCCCACCTCGAGTGTTGAAGGAATCCTAGGGAAATGCTGAACATAGGGGAAATAGGGAGCATTGAAGACCAAGACGGGCATTAAGATGCTAAAAACAGTCGCCTAAAAATGTCTTATGCAAACATTCATCCACTTGATCAAATAGACACTGAATACAGTGATATACTGTCATTGATTATTTAACTAAAAAGAGGAGCCGACTGCAAATAGTTGACTATGGTGATTTAAGGATACTGCTGACGAAAATAGAGCCTCAGATAAACAAATCGGTAACACATTTTCTAATTAGTGATTATTTTTCAATTTAACTGATTTGGTATTATTTTTCAAAATAATGACTAATGTAATGAGTTTATGTACAATATTTTGTATTTCATTTTAACAAATGACTTTATAATAATTTCAGGTTATTCCAAATAGCTTTTTGAAATTCTAAATACGCACACACACAGCTACATAATTATTTTGGTGAAATTCAGAAGTTCTAGGCAGTTACACTCAATTTATTATTAATTGAGATAGTTTTCCATAGGGGATGGTGAAACAAATTGCATTTGAAAAGGGGGTGTTGAGCCAAAAAAATTTGGAAACTGATTTATTGTGAGAAACATTTGTACCTATTTTAAAGAAATTATGACTTTTCTATTTCTTATGTAGAAACCGTTCACATTTGATGAAATGACTTGATACTTAACGAATGTTTACGTTGTGTGTGTGCTATATTCAACTTTTATGGGTCTAGGATTAGTTCATATCATTGATTAATAATTAATTAAAAATGTTCTTAAGCTATAGAAAAAGGTTTACGTATATTTACCTCACTGTGATGCAAAGTCATCTTGAATTTCTCAAAATACAACCATCCTTTGGCTTCTTCTTCATCTAAATCATGGTAGTAATCCCTTGCAGAATATCCGAAGGAGTGAAACGAGCCTTCTGGAGACAACAGTAAAATAGTTGGGGTTTTTTGATTGAAAACTCCCGGATCCCCTCCTGAAAATGTGCAAATTTCAATGAAGCAAAATGGTTTCAATAAATAGAAAAGGATTATTGATAGTTTGTGTGAGCAACTTTCAATTTTCCCTTCCTGAAAGTATACAGCTTTCAGTTATCCCCTCCTGAAAGTGTTCAACTTTCAATTATTCCCTCCTGAAAGCGTGCAACTTTCAATTATTCCCACCTGAAAGTGTGCAACTTTCAATTATACCCTCCTGAAAGTGTGCAACTTTCAATTATACCCTCCTGAAAGTGTGCAACTTTCAAGTATTCCCTCCTGAAAGTGTATGCAACTTTCAATTATATCGTCCTGAAAGTATGCAACTTTCAATTATACCCTCCTGAAAGTGTGCAACTTTCAATTTTCCCTTCCTGAAAGTGTGTGTGTGGGCAACTTTCAAGTATTCCCTCCTGAAAGTATGCAGTTTCAGTTATCCCCTCCTGAAAGGGTTAAACTTTCAATTACCCCCTCCTGAAAGCGCGCAATTTTCAATTATTCCCTCCTGAAAGTGAGCAACTTTCAATATTCCGTTGCGTTCTAGAATCAACTGTAAAGTAAATGCTCTTATGAATCATTGAAAGTAATACAACTTAAAACTAGGGATAATTCCCTGTCTTATTGTATACAGAGTGGTCAGATACAACCTCACAACAATCATACTTGTCCAAAACTTTTACATGACGTTGTTTGGGACAGATTAGATACGGTCTTTGCACCATATATAAAACACAACACATCCAACCTTGTCTAAAACCAACCCCAAAAAGTGTCCCTATTTTCGATTGGACACGAAATTCCAGAGATGCACACATGCGTATTAACAACTGATAGTTTAAGACATATTTGGATTTACATATCCAAGATTTCATATTTTCGCTCGTTTGTCTCAATTTACTCTCAAGTACCGGAATCCCCAGGGACGCAATAAGGATTTCTTTGGCGCTTTTAGCGCTGTAATTTCAAATAACAGGAAGTGACGTCATAAAACGTCCGACGCGAATATCTACGAAATGCCACATCCAATCGAAAAACAGACGACACTTTCAGAATTCGACAAGAAAAGGAATGGTATGGTATGACTATGGCGTGATCGATTTGGTTAGGTTAGGTAGTTAATTAAAGTTGCACTGGAGTAACACAAGGGGTTATTGGCGACGGTCCGGGATCAATCCCGAAGGGAAACACCCGAGGACAACACAACGTAATTTTGAACCACGGTCAGATGATGAGGTCAACACCTGAGCTGGCACCCCACTCTCTAAACTTCTACACCACGCCAACATGAGGATATTTGAGGCCACGACAGATTTAACGTGCACCAGCTCCCGTGTACACGACGGTCTTTGGTTGGACCTAGTTTCGAATTCGCAACCCTCCGGTTGCTAATCCGTTACTCTTTCAACTGGACTATCGCGTTCCGCTGACGATTTGGACCACTTTGTAGACTCCTACTCTTAACTCTAATTAGGATTGTTTAAACAAATATTGAATCTCGTTTCAACGAAAAGATAGGTTTAGAAAATAGCTGAACTGTATTTTCTTTTTTAAATGATGATGACGAAATGAGTCCTAAAGTGCGTAAACATGAAAATTTAATAAGATGGATGCGTAAACTCACGATACTTGATGACACCACTAATTCCAAGACTCTTGATTGCAACCCTAATCTTTGCGATCGTGACTAAATTATAAAATGATACGTAGCAAAATTAAACTGCAATACTTACCTCCTTATTTCATTCCACAATCCAACTCTATCAAAATCTTATAAGAGATACGACGTATGATTACTTACCTGCAAGTTCATGGACACACACAAATTCATACTTATCCTAAGACCTCGAACAAATTTTAAAAATTTGGCATCATTACAAAGAACATCTATATACTGCATATATCATGTCTCCAAGACTCCCATATTAGTATTCGAACCTACTTTTTGGAACTTGATTAAACAGTGTTACTCCGACCCGAACCATAACCAATAGAACGCTGTGTTGCTCCAGTACGACGTTAATTAACTACCTACCGCAAATGCAAGAAATCATTTTCACAACAGGTAACACCTATTTAATCATTAGTCACAACTCCAACGGGTTCAGCGTCATTAGACGGTAAGCTATGGGGTAGGTAGTTAACGTCGCACTGGAGCAACACAACGGTCTATTGGTGACGGTCCGGGATCAATCCCGTAGGGAAAGATCCAAAGACAGCACCTCGTAATTTTGAACCATGATCAGCTGACGAGGGCAACACCAGAGCTGGTACCCCACTCCATAGACGTGAAATATAAGACAGAACATTGCTATTGAGACGAGACGATCTTCTAAAAGAGTGACCAAAATGTCGACTAGTAGTCACGTGACCACTCTGAAGAACTGATTTGTCATTTCATCAACTCGTTTGGCGATATAAGATCTTATGACAGGGTAGATGTGCGAATGCACATTTCTAAACCTTGGCGACAAAAGTGGTGAAATCGCCAAAGCCTACTACTGTGTCGAGGGAATTGATTCATCAATAATCACACATAGTTAATGAATCAATGGATGGGTGTCTTCTCCCTACTCGTGGGCCAATCAGATGAATATTCGTTTCAACCCAGCAGATGAAAGTAGTTTAAAGGTTACGTTACTATACTAGTTTGGCCACATGATCATGGGCATATAAAAAAGTTACCATTGCTCACTCTACTTTTATATTTCCTCTAAGCCCCGCTCTCCACACTTCCATACCACACCATCGTGAGGATAATGAGATCGTGGAAGATTTAACGTGCACTAGCCCCCACGGACATGAAGGTCTTTGGTTGGACCTAGTCTCGAACTCGCAAGTCGAACTGACGGGAGACTGAGTTTGAGACCGCTGGTTAAGACACTTCTGTTTTTCAACTTACCATCCCATTTTTTCATCATGTGGATATTATCCGGGTCTCGGGTAAAACTAAATGCGTATCCACTGTAAGTTGTCCCAAAATCTATGGCAACAACAACAAAGTATCCTTGGTTGTGCGAGCTGGTTCCAGAGTCCACTGAACAAGGACTTGTTCGGTTGCAAGCAGCTCCTTGCAGGACAGCAGACTGATTATCATCCACGGACACTTGCAAGGGATAAACTGTACTGCCATCTGAAATAAAATCAAAATCTAAACCTTACAATAGTGATAAGGTTGATACAAATCAATGAAGGTTTTCATTAGAGTGACCAATCCAGTAATTCCAGGGCACTCCAGTATTATCTAAGAGCTAAATTGTTTGAGCCTCCAGAGGTAATTTTTTTATTCGGCTTCCGTATTGACCTCCTATTTCTCCCGTATAACCCTCCTGGTGGTTGTTTCGACGAGATATCTCGTACAAGATCTAGATAATTTTGCTAAGAGCGAGATATCTCGTGGAGACAAAACTGTCCTATCACTCCAAGGGGAATGAAGATTCAAGTAGGAAAAACAAATTGTCTCTTGCCCAGAACTGGTGAAAGTTTGGAACAGGTTTTTGCACCAGAGACTGGCCACAATAGGGCAGTTTTCGGCGCGAAGATAAACCACCAGGAGGGTTAAATAGCCAAACCAAATTTCAGATAAAAGTGAGCATCTTCAAACGTATTTTTTTCATTTAGGATGTGTTTCATACTTGTTTTTTAAGATTGACATCAACCATCATAAGATTGACATGCCGTTTTTTATGATGACGAGATTTAGATCTGGTCAATTTTTTTCTAAGGACGAGATGTCTCGTTCATCAAGATCTGGTCAATTTTGCTAATGACGAGATATCTCGTCGAGAATACCACCAGGCCACCACTAAAAGCTTATATGATTTTGTTTAGCTTGGTTGATGTCAATCTTGAAAAAAAACAAGTATGAAATATCTTAAATGAAAAAAATACGTTTGAAAATGCTCACTTTTATCTGAAATTTCAACAAAACCTCAGATATCTCATCGAAACCACTTGGAGGGGAAACAATCAAGATCGGGGAATTAAAATTACATATATTCCCGACAAATACATTCCGATATAAACTGCTATTGTTATCGACAGCTTAAACTTGGAGGTAATCATCCATAAATATCGAAAAATTGCCTGTAATAATCGATAGAAAGTTTAGCATATGCTCATCGGTAGCGTTATATCCGTTTCCAGATTGTAAATATGAAGTATAGAACAAAGATCAATATTTTCAATGATTTAAGAAACAAATTGATATGCCAAACCATATCTTAGACTGTTTTACACATCCCAGACTCAAATGCCCTTACTAAAAGAGTTCTACTGATGGACAATAAATATACAGATCGAAAAAATCAAAGTAGATTAGAACTAATTAAGTCAGAGCTAATAATAGCTATTAATTGACAATATTTGTAAAGTGGTTCTGAAACTTGCACAGGATAGAAAAAATACTTAGTTCTGCATCATCAGTAGGCAAATACATGTAGGTTAGGACAAAGGAAAATGCAAATGTGAACATTTCCATTCTATATTGTGACCTGTATATTGTATACAATGTAAATTAATTCTTTGTGAAACATTATATCTATTCCATAAACGTTTAACCTCTCTTGGTGGTTGTCTCGATGAGGTATCTCTTGTCTTTAGCGAAACTGATCAGATCTTGATGGACGAGATATCTTGTCATTAGAAAAGAACCGACCAGATTTTAATCCCGTCATCATATAAATAATCCGCAATATCCGATGAACGAGACATCTCGTCGAAACCATTTAGAGGATTAATGGAACAACGCCTGATAAAAAATAATCAAATTTTGCCGCGATTAAATATCCCTTAAATTCGCGACCGAAATTGGTCACCCTAATTTTCATGTTCCTGAGTATATAAATACTGTAATAAACTCTTTTTTACAATACCTGATGTCATAGATTCATTAAGAGGAAAACCATCGGTCTTAGTGTCGAATATGCGATTCACTTTCTTTGTTACGTCATCTGAATCGCAAATATCAGATCCGTATGCATCCGAAGAAATTTCGTCCAGGTTGCTACTATTTACATCTGATACTGAACCTAGGCCTTTTTTAGTACAAGAAAACTTAGTGCTCAACCAAAAGTCGCTATTTTCAGTATTTTCTACATTTGTTGAGCTTTCAGTTTTTCCAACTGACTGAAAATCGTTGATGTCTCGCTCATACGAAAGTTGTTGCGCACCAGTGTTAGTTATAGTCACTGCTATTCCTCGTCTTTGGGACGTGTTTGGGCATGCAGGAGAATTGGTGACTCTTTTATTTATGTCTTCGAGCATTAATTCTTCTATAAGATTGTCACACTGGATTTTGTCTTCTTTGACGATTTTATTAAGGCTCTTTGGACAGAGTTTTTCTTCTGTTTCTTCACTAGCATTTCTTAGTGTTGGATTACTTTCTGAAGGAATGTCCACGTATGATTCCATAGTTTCTCCCGATATTTCCATCAGAGACTTATCTAAAGTTCTAATTGCATCAATTACATCGGGATCTTTGATGCTCATTTTCCCTAGCGATTTACTGTTTTGTATGTCTTCCAGTAGTTTATCCGTGGAACCGTCCTTTTCATTTGAAATTGGCGTAGAAGGTGTGTCAGGGTTTAAGTTATGACTCTCCTCTTGGGATCTCATAAGAGATGTTGAAAGTTCTTGGGATTTAATATTACACTGTTTATCTAGCATAGCACTGTTTTTATTTTCCGATTCCGTTTCTTCTGTTTCTGTAGAGAGTGCAGCTTTATCTCCTTTATAACCTGGATTTCTTTTGATTGTTCCAGTATCGTGAAGCTCAAGACTTTCTTCAAGCGACAGCATAGTATGGCAAAAGTCGTGGAATCCAGCTACAATAACCTCTTCTGGAGCGTCAAGTTTAACATTATAACACTCATTTATCTGACAGCTTTGCAAGTTCGTTACTGAAGCATTCAATGCACACTCTCCGAAGTCCCACACATCATTTTTCAACTGCTTGCCATTTGCGATACTTATTCTGATATTTGCATTTTGGCATTGATCGGTTTGGGAGGGCAATTCCGATAACGGTTTCCCATTCGTTGGATTACAGATTATACTTAATATTTGAGGCTGTGCAATATTATCTCTTCTGTTTTGAACAAAGATTTTCCGATTAGGTGTCATGGAGTTTTCAAAGTTCGTAGCTAGGCCATCTGAGGCATAGGCATTTTGATGAAGAGTTCCTTCATGTCCAGTTGTGACATTTATGTATCCAATTTCAAGCTGCTTATTATTGAAATTCGTGTTTGTCACTTCACTCGTGATCAAGTTCAATTGAGATTCGTCAATGCCATTAGTTACATAACTTCCATTACAAAATATAATTCCGTTTGAATACTTTCCAGTTATACTTGAAGTTCCTGCTTCTGCACTAACGTTTCTATCGGTGTGATCGTCGCCTGTGCGGTTAAGAACTGCAAGTTTTTTCTCAGTTGGAACTTTTTTAACTACAGCATAGATTGGCTCATAACTTATATTTTGATTGATCCTTGCTAGAGACTTATCTTGAGCTACTTCATCCTCTCTAGACGAATTACTTCTGACATTATTCTTACTTTGAATTTCCCTTTCACCATCCGCCTTAAGTTCACTATTAGTATAGCTATTGATATTCTGTATTACGCATTTATCTACATTGCACTGCCCAACCTTATTTACCATTAATTCATTACCATTTTCACTCTTTAATGTAGGAGAATTTGATAATATCAGTCTATGTGTGTGTATATGAGCATCCTTTTCTTCGCTAGGAAACTTATAAAAATTCTCATTCTTCGAGTCGTTTTCAAAACATAACCTACTGGTATCTAAATTGTTGACATTCGAATAGGAAACATTTACTTCTTGGCATGACCTGTCAAGAGAGTTGTTAACTCGAAATCCATCTTTAGGCACTTCGAAATCCTCCCCCGAAGTTCCCAAGAGAGGCTTTATATCTCCTCGTTTACGTTGCTCTAACTCCACTGTTTTTACATCGCTGCAGCTTGCAGGTTTCGAATTTTGAAACGGAAACGAATTTATGACTTTCACCTGCTCAACGCTATCTCCTAGTCTTTGACTTATACAACAATTAGAATTATCCGCCCCTTCATCGATTGCATTACTCATGGAAACAGACTGATCGATGTTATTCGAGTAGTTCGATACGGCATGCCTATCACTATAAAACGCACCGTCCGATTTATACGAAGTAGAATTTTCGGACACAATTATCACCGTCTTTTCGACGACAAATGGATGCTTTTGATCTCTAGCGTTCTTAGAGCCTAAGGCGTTGGGCTCATAGCCCTTATCTGAAAACTCATTATCTCTTAAGTCTGATTGTATCTCCTGCGATGCGATGTAGCCACTTGGTTCTAGAGACGATCTGGTCACAGAACTGTCTTTTAGAGATATTCTTTTAGTCCTGTTGTAAGTTACCACCTCTTCTTGAGTGATGTTTTGACGGCTTATTTCCGAATGCAGCAACTCTGAGTGTGATATCCACTTGGTAAGGCGGCAGCTTCGATTCTGTTGGCTGCTTATGTCCCCGTTTGGATTCGCGCTTGAATGTCCTCGTTGCACTGGTGGTTTGACGCCCGGTGTGCTGTTCAGCTTGGCGTCGAGTTTCAGCTCAGAGATGCTGAGCACTGGACAGGAGTTCCTTCGCTGTAGCGGTGGCCTGAGGAGCTTGAAAAGCCTGTTGGTGATTCCGGAAAACCCAGTGAGTTTTCTCTGATAGAACCGCTTCTGCTCCACTGATGACTTCTTGTTCTTTTCAGGAATATCTGAAATGTAAAAGAAAACGTTTAGATTTTTGGACACAAGATAATCCAAAACCTTATTGCTTTCAAATCTTTTTGCTAGGACAGAGAAAACATCAACTCCAAGGCCCCAGGGAAGGAGTAAATAGTGGTTTTGACGAAATATCTCGTCCATCAAGATCTTACCAATTTTACTAATGACGAGATATCTTATCGATATTGCCGATTTCTTTTATGATGACGAAATCTAAATCTGTCATTTTTTTCTATTGACAAGGTATTTCGTCCATCAAGGTCCGACTAATTTTGATGATGACGTGATAACTCGTAATCAAGATATTCCCGATTTTTTTATGATGCCGAGATCAAGATTTGGTCATTTTTTATGATGACGAGATGTTTCCTCGATCTAGATCGGGTCAGTTTTGCAAATGACGAGATACACCGTAGAAACAACCACCAGGAGTGTTACATAAAACACATTTATATAAAAAGAATGGGGTTGATTTCAGTCGTCTCAACAGTTTCTCCAAGTTGGCGTCACCAATTAACATGCATTCTTTGCTCAGAGACCAAATCTTTGGGCGAAAATTTCAAGGCTAGAGTTATTTGGCCTTGAAGTGCAAAGACGTTCGCTTTTTCGAAAGTTTGTCAACCCAAAACTTCCCCTCCACAAAGAAGCAGGTGCAATCTGTCTAGATTCATATTTTTCAGAGCGGGCGGATGACTCAATATAAATGCTAATGGGGCACAAATGAGCAGCATGGTAGTCGCGCCTTTGTGCTTAGACGAAACGCTGCTATTATCTCTAGTCTTGGTTGATCAAGTATAACGGTAATTTAAAACAAGAAATGTGAAATACGTCATTTTTTCGAGTTTAGTGTTAATATACATAGGTAACGAAACCAACGAACAAAAGAAATACATAAAACACATTCATATGAAAAAAATGGGGTATGACTACAATTGCCTCAATAATTTCTCCAAGTTGGCGTCACCGATTAACATGCATTCTTTGCACGGAGACCAAAACTTTGAGCGAAAATTTCAAGGCTAGTTATTTGGCCTTGAAGTGCAAAGTCGTTCACTTTTTCGAAAGTTTGTCGACCCAAAACTTCCTCTCCAGAAAGAAGCAGGTGCAATCTTCCCGTAGATTCGTATTTGCCAGGCTGGCGGAAGACTCAGTATAAATGATAATGAGGCACAAATGAGCAGCATGGTAGACGCGACCTTTGTGCTTAGACGAAACACTGCTATGGTCTCTAGTCTTGGTTAATCATGTATAATGGTAATTTAACCCTCCTGGTGGTTGTCTCGGCGATGTATCTCGTCATAATAACAACTGACGAGATCTTGATGGACGAAATATCTCGTCCTTATAAAAAAAACTGACCACATTTTGATGGATGATATACCTTATAAAAAAACTAATCGGATCTTGGTCTTGTTATCATTGAAAAATCGGAAATATTTTGATGACGAGATATCTCATCAATTAGCAAAACTGGTGAAATATGAGAGAAAAATAGTCAAATATGGACGAAGTGCATCGTCGAAACCAATTGGAGGGTTAAATCGAGAAATGTGAAAATCTTCATTTTGTCCCGTTTGGTCAATAGAAATACATAAAACACATTCATATGAAACAAATTTGGATGATCTAGATGGACGAGATATCTCGTCGAAACCAAAAAAGATATCCAAACTCTCCCCTTTTGATGGGATTGGTATTATTCTAGAGTTAATAAATATTAAAATAATGAAATGTATTGAAAAGAAATTTTCCGTAAACATATTGATATCAAACAAATGGGATCTGACTTCGATCGCCTCAATAATTTCCCCCAATTTGGTGTCACCGATTAACATGCATTCTCTGAACAAAGAGAGACCAAATCTTGCATCACAAATTTCACGGCCAGAGTTATTTGGCCTTAAAGTGCCACGTCGTTTTTCTTAAGAGAGTTATGTCAACTTCAGACTTCCTTAAGGGTACTTCCCGTTAGCTTCACGAAATCGAAGTGACATTCGCGATATGACTTATTCAGGTTCAACGGTTTTCAGTCGAAAAGCGCATTCCTTCCCTTTCAAGTTTTATGTTCCCAGATTAGACGAACGTGCTTTCTGTCACACGCCATTGGATTCCCAATCCCTTAAACCGGCGACTTTTCACCGCCGTCAGTTCCATGTGACCTGCGCGAGATTTCTAAAAATGTGTTTATATTTTTCAGACGGTGAAATGATTGCGTTTTGGATCCTGTTTTATTCAGTTTCTCGGAGTTCTCTTTCTTTCGTTTTTATACCGGAAGTCGAGGCTGCAGAACAAATGCTTTCGTTTTTGAGTTTTCGTGGAATGAAATGGGTAGATGCTAGTTCCTAGTTTATCACTGCATCAGGCCCAGTTGCACACAAATGCGAGATCTCTGGAGGCTCGGTAATTCAGAGGTGTTGTCCTCGCATCTTCGAGGTTGATTGGGGATTGATACCGGACCTTCACCTATAGATCTCTGTGTTGTTCTAGTGTGACGTTAGTTCAACTAGCAGTTTTTATGATTGACAAAGGGGCCGAGGTAGCCCATTTGGAAGAGTAAATTATTAGCAACCGGATGGTTGCGAGTTCGTAACTAGGTCCAACCAAAGACCGTCGTGTACGTGGGGGCTGGCGCATGTTAAATCTGCAGTTGCCTGAAATGTCCTCACATTGGCATGGTTTGGAAGTTTGGAGAATGGGGTGCCAGCTCAGGTGTTGGCCTCGTCATCTCACAGTGGTTCAAATTTACGAGGTGTTGTCCTCGGGTGCTATTCGTGACGCTCCGGTTCTTTAACTACCGGAGCTCGTTATGGTTAATTAACTACCACGGATTGGACAAAGAAATATTTTCTCTGGCGCGTTTCTTTCATGTTAGTATGTATGCTGATATGAGACATTTTTCGCCAAGCTAAATGTAGGTGACGGTAGTGTTTCTGCGGTTTCCTTTACGTATTCCAAACGGCATGACTTGGCTTGGTTTCCGAACACGATTTCAGCAATTCGCCAATAAAAATCCCAAAGAATAAATTTCGTATTCAAATATGAGAGTTGATTGGTAAACACCAATTAGATAAAACGCCTAACGGTGATAAACTACATTTTAAGGCTGACAACCAACTGGAGCCCCGAATCCCTACTGTCGGTTCCTTAATTTTTACATCTTTAAATTTCAACCCACTGAGAGTCGTGAGATTTCCGAGTTGAGTAGTATTGCCCTTTTGTCCCACAACACACTTAACAACTAAATATCCACCTCTTTCCAAGAATTCCTGAATTCTTTCCAACCTTTAGAAAGACTATTGGCTCTTTCCTAAGAATAGAATTCTTTGAAACGATTCTATTGGTCCTAAATACGGAATAGAATTCTTTGGAACGATGCTGTCTCATTCTGTAGAATAGGATCCTTTGAACGAGTTGATTGGTCCTTTACGTGAAATAGAATTCTTTGGAACGATAGTATTGTCTCATTCTGTAGATTAGAATCCTTTGGAAAGATTCTATTGGTATTTTCCTTAGAAGAGTCATCTAGAAAGATTCTATTGGTCATTTCCTTGGAATAGAATTCCGTGAAAAGATTCTATTGGATTTTCTGTGGAATAGAATCCTTTGGAAAGTTTCATTTGTTCCTTTCCTTATAATATAATAATATGGAAAGGTGTTCTATTGCTCATTACCTTATAATAGAATCATTTGGAAAGATTCTATTGATCATTTCCTTTGTAATAGAATTCGGTGAAATGATTCTATTGGCCCATTCTGTAGAATAGAATCATCTGGAAGGATTTTATTCGTCATTTCCTTATGATAGAATTATTTTGAAAGATTCTGTGGAAAGGACCAATAGAATGGTTCCAAGGGATTCTATTCTAAGGAAAGGACCAATTGAATCTTTCCAAACTAAGTTGTTTTGAGAAAATGCCCAATAGAATCTTTTTTCCAAACGATTCTATTATAGGGTAATGACCAATGAAATCTCTCCAAAGGATTCGATTCTAAGGAAAGGACACACACTTCTAGAATATCTCCAAATGATTCTATTCTAAGAGCACACACAAATAGAATCCTTAAAAGAATGGGTTATTCTAAGGTAAGGAACAATTTAATATTTCTAAAGATAGAGAATCCATGGATCTTTTAACTAATAGATGCGGTTATTTAGTCATTACGTGTGTTTTGATCAATACTGCACGTCTCAAAAATGTCGTGACGCTTAGAGGCTTAATGTGTACGTATACACTAAAAGATTTTTTAATTTTGACTTTAAAAATCCAATTTTTTTACAATAGGTCATTGGTTTGTGCTTAAACTCATTTCAGTGTGGAAAATTCAGATCAACAGATTAAGCTAATCATTAATTATCTAATTTAGATATAATTAGCTAAATATGTTTTTTGAACAGTGATATCTCAAATTCTAATTTGTTCAGAAAAACAATTTTGTTGGAAATTATTCCTATTATTATTTTCCATGTTTAGATCCTCCGTCAAGTTGCTAGAAATAATAGGGTTTTTGGCAGTTCTTTTCTCCTAGAAAATCTAAAAAAATCAAGATTTTTTTCAAGAATTTCAACATTTAGAAATCAACTAAAAATTCATTTCTTAACTAAATACTTTGACTGAGGGTCAAAACATTTACTGTGTTATATAGATTACAATGACACTAAAATAATTATAATAGATCAATTCATTGTTGAGTTATCACTGTTTGAACAATGCATCATATTGCAAAAACAGTTAATCAGAAATTGAGTTTAAAATTTTGGGAACACGTTTGTATATGGTTACAGTACCGAACGAAAACCCTTGTAACCAGAAAACTATTTCGAATATTTACAAAATCTTGGTATCGTTTTAAAGCCAAGAAATTGGAAAATATTTTGAATTAATAAAAAAATTATTGATATTCTGGTCGATTTTCGTGATTTCTAGTTTATATATGTTCCTTAAAAGGTTTTGTATTTGTACTAATTTAAAATCTTAGAACAATCTTTCGTCACATGATATGGTACTTGTTATCTATGATTTGCATGCATCAAAAGTAAAACTTTTCTTGGTGTATGTGCATTATTTGACATTTTTTTGTCTGTAGTATTTGGCACAGCTTGATCAAATATGCCTCTTGCGTCATAGCCCCAAAGCAACCATGCTTATATGTGATATCATGGCATGGTATTTTAATTAGCGTCGCACTGGAGCAACACAACGGGTATTGGTGACGGTCCGGGATCAAACCCGAAGGGAACATCAGAGGAGAGCATCAAGTAATTTTGAATCACGGTCAGATGACGAGGTCACACCTGAGCTGGCACCCTACTCTCCAAACTTTCACACCGCACCAACGTGAGGCCATTTGAGGCCACGACAGATTTAACGTGCACCGTCGAACTTTAGAATTAGAACATGTCATTAAAAGTTCACGTACCAAACTAAAAAACCTCACTAGTTTATTTTACGATTTAAATCCTGTCTTGACAAACTACATTTTCTGTGATTTAAGCACAAAAAAAATCTAATCTTCTATTGTATGGGAATTTAAATCGTTGACTGCAGTGATTCTCACAGTTGGATGACGGTCCTAACGGCTTCTAAGTAGAACAGATGTCAAATTTTCCACTAGGTAGCGCCGTAACAGCTGAACTGCTCCAACAAAAAGAACTCGAAGGCCGCAAAAAGCTGTTTTACAGAATAACCCATTTAGAGAACTTCTTGTTTGTCTAAGTATTTTTAGTTTCAAATTGAAATTGATTATCTATTTATCATTCTAAATCCTGATGTGCTGTGTCATTACGATCTCGTTGTTGGAGAATTAGCGTAAAATGTTTTAAAAGTGTTTTTTGTTTTATAAGGATAAATAAAACTTACTTTGGTATACAGTTTGACCACTGACAAATGAATGGTTTTAGTATATGTAAGAAGTAGAAACTACCAGAAAAATAAATATTTTCATGAGAAGCAGGAGTTTGTTGGCTGTTTTTATTCCTTTGGCTGTTTTATGATTGTTTCAAGTTTCGTAGATGATGTTTTATGTCTTATGATTTTACATTCTTCACTTATCCTTGGTATTCATTTTTGAGCTTTCGGGGGTAACTTGTGTTAATTTCTTGGCTAATCCTCACTCACACAAGTACAGAAAAACTCAAAGCTTCTTTTCTTAAAAGGGACTCCTGCTTTACTCCCATTGATAAAGTAAGTGGGTTCTTATTCTCTTGTTTCCCATGAAAAAAATTATTTTTCTGGAAGTTTCTACTGATTTCCCTCTATTTGTTCTCTGCCTCTTTCAGCGCTGTTTAACTAAAGGATTGTTATTTTCTTATTACATGCATTTTATTTTGGGATTTGTTTTTCTTGTCTGATTTTTGGTGATGGCCTATATATATAAGATAAACCAAAGATAAAAACTTAAATAACTCTCAATAAAAATCTAAAAAATGCAAAATAGTAAAAAAGCTAAAAAGCTGAAAAACGGGGAATAAATATAAATCAAAAGATCTCTCCATATACGTGCGCTAAACCCGCAAGACAGCATGGCGAGTAAGATAATAATTCAACTGATTTGATGGAATAATGTTTCAAAACTTGATACTTTCTTAGAAGAAGGTAGGCATGTCGTTGAATTAACGTGGCACTGGAGCAACACAATGGGCTTCTAAGGCGGTCCGGGATCAATCCCCAAGGAAAAGGTCCGAGGACAACACCTCGTAATTTTGAGAATTGAAATAGAACAAAAGTTGATATTTTAAGGAGATATACTTTCATTTTAGATTTAAAAACAATTTTTAAGTTGATTTGAATTTGTCATTAGTTTAATATGAACAATATAATAAAGAAAAAATGTACAATTTGATTTGTTAAGCAAAGGATATTACTTTTAAAAGTTTAACTATTATCTTACGAAATAAAGTGAAGTTGCTGAAAATTGACAAGAACTATATCGTATCAATCAATCATTAGAGTTTAACCCTCTCAGTGGTTTCCACGAGATATCTCGTCCATGAACATCTAACCAATTTTGATAATGCCGATTTTTTTTACGACGACGAGATTAAGATCTGGGCAGTTTTCTCGCAATGACGAGATACCTCGTCCATCAGAATCTGCTAATCATTTCGATAATGACGAGCTAGATCGTCGAGACAACCACCAGGAGGGTTAAACACATAAAAAAATATTTTTTATACCAACATATTTAGCCTAGATCTTATAAAACGTTAAAGACCAACAAAGGTATATTTACAGACATTAGAACTAAAACCAGGACCCATTTCGTAGCAATTACTTTACATCTTGATACATGAATCCTTTGCATTGGAATACATCACAATGTCTTTTATAAACATGGAAGGCAATAAGCAAACAAAAAGGATTTGGAAACAGGAACAATGGATTGTGAGTCATAGTCTCGCCCGTTTCCCTAAAACATTTCTCTCTCTAATACAGAAAAAGATGTATTACAAGATCTTTCTGTTCTTCAGGCAAACGAGACATTTACCTGAATCAACAAGGTGGAATCTACAAGTAGGCCTGAGTGATAGATAATATGGCCGATTCTAGCTTTGGCAGCAAAAGATAGAATTTTGTAGTTATTAGAGCAAGACAAAGTTTCTATTTAATTATTATTATTTTATTTTTAGCTGTATGAAGAAATGAATCAGACAAAAACATTCGAATGAAAGATCTACATAACGTTTTGTGGTGTATTTATAAGAACCGTATGAAACAACAAAAAATATGTATATATAAAAAATTATGGCATGAAAAGTTCTACTCAACTCAACTCCATTATGGAAAATAAACACCCCTACAAAGGGTTTTGGGTAAAAAAAACTTTTCACACAATGCGTAAGATGACTATACGTGGACGAAGCATAACTTTTTGTGAAGCAAAAGGAATTTTCCGATATTAAATGCACACGCAGGTGCTGCTCTTAAAAATTTACTCTGAGGGTTTTAGAGACAAGAGACTGAATTTAAGTATCGTTAATTTTAGTTAGCAAATAAAAAAATAAAAATTGTAAGCATTTTGACTGTGCATTAGTTTAATAGAAATAAATCAGAAACATTCGAATAAAATATCCTTATAACGTTTTGTGTGTAATTATAAGAACCGTATAAAAAAACGGAAAATATGCACATATGAAAAATTATGGTATGAAAACAACCCAATTGGACCATAGGAAAACGACCCTACAGAGGGTTTACGGTAAAAAAAATTCCCATATCGCGTAAGATGACTACATGTAGACGAGGCATAACCTTTTTTGTAATGCAAATCAGAAATAAATTTTGAGGCATTAAATGCACACGCAGGTGCTGCTCTTAAAAAATTTACTCTGAGGGTTTTAGAGACAAGAGACTGAATTTAAGTATCGTTAATTTTAGTTAGCAAATAAAAAAATAAAAATTGTAAGCATTTTGACTGTGCATTAGTTTAATAGAAATAAATCAGAAACATTCGAATAAAATATCCTTATAACGTTTTGTGTGTAATTATAAGAACCGTATAAAAAAACGGAAAATATGCACATATGAAAAATTATGGTATGAAAACAACCCAATTGGACCATAGGAAAACGACCCTACAGAGGGTTTACGGTAAAAAAAATTCCCATATCGCGTAAGATGACTACATGTAGACGAGGCATAACCTTTTTTGTAATGCAAATCAGAAATAAATTTTGAGGCATTAAATGCACACGCAGGTGCTGCTCTTAAAAAATTTACTCTGAGGGTTTTAGAGACAAGAGACTGAATTTAAGTATCGTTAATTTTAGTTAGCAAATAAAAAAATAAAAATTGTAAGCATTTTGACTGTGCATTAGTTTAATAGAAATAAATCAGAAACATTCGAATAAAATATCCTTATAACGTTTTGTGTGTAATTATAAGAACCGTATAAAAAAACGGAAAATATGCACATATGAAAAATTATGGTATGAAAACAACCCAATCGGACCATAGGAAAACGACCCTACAGAGGGTTTACGGTAAAAAAAATTCCCATATCGCGTAAGATGACTACATGTAGACGAGGCATAACTTTTTTTGTAATGCAAATCAGAAATAAATTTTGAGGCATTAAATGCACACGCAGGTGCTGCTCTTAAAAAATTTACTCTGAGGGTTTTAGAGGATAAGAGACTGAATTTTAAGTGTCGTTATTTTTAGGCGAAAAGAGTTTATTCATAAAGAAAATTGACCACATAAAAGGCGACTGAATTTAAACCGCTTGCTTCAGTTCAAACGCCCTGGCGACCACAAATTGCACGATTTGTATGATTTTTCGTTGTAGGTAGGTAAGTGGTAGATTAACATCTCTCAATGGAGCAACACAACGGGCTATTGGTGACGGTCCGGGATCAATCCCAAGGGAAAGAACCGTGGACAACACCACGTAATTTTAAACCACGGTCAGATGATGAGGTGGCACCCCACTCTCCAAACTTCCACACCACGCCAACGTGAGAACATTTGAGGCCACGACAGATTTAACGTGCACCCCGTGTACACGACGGTCTTTTGACTGAACCTAATTTCGAACTCGCAATCCTCTGGTTGCTAATCCGTCGCTCTTCCAAGTTGGCTACCGCAGCCCTTAAATCTGTGAGTGATTTTTTTCAATGTAAACGAACAAACCAGCCGGAAAGTGAAGATTTTACTTCTACCCAAATACTTCTTTTTGATTTTACTTCGTCAAAGTGGACCTCTGAATGATTTGGGTTGACCTGCCTGAAATAATAATTTTGTTTAAAATATTTAAAAAAATGTGCTCTAGTGTAAAAGTAGTGAACTTTAGATGCGTATCTAAAAATAATCTTTCTCATGGTTAAAATTGTTTATTTCGTACATTAAGTAGTAAAAAAGGTAGGTATTTTAATTTACGTCGCACTGGAGTAATACAACGGGCTATTGACGACGGTCAGGGATACTCTCGCGTGATGCCCATCAGGTTCATTAGGGATAGCTTCGAATGTTAATATCAATTCGGAATTCTTTTTTGGAATTTCTAGCGGCGAAATGCTGAAATTCAATTCGTAAAACTTCACTTTCAGAATACGAACAGGAAACACGTATCGCAGCAGACACACTACCGCCACCTATATTTAGCTTGACAGAAAATCCCTCATAGCCCAATGTTTTTCAATGAGCCGTATGTTTTATTCACAAACTTTCTTCGCAATCCATTTGGAGGGAAAAAAAACCAAAGTGCTGACAAATTTTGCCCAATAGAAGAAATGTTTTTAGTTGAAAAGAGAAACGTCTGCAAATTTCTTGTTTCGTATTGAAGCTCTTTGGAAATCATTTTATTATTTTATTTTCCATGGTGGGTCGCAATGGAACAAATAGACAAAAAGCAACACAAGAAAAAATACAGAGAACAAGGTTATCAGATGGAATCTCCCATTATCGTTCATGAAGTCTAAAAAGTCCTCCAGAACAGTGATGGAAACTCGGTCCAACCAAACACCGTCGTGTACGCGAGGGCTAGTGCGCGTTAAATCTGTGATGGCCTCAAATATCCTCACGTTGGTGTGGTGAGGAAGTTTGGAGAGAGCTGCCAGCTCTCCTCAAAGTCTTATCTTATGGCGAGAGGGGGAAACGAGTAGCACAGGAGAAGTACGTCGGGAGTGTGTACACCTGGTAGGGCCACCCAAGGCGTGAAATCTGTGCTGCTTTACCCGGCTAACATAGGAAGGTGAAAGGGTGGCTAAGTCGGACTGCTACAGAGATGGCTCCCAGATCTTGTAATCAATAGAAGACGCGCTCAACCCATGTCATGGACTTGTGCAAAAATACTTCACTTAGAAAGAAATTGCGCAGCTACCATCCAGTACCTTTTCATCACTAGTACCTCAGTAAAACACCAGGAGAGCTGCTTCCCTTAAATTTGCCCCGGAAAACTCTCTATGCTTGCCAGGCTGCGATCTGGCCATTTGAAAAAGATGATTTCCTTTGATGGCCAGAAATCCTTTTCCACCTGTACAAAGTGCAGCTTATTACCAGTCTCTCCCTCACACATCTTGAATTACATTGGATCCATGCATGAAGAAATTTTTAAGGACCCATCTGCCATTGCCCCAAAACTTTTTTTGCAGACTCAATGACTCAGTGTAATTTTTTTAACACTGGGATAAGAAAGAAGATTCCAGCTCAGGTGTTAACCTCGTCATCTGACCAGGATTCAAAATTGCGTGGAGCTGTCTTGAAATCTTTCCAATAGCCTGTTGTATTGCTCCAGTGCGACGTTAATTAAAATACCTACCTGAAATCTTTCCCTTGGATCCCGGACAGTCGCTAATAGCCCGTTGTGTTGCTCCAATGCGAAGTTAATTAACTACCTATCTATTACACACAAGTGATGAGTTTTTCCTTCAAAAATCTTTGCAATAGAAATCAAACGCGAGGAATTTTCTTAACACGATCCATGAAATATTACTTGGAGCTATTTTGCTTGATATGCTTTCATTCTTTAGTTCTTCCTCAGACTTGAAATTAGAACGGCCTCACCTTGTGCAAAAGAAGTACGATCCTGCCTTGAGTAAATATAAAGGTTTCCTTAACGTAATTGCGGTTATTTTAGAACGAATCTCAAAACTAAGGTTAGGAAATGAGACGACGGCAGCACCCGATATAGGGCAAGGGACTGGTGACGTCACGTACGAAGTTTGAATTTTACGCGAGATCTTTTTCAAGAATGAACGAGAAAAAGAATAGAATTTACATGAACAAAAGAAGATAACAACTTATAATCTTCAGGGAGGGATCAAGGAAAACCTGTTCATGTAAACCAGTTCGCGAGTCTTGTTGAAGGAAAACATCACGTTCTTTTATAACTGGGTGGAGGACTGTGCATTCAAAATTTGATTGCGGGTTCGGGTTATTGAGTTTTATAAATAACCAGGTGAATTTCGCACGTTATGAATTCCACTGAACAATTTTGGGTGGACAGTTTAAGTGGACACAGTACCCTTTGAGCATCATTTTACATTAATAACAAAATGGTTTTACAGTTCCTTAATCCTTAATACACATGATATATGCATTACGAAAGAAAAAAAATTATTTTTCATAGCAATAAATTAACCCTCCAAGTAGTTTCGATGCTCCAGTGTGACGTTAATTGAAATACCCCCCCCCCAAGTAGTTTCGATGAAATATTTCGTCCATCAAGGTCTGACGAATTTTGCTAATTATCAAATATATCGTCACCAAGATATTGCCAATTTGTTAATGATGACGAGATGACGTGTGGAAGTTTGAAGAGTGGGGTGACAGGTCAGGTGTTGCCTCGTCATATGACCATGATTCAAAATGACGAGGGGTTCTCTTCGGATCTTTCCCTTCGGGATAGATCCCGAACCGTCGCCAATTTCCCGCTGCGTTGCTCCAGTGTGACGGTAATTAACTACCTACCTACCTTCTATTCCATGAACAAAGTTATCAAATACATCTAAAAACTTTCAGATCTCTATAATAATTACAAAAAGGTTTAGCATTTTGAATACACTAGTCATGGAAAACAGAAAGCTCAGAAAAGGGTAGGTAGATATTTCAATTAACGTCACACAGGAGCAACACAACGTACTATTGGCGTCTGTCCGGGATCAAACCCGAAGGGAAAAAGATCCAAGGAAAACGCCAAGTAATTCTGAACCAGTCAGAAGACGAGGCCACACCTGATCCAAACTTTCACAAAACGCCAACATGAGGACATTTGAGGCCACGACAGATTTAACGTGCACCATCCCCCTTTGTACACGACGGTCTTTCGTTGGATTCGAACTCGCAACCCTCAGGTTGCTAATCCGTTACTCTTCCAGCCCCTGAGAAAAGGGCCCTTATAATTTCAAAGTTAGACGTTTTCACTTGTGACATATTCGATGGAAAAACTCTAATAACTCGTAAAATAGCATATTTACAGGTATAAAATTTTACACACACTCTTGAAAGCTGTTCGATTAATATAAGTATCCCTTTATGTCTTCAACTGATTTCCAAAGTGTTCTTTTGAACGGGCATCGGTTAAATAATATGTCTGGCACAGTTTTATAAATATCTAAGTACATATCCAATGCAAGGTAGGTAGTTTGTAGTTGATTAACGTCGCATTGGAGCGACATGACGGGCTATTGGTGACGGTCGGGGATCAATCCGAAGGGGATCCAAAGGCAACACTTCGTAAATTTGAACCACGGTCAGATGACGAGACCATCACCTGAGCTGGCACCCTACTCTCCAAACTTCCACACCACGCCAACGTGAGGACGTTTGATACCACACATGATTAAATAACTAAAATGTGTTAGCAAGTATGGGGCACATAGTTTTATAAATATCTAAGCACAAATCCAATATCCTGAACAAAGAAATTCCGAAATTTCCTCTAAAAGTTTGAACAATTTGATGGGTGTTATGTTGAGAAGGTGTTTGGAAAAAACTATGGGTGAAGACTTATCACCTTACATCAGCGATTTTCAACCGGTGTTCCATACAAATAGCACTAGTGCTCCTTACGGATGATGAAACGGTTTAAACTGTATAAGATTTGTTTCAGTTCTACAGTTTAGGTTTGAGTTTCACAAATAATTTCAGGTACACACACTGCCCAGTGAATTAGAAACCTGGGTCCAATATTTTATTGGACCTCCTTTTGCACGGATAATAGCATATATGCGTTTAGGAATAGACTCTACAAAGTTACGAAGTGCATTTAAGTCCAGAGAATACCATGCATTGGATACACAGACCTTAAAGTGAATGGCACAGGAGATTTCTGTCGGATGCGTCTTTCCAAATTTTCCCAAACGTGCTCTATAGGGTTAAGATCCGGGGTTCGCGGAGGCCAGGGAAGATGTTGGACGTCAGATTGATGCTCGAAATCGCAGCTTTCGAGAACTCAGTGAGTTGTGTCTTGGCAATCGTGGCTTCTGCTAAACGGGCCGCAACAATAAGTCTTTTCCAAATGGTGAAAGGACTTTCGTTTTCCCCATTTACTTCATTTCTCGTGAAATGAATATGCACAGCATACTTATACGGTCAATTTGATTACGTGTCACTCACGTCAGACGGATTTTGCATAACCACGCCCGTAACCAATATTTACATAAATATTTACGGGTTTATAATTCACTGGCCAGTGTGTGTAATATAAGTATTTTTAGGTAATAATTGTAGGTAATTTTTTAGGTAATAAATAATAATTAATTATTTAGGTAATAATAAATAATTATGGACACACGGAAAGTTTTACTGAGAGATATATACCTAGAGAGGAATGGAACCAAGACCAAATACAAATCGCAGGTTGCGAGCGCAGTGGTCTAACCTGCTGAGTCACGGCGGCACGTCGAAGGTGCATGAACTCATGGACTTGGTCTACCTTGTCTAGACCAAGTGGAATAAGAAACAACGGTAAACATCTAAATCTGATGGATTTTATGCAAGAAAAATAATCGGTAGAAAATGTCGAAATGATTTATTTCCTTACAATAGCAGTGTAGAGAAATCAAGAGGAAAGGTGAGCAAAGTAATTTCTGGAGAAGAATGGTACAGAAAATAATAATAAAAGCGATTTTCTTAAGAAAGACAAAGAACTCGAACCATCCCTACTTATCTAGGATTCATTATGAGCGCAATTACAGTTCATGTCCCTCAAATTTGAGGAAATAGATATCCATAATTCCCCCTTCGGCATTTTCAAAAAGCGTGCAGCGACAATTTCGCGTTGCAATCTGCTTAAGATTGAGCAATTATTCTGATTGATAAGGTGTGTTTCACCTCGAAATGATCTTATGTTTCTGAATCATTTACCACAACTCCGAAGTGTAGTTCTGGTCAGTTGTTTCACTCGACAGTTAACCCTCCTTGTGATTGTCTAGACGAGATATCTCGTCATTAGAAAAACGGACCAGGTCTTCACGTTATCATAAAAAAATTGGCAATATCCTCATCACGCGATACCTCGTCATTAGCAAAGCTGGTCAGATAGTTATGTACGAGATATCTCGTCGAAACCTTGAGTCAAGGTGTTTCACATCGAGACTTCATGACCTTACGTTTCTGAAGCATTTACCACAACCCTGAGGTGTAAGGTGGTTTGTAGATCACTTGATGGTTAACCCTCCTGGTGGTTGACTCGACAAGATATCTCGTCAATAGAAAAAACTGACCAGGTCTTCATCACGTTATCATAAAAAAATTGGCAATATCCTGATTACGCGATATCTCGTCATTAGCAAAGCTGGTCAGGTAGTTATGTACGAGTTGTCTCGTCGAAGCTTCAGTCGAGGTGTTTCACCTCGGGACTTCATGTTTCGGTCCGAAATGACCTTACGTTTCTGAAGCATTTACCACAACCCTGAGGTGGTGCCAAATCGTTTGTAGCTCACTCGACGGTTAACCCTCTTGTTGGTTGTCTCGACGAGATATCTCGTCGTTATGAAAGCTGGCCAAATCGTGATGGACCAACTGGTTACAACCAAAGACTGCGTGTTCCTGGGGGCTGGTCCACGTTGAATATATCGTGGCCTCAAATGTCCTCATGTTGGCGTGGTGTAGAAATTTGGAGAGTGGGGTGCCAGATCAGGTGGTGACCTCGTCATCGGACAGTACTAAATTACGTGGTGTTGTCCTCGAACATTTCCCTTCGGGATTGATCTCGGACAGTCGCCAGTAGCCCGTTGTGTTTCTCCAGAGTGTGACGTTAATTAACTACCCACTTACGACGAGGTAACTCGTCATTAACAGACCAGATCTTGATGAACGAGATACATCATATACATCATACGAAAAAAACCTGGCCAGATCCTGATCTCGTCTATTGCTTATTTATATATATATATATATATATATATATATATATATATATATATTGCTTATTTCATTACAAAAGAAATAGTCCATTGTGTTGCTCCAGTGCGACGTTAATTAGTTACCTACATACCTTATAAAAGAATTTGGAAAGATTCTATTGCTCCCTTCCTTCGAAGAAAACCTTTTTGAACTATTATACTGCTTATTTCCTTAGAATAGAACCCCCTTTAAAGATTCTACTGCTCATTTTTCCCCTTATAAAAATCCTTTGGAAAGATTCTATTCCTCTTTTTCTTAGATAATAATAATTTGTAAAGATTCTACTAATGCTCATTTTCTTAGAAAAGAATTCATTGGGAAGATTCTATTGCTTATTTCCTTGGAAAAGAATTATTTGGAGATAATCTATTGCTCACACACACTTTCTTAGAAAATGATCCTTTGGAAAGATATTTTTGTTCCCTTAGAAAAGAATCATCTGAAAATATTCTATTGTTTCTTTACTTCAAAGGTAACCCTTTTGAAAGATTCTACTGTTCAATTTTTCCTTATAAAAGAATGTTTTGGAAAGATTATTTGTGTGGTCTCTCATTTCCTTATAATAGAACCTTTATGAAAGATTCTTCTGTTCATTTCCCCTTGTAAAAAATCATTTGTTGAAAATATCCTATTGCTCACATTTTCTTAGAAAAGAATCCTTTGGAAAGATATTCTATTGCTCCTTTTCTTAAAAAGAGTCCTTTGGAAAGATTTTATTGCTCATTTTCTTAGTCCTTTGGAAAGATTTCATTGCTCATTTTCTTAAAAAGAGTCCTTTGGAAAGATTTTATTGCTCATTTTCTTAGTCCTTTAGAAAGATTTTATTGCTCATTTTCTTAGTCCTTTGGAAAGATTTCATTGCTCATTTTAATGGAAAAGAATCCTTTCGAAAGATTCTATTAATCGAGAGAGATGGTCAAAATCGGTTAGAAGTCATGCAGAGAAGACTACAGATTGCAAGGTCGAAGTATGCGTGTATACCTCTCACAGGATTAGATAGAAGTGACTTATAAGGCGGTGGGCACTTATTAGCTGAGCTGACATGCCCACTGCGGTTACTCTTAACTCCCTTGTATCAAATTAACTGAATCTCGTTTCCAATCACAAGCTGATTGAGCATTCTAGACGTGAAGCTCAACTTAAAAAAGAAAAGTCCGAAGTGGTTTTTCGATACACCCACACATTTCTCGTGCAGTGAGGTCAACCACGCGCTTGTTCTATTTGTTGTGTTCCACTTAGCTATCTCTGTACTCTAAACGTTCTTCAGCTCACCATCATGACTTTCGATTCGACTCGTCTGTTGATGCAGGCCTAAATAATGTATTCCAGGATTATTTTGATACGAGCAATAGCGGACAGGCTAGTGTAATCGGTCTGGGAAAACTCAACCATCTAACCGGCCTCAATCTTTGAATTCTTAAAAGCCAACTTTGGTATTTTAAGCCATTTGACGCCTTATAAATTAGGCGATGACTTCATCAATATTAATTCGAGGAAATAACTAGTTTTCGAGTGTCCTCTATGGGAAATATATAATTTGTTTTAGACAAATATATTCGTTAACCCTCCGTTAACCTGCCGTTTTTTCATGAGCTGGCATTTTAATTAACATAACACTGGAGCAACACAACGGGCTATTGGCGACGGTCTGAGATCAATCACTAGGGAAGAAATCCAAAGACAACGCCTCGTCATTTTGATCCACGGTCAGATGACGAGGCAAAACCTGAGCTGTCACCCTACTCACCAAATTTCCACACCATGCCAACGGGAGGACATTTGAGGCCGCGACAAATTTAACGTGCAACAGCCCCTTTGTAAACGACGGTCTTTGGTTGGATTCCAAATCTCAACCCTCCTGTTGCTAATCCGTTACTCTTCCAACCGGGCTACTGCCGCCCTTTTTTGATGAGTAGATCAAGATCTGGTTAGTTTTCTTCAAATGATGAGATATCTCGTCCATCAAGATCTGGTTAGCCTTCTTTTAATGACGAGATGTCTTGTCCATCAAGATCTGGTCAGTTTTCTTCAAATGACGAGATATCTCGTCCATCAAGATTTGGTTAGTCTTCTTTTAATGTCGAGATGTCTTGTCCATCAAGATCTGGTCAGTTTCTTCTAATGACGAGATATCTCGTTCATCAAGATTTGGTTAGCCTTCTTTTAATGTCGAGATGTCTTGTCCATCAAGATCTGGTCAGTTTCTTCTAATGACGAGATATCTCGTTCATCAAGATTTGGTTAGTCTTCTTTTAATGTCGAGATGTCTTGTCCATCAAGATCTGGTCAGTTTTCTTCAAATGACGAGATATCTCGTCCATCAAGATCTGGTTAGCCTTCTTTTAATGACGAGATGTCTTGTCCATCAAGATCTAGTCAGTTTTCTTCAAATGACGAGATATCTCGTCCATCAAGATTTGGTTAGTCTTCTTTTAATGTCGAGATGTCTTGTCCATCAAAATCTGGTCAGTTTCTTCTAATGACGAGAATACCACGTCAAGACAACCACCAGAAGTGTTAATTATAATAAAAAAGAAATTGGAAATTGATCCGAATATATTGATCCAAGCAATAGCGGACTGGCTTGAATAATCGGCCTGGGAAAATTCAACCATCTACCAGCCTGAGGCTGGGATAGCCATTGGATTGTTACCAGCCAAAGGTCGTCGTGTACATGGGGGCTGGTGCACGTTAAATCTGTCGTGACCTCAAATGCCTCACGTTGGTGTGGTGTAAAAGTTTGGAGAGTGGGGCGCCAGATGAGATTATATGATCTAGGTTCATCACGATCATATTATCTCGTCATATGACCGTGGTTCAAAATTATGAGGGGGTGTTGTCTTTAGATCTTTCTCTTCGGGATTGATCCCCGAGAGATCAAAGTCCAGTTTTCTTCTATTGACGAGATATCTCGTCCATCAAGATCTGGTCAATTTTGCTAATGACGGGATACCTCGTCGAGACAACCACCAGCAGGGTTAAAAGATAATAACTAACACTATAAGTGTGTTAGTGAATAAAGTGTCAACTGTTAGAAATTGACATTAACTATTCATTTAAACAGTTAATGAGGGCTGCGATAGCCCAGTTGGAAGAGTAACGGACTTGCAACCGGAGGGATGAGAGTTTAAACTCAACCAAAAAACTGTCGTGTACAAAGGGGGCTGGTGCACGTTAAATCTGTCATGGCCTCAAACGTCCTCACGCTGGCGTGGTGGGGAAGTTTGGAGAATGGGGTGCCAGATCAGGTGTTGCCTCGTCATCAGACCGTGGTTCGAAATTACCTGGTGTTGTCCTTGATCTTCCCCTTCGGGTTTGATCCTGGACCGTCGCCAATAGCTAGCAACTAGTGCGACGTTAATTAACTTCCTACCTTTTAATTGTTAATAACAAATTAAGTGGTTTTAAAGAATTTCAGGCATTGCAAGCAAGGCGATGGTTTTAGATACATTAATTCAAGGAAATAACGCTTTTTTGAATGTCCTCTTATGAAAAGGATTTTCATTTGTTTTAGTCAAATATATAGATTAACCCTACAATTGGTTTCGAAAAAGAAATTTCACTAATGACGCGATATCTCGTCATCAATATATTTGTCGATTTTTTTATGAGATCAAGATCTGGTCAGTTTTCTTCCAATGACGAGATATCTCGTCCACCAAGATCTGATCAGCTTTACTAATGACGAGATACCTCGTCGAGACAAACACCAGGAAGGAAAATTCTAACACGATTAGCATTACTTTCAAATACAACATAGAACCAATGCAGTAGTAGTATACAGAGATGCATTGCCATTAGTAAAACCGATCAGATCTTGATGGACGATATATCTCGTCATTCGAAGAAAACGGACCAGATCTTGATCCCGTCATCATAAAAAAATCGTAAATATTTTGATGACGATATTATTCAGATTATTCAGATCTTGATGGACGAGATATCTAGTGGAAACCAAATGGTTGAAATGCAATTTATAGCTGTTTGGGGTGACGTTTGATCCAGTCAGTTTTCTTCTAATGAGATATCTCGTCCATCAAGATCCGGTCAGTTTTCTTCAAATGACGAGATATCTCGTCCATCAAGATCTGCTCAGTTTTCTTCAAATGACGAGATATCTCGTCCATCAAGATCCGCTCAGTTTTTTTCTAATGACGAGATATCTCGTGGAGACATCCATCAGGAGGGTTGGGACAAGACATGATTAAATTTTAACAAGGCCATTTTATTAAAGAAATTATTTTACAGTCGTGAGTCGAATTGTGCGTCTACGCCCTGTTGCGGCTGATATTTCGTCCCAGAGCTCCTCAGAGGATGAAGGTCACGGCCAGATAAAAACATATTTTCATATGTTATGTCTACGGGGTTGAGATTATAATCGAAGGGAGCCTGGGAAAGTATTTATAATTAACGCTGGACAGCTTTATTCAAATGAGAGGGTTCAAGCGGAGTGTGAGAACGGAAATGAAAGGCGGAACTTATTTTATGCTACATGATTGGACAGTTGACTTTCTAAACAGTTTTCATCCTATTATGAAATTTGCAGACTGTTTATCTTTCTACTAAAAAGCTTATATATAAAGTTTGATCCAAAAAATTAAGTTCGAAAGTTATTACATAAAGCGTGATCAAACCCTTTGATAAATTAGCAAACATTGTGAACTTTCTAAACAAACTTTTACAGTTTTCATCCGATTGTTATGAAATGTGCAAACTGTTCATCTTTCTACTTAAAAGTTTATACATAAAGTTGGGTCCAAAAAATTAAGTCATTCGGATGTTGTTTCATAAAACGTGGTCAACAATATTTGATAAGTTTACAAACATTATGGACTTTCTAAGCAAACTTTTGCAGCTTTCATTTGATTATTACGAAATTTGCGCAAAATGTTTACCTTTTTACTAAAAAGCTTATATAAAATGTTTGGTTCAAAACATTAAGTCGTTCGTTATTACATAAAACGTAGTAAGCAATTTGGATAAATTAGCAAACATTGTGAACAGCAAACTTTCTAAACAAACTTTTAGTTTTCATCCCATTGATATGAAATTTCAACTGTTTATCTTTCTACTGAAAAGCTTATATGTATATTTTATCCAAAAAATTAAGTCGTTCGGAAGTTATTACATAAAACGTGGTTAAAATTTTTTTGATAAATTAACACATTACTAGGTCCAATGAGCATTAATTTTCCATATACTGTCAAAATTATAATACACATAATTTGTATACATATCAAATTAACTCCCCACCCTTTTTGTACAATACCGAAAATTTTGCAAAAAAACATAGGTTAAGCAACATTTTAAACCAGAAGTTCAAAATTTGGAAGCATGAATTTCTCATTTGCACTTACATGTATACAGGATGTTTCTATAATTATACAAAAGTAACTTTAAGTAAATCAATTAAAACTCGATGCTCAGGGAATCAGAAATCAGACGAATGTAAAAATCTGAATCAGAGAGAAAACGCGTTTTTGTAGTAGATTTACAATATACTTACCTACATCTAATTTTTCTATCTATAACACAGTTAAAAACTATCGCATTTGAAAATTCTTTTTTGCTATTAACAGAATTTAATATCAATTCATTTTTAATGCTAAAATTTCAAAAAATCGATTTTCGATCAATTTTGATGATTTTAAAGTCTACTGTCCTCTTAATCTAAATAAACAGGAAATGTTTTATGAATGACTAGATGAAGTACTCGTATATATGATTTAAAACTAGACAACTAAAAATTTAATCAATGTGTTTTTAACATTCTTGGTGATTATCTCGACAAGGTGTCGTCCATTAATAAACTGAGCAGAACTTGATGGATGAGATATCTCGTCGAAACCACTTGGAGGGTTAAAAAGCGATGGGATATAAATACTTGAGTTTAGAATAAGATGTGGGTAATGGTTAGGAGTGGATAGCAAAGTTTGTTTCGTATTCCTGTATTCTATAAAGAGAAAGTAGAATTTTCATTCAATTCATTTTGCAGATTGATTCAGCTTTCTTCATCCTTTGTCGAAATTGTGGTATTTTGCTCGTTCCGTTCTGCCATACTCAATAATTGTTAATATTTGCCTACCTAAGCATATTTCCCTTGGTTTTTCGATTTGGTTACATTTAAAAGCATCAAACATGACATAAAAACCGATTAAATAATTAAAATTGCATATGTTTTATAGAGGGAAATATAAATATAAACCTGCTGTATTTGTCCCGTCCAATACACGTTGAATGACTCAATTATCGAAATAGATACTAAAGTAGACAAACAGATGAAAACCTTAGTCAAAATTGAAAAATCTTCGAAACAATGACTAATCAATTATTAAAAACTTTGACAATGCAAAAGATGCTTCGTCAATGTAAAAGATGTCAATGGTCATTACTTCTGTCCTGATGATAGTTGACATCTTCGTTCCACCAAAAGGGCCATTGATGATCCCTTACATTGACGAAGCATTTTTGCATTGTCGAAGTTTCTAAATCGTGATTAGTCATTGTTTTGACTGTTTTTTCAATTTTTACTAGATAACTAAAGAGTTAATATGAAGCTCTTTAGCTGAATAATTGTATTACACTATGAGTGGTCCTTTCAGGGTGATCAAACAGATCAGATAGAATGAGGAGATTTTACGTCCCCTATCCTGATGCTCTGTCATGATTCATATCGGGGCTGCCTTTAACCTCCAGGTGGTTGTCTCGACGAGGCATTTCGTCATTAGCAAAATTGACCAGATCTTATTAGACGAGATACTCGTCATTAGAAGAAAACACGATACGATCATTAGAAGAACACTGACCAGATTTTGATCTCGTCATCATAAAAGAAATCGGCAGTATCTTGATGCACGAGATACCTGGTCGAAACCACTTGAAGGGTTAAAATGCAGTTTATCGCCGTTTGGTGTTTAATCTAATTAGTGTTTACCAATCAACTATCATATATCAATTCGGAATTTATTCTCTGGATTTTTATTGGCAACGTGCTGAAATCGTATTCGAAAAACAAATCAAGTGACGTCACGTTTGGAATACGTACAAGGAACACGTTCCGCCGCAGAAACACGAAAGCCTCTTGTATTTAGCTTGACAGAAAATGCCCCTCATTGCAACAATTCAGGTAATTACATAGAGTTGATTCAGGGCCTTGATGTAGGTTGAAGAACAGAAATACCCGAAGTCAAGACATTTCCTCTGAAGAACAAAAATTACATACCATCAAAACGGTCGTAATGTAGTTAATTTGTAACCCAAATTGCTTGTATACTTCCTAGTATGTTTGTCAGTTCAAGTTGCTCGATCACATCGCAAAAAAAATTTAAACAAATCAAAGCCCATTACGTCTGTAAAACTGGAGAGTAAATTGTTATTTGATTGTTATGCTTTGAGCACGTGATTTGAGCTACCAGGAGTAGACGTTGGAGATGGGCTGTTATTCCGAGTGAAAATAACTGCATTGTTGCAAATAACAGTAACTAACGGTAATAACAGTAACAGTATCGAAAACATTAAGCTATCGGTCAATGTTAAAAAGTAACTTGTAAAATAACTAAAGTTATTACAAAAATTAATAAATTCAATGAAAAATTTGCTGAGTAAAAGTTGAAATTTCTAATAATTTAAGCATTTACTATTTAAGGTAGGTAGGTATTTAATTAACGTCCCACTAGAGCAATACACCGGGCTATTGGCGACGGTCCGGGATCAAACCCGAAGGGGACGATCCAAGGATACCACGTAATTTTGAACCACGGTCAGATGACGAGGAAACACATGAGCTGGCACCCCAATCTAAAATCTTCAACACCACGCAAACGTGCGGATATTTGAGGCCATGACAGATTTAACGTTCACCAGCCCCCTTTGTACACGACGGTCTTTGGTTGGGTTTGAACTCTCAACCCTCCGGTTGCTAATCCGTTCTCTTCAAACAGGGCTATTGCGGCCCTCATTAACCGTTTAAATGAATCGTTAATGTGCAATTTCTAACAGTTAACTAAATTTATTCACTAACACTTAGTGTTAGTTATTATCTCTTAACCATCCTGTTGGTTGTTTCGACGAGGTATCTCGGCATTAGCGAAACTAACCAGATCTTGATGGACGAGATATCTCGTCAATAGAAGAAAATTGGACCTTGATCTCGTCATCATCAAAAAAGCGGCAATATCCTGATGATGAAATATCTCGTCTTTAGCAAAATTGGTCTGATCTTGATGGACGAGATATCTTGTCGAAACCACTTGAGGGGGGTTAACGAAGCTTTTAATATTGGTTTATAATAACTGTTATCGTAAATTGAGCAATAATCGTTAAGACTGTCATTGTAAAATAAAGGCGTTGCCCGTCTCTAGTTTTAGCATTTCCTATTTAAATGAATCGGTAAAGTCAATTTCTAACAGTTAATCACTAAACTTATTCAATGTTCATTTTTGTTAATAACTCTTAAGGAAGCCTTTAATTTTAGCAGTTTATAATAGCTGTTATCGCAAATTAAGCAACAACCATTAAGACTCATCGTAAAAAACGGCGTTGCTGTCTCTAGTTTAAGCATTTACTAAATGTTTAAATGAATCGTTAACTCAATTTCTAACGGTTAATAACAAAATTTATTCACTAACTGTTAGTTTTAGTTATTAACTGTTAAGGTAGCTTTCAATATTATCAACTTAAATTAACTATTATCTCAAATTAAACAATAACCGTTATGTCTGCCATCGTTAAATAACGGCGTTGCTCGTTTCTCGTAAGGGTATAGCATATATCATACATTTTGTTTGGCATACAAAACAAAATAAAGAGTATGTCTTTTTTATTTGTATGATTTACTAATAATTTAGGACCGGCCACTATAACTTAGGAGGCCCTATGCCGCCCGCATGTTATTTTTCGTGGCTCTCCGAATTAAATAAAAGCAACGAAAAAATACAGCAAATAGAAATAAAAATAATAAAACAAGAGAGAAACGTAATAAGGAGCCCCTGTTTCACCTGCCACGACCACAAACTTTTAGACATACAAAACCCGAAGTACTTGGTGTAGCGAAGAGCTTCACCGAAACTCGAACTGTAACCGAAACTTTTGGGAAAAAACACTCGAATCGAAACGAAAACTGTGAGTTCTCGAAAAATTCTTCATTGTGATTGTTGCGAATGCTTCAATGGAGGTCTCTATAATTTATTTGTTCTATTTGATCTACTGTGTGTGTATTTAGCTTTATTAAATCTTATTAAAATATTAATTGACTGTTTATTTTTTTTCAACATGTTTCATTGAACTGTATTATACAGGGTGTCACACTTAGGACTATGATAAAAGAAAAATTGTAACATTGAAGCAAATAATTCGAAGGACGAGAAGTGCATGGTGCGTATGTTGAAGTGTACTAGACTTTCAAAAAAATTTTCTGAGTCTGTAGGGCCGTCGTGGCTCAGTGGGTATGCTAGCAATTTTCCAGTTGTAGGCGGCGCAGGTTCGATTCCTGTCAAGTGCATTCCTCCCTGGGTGTATTTCTCTCTTCTGTGTCAGTAAAAACTTTCATTGTGTGTGTCTATTACTTGATGTTGTATGTCTTGTGTCTGGCGTAGCATGGCCAAATATGGCCCTTGTGCCATAAAACCCCAACAAACCAACTGAGTCTATGAACGTAAGAAATTTTGGAAATAATCATAGTATAAGTAAAGAAAATATTCTTTATTTTATTATAGTTCTAAGCGGAACACCCTGTGTTAAGTGAGAAAGTCCAGATGTTTACAAAAGACGGAATTCACATTTGGACCCTAAAGTATTAGGACACAAAAAGTGTAAAGATTTTCTTTGCTTCCATTAGTTTGAATCTGTTTTAATATAACGTGAATAAAAATCAGTCAGGAGAGGCTCTTGCTTTCTCTTGTTTTCATAATATCCTGTATCTTAATAAATTAAATACCATTAACGCACAGAATGCCTTTGACATATTTATAAAATAAAAATAACAATTCGTAAATTAACTATCAATTCATAAAATTAACCATTCACATCGAAATATGAATATACCGAAAAATTACTTTTTCTCGTTGACCTTAACTCGCACATGTGAGGGATTTTCAGTATTAACAAACAAATCAAACGGTATGCGAAGATTTTACTTCTGCTGTCCAAATGCTCTCGAATTATACTTTTCAGGGTTACCTTAAAATATAGTTTATGGTCATTTTGTCAACGTTTAGCGTTTAACCGAATTGATGTTGACCAATCAACTATGATATACCAATTCAGAATTTCTTCTTTGGAATTTTTATTGACGAAAAATTAAAATCGTATTCGAAAAACAAGCCAACTGACGTCACATTCAGAAGACGTATAGCCACAGAAAGACTACCACCATTTAGCTTGACAGAAAATGCCTCTCCATAAGAGGCAAAATTCTGTACGGAAACAGTCGATCTTTTCAGTCTTAAATCTCGCTATACATGTCGTAGTTATGTCCGTATCAAACTCAACAGACATTAGAAGGCATTGAATTGTTCGATTAGATATCATTGCAACTAAAAAACACCTTCTTACCAAAGAAATTAGATCTGTTGTTCTGTAAAAAAGACTCAGTTGCGCATCAAGAAGTAAGTTGAGAAAGAATGCTACTTGTCTTGTTCTGCTTGAGGGAACAACAAAAAACATCGCGTGTTAATTTTACACGAGTCATTTAATGCTCAAATATGAAGGATACGGACACTGTGTGTGTTATTATGACTGTGATACCTGGGTAAGTAATAAAATAAAACACCCCAAAGTCTGATGACCGCAGAAGTTAAGGGTGTTCAGTGAACGCTATTTTTAAATTTAAAACTATTTTTCGGTCGCTGGACATTTACTTTTTGAAAAAGTTTATATGGGTGATTTAACTTTAATTTGGGTCGTTTATTTTTTGTGCGTCATCAAAATTTAATCACGACGGATGTGTTGCTGCCAAAAGACATGTAGCATCGTCATTTGATGCTTAAATTCCGTATAATTTAACCGTAGAACGAGAAGCCGCACTGAACTAATGATCGAAAACGAAGGATGCGTACACTTATGACGGTGATACCTGCTAACATAATAAAAGAAAACATCTACTAAGTCTGATGACCGCAGAAGTTAAGGGTGATTAGTGAACGCTCTTTTTAAATTAAAAACAATTTTTAGGTCACATATATAGATTTAATTATTTAACGTCGCACTGGAGCAACACAACGGCTTTTAGCGACGGTCCGGGATCAAACCCGAAGGGAAAGAGCCGAGGACAACCCCACGTAATTTTGAACCACGTTCAGATGACGAGGTCACACCTGAGCTGGCACCCCACTCTCCAAACTTCCACGCCATACCATCGTGAGGACATTTGAGGCCACAACAGATTTAAAGACCCTTTAGGTCACATAGATTTTTAATTTTTGAAAAAGTATATATGGGTGAATGAACTTTAATTGATGTCATTCATTTTTTATGCGTCAACAATTTAATCACGACGGATGTATTGTTGTTAAAAGACGAGTATCATCTTTGCATCGGCATTTGATGCTTAAATTGTAGACTTCGTATAATTTAACCGTAGAGGAACAAAGCACACCAAACTAATGGTTAAATACAAGGGATACGTACTCTTTTATGACTGTGTAATACTTGTGTAAGCAATAATACAATACATCGCCTTAAGGTCTGATGACAGCAGAAATTGAGTTTTTAGTGAACTCTTTCTAAATTTAAAACAATTTTTGGTCACAGGTTTTTACTTTTTGAAAAACGCATGTATGGGTGAATGGACTTTTATTTATGACGTTTTTTTGTGTCATCAATTTAATCACGACGGATGTATCGTTGTTAAAAGACGAGTATCATCTTTGCATCGTCATTTGATGCTTAAATTGTAAGTTCCGTAGAATTTAACCGTAGAGTGACGAACCACACTAAACTCATGATGAAATACGAAGATTAGATACTTATGACGGCGATACCTGAGTAAGTAATAAAACTCGTCTTAAAGTCTGATGACAGCAGAAATTAAGGGTGTTTAGTGAAAACTAAATTTAATACAATTTTTATATCACATAGGTTTTTACTTTTTGATACGTGGGTTAATGGATTTTAATTTGCATCGCTTATTTTTTCGCGTCATCAATTTAGTTACAAATGATGTATCGCTGTCACAAGACGAGTTTCAACGTTGCATCGTCATTTGATGCTTAAAATATAGGTTCCGGTCGAATTGGCTTTCGAAACATGACCGTGTATTGACAAACAAACTAACACTCCTGGTCGCGAGGTATCTCGCTAATAGCAAAACTGACCAGATCTTGATGAACGAGATATCTCGTCATTAAAAGAAAATTGACCAGATTTTGATGAACGCGAGGTATCTCGCTAATAGCAAAATTGACCAGATCTTGATATTGTTATCATAAAAAAATCGGCAATATCTTGATGACGAGACATCTCGTCATTAGCAAAATTGATCAGATCTTGATGGAGGAAATACTCGTCGAAACCACTTGGAGGGTTAACACTCAAATATAAAGGTATTGCGAAATTTTACTCTTCGATGAATTTTTGCATTATTTTTTGGAGCTCAATATATTTATATTGATAAATTTCTATACTTTGACTCCGGGTTGCGGTACCCCGGTTGGAAGAGTAACGGATTAGCAACCGGAGGGTTATGAGTTCGAATCCAACTAGCGACCGTCGTGTACAAAGGGGGCTTGTGCACGTTAAATCTATCGTCACCTTAAATGTCCTCATGTTACCGTGGTTTGGATGTTAGGAGAGTGGGGTGCCAGCTCATGTGTGACCTCGTCGTCTGACCGTGGTTCGAAATTACGTGGTGTTGTCCTCTTATCTTTCCCTTCGGGTTTGATCCCGGACTGTTGCCAATAGCTCTTCGTGTTGCTCCAGTGCGACATTAATTACAATACCTACCTATACTTTGACACCAGTTCTCAATCATACCTGACACAAACCTCTCAAAAATCATTCAGTGGATCCTAAATTCGTATCGCACAATGCATATTTTATATTTTTTAAAGTAATGGATTTTATCAAAACGGTTGGTTGACTTCTTTTGGTTTTATGGTGCTAGGTCCGAAAACGGACAAGCTGAGCCAAACACAAGATAAAATTTGACCTAGGAAATTTTATAAAATACTCTGAATGGCCAAACTAACAATAACAAAAATAAATTGAAAAACATGTAGGTATGCTACTTGAAAAATTAAAAAACAAGAATAATGAAAACATTAAAACGAATAAGCTAGGAAAATATAAGCTCGTCTTCAACATAAAAAGTAATGAGAGATGGTTAAAAAGTTTTGATTAGGTGATGTAGTTTATAGAAGACATGAAATGTCAAAACATTAGTCGAAATTTAAAATTTTTATGCTTTGTAAAAATTTAAAAAGGTTTGGATGGTAGATTTTAGCAAAATCATGGCTGATTCTCAGTTACGTTTAAAAATATCGCAAGGAATGACAGATTTTGAAAATAGCCCACAAATGCTAATATCATGGAAATTATTAATTTATGATAGGTAAGTAATTTACCAAGCACATTGTCGATTGTAAAGTCTTAGATATTTTCGTTTTACTGATTAGTAAGGAATGGGTATTTCCATGAGATTAATTCCAGTAATATTAAAATACCTCAGAAAAGACTGAACTAGCACAAAAGTTATTTTCCGAATGCGTGAATATCATTCTACTCAATTTAGGTACTTCTTTATTAACTATAGTATTAATACTGCTTTTGTATGAAACTCGGTATAATTCTACAATTATCCAGAATATTTGGTTGAGTTAAGAAGAGAGTAGTGGAAACTGAATGAAAACAGCATTAAAACCGAATATTAAATTAATAATTTTAAAATACCTCAGAAAAGACTGAACCAGCACAAAAATTGTTTTCCGAATACGTGAACGCCATTGGTGCTCAATTTAGGTACTACTTTATTCACATTATAGTATGAATTCTGCTTTTGTATGAAACCTTTCGGAATAATCCTACAACCATCCAGAATATTTAATTGAGCTAATAAAAGAGAATATTGGAAACTGAATGAAAATAGAATTAACACCGCATATTTACTCGGGTAATTTTAAAATACCTCAGAAAAGACTAAAACAGGCACAAAAATTATTTTCCGAATACGTGAACGCCATTGATGCTCAATTTAGGTACTACTTTATTCACACTATAGTATGAATTCTGCTTTGCATGAAACCTTCGTTATAATCTTACAATCATCCAGAATATTTGATTGAGCTGATAAAAGAATATCGGAAACTGAATAAAAATAGCATTAAAACCGCATATAGATGTCCCGCTATCGATTGCATTAAATTCGGATGTTACATTTTTATATCAACCTACTAGCCTACTAAACCGGTCTACGTCCTTCCTTACTTCCCCTCTGTCTATGGAAGCTGAATTTTCTTCTTAATATTCAGCGGCCGAAATCACAATAGGTGGTGATTGCCGATGGTAAAGGTCCATTACAGGAAGATTCACAAATTCCTAATGACAATAGCCAGGACATGACTTTATTTTTGAACGCATGGAATTACTTTATCGCAGCGGGGTTAAAAAGACTTCGATGGCTCTCATTCATAGTGCAGATAGGATCGCTTATAACTCTTAAACAAAGACCCATAAATAACAGGATGTGCAAGGGCAGCGAGGATGATATAAGTTGATCAGCTGGTCTCTGTTTTGGTTTGGTAACGTTGATAGAAATGGAATCTGAAGGAATACCGTCTGGGTCTTGTTTCTTTGACCGCTGTCTCAGCTGCCGGTTGCTTTATTCTAAATCGGGGTGGGGCCCTTAAGGCCGCATGTGGCCTTCCTAGGGCCTTAACCCTCCAAGTGGTTTCGACAAGATATCTCGTCTATCACTATCTGACCGACTTTGAGATATCTCGTCATCAAGCAATAACTCATTTTTTTGTGCTGACAAGATGAAGATCTGGTCAGTTTTTTCCAAGGACGATATGTCTCGTCCATCAAGATGGTCAGTTTTGCTATTGACGAGATACCTCGTCGACACAACCACCAGGAGGGTGAAGTGCGGCCTTTTGACTGAATACACATTTTACAAAGCAAATCCTTTTGTTTTTTGGCGCAGCTTGTCCGCTTTTGGACCTTGCGCCATAAAACTCCAACAACTCTAATCCTTTTGTTTTTAATAATATAATTTAGTTCATCTTTTATACTCTTATTTTATTTTTAAAATGAACATGTGTTTAAAGTACCAAAGAATAAAATAAGTTTCAACGAAATAATCTTCTCATATTGACCGGCAAAATTAGAACATTAGGCAAGCCACGAGGTCTCACTTGACAGTTACTACGCTAGGTTTATTTCTAATACGACTCTAAAATGTCCGATAATTTCCCTACTGGACTGGCGCCGTCAACACACTAGGCTGGTAGACGAGAGTTTATGGAGACCAAGTACGCCAGTTTTTCACCAGTTTTGTTCGTCTTTTTACACCAGTTTTGTTCGTCTTTTTACACCAGTTTTGTTCGTCTTTTTACACCTGTTTTGTTTGACTTTTAGACTTTTTTACTTTTAAAATGAACACGTTTATACCAAAGAACAAAATAAGTTTCAACGAAATAGCATTCCCAGATTGACGGTGTAATTAGAGCATTAATATGCCATAAGGTCAAAATTGACAGTTGCCACGTTCATGGTTTATTTCTAATACGACTCTAAAATGTCTGATAACTTCCCCACCTGACTGGAGCCACCAACACACTAGGCTAGTTGGCGAGAGTTTATGTGGGCCGAGTACCCCAGTTTAGTTCGTCTTTTATAATTTAATTTCACCCAACCATGTCAAAAGAACCAAGGCACCTAAAGAACTATAAATGGAATTGATTAAGCTCGTATTAGATAACATTTTAAAGTCATTGTTTGATGATAAGAAAGATCCAACTGAAATATGGACGAATGCAATAGAATACCCTCGCCTTCGGCAACATGCTAGAAAAATGCTTTCTTGGTTTTCAACCACTTATTGCTGAGAATCTATATTCTCCTACCTTACAAATGACGGATACTGATCTAGAGGATCAACTGAAACTGGCAACTTCTATGCTGCAACCAACTATTCAAATGCTTTCCAACGAAAATGCAAACACAACAAAGTCATTGAAAGATTAATTAACTTTAAAATTAACAAACAGTTTTCATTTTTTGAACTCATTAAGTATACAGTTAGATTCTTACAAAATAATGTTAATATAATTGTAGTTTCTTGAACGTGGCTTTATTAGATTACAGCTAAATTAATGAGGCCTTCCAATGTGAAAATGTTCCATTTCACTGTTCTAGATATTATATTTCCGTGTAGAGTTAAATTTACACAGTTAGTACAGTTAAATTTTATTTAAGAGAAATATCTTATTAATTGAAACTAGCCGAATCACGCATAGTTATCAGCGCAAAACTTAATTGCTCACTTCTATTGATGGCAAAGTGGTTACTCATACTTCATATCTTATTTTAATCCCTTTATAATCAACATAGCATGGATTGGAAATTGATTTCATACCTCTAAATCAGTGGTTCTTAACTTGTTTAGTGATCGGCACCCCCTTGAATCTAAAAATAAGTTATCGCAACCCCTTGAAAAATGTGCTTCTATTTCTCTATTTAGGAAATTATTCTTCTATTGCAAGATTATTTATTGAAAATAAACACATACATTTACATATACATACAAAACAATATTTCAACTTTCAATGGCTACCTTGTTGTTTATTCATAATAATACTTTTGAAGTGAGGCTCCTTTTTTGAAAGAGCCACGCGTAAGTCATCATTTGCATTTAAGCGATTTATGGTTTTTGTTTTATTATGTGCAAAAGGTGATGAAAATCCCATTTCACACAGGTATATAGTGGGACAAATGGTAAAAGTGTCTGCAATGCGGCTTTTGCCAGCTGTGTATAAAGTTCTAACTGTACACCAGAATTGTTCTAAGTCCAGTTTTTCAAATTCCAATTGAATACGTGCATTGGTGCATCGTATTTCAATAAGATCGTCTTTTATTATATCGCTGTCGTCCATCGAAACTTCCCTTGCACCCCTGAAAACGCTTTCTCGTACCCCCAGGAGTGCACACACCCCAGGTTAAGAACCACTGCTCTAAATGAAATAAAATTATCGAAAATATGTAACGGCAATTTGTTTATTTGTTCTACTGTTACCTCATTTCTAATAAAAAGCATGGCAAAAAGCAGCTGTCATGTCACCGCGATTAGATTTTGAAGGTCAACTTCAATTTCATATCATTCCCTTGTTCAATGGCGATTCAGCATTTCTTGAGGCTAAACCTATTTTCACTCTGACTCATATTTTTTTCTGCGCTTATCTTATGACAATAATCAGACTGTTGAAAAATGTTGTTAGAGTGGCGAGATCTATCGTGGTAGTCTTAGCATTGTGCTCAATCAAGCATACTTAAATTAAACTGCAAAATTGGCGAACGAATCCCCCATAACGGTTGATTTTATATTTTTCATATTCGTTGTTGCCATTCGACAATAAACAAATAAAATCAATTTCTGTACCACAAATCTGTTATATATAGACAGGTATAAAGTACACAGTATGGCGAGATCTACTGTGTAGTCTTAGCATTGTGCAGCTCCATCGCTCAAATCAAGCATACTTAAATTAAACTACAGAATTGGCGAATGAATGGTCGATTTTATATTGTTTACATTCGTTGTTGCCATTCGATAATAAACAAATAGTCAATTTATGTGCCCCGTACGTTATATATATATATATTGACAGGATATTGATACACAATATATAACATTAATATTACTTCAAGTTGATCTACAATGACGCAGATGTGAAGTACTAATTAAACAATTATAAAGAAATTATTTGTAATTATTAAATGTATCATTCATTTGGAATACATTATGAACAGTTATAGAGATATTCAATTTTTCAAGATCGTTCCCCGTTTGATACTGCCAGACAGCTATATTCTTAATTACTTTAGTCATAAGCATTAAAATTCATAAGAGTCCCCCAAAAAACCGCAAAAAATTATTATTATTTTCTTAAACAAATTATTTATATCTATTACAAATTTATTTCAGAAATTTTCCAAATTATTTTTGTATGTGTTTGTTGAGTGGCTCTAACAACGTAAAAGCGAAAAACGAATATTTTTAAATAAATTTTTCACATCTATAATGAATTTCAGAAAATATTCCAAGCACTCATCCTATTTTTCAAATTACACTTTGTTTGAATTTATGTGCCACACCAATGAAGATGCAAAAAATAACAAAATTTCTGAAATAAGTTATATTTACAATGGAGGTAGTTAATTAACGTCGCACTGGAGCAACACAACGGGCTATTGGTTACGGTCTAGGATCAATCCAGAAGGGAAAGATCCGAGGACAACGCCTCGTAATTTTGAACCACGGTCAGATGACAAGAACAACACCTGAGCTGGCACCCCACTCTCCAAACTTCCACACCGCGCCAACGTAAGGACATTTAAGGTGACGACAGATTTAACGTGCACCAGTTCCGCGTACACGACGGTCTTTGGTTGGACCGAGTTTCGGACTCGCAATCCTCAGGTTGATAATCCGTTGCTCTTCCAACTGGGCTACCGTGGCCCTTACAATGGAGGATTTTTAGCATAAAATGCATACTTTTCAAAAATTGAGCCAATAAAATAATTGTAATGAAAGTATAAAAGAACTCGTATAGTATTTTCCTCTGTGCTCTAAACGCAATTCAGCTCAGGCTTATCCAAGCACATCATCTCCTGTCTCCTTTGCCCTTAGGCCATCTTATTCATCATCCTGAGCTGCTTATTGAGGACCTGAAGTCTCCTTTCTAACAGACTTAGTGTAATTTGATGACGCCAAGTTTTAGATAAGTAATAACTCTTACATTTTATAACGTATGAGAAATTCTTAAATTTTGAGAACAGCTGCTTCTTGAGGACCTCAAGTCTCCTCGCTAATAGACCTAGTGTAATTTGCTTACGCCTAGTGTTAGTAAGTAACAACACTAATCTTAAGTCTCACGGGTTAATAGACGGCATAATTTACTTACGCCGAGTGAGATAAGTAACAACTCACATTTTATAAGATATGAGGAATTTTTAAATTTTGAGAATGCTGGTTCTTGAAGACCTCAAGTCTCACGGGCTAATAGACTTGCTGTAATTTACTTACACCAGGAGAGATAAGTAACAACACTTACATTTTATAAGGTATGAGGAATTTTAAATTTTGAGAATAGATTTAACAAAAGTTCACACGTGAAGTTTTAAAATTGTTAGTTTCCTTACCTTTTCAAGTTTAAAACTTTCTCCGTAAGAGTAAACTCTGACTGCTTACACTACCACGAAACTCACTTTCCTCATTAACGAAACTGCGACCCTTTGAAGGTTCATTCGAAGAAACATCAGCCGCTGTTTTATCACCAGTTAGATATACATTAAGGATCACTTATTGAACGAAACGAAAGAAATATCGCCGAAATGGGAACAAGGCTGGCATAGACTTGGTAAACTATGTGCATCGGCCCATCCCAGACCGAAAGGTGCTGGGAATGTTTACAGACTAGTGATTCCAACCACATCAAAATGATCATGAGAAGATATCTGGGTCAGTTGGGTGTAAATCCTCAATTTAACTGTAGGTTGATTGTGTTTAGATTTCGGTTGAAAGTGAGGTGTTTTTTATCTAATAAAAGACGTCTTCCTTCGGTTCATTAGCAAATAAGGTTAAAAAATGCCAAGCATCGATGGTGCGCCTCTCTAAAAGCTCAATACCTAGACAGTCCGTCTCTGATCTTCCGTTTGGAATAGAAGGTCAAAGTTTTAAGGAGTTATTTTAAAGTAGTATCCTGAACGTGGATTCCGATTCTATATTTAACGAACGCATTTTTAAACTTCATATTGTGTTGCTAAACTGTCCGTTTTATCTTGTTCTAACGGCTCATCAAGATTCCAAAGTGGTGAGTCGGGCTTTTAAGATCATCTTGATCTGATTAGATGTTAGGCATTGACACAATTATACATTAAGGCGATTCAACTAGAACAAAAAGGGAAATCGTGGCTTATAATCCGTTCTAAATATTTCAGTGGTAATGACTATTCAGCTATGACTATAATTTGTGATTGGTATCGATATAGCAACCCATTTGGAGCAGTCGTAATTTTTTAAGTTTGATTAAACTCAACATTAAAATCTTAAACCTGAATAAGAAGCATTTTATACTGAAATTAAATTTTACAGTTGAAACGTGTGCTTTCGCAATGTAACGTGCATAATTAATGACTCCATATTCTGAATTCAAAGTTTTTCACTAAGATGGTTTTGAAGGCTTCGAAAAAGGTGGTAATTTGGCGGTGCCAGGTCAGGAAAGTATAGTAAATGTGCCATAATTCCTATTCAAATTGTCCTACTTTTTGTAGTTTCTCGTGTCGTGTAAGGTCGTCACGGTGAAACAACCTGTCCTTTCTGTTAGTTAGCGCATGTCTTTTTTCATCAATAGCCCGTTTTAGCCATGTCATTTGTTCTCAATACAGCTTTTTAGTGGTTGTTGTTGCCGTGTCCATTTATGAGTTAGATGTCGCTGAATGCATTTTGCACAGCTTTGGCGAAGTGTCGATTATTTCCTCGCTGTAAAACTGTTCTTCAAATGGTAATCAATGGTATGAAGAGCAGTTACTACTCCACGGCAGTGCATTTATGATACGTTTTTGAGTTCAGATCCCAGACAGTTTTTGCAATGCCTATACGTTATGGTTCCATCACTGCTAATTTTCATGCCTTTAAAATGTCCTGTTCTCAGTCTGGATATTGTGGTGGTGGTTTTTCTATTGGTTGGTTGGTTGATTTGGGTTTTATGGCGCAAGGTCCGACAGCGGGCAAGCTGCGCCAAACGCAAGATTAAATAATATTCAAAGCAAAAAGAACTATAAAAATGATTAAAAAAGTTTAAAAATATGCAAGTAAAGAACAAGGAATATAAAAAATTGTTAAAGTTAAAAAATTAAATATAAAAAATTAAAAAAGTTAAAGCTTAAAAGAGTTTAATTATGAAACACAATTAAAAAATACGATGTATTATATATGCGATAAAAATCCAGTGATGCAAAAAGGTAAAAAGTGATGGATGAGGTGAGTGATGCAAGAAATCAGATAAAATAGGTGTTGTGTTAAAAAGAGTTGGTAAAACCGTCCACAAGACCAGAGCAAGACGTTAAAATGTGACTAATGGAAAGACGTTGTTGGTGACTCGATAGTGCGGTTTCCCCGACCAATAAAATCTATACGAGACTACAGAATGGGTTTTTCTATGGGTGTTAATTTCACAAATTTATTGTTTTATTTTAATTTTGTGATATGAGTTTGAATTTTACCAAAGTATTATCATCAGTCAGTGTTATCGGGGTTTTTTCAGCATTTAATTAGTGGTTGGTTGACTTTAAGGAAGCAGGTCATAATATAGATAACTTTAACCATGATAACGTTTATTTCTTACCTCTTCAATTCGCGTGCGAAAGATTTAACCTACACACAAGTACTTAAAACGCTTTGCAAATTCTAATAAACATACATTTTGTACAATTACGCAATAACTGTTAAACAATGCATCATTCATTGTAACTCTCCTGGTGGTTGTCTCGACGAGGTATCTCGGCATTAGAAAAACTGACTAGATCTTGATGGACGAGATATCTCGTCTTTGGAAAAGAAACGGGCCCCATCTTGATCTCATCAAAAATTGGAAATATCTTGATGACGAGGTATCTCGTCATTAGTAAAATTGGTCAGATCTTGATGGACGAGATATCTCGTCGAAACCACTTGGAGGATTAAATTATTTTCGGACGAGATATCTCGCCATTAGAAAACTGACTAGATGTTGATCTCGTCATCACAAAAAGTCGGCAATATCGACGAGATATCTCGTCATTAGCAAATTGGTCAGATCTTGATGGACGAGACATCTCGTTATTAAAAGAAAACAGACCTGAGCTTGATCTTATCATCATCAAAAACTCATCAGTATCTTGACGAGATATCTCGTCATTAGTAAAATTTGTCAAATCGTGATGGACGAGATATTTCGTCGAAACCACTAGGAGGGTTAAGCAATAAGAAAAAAAACGCATTACTTATGGAAAGACCCAACACATCGTAGAGAGCAAAAAGTATATTTTTTTCTGTTGAAAGATTAAGTTTTTGTGGCCCCCTAGGAGACAAAGAAGAATGACTGAACCTTCAAACAATTGGTTTCGAGCCAACCGCATCTTCATTTATACATCATGATTACTCAATCTATTTCGGTGTCTTCGTTGTCTGCACTTCATTTTACTCTCCTCCAATTGAGAGAAATCGCATACCTAGCCACAATTAAGGAATACACCTCAGAAATAGAAATTACGGGATTGACATGGGTTGAATGGAAGTGCCTTCCCATTGTTTTCGAAACGAGTCGCTGGAATTCAGAAAAAAAGAACCTATTTTTCATCGAGTTCCAGATACGAAGCGACTTACATCCTCATCAGGAAAGTCGACATTTGTTGCTGTTACTTACAGGGACGGACCGGCCCACCAGGAAATCGAAAAATTCCCCAGCGGTTGGTGCTTCTAGTAAGGCTTCCTTCTAGTAATGTTAGTCTTATGATAATATTTCCAACAGAGAAAAATAAAACGGCTTTACACAAGGAAACTATCTGTCTTAAGCAGAAATTTAAATGTTTCTTGAATTAAAATGAAGGGATAAACTTTTTTTATAAATAATAGCAGAATTATCCGTCGTATTATAACATTACGATCCCATAGGAGTAACTCCTATGGGAATATCTATTTAATTTGAGCCCCCTCTGCATACATCCTCATCAGGAAAGTAGATATTTGTTGATGTTACTTATAGTGACTGAAGCCCACCAGGAAATCGAAAAATTCCTCGGAGGTTGTTGTTTCTAGTAAAGTTTCCTTCTAGTACTATTAGTCTTGTGGAAAGATTTCCATTGGAGAACAATAAAACGGCTTTACACAAGAAAACTATCTGTGTCTTAAGCAGGAATTTAAATGTTTTTCGAATTAAAATGAAGGGATAAACATTTTTTAATAAAGAATAGCAGAATTATACGTCGTTGATCGGGTTGAATTGCTTGTAAGTGATCGTAATGTTACTCATTCTTACTCTTATGGGAATTTTTAATTACTTTGAGCCGCCTCTACATACATTCTCATCAGGAAAGTGGACATTTGTTGATGTTACTTATAGTAACTGATGCAAATCGAAGAATTCACGATAGGTTGGTACTTCTAGGAGGCTGGTAAAATTTCCAATAGAGACAAAAAATGCGGCATTAGGCAAGGTACCGATCTGTTTTAATCTGGTTTTAAGTGTTTTTGGATTAAGATGAATGGATAAACTTTTTTTATAAGGGGAACTAGCATAATTACTGGGCGTTGCTCGGATTGAACTGGATGAAATTGATCGTAACGCTGTTCAATGTTATTCCTATGGGATTTAGAATTGTTTTTACCCCATTCTGCATTCATCCTCTTAAAAAAAGTCAACATTTGTACATTTGCTGTTGTTAATTACAGTGACGAACCGGCACACCAGGAAATAGAAAAATTACTCAGAGGTTAGTGCTCCTAGGAGACCGGTAAGGTTGTGAAGGGAAAAAATAAAGCAACTCTAAACAAGGAAACACTGTTTCACGCAAAAATTTAAATGTTTCTCGAATTAAAATGAAGGAATAAGCTTTTTTAAAAAAGAACTAGGCAGAGTTAAACGACGTTGCTCGGGTTGAATTGGTTGCAAAAGATCGAAATGTTACTCAATGTTATTATGGGAATTTTGAATTGTTTTGAGCCCACGCTGCATACATCATCATTAGGAAAGTCAACATTTGTGTAGCTGTTACTTAGTGATGGACCGGCCCATCAGGAAATCAAAACATTCCTGAGAAGTTGGTGCTTCTAGTATGCCAGTAAGGTTTCGAATGTAAAGAAATTGGATGGCATTAGGCAAGTAAACAACCTGTTTTAAGCAGACATTTAAATGTTCTTGGGATTAAAACGAAGGGATAAACCATTGCCGAACAAACCAAAATCGGCATTTTGCTGATGACGAGATATCTCGTCATTGGCAAAACCGATCAGATGGACGAGATATTTCGTCAAAACCACTTCGAGGGTTAAGCAGGCGGGCGATATCAGAAACCTTAGAGGTTTCTGTCCAGAAAAAGAAAATGAACACATCAGTGATATGAAAACATATTTATTGTATTGATAAAGAAGAGTGTAGCATGCCACTTGTCTTTTAGTTCAAAAGAAAACGGGTGAAAGTTAAGAATAGACAATGCTAGTTTCTTGGAATGAGCTATCATTTCATAATTGTACCAGTCATAAAATTTAATTTGCATCCATTTCTCTTATTGTTTTTTAAAAAATTAATCACTCTATTTGACTTAAACAAATGAAAACATTTTCCATAAGATGACAATCGAAAAGAAGTTAGTTCCTTGAATCATCGTCAAATTTGTAAGGTGTCAAATTATTTAAAATACTGAAGTTTGTTTACAAAAATTCAAGGACCGAGGATTGTTAGATGTTGAATTTTCCCAGACCGAGTATCCTTACCAGTCTGTTATTGTTTGTATAAATTTCCTATTGTTTTTTTATAGTAATTAACCCTCCTGGTGGTTGTCTCGAAGAGGTGTCTCGTCATTAGCGAAAGTCACCAGATCTTTTCCGCTGCCCATTTTACCCATGGAGACACCTAGTTGACTGCAAGCAAGAATAGGAGAAGTCATTCAAAATCCGTTCGTACTCACATTAAGGGGACAGTGGACTTTCAAAACAAACTTTCAGTTATCCAATTATAAAATTTGCACATACTGTTTGTTTTCTACTGAAAAGCCCTACATAAGAAGTTTGGTATAAAAATATCAGGTTGTGCGAAAGTTATTACATAAAATATGGTAACAATTTTTGACGAATTAGCAAAATTGATAGGTTTCACGCCCATTAATTTTCAATGTATTGTCAATAATTCAATTCACTTGATAATTTGTACGCATATGAATCTAATTAACCGACCCCGTTTGGTAAGTGTACCACTCAATTTTAAGCAAAAACCAATTCGCACTAAAACACCTAAAAATTTGCAAAAAAGGGACAAAAGAGTCTTCCTAAAGGTTGGAAAGCGTTCATGAATTCTTAGTAATAGAAGTTATTTGGTTACATTAAGTGTGTAGTGGGGTTAAAGCAATACTACACTACTCTGAAATCTCGTGACGCTGAGGGTTAAAAAACGTTGACAACGGGTTGCCAGATTTACCTCTGTTGAGTTTCGCAGTCCAACGGATTAAGAGAATCGGTTACAAAACGCAACCGTGCAAGAATCATAAAATGCACTTCATGGAATCATGTCCACACTCATTTAAGGCTCAAAGTTTCATCAATCACGAAAGTTCTAAGGAAAGGAACAGTAGACTCTTTCCAAAGGATCGTATTCTGAGGAAAGTAACAATAGAATCTTACCAAAGGATTCTATTTGAAAGAATATTTCCAAAGACTTTTATTACGAGGGAAGGAACAATACAACCTTCTCAGAGGATACTATTTTAAGGAAAGGAACAATATAATCTTCTCAAAGGACTCTATTCCAAGGAAAGAAACAATAGAATCTTTCCAAATTATTCTATTTCAAGGAGAGGAACAATATTTCCAAAGGATTCTATTATGAAGGAAGGAACTGTACAACCTTTTCAAAGGATTCCATTTTAAGGAAAGGAATAATAGAATTTTCCCAAGGGATTCTATTCTAAGAAAAGGAACAGTAGAATATTTCCAAATGATTCTATTTCAAGGAAATGAACAGTAGAATCTTTCCAAATGATTCTATTTCAAGGAAAGAAGCAACAGAATCTTTCCAAAGGATTATATTCTAATGAAGGGAGAATCTCTCTAAAGGTTGAAAAAAATCCATGGATTCTTTCAGATTCAGTTATTTAGTCATTACGCGTTGTGAGGTAAAAGCAATACTACACTACTCAGAAATCTCGGGACGCTCTGCAGGTTAAAAAAATTGACAACGGATTCCACAAGATTTACAACTGTTGAGTTCGCAGCCCAACGGATTAAGCGAATCGGTTACAAAACACAATCGTGCAGGAATCATAAAATGTACTTTACGGAATCATGTCTGCATTCATTTAGGGCTCAAAGTTTCATCGATCACGAAATTTCTCACATAGGATAATCTTAGCAACAAGCCTCTTGATCTTGAAGATAAAAGCAAGCGGTCTGTCGAGCGAATCTGTAGCATAAGCGGCTTAAATAGAGCACAACGATTAGCTTTCGCGACGGAACGACACCATGAAGACTTTCTCGTTGAAATTACATTAGGCAGCTTTTCAATGCTCGATAAGATTCACGAAGCTTTTATAAAAACTTAACATGGAAGCTTTTATAAAAACTTAAAGTGGAGGTTTTTATACAAATTTAACGTGGAGGCTTTTATAAAAATTTAACGTGGAAGCTTTTATAAAATCTTAAAGTGGGAGCTTTTATAAAAATTTAACGTGGAGGCTTTTATACAAATTTAACGCTGAGGTTTTTATGAAAACTTAACGTGGAAGCTTTTATAAAAACTTAACATGGAGACTTTTATACAAATTTAACGTGGAGGCTTTTATAAAAACTTAACGTGGAAGCTTTTATAAAATCTTAAAGTGGGAGCTTTTATAAAAATTTAACGTGGAAGCTTTTATAAAAAAAACTTAACATGGAGGCTTTTATACAAATTTAACGTGGAGACTTTTATAAAAACTTAACGTGGAGATAAAAACTTAATGTGGAAACTTTTATAAAATCTTAAAGTGGAAGCTTTTACTATTAAAATATCTGACCAATTTTGCTACTAACGAGGTATGTCGTCAATCAAGATCTCACCAAATATGTTAATAATGAAAAATCTAGTCTTCAAGATCTGACCAAATATACTCATAACGGGATATCTTGTCCATCATGATCTGATCAATTTTGCTAATAACGAGATATACTGTCGTCAAGATATGACCAATTTTGCAAATTACGAGATATCGCATCCATCAAGTTATGACAAATTTTGCTAATAACGAGATACCTCGCCATCAAGACATTGCCGGTGTTTTGATGATGACGAGATCACGATCTGGCCAGGTTTTTCTAATGACGAGATATCTCCTCCATCAGGATTTGGTCAGTTATCTTCTAATGATAGATACCTCGTCAAGACAACCACCAGGAGGGTTAATCTATAAATGCTGCAATACTTTTTAAATTCAAATAAAATTATTATTTTATTCTATGAATAGCTATTATTCTATGAATTAATATCCATCAAGTAATATAAAAATTAAATTTAAGGATCGCTTCAAGCGCTCAATTGCTATTTTATAAGATTTTAACCCTAAAAGAAATCCTAGGAGGCATTTCGTCCATCATGATAGGACCAATTTTGCTAATGACGAGGTACTTGTCATTAAGATAATGCCGTTTTTTATAATGATCAAGATGTGGTCAGTTTTTATAATGACAAGGTACTCGTCATTAAGATATTGCCGATTTTCAGTTTTTTTCTAATGACGAGATATCTCGTCTAGAAAGTTTTGCTAATGACGAGATACCCGGAGAAACAACAACCAGGAGAGTTAAAAACAATCTTTAACTTTATTTTTGATTACCAGATTATAATTTCTCTGAAGGGATAACTGTAAAAGTATAAAAAGTAAAACAGCTCGGTTGATCTAAGTTGGGTTTTGGGGTATATGGTGCAAGATCCATGGTGCATGGAGCATTGGTTATGCCCATCACAGGGCCACAGTAGCCCATTTGGAACAGATACGGAATAGCAAACTGAGGGTTGCGAGTTCGCAACTCGGTCCAGTCAAAGACCTTCGTGTACTCGGGGAACGTTAAATCTGCCGTGGCCTCAAATGTCCTCACGTTGGCGTGGTGTGGAAGTTTGGAGAGTGGGGTGCCAGCTCAGTTGCTGTTCTCGTCATCTGACCGTGGTTCAAAATTACGAGGCGTTGTCCTCCATCTTCCCCTCGGGATTGATCCCGGACCGTCGCCAATAGCCGTTGTGTTGCACCAGTGCGACCTTAATTACCGACCTACCGATTTAGGTACAGATGCCTCTAAAGAGTGAACGTTGTTTTATAGCCGCCCTACACTTTAAACTGACATTTAAATATTTCATTTGGTCAGGGATTGTAAGAGATTACTTTTAGGTAACAATTGATTACTCTTTTTGAAATAGTTAGAGAAGGTAGACCTAAATTTATTGAGCAATTAAGAACCTGGCGTCGTCTAATAGTCCTTTTATGGGTTTATTGCGTGCTCTTCAACTGAAACTTCAAAAAATTGAAAAGGTAAACCAGTCTGCGCTCGCGATTAAGTTCGCTAAAGTAGTCTGTAATGACCTTTTCAGAATTTCAAACAGTACAAAAGAGTTTCTGACCTAGATATGGTAGCTTCCCACATCCTGCACTTTTTAATAATGACAATCACTTTTTATTAATGACAATCTAAAATGTTTACGGAAAGATATATATATATATATATATATTGCACCTAGCGTTTTCTTAGTTTACCCAACATTTCTTTTGTATTGTAAACTGTAAAACTAAAATTAAAATAATGTTTTATACTCACTTTACTATTGATGTATGTAGAAAAAATCGTACGTTTCGTATACTTAGGGAAACATATTTATATCAGGAAGTATTAGGGGATCGTCAAGAGGTACTAGATACCGTCGAGTATTTGGTACTAGGTAGGTAGATAGTTAATTAAAGTCGCGAATGTTCTGTCGATTTAATGATTTATAGTGTGTACATACACCTTAAACGCCAAACTCTGCGAAAACTGCGATAAATTACATGTTAAGGTAACACTGATATGTATCAGGCGAGAGCATTTGGTACGTAGGTAGTTAATTAACGTCGCACTGGAGCAACACAACGGGCTATTGGCGACGGTCCGGGATCAATCCCGAGGGTAAGATCCGAGGAAAACGCCTCGTCATTTTGAACCACTGTCAGATGACGAGACCAACTCTGAGCTGTCACCCCACTCCCCAAACTTCCACACCACGCCGACGTGAGGACATTTGAAGCCACGAGAGATTTAACGTGCACAAGCCCCCGTGTACACGACGGTCTTTGGCTGGACCTAGTTTCGAGCTCGCATCCCTAGGTTGCGAATCCGTTGCTCTTCCAACTGGGCTACCGGGTCCCCGTATTTGATACTAGAAACGTCGTGTACGAGATGTATGGATCCAGACGTTGTGTGACACCGTTGCAAACAACGTAATGTTGAAAAGAACTTTTGTTGCGAACTGGCTTGTCTCTAATAGCGCAATCTAAAATTACACTACTCTAAAAAATTAACTTTTTATTTAAAAATCAAGAGTCTCATCACTGATGATTTGTTTTACTCAACTATTTAACCCTCCTGGTGGTTGTCTCTATTACGAGTTACCTCGCAATAAGCAAAACTGACCAGATCTTGATCTCGTCATCATAAAAAAATCGCTAATATCTTGATGAGACATCCCGTCTTTAGCAAAGCTGATCAGATCTTGATGGACGAGATATCTCGTCGAAATCACTTGTAGGGGTAATCATCACAAAATACTAACCCAAAATACTTAACTTAACTTAAAATAGGTTACCAACATTGACACCAAGGTTAATATCCTGGGTACTTCCCAATGTATGGCACCGACGCTATTCCCCAATCCAACTTTCTCTCTTTCGAGACACTTTTTACTTTTGTTTGACCCTTGTGCTTGGAGCAGCTTGGCCAAATATGGCCCTTGCACCATATGACCTCAAACCAACAAACCTCAATGTAATGCATTGCAATATATTCGAAGAAAAGGTGATTTAATATTTATTTTGAGTCATTCATATAGACTGTAAAACAGTTTGAGACAACTTTTATAAACAGGATTGGTCTTCATAGTCATGAAAAGCCACGAAAAGATGATAGAAAAGAAAGTAAAGCACAGCGAAATGCTACACATACTGCTTATCGAGTCCACGTACCTATCATGACACAGATATTAAGACATACAAAATCCGAAATGCGTAACCAAAAACAAAGGAACTTTATTTTTGAGCTTGATACTTTTGCCTTGGTACGTACACGAAGTATGAACATTTATTAAGGGTATAGTAGTTATATTTTGAAGCATCTGTTGAATATTAGCATTGTTTCGTACGTACTTATTTATATTTTTGTCTTGGTACTACACGGTAATAAAAAAAGGCTTCTTATCTACTAAGACTCAAAATTTTATTTTGTTAAAAATAGTTATAAAAAAGTTAATAGTTAAGAATAGTTAAACAGTTCATAATTAAGAATAGTTTAAAAAAGACCACGGTTCTTATTTATATTTTCATCTTGGTACGTGAAAGTTAGGAAGACAACTTAGGAATACAATAGTTATATTTTGAAGTCGAGGCTCTTGAATATCAATAATGTTTCGCCATTTCTTATTTATATTTCTGTCGTGTTACATGCACAGTATAAAAAGACTATCCGTTAGGAGTATAAAAATTTTATTTTGAAGCAGCGGCTGTTGAATATCAGCGATGTTTCACACGTTCTTATTTATGTTTTTATCTTGATACGTGCACGGTAGGAAAAGACTACTTATTAATTACGAGTGTAAAAGTTATATTTCGAAGATATAGCTCTTGAATAACAACGATGTTTGTACCTTCTTATTTACATTTTTGTCTTGGTTCGTGCACGGTAGGAAAAGACTACTTATTAATTAGGGATATAATAGTTATATTTTGAAACCGTGGTTGTTGAATATCAGCGATGTTTCTTAAGTTTTTATTTATATCTTTGTTTTAGTACGTGAACGGAAAGAACATTTATTAATTAGAAATATGAAAGTTATATTTTGAAGCAGTGATAGTGGAAAATCAATGATGCTTTTGCATGTTTTTCATATTTTTGTATAGATACGTGCACTGAATTAAGAATATTTATTAATTAAGGGTATGATGGAAGCATATTCCGTTAAATATTATCGATCTTTCGAAAGTTACTATATTTTTTGTTTGGATACATGCATGGAAGGACGAATGTTTATTAAGCAGCAACATAATAGTTATATTTTCTAACAGTGGTTGTATACCAGCGGGATGTTTCACCAGTTATTGCAAAAATGCTATTTGGGAAACGAAACAAGACATTTGCTGTGGGCGAAAGGTACGTATGTGAGCTATGTGACTTAAAAACTGAATCACGACTCGTAAGCGTTTTCTTTCAAAATGAATTTAACCATCCAAGTGGTTTTGACGAGATATCTCGTCCATGAAGATTTGACCAATTTCGCTAATGACGAGTTACCTCGTCATCAAGATATTCCCGATTTTTTTATGATGATGCGGATCTAGATCTGGTCAGTTTTTTTCCAATGACCGAACATCTCCTCGATCAAGATCTGGTCAGTTTTGCTAATGGCGAGATATCTCGTCCATCAAGATCTGACCAATTTCGCTAATGACGAAGTACCAGGTCATCAAGATATTTCCGATTTTTTTATGGTGACGAGGTCAAGGTCTGGTCAGTTTTTTCCAATGACGGAACATCTCGTTCATCAAGATCTGGTCAGTTTTGCTAATGACGAGATAGGTTAGTATAAAGTTTCTGACGAAAACGAACAACTCGGTGGTTATTGAATTTCGCCAAAGAATTAGCAGTCCTTAAGAAAAGGAAACATAAAACTCATAAAAGTATATCGGATGAGTGAAGGAAATAAACTGTATAAATTGTCTATTTTATTTCCCAAACTATTTTATACGCGACCAGCGCGAAAATTGTACTTCGCCAAAGTGGCCCGCGCAACGATTTGGGTTGGACAGGCCTGGGCAGAAACGCAAACTGTGCAGACGCTACTTTTTATCAAATCACCCATCAGTGAACGTAAGGAAAACTGACTTACTCCATTCTTTGCAGTCGGTATGCGCTTCAGCCAGCTCGTGATCCTTTCTTGTGTGAGCACTGTCTTCGGCGATTATCCCAATCCAATTTGGCCGAACACTGAATCGTAACAAATCATGCCATTGCTCTGTGTCCACTCAAGCCGCTCACTTGGCTGTTCGTGATTGTGAATTGGAGCTGGCGCGAGGTACGCCCCCTCATCCCCCTCTCTTTTCGCAAATACCGGATTTCGGAAGGGATTGTTCTCATGACCACAGGTTGTTTCCTTCGCCAAGTGTGATCTGGTTCGCGTGCGGTGCTGCTTGCTTTGGAAGCGCCGCGCTGTGCTGCGTTTCGCTTTAAACTCGACTCTTTGAAATTCAAAAAGCCATTGAGGATTAACCCTTTGAAGGAAGCGAAAATATTTTTGAAAGAAAAAAACATTGAAAATTTAAGTCTATGTTGAAAAAGTGTTTTTGAAAAATAAAACCATTGAAAAATTAAGTCTATGCTAAAAAAGTATTCTTTAAAAATGAAATCATTGCAGGATTAACCCTTTGTATGACCCTATTCTAAAAAGGTATTTTTGAGAAGGGATTTCAGAAGAAATTGTTCTCATGAACACAAGTTGCTTCCTTTTCCGAGTGTGATCTGGTTCGCGTGCGGTGCTACTTGCTTTGGAAGCGCCAGCTGTGCTGCGTTTGGCTTTAAACTCAACTTTTTGAAATTCAAAAAAACCGTTGAGGATTAACCCTTTGAAGGGCGCGAAAATATTTTTGAAAGGGAATACCATTGAAAAATTAAGACTATGCTGAAAGTGTTTTTTTAATAAAAACCATTGTAGGATTAACCCTTTCAAGGGTGCTAAAAAGTATTTTTGGAAAATAAAACCATTGCAGGATTGATTAACCCTTTGATGGACCCTATTATAAAAAGGTTATGAGAAGGGATTTTAGAAGAGATTGTTCTCATGACCACCGGTTGCTTCCTACGCCGAGTGTGATCTGGTTCGCATACTGCTTGCTTTGGAAGCGCAGCACTATGCTGCGTTTGGTTTTAAACTCGACTCTTTGAAATTCAAAAAAAAACATTGAGGATTAACCCTTTGAAGGGTCCTGAAATATTTTTGAAAAAGAAAACCATTGCAGGATTAGTCCTATGCTAAAAAAGTATTTTTGAAAAGTAAAACCCTTGCATGATTGATAAACCCTTTGAGGGACCGTAGCCTAAGAAGTATTTTTGAAAAATAAAATTATTGTAGGATTCACTTTCTGAAGGACCATATGCTAAAAAAGTATTTTTGAAAAATAAAAGCATTTCAGGATTAATGCTTTGAAGGACCATATTCTGAAAAGGTATTTTTGAGATGGGATTGTTCTCATGACCACAAGGTGCTTCCTTCGCCAAGTGTGATCTGGTTCGCGTCCGGTTCTGCTTGCTCTGGAAGGTCGCGCTGTGCTGCGTTTGGCTTTAAACTCGATTTTTTGAGATTCGAAAAATTCTTGAGGATTAACCCTTTGAAGGGTGCTGTAAAATTTTTGAAAAATAACTCATTGCAGGATTAAAATTTGAAGAACCCTATTCTGAGAGAAAAAGTATTTTTGAAAAATAAAAACACTGTAGGATTAACACTTTGAAGGAACAAGGAACCTTTGCTAAAAAGATTTTGGGAAAATGAAACAATTGGCAGGATTACCCCTTTGAAGGACCCTATGCTAAAAAGACATTTTTGAAAAATAAAACCATTGCAGTTTAACCCTTTCCAAGACCCTCTATATTAAAAAAATCTTTTAGAAAAAACAATTGCAGGATTAACGTTTTAAAGGACCGCATGCTAAAAAAGGTTTAAAAATTGTAGGATTAATCGTTTAAAGGGCACTATGCTTAAAAACAATTTGTTGAAAAAATACTCATCGCCGAAGACTTTGAATGTATTTTACACGTATTATCACTTTAAAAGTATTTTACACGAAATAAAAATGGAGTTTTTTTAAGAGATGATGGGGCTCCTTATGTCTCGCTACCCTTCTAAAGCATTCCTAGATATCAAATGAAAATATCAGAGGGAATATTTTTTGCTGAGAACAGCAGTGATAGATCTGAAATTAACCTGTTTTAAAATGGTGAATTTTATCATTAAAAAGCATTTACGTCAAAATACACTAGGGTTTGCAATTGATACCTTACTTAACCCTCCACGTGGTTTCGACGAGATATTTCGTCCATCTCGATCTGATCAATAGTGTCAACGGCGAGATGCCTCGTCCATAAAGATTTGACCAATTTTTTCAAATGACGAGATATCTCGTCGAAATAACCACTAGGAGGGTTAAAGGCAAAATATATCAATGATAGGCATTTTATGTCAAGCTAAATCTAGGAGGAGTACTTGAATTAATGGTCGCACTGGAGCAACACAACGGGCTATTGGCGATGGTCCGGGATTCATCCCGAAGGGAAATACGAGGGAAACGCTTCGTTATTTTGACCCTCGGTCAGTTGAGTTAACACCTGAGCTGGCACCCCTCTCTCCAAACTTCCACACCACGCTAATGTGAGGACATTTGAGATCACGGCAGATTTAACGTGCACTAGCCACCCGTACACGACGGTCTTTGGTTGGATCTAGTTTCGAATTCGAAACCCTCCGGTTGCTAAACCGCCACTCTTCCAACCGGGCTACCGTGGCCCACGAGAGCATTTGGACAACAGAAGTAAAATCTTAGCAGTTTGGTTCGTTTACACTGGAAAACCCTCTGATCCAAATATGATTTCTGAGCAAGATTGTGATTTAATGGACTAAAAATATCGTTTCGAAGATATTTTAAATGCGTGACAAGAGATTGCCTCCCTTGCATTAGTATTGAATCGTATCCTGTAAAAAGAAGTATAAACACTGTTTCGTTAGTTTCATTGTGATGATTTCCTTTTTTAATGAATAGCACTGGCTTTTTATAGACCGGATGTATTTATAAAATGCTTGTACAACACAGTATGAACCAATCGAGAAATGTTATATGCTTCAGTGAGTTATACTAACCTGTTTTTATAGCATTGTGTTGGGGGATTTACGGCAGATTCGCTGTTACATATCCGACTATATTTTTCTGATAGTAACAATGACCGAATAACGGGAAGCCAGACCAAATCGAGTTGTATATTTCATTTGTATACCATTAAAATTCAAATTTATCAATAACCCTCCAAGTGGTTTGGACGAGATATCTCGTCATCAAGATATTTCCAATTTTTTATGATGACGAGATAAAGATCTAGCCAGTTTTCTTTTAATGACGAGATATCTCGTCGTCATAACTACAAGGAGGGTTAACTCTCTGAGAATCACAAAATTTAAGAGTATTGTAGTATTTGCTTTCACCCCACTTAACCACATCTATTGGTTGAAAGAATCCTTTGGATTCTTTCAACCTTTAGAAAGATTTTACTGGTCCTTTCCTTATAATAGAATTATTTGGGGATATTTTATTGCTCGTTTCCCCCTTATAATAGAATTCTTAGAATAGAAAAATTATTTTGCTTAGGAAGGTCAAAATTGGTTAGAAGTCATGCAGGGAAGACTTCAGGTTGCAAGGTGGGATTATGCGTGTGAACCCGTCAGAGGTTTAAAAATATGTTTTTCTTTCATAGAAAGAATTTGTGATGCATGGGCTGGTTTGTTTAGTACAATAGCATGATCTGGTAATCCCCGAAAGCTTTAAACTAAAAACAAAACTATTGTAACTTCAGGGTGGAAATTTTTACATCCATACCCAATTTTGTATTTTAAATTCGCATAACTTTTAACACCTTTTATTTTAATTGTCTAACAGTAAGATTAATCATGCCTTCACTAATTAAGTTTTGAATAGCAGCAGAATATTTTCAAATCTCAAATGATATGTTACAAAATCAGATAGTATTACGTAATTTCTTGGTATTCATTTGTTTATATATATATATAACTTTCATTCACCTTCGAAGAATCTTTAGAATCTATTCCACGGTGCAACAAGTCTGAAGAGAAACTCTTGTACATCTCGAAAGCACTCTTACACCCGATATTTCGCATAAAGTCATCGCATAGGATTGTAATTAAATTTCATAGGATTGTAAATAAATTTCAAAGGATTGTAAATAAATTTCATAGGATTGTAAATAAATTTCAAAGGATTGTAAATAAATTTCATAGGATTGTAAACAAATTTTATGGGATTGTAAAAAGTATACATGTTGTATCATCACGATTCTCATAGTGAGTGAACAACGAGATAAAGTATCAAAGGAAAGGGTGAAGGTGGATGGCATGTAAAACAAAGCATCTATTTTAGAAAGAATACAACAGGATTCTGAAACGTACCTTTATCTCCCGATGAACGCTCTCCTGTAGCAGATGTGGAGCTGGAAGACGTTCTCATTTTGCCGTTCTTCAGCATCTGATCCGGATCAACTTTTGATTCCGGAAGGCCATTCAGTATTTGGGGAGAAATCTTCTGCTTGTAGTATCCACAGTTTTCGTTCGTGGCCGCCGTATGGCTTTGATGCGGATCTCTTATACCATTCCGCGGCATAATGCTCTTAGGATAAGGAGCAGATATAACAACTTTGTGAGATTCGCTGCTGTTTTTATGTCTATCAACAGAAGGTATCTTGTCATCTTTTGTTGCGTGTTTAGAGGCGAAAATTGGATGCACAATTCCCCGCCTCTGTCGAGTGTTTGAAGTGTCCCCTTTTGAAATGGTATTTCTGACGGATGACATTCTTGTACATTGACTGCTCTTCGCTAAATATTTGACATCAGGCATTCGCCACAATAAAAACTATACATTCCCATGACTGATTTGCGCAGTACATCATACGATGTGCTTCTTTATTCGCGTGTCATATTTGTCACAATTGATTATACGAAATGCTTTTTAAATACTGCAATCTCTGATGCCATTGAAACTGATAGGTGTTTGGAATGAAATATTTTGCGATTCACACTGTATGTCACACTTCATTAATTCATTCGTTTCTGAAGTGATCGTAAATCTAACCAAAGAAGACTTATTTTGTTCCCTCAGCAATCAGTTGTCAGTTACTGGTTACGAATGAGGACTTAAATGATAATATAGCCGGTAATATTTAAAAGGCCTTGACACATTACAAAATTATCTTTAAATCTAGTCTCAAAACTTAGTCACTTTCAGTGTCATTAAGCTCAAAGAACTTTGAACTAATCCAGTCTAAAGTTAAACTAGTACACTTTGAGCACTCGTACAGCAATATTTCACATATAAAGTCATCGGCATGGGATTGTAAATAAATCTCCAGAGAAAAAGTTCGGTGCTAATATAATCTGTGTGTAGTATATTATTAACCTATAAGATTGAAGAACTCCAGCACGTCGTTAAGCGTTTACAAAGTTAATGCATCACGAAAATAAATTGGGATTTATTCTCCAAAATTGTAATCACCTTCAACATAATTAATTTCGAAAACTAATACTTGAGAAGCACTTATATCCAAATTGTCATCGGCCATCCGATTGCAAATAAATCCCGCACAGTGCAAGAATTCTGAAGTTAAACGAACACTCGGGAAACACTCTTACATCCAATCTTTCGCACCTGATGTCATCGGCATCTGATTGCAAATAAATCCCCACAAGAAAAGATGGGTGCTAAAATCACATCTCTCTATGTGTATTATGTTATTAACTTATGAGATTGCAGAACTCACAACACGTCGCTAAAAGTATACGCAGTTAACACATCACGAAACTAAATCTGAATATATTCTCGAAAACTTTTAATCACCTTCAGTCATTAATTTTGAAAAGGACAGTCATTCCTCTAGTCGCAGTTCAAGAATCCTGAAGTTAAACTAAAACTCGAGAGACACATCCAAATTGTCACATCTGAAGTCATCAGCATCCGAGGTGCAAATAAATCCCGCACTGCAGGAATTCTGAAGTTAAACCAACACTCAGGAAGCACTCTTACATCCAATCTTTCACATCTGAAGTCACCGGCATCCGATTGCAAATGAGTCTCCGATTCTGAAGTTAAACTAACACTCAGGAAGCAACACTCTTACATCCAATGACATCGGCATCCGATTGTAAATAAATCTCAACAGGAAAAGTTCGGTGCGTCTTCCCTGCCACCCCGCACGGCACTTTTAATGATAGGAAATCATTAGATCCGTAGTAATACGCATGACCTGCGGAGTGACAGCAGTTTTCCAGAATCATACATGCACCGATCCCCTAGCAGTCTTCTCCAGCGTGGTCTTTGCTGTTAACTCGCATGGGACGAAATGTGCGCCGTATCGCACCATGATATGCTAGAAGTCTTGCGCTCATTCAACCGTAAGACCGCTGGAAGGCGTACCGTTTATTGTCACAGCATCCAATCGCGATTCGAACTAACAATGTGACCTGGTACTTATTTCGACCACCGCGAGTTATTACGTGCTATTCGCATCCAAATAATTCTCCCCTTCCCCTATCACTGGAAAGTATATTTTCTTTTTTTATCGTTGACTGAACAAAGGGGGGACGTTTTGATCGCTTCTGGAAGATTTCTGATCGCGGTTTCGTTGGAATTTATCGACCCCATCGAAATCTTTTTAACCCCCTGAGATTTAGTCTGGTGCTCGAATGTCCTGTTGTGATTTTTGTTTAGATCAACATAAATATCCATTGAAATTTATTTAAGTTTTATAATAAAATTTTTGAATTTTACCATTTGACATTTTTGGTTGCAAAATTAATAATTTCATCTGTTTAGTTTCAATAATTTTTTTGTTTCGTTTGTCGTGGTAAGCTCACTTTTTAAGATACGGGAGCTAATTAGACCGCGGTCTACACATCTTCATTAGAGGCTCTACCGAAAAAAAATTTTTTTTTCTGGAATTTGGATTGATTTTTGCTTAGATCAACTCAAATGTTCATTGAAATTTGTTTTTATTTTTTGATAAAATTTTATGTTTTACCACTTGGAACCAATTATATTTACCACCCATTATTGAAAAAATAAATTTTTCATCAGTATAGTTTCAATATAAAATAAATTTTGTTTCGTTTGTCGCTGTAAGTTCACATTTTGCGACACGAGGGCTAATTAGTTCGTGGTCTACATTCATCATTTGAGGCTCCCTTTACCGGAAAAAAATATTTTTCTGGAATTTGGATTGATTTTTGTTTAAATCAATTCAAATTGAATTTTGCTTAGATCAACTTAAATGTTCATTAAAATTTATTTCTATATTTTAATAAAATTTTATAATTTTACCACTTGGAGCTAATTATATTTACCACCCATTATTGCCAAAATGAATTTTTCATTAGTATAGTTTCAGTATAAAATAATTTTTGGTTTCGTTATCCGTTCCGGTCACTTTTTGGTACACAATGGTTAATTAGACGGGGTCTACATTCATCCCTTTGAGGCTCGATTACCAGAAGAAAAATTAATTTTCTAGAATTTTCGTGTTTTGTTTAGATCAACATAAATATTCATTAAAATGTATTTCAATTTTTAAAATTTAAGTTTAAGTTGGCGCTTTTCGTTACGTACTTATTTGGTAAGTCGTTATTATTTTAACACTATTATTCTCTTCTTATACCGGTTTTTCTTATATTTCCTATATATATATATATATTGTAACTTACTTTAATGGCTTGTTTTACCTTTATATTGCTGTTACAGTTTTTTTTATCTTGCGTTTATTGTAGTCCGTCCACGTTTTCGACCATGCGCAATTAAATCAAAACAAACTAATCACTGTTAATCGGTTCTCTCATGAATATTAATGGGAATTGGAACCCAAAGTTTTCAAAAGCATCTATTTTGAAATTTTTAGAAATTGGAATAACCTATTTTATGCTTTTTCCAATGATGCTTCACTTTGTTTTCAACACCTGTTAGAATTGTAAACGTAAAGGAACTAAATATAAAGCTCAATTCACTAAACTCAAATTTTGCACTTTCGATTTTCTCAAAATGACTTTTTTAACTTAGGATACATACTCTAAAAAACTACTTTAACCAGATAAGTAAAAACTTCCTATCACTTTTAACAAACGCTGTAGTTTATAATGAAGTAACCGTTTTGTTGCATGTTGGGAATCTTTTTTAAATGTAAGATAACCAAACAGTAAGAATTTTCATGAATTTCTTGTTAATTTTAAATAAATATTTTGTTAAAAAATATTTTAATATAATATCCAAATACTTTCCATTTGTATTTGTTAAAATATACAATATTTAATAACAAATATTTGTAAAAAATTAAGGAATAAAACACAACAGACTAACAATAGCCCAGAAACTTCTAGACTCATGAGTAAGCACATCAGATCTCCATCCTTCGTTGAAGGTCATAAGTTTTTCAACTTGCCTGAAATGTAACACTGAACAAGCCTACCAAGTCATCTTCTAACTTGTGTTGATCTGGTAAAGGAGGATCTCTATGGAAATCCTGATCTGGTTTTGGAGTCTTTGATCATATTTGGACCGACTGACTTGGTCTAGCTATTCAGCTAGAGCTTAAGTAATAAGTAACTTACAAACTCATCTACTGGAGCACAAAATCATGTTTGCACAAGCAGATTTAGTGACAAGCAATTCATTGGATTGGAAGCAGTAGGCGCATGCTGTTTCACCTGTGTGACTTTCAGCTATAGTCAGCCTTACCGAGGAGTTTCAGGGTTTAGGAAGGGCCGAATCAATCTACTATACATAATCTACTAAACATTTAACAAACAAAAGACAGTGCATCAAGAAATAAGATAAGTGATGGGCAAAACATGGACGCGCAGAAATGCACTATGACGTTAGAAAAGGATTACAGAATTTGTTTAATTTACAGAGAGCAAAATAATAATAATGGGTAGGTAGGTAGTTAATTAGCGTCAAACTGGAGTAACACAACGGGCTATCCCGAAGGAAAAGATTCGAGGACAACGCCACGGAATTTTGAATCATGGTCAGATGACGAGGTCAACACCTGAGCTGGCACCCCAAACTTCCACACCACGCCAACTGAAAACTGACCAGATCCTGATCTCGCCATCATAAAAAATCGGCAATATCTTGATGACGGGATATCTCGTCATTAGCAAAATTGGCCAGATCTTCATGGACGAGATGTCTCGTCGAAACCACTCTGAGGGTTAAGATCTGGTCAGTTTGGTACTGACGAGATATCTCGTCGAGACAACCATCAGGAGGGTTAATTGCGAGCAAATCTATGCATACGCAACCCCTGCTTTGCGCCAGAAACAAAATTTACGGCCACTGTAACCTCCATAGCAACAGCTCGGGGTCTGAGATCAACACCAATGACTGCCGGTCGAAAATTCCGAATGATCTATCGGGTGGTCCCTCATGGTGGTCTCCTTCCCTCCAGATGGTCTTTAAAGGTGTAAGGTTACATGACGCCCCCTGGGATCAAACTGTCTCCCAGTGAAAATGGCGGGACATGAGCGAGAATCATTGCAGAGCTTGAACTGACAGGTGTTTTTGGTGCTCGTTCAAGACAGCCGTTTTCGAGATCCCATTTTCCCTTTTTACAGCGCCCTCAACCAAGGGACTCAAACCCCTGATTAATTCATTAATTCTGTAGATTGTACCGGTCGGTCTCGCGTTCCCACATCTGGGATTCAGACCTCCCTCGACTACTAAACAGGTTGTCAACCCCTAAATTATGTTGGGCGGCTCTCCATGAGAAAAATGCAGACGAGCCACCCCAGAAAAACACTTGTGTTTACAGTTCTGTGGAAACCCGAGCCAGAAAGACCTTAAATCTGTCCTCGGGTTGGAATGTAATCCGACTTCTTGCTCTCCCTTTCCGTTATCATCCAGAAGGGGATTGCTAACTGACACACGTCTTTTTTAACGATTCCAAGATCTAAAAAAATGGTTTCGAGCTGTGGAGGTTCTCGTCCCCTTCCGTTGCAGGTGGCGTTGAGACCCCGGGATGAACATTCCAAGACTCCCACCAAAAATGAGGGCAGAGTAGACTGAAACCACGAAAGGAGCAGCGCATCCTTCAGACTCAGATTTTGGCGAGCCTCCTGCCTCCTTGGCAGATTCGATAATTAATAGCTGTGCCCCCATACTTTTAAATGACTCATATATAACTTGTAAATAATCTTCAAATTACTTATTTTAAATAATGTGCTGTAACCAGTCTTACGTCCAAATAGAAACCGGAAAAGTTACAAGACAATGTAAATTCTTGTGTCTTTAAGTAAATAGTTTGATTGTAATTTGGCTGTGTCGTATTTATTGGCACACCACTCGGCCCACTACGTTACACAACAGACACCATCCACTCAACCAGACATCGTAAATGAACTCGGCAGCAAGTTTCCAACAGCCGGTCTTTGTTGAAGTATTCCGCTATTTACACATCTCAGCTGGAGGCCATGTTCCAGCAGAATCGGGCTCGCTCGAGTGACGTCCATGCTCTGTTAGAACGTCGTCGTTACTCGAAAGATGTGTGCTTATGCTGAAAGTCTCCCTCTGATCCGCTTTTCTTATTAAGAGGATGAGGTTGCTGAAATGGAAATTAGAAGTTCCCGACCATAACCTTAACACGGGCTTCTTTGCGACTCTATACTTGAGGTACTAACTCCACTTACACACGTGCTTCTTTATAAGTCTTTAACCCTCCAAGTAAATTCGACGAGGTATCTCGTTCATCAAGACTTGACCAATTTTGCTAATGACGAGACGTCTCGTCATCAAAATGTTGCCAATTATTTTATGAATCTAGTCAATTTTCTTCCAATGATCGTGATTGTATTTCCATCTAATGATGAGACGTCTCGTCCAACAAGATCTGATCTGTTTTGCTAATGACGAAAAAACTCGTCGACATAATCACCAGGAGAGTTAAACTTGACATACAGCATCAATTAGAAAATTACCAAACCCCACCTCAGGGCATGTTTCTTAGCAAATCTTTGTACTTGAGGTACAAACTCCACCTACACGCGTGCTTCTTTAAAAGTCTTTAACCCTCTTGGTAGTTGACTTGACGAGGTATCTCGTCATTAGCAAAACCATTAGCAGATATTGATGGAAGAGACACCACGTCATTAGAAGAAAACTGACCATAAATTGATCTCGTCATCATAAAAAAATCGGCAATGTCTTGACGCGATATCTCGTCTTTAGCAAAATTGGTCAGGTTTTGATGAACGAGATATCTCGTAGAAACCACTTGGAGTGTTAAACTTGATATCCATTGGAAAATTACCAAACCCCGCCTAAGCGCATGTTTCTTAGTAGTAAGTCTTTATTTTGAGGTACAAACTCCACCTACAAACAAGTACTACTTTAAAAATCTTTAAACTTAAGATACGGCATCAATTGCAAAATTACCAAACCCCACCTAAGCGCATGTTTCTTAGTAAGTCTTCATTTTGAGGTACAAACTCCACCTACGCATTTGCCTTCTTTAAGTCTTTAAACTTTAGATACGGCATCCATTTGAAAATTACCAAACCCCGCTTAAGCGCATGTTTCAAAGTAGTAAGTTTTTATTTTGAGGTACAAACCCCACCTACACTGTGCTTCTTTAAAAGTCTAAACTTGAGATACTGCATCCAAATTGAATAAATATCAAACCCCGCCTAAGCGCAAATCCTTATTTCAGAATAAATGTAAATTTACTGAGTATACAAAAAATTCAAACCGGTATTTTCAGTATATCCTGAGTTAATTGTCGGTATTAGACCTTCCCAAATTCCTCTTAAGTTCTTTATAGATTTCAACTATCACAGTATAAGGCTCTTTCGTTCTAGCACCTTTCACTTACCTGGGTTCAATTCCTGTCAGTTTCGATTCCTTCTTGGGTGTATTTCTCTCTTCTGCGTCAGTAAACTTTCCTTGTGTGTGTACGTCCATTTACTCGTTATTGACAAACCAAATAAAAACTTTCAAATTTTTGGATTCACAAAATCAAATTTATCAAAAAATCAGTACAATCCAGTATTTTAATCCAGATAAAAGTTGTTCGATTCCTCCCTGGGTGTATTTCTGTCTTCTGTGTCAGTAAACATTTCTTATGTGTTTGTCAATTTACTCCATGTTTGGCGTAACTAACTCGATGCTTTCCAAAGGATTCTATTCTAATCAAATGAGCAATATAACATTCCCAATAATGCCCTAACCCAACTCAAGCAATCAACTTTCACTACCCTGACATTGCAAGACGTCTAAAAAACTTATTTCCGTTAGTATTCCACCTACCATTTGTCACAGCTCTTGTTTTGATGATAGCACAAACAGAAACGATATCAATCAGCAGTGTCAACTCGTCCAATTACCCATTACGTGGTCGTGCCTTGAATGTCAAAAATTGCCCAGTCACTTCCTGATGCACGCTGGCCATCTGAATTCCAAGTTGTCGCAGGACGTGTATTCGGGCCAGCAGTAATGATAGCTTAACTCTCTCCTACGATCCACCTTGGTCCATTCATCATTCTACTCGCCTTTAATTACTCGAGTTCGGATTGATTTTTATCACACATTCGTGGCTTCAAGTTCAATCAGGCAGTCACAATAGGTGTCTTAAATAAAGTGGAACAAAAGCATGTACTTATGACGCTATCCCTACCGTCAATCTGATTCACGATCTGTCGACCAGTCCTTGTTACCCTCAAAGCTACATTCGTCGCTGCAATTTAAACATCATTATCTTCCAATTAAATCAACTCGCTCCTTTTTTTGCTCATTGCACGCTCAATCATTACTGTTTGCACCCTGATATTAACTTTCAATAAATATGATTCATTACGGAGTTGGTAATTCCTGATTGCAATCGGCTTGTTTAAATTTAACATGCGACGTTTCGGATGTAGGGAAATCGGAAGCGGAATTGATTAGCCCGTTGGGTCGCTCCAGAGCGACGTAAATGCAACAACCTTCCTACCTGCCTGAAGCTAAATTAAACGCATTGATTTATTGATTACTATGCAGCTACCTTTCGCATAGTGTTGCTGAAAAACACGTGAGGTTATCCAAGGTCTTTTGAGGAACGTTAGGCTTACAACCGTCTATTGGTTTCTAACAAACAAGCAGCCTTGATAGTTTTTGATAATTGGAAAATTTAACCCCTTATACGTTGGAAACAGGTTAAAATATTTTCGAGGTACCTCTATTACACTGAGTGGTGCAAGGCTTCTCAGTCATTAATGTTAGCCACCTTGACATCAACTTTCATCAAATAACGATATCTTGATTCATTATGGTAACTCCTGATTGCGATCATCTTATTTAATTTTAGCATGTAATGTTTCGGATGTATGAGATTCTGAAACTAAATGAAACTCATTGATTTATTGATTCTTAGTCGATTATCTTACGAATAGCATTGTTGTGAAACGCGTGAGGTTTTGAAGGTCTTTTGAGAAAGGTTATGCTTTACAACCGTCAGCCTGTTTCTGACAAACGAGCATCCTTGATAGGTTTTGATTGATAAATTAAACTTAGTGAAAAGATGCAAACAGGTTAAAATATGTCGAGATTCTTTAATTTTTATACTAGTTTCGTGATTAACTTTCCAACTTGTTTCGATGAGATATCTCATCCATAAGGATCTGACCAATTTTGCTGATGTCGAGATATCTCGTCCATCTAGATTTGACCAATTTTACTAATGACGAGATATCTCGTCATCAAGATATTGCCGATTTTTTATGATGACGAGATCAAGATCTGGTCAGTTTTCTTCCAATGACGAGATATCTCGTCCATCAAGATCTGGTCAGTTTTGCTAATGACGAGACACCTCTTTGAGACAACCACTTAGAGGGTTAAGTACAATGTTGTGTGTAGAAGGTAGTATCTCTAAATTTTGTATACAGGGTTGGTTGAATGGTTTTTAAACCACCAATGAGATATCTCGTCCACCAAGATCTGACGAATTTTCTAATGACGAGATACATCGTCATCAAGATATTGCCAATTTTTTTATGAGGACACGATCAAGATCTGGTCAGTTTTCTTCTTATGACACGATATTTCGTCCATCATATCTGGTCAGTTTTGTTAATGACGAGACACCTCTTCGAGACAACCACAAGAAGGGTTAATGGCGCTAGGTTTAACGGCTTTTAGCCCTCCCAGTGGTTTAGACGAGTTATCTCGTTCATCAAAATCTGACCAATTTTGCTTATAACGAGACATCTCGTCAATCAATCGACCAATCAGTTGATGAATCAATGGACTGGCGTCTTCTCCTGTCCCGTGGACCAATCAGATGTTTGTTTCAACCTGGTAGACGAAAGTAGTTTAAGAGTCACGTTACTACTAGTTTTGGTCATATGATCCTGGTCTATGTTTAAGAGAAAAAGGATTATATTCCTCACTCTACTTTTATACTTCCTCTATACTTTAAACCTCATCCCGATAACAACGACTATTTCCCAAACAGCTAACAAAACATCAAACTGATCAGTGACAGTCAAACGGCCGTTTGACTTAATTTGCAGCAGTTTTCCGAACATAGGTATCGTCCTAGAGGAATTCCGAACCTCAGGCAATCAGCTTCTGGTTCGGCAGGGGATAAACACACGTTAGTGGGAACGAAGTTATTCCTGCAACCTTTCCGTTTCAAAAAGCGCTTTGAATCACTCGTCTTTTACGTCACGTTGTCTCGGCAGGAACCCAGGTCAGGGTGTAGTTATTCGGATCAGCCGAGTGTGAAAATGGGAGCTTACTTATTCTCCCTGTTTTCCGAAAACACGATCTTTTTAAGGGAATTGTTCTCAGAGTAATGCGCTTTGTATTTGATGGCTGAAAAGTGGTTGCTTCTATTTCCGCATGTGGAAATTTTAGTGCAATGGGTGGGTAAAGCTCATCCCACACTTATTCTGTCACGTCACGTTAAGGCAGTGGTTCTTAACCTGGGGCGTGTGCTCCCCTGGGAGTGCGAGAAAGCATTTCCAGGGGTGCGAGAGAAGTTTCGATGGACGACAGCGATTTAACAAAACACGATCTTATTAAAATACGAGCCAATGCACGTATTCAAATGGAATTTGAAAAACTGGACTTAGAACAATTCTGGTGTACACTTAGAACCTTATACACAGCTGGCAAACAGAGCATTGCAGACACTTTTACCTTTTCCCACCATCTACCTGTGCGAAATGGGATTTTCATCACTTGCACATAAAAACAAAAGTCAGAAATCGCTTAAATGCAAGTAACTTACGCGGGGCTTTTTCAAAAAAAGGAGCCTCGCTTCAAAAGTATTATGAATAGACAAGAACGTAGCCATTAAAAATTGAGATATTTTTTTGTATGTATATGTAAATGTATGTTTATTTTTCAATAAATAAATTATCTTGCAATAGAAGTAATTTCCTAAATAAAGTAATAGAAACACATTTTTCAAGGGGGTGCTAGAACTTAATTTTGGATTCAAGAGGGTGCCGATCACTAAAAGGGTTAAGAACCACTGCGTTAAGGTATCTGTATACCTTTAACTCTTTGAGGTTAGGTGGGTTAAAAACTGTCCCACCTTTTGCTTAAACTTTTTATGCATGGTGGGATATTTTTTAACCCACTTCAAAAAGTTGAAATTACTCATACTCATACAGTTTAATATTTTATTTAAAGTTCTTCATTGAATTGGCAATGCTATGAACTAACGCTAAATGTGTAAATAACTGAAAACAAAAATTGACACATGTCAAAACGCATTAGCAAGTTGGTCGACAATTTTGTGACTAAGTTTGGCGAATTGTGTGGTGAAGTGACTTTTTGTCTCATAACGGTAAAGGTTTTTTTTTTCGTAAAAATTTATTGAGTGAATAAATAGTTTTATAATAAAAAAAACATGTTATTTTATGTTTATACTTATTTTGAAGCTGAATAAGTGAATAAACAATTCTGTGCAACTTGGATTTTTCTTTTTTAAAATCGTGTGCCTCAAAGAGTTAAAACGCAATTTTCACCCAAATTTCACATTTTTTCGAATTTTACATATGCTGCAACTCTATAGCTCTTCAAATCACATCGGAATTTGCTTCTTCGACCATTAGAAGTGAGATATGAAATTTTAAAAAGTATTGACTTCTATATTTGACATGGGGGTTTATGTTGTTTTTAGCTTTTTCTCGAAATGCAATTTTCGCTAAGCGTTACTCTCCGCAAAACACGATACCTCAGAATACATTAAATTCTTTTGAAATTTTTTATACATGTTCTAAAGATTATAAAGCAGGGTTTGAACTATTATTATTGAGAAATATGCATTTATAAAAAATTGAGTAGGATGTAAACCTGAATATTTTTGCATTTTGCTCTTTTTCATGTTTTTTTCAGGGATGACTGACGTTAAAATCCACAATTAATCCAAATATAGCAATATAGTAATGATTGTAGTTCAATAACTGAAAAGTGTTTTTAGAAGATAATTCATTTTATACACTGGAAAAATGTTAATTATTTTTAAATATGATGTTTTGCGTAAATGGTATTTTTGACTGTTTATTTACACGTTTTACTCCATTTTTATAAAAAATTAATTTTAGGCACAATGTTTTCTGCCATAAAATGCTTTTTCTAGTTGGAATCAATAACAGAATCTATTAAAAATCTCTAAGTTCCGTGATAATTTCAAAATATTGCCTTCGAAGGTATACATATACAGTGAAACCTCGATTAACCGTCACTATTTTAACCGTCAGTTTCTGTTAACCGTCAGTCCGTTATTAAAAGTTAATTAAATATTAAAAGTTATTAGTACGTGCACACATATATACTGTATTCTCACACACATACATACATACTGTACTCACACATACTATACTTCTACGTAAAGTACGGAACATTGCCGCTCAGAAAGCACGAGCCTCGAAGAAACAAACGAAAATGAGACTATTTTAAAATTTGAATATGTATGTACGTCTAGAGTGTAAGTGCATGTAACAATATATACATATGTACTTATACTGTACTTAATGTAAATTGTTTATTGTTTGTTTCTGTAAAATAGAATGCATGTGCAGTGTATTTCCAGTTCGTAAACGTGCATTTTTTATCATTCATTCATATGCAATGGATGGGGTGGGTTGTTTAAGGTTTTTCTGTTATCCGTCTATTCGATTAACCGTCCCGGTCCCGACCCTGACGGTTAATCGAAGTTTCACTGTACCTTAAATTATAGTCGGGATTAACCCTATGAGGGTAACATGATTTCTCGGTAGGGTAGAGTAGGTTTTTGAGTAGTGTAGTATTGCCTTTACTCCACAACGCATACATAATGAATAAATAACTACATTTATTGGTTTGAATATTCCAAGGATTTTTCCTCGTCATCTGACCGTGGTTCAAAATTACGAGGTGTCCTCGGATCTTTCCCTTCGGGGTTAATTCCGGATAGTCGCCAATAGTCCGTTGTGTTGCTCCAGTGCGACGTCAATTATTAAAAAATACCTGCCCAAGGATTTTTCCACCTTTAGAACGCTTATATTGGTCCTTTCCTTAGAATAGAATACTTTAGAAAGATTCTCTTGTCTCCTTTGAAATAAAATCATTTGGAAAGATTCTATTCGACCTTTCCTTGAAATAGAATCTGGAAAGACTTTATTGCCACCTTTCATTAGAATAAAATCCTATGATAAGATTCTACTGTTCCTTTCCTTAAAATAGAACGTTTAGGAAATATTCTTCAGTTATATCCTAAGAAAAGAATCTTTTGAAATGATTATAATGCTAATTTTCTTCTAATCAAGCCCTTTGGAAATATTCCATTGCTCCTTTCCTATAATGTAATCGTTTGTAAAGATTTCATTGCTTCTTTGCTTAGAATCGATTTCTTAGGAAAGACTCTACTGTTGCCTTCTTTAGAAAAGAATACTTCGAAAATATTGTAATGTTCCTTTCCTTCGAATAGATTCCTTTGGAATGATTCTATCGGTCTCCCTTAAAATAGAATCCGTCGGAAATATTCTATTACTTCTTTTCTTAGATTAGAATCCTTTAGATGTTCTATTATTCCTTTCCTTGACATAGAATCGTTTGGAAATATTTTATTTCTCCTTTCCTTAAAATAGAATTCTTGAATTGATGAAAAAATCACATTTCCTTTCCTCAGAAGAGAATCTTTAGATTCTACTGTTTCTTTACTTAGAATAGAATTGCTAAGAAAATTTCTGCTGTTTCTTTCCTTAGAATAGAATCCTTTGGAGTGAGTCTATTGCTCATTTTGTTAGAATATAATATTTTTAAAAGATTCAAATGCTTCTTTTCTTTGAACGGAAGCCTTTGGAAATATTATATTGCTCTTTGTCTTAGAATAGAATCCTTTGGAAATATTCTATTGTTCCGTTCCTTGGAAATGAATTCTTTCAAAAAATTCTATTGTTCCTTTCCTTGGAATTGAATCTTTGGAAAGATTCTGTTGATCCTTTCTTTTGAATAAATCATTTGAAAAAGATTTCATTACTCCATTCAATGGAATAGAATCCTTTGAAAAGATTCCACTGTTTCTTTCCTCGTAATTAATCCTTGGAGAATATTCTAATGTTCCTGTATGTATTCTAATGAATTGAATACATAGAAAATATCCTACTGCACCTTTCATTCGAGTGGAACCCTTTCTAAATATTCTATTGCTCATTTTCTGAGAAAAGAATTCTTTAGAAAGATTCTTTATCTCAAGAAGTTTAAAATAGGTTAGAGGAGGAAGTTCATTAACGTCCCACTGGAGCAGCACAACGGGCTATTTGCGATGGTGGAGGATCAATGCCCAATGGAAAGATCAGAGGGCAACATCACGTAATTTTGAACCACGGTCAGTTGAAGAGGTGAACACCTGAGCTGGCACCGCACTCTCCAAACTTCCACGCCACGCCAACGTGAGGACATTTGAGTGCACGACAGATTTAACATGCACCAGCCCCCATTTAGACGACGGTCTTTGGTTGGACCGAGTTCTATTTCAAGGAAAAGGGTGGTAAAATCTTTCCAAGGAGGTCTATTCTTATATTTTATTCTTAGGAGAAAAAAACAGTGGAATCTTTCTAAAGAATTCTATTTTAAAGAAAGGATCAATGGAATATTTCAAAAGGATTGTATTAGAAATAAAAGGGGCCAGTACAAATCTTGAAAATTTCTACATTTCTAAAACATATTCTAAGGAAAACGACGGATTCGAATATGGAGAGCGTATTCAGACAGACGTACAAGTGTGAAAGAACCTTAAAAAAGAATGGGTTTCGATAAGTATATCATATATACAGATAGAAAAACAGAATAATCATTGGTTGCTTCTTTATTTATATAGTTCATTGATTACATCACATATAATAATAAATGATTATGTGCTGATTACACTTATTGGTTACATAGAACGTGCGTACTTGAATTTCCTAAAAAATTACAAAACCTTTTCTTAACCAAAATATACTATATAAAAGAAATATACACATCATGTATCACAAAGTGTATATCCAATGCATATATGAAGTATACATGTCAAGAATTAGTGAACTTGTTCCCTTAATATAGGAAAAACAAATTGTAAGTAGTTTTTAAGACAATGACTACATAATGATAACATAATAAAAGAAAAGCGACAATTTTTAGGTTTTAGGAATTGGATCAAATATCTTACGAATTAATTTGTGGAGGCAAACCTTTTTCGGTTTTGATTTTTAACTCTATTATTGTATTTGTATAAAACTTTGTTTTGTCACTGCATCAAGTAATAAAATTTAGTCGTCATTTTTTGAAAATAAAATTTAGTTGCCATTTTTCTGAAAATAATCAAATTTAGTTGTCATTTTTTGAAAATAATGAAATTTAGTTGTCATTTTTTAAAAATAATTTTCAAAATCGTATTAAACCACTATCTTTCATATCAACATGAAAAGTTGTCTATTTTGTCATTGCATAAAATAATAAAATTTAGTCGTCATTTTTGAAAATTAAATTTAGTTCTTGTTTTTTTTTAATAATAAAATTTAGCTGTCATTTTTGAAAATAATTTTCAAAGTCGTATCAAAACATTATCTTTCATATTGACTGAAAAGTTGGAATTAAGGCATGTGCTTTGCTAATGTGATCCTGTACACAGTCAAGGACAACGTATTCTTAATGATCTATTCTGTCTCAACTTCTGTCTGTAGCCTGTGGTTTTTGGTAGAGTGGGATTGTAAGATTGGCCAAATCGCGTTGTTTTTAAGTAAGAAAGTGACAAAGAAGTCAAAACTGTCACAAATAAGTTTATTTACACACGTATTGAAGGACCATTTTGCTCCACTATCTTTTACCATCTTTCAGGCAACTTCATAATTCCCACATCCCAAAACATTTTATTACAAAACTTTCTGGGCCAAGACTGTTCAAAGTGTCTATTGCTGTCTTCCAAGGAATTCAAATTTCTCCTATTAGGAAACTTTTTTATGGTTCAGAATAAATAAAAATCCGAAGGTGCAGTGTCTGGTGAAAACGGTGGATGAACAAAACTTCCCAGCCAAGCTGTAATTGTTTTTGCCTGGTCACCAAGCATACTGTCTTGCGTGATCACGATGGAAGATCATGCGTTTCCTGTGGACTGGTTCCAGATACTTTTTGACCATTTCTACCATCTTTCAGGCAACTTCGTAATTCCCTCTTCCCAAAACATTTTATAACAAAACTTACAGGACAAAGAACTGTTACATGTGCCTATTGCTGTCTTAAATAGAATTGAAAGTTTCCCATTAGGAAAATTTTGTAAAGATCGGAATAAATAAAAATCCGAAGGTACAGTGTCTGGTGAAAACGGTGGAGGAACATGCGTGAATCGTGATGGAAGATTATGAGCTTTCTGTGGACTAATTCCAGATGCTTTTCGAGTGATGCTTTCAATTGGTGTAATTATGAGCAGCACTTTTCAGAATAAATCGTTTAGTTTTGATGAAACTCTAAAGTACTTCCTTCCAATCCCATTATGTAATCAATATCATCTTCTTTGGATGAGGACCGGCCTTTGGGGTAATAAACCCTCCAAGTGGTTTCGACGAGGTATCTCATCCATTTAGATTTAATCAATTTTACTAGTGAAGAGATACCTCGTCCATCAAGATTTTATCGATGTTGCTAATAACGAGATATCTCGTCCATCCAGATCTGACCAATGTTGCTAATGACGGGATATCTCGTCCATTCAGATTTAACCAATTTTACTAATGACGAGATAAGTCGTCCTTCAATTTTTCTAATGACGAGGTATCTCGTCATCAAGATATTGCCGACTTTTTCATGGTGACGAGATTAAGAGAGATCTGGTCAATTTTCGTTTAACGGCAAGATATCTCCTCCATTAAGATCTGGTTCCGTTTTTGGTTAATGACGAGATAACTCGCCGAGACAACCACCAGGAGGGTTAATGCTGATTCACTGGACTTTCCCCACAGTCTTTCTATTGTAAAATATACACTTTTCATCGCCTGTCACAATTTGTTTTAAAAAAAACGGAGTGTTTTCGTTGAGTTTAAAGGAAGGTTTGGTCCAATATTTTAAGTCTTTCAGATATCATTATATAAGACGTGGTGAAAAAATTTGATAAATTAGCAAAAATTGATAGGTCCCATGCGCATCAATTATCCATGTATTGTCAATATTTTAATTCGCACAATAGTTTGTACATATGTAACGAAAATTAACTCCCCCATTTGGGTAAGTGCATCACTCAACTGTACAGTACAATTTTGTGTGCTAAAACACCTAAGGTTTGGTAAAAAAAAGCGTAGTTTAAGCAATATTTTAAACCGAAATTTCAAAATTTGGAACCATGATGAATTTCTCCTTTGCACTTAGATAGCAACGATTATCCGAATCTAAAATTTCATGGAAATGAAGGAAGACCCAATTCGCAGGAACACTTCGAAATCAGAAGAATGTCAAAAAACTGAGATAAATGCATTTTTAATAGACATACTATATTTATCTGCAATACGTTTTGTTGTATATGTAACTGTCTTAAATGACGTAATTGAAAAATTATTTTTGCTATCCACAGAATTTGATCTCAATAATTTTTAACGCTAAATTTAAAAATCGATTTTGGTAATTTTGAAAGTTCACCCTCGTAAATAACCAAACTTTATGGTAAATATTGACTGATGATAATGCTTTGGTAAAATTCAAACTTATATCACAAAAATTAAAATAAAACAACGAATTTGTTAAATTAACACCGATAGAAAATCCACTACCACAATATCCAGACAGAACAGGACATTTTAAAGGTATGAAAATGAACTGTAATGGAACCAGAACGTATAGACATTGTAAAAACTGTCTGGGCTTTGAACTTACACCTAATCATATATTCACCTGCCCTGCAATAGTAGCTGCTCTTCAAACTATCGACATCCACAAAGCTGTCAAATGCGCACGGCGAGATCTGTCTCAGAAATGGACACGGCGACATCTGACTCAGAAATGGACACGACAACATTACCTGAAGTGCTTTGTGGACATAACTCTAAATCCGCGGATTTGAACATTGACTCTTTTTCTACAAAGTTACAGAATTGTTTTTTGTTTTTAATTCATTGTAGTGGAAAAATCACGGTGCCCAAAGAGTACTTGTATAAAACGCGTGGACTGCATGCAGTAAAATAACAAGGATTCATAAAGAATATTAGTGACTTAATTTCAAAAGGCGCTCCAATCTCGATAAAAAAATTCCCTTGTGAAATTTACAAAATTTTGAAAACATCATTTTTAAAGTAATGTTAAATCGGGAGTACAAATAATTTTTCTGGGAACAAGTTCACCTCGACTCACAATTCATTAGTATTTTAGCAAGTATACAATTTGTTAGAAGACATTTCAGGTTAAAATATGCAGAATCCCAAAAGCCATTGAACACTAAGCAAAAACTCGGTAAATAAATATATGTCTCCCCACAGGAAGAAATCAGAAACTGATATGCAACAGGATGATGGCACATATTTCTGGTACCAATATTTGATCCAGAGTTTCCCAAACATATACAAAATTAATGAAATCAGACGTGTGTTACATTTTTGCACTATTTATGACGATACTTCAATACAGTGGTTCCCAGACCCCAGTGGTCTGCGACAATATTTCAAAAGATTCCGTAGAACACATACAATATTTCACTAGCCAAAATTTCTCCAGTTCTTTCATGTCCTAAAATCTAAAACATTCAGGAGATTCTAGTACTTATTGATTTGAAATAGATTTGAAGGTGAGAATTACAACCCTCCAAATGGTTTCGACGAAATATCTCGTCCATCAAGATTTGATAAATTCTGCTAATTACGAGATATCTAGTCCGTCAGTATTTGACCAAATTTACCAATGACGAGATATCTCATCCACCAAGATTTGACCAATTTTACAAATGACGCGATATCTCATCCATCTAGATTTGACCAATTTTGCTTATGACGAGATTTTTCGTCATCAAGAAAATGCCGATTTTTTTATAATGATGAGATCAAGATCTGGTCAGATTTTCCTAATGACGAGATATCTCGTCCATCGAGATCTGATCAGTTTAGCTAATGACGTGAGCCCCTTCATTATTCATATTAAGATTAAAGTATATATTTTGGTGATCGTTTTATAATTTTGCAAGTTAAGAGCCTTTTGATTTTAGTACATTTTAATTAATAAATAAGAGTTTATAATATTTACATCTTATTTTATTTCAGAACTCTAGCTTTTTCTGTTTCAGAACTTTAAACTGCCATCTCTAATCCTTAATGCGAAATTTTAAAGTGTTTTATAATCTCTTCAAATACATCTAAATATTTTATTCCTAATACTAATTCTTCCGGTAATTGTCTCGACGAGGTTTCTGGCCATTAGCAAAACTGACCAGATCCTTGATGGACGAGGTATCTTACATCAAGATCTTATCGTCTCTCGTCATTAGAAGAAAATTGACCGGATTTTGATCTCGTCATCGTCAAAAACTCATCGATTTCTTGAAGAGGAGATACCTCATCATTAGTAAAATTGGTTAGATCTTTATGGACGAGATATCTCGTCAAAACCACTTGGAGGGTTAAGGTGAAAGACAAGAATCACCATAGTCTTATACTGGTTCTCATGTGATACATTTAATTTTGTAATGATCAAATATTTGATTTTCAAGTGTCTTGGACTGAAAGGCTTGGGAACCACTGCTTAAATACATTGATCACGCCCATTATAAATATAGCGGTGAAAGAGTATAACAATTTCAAATGAGAAAAACAAGTAATGATACTCTAAATTTCAATATTTAAAAAATACAAAATACATTTCTGCACATATTTCCTTCAAATCCCAACAGGATAACGAATATTTACCTGCCTATATTGAAACCAACATACAGTATGCCCTCTTTGGAAAACAGAACTTTTGTATTTAAAGTTTTAATATTTATATTACATAACCATATCAATTGGTCTAGACTTCTTAACCATCCTAGTGGTTTCGACGAGGTATCTCATCCATCAAGATCTGACCAATTTTGCTTATGACGAGATACCTCATCAAGAATGCCGATTGAATTCTGATTGATAAAGATACTGACATTTTTTGATGATTACAAGATCAAGATCAGGTCAGTTCTTCTAATAACGAGATACCTCCTCCAGACAACCACCAAGAGGGTTAATGAGGTAAATATTTATGTATTTTCGTATATAATGCACCCAAAAACTCATTTTTAAAGAAAACCTATCGAGCCCTTTTCACCTTTATTAAGATGTTTTTATCTTTATCAAGAGATATTTAAAAAATCAACCAATTTTAAAATATATGAAGATCACAAACAGTTTATCACCAAGCCTGAACATTTTCCTTGAAGTTCCGAAGTTCTAAAATTTTATAATGGACTACTTTTAACATGACAAAAACATTTGTTTTAGCAATAAATAGGACCTACAGTGAGTGCACCTAGACATTAACATTTCTTTAGTTCCCAGTAGTGGTGATTCCCCATGTGGGTGTTCTTATTTTATCCTACCTAGATTGTGGAACATTACATTTCTCAGTCAAGGTTCTTCGGTACGTGTACTTGGAACGGGATTTTATCTCGGATTGCATTATCTTTAACGCTTTTGGAATGTACATTTGACATCTTAGGTACTGAGGTACATGTATGAACGGGATTTTATCTCGGATTTCATTCTATTTAACGCTTTTGGAATGTACATTTGTCATCTGAAGTACTGAAGTACATGTATGAACGGGATTTTATCTCGGATTGCATTCTATTTAACGCTTTTGGAATGTACATTTGTCATCTGAGGTACTGAGGTACATGTATGAACGGGATTTTATCTCGGATTGCATTCTATTTAACGCTTTTGGAATGTACATTTGTCATCTGAGGTACTGAGGTACATGTATGAACGGGATTTTATCTCGGATTGCATTCTATTTAACGCTTTTGGAATGTACATTTGTCATCTGAGGTACTGAGGTACATGTATGAACGGGATTTTATCTCGGATTGCATTCTATTTAACGCTTTTGGAATGTACATTTGTCATCTGAGGTACTGAGGTACATGTATGAACGGGATTTTATCTCGGATTGCATTCTATTTAACGCTTGTAGAATATGCATTTGTCATCTGAGGTACTTCGGTACATGTACTTGGCACAGGATTTCATCTCGGATTGCTTTATCCTTAATTTTTGGGCATGTTTGTACCTAATAATAATACTTAAACTTCGACGATAACTCTGTTTTTCCCATAACGTCGAATTTTAAATGCGTTTTTCTCCAAACAAGGATTTCGTAGATTCGTACCTTTGGCACGATGACACCAATTATTTGGTTTTGTTTGTCACTCTACGGTCAGTTTTTGCTATCCGATGGCTTACGGTGTTCAACAATCTAAAAAGGGTTTCATGATGAAACATATTTGGGAAACACTGTTAAAAACATGGATATATCAAGATCAAGACAGAGTATCAAAAGTTCATTCAAGAAACATAAATGCATGAATATAAATAAAAAGTTTCAAAGAGCATAAATAGATAAATATGGATAAGGAGCTTCCAGACACAATGCAAGATATTTTTATAGCACCCATTAAAAATATCAGAAATTAAACCTCTCAAAAATAAATATTAAAAATCACCAAATAAAATTAAATACAAATATTATGCATACGTTTTTATAAAATTTTACAATAAATCTACCTTCACAAAATGAATCAATTCCATTGTTTTGTTTAATTCTCTAAAAACTTTCTTTACTGGCTGGATACATTATTTTGATTTCGAATCACTCATAGAAGAAAGAAAATTCTTGAGGATTTTTCTTAAGTTTGTCAGTATTGTTTAGGTAAGCCACACATTCGTCCAACATCAGATGTGCGACACAAAATTGATTGAAATACGCATGCGTGCTCACATGTTTTCTGTGCAGAAACTGAATGTGCATGTGTTGTATGTTTCATCGCATACTGCTCAAGTGTGTTAGCCGGGATTAAAATGCCATATTTTTTCATACATATACTTACGTGCTGAAGCCGTAAGAAATTTCTGATTCAAAACGTATGTAAATGGGCAGACTAATATACAATTTGTTTTCTACTTTATACAAACTTCGGAATCATGACAATGGTTAAAAAATGTTACGATCATAAAGTAAAGATAGATTGAATTTAAACATGTATGTTGTATCAGAAAAATTATGAAAAAAGAAAAATACGTTCTGATGTTTCATTTAGACTTTTGAATCAGGAATTCTTTTCTATATGACAATACAGCAAAGAATAAACATTCTGCATTTCAATAGAAAGTATTTTAACCCTCCAAGTGGTTTCGACGAGATATCTCGTCCATCAATATCTGACCGATTTCGCTAATGACGAGATATCTCATCATCAAGATAATGTCAAATTTTTTTATGAGATCAAGATCTGGTCAATTTTTCCTAATGACGAGATATCTGGTTCATCACGATCTGGTGAGTTTTACTACTGATGAGATACCTCTGAGATAACCACCAGAGTAAACAATAATCATATTTTCAGTACCATAGCCTCCATTATAATTTACTAACTAGAAATTTAACATTTTTGAAATATTCGTTATTTGCAGGAACAGAGGGGTAAGATAATATTCAAATCTGATTTCTTGAAATTTATTTAGCATCTTTTCGTTATACTTTCACATTTCGTAGTGAATGATTCATTTAATAAATTTAATAAATAAATTATATGTGTGTGTGTATATACAAAAGCATTCTACGCATTTATAATATATAATTTGTAAAGAAAACAAACACTTTTAACCACAGTCTGTAACATTTATAGTGGATGGGCGAAAATGGAGTTTAATTTAATAAAGTCAACATTAATGAACTATTTTTTTTAATTAAAATTCATTATAATTCTACTGATAGCTGTTTCAATTTAACCCTCCAAGTGGTTTCGACGAGATATCTCGTCCATCCAGATCTGACCAATTTTGCTAATGACGAGATATCACGTCATCAAGATATTGCGAAGTTTTTTAAGAGATCAAGATCTAGTCAGCTTTCTTCTAATGACGATGTTATGAACTAGCAGCGATTTGGCGACATTTGGTGGTTTGGCGACTTTCTCGGGTCGCCAAGAGAGAGAGATAATGCCAAACGTATGTGTGATATTGAACAGAGAACTTCCTTGTATCCTGTTTATGGTATGATTCATAGCGGACTTTTGTTTTACTAATTGTATAAAAGCTCATGTGAGTTAATTGTACCAGCTCATTGGAGCCAATTGTGCCAGCTCATGAGAGCTAATTGTACCAGCTCATTGGAGCATCTTTGTTCAGTTTCTAAACAAATAGCTAAACCAATTTGATCTTGTTGACCATTAAATGCATCCGAGATATTTCTTCCATCAAGATCTGGTCAATTTTTCTAATGGCGAGATACCTCGTCAAGACAACCACCAGGAAGGTTAAATATTTTCAATTTAGCATAGAATAACGGATTACATATTTCGGGCATTGTGTATAAAGCATTTTCCGCTTTGGGTCGATTTCCATTCTGTTAAGTGATGAAGAGCGATACCTCACACTAATTGGAACTTTTCTAACCAAATCTTTGAGGTCTAAGACCAATGAGTTAATGCTTGTCAGCAAAAAACGGAATTCACTAATATTAGGGAGAAATTTATCCAGTTCCTTTTACCACACATTAAGTTAAATAATACTAAAATATTAGCTCAAGACATGATATCTTAGAACTGAAAAGCTGAAACAAAGGAAATATGCACACAATACTCTTAAAATCGTATAAAAAGTTAAATATATAATAACATGAAACACGTAACACAAGGATATAAATAATGTAATCATAGTATGAAAATAGATAAGGTAATATTCTCTTCTAGTGATAATTTCTGATATTTTATCGGTTAAAATCACTGGGAGATTTTCAATCATAAATTATTTAAAATTGTAAAGTTTGTAATACGTATTTAAAATAATTTTCCAAAATAAAGGACATATGCCACCTAAAGTTCCCCAAATAGTATCAAAGTTAAAATAATATACAAGACACATAACACAAATATATAAATAATGCAATCATAGTAAGAAAATAGATAATGTTTTATTTACTTCTAGATATCATTGCCTTATAGTTCATCGTTTAAAATCCGTTTGAGATATTTTCAATGAGATTCCATGGTGAGTAAAAAGGGAATTATTAAACTCAAATAAAGAATATGGCAACTACGGATTGTGGAAGGAAAGATCAAATATGAAAATGCATCTGCTCACATATGGAATATGGCATGTAGTTCAGGTACAATAATAAATTGGCGATAGAAAATGCTTTTCAGAGTTAATTTTGTTAGAGGAAAAAAAACTGCTATTTCAAGTCTAAAAGTAAATAGAGCACATTCTTTTACTTTAGACTTAGATTTTAATTGAGTTTCTTAAAATATTGTGTTGTGCATTGCTGAGAAAACTTGTTGAAGTGTGAAGTTATAATATCACGAACTGTCGTATAAACTGGAATCTAAGAACTATATATTTATAAATTTTCCTTAGCAAATTAAAAAAAAATCATGCTTACAACATCAACGTAAGTGCTCATTTTACATTAGGGGAAACACAATAGATACATGTTAGCTGAAATAATCTGTTGTGCCAATGCTTTTTTGTTTAGAAAAGTTAAAATATACAAGCGCACACATATTGATAACCAATGTTAACTGATTTGAGCTCTAATAGCAAAGTTTTTGTTCGAATATTTGTATTTTTGAGAACGTTTTCTTTACCCTCCAAGTAGTTTCGGCGAGATATCTCGTCCATCAAATTCCGACCAAATTTGCTAATGACGAGATATCTCGACATCAAGATATTGCAGATGTTTTGGGGATGACGAGCTCAATATCTCGTCGGTTTTCATTCTAATGATGGGAGACTACGAGATCTTGATGGACGAGATATCTCGTCCACTAAGATCTGATCAATTTTGCTAATGACGAGATATCTCGACGAGACAGTCACCAGGAGGGGTAAAAGGCTTGAAAATAAATAATGGAATCAATTTCATGGTTGGCCCAGTCTTACAAAATCAATTCAGCTTAATCAAAATCAATGCTGGTCACAAAAGTGTTCGGCCACCTTGAATTTCTAAATATTTTCTTATATTTTATAAAAATGTAGTTACAACTAATACTTAAAATTTAGCCACATAAAATCCCCGTCTCTGTTAGTTTACCATCAAATTAACAAATATGGGAAGTTTTGCAAACGAATACTTAAAATGTAACATGGCTCTACGACAGCGAGTGAAAGCATTCAGCCACCTTTCAATATACAAACCTACTGTTGGTTGGTGTTGGGTTTTATGGCGCAAGGGCCATATTTGGCCAAGCTGTGCCAAACACAAGACATAATGTCAAGGAATTGCGAAAGGAAAGGTTGGAGAGAAGAAAGAGAAAGATCACTTGGACATCCTGGAGTCACAATTCCGATGTTCACCAGGTAAACTTCTGGATTTAGTAATCATGTGGTAACAGTAGCATAGCCATGATTTCACTTGGGTCAAAACTTAGAATGCAATTTTTATGCAACATGATGATCTAGATGTTATTGGGTTATTTTAAGTTTCACTAAGTCTTTATATTATATATTTCGTCACTCGATTAATTCACTAGTAAGGAATTGTCTAACCATAAAAAAGTGTGCATCTCAGTTAAAACGAGTGAAGAAATCGTTTTAAAATGGTTGTGTTCGCCAAATGTTAACGACTGAAAACAACATTAGCAAATTCTGTTCCTCTTTAATCACTATTTTATTTTAAGTTGAGATTTTAAGTTGAGATGTCAAATAAGAAAGCAATAGTTTCGGTGGTCAAAAATAAGACAAACACTTTCAGGGGTCAAAATAAGAAACATACACTTTTGGATGGTCAAAATAAGAAACAAATACTTCCGGGATCAAAGTAAGAAACAAACACTTTCATGGTCAAAATAAGCAAAAACACTACCAAGGGTCAAAATAACAAACTTTTAAAGTTATGTAGATACTATAGTAAGTAATCAATTTAATAAACAATTAATTATTCCACAAAATAAGTGTTCTTTTATTTGAAGTTAACATTAGCCTAGGAGATATGTCAGAATATGAATTCTTTCGATAGTCAAAGTAAGAAACATACACGTTTGGGTGTTCAAAATAAGAAATAAACGCTTTGGGAGGTCAAAATACTTTTGAAGAAATGTATAGATACTTTAGTAAGTGATCAATTTAATAAACTATTAATTATTCTAAATGTTATTTTATTTGAAATTTACATTAGCCTAGAGGATGACAGAATAAGAAACAAATACTTTCGGGGAGTCAAAATAAGAAACACTTTGGGGGCAAAATAAGAAACACTTTGGGGGCAAAATAAGAAACACTTTGGGGGCAAAATAAGAAACAAATACTTTTGGGAGGGGTCAAAATAAGCACAAACACTATCTGTGGTTAAAATAAGAACAAACACTTTGAGCGGGCAAAATAAGAAACAAACGCTTTGGGAGGCCAAAGGAACAAACACTTTCAGGGGGTCAAAATAGGAAACTTTTGAAGCTATGTAGATACTCCTGTAAGCGATCAATTTAATAAACTACTAATAATTCTAATAACTACTATTTTATTTTAAGTTCACATCATCATAGATGTCAGAATAAGAAACAATCATTTTCGGGGGTCAAAATAAGAAGCAAATACTTTTGTGAGTTCAAAATAAGAAACATACTTTCAGGAGGTCAATATAAGAAAAAAAACTTTGAGGGATCAAAATAAGTACACACTTTCGGGGGTCAAAATAAGAAACTTTTGAAGCTACGTAGATATTCTAGTAAGTATATCAATTAAAAAAACTATCAATTATTCTAATAACTGTTATTTTATTTTAAAATTCACATTAGCATAGGAGATGTCAGAATAAGAAAAATAAGTTTTGACTCGAAGGCCATTTAGAGATTCGATGGATGTATGGTATATTATATGGTGCTGGCGATGGTATATTATTTTTTAAATATTTCTAAGAAATATAATAGCGGGAAAGGAACATTTCTGTCTCCTCACCACAGAAAGCAGCTAATTTTGTCTGCGGTTTCTTAAGCGAATAAAAACACTTTTGTGGTTTGGTTAAATTTAGTACTTTCAAACCTCCTGGTTGTTGTCTCGACGAGGTATTTCGTCATTTGCAAAATTGACCAGATCTTGATCTTGACATAAAAAATATTGTCAATATTTTGATGACGAGATATCTCGTCATCATTGGTCAGAAATCGATCAGATCTTGATGAACGAGATATCTCGTTCCACTTGGACCCTCCTGGTGGTTATCTCAACGAGGTATCTCGTCATTTGCAAAATTGACCAGATCTTGATTTCGTTATCATAAAAAAATATTGTCAATACCTTGATGACGAGATATCTCGTCATTAGCAAAATTGGTCAGATTTCTAAGGACGAGATATCTCGTCATTAGCAAAATTGGTCAGATTTCTAAGGACGAGATATCTCGTCCACCGCCACCACTTGAAGGGAACTACTTGGAGGGTTAAGAAACAAATACGTGAGAACTTCTAGGACGGTCAAATACTTTTGTGCGCTGTAGATGATCTACTGTATATACTACTAGAGGGTCACAATACACAATCGGCATTTCTGTCATCATTTTAGCATATACTTTAGAAAGTATGTAAAGGGTTTTGAAAGAGTTTCGTCAATAGAGTCGTCTTGCGCTTGATATCCTGTCTTCGTCCAACTCCTCTTTCTTGGTTTCAGCTAATTTCTTCCTCTCTTCCTGTCGAATCGACCGGACCAAAGCAATGACGTTTCCACTCCCGAGGCCTCTCGCCCGATTCACTCGATGGATAATTTCGATGAAAAACGTTTGCTGGTTGAACAAAGGGTGAGCGAAAATTTGCATGATGTACCTGAAACGAAAGAGTATTTTAGCGCGGTAACCAAAACACCCCTCCTCGTTTACCACGAGGCTTGAGAACACAAGTACATAGAGTTAAGAATAATAATAGATTCGTGTCAAACTAGGTCGCCTGACCTTAATCCAATCGAGCGTGCTTGGGATGCTCTCGGATATTGCATTGCAGCTTACACCACCAATGACCGCACAAGAGCAAGGGCAAATTGCCTGTATGGGGTAATCTGTTTTTGCTGAGTTATCATTCGAAACAACAGATAAACTGTGAAACGGGACATTTTCAACAAAAAGAGCCAAAACCCACCTCCTTTGTTTTGTCTATCGTAACGGTACATGCTAATCCTTTCGATTTCAAGGGCCGCGGTAGCCCAGTTGAAGAGCAACGTATTACCAACCGGAGGGTTGTGCGTTCGAAACTCGGTTCAACCGAAGACCGTCGTGTACACGTGGCTGGTGCACGTCAAATCTGTCCTGGCTTCAAATGTCTTCACGTTGGCGTGGTGTGGAAGTTTGGAGAGCCAGCTCAGGTGTTGACCTCGGCATATGAGAGTGGCTCAAAAGCTCCAATGCGACGTTAATTAACTACCTTCCTACCTTTGATTTCAAAATGAATTTCCACTTTCAATAGTACGTAGGTATTTTAATTAACGTCACACTGGAGCAACACAAAAGGCTATTAGCGACGGTCTATGATCAATCCCGAAGGGAAAGATCCGAGGACAACACCACGTAATTTTGAACCACGGTCAGATGACGAGATAAAGCCTGAGCGAGCACCCCACTCTCCAACTTCCACACCACGCCAACGTGAGGACATTTGAGGCCACGACAGATTTAACGTGCACCAGCCCCCTTTGTACACGACGGTCTTTGTCTGGACTGAGTGCCGAACTCGTAACCCTCTGGTTGCTATCCGTTACTCTTCCAACCGCGCCACACTTTCAATGGATCACTTCACTTATTAACATTAAAGGAAATGACATAGCGGAAGGGATGGCTAAAGAAGATTCCTTGGTGACAAAAACGTCACTGAACCATTAACGTCGCAGGAAATTTTCAAAGTTCAAGAACTGTAGTAATATTATACAGAGAACTCCTATATACTGGACTGGTATAGGAGTTCTATACCAGGCAAGGCTATGCTTTGGAGATGTTATGGGATCAAAAATCACAGACGTCTTTGTCGAGATTTAGAACTACTAACAGCCACACTAACACTTTCAAATTTCAAAATGGACATAAAAATTTTCCCGTTTGTTCTAAGTGCACGAACTCACAAGTTTATCCGGATCACATGATTTCGTGAGTCGGTTTGGATTGCCATGACTTTTTTCTTTTTGAGAATCCTTCGATGGTTGGACTTTCTAAAGAATGATTTCATGCGCTTGGTCCAGCATCGGCTAGACCAGTGATTCCGAGCCTTTTTATAATTGTGTACCACCTGAGAATTTTGTAGGGTCGTGGCGTAACACTGGTTATGTTATAACTTTTTGAGGGGTCAAATAAATTCTATAGACATATGAATAACTTTACAAAATGTATTTAAGTATAAATAAAACAAAATACAGAAAATAAATCCATAAAACTAGAAAAAGCCGTTGTTATTAACAAATGGCAAATACAATTTCCCAACACTAAAATGTCTTTATCAGGAGGCTTAATGAGAAACTTGTTGTTGCTTATGCTTACTTATTAGAGCTCCTATGTCAGGTTCAATAGTGCTTATCTTTAATCTTAAGTCGTTTTACACGCACAGTCTATTCCTGTACTTGTTTTTCACACACACTAGCTCTGAGAACCCACGTTCGCATAAATACGTTGTTACACATGGAGTTAAAAATTTCAGTGCTTGACTAAAAAGAGTAGGATACTCATTTCTTGTAGACATCCAGAAAGAAACAAGACTTTTCTCCTTGAAAGAGTCTTTCATTGAACTGTCAATGATTAGTTCTATGAAACATTCATTAAGTTTTAACCCGGTACGTTTGGTTTGCATTATTATTGAACCCTTCTGCGTACCATCCCAAATGCTCTAGCGTACCACCAGTTGGGAACCACTGGGTTAGACCAAGAGGAATTAGATTGGTTGGTTGGTTTGAGGGTTTTATGGCGCAAGGGCCATATTTGGCCATGCTGCGCGAGACACAAGACTTACAACATCAAGTAATAGACACACACAATGAAAGTTTTACTGACACAGAAAAGAGAAATACACCCAGGGAGGAATGCACCAAGAGGAATTAGAAACAACAACAATCTACATATGCTAATCGAATGAGTTACGTGAAGGTCCCTGTCAAATTGAGCCTCTAGTAACGAAAATTGAACGTGAAGCGACAAACCAAAACAAACAATTTATGTAATGCCCCACACATTCAGCAACCTTTTTTCTTGCATTTAACTGCAAAATCAGTCAGACCACTTGTCTGCCTTTTGATAAGCGCAGCTAGGCCAAATATGGTCCTTGCGCCATAAAACCCAAACATCAGCCAAATCACTAATGGCACGAACAAAATAATTTTTATCCATCTGAACGTCACGAGATTTCCGAGTAGTGCAATTGCTTTTAACCCATAACACACTTAAGAAATGATCACATCTATTGTGTGAAAGAATTCATGGATTCTTTCAACCTTTGGAAAGATTCTATTGCTCCTTTATCCTTGGAAGTGAATCGTTTGGAAAGATTCTATTGGTCAGTAATCTCAACACTGGTTAGAAGTCATTCAGGGAAGACTGAAGGTTTCAAGATGTAATTACGCGCGTGAACAACGGTTTAATGAAGTAATAAACAGTGTTGTGAACTAGCAGTGATTTGGCGATATTTGGTGGTTTGGCGACTTCCTCAGGTCGCCAAGAGGGAGCATGCCCGACATATAATACTGAACAGATAACTTCCTTGTTCTCCTCATGGTATAGTCCGTAGCGAACTTCCTTGTTGTATCCTGTTATGGTATGGTCCATAGCGAACTTTCAGTTTTTTTAACTTGTACCAGCTCATGTGAGCTATTTGAACCAGCTCATGAGATCTAATTGTACCAGCTCATGGGAGCTATTTGAATCAGCTCATGGGAGCTAATTTGTACCAGCTCATGGCAGCTATTTGAACCAGCTCATGAGATCTAATTGTACCAGCTCATGGGAGCTAATTGTACCAGCTCATTAAAGCAACTTTGTTAAGTTTCCTAAATAAATAGAAAAACCAATTTGATCTTGTTGACCATTAAATACAATCAGCGAACGAATTTATCTTGCCGAGTGGCAATGCGAATTAAGGGTGATGACGAGATATTTCGTCATTAGTAAAATGGGTCAGATCTTGATGGACGAGATATCTTGTCAAAACCACTTTGAGGATTAATAACTTTTGGAAGGGAGGCAAAACCATTGTTATTTTTCCACTGCATGAATAGGTAGGGTCACTTGATACACCAAATTTCATCAAAATCTGAGACGTCACGGACTAAAATAATTCCACATTGCGTTGATTTGACCATGGAAAGAGTCAGTTCTTTAAAAATATGTATTATCAAAGTTTATGATATTAATATATAAACTCCAAAAATGTAACGGTCTGAAGAATTATACACAAACAAAAAGTATTTAAATGAAACTTACTTTTTTTCTGAAGAATCCATCCCCGTCTCATTATCCAAAAGAATCCCAAGTTTCTTCAAAGAGTTTATATCTTCTCCCAAATCTTTAATGTTATTTCTCTTTTCCTATTAAAAGAGCACAAAAATCATCTGTTTAGAAACATGTAAACCTTATATTTGAGTCAAAATACTGTACTCCTGTCCCAAAATATAAGTGCCACATTTAACACTTGAAATTTGCACCAAAATAGTCACACTTGTAAAAATTGGAAAAGATAAAGATTTAATCTAAATCAAAAGGGCTTATTTTTCTAATATAGTTAAATATCTATATATAAAGCAGAGTTGGCGTCTGTCTGTACTCTATACAAATCTACACTGTTTGACCAATTCAAACCAAATTTAATACACGTATGTTTTAGAATCCTGCGGGAAATTGGTCAGATTTTGATGGAGGAGATATCTCGCGTCGAAACCACTTGGAGGATTAAAGAAAAAATAATATTACTAGAAACAAAATGTGTAATTGTGACACTTCTATTGGGACAAAGCGAGATATTTATACTACACATTTTTAAAAGACATTTATACCACACATAAATTGTACAATTTCTTCAAATTTACCTAACTTAATGTTAGAGGCAACCCACTAGCTTAAAAATTCATATAAATAGAAATACAAATTAGTCATATCTTTAAATATATCGTAAATCTTTTCTGAAATTCTCTTTATACTTAATCTTTCTTGCTTCTACAACTATCTGAGGGTTCTGTGGAGCAGGGTACAATCCACATGGAACTCTTTCGAAAAGTAGTGGATCTGTTCCGATTCTTTTTATTAAAACTTCATTGTTAATTTTTATGTTTAAAATTATTTAGCCATGTATGTAAAATATTCGTCATAGGCCCCTGACACTGACTTTGCGAGCTCCCAGGAATTTCGAGATCGCAGATTAATTCTTTTCCAGATTATTCCAGAGCGTTATACACTTCCTTTTCAGAAATTTCGGAGTTGCATTTATCCTTCAGTATGCGGTGATCTATGTCAGGTACCACTATGCAATCAAGTCTGTTTCTCTCAGATCAGTCACATGACTACTATTCGATATGTTGGTCACACTTTTTGAAGCGTATCTTACAACCAATGATCGGGCTTATATTTCGCGTCTATGGCAGAAACCACCTGCCTGCAAATTCGCGCTTTACTGGAAGGCAATAAGAGAAATGGATAATCTTCCGTTTTCTGGCATAGGATAAAAGAAGTTCCTGTGGTGAGTGCATTTTCCTTTTTTTTTAGCTTTTCGGTGACTTGTTAATGTTTCATTGTAAGGAAAATTGAGTGCTAAACAGTACAGAGATCCATTGGGCCTAGTTCTGTCATATTTAGGCCTCGCACACGCGTACCAAAGATTTAGTAAAAAATACCTTCAAGCAAAATAAAGCAAAACAAGTTTTTTAATACACATTTTTTCAAAACTTTCGAAATCAAGTCTGATAAAGGTAGTCAATGGCAATTTCGGTGGAGCAAGAAGTTCAGCATCATCAGGACAGAAGTAATTCACAAAAATAAACGCTAGCTTAAATATGTTGCTTTAGAATAGTAATGCCAGCAAATTCATTTTAACTAAACTTTTCCAGCCTCTGTACAGCAGTGGTTCTTAACTTTTTTAGCGATCGGCATCCCTTGACTCTAAAAATAAGTTCTCGCACCCCCTTGAAAAATATGTTTCTATTTCTTTATTTAGGAAATTACTTCTATTGCAAGATAATTTATTTGTTGAAAAGTAAACACATACATTTACATATACATACAAAAAAATATCTCAATGTTTAATGGCTACATTGTTGTTTATTCATAATAATACTTTGGAAGTGAGGCTCGTTTTTGAAAGCCACGTGTAAGTCATCGCTTGCATTTAAGCGATTTCTGGTTTTCGTTTTTATGTGTAAAAGTGATGAAAATCCCCTTTCACACAGGTAGGTGGTGGCAAACGGTAAACGTGTCTGCAATGCGGCTTTTGCCAGCTGTATATAAAATTCTAACTGTGTACACCATAATTGTTCTAAATCCAGTTTTTCAAATTCCATTTGAATACGTGCATTGACTCGTATTTCAAGAAGATCGTCCTTTATTAAATCGCTGTCGTTTATGGAAATTTCTTCTCTCGCACCCCTGGAAATGCTTGCTCGCACCCCCAGGGGTGTACACACCCCAGATTAAGAACCTATAGTGTACAGGCTACGAAGCACTAGCTTCGCTCACTAGTGTGTTCCCTAAACGTGAAATATAAGTACACTGAGCATTGTTATTGAGAGGAATTTCAAAATGTTTGACCAACATGCACTAGTAATCACGAGACTGCTCTGTGAAAATTTGACTTGGTTGGCCGATTTGGTATTTTATCGACTTTTTGGCTATGTAACATTTTATGACAGGGTAGGTGTGTGATTGCGCATTTCTATAAAGTGGCGGCGAAAGTGGTGAAATCGCCAAAGTCTGCTACAATCAGATGTTCAATCAATGAACCAATCAGATGATGAATCAACGGATCGGCGTCTTCTACCGTCCAGTGGACAAATCAGGTCGTCACTAGCAAAATTGGTCAAATCTTGATGGACGAGATATCTCGTCGAAACCACTTGGAATGCTAATGTTCGACTGTGTTCGACTCCAACAGCTCCAAATTTCCCACTCATAGACGTGAAATGGAAGTATACTGAGCATTGAGAGAGCATTGCTATTGAGAGGGAGCTTCAAAAAGTGGGACCAGCATGTCTACTAGTAGTCACGTGACTGTTCTGTGAAAAATTGACTTGTTTGGCCGATTTGGTATTTTATCGTCTTGTTTGGCGATGTAACATTCTATGACAGGGTAGGTGTGTGAATGTGTATTTCATTATGTCATTTGGGAGAATCGAGTATAACAACGATGTTTAAATCCTTTTTTTACTCTTAAAATTAGTGCCTACCCCTGACTAGTAATGCTTAATATTTACAAAACGTATTTAATATTCACAAGTAGTAGTATTTAATACTCACGTTTCCAAAAATGAAAAAGTAAATCGAAAAAACTTCTCTGATAAAATGAACTTTCCACCTAATTATTTCACTGATGGAAACACTTCTTGGATTAATCAAAAAAGACTTTAAAAAGAAATTTCGTATAAAATTTTGCATATGCACCATAATAATAGTTATTTCATTCTTATAACGCATTTTTTATATTATCAGCTGCGATAACAAAGTAAAATTTATGTCTAGTTAAAAATTTTCCTGAGACAAAAATAATCAAATTACAATTATGAAAATTTCAGGACATATAATAGACATCTTGCTCTTTTATGTTGAAATGTTTTGATGTTTTTGGAGCTTTCCTTCAGAGCGAAATATGCATTTTTAAAAATTGAAAAACCGTATTTTTGCATAATTTTATTTTTAAATGTTTTTTCTTTATAATGGAGTAGAAATACACAATCACCAAATTACGCCACGCTATTTGTTAGGAAAGGCTCTTCTCATTAAGAATAATTTTTAAAATTGTCTTTCCATTTCTAGAGATACCAGAGCAATTTGAAATTTGTAGCAAATTGGCAAAATTTCTATTTTCGTCGATCTCTCAGATTCAGCAATGGCGGCTATTAAATTATATTCTGACGTTTCCTAAGAGACCCTTTTCTGAAGAATGCAACGATATAAAAATTTTAAATTTGTGTCAAGAACTTATTTAAATATAGGGTCGCAAACAAGTCACTTTTAGTGCTTGAAAATCTAAATTTGTGACCTTGAACTTTAAATGTCAATAACTAACAAAATATAGATTCCTGAAACCTAACATTTTGCAGTTGGTCATTACTATATGTGACCCATTTAAAAACTGATTTTCATTAAAATCAGTGATATGTCAGTCACAGCCGATTTGATCATTTTGCGTGGAATGACCCTTGTTTGAAATTAAACTGTTGAGAAAATTTCCAACCTTGTTGAAAGCAATGGCAGATTTATTTATTTCCTATACATGTGTTCCTGTAACCAGAATTTCGAAGCTCGTTTGGCTTGGTCATCATTACTGCCACCAATGTGGAAGGTATGTATACCATAGAGGATGTATAAAAGTAGAGTGAGTAATGGTAACCCTTTTATGTGCCCAGGACATGTGACAAAAACTAGTAACGGGACTATTACCTTCTGCAGGGAGGAAACGGAACATTCATCATCTGATTGGTCCACGGGACGGGAAAAAACGACACTCCATTGATTCATCATCTGATTGGTCCACGTGATATAGTTGTAGACTCGATTTCACCACTTTTGTAGCCACTGTATGGAAATGCGGATTGACAAACCTACCCTGTCATAAAATGTTACATCGCCAAACGAGGCGATAAGATGCCAAATCCGCCAACCAACTCCATTTTTCTCAGAGTAGTCACTTGACTACTAGTCGACACGTTGGTCACTTTCTGCAGCTCCTCTCAATAGCAATGCTCGTTCTTATATTTCACGTCTATTACCTATACAGTAAAGGTTTCTTAGTATTTAAGGTACCAGTAGACATTGGAAATCGCAAAATTCGGTGAAAATGTGCATTTTTATTTTTTCATTCCAAAATATTCTCCAACTCATCAGCTTTAAAATGATACCATGTTCGTTACGAAATTCAAGATACTTTTTAAATAAAGTCCATTTTTATAAAGGTACACAGCGAAAAATTTTGGTTTCGTTTTTCGTTCGCGTTAGGCCTAACCAAAATATTAATGTGGTATAAATCAAATATTGCTATAATTCCAACATTTATTTATTTTAGAATAATTTTGACAATTTCACTTGTTGCCGAATGGCAACAATGTGTAACTGCAGCTTTAACTGATACGTTTGTGTTTATTTTGAATTTAAAAATCGTTTGCACGTTTTACGTTCAATTTGCTTGTTTTTTCATTTGAGAATTCTTTTTGATTTGTTCATATTTCATTTGTTCATATTATTGATAGAAAGAAGAAGCGTACATTTAGGGGAAATCGCTTCACAAAAGTGAAGGACACTGTTAGAACTCCATCGCATGTGGATACTGCTTCGACAGTGAAATTGAACAATATTCCCGCTGCTGCAAAAGACTCGTATTTGCTTGGACAGATGTTTTTATGGACATGGAATGTTTAAATTCTATGTTCAGAATGGTTTGCTGTCCTTCGTGTGCCCGTTCCAGCTTGAGTGTAAATGATAATTATTAGATCGTTTTGAAGTTTAGCAATTTTACTACCAATTTGACTGAGGTTTTCATGTCTATCAAATTTATTTTGATTAACATTATTTCCCAGATTCAAAAATAAAAAAAAATCTTACTATTTCTTCATAGTATGCTAACGGAGGTTTACGAAACCGGACGCCTTTAAAATTCAATTCACTGACAGTTTTGCATATTCGTTGGGTTAAAAAGGCAATATGCTCCAAACCTGGGCCTCCATGATTTCTCAAGAAGGTGTCCACATTGCAGTTTTCTGGAATGAAGAAGAAGAAAGAATTATTCAAATTGGTTTTAACTTTTCAAATAACACTAATTACTTCATTTTATACAGTGCAGTTATTAGCACAATATTAACCTTCTTAGTGGTTCCAACGAGATATCTCGTTCATCAAGATCTGACCAATTTTGCTAATGACGAGATCTTTTGTCAAGAAATTGCCTATTTTTATGATGACGAGATCAAGATCTGGTCAGTTTACATCCAATGACGAGATACTTGTCAACAAAATGTTGCCGATCTTTTTATGATATCAATATCAAGATCTGGTCAGTTTACATCTAATGACAAGGTATCTCGTCCATGAAGATCTGCTAAAGGTTTTACTAATGACGAGATACCCCATCGAGAAAACCACCAGGAGGGTTAAAAGCTTGTAACAAGGTATTATCAAACCAGAAAAATAAAATCCAAAGCCCATACGTTGTCCAGATAACGTTTCAACGACGACAAGCATCACTGAATTCGGGTTTCGCTCTCTATCCCTTGAATGAAAAGTCAGTCCCGTCTCGGCACACCGGAAGTACTGCATAGCTCTGAGACGCAGCCCCACGCCATCGTCAAGGATGAGACCGTCGTCTTCGCTGTCCTCGCTAGAAAGAAAAGGGCTTTATCAAAACTGAAACCATTTCATTATTAATATTTGCACTGGTGGCCATCGGAAATGCAACACCATGAAGGAATTGTTGGGACCGCGGTAGTCCAGATGGAAAAGCATCGGATTAGCTACAGGAGGATTGGACAGAGTTCGAAACTCTGTCCAGCCAAAGACCATAATGTACACGGCTGCTGATGCTCGTTAAATCTGTTGTGGCCACAAATGTCCTCATGTTAGATTGGAGTGGATGTTTGGAGAGTGGGTTGCCAGCTCAGGTGTTCTCGTCATCAGACCGTGGTTCAAATTTACGAGGCGTTGTCCTAGGATCTTTTCCTTTGGGACTGATCCCGGACCGTCGTTAATAGCCCGTTGCGCTGCTCCAGTGTGACGTTAATTAGTTACCATTACCACTTTGGATCTTTCCCTTCCGGATTAATTCCGGGTTGCGAATTCGAGACAGTCGTGCATCGGATGCTGGTGCACGTCAAATGTCCTCCCGATGGCATGGAAGTTTGGAGAATGGGGTGCCAGATCAAGTGCTGTCTCGTCATCTGATCATAGTTCAGAATTACATGGGGATGTCCTTGTATCTTTCCCTTCGGGATTGATCCCGGTCCGTCGCCAGTAGCCCGTAGTGACGCTCCAGTGCAACGTTAATTGACCACCTACCTACCAAGCTCGAAATGAAATTGATAAAAAGTCAGAGGCTAGGGGAGTTAAAAACCTGCAGTCGAAAGGGGATGAACCGTAAAAGGCATCACACACACGTCACACACAGGGGCACTTTCTCTTAAGAAAATATGCCTGTGTGTAAAACGTGTATCTGATTCGAAGGCGCGTTAAAGTCACGCCTAACCAACGAATCGTTAAGCAGGATCGAATGGAGATGGTCGGTTGGATGCCATGCAGTCCGTTAGTATTGGGTTGATGCAAAAGTTCGTCCCGCTTTTTTGACAAAAATTGAAACAAATTTATTTACTATTAAAAATTACATTGAATCAATATAGTATGTGCCGTTCTGTTCGATGACCTTTCTCCATCTCTCTGGTAGCTGCTGCATAATCCCGCGCTCATAGAAGTTCTGAGGTTCCTGGCTAAAGAACTGATCCAGGTGACGAAACTTTCTGAACCACTTACGGCACGTGGAATCGTCAACAGCACCCTAACCATACACAACACATCTTTTGCTTCTGCGAAGCATTCTTGCCTTTTCGGAAATAAAAAGCATATGTTGAAAACGTCCCTTATTGTCTGCCATTTTTAATGCTTAACAAAATTTAAAAATAACCAATGAAAACAATTTTTCCCAAATACTCACTGAAATTCCTTCTTTCAAACAACATCAAAACTTTACACGTGTGAAGTGGATAACACTTCGGTTTTGCGATGCAATGTCATCTAGCGCCAAAAACGGGAAAAACTTGCATCAACCCAATACTTTTCAAACTCCGATCACGGCACCACTCATTTAATACAAGGTCTCTGGTCGAAGATCGTTATAAGGAATGTTGATATATTCAATATCGTCGTCGCATTCGTAGCTGCAGCATCGGCTTGTTCGTCGCCAACTATCCCGACGTATACGGGGATCCAACAAGACGATGCTTCGTCTTGTTGGATCGTCGAGAGCTGGCGATCGTCGAGAGCTGGCCACGTCGAGAGCTGGTGATCAACATTAAGCATATCCAAAATGCAAGAGTGGCTGAGGATTGTCCGATGACAAAGACTCCGAGACTCTTTTCGAGTCTAAATGATGGATAGACCCCTTCTGAGTCCAGAGATGTATATTAATGCCTTAAATGCAGCGAACATTTCAGCTGTAAACATACGTACAAAAGAAGGCAAAATAACGCTAATAGTAGAGGTCCCAGAAACAATGGATCAACCAACATAATCAGAAGATTTGAATCCGTCTGTTCACACTGCTAAACGATTTTTGGTTGGTTGATAGTTGAATTAACGTCGCACTGGAGTAGTACAACGGGCTATTGGCAACGGTCCCGGATCAATCCCGAATTGAAAGATCCAAGGACAACGCCTCGTAATTTTGAACCACGGTGGGTAATCGTGTGGGTAGTTGAATTAACCTCGCAGTGAAGCAACACAACGGGTTATTGGCGACGGTCCGGGAACAATCCCGAAGGGAGAGATACGAGGACAATACCTCGTAGACAAATCTCCAAAGTCTGCTACTATCAGATGATCAATCAATGGACCAATAAAATTATGAATAGATGAATGAGCGTCTTCTCCCGTTGCGTGAAGAAATCATATGAATGTTAGGTTCCACCCTACTTTTATACTTCGTCGATGTTATATATATTCACCGACTGTACTAATGCCTACACAGGCTATTCTAAGCAGTCTACAGAAAAAACTACTTATCGGAATGTTTTCAAATTTTCAGTATGTCCAGTGAGGCCATGGGAAAGAAATTCATGGCAAAATAATTTAAACTTCACCACCAGGAGATTTTTAGAACTCTATTCCGGTCATAACAATGCAGTACAACGGTGATTTGGGTACAGTCAATTCAAAAAATATTGACCACCATTATCTGCTACCATCTGAAATCTCCAGAATAGCATCTCCAACTGTTTCTTCAAATTTTAGGATGATTTTCCGTAACTCATTCGAGAGATTCGACCTTTGGCCAGAGATCTTTCAACAATCTAAACCTCCATAAAGTTTCTGGTGGGGAATTTGAGTTAAACATGGTAATTTTGATGAATTCGAGTTAATAATAATACAATTTCACTATTAAAGCCACGTTCTGTTTAATTAAATTTAAAAAATAATTTTAATCCTCTGAGCGTTACGAGATTTCAGATAAGGGTATTGTTACATTCACATCCATAACACACATAACCCTCTAAGTGGTTTCGACGAGATATCTCGTCTATCAAGATCTGACCAATTTTGCTAATGACGACCTGATTTGTCCACTGGACAGTAGAAGACGCCCATCCATTGATTTGTCATCTAATTGGTTCATTGATTGTCATCTGATTGTAGTAGACTTTAGCGATTTCACCATTTTTAGCGCCACTTTATAGAAATGCGCATTCACACACTTACCCTGTCATAAAATGTTATATAGCCAAAAAGTCGATAAAATACCAAATCCGCCAACGAAGTCAAATTTTCAGAGCAATCACGCAACGAGATAAGTCGTCTAGATATTGCCAATGTTTTGATGGAAAGATCAAGATCTTGTCAGTTTTCTTCTAATGACGAGAGAAATCAAGAACTTGATGGATGAGATATATCTTTCAAAATCTGGTCAATTTTGTTAATGACAAGATACCTCGTCGAGACAACCACCAGAAGGGTTAATGGCTAAATAAACACATCTTTCTCAAGAATCCACGGATTATTTTTCTACCTTTAGAAAGATTCTACTAGTCCTTTCCATAGAATATAATCTTTCTTTCGAACCATTCCATAGGTTCTTTCCTGGGAATAGAATCCTTTAGAAAGATTATATTGTACTTTTCCATTAAAATAGAATCCTGTTGAACGATTCTATTAGTTCTTTCTTTAGAATAGAAAACTTTGAGATGATCCTTTTGGCCCGTTCTCTAGAATAGAATCCTTTTGAAAGATTCTATTGATCAAGAAGTTAAGCAGGTATTTTAGTTAACGTCGCACTGGAGCAATACAGCGGGCTATTAACGACGGTCTGGATCAAGTCCTAAGGGAAAGAACCTAGGACAACACCACGTAATTTTGAATCACGGTCAGGTGACGATGTCACACCTGAGCTGGCACCCCACTATCCCAACATCCACACCACGTCAACGTGAGGACATTTGAGACCACGACAAATTTTCCGTGCACCAGCCCCCTTTGTACACGATGGTCTTTGGTTGGATTCGTGGCCAAGAAGGTCAAAATTGGTTAGAAGTCATGCAGGGAAGATTGCAAGGTGGAATTATGAGCGTGAAGCTCTCAGAGGATTAAGATAAATTGGGAATAGAAACACTTGTGAGTGTGTTGTTTATCTAGGGACAAGAGGGATGACTTGCTAAAGGAAATTTGCATATCTGTTACCATAGAAGGTGAAGGAGACTCCCCTTGTGGTGAATTTTTGAACTAATTTTTTGCAAATAATTTCTTTCCCGTGGCGTCATTAAGAAGTACTGAAAATTTGGCGTCATTCGAAAAGCAATTTGCTGTATACTCCTTAGAATAGGTGAACTTTAATGTATAAATACCCTACATTCCTATAAGGAATGAGAAAAGGGTATTTAAATTACCCTTTCTGCAGGAAAAGAGGGATTTTCATGCAAGCTTGTGTGTGAAAAATGTTTCTTTGAATAGGAAAATATTAGAATTATCCAAAAATAACTTCGAATTAAACACGTTATTTTACATTAAAATTCAGGAGGTTAAAAAAATTTTCAACCATCCAATATTTCGAATTAACACTCCATATCTTGTCCATCAAGATCCAACCAATTTTGTAAATGATGAGATATATCGTCATCCAGATACTGCTGATTTTTTTATGATGACGAGATCAAGATCTGGTCAGATTTCTTCTAATTACGAGATATCTCGTCCATCAAGCTCTGGTCAGTTTTCTAATGACAAGGTACTTCGTCGAGACAACCACCAGGAGGGTTTAAAAAGTTTGAATTATCCGACTTTCACTATAAATCATTGCAGAGATATACTTTGACAGGGACATTTGCGTGAGACATTTTCGTACATTTTACTAATAGTTTCGGAGGACCTGCATTTTTTTCCTAGGCACCGGGCCAAAGTTTTGGAAACATTGGTTGGTTGGTTGTTCTGGAGTTTCATGGCGCAAGGGCCATATTTGGCCATGCTGCGCCAAACGCAAGACATACAATATCAAGTAATAGACGTACACAAAATGAAAGTTTTACTGACACAGAAGAGAGATACACCCAGGGAGGAATGTACCTGACAGGAATCGATCCTGCGCTGCCTACAACTCGAAGGTTGCTAGCGCAGTGGACATAACCGCTGAGCCACGACGGGCCCTGGGAAACATTGGAATTCAGTAAAACATATTTCACTTGGGTCCCGTTCAAGTGTGCTCTCTGAAGACTCTTTCGTTCAGAAAAATGAACTACGGATTGGATTGGATGTTGGGGTTTTATGGCGCAAGGTCCAAAAGCGGACAAGCTGCGCCAAAATTAACTACGGAAAAGCACACGAAACGTATGGGAGTCATGCAACGATCACAAACACCAAGCTCGCTATCTGAAATTGTCAAACTCTGTGTTACTCATCCGTGATTTAAAACCTCTCCTTTACCCCGTCATTTTCAGTTTACGGGTGATTTGAGAGAAAACTTCTCTCGTAAGATGCGCTACAACTGATCTGAATGTTTGGAATCGCATGTTTTCTCATACGAGTTCTGAGCCGAGTAATAGCTGTTTTCGCAAACTGTTAACACTCTGCTTGACTGAAGCCTAACTATTTGCAACATCAAAGACTAATTGCGATTTCTACGTCAATCAAAAGAGAGAATGGAAGTATTAGCAAGTTCTAACTCTTTGAGGACCACCGGGGTCAATGACACCGCCTTTAGTGATTTTTTTTTAAACAACCATTACATACATACCAGTGAGATTTCATTTGGAAACTTTCAAAACACAATTTTAACTACTTTTTACTGGTATTTTTTTATCAACTAGTAAGTATGTAGTTGAATTATACGCACTGGACAACACAATGGGCTATTAGCGACCAACAAATAGTAATAGCTATTTGTTGGTCGCTAACTGTTAACCTTCTCTTTGACTAAAGAATGATTATTTGCAACATCAAAGACTAATTGGTGATTACTCGTCAATTCAAAAGGGAATTGCAGTGGGTGAGAATTCCACCCTTTGAGGACCACTGGGTACAATGGCAGCATGGCTTCCATGATTTTTAAAAAATAACCATTGCATCCTGGTGGTTCCATTTGGAATCATTCAAAACAGTTTCTAACTACTGTTAACTGGTATTTTTGTCTTATTTTATCAACAAGAAACAGCTATTTTCGCCAACTCAACCTCTTGGGGTCAAGTCCGACTGTTTGCAACATCAACGACTAATTACGATTACTACGTCAATCAAAAGGGATTTACAGTGGATGCGAATTCTAACTCTTTGCGGACCAGTAAAGCCAACATCAGTATGACTTCCATGATTTTTTTAAAACAACCATTGGATTCCAGTGCTGCAAAACACAGTTTCTAACTACTGTTACATGGTATTTTTGTTTTATGTTTATCAGCAACTAGAAACAGCTATTTTCGCAAACTTAACCTCCTAGGCTGAAGTCTGACTGTTTACAACATCAACGACTAATTGCGATTACTACGTCAATCAAAAAAGAATTGCAGTGATTGCAAATTCTAACACTTGAGGACGACTGGAGCAAATGATTCAACAACTTTAATGGTTTTTAAAAACCTAACATTTTTAAAAACCTAGTGGTTCCATTTGGAACCATTCAAGAGACACAGTTTCTGTTTATTAATATTTTTATTTATTTATTTTTATCAATAGATGGTAGGAAGGGTTTCCACACAGGTGTGAAAACTATAACATGATTTAAATGCCTGGCATGAAGTTTAAAAACAATTATATCAGCAAATTCCTACTGAATTTTTGAAATTTTTATTATTGTAATAATGAGTGGTAAATAGGAATAAGTTTGCTATGCTAGAGTTAGACCCATGGCAATAAGCAAAAAATGATGTAGAGTATTCTGCCGAACTAGTCAAGTACTGTCTGTTTACCCCGAGAAATGTTAGATATAGTCTGCCTCTGTCTGTTCCCGTAGAAACAGACCTTATCCTATTTCCCACGGGTGGATGCTTGAAGAAATGTATTCAACTTTGTCACATTGGCGCACTTGGCGACAAATTGGATATACACTTAAGATTTCTACTCGTCACCATATCTACAATAAACTCTTTCCGCCGAAAACATTTGCATTCTATGTACATTCCTACTTTTACGTAAATTGCTTTTTCTGTATTTGAGTATGAATAAATATTAAATAATACGTTAAGTTCTCAAGTTTGCTTTACTGTCTGTCTACCACGATAACTACTTCAGACACAAATACTGCCCTTGTCTGTTGTAGAAACGGACCTCATCCCATTTTTTTACAGCTGATACTTGAAGAAATGTATTAAACTTTGTCACTTGAAGCACTTGACGACTAATTGGATACATATTGTTTAATATTTTTACTCGTCACCTAAAAGATCTGTACGAATAAACTACCTCTCTCCACCGCCAATATTTGCACTCGTACTTCCACCGCCAATATTTGCACAATACTTCCTTCCTACTCTCACGTAAATGAATTTTTCTGTATTCGAGAGAGAATAAATAAATATTAAATAAAAATACGTAAGTTCAAGTTAGCTTCACTGTCTGTCTACCACGAGTACTGCTCCAAACACAAATACTATCTGTCGCGTAGAAACGGACCTTGCCCAATTTCCCATTGGGATACTTGAGGAATGTTGTCACATTGGCGCACTTGACGACAAATTGGATATATATTGGTTAATATTTTTACTTGTCACTGACCTCTATACTAATAAACTACCTGTATTCGAGAGTATGAATAAATAAATACTAAATAAAAATACGAAAGTTCAAGTTAGATTCACTGTCTGTCTACCACGGCTACAGCTCCAGACACAAAGACTGCCCCTATCTGTCGCCTTAGAAACGGACCTAACCCAATTTTCCATAGGGATACTTGAGGAATGTTGTCACATTGGCTCACTTGATGAAAAATTGGAAATATATTTGTTTTTTTTACTTGTCGCTGAGATCTTTACTAGTAAATTATCTCTTTCCGAGCCAACATTTGTGAAAAATAAAACCCTAGAGTCAGCCCTACTTCGAATAAACGAGCTGTATTTCTACAGCGACCATCAACACCCAGATTTGGTGTCGGGAGCAATTTTCGTGGTAGACAGACAGTAGGTAGTATCTCCGAGTTTAGGATTAGAGGTTAAAATGATGCGTATAAAAGAATCGCATGCCTCACAACTGCAATAAACAGAGAGCATACTCAATCAACAGTTAGTTTAGTGATCCTACTGCTATAGTGTGTTGTGAAATATTAGATACACAACGAGCATTCACCATCGTCAGATCCAAAAGGACCAAACTTAAAGATACTGCCTTTTTGACGAGACAAGTAGGGCAGCATTTAGCTGAGGGTATAACTTTCCCATCAAAGGGGGATAACATGACCGCAGTTTAATCCGTTACTGCCCTCATCAAAGAACAAAGGTTCTCGTGGTAGACAGACAGTAAGTAGTATCTCCAAATTTAGGATCAGCGATTAAAATTATGCGTATACAAGAATCGCATGCCTCATAACCACAATAAACAGAGCACACTCAATCAACAGTTAGTAGAGTGATTCTACTGCTACAGTGCTACGACGTTTTAGATGCAACGACATCGCTATCTAGAAAGGACTAAACTTGCAAATGTTGCCTTTCTGACTAGTACAGCAATATTTGGCCGAGTGTATAACATGATCGCAGATTGCATCGTTAATGCCCTCATCAAAGAACGAAGGTTCTCGTGGTAGATAGACAGTAGGTAGTGTCCCAAGTCTAGTATTAACGGTTAAAATTATCCGTATACAAGAATCACATGCATGACCGCAAAAAACAGCATAATCAACAAGTTGGTTGATTGATCCTACTGCTACAGTGCTCTGATTTTTTAGATACAACGAGCATTCAACATTGCTATCTCGAAAGGAACAAACTTCCAAATATTGTTTGCAAAATTATTTTGATTAGAACAACAGTATTAGGCCGAGTGTATAACATGACCCCAGTTTACCCCATTACTGTCCTCATCAAAGAACAAAAGTTCTCGGTTCAAAAATAAGAAGACACTTTCTACTTAAAAGTGAGCCTTAAATTTGACTAGCCTCCGCCGTTTTTGAAGAGGATGTTAACCTCAATCCACAGCAGTTTACCGTACGTGAGTCAGCAAGTTAATTGAAGAGGTTCCTCGTTATCAGGAGGGATGTTAAGGCGTTTTCTTGTTTCATTATCTTTCCGGCTCGCAATAGGATTTGTGAAGAATTTAAAATTAGTTGTGAAGCTGAATCAGACAGTCTGGAAAGAGTGAAAATTGATTCTCTGTAACAAAACTCTAGGAGCACGATTTCTGTTTTATCTTTCTGCCTTTTTTCTATCAAGTTACGCACAGGGAGTTAGCGTTTCCGTAACTTGTGGCATAACTTGGAATGTTACTCGAAAGCTGTTTCAGAATGTGCCTTTTGAGAGGCTTTTATTTTCATGCTAAATGTGAGGGAGGTTGTGTTTTTGCGGCGGAACGTTTTTCCTGTCCCTATTACGAACGTGACGTCACTTGGATTGTTTTTTAAACACATTTCAGCACTTCGATAGTGAAAATTCCAAAGAATGACTTCCAAATTGATGAATGATAGTTGATTGGTCAACACCAATTAGATTAAACGCCAAATGCCGCCAAAATTAGATAAGCTACATTTTAAGATAACCCTGATATGTATCAAGCGAGAGCATTTGCTTATAAGTAGAACCTTTCTATTCCGTCTGGTTTGTTTACACTGAAAATCCCTCATCCGATTGGTCCGAGCGAGATATTAGTAGAATTTGGTGATTTCACCATTTTGTCTCCGCTCCCTAGAAATGCGCATTCACATATCTACCCTGTGCTCCCAAACGAGGCAATAAGCGAGGCCAAATCGGCCAACCAAGTCAATTTTTCCCAGACCAGTCATGTGACTACTAGTCGACAAGTTGGTCATATTTTTGCAATTCCTCTCAATACCAATGCTTAGTCTACTTATATTTCACGTCTATGCTAACACAACCTGCGAGTTGTAAGCTGTACAGGTTCGATTCTTGTAACATACCCTAAGTGTATTCCTCTTCTCTGTGTCAGGTCAAGATTGATCCAGGGCCTTCGACAATAACTCTTTGTGTTGCTCCAATGCACCGTAAATTCAGCTACCTAACAACCTCGTCATTTTGAAACACGGTCAGAGGATGAAGTCAACACCTAAGCTGGCAACCCACTCTCCAAAACTTTCACATCACGCCAACATGAGGACATTTGAGGCCACGACAGATTTAACGTGCTTATCCGCTACTCTTCCAACCGGGCTAAGGAGGCTCCTCATGTCTGTGGATTTACCAGTGCAAGGTACTTTCAGGTACTAACAGGGCCCTGGTAGCTAAGTTGGAAGAGTATCGGATTAGTAACCGGAGGGCTGTGAATTCGAATCTCGATCCAACAAAAGACTGTCGTGTACGTAGGGGCTGGTGCCGGTTACATCTGTCGTGACCTCAAATGTCCTCCCGTTGGCGTGGTGTGGAAGTTTGGAGAGTGGGGTGACAACTCAGGTGTTGCCTCGTCATCTGACCGTGGTTGAAAATTACAAGGCATTGTCCTTGAACCTTTCTCTTGGGGATTGATCATGAACCGTCGCCAACAGCCCGTTGTGTTGCTCCAGTGTGGCGTTAATTCACCTACCTACCAGGTACTTGTAGGCAGTCATTATTTCAATTCAGTCCGTTTTTGTTTATAATGTTAAATCCGCATTTATGGACATTTTAGTAATAAAGTAATGTTCTTATTGTAATAAAAACAGCTTAACATGTACAGGTTTCTATATGTCATACGATTTTGGTTGCATGACGCAAAATTATGGCTCACCGAGATATCGGAAAATTCCCGAGAAGCCTCTTAGACCTTTCAATAGAAAAAATATGTTTTTCTTTTCATTAAGGTTAATATTAATCTTTCATTAATTTCATTAAATTTAATCTTATTCTTTTCATTAGGATTACGTTAAAGCATAAACGCATTTTTCTCCTGTTGAGAATTTTTGACATTCTTCTGATTTCAATATTTCCCCTGCGCACACACACACACATCTGGTTTTTATTGATTTATATGATTTTATTTGGATAACCTTGCAATCTGTTGCATATATGTAAGGCTAATAGGAAAATTATCATGCTTCCAAATTATGAAATTTTGTTTTGAAACGTTGCTGATCGTATACTTTTTTACAAAATTTTAGGTTTTGGTGAAACATTTTTTGCTTTACAATTAAGGTACACTTACCAAATGGAGCTACACAAAGTCTAATGCTAATCAAAATTTTGTTAATACATGACAAATTAATGTGCTAGGAGCCTATCAATTTTTGCTAAATTATCAAAAATTTGACCATGTTTTATGAAATAACTTCCGAATGACTTAATTTTTTTTAATCAAACTTTGTATATAGGCTTTTTAGTTGAAAACAGTTTGTTCACGTTTCTAACTATCGGATAATAACTGCAAAAGTTTCTTTTGAAAGACCACTGTCCCCTTTGAGATAACCTTCGGAACAAAATATAAAACTAACATTTGAAATCAAAATAAGTTTTCATGATAATGCAAATGTGCATTCGCTGAATATTCAAATTCTCTTCGTACGCTTAGCCAACAAACAGGTGTTGACCTCGTCATCTGACCGTGGTTCCAAATTACGAGGCGTTGTCCTTGATCTTTCCCCTAGAGATTGATCCCGGACCGTGGCTAATAGCCCGTTGTATTCCTCCAGTGAAACGTTAATTAACTACCTACCTGCCAAAAAAGCTCGCGCTTTTCAAATTCTTTCCCCAAAAAATTCAGTTCAAGCCTCATGTACAATAAAATGCGAAACTGTCGGCGAAACCTGTTATGTGAAAGCTCTGTTATCGTAACAGACAGCAATGAAATGTGATCACAATCGTGATACGGGAGTAGAATTATTTGATGTGATTAAGGAAATGGGCGTGTAAATTAAGTGATCGTGATAAGAGAGGGAAGGATCATGTCAACTGAGGGTTTTGTTGCACAATGGAATGTTTTGGAATGGGAAACAAGTTGCAGAAACGGTCTTGATGTGTTTCATCAACCGTGTCAAGGTAAAGATCAAAATTTGAAACACACATTGTCTTCACATACTAAATAGTTTTGTCATAATAATGCTGTAAGAAAGGTTGGTTGGTTTTATGGCACATAGGCTATATTATGGCCAAAGTGCACCAAACACAAGACGGACAGAGTCAAGTCATGGACATACAGTAGAATCTCCCTTATCCGATATAAACGGGCCGGCAGAACATCGGACAAGCGTAAATGTCAGATAACAGGGAGGCATTAAGAAATAACCTAATAAACGTCAAACTACCTTATAATTTTATAAATTAAGCACCTAAACATCACGTTTTACGACAAATCAACATAAAAACCAATTCAATACAAAGTAACGTTATTTATTAATTTATTTACATATTAACACCAAAACATCGTACCGTATTGAAACGTTTTGAAATTGTATTGTAGTTAACGTTAAAAATTGACTACAAATAAATATAGAATTGCATAAAATGAATTTACAGTAACAGCATTATCAGAAGTTAAATCCCTAAAAATTTCAGTCCTGTGATGATTTAAAAAAATTGTGATCCTAGTCTGCTTTCCCGACGATTCCCGTTTCTTCGCTGCCAAGTCTCGCCATCTTTGCAGCATCATTATGTCAATCCCCATAGCTTTTTGTTGTTCAACGTATTTCATGGCGGTTTCTAGAGCCTTAACTCCATCGTTATGCGAGATTCTGAGAGGCTCAACAATTGATGCTTGATCATCAATTTCGTTGCCATCGCTATTGACAAGAGTTGCGTTAAAATGCCTCACGCTCGCAAACAAGCGTCACACTTTTCTCGTCGCCGATATATGCGGTTTATTTTGGAGGCGTCGGATAAGATGGAATGTCGGATGAGCGAAGGTCGGTTAAACGAGACTCTACTGTATACACGAAGGAAAGTTTTGATGACACACAAGAGATAAATACACCCAGGGTAAAGTGAGTAACAAGCAATTGAGTCTGACGCAATACTTCATAACCAAAAGCAAAAACACTATAGACTCAATAAGTGTGTCTAATAATTAAATCTGATGCCATAAGCCATAATTACAAACAAAGGAATCAAATTCTGCGTGAAAATAAAGTGCAATTTGTACTATATTTTCAAATTCATTAACATGTGTACAAGAGAGAACAATTGTTATATATATATATACATATACCACGTATGCGGTCCTTTGTTTCATGCGCATGGTTTTCGTGGACGGGCTAGTTAAACGTCATCCCGACAGGAACATTTTACATGTGCGTCCGCGAATTCATGAGAGATCAACCCAGTGACATTAAGTATCAGCCGATATGTCTCCTAGTGATAAGCCTCTTGGGTAAATTTGTGTGGCAAACACCTAGCACCTCGCCCAGGACTATAAAAACTGTCCAGGCTTCAGAACCAAGACAGGGCGCGTAGGTTCGATTAAGTTTAAAAACTTGTGACGATCACCGAATCAAAACATAGTTGCCTAAGTAGAAATTTCTCTTTCAAGCCCTACAAACTTAAACCAGGTTACAAAATAGTAGGACGAACAGATAGAGGAAAAGCTCTATCCGTCCCACGTTTTAAAAAAACACCTGTAATGTAAAGTTGACCTGAATGGCACCTACCACCGGTCACACAAGATCACAGAAAGAAAGCTTTGTTAATATCAATGGTCGGCTGGTAATGTTCGAAGTTCAGTTTTCCCACCCTGGGAAAAGCGATTCTCGCATGCACTAGTAGGGACCTCTGCCAACAACTCCTTTGGGGCTTTTCCTATGTCCAGTATGACTCCTGCTTGTCCAGACGGAAGCGCTCCCAATTAAGGGGGCACAGTACCTTTAAAACCTTAAAAAATCGATTTTCCAATTTTGATCTATTTAGATAGTTTGAAATGTTCTGATTCTGGTAAAAAAACCGCATGAAAAAATTCGCATTCGTTCGTTCGTAATAAGGATTTTTCGAACACACCTATTTTTATTTTCAGCTGTTCGTTTGTTTGCGTTTCTTAGTTTTGGTTTGGAATTATGCTATTAATTTTTGGAATTGTGCTATTTATTTTTTCGAAAGTTTTAATAATGATATTTTTACAGTAACAAATATAAGCAGAATATGTACTACTCAACTCTTTCATTTCACAAATCTATTTTGTTTACTTGAACGCTCGTGAATATTTTTTGCTGTGGTAACTTATTGCTTTTTTCAAAGAATTCTTTGGAATTATTTGCTTTTATTTATATAAAAGTTCTTGATACGAAATTCTGGAATGGAGAAGAGGTTATCTGGACAAAGGCCTAAGAAAAGGAAGAAGGTGTTTTTTGGTAATCAGTATCAAAACGTGAAAGATCAGGGTAATTCAATGTCCAACGAATCTGTACCACTCAACGAATCTGCATCTGCTCGTAAGTTGAAAGATACTGTTTAAAATTCTGACAATGAGTTCAGAGGTTACACAGTAATTGATACAGATTTAGTGTTTTCTGCTTTGTCAGAATGTTTGTACTGCACTGCTTGCCACAGTAAAGTGTAAATAAACTGAAACAGTTTATGGTCTGTCATCAAAAATTGTTGTTTCGTGCAGTAACTGGAGAAATTTCTTCTCAAAGAAATTCGAAGTATGTTGGAGAAACGAAAAACATTTCTGAAGTGAACAGAAGGTTTGTCTATGCTATGCGCAGCATAGGACAAGGCCTTGCTGGCTGCAAAACCTTTTGCGGCCTGATGGATTTCCTACAGTCACTCAAAAATCATATGACAGAATTGTAGAAGATATCAATACAGCAGCATCGCTCGTTGCCCAAACCAGCATGAAGACTGTTGTGGATGAAGAAGTTCGAATGACAGATTCTTCTGATTTGACAGTTAGCGGTGACGGCACCTGGAAAACTAGGGGACATTCCTCTCTAGTTGGTGTGTGTTCTGTAATTGGAAGTGAAACAGGGAGGGTTTTAGATGCTGCAGTTCTGTCGTCTTTCTGCAAAGGGTGTGATTCATGGCAAAACCCTAAAACTGGGCCTCGCTACCTTCAGTGGCAGAAAGAACACAGTAAAGTGGGTGTAAAAACCATTGCGGGTCTGCTGCAAAGATGGAGGTGAATGGAATGGTCGATATTTTCAAACGTTCTGTCACCAAAAATGCAGTTCGATACAACAATTATATTGGTGATGGTGACTGTAAAACTTTCACTGCCATCACCAATTGCGTACCTTATGGTGACACACCATTGCAAAAAACAGAGTGTGTTGGTCAGATTCAAAAAAGGATGGGGACGAGGTTAAGAAAATTAAAACAGGACCTTCGAGGAAAAAAATTGCCCGATAGAAAGCCACCAAGCGGGAAAGGCCGGCTCACTGATACAGTTATTGATCAGTTCACCACATATTATGGTAATGCTATCAGAAGCAATTCTGACAATGTTAGGGCCATGCAGAAAGTCATATGGGCTATATGGTACCATAAACGCTCTACTGATACTGAGGCAACCCATGACTTTTGCCCAGAAGGATTAGAAGAATCATGGTGCACATTTCAAAAAGCTCGAGCAGAAGGAAATGTCTTTCATCATGAACATTCTTTGCCACCTGCGGTTATGGACTGTGTTAAAATTATCTTCAGAGATTTATCCCAGCCTGAATTATTGAGGGGATGTTTAGGGGGTAAAACTCAAAACACGAATGAGTCGTTGAACTTTCTGATTTGGAAGTTTTGCCCTAAAACTTCCAATGCAGGACGCAATATTGTCAATATTGCTGTTCATCAAGCTATGAGTGTTTACAATGAGGGGCAAAATGCCCATTTAAAAATATTAAGAGAACTTAAAATAATTCCTGGGGCAAATGCTGAGCAAGCAGCTGCAGCGAATGATATGAAGAGTATGAGGTTTTCAAATATTCGAGCTCTCGAAAGTACGTTAGAAGCTCGGAGAGCTAAACGAAGAGCAAAAAATCTAATTTTGAGACAACTCTGGAAAAAGAAGGAGTTTTGTATGCTTCTGGGGGTTTTAATTTTAAATGTATTTCAATTCCATTCTAAAAATAACTATTTCAACTTTAATTGCATTTATCTCAGAATGGTAATTTTCAAGCTTGCGCGCACTATAACTCTACAACTAATGAACGTAGACTCCTGAAATTTTGAATGACAATAGATTATCAAAAGGGCTTTAAAATGAAACCACAATTTTACTCAAAAGCTAAAAATATATTAAAATTTTTTTATATAGTATGAATGAAAATTTGGAAAAATTAATGAAATGAAATATTAATTGATTATGTTATATTTATATGTTACTTAACTACTATTTTTTGGTTTTAATTTAAAATAAAAGCATTGTGTGTGTTATTCATATCAGCCATTAGTTTTATAGAAAATGCACAGGATGACTCAGAATGATGCGCGCAAGTTATGCTTGTAAAAAAGTATGTTAAAAATGACCTTATATAAATTCTAGTAAAATATTGCTTAATTTTTAAAAATCAAACCAATTTTTCTGCTTTGTGTAGTATAAAGTATAAATAAACCCTGCAAAAAATTTCATTATGATACACAAAACCTTTGGTGATACAGTTTATCGAAATTAGTCTATTTTACCTGCTGATTTGTATGCTTAAAGGTACTATGCCCCCTTAAGTAGCTCTCGTGTAACATAAAATAACAGACAAACCAAATCATGCCTATTCACTCGAATGCTTCAGTTTTGCCAATAAAGATAAATAAAAATCATCAAAATTCTAGCACTGTAACAAACGAACTACTTAAACTTTGATTGATCTGTAGCAGGTGCGGGACCGACGCGACGCTGACTGAGGAACAATAAACCTCCCTGTCAGTGGAACTTTCAAATTAAAGACTTGAGTTCCGATCGTCGTCTGCGATACTTGAATCAAACCGTCAACTCTCCCCAAGATGTGCTTTTCGTTAGCGTTCGTATTTGTTTGTGAGTTTTTGTGTTTAACCCTTCTGGTGGTTTTCTCAACGAGGTGTCGTGTCATTAGCAAAACTGACCAGATCTTGTTAGAGGAGATATTTCATCATTAGAAGTAAAAACGATCACGCGAGAGAGAGATCATTAGATGAAAACTGACCAGAACTTGATGCAGTCATCATAAAATAAATCGGCAATATCTTGATGACAAGATATCTCGTCGTAAGCAAAATTGGTCAGATCTTGATGACAAGATATCTCGTCGTAAGCAAAATTGGTCAGATCTTCATGGACGAGATATCTGGAGGGACTTGTGTAATTTGATTCGCAGTCCGATTTAGCGGTTCATTCGTTGCAACTAGGTAGACAATAAATAAAAAACACTTACGTGCTAATGCTGAATGGGTCCATACCGAAGCATCTCTCGTAGAAATCAATGACGCTTTTGGAATGGCCGGGAAAGCACGCTAGCGTAAAGTGATCAATGTGGGAGATCTCCAAGCCATTGGTTTCTTCAAAGTCCTGAACCCTTTCAAATCCAACCAAAAAGGCACCGTTGTAATCATCTGTGTTGATTAGAGTATGGATCACATTCCCGCAAATCGATTTGACTATGGAACAACGGATTTGGCCATCCGCATCTGATAGACACATTGGTCTCTGGAGCACAACACCGCCACTTTTCTTAACCCGGTTGGTTAGTAAATCGACATCGTTCACCGAGAAAGCGACGTTGAAGACACTGTCGATCTCGTGGTGGGGCTTTGACTGGCAGCAAAATATCACTGGTAGACCCCCATGGTCCGCCTCACTGACCCTCTGATTGTCTCTCTCCTCTGTGTGTCCTTTCCTTTCGTTCACCACTAAGAAGACCCCTCCTAATTTTAAGCACAGTTGTTTGCAGATGGAATTCTCCCGAGTTGCATACAGTGCGAATCCAAATTTCTGTAATCGCCCCAGGGTATCTTGTGAATCGTGGACGCAAAGTTGAACATGATGAATGACAGGGTCAGGCATTTCAGGCACAAATCTGTAATAAAAAATAGTCATCAAACACGAATATGCTCTTTAACCACTTAAAGCACGAGTTTTTTTCGGAAAAACTGGTAAAAAATGATCGAGTTTTTTTTGACAGAAAATGAATATATATATATATATATATATATATAGGTATAGTGTAAGTTATTTTTTGCGATTTCAGTTGCAGGGGGTGGGGTAAAAGTTATAAAAAAATTATTATACAAACAAAATGTAAACGATTTGATTACATGTTTATTTTGAATTTCAAAATATTAATAATAATAAAATATTAACTTCAGATTCACTTCCATCACTCAAGAGATCATCACTTTCATCGCTGAAACTTTCTGATAAATTGGCATATTCAAAATCGTCAGAGTCGCTCATTATCAGATAACTTTTTCTAAACAAGTTACAAAAACACTTAGTAAAAATTAATTTATGGTTAACTGTTTACTTTTATGATATTTAACGTAATAAAAATGGATATATTACCTTTTAGACACCTAACAACTGCTTCATAACAAAGAATTCCTAACAAACTTATAGCTAATCATCAAAATGCACCACTTGGTTTACACAAGAAAAATTGTGCATAGTGGTGCCATCTACGGTAAATAAATTTAATATCCATCTATAAATAAGTGGTAAATCATCTATGATAAATAAGTTTATGCCATCTTTGGTATAAGTTTAATCTAGACTATCTATTTTTACTAGAACGAAAGAGCGCCCGTGTGAGACACGGGCATGTGCAAATTTGCCGGTAACTTTCGCCCGTGTCAAACACGGGTAAATGCGTTAAGTGGTTAAGTTAAAATGCTATACACACATTTTATGCACAAATCAGGAACATAGAGCCATCAAAAATGAACATGATCCTGAAGTTGGAATGCGATATACACATATATTAGAGATAAATCTGCTACAAAAGCCATTAAAAACGAATATGATCAAGTTAAATGCTATACACACATAATTTAGGCACAAATCTGGAACATAGAGCCATCAAAAACGAATATGTTCCTGAAATTAAAAAGCTATATACAATCTTAGGCACAAATCTGCAACGCGAAAAGCCATTAAAACGAATATACTCTTCAAGTTAAAATGCTATAAACACATATTTTAGGCACAAATCTGGAACATATAGCCATTTCTGTTTAGGTATTTGCTTACTACTGTTGTTTTAGTAATTACACTTATAATAAATTAATATTATATCCAAAAAATTTGTAAATCAATGTGTTAAAGTATACAATTCGAAACGCAAAATTGAGGGTGTACTTTAAATCTGTCGTGGCCTCAAATGTCCTAAAGTTGGCGTGGTGTGGAAGTTTGTTGAGTGGAGTGCCAGCTCTGGTGTTGACCTCGTCATCTGACCGTGGTTCAAAATTACGAGGTGTTGTCCTCGAATCTTTCCCTTCGAGGTTGATCCCGGACCGTTACCAATAGCACGTTGTGTTGCTCCAGTGCGACGTTAATTAACTACCACCACCGCCGTTTAATTTAAGAATGCTTGATTTTAGCTATGGAGCTGAATAATAATGCTGCAACATTTGCTGACATGCATTCTTTGTCAAAAAAATTTTGTGATGCACCCGATCAATCTTTAACCCTTTGTGGGGCTTACACGCATAATTCCACTCCACAGTCTGCAGTCTTCCCTGTACGACTTCTAAGCAGCATTGACCTCTTGCCCAATAGAATGTTTTCAAAGGGTTCTATTCTAAAGAAAGGTGGAAATGGGATCTTTCCAAAGGATTCTATTCTAAGGAAAGGATGAATACAAACTATTCAAAGGATTTTATTCTAAGAGAAAGAGTAATATAATCTTTCCAATTATTCTAATTTAGGGAAATGAGTAATATAATCTCTCCAAAGGATTCTATTCTAAGGAAAGGAGAAATAAATCTATCCAAAGGACTACATTCTAAGTTAAAGAGGGAAAAAAAAGTTTACATAGGATTCTATTCTAAGGGAAGGAGGAATAAAATCTTTCCAAATGGTTCTATTCTAAGGAAGGAGTGGAATGTCTCCAAAGGATTCTATTCTAAGGAAAAGAGTGAAAAAATGTTTCCAAAGGATTCTAATCTAAGGAAAGGAGAATAAAATATTTCCAAAGGATTCTATTCTAAGGAATTCTATTCTTTCCTTTGAATATTTCAAAGATCTCCCTTCCTGATGCCAGTAGTGTCATGTTCGATTCCTCTCTAGTTGTATTTCTCTCTCTTGTGTCTTTAAACTTGCGTTTGGCGCAACTTGTCCATTACTGGACCTTGCGCCATTAAAATTAAACCAACCAACCTCTTCCGTGTCTCTAAAACTTTCATTTTATGTCTTTGTCCATTACTTGACGTTGTCTTGTATTTGACTCAGCTTGATCAAATATAGCCCTTGCGCCATAGAAACCCAACCAAGCACAAAATGTCAACCAAAAGATTATATTTCCGTAAATTTGGTATTGGTCCGTATTGCTGAATTCATGGCATCATTTAGACGGAACTGAATAAATTAAAATGGTATATTTTACTTTCAATATTTCAAAGACTTTGAGGTCCTTTTTTGGCGCAGCTTGGCCAAATATGACCCTGGTGCCATGAAAAAAACAACCAACCAGGCAACCTGATTTCAGTGGATGGTTACATTTCCCGAGCAAGCCAGTCCGTTTCTGATTTTACGTTCGTTACCTTTGATTCTGGCCAAATATGACCTTTGCGCCATGAAAAAGCCCAACCAATCAGCCAACCTGATGCCAGTGGATGGTTATATTTCCCAAGAGTATCATCCAAACCAGTCCGTTTCTGATTACATCAGAGGTATATGTTCATTACAATCATAACTTGGCGGAGTACGTTAACTCTCCAAGTGATTTTGACGAATTATCTCGTCCATCAAGATCTGAGGAATTTTGCTAATGACGAGATATCTCGTCATCAAGATATTGCCAGTTTTTCGGGATGGCGAGATCAATATGTGGTCAGTTTTCTTCTAATGACGAGATACCTCGTCAATCAAGGTCTTGTCAGTTTTGCTAATGCGAGATACAATCACCAGGAGGGTTAATACCACCAGCGGGCCACCAATGGCTCACGGACTACTGGTTGAAGTCCCTCGAGCCTAAAAGATCCTCCTCCCCTAGCCTGATTAGACAGATATAAGCCGCACATTGAGAATACGATGTTCGTTCCTAAATAATAAAAAATCCATAGCAAAGTACATTCTAAACAAATAAACAAGTGGATGTCTTACTTCCTTCTTCATGTATCACTGATCTCAAACAAATGAAAAGCAATGACCATCCGTCTTACCTGTCTTCCTCGACCAGGTGAAAGCCAGAGATTAAAATGGAAAAGTATCCAAACTTACTTTTAACAACTTATTTTAAAGCGGGTAACTAATTCCCCTTCAGACTTAGGGTTAATAAAAATGTATAAAGAAATTTATGCACTACCAGTTGCAAATTTGCTTGGTTCAAGAGCACCATTTTACCAAGCGATTGAAATCAAAGTACTCTGAAAAACATTGAGATAAAAGTAATAAAAATGTATAACAAAATTTATGTAGGTTGCAAATTTGCTTGGTTCAAGAGCAGCGATTTAAACCAAAGTACTCTGAAAAATACTGAGATAAATATAACTTAATAAAAAATGCATAACAAAATTTATGCAGTACTAGTTGCAAGTTTGCATAAGTCAAGAGCAGCATAATGTCAATTTTGCAAGTTTTCTATAAAACCCGATTCCGTAATTTTTAATACAGCGTACAAAATATACTTTCCAATGTTTTCATACTTTCATAATCTATTGGCAAAACATTGGCATTTTTCTATAACTTTCTTAACTTTGAAGTGATTTGTGGACACATCTCAAAATCAGCTAATTGGATTTGGACATTGTCCCCTTTTCTACCAAGATATAGATTTAAATATGTATCTTTGTATCACGCACTCAACCTATGAAGTATAAATTCTCTCATAAAAGTTTCAGATTCAAGCATCTCTAGATTTCTACTTTAAATACAGTCGTCAATTTCAGTTTCCAAGAAAATATTTTCTGCACAAGCCATATAAGAACACATCTCACCGAAACATGAAAACACAAATTTCTTTTATTATTAAAAGAATGTTACTCGAATAGAGTTACTTGTGAAACTCACTGGGAAAATCTCACCTACTCTTTCTCACAGTAAAGATAAAACAGATAAACACTCTTTAAGAACTGGTTGTGATAATATTTTAAGCAAACCACTCGACTCAAATGGGACAATTCTAACAAGTAAAGATGGAAGTATGTAGTCAAACATTATATCTTATCTTTAAAACCCAGCACATCTCACCGATGCTTGAAAACACGAAGACTCTTATAAAAAAAAGAATATTATTCGAATAACAGTATCTTCTGAAACTCACTGGAAAAATCACTTTCTCACAGTGCAAATAAAACAGATAGACTTTAAGAACTAGTTGTGCGAATATTTTAAGTAAACCACTTGACTCAGTGATAATGATAACAAGTAAAAATGGAAGTATTCAGTCAAACATCTTATACTTCTCTTTAAAACACAGCATGTTCAAGCTTCAATTTCATTTTCAAAGAAAATATTTTCTGCACACGTCATATAAGAAATCGTCTCACCTAAGCATGAAAACACGAAGATTCTTTATTATTAAAAGACTATTACTCGAATACAGTATCTTGTGAAACTCACTGGAAAAATCACTACTCTTTCTCACAGTAGAGATAAAACAGGTAAACGCTATCTAAGAACTGGTTGTAAGAATGTTTAAGTAAGCCAATCGACTCAAAGTGACAATGCTAACAAGTAAAGATGGAAGTAACCAGTCAAACATTAGATTACCTTGTGAAACTCACTGGAAAAGTAACTACTCTTTCTCACAGTCAAGATAAAACAAACTATTTAAGAACTGATTGTGAGAATGTTTAAGTAAACCAATTGACTCAAAGTGACAATGGCAACAAGTAAAGATGGAAGTATGCAGTCAAACATTAGATGCTTATGTTTAAAACAAATCAAATTCTTACCCGGTAGACGGAACGTGAAAAAGTCCGAATTTCTCGAAGATTTTCTCGAGACACTTTGACGAGAAGGAACTCCTGTCCAGTAATGACTACTTGCCGCCGAAAAAAAATTCTACTTCACTTGACACTTGCGACCAGAGGTGTCGAGACATGGGGGAAAGTGTTTTCCACTAATTTCATTGGTCCTTTGCTGGAGGTTTCAACAACTTTTCTCCTTGGATAACCTCAATCGGAATGACCTCATAATGCAGGGGGACAGATCTCCCTGACCTAGTACTACAATAAGTTTTGAGAATTATTCGTGCTGTGCATAGACGATGAGTCGTGTTGGCGACATAGGCATGCCAAGCTCTAGATGGTATCTGCGAAGTCTACTCCACGCAGATTCGGCGATCGCCTTTTGTTTCGAAGGGTGACAGCGGCATGGAGGTGAGGGTATTTATTGCACTCTTTTAGAGACGGACTGGCTTGAACGATCGCTCGAGTTGTTTGGTCGGGTTTCACGGCACAAGGGCCATATTTGGCCAAGCTGCGCCAAACAACGTTAAGTAAATGGACACATACACAAGGAAAGCTTTAATGATACAGAAAAGAAAAATATATCCAGTAAGCAATCGAACCTAATGAATGATCGCTCGATTTCCCTGTGGGCGCTCTAAACGTCACTGCACTTTTTCAATCACATTTCTGCAGCAAAAATAATGACCCTAGAGTGATAAACCAAACTTTCAATTACACTCTGTGCTGATTGAGGATTTTGACTTATTTAATCTCCTAGTGGTTGTCTTGACGAGGTATTTCGCCATTAGCAAAGCTGACCAGATCTTGAACTCTTCATCATAAAAAAAGTCGGCAATATCTTGATAAAGAGATACCTAGTCATTAGCAAAACTGGTCAGATTTTGATGGACGAGATATCTCGTGGAAACCACTTGAGGGATAATATCTCTGTTATAGCTATCAATTCTTTAAGGTGGCCTACAGCACAAGAAATTAATTTAGAGCGAGAAACCATAATCAAACTTTCAATCACATGCTCTGCATTGATTGAGGATTTCGGTATTAATCTCTGTTATAACTATCAATTTCTCAGGTTGGCTTTCAGCAAAAAATAACCGGAGCGAGGTTGGTTGGGTTTTTGTGGTGTAAGGTCTAATAACGGACAAGCTGCGCCAAGCGAAAGATAAAATATTAAAATTAAACCGTAGAGAGTAAAAATGTTTGATGATTCCCCGCCAACTCGTTATCACTGCTATAGCTTTCGGTACGGAACGAAAAACTTGAACCAGAATTCGCGCTAAGGACGCATTGTGGAAGCGCCTTGTTTACATTTCAACATATCACCTAATTTAAAGAAGACTTGTCCGAAACCTCGTGACCCAAGGGCCAACTTGCCGGAGCCGGACTATTCTTTATGAAACATCGTTCTTATTAAACAATCACTGTTTCCGAATATAATATTTATAAAAAATGCAGTTGCATCTGAAATTAGTTTTTATTCCCAATTAATATGACCTTATTATGCTATAACAACAGTTTTATTCCTAACAGTTACATTCTTAATTTCTGAAGTTTTATTCTTAACTAATGTGTCACGTTGCCGTGGTGTGGAAGTTTGGAGAGTGGGCTGTCAATTCAGGTGTGTTTTATTCCTAACTAATGTGTCAGGATTTTCATCTGACCACGATTCAAAATTACGTGTTGTTGTCCTCGGATCTTTCCCTTCGGGATGTATCCCGGACCATCGCCAATAGCCCGTTGTGTTGCTCCAGTACGACCTTAATTAAATACCTAACTAATGTGACCTTATAATGTTGTAAGAACTAATATACACTTTTATTCCCAACTCATATGATCTTATAATGTTACAGTAACTTATATCCAGTTTTATTTCTAACTAATGTGACCGTATTAATGCTATAATAACTAATCTGTAGTTTTATTCCTAACTATTGTGACCTTATAATGTTATAACTAATACACAATTTTACTCCTAACTTAATGTGACCTTATAATGCCATAATAACTAATCTACAGTTTTATTCCTAATGTGACCTAAAATGCTATAACTAATATGCAGTTTTATTTCCAACTAATATGAGGATCATGATAGCCCGATTGAAAAAGTAGTGGATTAGCAACCGGAGGGTTCCGACTTCCTACCAAAACACGTTGTGTACATGGAGGCTGTGGCACGTTAATTCTGTCGTGACTTCAAATGTCCTCACGTTGGCGTGGTGAGGAGGTTTGGAGAGTGGGGTCCCAGCTCGGGTGTTGACCTCGTCATAATTCATTGGATTGGGACTCGCAACCCTCCGATTGCTAGTCTGTTACTCTTCCAATCGGACTACCATGGCTCCACCTACCTTGAGATCAAGCCATATCTTTACTAGATGCAGCACAACCAAAAGGTTTCCCTTTGTACGCACATGACAAATGCAAAATTGACCGAAAGCATGTGTATATTTTCGACTCAAGTGAAGCCTACCAAATTTTGCATTGATAAAAATATTGATTGTGAAAGTTTTTCTGCGTAAACATAAACAAACTTGCAGAAGACGAAGAAAACTTCCGATTGTGAATTAATTGGCTTTTCTGCCCTTTTAACGATGCGGTAACTTCCATTAACATTAAATTATATATGTGAAACAACGTAGACCTCATGGAGCAGCCACTTTCAAAACATATGAACCCTTAGCATGTTTTCAGATAAAAAAAGGAAACTAACAAAATTTATGATTAATTCTATAATAGAGGTTCTGATATCGTGAAATGATTCGAATGAATTCATCACATTTAGCTTGGATAATAAATTGACTGCGAAAGTTTTTCAATGTTAACATAAACGTCTCCCCGGAAAGCGAAAAAACTTCCAGTTCTAAACTAATTTGATTTTGCACCGCTTTTGTGATGTTATGCGTTAATTTCTTTCGACACGAATGTTTCGTGTTAATTAGAGCAGACTTCTCATGGAGCAGCCATTTACACCACATGAACTTAGCATGTTTACCGATAAAAAAGGAAAGTGAGCATAAAATTATAAATGGAAATTAATTCTACAATCTAGGTGCTTATATCGTCAAATGATTCAAGTGAACCCCCCAAATTTTGCATGCATATAACTAGTGACGGGAGTGTTTCTGTGTAAAAATAAACTCCAGTAAGATGAAGATAACTTCCGATTGTGAGCAAATATAGTTTCTGCAGTTTTGACGATGCGATAACTTCCATCAAAACTAAAGTATACATGTGAAACAAAGCAGATATCCAAGAGGACTTTTCAATGTAAACATAAACTTCCTCCCGGAATACGAAAAACTTCCAGTTCTAAACTAATTTGATTTTCCGCCGTTTTAGTGATGTTATGCGTTAATTTCTTTCGACACAAGTTATTCGTTTGAAGTAGAGCAGATTTCATGGAGCAGCTATTTTCATCACTTGTACTGTGCATTGCTTTCAGACAAAAAAGGAAAACTAACAAAATTATAAATTTCTAATTCTTCCGTGTCAAGGCAAAATGGCGATTTCTCTGAATCTTAATTCGAATATTTCCCTTTCTCGTAAATATTCAGGAACAGAAGCATACTAGAAAATTGTAATTTACGTTCGTAGATGAATTTAGTTTTGATTTTAGGTATATTATTTTTTAAATTATAATGATGCATTTAACTCCTTTGAACCCATCCTTTCCCTTGGGGATTGAACCCGAACCGTCGCCAATAGCCCATTGTGTTTCTCCAGTGCTACGTTAATTAAAATACCTACGAACCTTTCAACCCATCAAAATTCAGACATGATCCCTTTTACCTTGACACGGAAGAACTAATTCTACAATCGAGGTGCTGATATCGTCAAATGATTCGAATCAGGCTTCCGAATTTCCCTGAGTAAAATCAGTTTCTTCAACAAAACCGGAATATTTCACTTCCACTGAATCACCTCACCGACCGTTATTACAGAAAGTTCCGCAAAGCTTGAACCTCACCGCGCGCGCGCGAATGTACTATTAATACCTTGGAGGCAGAGAGAGGGAAAGAAACTGCAATCTCGTGTGCTGCAGAAGTTGCTCGATGACATTAAGCGGACACGGCTTAATGCTTTTGAACCCAGGGACTGCGTTACGGGGGGACGCGAAAAGACTAGAATTCACCTCCAGCGTGATTACTCGAATGCATCGCCTTCTGAATAATTTACTTCACTTCATTTTCAAGAAGAAAACAAAAAGAACCCGAAGCACTCACGCAATGGACGAGGAGCCAGAGCTGTAAATCCTGCCTGCAAACTGTGAAGAAATCCGTAAACCAAAAAAGAGATGAATTTCGTCCTCAGCCTAACCTTGAACTATATGTCGTACGAAAGGCTTGGCGATAGAGCGGATGAGACCTTTAAACAAATATGAGCAAAAGGGAAGGATATCTGGTCCTCTGATGCCATATTTGCGAGGTCGACTTCTTAACTGAAGTTTATGGTTTTCAAGAAGGAATTTGGGGGAAGTAATGCTACTGCGTTTCAGCGATATCTTACGAAAGTTGGTAGACGAATTTGCAGAATTTCTATTTTATGGCCTGGATCTGGTATAGGTATGGAACGGGTCTTTCAAAACAAACTTTTCCAGTTATAATCCCGGGTCCGGTTGAAAGAGTAACTGATTAGTAACCGGAGGGTTGCGAGTTCGAATCCAATCAAAGATCGTCATGTGCAAAGGGGTTGGTGCACGTTAAAACTGTCGTGGCCTCAAATGGCGTGGTGTGGAAGTTTGGAGAGTGGGGTGCCAGCTCAGGTGTTGTTCTCGTCATCTGACCGTGGCTCTAAATTACGAGGCGTTATCCTTGGATCTTTCCCTTGGGATTGATCCCGGACCGTCGTCAATAGCCCGTTGTGTTGCTCTAGTTATGACGTTAATTAAAATACCTACCTACCTACCAGTTTTTCCTATTGTTATAAAATTTGTACAGACTATTTGTTGTCCACTAGAACGATAGTACATGAAGTTTGGTCCAAAAATACTAAGTGTGGAAGTTCACCTTCCAAGTGGTTTCGACGAGATATCTCTTCCATTACAAGATCTGGTCAGTTTAGTTAATGACGAGATATCTCTTCCATCAAGATCTGGTCAGTTTAGTTAATGACGAGATATCTCTTCCGTCAAGATCTGACAAATTTAGTCAAGACATTGCGATTTTTTTATGGTGACGAGATTAAGATCTGATCAATTTTTTCCTAATGACGAGACGGCGAGATCTTGATCTACGAAATATTTCGTCCATCAAAATCTGATCAATTTTGCTAATGACGAGATACCTCTTCGAGACAATCACCAGAGGGTTAATACATAAAAGTGGTCTAAATTTTTGAAAATTTTGCAAACATTTATAGGTCCCATGCGTATTAATTGTCCATGTATTGCCATCATTTTAATTCACATAATAGTTTCTATTCATATAAATCAATTTAACTCAATTTGGCAAGAGTATCGCTCAATTATAAAGCTAAAAATTATTTTATTCAAGTCAAGCAATATATTAAGCCAAAATTTTAAAACTAGGAAAGCACGATAAATTTCTACTTGCATTTAGATTTATGCAATTTATAAGGATTATCCAAAAAATGTTTTGAGAAAATAGGGAAAAATATGTACAGGGGACAATTTTTCGTATTTTCAGAATATTGTCAAAAAATCACAATCGGAGAAAGATGAATTTTTGTAGCAGTCTTACTATACACATCTACTATTTTTTATGCTGTTGGCATATGTAGTTCCGCAATAAAAAATTATCGCAATTAAAAAAAAATTGATATCTACAGAGTATGATGGTAATTAAATTTTAACGTTAAAATAAAAAATTGATTTTTTGATCGAGTTTTGTAAAGTTAAAAATTATTTTATTCTAAAACACATTAAAAAACATTTTGCACAAAAATATGCGTCAAGTAGTATTTTAGACCAAAATTTCAAAACTAGGAAGCATGATGAATTTCCATTTGCATTTAGATATACGTACGTATACAACAGTTTATAAAGAGTATCCAAAAAGTGCTTTAAGAAAGTAGAGAAAAAAATAATGCATAGAGGACATTTTTAGAAGTCAGAAGAATGCTAAATAATCACAATCGGAGAAAAATACACTTTTGTAATTATTCTTACTATACGCATCAACAATGTTTTTGCTGATGGCGTATGTCACTCTGTCGAAAATGATCATAATTTAAAAACAATGATCATAATTTAAAAAATTGATATGTAGAGTTTGATGGTCTGCGATCTATCCCCAAGGGAAAGATTCGAGGACAACACCACGTAAATTTGAACGATGGTCAGATGACGAGGCAACACCTGAGCTGGCCCCCAGTCTCCAAACTTCCACACCATGCCAACGTGAAGACATTTGAGGCCACGGCAGATTTAACGTGCACCAACCCCCGTGTTCTTTACGGTCTTTGGTTGGAACGAGTCTCAAACTCGCAACCTTCCGATTGCTCTAATCCGTTACTCTTCTAATCGGAAAATCTCACTTGGAGAAAGTTGCGTTTTTGTAGAGGACCTGTCATACTTATCTAATGTATGTTTTACGTTGTGGTCAATGTAATAAAATCGGAAAATATAATTGGAAAACTCTTTTGCTATCAAAATTTTGATATCAATTAATTCTTAAACTAAAAATAAAATCATCCAAGTTTGGATCAATTTTGGTCCACTGTCCCCTTAGGACTAACCTTTGTTTAAGCCTTTGTTTAACCCCTTCTTTAAACCTTTGTTCGGGCCGTGGTAGCCCAGTTTTAAGAGCAACGGATTTTTTAATTTTGGAAATTTTTCAATTTCTCAAAGGCCCATGAATTCTCACTTTTTAGAATTGAAGGGCTTCAGTAATATAGGGATAAGTCATGGAAATAGACTGATGCCCATTATATATATAATAAAGGGTCAGGTCAATGAAAAAATTAAAAACAATATTCAAGGGATCAAAAGGATTTTTGATATTTGGAATAACTGCTTAATACTCGAAAGTTTAATATAACCTCGCCCCTTGAATAGTGGACATGCCTTCATAATTTTGGAAATTTTTCAATTTCTCAAAGGCCCATGAATTCTCACTTTTTAGAATTGAAGGGCTTCAGTAATATAGGGATAAGTCATGGAAATAGACTGATGCCCATTATATATATAATAAAGGGTCAGATCAATGAAAAAATTAAAAATAATATTCAAGGGGATCAAAAGGATTTTTGATATTTGGAATAACTGCTTAATACTCGAAAGTTTAATATAACCTCGCCCCTTGAATAGTGGACATGCCTTCATAATTTTGGAAATTTTTCAATTTCTCAAAGGCCCATGAATTCTCACTTTTAGAATTGAAGGGCTTCAGTAATATAGGGATAAGCCATGGACATAGACTGATGGCCATTAATTAAGTGTCACGTGCAATATGGAAATTCACGAACGCGGAAGTTGATCTTTCTTGGCCAAAAAGCACTGACGGTAACAACAGACGTAAGAAATAGAAACGACCGATTGCTTGACCGTAATTGACATAGTTGGAGTCACGCGGCAGCACAAGATTGCTGAAATGTGATAAAAGCTGAAGCTGGTGTCGGATAAGTCAAAGATTTTTTAATGTAGGTAGATGGTTAATTAACGTTGCACTCAGGCAACACAACGGGCTATTGCCGACGGTCCGGGATCAATCCCGTAGGGAAAGATCCAGGACAACGCCTCGAAATTTTGAGCCACGGTCAAATGACGAGAACACCTTGGCTGGCTCTCTATTCTACGTGACGTGAGGACATTTGATGCCACGACAGATTTAACGTGTACCAGCCCGCGTGTACACGACGGTCTTTGGCTGGACCTAGTTTCGAACTCGTAACCCTCCGGTTGCTAATCAGTTGCTCTTCCAACTGGGCTTCCGCGGCCCCAATTTTTTAATGTGCTTAACTGTCTATGTTAGCTATTAGTTGCTATGGCGAGTGACACAATATCACTAAGAACGCATTTTCATAGCTGTCTATGTTAGTTATTAGTTGATGGCGAGTGACACAATATCACTAAGAACACATTTTCATAACTGTCTATGTTAGTTTTTAATTGCTATGGCGAGTGACACAATAGCACTAAGAACACATCTCGATGATTTTACGCTGGAAGAATTGCAGGGAATTTGGAAGGACGTTCAACGCGAGATATAGCCAATGAGTTCGGGAGTGGGTTAAAGCGTAGTCGCAAGGATGAGAAAACAATTTTCCGAAAATGGGTGCTGACAGATTTTACAGCAGTGGTCGACCACTCAAAACAGCCCCATCTGAAGATCGTTAAATGACAGTAACGGCGAAAGTATGTCGCCGCATAACTGCTGGAAGGTTTGGACGTGAGCTTCAGGCAAGCACGGGGACACTAATTTCATGCCAGACAGTATCCAGGGAATTCTAGACCCACCACCTCCCGGCTCGCCGAATAAGGCTTAGAGCCTTTTCATGGGAAGCGAGGAAACTTACACCACTGAACACGAAAGAGGAAAGCGAGCCACCCAGCCCAATCGGCGGGAAGCACATCCGACCCCTCACGTGCGCCCCAAGCACCAAGGGCATTACCATTTATTTATTCCAAAAACATTTACAAACAAGGCCAACAGGGCCAACAACAAAAGAGATCAATAGACGACCGGCGAACACTTCTCCGGTTTACAGGGGCGGTCAACATATCAGAACAAAAAAACAACAACAAATATAAATTAGAACACCAATTTAAAAGCTTTAAAACATGATATTTAAAATTTTAAAACAATGATTTGTGATATGACCAATGAATTAATCACTTAACGCATTTACCCGTGTTTGACACGGGCGAAAGTTACCGGCAAATTTGCACATGCCCGTGTCTCACACGGGCGCTCTTCCGTTCTAGTAAAAATAGATAGGCTAGATTAAACTTATACCAAAGATGGCATAAACTTATTTATCATAGATTATTTACCACTTATTTATAGATGGATATTAAACTTATTTACCGTAGATGGCACAACTATGCACCATTTTTCTTGTGTAAACCAAGTGGTGCATTTTGATGATTAGCTATAAGTTTGTAAGGAATTCTTTGTTATAAAGCAGTTGTTAGGTGTCTAAAAGGTAATATATCCATTTTTATTACGTTAAATATCATAAAAGTAAACAGTTAACCATAAATTAATTTTTACTAAGTGTTTTTGTAACTTGTTTAGAAAAAGTTATCTGATAATGAGCGACTGTGACGATTTTGAATATGCCAATTTATCAGAAAGTTTCAGCGATGAAAGTGATGATCTCTTGAGTGATGGAAGTGAATCTGAAGTTAATATTTTATTATTACCAATATTTTGAAATTCAAAATAAACATGTAATCAAATCGTTTACACTTTGTATAATAATTTTTTTATAACTTTTATCCCACCCCCCGCAACTGCAATCGCAAAAAATAACTTACACTATATCTATATATATATTAATTTTCCGTCAAAAAAAACTCGATCATTTTTTACCAGTTTCTCCGAAAAAAACTCGTGCTTTAAGTGGTTAAATATGATGAAAGGTGAATAGAAAATCAAATGTGGAATATTCCACATGAAAATAATAATAATAAATATAAAGAAAAATGTACATAAAGTGAATTATTTAAAACAATTTTAAAAAAGACATAAGTGAATAAACAATCATAAAAGAATAAACAAAAGGGAAATACTAGGCAGGGCGCCAAAGGAGGTAAGTTAATCTGTGGGAGGTGGGCCGTTCGCCACCTCTCCAGCCACCAACACACATGATTTAATCATTCTTGAATTATTGTTTTTAATAATACCAGAGAGCCAAGAAGGTTTATTTGCCTCCGACGGCTCTCTGATATGGTTCTTTATCGTGTGTCGGCAGTTGAAGGGGTAATGCTCGGCATCGCCCACAAGTGCAGAGGTCAGTGTCACTAATCCTAAAGCGCTTAAGGTAGGCCATGAACGGACCATGTCCCGTTAGAAACCAATTTAAATATCTATCCGTGACGAGATGTGGTACTGATCTCTGGCATGAATTTCTTCAGCCGGAGACCAGATTCAGAGTTATTGTGGTGTTCCTGCCAGTTGGTAATAACGCTTTCTCTTATTTTTCGTTTAACATAGGTTAATGGGGCAGGAACATCGAGTCCCTCGCCACAGCTTGCGACCATCTTTGCATATTGGTCGGCCAGCTCGTTGCCGGCGATCCCCACATGGGCCCTGACCCAGTCCAGGCCAAAAAGGTTAGTATACGCGGCTATTTCAGATTTTATTTTATTTATAAAAGTTGATCTAATATTTGTAGATTTTAAGGCCTGGATAGAGCTCAAGCTGTCACTAAGAATATTAACTCTTTTATTATGTTCTATTGCATAGCATATTGCTTTGTAGATGGCTATCAACTCAGCCTGAAAGACGGAGTTGTGGTCACTTAACTTAAATTTTAAAATACAGATTGGATGTTCATTTTGGAGGATGCACACCGAGGCCCCGATATTACCATCAATACCGGAGCCATCGGAGTATACCTCATAATTAGGGTTTGTTATTTAAGTTTTAAAATTCAAAATCAAATTATTAATAGGAATATTAATTAAGATACGGTTGTAATCTATTGCAATATTTGACAGATTGAGCACTGAGTCTGGCAGCCGCCTTTTAATAATTTTGAATTTAGAATAGACTCCAAAGTCACGTGGAGCTGGGGATCCCACAGAGAGCATTAAGGGAGTCTGTAGGAGAGGTTCTATAGGCTCCAGTCATTTTCAGTAAAAAAGGTATTTGTATTGACTGGAGCTTTTCCTTTTGCTCTTTAGTTAGATTACCTCCCCAAACGTGGAATCATATTGGCTTGTATACCCGCAAAACAGTGCACTGCGTTCCTTTGACTCTATCATGCATGTTTCGATGATGTGGTGAACACGCCAACTGAACTGACTAGCAATGAACCAATGTTCAATGATGAAAGTAGATTTTGTTTGTCGTTCGATTCGAGAGAAGCGCCAATACATTTGACGTGAACCCCACACTGCCTATACTTCCACCATTCTGGTAGTAGACCATTACAGAGGTGGTGGAGTGATGGTCTGGAGCGGTATCATTATGAATAGACGTACCGAGCTCTATGTGATGGAAATTGGAACCATTAATGCTCAGCAACATTGTCGGGATGTTATTATTCCTCATGTACGCAATTTTTGTGGTGCTTTTGGAAATTGCTTCATCTTTATGGATGATAACTTCCGTCGTTCGGTCTGTGTTGATGGCCTGTTGAACATCGGAGGAATAGACCAGATGGAATGGCCTACATACTCCCCTGACCTCAATCCCATAGAACATGTATGGGATGCCTTTGGGAGGCACATGGCAGAACGAAGTCCCCACTGCTTACCAAAACAAGCCTGGTTATTGCGCCGAAACAGGAATGGCGAAACCTACCTGAAGATTTAGAAGGGCATGTACGGAAATCTCTGAAAGTCGAGTAATATAATTCCAGACGTCTCATATAATTATTTCGATCTTTGTGGGTATAAAGGACATTATCAACGTAGACAGTGTTCTACATGCTTTTTCCTTCTCTGAAATATATTTATTAGGTATTACAAATTAAAAATATGTTAGTTTAAAAATCGTGTTAAAAGTGCCTTTTTCCCTATTTCTAGCCCATTTCGTCATTACTAAACGCTCGGTAGAGGGCTTAAGACGTTAATTAAAACAATTTAAAAAATACAGGCATTTATTTTTCGATAAGAGGCAACTTTTCTACCCTACTGCAAAAGCGATTTCGAGAAAAGAATTTTCGGCCTACCCTAAAATTCACCCATAAGTTACAGAAATCTAACTTGCACCACCTACAACTCGTAGGTTTAGAGCGCATTGGGCAAATTCACGGAGGCCCCTTTATTGTTTGTTAAAGCAAGCCGTCAATCAAAACAGTTTAACAAAGGTTGACATGAAGCACTGTTTCGATGATATTATGCTTGTTTTTCACTGTTATATATTTTCACCCTTCGACAAGTTCTTACTAAATCCCAAATTTAGAGCTACCTCCGGGCAATGTGCCAAGGAATCTGCCTTGACTCAGTTAAGAACCACTGTAAAAAGATTCCCAAAGATTCCATTACTTGTCACTTTCACAATGACGACGAAGAATGCAATTAGCTGCTTTTAGTCATTTGCTTCTGTGGAGAATATAAAAACTCGCGTAGCGCGTTTCATCTCAAATTAATGTACGTTTGCCACTAACAACAAACTGTCTAACTGTCGTAGCTTTGAAAAATTATCACTTAAAATGAGGATATATTTCAACCAGAAACTAAACATAATAAAAATAAATTAGCGAATCTTTAAAGAGTATTATCTTTTGAATTTTGTTTATTCACGCGAAGAATGCAATTAGTTGCTTTTAGTCATGTGCTTCTGTGGAGAATATAAAAACTCGCGTCGCACGCTTCACCTCAAATTAATGCATATCAACAACTAACATCAACAAACTATCTGTCATAGCATTGAAAAATTATCACTTAAAAGGAGGATATATTTCAACCAGGAACTAAACATAATAAAAATAAATTAGCGAATCTTTAAAGAGCATTACTTTTGAATTTTGTTTATTCACACGAAGAACGCAATTAGTTGCTTTTAGTCATGTGCTTCTGTGGAGAATATAAAAACTCGCGTCGCACGCTTCACCTCAAATTAATGCATATCAACAACTAACATCAACAAACTATCTCTGTCATAGCATTGAAAAATTATCACTTAAAAGGAGGACATATTTCAACCAGGAACTAAACATAATAAAAATAAATTAGCGAATCTTTAAAGAGTATTATCTTTTGAATTTTGTTTATTCACGCGAAGAATGCAATTAGTTGCTTTTAGTCATGTGCTTCTGTGGAGAATATAAAAACTCGCGTCGCACGCTTCACCTCAAATTAATGCATATCAACAACTAACATCAACAAACTATCTGTCATAGCATTGAAAAATTATCACTTAAAAGGAGGATATATTTCAACCAGGAACTAAACATAATAAAAATAAATTAGCGAATCTTTAAAGAGCATTACTTTTGAATTTTGTTTATTCACACGAAGAACGCAATTAGTTGCTTTTAGTCATGTGCTTCTGTGGAGAATATAAAAACTCGCGTCGCACGCTTCACCTCAAATTAATGCATATCAACAACTAACATCAACAAACTATCTCTGTCATAGCATTGAAAAATTATCACTTAAAAGGAGGACATATTTCAACCAGGAACTAAACATAATAAAAATAAATTAGCGAATCTTTAAAGAGCATTACTTTTGAATTTTGTTTATTCACACGAAGAATGCAATTAGTTGCTTTTAGTCATGTGCTTCTGTGGAGAATATTAAAACTCGCGTCGCACGCTTCACCTCAAATTAATGCATATCAACAACTAACATCAACAAACTATCTGTCATAGCATTGAAAAATTATCACTTAAAAGGAGGATATATTTCAACCAGGAACTAAACATAATAAAAATAAATTAGCGAATCTTTAAAGAGCATTACTTTTGAATTTTGTTTATTCACACGAAGAACGCAATTAGTTGCTTTTAGTCATGTGCTTCTGTGGAGAATATAAAAACTCGCGTCGCACGCTTCACCTCAAATTAATGCATATCAACAACTAACATCAACAAACTATCTCTGTCATAGCATTGAAAAATTATCACTTAAAAGGAGGATATATTTCAACCAGGAACTAAACATAATAAAAATAAATTAGCTAATCTTTAAAGAGTATTACTTTTGAATTTTGTTTATTCACACGAAGAATGCAATTAGTTGCTTTTAGTCATGTGCTTCTGTGGAGAATATAAAAACTCGCGTCGCACGCTTCACCTCAAATTAATGCATATCAACAACTAACATCAACAAACTATCTCTGTCATAGCATTGAAAAATTATCACTTAAAAGGAGGATATATTTCAACCAGGAACTAAACATAATAAAAATAAATTAGCGAATCTTTAAAGAGTATTATCTTTTGAATTTTGTTTATTCACGCGAAGAATGCAATTAGTTGCTTTTAGTCATGTGCTTCTGTGGAGAATATAAAAACTCGCGTCGCACGCTTCACCTCAAATTAATGCATATCAACAACTAACATCAACAAACTATCTGTCATAGCATTGAAAAATTATCACTTAAAAGGAGGATATATTTCAACCAGGAACTAAACATAATAAAAATAAATTAGCGAATCTTTAAAGAGCATTACTTTTGAATTTTGTTTATTCACACGAAGAACGCAATTAGTTGCTTTTAGTCATGTGCTTCTGTGGAGAATATAAAAACTCGCGTCGCACGCTTCACCTCAAATTAATGCATATCAACAACTAACATCTACAAACTATCTCTGTCATAGCATTGAAAAATTATCACTTAAAAGGAGGACATATTTCAACCAGGAACTAAACATAATAAAAATAAATTAGCGAATCTTTAAAGAGTATTATCTTTTGAATTTTGTTTATTCACGCGAAGAATGCAATTAGTTGCTTTTAGTCATGTGCTTCTGTGGAGAATATAAAAACTCGCGTCGCACGCTTCACCTCAAATTAATGCATATCAACAACTAACATCAACAAACTATCTGTCATAGCATTGAAAAATTATCACTTAAAAGGAGGATATATTTCAACCAGGAACTAAACATAATAAAAATAAATTAGCGAATCTTTAAAGAGCATTACTTTTGAATTTTGTTTATTCACACGAAGAACGCAATTAGTTGCTTTTAGTCATGTGCTTCTGTGGAGAATATAAAAACTCGCGTCGCACGCTTCACCTCAAATTAATGCATATCAACAACTAACATCAACAAACTATCTCTGTCATAGCATTGAAAAATTATCACTTAAAAGGAGGACATATTTCAACCAGGAACTAAACATAATAAAAATAAATTAGCGAATCTTTAAAGAGCATTACTTTTGAATTTTGTTTATTCACACGAAGAATGCAATTAGTTGCTTTTAGTCATGTGCTTCTGTGGAGAATATTAAAACTCGCGTCGCACGCTTCACCTCAAATTAATGCATATCAACAACTAACATCAACAAACTATCTGTCATAGCATTGAAAAATTATCACTTAAAAGGAGGACATATTTCAACCAGGAACTAAACATAATAAAAATAAATTAGCGAATCTTTAAAGAGCATTACTTTTGAATTTTGTTTATTCACACGAAGAACGCAATTAGTTGCTTTTAGTCATGTGCTTCTGTGGAGAATATAAAAACTCGCGTCGCACGCTTCACCTCAAATTAATGCATATCAACAACTAACATCAACAAACTATCTCTGTCATAGCATTGAAAAATTATCACTTAAAAGGAGGACATATTTCAACCAGGAACTAAACATAATAAAAATAAATTAGCGAATCTTTAAAGAGCATTACTTTTGAATTTTGTTTATTCACACGAAGAATGCAATTAGTTGCTTTTAGTCATGTGCTTCTGTGGAGGATATAAAAACTCGCGTCGCACGCTTCACCTCAAATTAATGCATATCAACAACTAACATCAACAAACTATCTCTGTCATAGCATTGAAAAATTATCACTTAAAAGGAGGATATATTTCAACCAGGAACTAAACATAATAAAAATAAATTAGCTAATCTTTAAAGAGTATTACTTTTGAATTTTGTTTATTCACACGAAGAATGCAATTAGTTGCTTTTAGTCATGTGCTTCTGTGGAGAATATAAAAACTCGCGTCGCACGCTTCACCTCAAATTAATGCATATCAACAACTAACATCAACAAACTATCTCTGTCATAGCATTGAAAAATTATCACTTAAAAGGAGGATATATTTCAACCAGGAACTAAACATAATAAAAATAAATTAGCGAATCTTTAAAGAGTATTATCTTTTGAATTTTGTTTATTCACGCGAAGAATGCAATTAGTTGCTTTTAGTCATGTGCTTCTGTGGAGAATATAAAAACTCGCGTCGCACGCTTCACCTCAAATTAATGCATATCAACAACTAACATCAACAAACTATCTGTCATAGCATTGAAAAATTATCACTTAAAAGGAGGATATATTTCAACCAGGAACTAAACATAATAAAAATAAATTAGCGAATCTTTAAAGAGCATTACTTTTGAATTTTGTTTATTCACACGAAGAACGCAATTAGTTGCTTTTAGTCATGTGCTTCTGTGGAGAATATAAAAACTCGCGTCGCACGCTTCACCTCAAATTAATGCATATCAACAACTAACATCAACAAACTATCTCTGTCATAGCATTGAAAAATTATCACTTAAAAGGAGGACATATTTCAACCAGGAACTAAACATAATAAAAATAAATTAGCGAATCTTTAAAGAGTATTATCTTTTGAATTTTGTTTATTCACGCGAAGAATGCAATTAGTTGCTTTTAGTCATGTGCTTCTGTGGAGAATATAAAAACTCGCGTCGCACGCTTCACCTCAAATTAATGCATATCAACAACTAACATCAACAAACTATCTGTCATAGCATTGAAAAATTATCACTTAAAAGGAGGATATATTTCAACCAGGAACTAAACATAATAAAAATAAATTAGCGAATCTTTAAAGAGCATTACTTTTGAATTTTGTTTATTCACACGAAGAACGCAATTAGTTGCTTTTAGTCATGTGCTTCTGTGGAGAATATAAAAACTCGCGTCGCACGCTTCACCTCAAATTAATGCATATCAACAACTAACATCAACAAACTATCTCTGTCATAGCATTGAAAAATTATCACTTAAAAGGAGGACATATTTCAACCAGGAACTAAACATAATAAAAATAAATTAGCGAATCTTTAAAGAGCATTACTTTTGAATTTTGTTTATTCACACGAAGAATGCAATTAGTTGCTTTTAGTCATGTGCTTCTGTGGAGAATATTAAAACTCGCGTCGCACGCTTCACCTCAAATTAATGCATATCAACAACTAACATCAACAAACTATCTGTCATAGCATTGAAAAATTATCACTTAAAAGGAGGATATATTTCAACCAGGAACTAAACATAATAAAAATAAATTAGCGAATCTTTAAAGAGCATTACTTTTGAATTTTGTTTATTCACACGAAGAACGCAATTAGTTGCTTTTAGTCATGTGCTTCTGTGGAGAATATAAAAACTCGCGTCGCACGCTTCACCTCAAATTAATGCATATCAACAACTAACATCAACAAACTATCTCTGTCATAGCATTGAAAAATTATCACTTAAAAGGAGGACATATTTCAACCAGGAACTAAACATAATAAAAATAAATTAGCGAATCTTTAAAGAGCATTACTTTTGAATTTTGTTTATTCACACGAAGAATGCAATTAGTTGCTTTTAGTCATGTGCTTCTGTGGAGGATATAAAAACTCGCGTCGCACGCTTCACCTCAAATTAATGCATATCAACAACTAACATCAACAAACTATCTCTGTCATAGCATTGAAAAATTATCACTTAAAAGGAGGATATATTTCAACCAGAAACTAAACATAATAAAAATAAATTAGCTAATCTTTAAAGAGTATTACTTTTGAATTTTGTTTATTCACACGAAGAATGCAATTAGTTGCTTTTAGTCATGTGCTTCTGTGGAGAATATAAAAACTCGCGTCGCACGCTTCACCTCAAATTAATGCATATCAACAACTAACATCAACAAACTATCTCTGTCATAGCATTGAAAAATTATCACTTAAAAGGAGGATATATTTCAACCAGGAACTAAACATAATAAAAATAAATTAGCGAATCTTTAAAGAGTATTATCTTTTGAATTTTGTTTATTCACACGAAGAATGCAATTAGTTGCTTTTAGTCATGTGCTTCTGTGGAGAATATAAAAACTCGAGTCGCACGCTTCACCTCAAATTAATGCATATCAACAACTAACATCAACAAACTATCTCTGTCATAGCATTGAAAAATTATCACTTAAAAGGAGGATATATTTCAACCAGGAACTAAACATAATAAAAATAAATTAGCTAATCTTTAAAGAGTATTACTTTTGAATTTTGTTTATTCACACGAAGAATGCAATTAGTTGCTTTTAGTCATGTGCTTCTGTGGAGAATATAAAAACTCGCGTCACACGCTTCACCTCAAATTAATGCATATCAACAACTAACATCAACAAACTATCTCTGTCATAGCATTGAAAAATTATCACTTAAAAGGAGGATATATTTTAACCAGGAACTAAACATAATAAAAATAAATTAGCTAATCTTTAAAGAGTATTACTTTTGAATTTTGTTTATTCACACGAAGAATGCAATTAGTTGCTTTTAGTCATGTGCTTCTGTGGAGAATATAAAAACTCGCGTCGCACGCTTCACCTCAAATTAATGCATATCAACAACTAACATCAACAAACTATCTCTGTCATAGCATTGAAAAATTATCACTTAAAAGGAAGTTATATTTCAACCAGGAACCAAACGTGATAAAAAATAAATTGGCATGTCTTTACAGAGTATTGGAGACCCGCGCTCCCCCAGCTCGCCTGACGGCTTAGAGCTTGGTGCGGAGTATTGAGACAGTATTGTATTTACAGAGTATTGTCGTTTGAATTTAATTTATTCATACGAAAAATGCAATTAGCTGCTTTTAGTCAATTGCTTCTGTGGAGAATAAAAACTCGCGTAGCGCGCTTCATCTCAAATTAATGAATATTAGTCACTAACAGCAACAAACTGTCTAACTGTCGTAGCTTTGAAAAATTATCACTTAAAAGGAGGTTATATTTCAACGAGGAACCAAACGTAATAAAAATAAATTGGTGTGTCTTTAATTTAAATTTTATTTATTCACTAGCAGAATTACCCGATCTCCTTCGAGTTGAATTGGTTAACTATAGATTGAAAAAGTGACCAGAGAATAATCACTTTCCTCTTTCGTAGAAAAATACCAAATAATTTAAGTGTGAGTAAAATAATTTTGTAACATCTTTTCAATTAATTTCTTAATTTCTACAACCTACTTTGAACACAAATCCTATACATGCTTATCCATCCATGTAATATATTTTACATATATGGCACCCCTGCTAAAGGTACAAACTGATGACAGGTGACAAACACTAAGGTGACTACTAAAGAGACGATTTGAGAGAGGATTAGGAATTCACTCTTTCTTCAGTTCTTTTCCGAATTGAGTTAAGAAATAAAATTTCTTAACTCAATTCATAAAAATGACGAATCTATGGCGAATATACTCGTACTCATAGTTTACCTACCAATATTTTTTGACTTGTGGGTCACAAGTCAAAAGAATATTTTCAAATATATATCGTGCATTAGGCTTGAATAGTTTCGAATTTTGCCATCATTAAGGGAAGGATGACAAATTAATTTGATAAGATATTTATCACTAAGTTTGTTTTAAAAGCGAATACGTTTTTTCTTTAAAATTCCGTTTTGTGGCACTTGCAAGAATAAAAGAACTTGCTTTAAAATTGAATGTCTTCAGTACAGACAAAAGAAAGGCAACCCATTAGCATTTTTTAATGGTAAATCGATTTGATAGCGTTTATTCTAAAGAAAATCGTTGTTTTACACTTTCCTTACATATATATTGCTTAAATATAGCGTCAATTCGTAAAATAAGCCACCTTGACCTTCTGTCGCTATTGACAAAGTATTTTTAATATCTTAAGTCCTAATCCCGATTTTTTACTGCTAACGTTCTTTTAATAATGGCAAAATTACAATTAAAATGTGCTTTATTCTAACTTACATGCCGCTTTAAATCGAATACTTTGTGGTGGTGTTGCGTATGACGAAAGGGAAATATAACTAATTAAAATAATAAATGTTTAAAACAGAACACAACAAAAGCAGCGAAATAAAGCGAAATAAAAGTTGTTCTAAAGATATCAATTCGTGATTCTTTTTTATCTCTTGATCTCGCACAGTTCCCACAACTTACAACTAAAAATTAAACAAAATTTAAAAACACGAAAGAAATTCCGAGCGAAAAAAACAGAAAATATCACTGCACGTGGCAAACGAACACGAGTTTCAGTTTCGTTCCAAAATATCGTTTGTCACAAATATTTGGAAATAGTTTATATAAAATTATATATTTATATAAAATTAAAATATTATTAGAGAAAAATAAATTAGGCTCAAAATAAAAAAAGTATTAGAATTTAAATTCCGTAAAAATAGTTTAGGGGAAAATAATTGATTTTTCACAATTCTGGCAATTTAAGTAATTGCAATGCTCAATACTCCTTCCAGCTACTCCAAAACTACCAAATTATGGTTGATTTAAGTATAGTTACTCAAATGTTTTAGCATGAAACTTGCCTAAATATGTAAGCAAAGGAATTTTAAATAACGTATTCACTAAATTAAAATATGGTTTATCAAATATAGAACGTTGCATTAAAATATGATGAATAAATTTGATGCGAAACTTGTACAAACACACAGACACAAAATCGGACATAGAACGAGTAGACAGACAAACAGACTAACGCAACGAAGCTCAGTCACTAAATGAACGTAAGTACTCATAGTATGCAAAGTTTCGTTGAACTATATTCAACCGTTTCGACGTAGTATGGGCACACACATACCGACAGATGGACAGACAGATACCAAACACGCAAGAGACGGATTTTGCCTCAGAAGCACCCAAAACGGATAGAAAACTTGAAATGAGTCGAAAATATTCAATGGACAAACACTTCATTCATATTTATAGAGATACGAAGAATGCAATTAGCAGTTTTTAGCCATTTGCCTTCTGTGGAGAATATAAAAACTCGCGTCGCGCGCTTCATTTCAAATTAATGTACGTTAGCCACAAAACAGAAAGACTGTCTAACTGTCGTAGCTGTGAAATATTATCACTTAAAAGGAGGATATATTTTAACCAGGAACCGAACTTGATAAAAAAAGGAATTCGCGAATCTCTCTCTCTCTCTCTCTCTTTAGGGTACTATTTTTAAAATTTAATTTATTCACTTTTTATACAGTCTGTCAAACAGTTCACTCCAATTACATGAGAGAAAAACCAATATAATTATGCAACAAAAACTGCCTCATAAAAGCAGAAAGCAAAAATAACATAGAGCAATGCTGACGAATAAAAGGAAAAATCACGATCCAAATACCTACCATAGAGAAAAAAGCTCAAACACTTGAAAAGAGCCGTGTACTAAAATTGTTTGACATTAACTCTCCTGGTGGTTTTCTCGACGAGTTATCTTGTCATTAAAAGAAAACTGACCAGATCTTCATCTCGACATGAAAAAATCAGCAATATCTTGATAACGAAATGTCTTGTCATTAGAAAAATTAGCCAGATCCTGATAGTCAAGATATCTCGTCGAAACCGTTTGGTGGGTTAAGCATTATTTCGATGATTTTAAGCAGTATCTGGAGGTAGGTAGGTAGTTGAATTAACGTTTCATTGGAGCAACACGACGAGCTATTGGCGTCGGTCCGAGATCTATCCCGTAGGGTTAGATCCAGAACAACGACTCGAAATTTTGAGTCACGGTCAGATGATGAGAAGAATACCTGAGCTGACTCTATTCTACAAATTTCCACACCACGCCAACGTGAGGACATTTGAAGCCGCGACAGATTAACGTCAATGACTCCCCACGTACACGATGATTTTTGTTTGGACCTAGTTTCGAACTAGCAACCCACCGGTTGCTAATCCGCTACTCTTCCAACTGGGCTACCGAGGCCCCCATAGCATTTCGCAAGGAGAGGAGAAGGTTGGATTTTCACGTACTACCATTTCTAGACTAACGAGACTACAAGAATTTTAGCAAAACATGTAACTGAGATAGCAGTGTGACTATAAAAAGACTCTGGATGAACGCGACAAGCGTAGTCTGGCAGGAATCGTTCCAAGAGATGGGCGTGCACAGTTACCTCAAATAACATCAGAATTCAATGCTGAGCCCCAACAAACATAAACGTGAGGATTGCACAACGTTCCCTCAATGATATAGACTTTAGGAGCCGACGACCAATTCGAGTACCATTCTATGCACCTCGCCTGTGCTCGAGAACACCGCCACTGGACAATTGCTGACTGGGAAACGAGTAACCTGTCTGACGAGTCGCGTTTCCCACTGTTTGCGATCAATGGAATTATCCGTGTGTGAGGAAAACCCCTGACATAATGGATTGTACAGGCGGCTGGTGGCTCTGTAATGGCATGGGGTTTGCTTAGCTGGCTGTCATTCAATGGGACCCCTGGAAAGTCTACAAACTTCTCTGACATGTGAACGCTATGTGTACATCCTTTCTGATGAGTTACACCCGTTCATGGCCATTGTTGATTCTGATGGGTTTGGCCACTTCTAACAGGACAAGGCTCTGCCACACAAGTATAGACAAGCCGAATTATGGCTAGAGGAACCTCATCTAAGTTAGGGGTCTTTCCATTCCCACCTAAATCACCAGATCTCAACGTTACCGAACACATCTGGGACGCCATGCAATGTGCTGTGGAACACGGAAATCGTACACCTCAGAAAACAACAGAATTGTGGACCACTCAGTAAGGAAATAAAGTGTCAAATGCCTACAGAATACTTCTGCAACATCGTACAGGCCATGCCCGTCGTATTTCTGCAGTTTTACACTACCGTGGGAGGCTTACCAAGTATTAAATTGGCGCTTCAGTGTATGTTCGTAGTAATGTCCAAAATGTAACGACCCAAGTGTATTGAAATAATACAGGGTGATTCAGAAGTCACAGAAAATGCTAAAATTCAATAATTCGAAAAGTATAGACAGAAGCATGATGTGGTTTTCACAGAAATGCACAGAAAAAAATGCGATTTTTTTTAAATGAAAATTTTTATTGATCGAATAGTTACATTTGTCACCGACAGGTGGCGCTTCAGTTGTGTCAATAATTAATACAGTGGCATAGCACAGTTCGCAACGTAGCTAGGATTACAAATGTTCACTGCGACAGCCGTCATTCGTGAGAATGGCCGTCAGACATGGCACGACACTGCATAGCATCGAAAAGGGTTTCAGATGTAATTCCTGTCAGATGGCGAATAGCTTCTTTCAACATGGCCAATGACGTCGGCCGGCTACTGTACACCTGTGACTGCAAGTAGCCCCCACAGCTGAGGGACCGCTACAGCGACGTAATTATTCTGGCAATAAAATTTTTCGTTATTAACAAAAATCCCATGCCTTTCTGTGCATTTCTGTGGAAACAGCATCGTGCTTCTGTCTACTTTTCGAATTATCGAATATTTGCTTTTTCTGTGATCACCCGGTATAATCAAACAATCAATTATATTTTTTGATATAAATCACCCAATATTTCAATACTATTTTAGAACTGCTAATCAACGTTTTTATGCTACCAAAAGCAATAATAATTTTTTGCTTAAAATTATCTAAAACTACAGAAATAACTTCTTCATTTATACATTTTTCCCATGAAAATCCGAAAAACAAATAAATTTTGAAAATTAACGGTAGGTAATTAATTAACGTCGCACTTAACAACTGGCTTTCGGCGACGGTCCCGGATCAATTCCGAAGGGAAAGATCCGAGGACAACGAATCGTAATTTTGAACCACGGTCTGATGACGGGAATAACACCTGAGCTGGCACGCCCCTCTTCAAATTTTCAACACCACGCCAACGTGAAGACATTTGGGACCACGACAGATTAAACGTGCACCAGCCCTCGAGTACGCGACGGTCTTCGGCTGGACCGAGGTTCCGAACTCGCAACCCTCCGGTTGCTAATCCGTTGCCCTTCCAACTGGGCTACCGAGGCAGCTTTCATTATTAACGTACGAGCGGTACGTGTAACAGCCGTTTTAACTCAGCTTAGCTAAATTTCCAAGTGTTTCTTTTACCTCATAGCACATTTAAAAACGAAATAACTCTACTAAATAAAACTAAATAACTATAATAAACTGTAAAATAATAAACTATAAAATAATAAATTATAAAAACTAAATAACCATAATAAACTTTAAATTATATAACTATAACTAGTATAATAAACTGTATAATAATAAACTATAAAATAATAAACTAAATATTTCTACGAAATTCATGGAATCTTTCACACTAGAAAGATTCAATTGACCCTTTCCTTGGGATACAATCTTTCTTTCAACGATCTTTCCCTTCAGGATTGAGGGCCACGGTAGCCAAGTTGTAAGCAACGGATTAGAAACCAGAGAGTTACGAGTTCGAATCCAACTGGGCCGAACTGGGGCTGTTGCACATTAAGGTGTATGTATACACTAGAACATTTTTTAAATTTTTATTTTAACAATTCAGTTTTTCAGAGTAAGTCATTGGTTTGTGCTTAAACTCATTTAGTGTGAAAAATTCTGACTAAGCTAAGCGTTAATTATCTAATTTAGATATCATTAGCTAATTAGCATGTTTTTGAACAGCGATATCTCAAATTCTAATGTGTTCAGAAAGACAATTCCTATTGCAAATTATTCCTAATATTATTCTTCATGTTTTGACCCTCCATCAAGTTGCTAGAGGGAATACGTTCTTTTTTACAATTTCTTTTCACGAAAGAAGTCTGAAAAATCAAGATTTTTTTCAGGAATTTCAACATTTAAAAATCATCTAAAAATCCATCTCTAAACCAATAACTTCGACTGAGGGTCAAAACATACACTGTATTATATAGATTATAATGACACAAAAGTAAGTTTAATAGATTAATTCATTGTTAACTTATCACTGTTCGAAAGAAGCATTGTATTGCAAAGACAGTTCTTCAGAAATCGAGTTTAAAGTTTTGGAAACGTGTTTGTCTAAGGTGACAGTACCTAACCCAATCCTTTGTAACTTGAAAACTATTTCGAATATTTACAAGATCTTGGTATCATTTGAAAGCTAAGGGGCTGAACAATATTTTGAATTATTAAAATATATATATATACACCTTAAAACCGTCGTGGCTTCAAATGTCCTCACGTTGGCGCGGTGTTGAAGTTTGGAGAGTGGGTGCCAGCTCAGCTGTGACCTCGTCATCTGACCGTGGTTCAAAATTCCGTGGTGTTGCCCTTGGATCTTTCGCTTTGGGATTGATCCCGGACCGTCGCCAATAGCCGGTTGTGTTGCTCCAGTGAGACGTTAATTAAAAGTACCACACCATACATCTATCGGTGCATTCCTTGGAATGTAATTCTCTGAGACCATTCTATCGGCTCATTCTGTATAATAGAATCTTTTGGATGGAATGTACTGGTCCTTTCCTTGGATAATAATCCTTTGGATCGACACTGTTGCTCCTTTCCTTAGAAAAGAATCCCTTGGAGGCATTCTATCGATCCTTTCCTTGGAATAAAATCATTTGGAAAGATTCTATCTGTCCTTTTTATAATAGAATCCTTTAAAATTTACTTTAATGCTCATTTCAGTTCAACAGAATCCATTGAAAAGATTCTATTGTACATTTCCCTATAAAATAATCATTTGGAGAAATATTGTATTGCTCATTTCCTTATAATAGCATCTTTGGAAAAGATCCTATTGACCAAGAAAGTCAAAACGGGTTAGAAGTCATGCGGAGAAGACTGCAGGTTGCAAGGTGGAATTATGTGTGTGAACCCTACAGAGGGTTAAAATATTGAGCAACAGCACTTCTATCTGAGACTATCCGGAGTACTGCCGCTGCTGCTAGAGCCACAAAACTGTAGCCACAGTGCAACAAAACATAGAGTGAGGGAGTTGATGGAAGTTAGGCAGTTCATTAACTTCGCACTGAGGCAACACAACGGTCTATTGGCGAAGGTAAGGGATCAATCCTGAACGGAAAGATCCAATTACAACGCCCGCGGTCAGATGACGAGGATGACACCTGAGCTGATACCCCACTCTCCAAACTTCCACGCCAACGGGAGGACATTTGCAGCCACGACAGATTTACCCTGTACCAGCCCCAGTGTGCACGACGGTCTTGGGCTGAACCCAGTTTCGAACTCGCAAGCCTTCGGTTATACCGAGGGCTCTAGGATAAAAAAATTATTAACATGGTGAGATTCATTGAGAATCATCAGGACTTGATTATCCAAAGAGACTGAAAAACCTACTTTTTTTCTTCTCTCATGTTATATATATATATATATATATATATATATAATTCAAAATTACAAACTAAAACAAAGAGAAAACCAAAAATTTTAAAATTAAGAAATTTAGGAAAATTTCGAAAAAATTGATGAAGTGTTGGTGGATGAGGGCGTCATCAGGGAGGAGCCTCACCCAGTCAACACAATATGATGTTTTCTGCGTGTGAGCGGCAGTACACCAAAAGTAGCCCACACACCCCTCCAAACACCATAAGAAGAAAGGCAAAATTAGGAAAATATAAATTAGAAAAACAAAAATTAGAAAAACAAAACCAGGGACAACCAAGGACACATACCAAAGGTAAGTAAAATCAAAATTAAAAAGGAGAAAACAAACTTACCCACATTGATTGACCTAAGCTCGACAACAACCCGCCTCAAACTACATGAGGACCGATTTTTATTATATATATATATCATATATATATATATATATATATATATCATATATATATATATATATATATCATATATATATATCATATATATATATATATATCATATATATATATATCATATATATATATATATATCATATATATATATAATAAAAATATATAGCGTAACTTAGTATGATAATATAGATGTAATAATGTATAAAAGTAATGTGCTCTAAATTCTGGATAGACATGTCACCTCGGTGACATGCTCTATTCATCCCAACCACATTTATTTAAACTGGTACAGTGTCTCGCTCATGTGTGTTGGTGTTAGTTAGATCCGTTCCACTTCCAACTGGGCTACCCTGGTCCTGGGGGTTGACGGAGTTAGACCTCTCAATTCCTGTTGAAACATGTTTGAGAAAACACCTTGCGAATCTTTCGAGTAGTATATTGATTGACTCCTTAATTTTCAGGAGCCGCGATAGCCTGGCGAGAAATCCAACCGAACACCGTTTGGCGCGGTGTGGACGTTTGGAGAGTGGGGTGCCAGCTCAGGTGGGGCCTCGTCATCTGACCGTGGTCATCGACCTTAAAATGAAGTAGACGGAGCATGCGCCCGCGGCTTTGTGTTATTTCTCCCAGTCTCTCGGTTTGAATATCTGTCACGTGGTTCGGGTGAAAGCATGAATCCTAAAATATTGATTGGTTAAAGTGATTATCCCCGTGATCAAAACACCAGTTTGCGCTTCCACAGCCAATCGGATAAGTCGATTTGCGATTTACCCTTCAGAGATCTTACGACAGCGACTCCAACCACATGGTCCGTCTATTTCATTAGCAGGTCGATGACCGTGGTTCAAAATTACGTGGTGCTGTCCTCGGATCTTTTCCTTTGGGATTGATCCCGGACCGTCGCCAATAGCCCGTTGTGTTGCTCCAGTTCGACGTTAATTCAACTACCTACCTATCGAAGTGATTTAAATGACTGTGAGCGACATAAAGATAAGCTACTCTCAATTTTTCATGCTAGCAATTTCCGAGTCTTAAAAAATTATGTTATAATAGTCCATCCAAAGTTCAAGAGGTCATGTTATCTTACGGGCTCGGTTGGTTGATTTTGGGGTTTTATGGCGCAACATATACGGGCTCGTTGGAAGAGTAACGGATTAGGGTAGGTAGGTATTTTAATTAACATCACACTAGAGCAACACGACGGGCTATTGGCGACGGTCCGGGATCTATCCCGTATGGATGGATCCAGGACAACGCCTCGAAATTTTGAGCCACGGTCAGATGATGAGAAGAACATCTGAGCTGACTCTATTCTACAAATTTCCACACCACGCCAACGTGAGGACATTTGATGCCACGACAGATTTAACGTGTACCAGCCCCGCGTACACGGGCTGGTGCGCGTTAAATCTATCAAATGTCCTCACGTTGGCATGGTGTGGAAGTTTGGAGAGTGGGGTGCCAGCTCAGGTGTTGGCGAATTTCTTAATGAATAACTGATTATATGTCACAGCATTCATACTGGATTACGTAGATTATAATGATTCCAAAATAACTGTAATATATCAATTCTTTGTTGAGGTTTCGCCGTTTCAACAAAGCATCACATTGCAATAACAGTTCTTCAGAAATTGAGTTTAAAGTTTTGGAAATATGATTGTACGCGTTTTCAAAAATAACGAAAAACTCTTTCCTAAGTAGGAAATCATTCCGAATATCTACAAGACCTTGGTATCGGTTGAAAGCTAAGGAATTGGAGAATATTTGGGAGCCATAAAAAATCGATAAATCAATAATTTAGATTGTAAAGATGCAAAAATAATTATTATATCACTCTGCATTGTTGATTTATCACCGTTTGAACAAAGCATCCTATTGCATAAAGTTTTCAGAAATTGAATCTAAAGTTTAGGAAACCTGTTGGTGACAGAACCTAACGGATAAACCCTTGTAAATAGAAAATTTTTCCGAATATTTATAAGAATTATGTATCGTTTGAAAGCTAAGGAGTTAGGGAATATTTTGAAACAATAAGAAAATTGATATTCTGGCCGATTTTTAACGATTTCTAGTAGATGCATAAACTTAATTCCTGACACTAGACCATTCCGAAATGAATTCCTGGATTCGCTATGTATGCAACACTCAAAATTCCACTATTTACATTCCTAGTAGCGAATCCAGGAATTCATTTCGAAATGGTTCAGTGTCAGGAATTAAGGTGTATGTATACACTAGAAATCACGAAAATCTGCCGGAATATCGATTTTGTTTGGCACGTGTACATTCTGAGGCCACAAAGCATCGCATTGCAAAAACAGTTCTACAGAAATTGAGTTTAAAGTTTTGGAAACATGCTTGTACATGTTTCCAAACAACGGAAAAACTCTTGTAAGTAGAAAAATATTCCGAATATTTACAAGAACTTGGTATTGATTGAAAGCTAAGGAATTGGAGAATATTTTGAAGCAAATAAAGTCTATATTCTGGTCGATTTTCGCGATTTAGTGTATACATAAACCTAACCAATCTGACACTAGACCATTCCGAAATGAATTCCTTGCTTCGCTACTAGGTATGCTACACACAAAATTCCACTGTTTACATACCTAGTAGCGAATCCAAAAATTCATTTCGGAATGGTGTAGTGTCAGGAATTTAGGTGTATGTATACACTAGAAATCTAGAAAATCGACCGGAATATCGATTTTGTTTGGCATGTGTACATTCTGAGGCCACAAAGCATCACATTGCAAAAACACAGTTCTTCAGAAATAAAATTGAAAGTTTTGGAAACATGTTTGTATATGGTGACAATATCTAAAGAAAACTCTTGTAACTATGAAAATACTCCGAATATTTACAAGACCTTGGTATCGATTGAAAGCTAAGGAGTTGGAGAATATTTTGAAACAATAAAAAAATCTATATTCTGGTTGATTTTCGCGATTTAGTAGTATATACATAAACCTAACCAAATCTGACACTAAACCATTCCGAAATGGAATTCCTGGCTTCGCTACTAGGTAAGTAACATTCAAAATTCCACTCTTTTTCGTGGAACGTGTGCGCCATGGTAGACAAGAATTTAACGAGCGATTGACGAGGTCCAAGATCTGCCGCCTGCTCATTTAGCTTCCTCCGACTGAAGTCTAAGAATGATGCCGAAGAAAACAAAGCGAAGCCGCTTCGCGAAAAGCAAAAGCATCAATAAAAACACCTCTACAGTAGAACCACTGCCCTGTTCTTTCCCTTTATTTACACTTAATGGAATTGTTGGCACTGATACCTTTCAGAGGGGGAAAAAACAAAGACTGTTTGGCCTGCTGAGATAGACAATTTGCAGCATGAGCTAGCTTGTGCTTCTTTATGTTGAGCTGTCCAATTTTGTCATTTCTGTCACTGGACTTAACAGTTGAAGACTGGGTTTTGTTGCTTCGACACATCGCCCTAGAACGAGACTCCGCAATTATCGTGGTGGGGATTTGTCAGGTAGTTCGTGGGAAGTACCGGTACTTAGAGTTTCGTGTGACCTGGTGTGAAAGATATGGACAAGAAGCATAAAAAAGAGGAGCAAGGCAGCGGAAAGAAGCGAAGTGAAGTCTTTGTGAGTACTCTGCTGTGTTATTTGTTTTTATTTATTATTGAATATACCGGAATTGTTTTTTTTATTTCGTAGTCTCTTTTTAGATTCCGAACACTCAGATGCTATTCGATGGTGACTTTATACATGTTTACTGTTTGCGCACTAGAAAGATATTTAATATTCTTAAAATGAGGAATCTCCACGCAAATTAAAATTTAAAGCTTTATCGTACATATTCAGTCCTTTGAATGGCACTATTTAAAGAACAGGTTTTCCAAAGAACCTCTTTTTTAAAAACAATATTTTTTCAAAAGAAAACCATTTTTATGGGTGAAGAACTTATCACCGAATATGAATGCTTTTGTACGATATATATATATATATGTGTGTGTGCGCGTGATTTTTTTTTTAATTTCTTTGCACTCACAACATTCACATGCATGCGATAATGATTTTATGCATGTGTTTGCCATTTGTGCAGTACAAAATTATTACAAGGGATCGTTAAAATAGGTATTATAGGTCAATGCAAATTAACATTTAAAGACGAAATGGTATATATTCAGTCCTTTGAATGACACTATTTAAAAGAAGTTTTAAAAAAACTTTTTCCAAAAACTCAAAATTTTGCCATTTGTGCACTACAAAATTAAATTATTTCAAGGTATCGTCTAAATAAACAATCTCAATGCAAATTAACATTTAAAAACGTAAACATACATATTCAGTCCTTTCAATGGCACTATTTAAAAAATAAACGCTTTTCTAAACTATTTTTTATGGGTGAAATATGATTGGTCACCAAATATGAATGGGTTTTGCACATAACAAATATTTATTTTTTAAGGGGTGGGATAGGCCCCTTTAAATATGAATATAAGCGCATTATTTTTAATGATTTTTTTACTTACGACATTCACATGCAATGCGATAGTGACTCTGTCCCTGTGTTTGCCATTTGTACAGTACCAAATTATTTTAAGGAATCGTTACAATAAGCATTCTCTCAATGCAAATTAACATTTTACTTTCGTAATCTTGCACATTTAATCTTTCGAATGGTACTATACTAAATAGTCGTTTCCAAAAAGTCTTTTTTTCCGAAAAAAAACAATTTTTTTTGAGGTTGTGAAATATAAGTGAAACGCAAGAAGTCAAAATTTTCAAGATGTGAGTTTTAAGACTTACAATATCTGAATGTGAGATCTTTAAACTGGTGAAGTGTGTGTGTGTGTGTGCGTGTGTGCGTGCGTGCGTGTGTGTGTACTGTTAATTCTTTCGATCCTCTTAAATATTTTTTCTCTTCCTAACGGAACATATTTCTGTGGCTTATTATATTCCGCAAGTCCTTTGAATTGCAAGTTTTCAGGTTCACAAATGCCATGTATTGCGTTTTCTTAACATTTAACGTTAATATGAATCTTAGTGAAAATTATTTAAAAGTAATGCATTTGGTACAATGCGTTCTTTTAACCCTGAGAGTGGTTTCGACGATAAATCTATCTCGTCCATCAAGAACTAACCAATTTTGCTAATGACGAAATATCTCGTCATCAAAATATTGCCGACATTTTTTATGATGACGAGATCAAGATCTGGTCAGTTTTCTTCCAATGACGAGATATTCAAAATCTGGTCAGCTTTGCTAATGACGAGATGCTTCGTCGAGACAACTACAAGGAGGTTTAAAATATATATATATATATGTATATATATATATATATATATAAAGCAGTTGGCGTCTGTCTGTCTGTTCTCTATACAAACCTACACCATTTGACCAATCCACACCAAATTTGGTACACTTAATCTTTGGAACCCTGCGGGTAACGTAGTCTACATATTGACCCCCGTTCTATTTGTCTAGGGTGCTAAAAACACTAGGGTGCAGAGGGTGCTAAAAGCACTATTCGAAATCCCCAAAAGAATAACATTGAGTATTCATACGATCAATGTCAGACCAATTCACACTAAATTTGGGGCATTCATTCTTTAGAATTCTGCGGGACGCATAGGCTATATATTAACTCCGTTCGATTTGTCCTGGGTCTGCAGAAGGGGCTATAAACAATTCTAAATAACCACAGGAATACCATTGAGTTTAACATGACCAAAATTGGTATATTCATTCTTTAGAATCCTGAAGGAAACATAATCCAGATATTAACCCCCGCTCTATTTTTCCTGGGTCTGTAGAGGGGACTAAAAACATTTGAAATCCCCATAGGAATAACCTTGAGTAATATTACGATGAATTATAAACAATTCAACCCGAGCAACGCCGGATAATTCAGCCTCGTGATTACTAAAAGAAACGTTTTTTGAGTATTCAAATTGATTGAAGGGCCACTGCGGCCCATTTGGAAGAGCAACTGATTAGCAACCGGAGGGTTGCAAGTTTGAAACTCGGTCCAACCTAAGACCGTTGTGTACACCGGTCTTTGGTTGGACCGAGTTATTCTTATATAATATTAGTGAGAATATTTATATATATTCTCACTAATATTATATAAGAATATTTTGTTGAGCGTTAAATCTGTTGTGGCCTCAAATGTCCTCACGTTGGTGTGGTGTGGAAGTTTGGAGAGTGGGGTGCCAGCTCAGGTGTTGTTCTAGTCATCTGATCGTGGACAAAATTACGAGGCGTTGTCCTTGCATCTTTCCCTACGGGATTCATCCCGGACCGTCGCCAATATCCCGTCGTCTTGCTCCAGTGCCAAATTGATGGAATACGCATTGACGCGAAAAGAAAACTAAACAGCATATCTATTCAACTCAAGTGAAGCATCATTTATCTATTTTTAGAAGTAATGAATCGCTAATACTTACAATAAGGTAGGTAGGTATTTTAATTAACTTCACACTGGAGCAACACAACGGGCTATTGGTGACGGTCCGGGATCATTCCGAAAGGGAAAGATCGTGGACAACACCACGTAATTTTGAACCACGGTCAGATGACGCGGCAACACCTGAGCTGGCACCCCACTCTCCAAATACTTACAATGCGGAAAGCGAAATTAATATAATTGCAATATAGGGATTGACATGGTTCTTGTAAATGCAAGCTGTATTATAAAATTACCGGGAGTCAAATCACCTTGATTTGAGCACTCAAAATCGTGAAACCAATTTAAAAACAATTAGTTTTGACTGCATTACAAAACCATTTGTTCAGATAACATGATACAATACGAAACCGTAAACAGACTTTCAGCTGCGTTATAAACAATGAAACAAAGGGGCTTTAGTTTGGTGTGTTGCAATACAGTCCTTTTTTGCCCCACGGGGCTAATTAGACCTGGGCCAACGGCTTAAAGTTGATTCCAAACCACATCAAGTATCCATACACAAACAGGGATTCGCAACAAGGGCCAGTTGAAGCGAGGGTCGAAAGACTGACCAATCAATACAGAAAAAGGAGATATATGTCCCGTTTCGAACAGTACAGTAGCGGGTTTTTTTTGCAATGTGGGCCATTTCCATTGTTTTAACCCTCCAAGTGGGTTCAATGTGATATATTGTCCATCAAGATCTGACAATTTTGCTATGACGAGATATCTCGTCATCAAGATATTGTCATTTTTTATGGTGTCGAGATCTGGTCGGTTCGTTTTCATGCTAGATGGACGAGATAGCTCGTTCTTCAAGATCTGTCGGTTCGTTTTCATGCTAGATGGACGAGATAGCTCGTTCTTCAAGATCTGGTCAGTTCGTTTTCATGCTTGATGGACGAGATAGCTCGTTCTTCAAGATCTGGTCAGTTTTGCGAACGAGGTACCTCGTAGAAGCAACTACCAGGAGGGTTAATTCTTTGAGCGTCGCGGGATTTCCGAGTAGTAGAGTGTTGTTACCCCACAACACTCTTAATGGCCCATCATCGCATCTTTGTAAAGAACCCATGGATTCTTCCAAGCTTTAGAAAGATTCTATTGGTCCTTTCCTTAGAATCGAATCCTTTGGAAAGATTCCATTGCTTCTTTAAATAAGATAATGCTCCATGGCCTGCCCGTTCACCAGATCAGTCGCCCATCGAACACGTCTGGTCGATGAACGCCCAACGTCTGACATACCACAGACCACCCGCGACTACACCAAATAAACTTTGGCAACGTGTGGAAGCAGCATGGACTTACTTACCCCAAACATACATTTAAAGCCTATACCTTTCAATGCCGAGGCATGTAGCAATAGTTGCCGCTCATGGCGACTACACAAAATATCGATTCTTCGCGTTCCGCTTCTCGAAGTTTGGAGTTGCAGTTTCAATCCTTTCCTTCGGGTGCCTTATGTTATTTGTATTATAAATATGGCTTTAATATCTAATACACCATGAAGGACAATAAATAGATAAATATGGCTTTAATATCTATTTATTGTCCTTCATGGTGTATTTTCTATGGCCATCAGTGTACAAACAAAACTCTCCTTTTACAAACAATTATATTAACCACTTAACGCATTTGCCCGTGTTTGACACGGGCGAAAGCTACCGGCAAATTTGCATATGCCCGTGTCTCACACGGGCACTCTTGTATCTCGCGTTATTTTATTTCTAATGCTTGTCTGAGATCCGTTCTAGTAAAAATAGATAGGCTAGATTATAATTAAACTTATTTACCATAGATGGCACCCTATGCAGCATTTTTTTTGTGTAAACCAAGTGGTACATTTTGATGATTAGTTATAAGTTTGTTAGGAATTATTTGTTATAAAGCAGTTGTTTGGTGTGGAAAAGGTAATATATCCATTTTTATTACGTTAAATATCATAAAAGTAAACAGTTAGCCATAAATTAATTTTTACTAAGTGTTTTTATAACTTGTTTAGAAAACGTTATCTGATAATGAGCGACTGTGACGATTTTGAATATGCCAATTTATCAGAAAGTTTCAGCGATGAAAGTGATGATCTCTTGAGTGATGGAAGTGAATCTGAAGTTAATATGAAATTCAAAATAAACATGTAATCAAATCGTTTACACTTTGTATAAAAAAAAAATTTATAACTTTTACCCCACCCACCGCAACTGAAATTGCAAAAAATAACTTACACTATACCTATATATTCATTTTCTGTCAAAAAAAAACTCGATTATTTTTTACCAGCTTTTCCGAAAAAAACTCGTGCTTTAAGTGGTTAAAAGATTTTCAACCCTTTTTGTTACTAACCCTTCACAAACGGATAGAAACTATTTATTTACACAGAATTTTTGCAAAACTCAGCGGGCCGTGGCAGCCCAGTTGGAAGAGTAACGGATTAGCAACCGGTGGGTTGCGAGTTCGAAACTCGGTCCAACCAAAGACGTACACGGTGTCTGGTGCGCGTTCAGTCTGCCGTGGCTTCAAATGTCCCCACGTTGGCTTGGTGTGGAAGTTCGGAGAGGAGGGTGCCAGCTCAGGTGTGACCTCGTCATCTGACGGTGGTTCGAAATTACGAGGTGTTGTCCTCGCATCTTTCCCTTCGGGATTGATCCAGGACCGACATCAACGGCCCGTCGTGTTGCTCTCGTGAGACGTACATTAACTACCTACCTCTAAAAGTCAGCAGAAGTTTTAGTTGGTTGATTTTACAAGAGAATCCACATATAAAACGTATACCATACCAAATAAGCCAAAAGAAGTTGTACCTAACAAATACGTTCACATAAGTTTGAAATTAACCCTCTTGGTGGTTGTCTCGACGAGGTATCTCGTCATTAGCAAAGCTGACCATATCTTGGTGAACGAGATATCTCATTAGAAGAAAACTGACAAGATTTTGATCACTTCATCACAAAAAAATGGCAATATTTTGATAACGAGATATCTCGTCATTAGCACAATTGGTCAGATCTTGGTGGACGAAATATCTCGTGGAAACCGCTTGGAGGGTTACGTCACGCATATTTTTTCAGTCTTTATAGACATTAAATAGATAAAGCTTAAATGATTATTTTAATTTATGAACCTAATATCAGAATGGCACTCAAAATTATCAATATATATTATACAATGAATGAGTATGATGAATGAAATTTAAATAAGAAAAAAAGAATTCATTGAAAATCCTATTTATATTTGATTTTTAAAAATGATATATTTTAAGTTAGTTACATTCCAAGAAAAAATTCATCCATTTAAAACTTCTAATTCAAACACTTTTTTCCTGACATTCTTCTCAATTCAGGGTAATCATTTGTTTATAATTTAATTCTGACTGACCTTGTTAATCAATCCTTGTAACCTTGAGTTACAATTCAATTGTGTTTCATGTTTACAAGTGTCACGCAATGCTATAATACGCATGCAATACTCACAGAACTACGCTGTCGGTTGCGCTCACATTTCTGCCTCTAATTTTCCTAGCTCTAAGTTGCAACGGGTCCTGCATTCCATCCGTTTTAACCCACCAATTTGTTTCAACGAGATATCTCGTCCATGAAAATCTGATCAATCTCTCTAATGACGATATATCTCGTCATCAAGGTATTGCCAATTTTTCTATAATGTTGAGATCAAGATCTGGTCAACTTTTTTCTAATGACGAGTTATCTTCCATCCAGATCTGGTCAGTTTTGCTAATAACGAGATACCTCATCGAGAAAACCACCAGAAAAGTAATAAAATATTACAAGTCTCAAATATCGTCTCATCTACCCTTGATCCTTCCTGTAACTTGCACTGGGTAAATTTCTCTCTTCTGTATCAGTAAAATTTCCTTGTGTGTTCATGTCCATTACTTGATATTGCCCGTCTTGTGTTTGGCGCAACTTGGCCAAATATGTCCTTGTGCCATCAAATCCAACCAATTCTCTATCCTCATTCCTCACTAACCAGTTTTACACATCATATTTATTTATAATATTTTGTTTAATAAATATTTGTAACCTAGTTCTTGTAAGGGAACACATAAATAAATCATGCTAAAATCACTTTGTATGGTAAATAAGAGATTATATAAGAAATATATCTGTACTTTGGTATATATAAAAAGGGCCAATGTCCAATTCGCTGATTTTGAGTTGTCAACAAATCACTTCGATGTAATAAAAGTTGCAATGCAAATGTCGATGCCCTACTGTCAGTACGTTATAAATGATTCGAAACAGCACAGCATTTTTTGTACGCTGTATAGAAAAGTAAAGAAATAAAAATTCCTAATTAAGCTGTTACAAATATTTACAAATTGGACATTGGCCCTATTTGTACTAAGGTACAGGTATTATGTAGCTCGGTTGGTCGCTCCAAGGTCATGCTTTGCTAAACGAGGGCAATTGTGTATGTTGGCTGGGTTTGTGACACACGGGCCATATTTGACCAAGCTACGCCAAACACTAGACAGACCATAGACGTGAAATATAAGTAGAGTGAACATTCTATTGAGAGAAGTTTCAAACTATGTGTGACCAACAGTCGACTAGTAGTCACGTGACTGCTCTTTGAGAAATTCACTTGGCTGGCCGATGTGATATATTATCGCCTCGTTTGGTGATATAACATCTTAAAAGAGGGTGCGTGTGACCTGCATTTTAGAGTGGCGACAAAAATGGTCAAATCGCCAAATTCTACAACTATCAGATGATCAATCAAAGGACCAATAAGATAATGGGAGCCTTCTACCTTCCCGCGGACCAATTAGATTATGAATATTGGGTTCCACCAAGCAGATGAAAGTAGTCGAAGAGTCACGTTACTACCAGTTTTGGTCACATGATCCTGCGCACATAAAAAGGTTACCATTGCTCACTCTACTTTTATAATTCCTCTATGAGACAGACAACGTCAAGTAATGATCATACATACAAGGTAGGTTTTATTGACAGAGAAGAAGGCATTTTTGTAAAAACGAGGATTAAAAATAATAGTTTACAATAAGAATGCGTTTCTCGTAAATATGTATTCAAAGGTGATGAATGAGTATTCGAAATGCCGAATTTATTGTTAATTTTCAAGTCGCATAGTTTAAAGTGAAATATGGAAATAATTCATTCTGTATATAAGCAAATTCTGTGCATAAGCAAATGAGATACTTGAATAGCAACTGCAAAAATTTGACTAGGGTGACTTAAAAGGCTTCATCAACAGACCCATCATTCTATTGCTAATATACCGTGTCAATCGAAAAGACAGTCTCTAATTTTGGTCTGTGTTTCAATGGTTTTGCCAAGGGTGCTGGCAACTTCCGAGTTGTAGGCGGATCAGGTTCGATTCCTGTAACTTACCCTGGATGTACTTCTCTTTTCTGTGTCCGTAAAACTTTCCTTGTGTGTCAGTTACATGACTTTGTCTTGTGTTTGTCGAAACTTGGTCAAATATGGCCCTTGCGTAATAAAACCCAAACAACCAAATTTTGTCCTTGTGAGTTGCGGTTGTTACCATAGAAAGAGATATAAAAGTAGAGGGAGTAATGGTAACCTTTCCATGTGCCCAGGATCATGTGACCAAAACTATTAGTAACGTGACCCTTAGACTACAATCGTCTGCCGTGAGGAAACGGAAATTCATAATCTGATTGGTCCACGGGATGGAAGACTATCGTTCATTGATTCATCACCTGACTAGTAATCACGTGACTGATCTGGAAAAAATTGACTAGGTTGGCTGATTTGGCATCTTATCGCCTCATCGCGTACTAAACTTTAATACTTCCTATATGACTAAAACCTAACCTACCCGGCCCGCAAAAAGGCAAAACTGAGTTGGTATAAAAAATCTAGTGATAATCAAAAATATGTATATTACCAAATTCAGTTTTTTAAGGTTTTATTCAGATATATATCTTGCTTAACTTGCAGTTTGATATCATTTTAAATTTTAAAAAAAGCTTAATTAAATGTATAATTTAAGTATTTTTATTTATTTATAAGCTTTTGTCAGCCTTTGGTATATATATTGTTCCATTTGATATATCACACTTTTTTCATTTCTCCAACATACGCGTTGTATCAATGTGTTGTTATATTACAGTAGTATTGTTATTTTAATAAGAAAACAATATTTTTCAAGTATATTAAATAAAGGAATCGTGTATTTAAGTATAATATTTGTAGGCATTTAAGGGGACTTTCAAAACAAACTTTTCCTGTTATTCAATTGTAATAAAATTGGCATAGACTGAGTTTTTCCTAATAAAAAGATTAAATAGTTTGGACTAAACACATTAAATTGTGTGGAAGTTAGTACATAAAAAGTGGACGAAAACTTTGATAAATTAGCAAAAATGGATGGGTCGCAGCGCATTAATTCTTCGTGTTTGTCCATATTTTAATTCACATAACAATATTTACTCATAAATTAAATTAACTCCATTTGGTAAGGGTACCACTCAAATGTAAAGCAAGGAAACGTTGTGTATTAAAACACATACAATTTGAAGAAAAGAATAGGTTAAGAAAATCTTTAAACCTAAATTTCGAGATTTGGAAGCATGATGAACTTACCATTTGCACTTAGATATATACAATAGATTACAATGGTTATCCCAAAAAACTTGCAAGGAAATCAATTAAAACCAGATACGCCGGGAGCATTTCGAAATCTGAAGAATGTCAAAAAATCTGAATCTGCGTTTTGCGAAAAGCGTTTTTGTAGTAGATTTATATTCCTTATTTGTTTCAACTATGTTTTATGTTGTTGTGTATGCAACTCCTTCAAAAATGATTGTAATTGAAAAATTATTCTTGCTTTCTACAGAGTGTGATTTTGATTAAATTTTTAATTAAAAAATCGATCTTTCGATTTTGAAAGTCCACTGTCCCCTTAAAAAGTTAAAATCCAACACAATCCAGGATGCGATCGGACCCTCTTCTAGGTATTCCCCTGTTTGAAGCTATCTGCGCGGTATAACAGGAATGCTACATCGTTCCATCTGTGTTTACTACAGCTGCCGAAAAGACAATATCAGCAGCTCCTAGGGAACACAAAAAGCCACACGAAAAAAGACGCTATTTTAAGCCACCGGTAATGTGCGTGTACCTAACCTCCTGCTTTACGACGAAATCGGGCGTGCATGTGGTTGGGGCCTATTATTAATACAGTCCTGTATTGTTCACGGATGTGTTCTGTATAGCGCATGCCTCGACGAATCATGTCGGAACTAAAAGAAATTCAATTTTTCAGGAGAGGAAAAGACAAATTCTAAGAACTTGTGTTGAGTTGGGAAGTTAGCTGTACTAAAAAAAAATCATCTCTAACATGGCACGTGGCAGCCTTTCCTTTTCCACCAAGTTTTACCATCAAGTTTATGTTTTATGTATATCGCATACCTTGAAGAACCACGTCGGAACAAAAGAAATTCAATTTTGCAGGAGAGGAAAATAAATTCTAAGAACTTGGGTTGAATTGTGAAATAGCTGTACTAAAATCATTCTTAAAGTGGCGCGTTGGGCCTTTTTATTTCTTTTTCTCCACGGTTTACCATCTGGTCATAACTATTATTGAACTTTGCGATAAAAGAACCGTAGATTCATTTGGTTTTCAGCTTCAATACAGTTGAAGGCAGCACAGATTCGATTCCTCCCTCGCTGTATTTCTGTCTTCTTTGTGTCACTAAAACTTTCTTTTGTCTATACATTACTTGATGTTTGTCTTATGTTTGGGGCAGCATGGTCAAATATGGCCATGCGGGGGCCCTTGCGCTGTGAAACTCAATAACGACGGGTATGTAGTTGAGATAAAACTGCCCTATTACTCCAAAGGGGAATGAATATCCAAGTAGGCAAAACAAATTGTTCCTTGCCTAGAACTGGTGACAGTTTGGAATTGGTTTTCGCATCAGAGGCTAGCCACTACAGGGCAGTTTTCGACACGGAAGGAAACCAACAGGAGGTTTTATTAACTTTTGAGAAAAACACCCAGCAGAATGGGAAAAGTAGAACCAATAATTTTTTAAAATCATTTAAAAACAATGCCAAATAGATTGATAAGACATCCAACTTATGGAAGGTGCAACAAGAGCTTACTTCTCGTTAATTATTTTTAAACCTAATTTACTCCAAGTGGCCCAGTAGTTTTTGACCTTTACTTTTAATTTTGAACACAAGATGTACAAAATTTCATGTTTCTTTTAATTTTTTGTATTTAATGTTTTGCTTGGTTCATTTTGTTCAGTCCAAAAATATTTTATGTAACAAAAACAGTTCAACTGACAAAAATATACATTTTTCATAAAATTATCGAAAGTGGGTTTTACTCCAATACTTTTGGACTTAGTGTATATGCAGATAAACATTGGCACAAAAAACATCGATGTTAAGATTTTTCACGCCAATGACCAGAAACTAGTAGTACTCAAAAGAGAGTTAAGCCGTACAAGCTGAAGCCAGATATTGAGAAGATAATAATCTTATAAAGTTAGTTGATTCGGGTTGTACTCCAATACTTCGATATAAAGATCTTTCATATTAATAAGCAGAAAAAGTAGTACTCGGAAGCGAGTAAAGCCGCACAAGCTGAAACCAGATGTTGAGAAGATAATAATCTTATAAAGTTAATTTATTTGGGTTGTGCCGCAATACTGTTTTGACTCACTGCATTTTCAGATAAATTTTGACACATTAACAAACAGTGATATAAAGATTTTTCACGCTACTAAGCAGAAGCCAGTAGAGAGAGAGAGTACTCAAAAACGATCTAAGCTGAAACCAGATGTTGAGAAGATAATAATCTTATCAAGTTAGTTTATTTGGGTTGTGCCTCAATACTTCAATATAAAGATTTTTCACGCTAAGCCGAAACCAGTAGTTCTCAAAAACGAGTTAAGCCGTACAAGCTGGAGCCACATGTTGAGAAGGTAAGTCTTATCAAGTTAGTCTATTTAAGGCATACTGGGGAAAATGTTTCGTACATAAAGGTTGAAAATAAAAGTATTTAATTACTGATCACACAAAATCCTTTCTTGAGAAATACTACTCGGTTATATTGAATGATAAACTCAAGCAACAACTTGTTCGACTGAGCTAAAATCGTAAACCACTCACCCGTATCATCGGCTTATGGTCACGATAACAGCACCTTGGAAAAGCTAGCTGGAAGCCAATTTTTTGCTCTTCTCCCACAAATGAAATGAGCCACGGCAAGAGAAGAAAAAAGGGTGATCGCTGTCACAAAATGTCAAAATACCTATTTATTGCTCTTGCAATCCGCTCACAGGAGCTGGAATACTTTCGACAATCTTTTCCAGGAAGTAAAAGCGCGCGGGGCTGAAATAACGAAAGTGTTACTCAACGGAACGTGTCAAGTTTTTTTGGTTCAAATGAAACTGCCTTGTTGATTGGGAAAGGATAGATGAAAACTAATAAATTGAAACCCAACAATTTTGGTCATAAAAGATTTAAAAAGGGGACAGTGGACTCTCAAAATCACCAAAATCGATCGAAAAGTCAATTTTTTAATTTTCAGTTTAAAAATTATCAAAAATAGTTGAAAACTAATAAATTGCAATTCAATAATCTTGGTCATAAAAGTTTTTTAAAAGAAGGGAACTAGACTCAAAATCACCAAAATCGATTGAAAAATCAATTTTTCAATTTTCAGTTTAAAAATTAATAAAAATAGTTGAAAACTAATACATTGCAACTCAACAATCTTGGTCATAAAAGTTTCTAAAAGAAAGAGAACAGTGCACTCTCTTTTAAAATCACTAAAATCGATCAAAAAATCAACTTTTTAATTTTCAGTTTAAAAATTAACAAAAATAATTTCTCAATTTACGATCATTTTTGAGGAGCTACATATATACAACAGAATAAAACATAAGATAAGTAGAAAGTCTACTACAATAAGCTTTTTTCCCCGATTGAGATTTTTGATATTCTGATTTCGAAATGCTCCCTGTACATCAGGTTTTAATTGATGGCCTTGAATGTTTTTATTTTATTTTGGTGTTAAAAATTAATTGATTTCAAACTCCGTGGATAGCAAAAATAATTTTTCAATTACGATCAATTTTCATGTGTAGATAGGTAAGGTAGTATTGAATTTAGGCTTACTGGAGCAACAGTACGGGCTATTGGCGACGGTCCGCGATCATCCAAAAGGCATTTTTGATGGAGTTACGCATACAACAGCATAAAATATATAATGGATGCGTATAGAAAGTCTTCCACGAAAACGCGTTTTTCTCCGATAGAAATTTTTTGATATTCTGCTTTCGAAATGTACTCTGTGCATAAGGTTTTTATTGATTTCCTTGAATTTTTATTGAATAATCCTTGTAAAACCTGTGGTACATATCTAAATATAAATGCGAAATTCATGTTTCCAAATTTTGAAATTTTAGTTTAAAATGTTGTCATTCTGTTTTTTCCAAATTTCTAGGTGTTTTAGTATAACTTTAGCTTTACAATTGAGTGAGTTTTTTAGCTCTACAATTGAGTGATACACTTGCCAAATGGAGGAGTGTAAATTTTATTTTTTTATATATTAATAATAATTTTTCAATTATCGTCATTTTTGATGTAGTTACATTGACAACAACATAAATAGAGAATTTAAGTAGATATGCAGTATATTATAAATGTAGAAAAGTATGGTAGATCACTACAAAAACGAGGTTTTCTCCTATTGAAAATTTTTGGCATTCTTCTGAGTTCGAAATGTCCCGCGCACTAGTTTTTCTTGATTTCTTTAAAAAATATTATTTTGGATAATCCTTGTAATCTGTTGTATTTATCTAAGTACAAGTAAGAAATCCATCGTGCTTCATAGTTCTGAAATTTTAGTTGAAAATGTTGTTTAACCTTTGCTCTTTTTTACAAAATGTTTTAGATTTTCAGTTGTATGATACACTTACCAAATGGAGTGAATTTGATTTATACCTATAAAAACTATTATATGGATTAAAATAATGATAATACATGGAAAATTAATGCCTATGGTAAATACCAATAATTTCTGATTTATCAAAAATTTTGACCACATATAACTTCCGCATAACTTGATATTTTTGGACCAAACTTCATATATAAACGTTTTAGTGGGGAAAGATTAGCAGACTGCAAATTTTTTTTGTAACAATCAGATGAAAACTTCAAAAGAATTTTTGATTGGTCAGTCCCCTTAACCCTCCAGGTGTTGTGTTGACGAGGTATCTCGTCCCATTAGCAAAAATGACCAGATCTTGATGGACGAGACATCTCGTCTTTAAAAGAAAACTGACTTGGTCTTGATCTCGTTATCATAAAAAAATCGGTAATATCTTGATGACGAGATTTATCGTCATTAGCAAAATTGGCCAGATATTGATGGACGAGATATCTTGTTGCAACAACGTGGAGGGTTAAATGAAATTCACTACTCTTCTTAGCGAAAACAATTCACTAATATGAGTACGGATCTTAATATTCGAATGTTTTGAGAATTTATGAATAAATGAAAATGCATCGATTATTTGTGTGTAGATCCAATAATAAAATACGGTTAACACTCCTTTCAATGAATCCCAAAAGACCAAGATAAAGTTCCTAAAATGGAAATTAAAGGAAATTATAATGTATTCTTCATTTGCTCAAACATGATTCCCCTTGGAAAGCGCAATGATAAAAATATTTAGATGAACACTTTACGGATGAAGATCAACCCATAACACATTAAGTTTGTTTGCTAGTTTTCATTGTCGTAAGTTCATTGTAGTAGCTCCTTGACTAAAATTACCAAACTGGTTGCTTATTGATAGACAAGGCAGGTTTGCTTGTTTAAATTAAACTGTGGGAACACAATCAATTACTACTGGATGGTCCTGGATTGGCTGGTTTAATTTTGAGATTAAAATAACAAATAGGGGCTCAGTTCTGCTTGAGCCGTCAGTTCAAAGCGTAGGATTACGACTTACAGGTCGAAAAGTTGAAATGTACTAGTCTATTTCTGTTTCAGTTTATTTAATTTGTTACATAAAAATCTTCACAGGTTCACAATAGAATAATTTTTTGAATATTCAGTTCAAACCACTGCGAAATTTTCTTCATATACTTCAATAGATCCTGTCGAGAGCTTTAAAACGATACCACGAACAGACTTGTTGCGCTCACGATTGTCCAGATAAACCGAGATACTGTCAGAAGTGTTCACCGGTTCACAATAAAACAATTTTATAAATATTCGGCTCAAACCACTGCGAAACGTTCTTCATATATTTGAATAGATCCTGTCAGGAGCTTTAATACAATACAACGCACAGTCGTGTTGCGCTCACGGTTGTCGAGATAGACTGAGTCAAACATGGCGGCACACAGGGAAATATTGCATCATTTCCTCCGTCCATGGGAAGGGAGCGTGGCATGATAGATGTATTGCGCAGTATGTAAATTGGAGTCCATACTGCTTACGAATATGCAACACCGATTACTGTACACAGCACGTATTTTTAACAATATAACGATTTCAATTGGGACCTATTTTCGACACAGGCCGTAAGTCGCCCCATACTATTCAAAAACTTAAGGCTCATTTACACTTGTGGGGCTCTCCAGATCCACTCTCCATGTTCGGATCCGTCGAACCAACGAAAGACGAGAGTGGGAGTGATTAAATCTGTCAATCATTTCGTTTTCGTTGTTCATTGGTGAATGACCCACAAACCGATTCGGAGAGACGTATAAGTGTAAATGAACTTTCAGACGTCAGAAGCTAATCTTTTAAGGGGACAGCGGACTTTTAACCCGCCAAGTGGTTTCAACGAGATATCTCGTCCATCAAGATCTCTTCAATTTTGCTATTAGCGAGATATCTCATCATCAAGATATTGCCGACTTCTCGCGGATGAAAACATCAATATCTGGCCTGTTTTCTTCCAATGACGAGGTATGTCGTCCATTAACCCTCCTGGTGGTTGTCTTGACTAGATATCTCGTCATTAGAAGAACTAACCAGATCTTGTTGAACGAGATATTTCGTCACTGGAAGAAAACATGATCACGATCATTAGAAGAAAACTGACCCTATCTTGATCTCGTCATCATAAAAAAATCGGCAATATCTTGACGAGATATCTCGTCATTAGTAAAATTTGTCAGATCTTGATGGACGACATAACCACTTGCAGGGTTAAGATCTGATCAGTCATGCTAATGACGATATACCTCGTTGTGACAAACACCAGGAGATTTAAAACAAGATTTTGCAGTCATCCGATTGTTATAAAACTTGCACAAACTGCTTTTAACTAAAAGACCTGTACATAAAGTTTGGTCTAAAAATAATTTGTGCAGGAACATATTACGAATAGCGTGGTCGAAAATTTTGATCAGTTACCAAACATTAAGGAGTCCCATAGCATTAATTTTTCATATTTTATCAAAATTTTAATTCACACAATAGTTTGTATACATACAAATTAAATTTACTACGCCCGTACTATTTAGTAACTGTAATAGTACGGGCGTAGTAAATCACTCAATTGTAAAGCAAAAGAAAATTTTATACTAAAGCATCAAACAATTTCCAAAAAGCACGGAATAAGCAGCATTTTAAACCAAAATTTAAAAATTCGGAAGCGAGGAATTCTTCATTTGCATATAAATATATACAACAGATTTCAAGGATTATCCCAAAACAAAATTCATGCAAGTCAATTAACCCTCCTGGTGATTGTATTGACGAGGTACCTCGTAATTAGCGAAATTTATCAGATCTTATTGGACGAGATATCTCGTCGAAAACACTTCGAGGGTTAAAACCAGGGTATGTTTCGAAATCAGAAGAACGTCAAAATATCTCAATCGGAAAAACCCTTTTTTTGTAGTAGACTTCCCATACGCATATCTACTTTATATTTTTGCTGCTGCTTATGTAATTCCGTCAAATATGCCTTCTGGAGTCATCGTGGACCGTCGCCAATAGTTATGTAGCTCCAGTGCGATGAAAATTCAATTACCTACTTTATCTACTCATAAAAAGTTATCGTAATTCAAAAATTACGATTCTTGCTTTATCCAAGGAGTGTGAAATCAATTTAATTCAATCCCAAAATTTAAAAAATCGATTTTTTGGTCGATTTTGGTTATTTTGAATGTTCACTGTCCTTTTAACGTTCCCACCTGGGTATTCCAGAAGAGAAGTGTATGCACACTAAATTTGTTTTTAAATTTTGACTTTAAAAATCCGATTTTTGCAATAGGTCATTGGTTTATGCTTAAAATCAGATTAAGCTAATCATTAATTATCTAATTTAGATATAATTAAACAATTAGCATTCTTTTTTAACAGTGATATCACAAATTCTAATTAGTTCAGAAAGACGATAACTGTTGGAAATTATTCATACAATATTATTCATGATTTGACCCTCAATCAAGTTACCCCGGAAAGTATAGGTTTTTTACAATTTTTTCATCAAGGAAGAGTAAAAAAATAAAGATTTTTTCAGGAATTTTGGCACTAAAAAATCCACTAAAAATTCATTTCTCAACTAATAACTGATCACATTAATCTATATAAAGCATCCACTGTATTATAGATTATAATGACGCAAAACTAATTACAATCGATTAATTCATTGTTGATTTATCAGTTTGAACAAAGCATCCTATATTTTTTTAAGCAGGCCTTTTCATGGCTCTTTTCAAGTTTTAGTTTTTTGTGAGAAAGACAATTAAGTGCAATTTAAAATAAAATTATTTCCTTCCTTGTTGCAACAAGTAGTTCATATTTTATTTTCTCTTGTTTTCCTCAATAAGAAAGTCCTATACTTTATTTTGCATTTCTTTCTTTTTCATATACGTCGTTTTAATAAAAGCCTTTTCATGACTCTTAATACTTGGCCTAAGTAGCATTTGTCATTCTATATAATGCCTAGGTATTACATACAATGTCTAGGGAAAGTATATATAATATTAAAATAATTAGGATATTTCATACTTTACCCCAAAACTCCAGGCATTTTATATATTGCCTAGGCATTCTATACAATGCCTGCTTTTCATGCATTGCCGGTAACATATACATATATACATACACCTTGAATATCACCGGCAAGAAATATGTAAGCATTTGGCTATTCCTTATAAAATCTAATCGTGTGGAATAATAGCGTGTAATGCAATTTTAATGTCTTACCAAGTGCAGTTCACCAAGAGGAGGAAGTTCTAGAACTCGAGTTAAATTTTCATGTTCGAAACTCTCACCGTCAGAACCTCTCTTTCATTTCACTTTTCAAGAAACATCTAAGGCATGCTCGTAGATAAAGGACATTCCAGACGCTGCCTGACTAGTTAGAGCAGTTAGGGGAGCCTGATAGCAGGGGTGGGCTGTTATTTCGATAACAGTGTTATTCCAAAATAACAGTTAGCAACTGTTTTCGAAAAGAAATAACAGTTATAACCGCTATTCTATCCAATCGTGTGGGTAGTGGAATTAACCTCGCAGTGTCGCAACATAACAGGCTATTGGCGACGATCCGGGATCAATCCCGAAGGGTAAGATCCTAGAACGACATCTCGTAATTTTGAACCACGGTCAGACGACGATTTCATAAAAATTTGGCGAAAACACCCTTTAAAAAGGTTTCCATACTCAGGAAAAAGATTTGACTTTTAAAATGATTTCGATGCTCAGAAACGAGATTTAACTTTTTATTTAATGATATCTAATTGTCAAATATTGTGGGGAAAGCCTTTTAAAATGATTTCGGTACTCAGAAACGAGATTTAACTTTTTATTTAATGGTATTTAGTTGTCAGATATTTGTGGGAAAAGCCTTTTACAATGATACTCAGAAACGAGATTTGAGTTTTATTTAATATTTAAGTGTCAAAAGTTTGGCGAAAACAGCTTTTAAAATAATTTCAATACCGACGAACAATATTTAATTTTTTATTTAATGATATTTCTTGTCGAAATTCGGAGGGAAGCCTTTAAAAATTATTTCGATACTCAGAAACGAGAATTGACTTTTTAATTAATGACATTTAATTGTCAAATATTGTGGGAAAATCCTTTTAAAATGATTCCGTTACTCAAAAACAATTAAGTTTTATTTAATGATATTTAATTGTCATAAATATTTGGCGAAAACAGTCTTTTAAAATGATTTCAGAACTCAGATCAGCTGAAATGCGTCACTTTTTGCGCGCGCGCTTACGTAATCTCTTACTTTAAAATAAATCTATAAATAAAAGATAACATAACACAGTTAGGGACTTTTTAGAACTATGGGGTACCGATCTTCATTTGGCATAAAAATTGTATTTCAAACTGGTCCACCTCCGAAATGACATTGTGACTATGCAGGGAAGGATTAAAATACAGGGTGACCTGTAAAGTCCCTTTAAGCCTTTAATTTTAAAACAACGTCTCGTATAGTCAAGGAAGTAACGTGTTCCAATAGTAAAGTGACCATGCTGAATTTATTGAGACAGCTTACAGCGCTCCTAGCGGCGAAATAAGGAAGTTAAAAATATAACTCCAAACCTAAAGGAGATCGGCCAAAAAGTTCAATTAGAAAAATGTTTGAAGTATCATAATAAAAGCACAGGAAAAAGTTTCATGGAGTTATCTGTAAAATTCGCGGAGATATTCGTGATAGAAATTTGAACTATTCCATGCCTTGAAAAAGGGGTCGTCCAGAAATTCAAAAACGTGTTCTCCGGTGTTATACAGTTTTTCTGAGTTAAGCAACGACGAATTTAAATTCAAATAAAGAAAGTAAAAAAAGATAAATAAAAAAATATCTGAAACGCACTCCGGAAAATAAAAAAAACTGACGATCCGAAATCACAAATTTCGCGCAATTACTCTCGGCTAAAACCTCGCCTATACAGCCACGAACGCAGATTTACTATTTAATAATTTTATCCTGATAAACTTCGAGCAGATGCGAAAATGTCAGAAACAAATACGCGTTATTCAGTGTGGTACATTGGAAAAGTAAGACAGATGAGCAAAAGCAAGAAATTTATTGCTAAACAAAAACATGGCGAGTGTGTTCAAAAAGGTCACCATCGGTCATAATACACATTTACTCGTATATTCGATCAAGCACGCCGGCATGCACATTCCTTATTCTGCAGCTATATTGTAGCGCAGCTATCGATGATACGCTGCCGCAGATCCAGCAAAATTGTCGACGGAGCTTCATACACCCGATCTTTGATGTAAACCCAGAGGAAGAAATCGAGAGGGTAAGATCTGGAAAGGGGTAAGAAAAACTGTATAGCACCGGAGAACACGTTTTTGAATTTCTGGACGACCCCCTTTTCAAAGCTTGGAATAGTTCAAATTTCAATCGCGAATATCTCCGCGAATTTTACAGATAACTCCATGAAACTTCTTTCTGTGCTTTTATTATGGTATTGCGCACATTTTTCTAATTGAACTTTTTTGGCCGATCTCCTTTAGTTTTCGAGTTATTTTTTTAACTTCCTTATTTCGCCGCTAGGAGCGCTGTAAGCTGTCTCAATAAATTCAGCATAGTCACTTTACTATTGGTATACGTTACTTCCTTGACTATACGAGACACTGTTTTAAATTTAAAGGGCTTAAAGGGACTTTACAGGTCACCCTGTATGTTTGAGACAGAAATCAAGTGAGATCATAAAATCAGTCAAATGAACCCTCTGATCCTCGCGAGATTTCCAAGTATTGTAGTTTTGGTTTTTCTCCACAACACACTTAAGCTATGGCCAGATAGGAAGCGCAAGGCGCAAAGAGACGCGTAGACCAATCAGCATTTTCACCGCCGGCGCCGGCACCTCTGATTGGTCTGCGCGCATCGCTTTGCGCTTTGAGCTTCCTACTTGACCACTATTTTAATGACTAAGTAAACACGTCTATTTGTTGAAAGAATCCACGAATTTTTTCAACCTTTAGAAATATTCTATTGGTCCTTTCCTTAGAATAAAATCCTTTGGAAGATTTTCTACTTTAATCTATGGAAAGAACCAAAAGAATCTTTTCAAGGGATTCTATTCTATTGAATGGGCCAATAGAATCATTCTTAAAGGATTCTATTCCAAGGAAAGGACCGATAATATCGTTTCAAATGATTGTATTCTAAGGAAAGGACCAATAGAATATTTCTAAAGGTTGAAAGAATCCTTGGATTCTTTCAACCAATGGATGTGTTTACTTAATCATTAAGTATGTTGTGGGATAAAATTAATATTACAATTTAGATTTCTTGGCCAATGGAATCTTTCCAAAGGATTCCATTCTAAGGAAAGGAGCAATAGAATATTTCCAAATGATTCTATTCCAAGTAAAGATGCAACATAATCTTTCCAGAGAATTCTATTCCAAGGAAATAGTTAATGGAATGTTTCTAAAGGTTTAACGAATCCATGGATTCTTTCAAACAATGAATGTGATTATTTAGCCAGTAAGTGGGCGTTGTGGGGTAAAAGCACTACTCGGATATCTATCTCTCAAAGCTAAGAGAGTCAAGCAAGTTATTAGGATGAAAATAAGTAATTCATTACTTATCAAACAATCCATTGTTGAATTAATAAACTTAAATCTACGATTTCGAGTTGCAAGGTTAAAAGCGAAACAATGAAAATTATTAATGATTCAAAATCAATGATAAAAATCTGCATTTTTACTAACAATTCCCCATTTGGCATGTGTAGCACTCAATTGTAATACTAAAATAATTTTTATACTGAAACACCTAAAATTTTTGCAAAAAAGCACACGTAAGCGACACTTTTTTTATTTCGCATAATTTTTTTTGGAAATCAAGAAAAACTCATTTGCAGGGAGCAGTTCAAAGTCAAAACATCTCAATCGGAGAAAAAAGCGTTTTTGTGGTAGATCTACCCATACTTAACTACAATACGTTTTATTTTGTTGTCAACGTAACTCAAAAATTATCGTAATTGAAAAATTATTTTTGCTATCATTTGAGTTTGATATCAAATAACTTTTAAACTAAAAATAAAATTCTCGATTTTTCTATCGATTTGAGGGATTCTTAAACCTGTCTGCCAAACCGTAACTCCAAACTATGCAACCACATTCCAAAACCGGTCGCACCCGAGAATTAAAAAGACAAAATACATATTCCTAAAAACATCAAAAACCGAACCCTCCACATGTCTTCAAAGCTTCTAGAAGCCTAAAATACTGAAATTATAAGCAATTATATATTTTTGTAGAAAAACATTCGTGATTTTGCATTACCAGTTGGTTCCACTGAGTTTTATAAGCAGCGCCATCTATTGTTGGGATTTCCAAGCGTATTCGTTTGATTGACTTCCCATAGATGGCACTACTAAATGGAAAACTAATGCGGATGTTTTCTAATGAGAACTCTCTTTTCACTCTTACCCGAGTACACAAATAAGTCTTGGTTTCTTGTTTTCGTTCTAATGCATCGGTATTGCTTCTCGGAACCGCAACTTTCCTGCAGTGGAACTTGTTACAGCAGAGGAAAACAGGTTCAGTTTAGAAAGAAAAACAGATCCCATTTATCCTCATAAATGATATGCATTAGTGACGTCTTTGGAAATTATTTTGAAGTGGGAGGAATATACATATGAAACCGTTTTCGAAACATTTTGTTGCACATCACAGTAAAATACTAAAAAATCAATGCCATAATAATTGACAGATAATAATATAATTGAAAAATATATATCAATGTTGCAGATCCTGATCAATTGATAATTATCTGTAACATTAATATTATTGGTATATTTGACACGATTAGTATATTTCTATGATTTTTGTTTTTCAAACAAGATTTGGATTTGGAATTTGTGGTTTTATGGCGCAAGGTCCAAAAGCGGACAAGCTGCGCATTTTTTAAACAGGACTTTTCTTTGGAGCCGCCAAAGTTGGAATTGGAATTTTGCTCGAAAGACTCAGATTTTTAGTTGCTTTTGTGTTATATTTGATGACCAGACTTAAGATAGACTTAAGATTTCACGTGAATACGTCTCGTTAGCGCACAGTACTTATTTGGGTGTAGTAAATAAAAGACAAATTCAGTAGTCAATTCAGTGTTCATCGAAAGCTGACGAGTTGCTCTTCCGCTTAGACTACGATCGATGTAGTTCTTGTACTACATCGATCGTAGTCTTAGATGATGTAGTAGAGATGTACGACTTAGTTCGCTGCATTTCTACTTGGCTTTTCGACGAGTATATGCCGACATTGCGAAATTTTTTAAATGTTTCAACTACGATCCATAGTTTCACAACCAACACTGTTCAATTTCACTTCTGTTGCCTTAAATCGACAGAGCTCGAAGTTAGCTTTCGTTTGAAGCGAATTTCGAAGTCGTAGCTCACAGTCCTCAGTTATACTGATTTGAAATTTGTGCGGTGCAGAGGGAAATTCCAAAAACGTCCCCCCCCCTTCCCTTCCCGCTTATCCCGGTGCACTAACTCAAGGTCATTAACAAGTCTGTTCCCTCAGCTATCGAATGACACTAGGTTGGTTTGCTTCGCGTTGATAATATAGAAATTATTATTTCTCGTTATCAACGCGGTTTTTTTTCTCAACTTTCCGTTCTGGCGACCTAGTACTGGTCTGCTTTTAGAGACGCATTCACGTCAAAACACAGAAAAGCGCATAGAAAGTCATACATCCCGTTTGATCTAGGTGCGCGAATAACTTACATAAATAGCGTTAAGCAAATATTTAAACTTTTAGTCTGGAAATTCACTTTTTCCTTTTGTATCACTGTTGGAGAATTGATTCAACAAGCAGATGTGAGATGGTTGAATCATCGTAGAAAAATAATGTCCATACCCATTGCTTTCATACTTCACAATGAATATTAAGTCATGAAACTATTATATTACATATTGAATATTAAATCATAAAACTGTTATATTGCGCATAATGAATATTAATTTATAAAACTGTTTTATTACATACTGAATATTAAATCATAAAAGTATTATATTACATATTGAATATTAAGTCATGATATTATTATATCATGTATCGAATAAGTCAAAACTATCAAATTATATATTTAATATTAATTCATAAAACTGTTACATTACATATTGAATTGAATATTAAGTCATAAAAGAAATTAATGTCAAATATACATCATAAGTCAAATATTATATATTGAATATCTAGTCAACAGACTATTATGTTACATATTTAACATTAATTCATAAAACTATTATATTACATATTAAACATTAATTCATAAAACTATTATATCACATAATTGAATATTAATTCATAATCATAAGTATTTTGTTACTTATCTCACTTGGAGTAAGTAAATTACACCAAGACTATTAGCCCGTGAGACTTTAGGTCCTCAAGATCCAGCTATTCTCAAAATTTAAAAATTCCTCGTACCTATAAAATTGTGAGTTGCTACTTATCTCACTCGGCGACATAAATAAATTACACCAAGTCTATTAGACCGTGAGACTTGAGGTCCCCAAGAACCAGCTATTCTCAAGATTTAAAAATTCCTCATACCTTATAAAATGTAAGAGTTGTTACTTATTTCACACTTGGAGTAAGTAAATTACACTAAGTCTATTAGTCCGTTAGATTTGAGGCTCTTGAGAACCAGCTCAAGACGGAGAGGCATTTTAACCCCTTCAGAGAACGTCGCACAATTTCCGAATACTTTAGAGAGTGTTGCTCTTAGTCCACAACATTATTGTAATGAATTTAAACTAATAATGAAATTTTTATCTGTACGCAATAAATTAACCACAAGGGCCTGAAATCATAGGGCCCTGGGAAATTGCCCCAGAGTGCCAATGCATAAAGATGGAACAAATAAACATCACATTTTTTAATAATGTGTTTAACCAGAAAAGGAAGTTATGCATTACAGCGTTAAATCGAGCCTCGATGCATCGCTTATTTTTACTTATTCACACAATGAATTTTATGTTTCTGGACAGAAGATGGAAACCTCAATGTTTCTATAGAATTCGGAAATCATTGGTCCCGTTTCAACCAGTTTTCTTAACCCCTCTGGTGACGAGGTATCTCGTCATTAACAAATCTGACCAGATCTTTATGGACGAGATATCTCGTCATTAAAAGAAAATTGACCAGATCTCGGTCTCGTCATCATAAAAAAAAATCGGCAATACCTTGGTGACGAGATATCTCGTCATTGGAAAAATTAATCAGATCTTGATGAACGAGATATCTCGTCATTTGAAGGAAACTGATCAGATCTTGATCTCGTCATCAAAAAATCGGCATTATCTTGGTGACGAAATATCTCGTCATTAGCAAAATCAGATGTTGATGGACGAGATATCACGTCGAAACCACTTAGAGGATTAACCTTTTCCTTTGTACCTTTCCACAACGTGCAATTTTGTAGTGGCATTGCGCACAACGTCAAGTTAGAGGAGTTGAGATGAGGGTTCAAGTTAGAGGAGTCCATTTCTTATAATAAAATCCTTTGAAAAGATTCCACTGGTCCTTTCCTTAGAATAGAATAGTTTGGAAAGATTCTATTTGCCATTTTTAAAGAATAAAATTGTTTGGAAGATTCTATTGGGCCTTTCATCACAATAGAATCCTTAGGAAGGATTTTTATTGGTCAAAAGATTAAAACTGGTTAGAAATCATGCAAGGAAGACTGAAGATTTCGAAGTGGAATTATGCATGTGAACCCCTCAGAGGGTTGATATGTAGCCAAAAGGGTGCTATAGCACCCAATCGAGCAACTTTGGGAGTTAGATTCTTCAAGTTCTTGCTCTCACTTCGAACTGCTAATAGAGAACAGTGGTACCAGCTGGGGACATTATTGGGGCAAGCCCTAAGAAAACCTAAGTGTCTTCATATATGTTTCGGGAACTCTATTTTGTTTGCACGGATCATTTTCAATATTATCGGTGTGATTGTAATATTTATCTCTCATCTTAGAGGGAGGCCGGGGACCCAACCATAAAAATATTCCAAGGGAGTCGGTCCTGTAGTCCGCTGAGGAGGTTAACAAGCATAATTCCACCTGGCAACCTGCAGTCTTCCCTGCATGACTTCTAACCAGTTTTAATCCTTTTGACCAATACAAACTTTTCAAAGCATTCTAGTTTACGGAAAGCTGTAATAGAATCTTTCCAAAGGATTCTATTCTAAGTAAAGATGTAACAGAATCTTTCCAAAGGATTCTATTCTAAGGAAAGGAGCGATGGAATCTATCCAAAGAATTCTATTCCAAGGAAAGGAGCAATAGTTGGTTGGGTTTAATGGCACAAGATCCAAAAACAGATAACCTGCGCCGAAAGGACCAATATAATCTTTCCAAAGGATTCTATTCTAAGAAAGGAGCAATAGAACATTCCCAAAGAATTCTCTCTTAAGGAAAGGATCAATAGAATCTTTTTCTAAGGTTGAAAGAATCCATGGATTCTTTATAAAGATGTAGTTACTTGAGAGAGGGGATTTTCCATGGAGCTCCTGAGGCAACGGCCCTCTGCCACCAAATAACAAAGTCCTTGTGTTCCGAATACATTTAGGTTATCAGAAACTTTCAACGGTATAGCAAAGTCTTGGGTGTCGGGTTATAAAGGAGGTTCAGTTGCAGTTGGTGTTGTAAGAGTAGGCAAGCCTATCCCTCCATTGCGATCCCAGAAAATATCCGAGTTCAGAATACCTGTGACTACGGTGGGTTAAAAGTAGTATTAAAATTATGAATTAATTAGAAAGCTTGGAAGACCGTGATTTTCCAAAGAGAAATTAGATTTGAAATTTTGTTAACAATCTGGAATTTTTAATCAAGGGTATGAATTTAAGTTATTGTTTACATTTTAAGAATAATTAATAGTATCTCTTGGTCTGTTTTTGTTAATTGGTAGAGGATCTACTCTACACAGCTGAGTTATGTAGTTATTTAGTCATTAAATGTGTTAAAGGGTGAAAGCAACACTACATGACTAGCAAATCTTGCAATGCTCATAGAGGTCTTGGTGCTCCTGTTGTGTGTGTTTTGTTGAATCAATATATTTGGTTAATTAGAAACAGAAATTAGAGGTAAGTGTGTGAAAAGTGATATTTTATAAAGACCCTCACCCTGGGAAGGATTAATTCCTATACCCTCAAGGGTCTCTAGGAGAGAAGAGATCGTCCGTATCATAGTACCAGGTCTCTAGGGGGCTAAATGTGAAAATATTAGTATGTTGTAGTGGGCAATCTATGTGTGTGTTATCTCAGTTTAAAAATTTTATGAATATTTTCTTATAACAAGGCTGTGTACAAGTGTGTAAAGAAAAGAAAAATTGATTCGTCTAAGTTAAACACTAAGTACTGTAATGAACATGTTTAGTTTAATGTAGGGCCTGTCATTTAAACTAGTACTGTAGTCCATCGTCTAATAGTACTATTGCTCATCTGAACTGATACACGGGACCCTCATTTACACTGATATTGGCGACAGTCACCAAAATTAGTATTGGGACCGTTCCCTGAATTAGTTCTGAGGTTCATCATCTGAACTCGTACTGGGGTCCATCATCTGAACTGGTACAAGCGCTTGTAAAGGAATTTATCCCTCTAGGGGCACTGCGCCACCCATAACTTTTTCGTTCTTCGTTGGCAAAGAAGTCAATTAATTACGATTATTTGGAACTATGTTGTAGATTTCCTGTCATCTTAGGAATGTCTTGTAATGTATTCGTCCATTAAATTGTTCTATTTAAAATACAGCCACCTATTGAACTTTGAAACTGTTGATTTAATTCCAAATGTCCAAAATTGTGCCACCCATTGATGTGTTGAATTGCTCCAGTGAATTTTAGTTTCAGCGTCCATCACCTTAACTAGTAATGGGGTCTGTCCTCTGAACTGGTACTGGTGTCCATCATCTAAACTGATACAAGTGCCCATCACCTAAACTAGTATTGGGGTCCGTCATCCGAGTTAGAACTGGGGCACGTCATGTGAATCAGAAGTGGGGTCCATAATCTGAACTGATACCGGGGTCCGTCATCAGAATTTGTACTGGGTCTCATCATTTGAACTAGTACAGGAGTCCATCGTCTGAACTGGTTCTGGGGTCCATCATCTAACTGATACAAGCCCCATCACCTAAACTAGCATTGGAGTCCGTCATCTGAATTAGAACTGGGGCCCATCATGTGAATCAGAAGTGGGGCCCTGAATCTGAACTGATACTAAGATCCGTCATCAGAATTTGTACTGGGGTCAAACATTTAAACTAGTACTGGGTCCATCACCTGAACTGGCACATGAGCCCGTCATCTAGTCTGTTACAAGCGCCCATTACCTAAATTAGTACCGCAGCCCTCTATTTGAATTAGTACATGGTCTCATCATCTAAGCTGATTCAGGGGCTGGATTGCATATTTGGGTCGCTTTGATAGCGCTGTCAACCTTTCTCTCATTGTTCATTTGGCAGGTGTAAGTATCGCCTTTTTTCTAATTTCGAATATTCAACGACAGGTGAAACAGTGGCACTGTAGTTATGACTATATAGCAATCAACACACTTCTTAACATCTGCCTGTGTTTATGACTGTATAGCCATAAACACAATTCTTAACACCTGCCTGTTTATGACTATATAGTCATAAATGCACAATTCTCAACAGCTGCCTGTGTTAAAAATTCCAAAGGTACTCCACATTCGTAATTACTATTTGTCATATTAAATATATACAGATTGTTTCATAAACTTCCGGTACAAACTTTAAGGGAAGGGAAGTAATATAAAATTAAGCCATATTCACATAGGAATGCATTTCCGAAAGCGCCATCTGGATTTGCTAGAGAGCGCTGTTCGGCAGCGCTGTAGCTGACCACTTAGTACAGCAATCTATGCGTCGACACTATTAAAAGTGCATTACTGTTGGTGTTCGCGTCTATTCTGAGACTAAGTGTACAACTACAACTCTAAAAATATGAAAAATGTTCAGATACTTTCTATGACTTCGTTCAGGTAACATCATTTCACGAATGATGAGATAGCTGACGCGCATCTAGCATATGGGGTGGCAAACAGAAATTAACTATCAGTTGTGAGATTGTATATTGAATGGTACCTCGATAGACATTTCCTTGAAAGTGTAAATCAAATTAATTTGAAGTTAATTCAAGAATTAGTATTTCGTTTTATTTTTGAATAAAAAGAAAGGAAAAGTAAATAAATGGTATATTAATATAAAAGTAGATAATGGAGATTTTTTTCCACAACTCGATTTCACTAAACAGTGTCAGTTGCTAGAATGAGCTTCTACTGAATTTGAAAATTCAAATTTTTGACTATGACTCCAAACAGAGTAATGCTCCTAAATATATTTAAAAAATTCCCTAAACACTAATAAATGTTCTTAACCCTCCTAGTGGTTGTCTCGACGAGGTATTCCGTCATTAGCAAAACTGACGAGGTCTCGATGAACGAGATATCTCGTTCATCAAGATCTCGTCGTCTCTCGTCATTAGAAGAAACCTGACCAGATCTTGATCTCGTCATCATCAAAAGATTTGTAATATCTTGATGACAATATATCTCGTTATAAGCAAAATTGGTCAAATGTTGATGAACGAAATACCTCATCGAAACCACTTGGAGGGTTAGAGAGAAAAGGTTCCCCAAACAAAAATAAATTAAAATGTCATCATAATCTATTATAATATTTCTAGCTATCAATAAAAACAGAATTTCAACGAATTTTTCATAAGCCAGACATACACGGAGTCTCGTCAATATCAAAATGGATGTGATCAAAAAGGCAGCATCTGACAGTGTAGAGAGAAGCCGAGAGTGCTGTCGAACATACAATCCTCCATTACAATATTTGGACAGAACAGAGGCTACGTTTCCCAACAACTATAAAGAGATACCGATCTCAATGACCTCAAACGCCGTAATAATCGTATAATCCAAACTCGTATAATCCATTGAAAGCATTCAAGAATTTTCTACTTATGGAATTGTATTCTACACCAAGCCTCTCATCTGGTTCTCTTACTGACTTTAAAAATCTCTTTTATTTGTTTAACTGTAACCTTAGGACAGAACAGAGATCACAAGATTCCCAACAACTACAAAGGCATACCGATGAATGACCTCATACGCCACAAAGAAATTGTATAAGCCATCAGAAACAATAAACGACTTTATGCATATGGAATTGTATTTTACATCCAACCACTCATCTTAGTTCTCAAATTGGTATTTTTACATTTATTTAATTGCAATCATTAGACAGAACAAATATTGATTCGCCAACAACTACAAAGATATACCGATGAATGACCTCATACGCCATAAAGAAGTCGTATAAGCCATCGAAAGCATTGAACAGACAGACTTTCTGCAGATGGAATTATGGTCTACATCCAGCCACTCATCTTAGTTCTCCAGTTGTGATTTTTACATTTTTTGATTGCAATCATTAGACAGAGCAGAGACAAGGTTCCTCAACAACTACAAAGACATAACGATTAATGACCTCAAACGCCATAAAGAAGTCGCATCTGCCATAGAAAGCATTAAACAATTTTCTGCAGATGTAATTGTATTCTACATCCAGCCACTCATTATTTCTCCAACTGCCATAGAAAAACATCTCTGAAATTTATTTAATTTTGTAAACGAAAGTACAGTACAATTATTTCCTGCATATCCTCAGACGAATTAGTTAAATAAATAAAATAACCTATTATCTTTACGAATATAAGGAATTTGACGCGGTTATCATACAAGACGTTATATCTTACGCACTCTTACAAGTGAAAAGGGTTTCTTTTCAAGCTCTTAGAGCATCCAAGGGAGATATGTGCTCTAGAGGTTCATTTGCTCCTCGACTTCTCCTAAAATAAACTCAGCTCTCCCCCCTACTCTTGAAGAGTTGCGTTGACTGCTCTACTGACTAAGTAAACGGGGGTTACCACATTTGGCTTTCTATTCCAAAATGTGACGTAAAACTAAAGGTATAAAAAGTGTGCTGTGAATGAATATGAATTCATTCAATAGTTCTGTCAGTGATAAAAAAGACCTCAGTTGGCGATTGCTTATTATGCTTCCGTCGCTGAAAAGAGTCTACAGTTTACTGAATATTTTGCATTACCTAGAAAAGTGTTGCTTCTTATCAATCCTCCTGATGGTTGTCTCGATGTGGTATCTCTCGTCATCAGCAAAACTGATCAGAACTTGATGGACGAGATATCTCGTCATTAGAGAAATACTGACCAGATCTTGATCCCATCATAAAAAAATCGGCTATATCTTGATGACGAGATATCTCATCATTACCAAAATTGGTCAGATCTTGATGGACGAGATATCTCGTCCAAACCACTTGGAGGGTTAAAGGGGGTTAAACATTCAAATAAAAATGCTTTTACTAATTTGTTCTTCGGCATTTGAAAGAGCACAAAATAATTTTAGCATAGTCTAATTTAATGTTTTTATTTACTTACATAAGTAGTAAATTCAGTTCAGTCTTGAGTACTTCATAAATGTTTTAAATACCTGAGAATATTATTAGTGTTCCCTTTTTCCCTTGATACAATGGTATAGCCCATTTTTATTTCCAACGTTTACCCATCTTTCTAACTAATGTTCAACCTATGCCAACCTATAACCCAACCTATGCAAGCCAAAGTCAAATATCCTGATATCTGATTATCTTGTTTAATTACGAATTTATTATATTAGTTTTATGTGTAAGAATGGTTCCATTTTTCGTGTAGTAATTCCAATCCCAATAATAATCTTGAATGAAAAATAACTCAGATGTAAGATTCATTTGCCCTTATTTTCAATTAAGGCTTTACGAAATCATTCCTATAGACAAGATTCATTTCTCACTTTTCAAATCCGGCTTGACCAAATCATTCTTAAAGGCAAAATTCATTTCTCGTTCCTTTTTGTTTTCGAATAAGGGGTTTTACCCCCTCTCCCAGAATCATTCTTAAAGGCAAAATTCATTTCTCGTTCCTTTTTTGTTTTTGAATAAGGGGTTTTACCCCCTCTCCCAGAATCATTTTTATCGAAATTCATTTCTCGTTCCCCTTTTTTTCTTTCAAATCAGGCTTTAAGGAATTATTCTTATAGGCAAAATTAATTTCTCGGGTGTTTCTTTTCAAATCAGGCTCTTCGAAATCATTCTTATAGGCAATATTCCTTTCTTGGTTTTTTTCAAATCAGGCTTTTTATGGAATCATTCCTATAGGCAAAATTCATTTTTCGGTTTCATTTTATTTTAAATCAGCTCTACAAAATCATTCCTAGTCAAGATTTATTTCTCCTTTTTCAATTGCGATAAACCGAATTATTTCTATAGGTAAGTGTAATTTTCGGTTTTTTCATATCAGACTACGGAATTATTCCTATAGGCAAGATTCATTACTCGGGGTTTTTTCAAATGCGGCTAAACCGCATTATTCCTATAGGCAAAATTAATTTCCTGGGTTTTTTTCACATGAGGCTTTACGTCATTCCTCTATAAGCCAAATTCATTTCTCGTTTCCCTTTAATCAAGCTTTACGGAAGCATTCCTAAAGGCAAGATTCATTTCTCGTTTCTTTTTAATCAGGCTTGATAGAATTATTCCAATAGATAAAATTCTTTTATCGGTATTTTTCAATCAAATTTTTTATTCAAATCAAGTTTTACGGAATCATTCCTACAGCCAAGATTAATTTCCCGCTTTTTCAAATCAGGCTTTTGAGATTCGTTTCTATAGTCAAAATTAATTTCTCGTTTTTTCTTTCAAATCAGGCTTTACGGAATCATTCCTATAGGCAAGATTAATTTCTCGTTTTCTTCACACCAGACTTTACAGAATCATTCATATTGGCAAGATTTATTTCTTATTTTGTTTCAAACAAGATGTTACGGAATCATTCCTATTGGGGGGGCGTGAATATGTTTGAAATTTTACACATCCCTAAACAGTGTTTCTCGAGCCCCTGGAAGAACACTTACACTTTGCTAGCAAATCAAGAATGTATAACAATGCCCCCTTCAAATAGGGGACGTCGCCGGTACCATGATACAGGGGTCAGAGGTCAATAGGAGGTTCTGAGAAATGTGAAATGTTTTTGTATTGTAATGTGCTATCGCTTTCCTAGGTTCAAAAAGTTACAAATCTGTCCATTGAGTTTATATCAAAAGTGCACATTTATGTAAGCGTTAAACTTTTGAGTACTTGGGATGTGTGAAAGGTTTTTGAACTGTAATATGCAGTTTGTTTCCTAGGTTCGAAAAGTTACAAATCTGTTCGTTGTGTTCGTAACAAAAGTGCACAACATTTGTGAAATCTTTAAACATTTGAGTACTTGGGATACATATTTTTATTTCATAAGATCCCATCAGCAAATATGATACTAGGACCCGAATTACAGATGGAGCCTGAGGCAAGCCCCAGATCTTAAACAGCCATTTTTGAAGTATTTCGGAAAACGATTCTAAGGGAATATGAAAACTCACCTGAAGTTCGTAATTCTACACTCAACAGGAATATGGAGAACGAAGTGTCGTAAATGAGGAATATTAGGATAATGAAGTCTTAAATCATTTTTACTTTTTCTAAAATGTTCTTGTTCGAAAATTTCACAGTAATTCGGTAAAAAGTTATTATTCAACGAGTAGCCTACCTTCTTCCAAAAATGATTGGTGCAGGGGGTTCAAGACCCTGGGAGTTGATGCCCGAGACCTAGTATGAAAAATATCTGAAATTGTCCCACCTCCCTTCATAAAACTATTGGACTATGTGTACAGGGCTGAGGCTCCTGAGAGTTGTAAACCGAGACCTGAAATATAAAGTATGCGAAAAGGTATCCCACGATCCTTCATAAAATTACTGGACTTTGTGTAAGGAGATCAGGCCCCTGAGAGTTGTTACCCGGGACCTGGAATAAAAAGTATTCGAATGTGTTCCACCTCCCTTCATGAAATGATTGAACTGCGGGTACGGGTCTCATTCTCCTTGGAGTTGTAACCTGGGACCAGAAATAAAAAGTATCCGAAGGTGTTCCACCTCCCTTCATAAAATGACACGAGTCTACAAATTGAAAAATAATTTTCATAACAGAAACCACAATAATTGAATTTTATGCGTTTGACGACGCTGAATCTGAAATTGAAATCAGTTTTTCTCCATCACGTATCACTTTTTTGTTATACAACCTCGAGTAATTGCTGGAAAAGTATAAAATTTGCAAAGTGACTAAATTTATCAGTATATGAAATTATACAAAATGTTAAATAAATTTGCAATACTCATAATTTATTTAGCTTATTACATGAAAAAATCTTGTAGAATATAACTATAAGAGATAAAATGTACCTACAATGTGTTATAAGTGGACATAAATTACTTCTTCCTTCTGTGTACGGTAGGGTCCTCTCTTTGGAGAAACCAACAGTAGTCACTCATCATTGATTCATCCCATCTACCTTGGTAACGCTGCTCAATTTGCAATGTCCTGGTGGAAGCGTTCTCCCTGCTCGTCACTCACTGCACCCAAATTTGGTGGGAAAAAGTCCAGATGAGAAAGCAAAAAATGAATTTTTAATGACATCCGGCAGCCTAAATTTTTATAGTTCAACAAAAGATTTTGTACTAAAAGATCCCAATTGTGTGCTTTTTTATTGCCAAGAAAACCATGGACTAGATCCTTAAATGATTTCCATGCCGCTAGCTCTACATTATTCAACTTGCTGTCAAAATTTTCATTATTGATTAATCTTCTAATCTGAGGTCCAACGAATATTCCTTCTTTTAATTTGGCTTCACTTAACTTTGGAAACACTTGGCTTAAATATTTAAATCCTTGTTGTTCTTTATTCAGTGGTTTCACAAAATTCTTCATCAACCCCAATTTGATATGTAAAGATGGCAAAATTACATGCTGAGGGTTGACTAATGGAACATACTTAATATTTTTTCCCCAGGAGTGAAGGTGTCTCTTTTGGGCCAGTCTTTAACCACATAATGTTCACTTGTTGCACGACTGTCCCACAAACATAAGAAGCAGCAGTATTTTGTAAAGCCACCTTGAAGGCCTAGAAGAAGACCGATAACTTTGAGGTCGCCACAGATACGCCATAAATGAGCATCGTAATTCACTGTTTTAAAACCAATGACATACTTTCATATGTCTCTTTCATTCCAAAAGCATGCGCTATTGGTATGGAGAGATGCTTGTTTGCATTATGCAGTAGCACTGCCTTTAAGCTGGTTTTGGACTAGTCTATGAGTAACCGCCAATCATCAGTTTTATAAGGAATACTCAGAGCAGACATCAAACCCTGTATATTGCAGCAGGAACACAGCAGATCTGTCTTAGTGAAATATTGCATTAATTCTTTATTTCTGTTTCTGAAATATGAAACTTTGGTATCATTATGCAATAAATTCCACTCCTTTAAGCGTGAACCTAGAACTTCTGCTTGTTGTTTTGATAAATTGAAGTTGCGAACCAGATCGTTCAGTTCCACTTGTGAAATGAGATGTTGTTCACTATTTGATTTTTCTGGTATGAAATCAACGTCTTTTGAAGCTTGTGCCACCGCAGTATTTTCAGAACAATCCTCTTCAGAATCAGAAATTTCCTGCCACGAATCTGGGGTTGTAGGAATAGGTAAACCATCTCCATGAGCAACTTGGTCTCATAGCCGATGGAACATTTGGGTACACAATATTACTTTTATTTTTTGCAGAGAAACCACTGACACTTGTTAAACAGAAGTAGCAGTCGTCATAATGATTTTTTTTGGTTCACGCCAAACCATAGGTATCGCAAAAGGCCAAATTCGTTTTTTTCCCTTTTAACCACTGCGTGAGCTCCACATAATACCTAATACACGTTAGATGCGGCGCCCACAATTTATCCTGATCTCCGAGTGGACAACCGAAATAATGTATATAAGCAGTTTTCATCAATTTTGAAATCGGCCTACGCTGACTCTCTTTTGTGAATTCGCCACAGACATAACAAAATAAATTCGGAGAATTTTTACACGAACGTGTTTGCCGACTCATTATGTAAATAAAAGCCGACGTAAAATTATAACACAAAACACTATTTTGATACTTGATTAATATTAACTAAACTTGCGTAATTGGAAGAAGTATAGGACACTTACTGAACTCGCAGAATTTAATACGGATTACCACACCCGACAATAGCCTTAGCTGCATTGAGAGATTGTGATTTCAAAAAGTGTTCAGCGGGGATGACTCATCAGTTAAAGCATTGCTGATTGATGCAGGGAGGATGACTCATTATTTATTGGTTCCGGGTGGGTGACTCTTTGTTTTTTAAGATAGCAGATCGTTTCTATTATATGCCAAAAATGACATGATAGGGATCTTTAAAGGTATATAAATAAAAAACGTGACGCGATAGAAAAATTTTGATTACATTTTCTGTTTCAGCATTAAAAATACTTTATAAAACACTCATTGACTTATCTGTTATGAAAATCGTGTAGACCAGTGTGATTGAACTGTGGGTACGGGTCTCATTCTTCTGGGAGTTGTAACCAGGGACCTGAAATAGAAGTATCCGAAGGTGTTCCACCTCCCTTCATAAAATGATTGAACTGTGGGTACGGGTCTCATTCTCCTGGGAGTTGTAACCAGGGACCTGAAATAGAAGTATCCAAAGGTGTTCCACCTCCCTTCATAAAATGATTGAACTATGGGCATGGGTCTCATTCTCCAGTGATTTGAACCTGGCGACTGGAATAAAAAGTATCCCAAGGTGTCCCACCTGCCTTTATAAAATTATTGGGGTGGGGGCAATGGGTTCAGGTCTAAAAGTTGGCGCCCGGTATCTGGAATGAGTATATCGGAAGAATCCGAACGCAACATGCTTCCGCACCAACATGGAGAAATTATTGGGTTATGGCAAGTATACGCTCCAATTAGTTCTAACTTTTCGTAGCTCACGTAATTGTCCGATTCGATTTTTCATTTCAATTTATGTTAATTTATTTCATTCAGTCAGTCATCTGTTATCGGGCTCTAGTGCAAGTCAGCTGAAGGCCCTTCCCTAAAATACAAATATGTATTCGAAGAGTATTCAAATATGTATTGAACTAGCGTGAGTGTATACATTTTGCTCATTTCTTTTTCACACTTGTACTGTCACTATTATATAATAAATACATGAAACGGTTTATAACTTTTAGACTTAAAAAACAGTACATATTGCATAAGAAAACTTTTCACATTTCCCTTCCTCCTTCGCCCTTGAACCCTGGTTCCATTGTACTGCTTTCCCTTCTATGTACTACTGAAGTCATGAGATGACAGAAGTAGACTTTTAGCTGGTACTTCCGTCCTCGGTACTTCCGTCGACGCACGTCATAATTTTATCAGTTGCGAGGTATAATCTCATGTGTCAGGTTGAACAACTGTCAATAGTATTATTGAATGCCGACGTGAGTTATCGTAGTTTGAACAATGAATAGTAGTGGGAGGTACCAGAGACATGTCTATAACGTCAATGCAGCGCAATTTGGTGTCCATGTGTTATGGGAGTCAGATGGATGGAGCAATCAATTTCCCGAAGTTGTACGAACATTCAAGATTCCACGATCCACGGTGTCACATATGTACCAAGAATACCTCATGGAAGGCATTACCACTCACCATGGACAGAGCAGTGGCCGACCACGGGTGCTGGATGACCATGACTAGAGGTGACTGGCCAGGATTGCCCATGGTAACATACAAGCGATACTGGCTAATATAACATCCACATTTATTGCAGGAGGTACCAGAGGCATGTCCATAACATCAGTGCATCGCAATATGGTGTCCATGGAGTATCCGAGTCAGACGGATGAGGATTTGTCAATTTCCGAAGTTGTACGAACATTCGACATTCCACGGTGTCTCTAGTGTACCGTGAATACCTCATGGAAGGCATAATCATTCGCCGTAGACATAGCTGTGATCGACCACGGGTACAGGAGGACTGTAATCAACGGTGACTGGCCAGGATTGCCCATGGTAACATACAAGCGATACTGGCTAATATAACATCCACATTCACTGCAGGAGATACCATAGACATATCCATTACGTCAGTGCAACCTAATTAAGAGTCCATGGGACATGGGAGCAGAGGATTCATCCGAGTACCATTGATAACACCACGACATCGCACACAGCGCCTCATATGGGCTCGCGCACATGGTAATTGGACCCTGGAAGACTGACAACATGTGACGTAGTCCAATGAGTCACGCTTCCAGTTGTTACTAGCTGATGGTAGAGTTCATGTGCAGTGGCGTAGAACCACATGAGATCATGGATTCAAGTTCTCGACAAGGCACTTTGTTAGCTGGTGGTAGTTCAATACTTGCGTGGGGTATGGGAGCAGAAGAGCCATCCGAGTATCATTGATAAGACCACAACATCGTACACAGCGCCTCACATGGGCTCATGAACACGGCGATTGAACCATGAAAGACTGGCAACATGTGACGTAGTCCAATGAGTCACGCTGCCAATAGTTACGAGCTGATGGTAGAGTTTAGGTGTAACGACGCAGATACCATGAGATCATCAATTCAAGTTGCCAACAAGGCACTTTGCTTGCTGGTGGTAATTCAATTCTTGTGAGAAGTGTCTACGTGCTTTAGGTCATCTAATCCTTATCAACACTCCATTAACCTCTAATCGCTTTGTTGCTCTGTTGGATGACTATCTTCGTCGATTTCATGTATCACAACTACGATGGTATTTTCCAGTCGGACACTGCATCATGTCATCCATTCCAAGTTGTCAAAAATTGGTTCTAGAAGCATTCTGGACAGTTCTGACGGAAGGTGCTCCACTTGTATCAAAATAGAGCATTTATGGGAAACTGCGGTAAGGACTATTCGCGTTCAAAATACTGCACTTACTAATATTCCAGGATTGGATTTTCCAGTCGGACACTACACCATGTCATCCGGTGCAGGTTGTCCAAAATTGGTTCAAAAAGCATTCTGGACAGTTCCGAAGGATGATGTTGACACTTCGCTCGATAAGAAACCAAATAGAGCATTTATGGGACAATGCGGAAAGGATCATTCGCGTTCGAAACTCTACCTACTAATACCAGAAAACTGGGCAGTTATTCAGACGGCATAGCTCAAAACCTCTCAAGCAGTCTTCCGACCACTAGTATAATCGATGCCAGATCGATATAATGCATTTCCCTGAGCTAGAGGAAGTCCTACACGATATTAAATACTTAGATAACCCACGACTTTTGGCACTTCAGTGTATAGTAGTTGAACTAAATTATATATATTAGTGGAACTTCTCAACTAATCTGGTACCAGGTTAGAGTTGAAGTGTTCCAATGAAATACAAATGTGTATTCCAGGTACTTTTAACCTACACAAGTGAATTTTGCTCGTTTTCTTTGCACACTTGCATAACTTCGTTATATAATAAATATAACGAAGTATAATATATATAGAGGGATTTGTAACTTTTGAATTTAAAAAATATATTGCAGTACAAAAACTTTTCAGATGTCCCTAGCCCCCTCACCCTTGGGTCCTGGTACCATGGTTCCGGTGTCCCCTCTGTGTAGTGGAACCTGTTTTCTGAATTATATATAGTAGTCGAACTAAATTATATAATTGTGAAACTTCAACTAATCTAGTACAAGGTTAGTTGAAGGGTCCCAGTGAAATACAAATACGTATTCTATGTACTTTTACCTACGCATGTGAATTTTGCTCATTTCCTTTGCACACCTGTGCGACTCTGTTATGTAATAAATATACAAAGGGATTCGTGACTTTTAAATTTAAGACTACACATTGCAGTACAAAACCTTTTCAAGCTTCCACTGATATCCTTTCGTTCTTGTGTCCCCGTACCAGAGTACCGGTAACCCCTCTGTGTAGAGTTGGACTGTTTTTTGCTGCCTTATATAGTAGTCGAACTATATTATATCTAATAGTTGAACTTCAACTCACCTAGTGCCAGGTTAGTTGAAGGGTCCCAATGAAATACAAATGTGTATTCCAAGTATTTTTAACTTACGCAAGGTGAATTTTGCTCATTTTTTTTGCACACTTGTACAATTCTGTTGTAGTATTTGTAACTTTTAAATTCGAAAAACAGACTACACATTGCAGTACAAAAACTTTTAAGATATCCCTGGCCCTCTTACCTTTGGGTGCTGGTAGCATAGTACCGGTACCCTCTATATGCAGGGAACCTACTTTTACTATATTATAAATAGTAATCGAATTTGGGACATTATTGGGAGAGTCAGTTAAGTTCCAAATCATTTCATGGGGTTGACACGCTGACAAATTGTTGTTCAAAACAATTCTATCAATTTTATTTCGTTATGGGCTCTGGAAACATGTTATTTCCTTCTTGTCACCCTTATCGGAAAAGAGGAAATTTAAATACACGGCATCTTTGGCGAAGAAAGTTGAAGTGCGCTACACGAAAAACAACCCTAGAGTAGCACTTCTGAGCCAAGAAGTCGGGAGGATTTTTTTAACTTTTTTGTAGGGGGAAGAGAACAAAGTTAACGTTATTCCTACTGTGCGTATTGTAAATTCCATTTAGAAAAACTACATCCGGTGTGTTTTGCCAAACAATAGGAAGGTTATAAAACCCTTGTTTTGTGGCATGGATCGCAGATTCTCAATGTGGGCCGATGTGTCTTCAGCTGCTATCACAGGGATAAAGGATAAGGACTCTTTATCTTCCGGGAAAAATGGATTCGTCAAAACGGTAGGTGCATTTTTGTGGATTTCGTGCTGATTAAAATCAGAGTTTGAGTAAAACAATGGTGTTATTACGGGATTTCGCTAGTGGTTGGAACTTTTTTTTTCTGTTTCACGTGCAACAAATGATGTAGCAGTTTCTCTGGAGAGTCAAATTGAAAAAAAATTTCTAAATTTTAATTTGTTATAAATTTGTGGAATTCGATCAAAAATGAAATAGTTGTGAAAAATTTGTTTTGTTGATTGAACTATCAAATAATTAATGCTGAATAGAGGAGGGGAATTGGATAAAAAATGAAATAATTGTGAAAAATTTGTTTTGTTGATTGAACTATCAAATAATTAATGCTGAATAGAGGAGGGGAATTCGATAAAAAATTAAATAATTGTGAAAAAAAATTTGGTTTTGTTGATTAAGCTATCAAATAATTAATACTGAAGAGAGGCTTATCATGCAAACAATTGACAGCTGTGAATGGCATTATTGTTATATACCAAACCTACTAAAAATTGTCAAACCATCAATTTGAATACAGTGTGTATATTATATATATATATATATATATATATATATGCATCCATATATATATATATATATATATATATATATATATATATGCATCCATATATATATATATATATATATATATATATATATATATAGATGCATATGGATGCATTCATACGTAATCCTATGATTATAGTGTTACTGGAAATCAATTTGAAATAAACATATTCAATTCGTTTATAATAATCGTTCTTTAGAAATCCAAAATTATTTTAAGCAAAATATTTACTTTTCATAATTTTAACTGGATATAATAAATTGAGGCATTTTTGTGTGCATAAATAAGTGTTCTGCAACTTAAGTAATATTTTACGATTGATCGACATGTTGAGAGATCTACTGAATATACCGGTTATAAACTGCAATTAACATTCACAAAAATTAGGGTTGAACCCTGTTCACACACATTTAGTTTGAAAATTAGAAAACAACAAAAAATATCGTTGTATAAAATAACTGTACTTGTAATTTTCTTATGCTTTCAATGTAATCAAGTTTTTAAGTTTCCTCAGAAAATTAATTAACAAGTTTTACAATTAAATGAAATTGGCGACAATAATCTGAATTTAAAAATATTACGGCAAAATCGCAATGATAGAATCAACAAAAAAGCTCAATAACCCTCCAAGTTGTTTCAACGAGATATCTCATCCATCGAGATCTGACCAATTTTGCTAATGACGAGATATCTCGTCATCAAGATGTCGCCAATTTGTTTTATGATGACGAGATCAAGATCTGGTCAGCTTTCTTCTATTGACGAGATATCTCGTCCATCACAATCTGGTTTATTTTGCTAATGACGAGACACCTCGTTGAGACAACCACCAATTTTGTGTCATGATTGGGAAGCTGTCACTGAAGAATTTCTTCTTCAGAATGGTTTGCAACATTTCTCTTAAGGTGATATAGTTAATTTTTTTATTTCAGTCTCCCGTCTTACACATGTATGGGAACTAAATATAAATCCAAAGATAATGAACAAATACAGAAAAAATAATTGTAAGCAATAATCCTCTAACTCATCATCCATTTTTCAAATAAAAAATGTTGTTTCTTTTATTCCTGTAACCTAAATTGGTACTTTAATTTGTACGTATGATAAATATATACATATATAAATGTATCGGATATCTTGCATACGTAGTAATATGTCCAGTTATATATATGTACATAATATATAGTATAGATATGTATATATATATATATATACACAGAAAAGAAATTTTGGTACTTTTTAATTTTTTAAAAAATCTTTATAGTTGATGTTTCAAAAAGACTTGCATGACAGTACTGCGTCAATTGTATATAGATATATCGTAAGTGAAATCATTATTTCTGTGGAAAGTCTAACCTTATTTGAATCTAGAAACTGATTGGTATTTTCAACTTTTTTACCATCTCGCTCTACTGTTTCTTTTTGCTGTGATCATTCAGTTGGTAAGGCAATTGAAATGTCATTTCGAAAATGAATACTAGAAACGAAAATGTTGAAGAACAAACCTCGTATCTTGATAAATTTTCCAGTTGAAAAGCAGACCATAGGTGCTTAAAGTGCTAATTGAAAACCTTTTAAAAGTGTTGTTTCCTCAATTCAAAATAAATTTTTAATGGTTAAAAAAATTCTGTCAATCCTTTTTAAAATAATAGAATCAATCAACAGACGGAAATATTGTACACACATTTTAAAGTAATACTTTTTTGTAAAAAGTACGGAACTTGAGAAATTTCAATCAATTGGAATCAGCCAACAGACAGAAACGGAATACCACATTTGAAACCAATGATACTATACTTTTCTGTAAAAAGTTTACTAAATTGATCGAGGCATTTCAATCAACAGACAGAAATGGTATACACACATATGAAACTAATGAGGCTATATTTTTCTGTAAAAGACTTACGAAACGTATTAAGACATGTCAATCAACAGGAACCAATCAAGACAAAAGGTATACTCACATTTCAAACTAAATTTTCTGTAAAAGGTTTACGAAATATATAACAGTTTGAGAGATTTTGACTTATCCGACAATAAATATCTACCCTACGTATACTCAATAAAATGCTTCCAGGGTCAATAGGACATCTAAAAGATAACCAGTTATCTGTTCCCAAGAACTGGTAAAGCAGTGCAGTGGAACCTCTATTATCGTTACCACCGAGATAACAAGGCCAGACCGCTGTGACGTTTCGATCACGTGACTCGCTTACTAGTAGTCATAACAAACATCGCCGCATGGCCGGCTACTTATGGATTACCTTTAATGTAGCTTAAGAAATTAGGGTTTTTATACTATTTTACCGGAAAGCAAGTGCAGCTGCAGTTAAATATTGTTATAGAACATTTGTGGAACATTACAGTGTCAAGGTGTTAAAGGCTTTCGTCAAACAACACGTTTAACGTGTGTCCAGACCGATTTATTTAGGCTTAACCACGAGGCTATCCAAAATGCCCTTTAGATGCTGTGTACCTACTTGCTCTGGAAATTATGGATATGGTGATGCACCAAAAGTGGCGGTTTTCTCCTTTCCAGAGGATAAAAATATTAGAAAAAGATGGCTCAGGACGATTCCACGAGCCGACTTTACACCATCAAAACGCAGCAAAGTCTGCGAACTTCATTTTCAAAACGATGATATCGTCCGGAATGTATCGAAATTCAACAAAAAAACTGCTGAGTGTTCTACCTTTTCCATGAAACGTCTCCGTTTAAAAGTTGGTGCTATACCAAGTATATTTCCGAATTGCCCTAAATATCTCTCGAAAACTTGTCCCACCGTTCGTAAAAGCAGGGAAGATAAAATTCGTGAAACTGAGGAATCCAATTTATTGAGAGCTATCAACGAAAGCAAATCTGAGTTCATTGCTCATCATGAATCTATTTCTTTTCAAAATTTTAATAGGCTACTAGAAATTTTGGATTCATTACCCCATAAACAAAATTGGTTTAAACTAATTGAGGAGTCAAAAGTTACTTTTTTCAAAATTTGTTTTAATCCGGGACCTGCAACAAATTACACTGTTGTAATACATTCAAATCTGAAAATGGAAACATTTATATGGCCAAGAAATTTCTGTAGATAACAATCAAATCAAAACACCCTGTCACGTTAGTAAAATTTGGAAGTTATTGAAAATTGTTTGAATTTTATAAATGAAATATCAAGGAAAAATTCTTCAGCCAACTATGATAATCGCTTCAATTGCTTTTACAGTTCAATTGCTTTGATTTCCCATTTTTACAGATTTAATGATGAAGAAAACATTAATTAGATTTCTTTAGACTATGAGAAAGGGTTTTCTTTTCTTTTTGATTTATGGTCGCATTTGAGAAACTATGATATTGGACGGTATTAAGCTTGATTGACGTGTGTATTTTAGTTAATAAAAGTCATAAGCGAGTTTTTCGCTATTTTTTAACTGAATTTACGATATAATTTTGGCCGGTTTTTTAATAAGTTATTGCTTTTACTATTTACGCACACTCTTTGTTATCGTTAGTAAATAAGGAAGAAAGACGCGAGGGTGTGGAAGTTTCATTCTGAGATTATCGTAGTTTTGACTAGGGAAAAACCATATTTACAAACTGCTATAATAATTTGCAATAACGTATAACAATATTTTCCTGTGGTCTCGACGTATATAGAATATATTATGTATCGTTGTAGACAGATTTCACTGTATTAGGCTTTGAATATTCCAATACGGCGGTGGTCGTTCGTATCGCACGTATGACTACTAGGGAGACGCCATGATGGCAGCGGTCAGGCCTTGTTATCTCGGTGGTAACGCTATTATCCGAAAAGCATGGGTCGAAGTATTTTCGGCTGATCGAGGTTTCATTGGAATTTTCGGATAAAAGAGTGTGTCAATTGCATCAATCTCGTAAACTCCCATTGATGATTTGGAAATCGGTCACTACATAGTTTGTAAAGAACAAAGTCTCATATTATGTCACTAGATATTTATTGCTTACTCATAATCATTTTGCGCCATAAACCCCAAACACCCAATCCAAACTCATCATTTAAATATCACTATGATCACACACTTTAGTGAAGTAATGAAGTGCATAGTAGATAAACACAGATGACAACCTTAGTCAAATTGGTAGCAAAAATGCAAAAAGTTTATAAAAATGTTTAATAAAGATTAAAAAAACGTACAGGACAGAAGTGTTTGTCATCAAAATGTCCTATCAAATACATGTTCAGCAAAAACCCATTTCTCAGAACACCTCTGTCCTGGTGATAATGAACGAAATTGCTCTTGTAAAATGGTCATTGACGACATTATCTATGTTTTTAATCTTTATTAGTCGTTGTTTCGAAGTGTTGCATTTTTTAGTGTATACGCAAGGGTCGAAATAAGCAGCCTATTTCATTTTCTTCCTTATGCACATAGTTTACTTTCTTTATTATTATTTTTACCAAGCACCTATATACTTTATAAACAATGCATGTCCAAAAATCAATATTCGTCATCTGACCGTGGTTCCGAATTACAACGTGTTGTCCTCGGTTCTTTCCATTCGGGATTGATCCCGGATCGTCACCAATGGCCCGTTCTGTTGCTCCAGTGCGATGTTAATTCCACTACCTGCCAAAAACCAATGTAAAAATGTCATTTTGAAAATTGGGTGTAACCGATTTTTGGATTATCAGGATTCTTCTTTATTTACATTTGTTTTCATTCAGTGCCACAAAAATTTGTAATAACTTTAAAAATTTAAAACTAACTATGCGACGAGTGTAACAATACACTTTACTATTAGTAGGTTAGTTGTTTTTTCCGAAGATTATCTAAAATTAATCTTCAAGTCATTGACAGTGGTTTGGGTGAAAAATAGTATTGATAGTTTCACTTACTTTTTAATGTTTTCGGAGTTTATGCAATAGCACAAGCCTGTTTTAAATATAAACCGTTTCAGTTTTCAGCAAAACTGATTCGTTGCACTGCAATGTTTTTGCTATACAAAGGCTGATTGCACCTACTTTCTGCAAACACAATTTTAACAAGTAATTCTTTTCTATTTCTGCCAGAATTATCTATTTTTATAACTATTCAACGTCATACAGATTTCAATATAATGGATATCATTCCATCTGTATTTCAGAAAATATAGACAGAGGAAATATGAATAGCATGCGAGAAAACATTTGTTAAACACCTGTGTATATATATGTAGATCACTTAAATACATTATGTGGACAGCTGTGGAAATAGTTTCAAAATTAGCTGCCACACAACTTCGGCGATGATCGTATGGATTGAAATAAGCTAACAATTCGTCAGTTTCCAGCTCTTGTAAAATATTCATCTTCAACTACTTTAGAGTGTTTTGTTACCGACCAGATGCAAGAATAACAAATGAGTCATCACTTCTTACTGGTGTATGTTATCTCTAAGGATATTGCTCACTTCTCATTGAGAAGTTTAGAAACTATTTTATTTTTAAATTCTTCACTTTCATAGGCGAAAGTTTACAAAAAAATGCAAATGCCTAGATATCTATCCAGGCTAAAATATACATAAAGTCTAACACAAAAAAATGCCTCGTCTAAAGAAGTTTATTTTCCAGGTATTCTGATTAGCTATCACTTTGTACTGGTGTATGTTATCTCTAAGGATATTGCAGTTCTCATTGAGAAGTTTAGAACTTATTTAATTTGTTAATTCTTGACTTTCATAGGCGAAAGTTTATGAAACAAATACGAATGTCTAGCTGTCTATCCAAGTTAAATTTACCATAAGTCTGACACATAAAATGCCTCGTATAAAGAAATTTACTTTTTAGATATTCCGATTAGCTATCACTTTGTACTAATGTATGCTATCTCTAAGGATATTGCGCAGTTCTCATTGAGGAAGTTTAGAAACTATTTTATTTTGTAAATTCTTCATTCGGCGAAAGTTTACAAAACAAATGCAAATACCTATCTATTTATCGAGGCTAAAATTACTATAAAATCTAAACGAAAACTGCTGACTATCACTTTTTCATTTATATTCTGTGGTAGACATTTTTTCCCAACAAGAAACTTATATTCATTCCAGATACTGTTTCTTGATCAGCGGGAAAATATTGGGGAGGATCAAGTTAGACACCTGTTGCTTCCCATTTCTTATTGATTTTAAAACAATTTGTAATGCGTGTTTATAAAATATACCATAATATTACCGTATAAACATAAATATAATATGTGCCTTTGTTATATTCGTCCCTCCTGTTAGAAGGGACGGATTCCAGCCATACATTTATTTGGAGGCAAGAGGTTGGGTATCAAGGAAGTTGGAAACTGTCCCTTGACCTAGCGACCATGCGATAAAATGAGTGAGATCGAGTCTCCGTGCATGTTTGGATATCTATATTATCTACAAATTTGTTATTTATTCCACAGGTTTGAGGGCCAGCCATACAGTTGAACAAATATTGGGAGGCAGGAATGTCGGACATCCCATTTTTTGACAAGTTGTGTCTTGATATAGCAATCTTATGGCTTAATGAGTGAAGTGGCCATACGGCCTAATGAGTGATGTTGACCCACCGTGCATTTTTGGATATCCATGCTATCTTTGTTATTTATCCTACATGCTTGAGGGCCAGCCATACAAATATTGGAGGCCAGAATGTCGAGCACCCTATTAATTGACACCCTGTGTCTCGGTATATAATGGCATACGGCCTAATGAGTAAGTCAAGCCACTGTGCATTTTTGGATATCAGTGCTATCTTTATTATTTATCCTACATGCTTGAGGGCCAGCCATACGAATATTGGGAGGCCAGAATGTCGAGCACCCTATTAATTGACACCCTGTGTCTTGATACTATATGACCTAATAAGTGATGTCGAACCATCGTGCAGGTTTGGATATCCATGCTATATTTGATATTGGTCGTACATGCCTGAGGGCCAGTCATACAGCTGTACAATTATTGGAAGGTAATAATCTAGTTCCCTATATTAACTGGACACCTTGTCCCTTGACATAGCGGCCGTTCGGTCGAATGAATAAAATCGAGTCATTCTGCACTTCAGGGTATCCATACTATCTGTATATTCGTTTATTCTTCTCACATGCTTTTAGGCAAGCAATACAGCTTTACTAATACTGGGAGACAGGAATGTTGTGCCGTCTTTGTCTCTTGACATAGCTGCCAAGACCGTACGACCTAATAAATGAAACGTCTTGCCATCCTGACATTTTTGGCTACCCATACTATTTTTATATATTTGTTATAGTCATCCCCTATGTTTCTAGGGGCGTAAAAGGATCAGACCCCTAGGAATAGGGGCTATTCCTAATCATCTTAATATGTTTTGTCGGCTTCTATAACCCTCCAAATGGTTTCGACGATATATCTCGTCCATTGAGATCAAACCAATTTTGCCAATGGCAAGACATCTCGTCATCAAAATATTACCGATATTTTGATGAGGATGATCAAGATCTTATCAGTTTTCTTCTAATGATGAGATCAATATCTGGCCAGTTCCAAACACTCCACTATATGTAGTAAATCCTTCAAGCACTTGAATATATATATATATATATATATATATATATATATATATATATATATATATATATATATATATATATATATATATATATATATATATATATATCTGTGGCTTGATACAAGAAGTGCCAATGTTAATATTTCTAATTTTGAGATATTTGAAGTTAAAGATAGAGGTTAGAATTTATTGTATAAATCCATCAGTAAAAAATTCTAATAACTCCAAATTAAGTATTTATTGAAAGAATTTGGAATGCGAAATATGTGATATTGCTTCAGATTTACGAGTCTGCCATCTTTGGTTTTTCTTGCAAAAAATATTGATGTTCAATTTTGACATTAGCACTAATAAGCTTCAATATCTCAGTTACTACTTTGAATTTGACTGGCACTTGAACGAAAAATTCATATGATAAAAATATGAAAATAAATTATAACTCATTTTCGCCAAAATTTGACATTGGCCCTTCTGGGTCTATATATATAGACCCAGTTGACCCAGACCCAGACTCTGATTCTATATATATATAGGATTTAGGAAGACATAAGTGAAGATTTTGTGGTGTTCTGCAGTCATTAATGGGTATAAAAACTTGCTGTCAGTATTTGTAAGGGAAATTTTTGAGACACATCCGACTCCTAGCATTAGTTTCTGGGTTTCAATCCCTGTTCGGAGATAGGTGATCCTAGTGTTGGTCTGAATTCAGTACAGATCGTTGAGTCCGGTCTAATTTTTCCTCGTGTAGTATAAAATGAAATTACTGCGACAAAACAACCAACCTTATTCCAGATACGGATGGAGCTCTAAATTCTGGAAGTGTGTTGAGCAGTTTCTTTTGCATAATGAACCGACTGAAAGATATAAGTCAAACATCCAATTGTACAGAGTGGCTCAGTGGGCTTGCCCACACAGTGCTAGCAACCTGTGAGTTGCAAGCAGCACAGATTTGATGGCGTAATTCTCTTCTACAGCAAAAACTTTCCTTGAGTGTGTGTTTGAATGCGTTCACGTAAAATCGACCTTTTAATGAAATATATTATATATATATATATATATATAGAGAGAGAGAGAGAGAGAGAGACAGAGCATTTGGGCGAAGTCACTGACATAAGATCTCAGAAGGGTAAGACACGTGCTTACGAACCGAGTTACCAGTTGGCTATCGAAGCGCAGACTGATGTATTTAATCTCGCTGGATAATCATTTTAACCCTCCAAGAGATTTCGACGAGATATCTCGTCTGTCGAGATCTGACCAATTTTGCTAATGACGAGATATCTCGTCATCAAAATATCGCCGATTTTTTTATGAAGAGATCAAAATCTGGTCAGTTTTCTTTTATCGACAAGATATATCGTTCATCAAGATCTGGTCGGTTAGGATAATGACAAGATACCTCGTTCGGGATAACCTCCTCGACCTCGTCGAAGCAACCACCAGGAGGGTTAACCAATCAATAAATTGTCCCAGATTAGGATTCCCCCAACCACGTGACAGGTCTTCAAACCGAGTGACCAGAAGAAATAGCATGAAACTTCGTTTACACATTCCGTCTATTTTATTAGAAGGTCCATGCCATGTACTTGACGCTGTTTGGCGCAGCTATCAAATATGGCCCTTGCGCCATACGACCCAATTGAACCAATCAGTTGAAAGAGCTTTCGTTCGGGTTTGAAAGTTGTATAAATACCTCTATTCTTTTCAACTTTCTTTGTACATACCTCAATTCCCAGTTCTACAGTAACTTATGACCCATTTCAAGATGCAGTTTTCATTTTGAACCTGTATCACTGCTTCGTTTTCCATTTAACAGAGCGTGCTCAATGTATGGGAAAACTAGCACTTAAGCCTCTGAAAGAAGTTACAAAAGCGATTCAGCCTTTGCTTCTCATCACGAAGAAACAAGCTTCGCCTTACTCTAACCTTCGCTCCTGCTGTCTTGCAAAAACAAAACGATTTTATACCAGTTTTGCGAGTAAAGGAATATACTTTTAAATTTCGCCTTTTGAACCGGATGTCAGAACCTGATCTCGCCCGTCCTTTGTTAAGAAAATGGGAAATTAAGAGCCTCTGTTAAGAAAATGGGAGGACAATAGATGAAACAAGTTATACCATTTCATTCACCTTGTACATCTCGGCTGTAGTGATTGATCTTAAGAGCTAAGTCTGTTTTTGAGACATACTGGTGGACCAAAAGTCACGAAAGGGTTTCAATGATTTGTATCTCCTTTAGTTTTTGTTTACAATTCACAGTGCTGTAGAATCTTAAAACAGTTTTTGTTTAAAATTTTCAATTCCATAGTCTTATACAGTATCTGAATGATATAAATTTACTCTAGGTCCTTTAGCTTTTGTTTAAGATTTACAATGCTGTAGAATCTTATACAGTATCTAAAGGATATAAATTTAAACTTGGTCCTTTAGTTTTTGTTTGAAATTTACAATACTGTAGAATTCTATGAAGTATCTATCGGATATAAATCTACACTAGTGTGAAAAATGTAATCTTTTAACCCCCTGGTGGTTGTATCGGCGAGGTATTTCGTCATTATACAAAACTGACCAGATCTTGATGGGCGAGATATCTCGTCGTTAGAAAAGAAAACTGACCAGATCTTGATCTCGTCATCATAAAAAAATCGGCAATATCTCGATGACGAGATATCTCGTTGAAACCACTTGGAGAGTTAAATGGCGTTCATTTTCTTCTTCGCGTCACATAGATTTCTATTGGTCGGGTCCATCATGCCAGCATTACTAACAGCCTCTCTCCATCAATCGTATTTTAACCTCTTGTACAGGTCTTAGATATTTTTATTGACTATTTTTTAAAACCTCATCATGAATTTTATCAAACTTGTTGGATGACCTTTTCATTCATCACTTTTTACCTTTACATCACTCAGGATTTTTATCACATTTATAATCGTCTTTTAATTACGTCTGATATACATTTTTAATAGTCAACTAAGATGAGGATACCCCATCTTAATCTCAATTTTTCTCGAGTATAAGTCTCGAGTTTTATTTTTAGTCTCCAGAAGTTGTTCCATAGATAACTCATTTGTTTTTTATGTATCTCATCTTTTAACACTCCAATACCTCGTCTAGACAACCACCAGGAGGTTTAATATACACACCTCTTACGTCACTGAAACCACATCCATATCATCTGTTCTACAAACACGTTTTAAACCTCCTTTTAATAGTTGGTTTCATTTTTTTAACTTTTTATCTATTTTCATTGGTTTGAATTATACCTTGTGTTTGGCGCAGCTTGTCCTTTTTTGGACCTTGCGCCATAAAACCCAAACCATTTCCTTCTTCGCATAATTGTGCCCCTTCCAAGACTTTTTCCATGACACTTCAGGTTCCAGTGCTCTGATTTCAGCCCCAATATTGTTCTTCAAATGTTGGAGTGTCTGAGGCTTGTTAACATAAACTTTGAGATATCCCCATAGGAAGAAATCAGGAGTTGTCAGATCTGGAGAACGCAGTTCCTCAAAACGCCAATCAAACATCCAGTCATTGATTCATTTGGAGAATCTTTCACGCCAAATGGCGACGATATGCTCATTGGGTCAGAATTATTGATCCTCGGGTTTGATAGTGAAATTATACGATTCGTATTCGGTCGTCAATTTTTCTTACTTATCCTCTAGGTCTTTATAAAATATCTGAAGAAAAATATTTTTAAAAAATTAAAATCTCAAACCGCTAAGTGACTTTACCCACCTTGTAGATTGCAATAGCAAAGGGAATATTGGATGGAAGCCTATCCACGTGTCTTAAGTCTCATCGCGTTCCAAGATAATATGCGGTTAATAGCATACAGTACTATGTAGGAAGACGGTTAGTAGCATATAGTATCTTGTAGGAAAAAGGTTAGCGATAAGGAACTGAAATGAGAAAAAGGTATAAAAGCAACAGATTTTACGTTTGGATGGAAAGGCTCTCGAATCATTTTGTGTGAACACCGTAAACGTGCAATCGATCGTAATAATCTCACGAGGTATCTTATGAAAAATAAAAACTGTAGTCTTGATTCTTCTTTTTGCAAATTCAACTATGTTTACCGGAAAAAATGTTGAATTTTGGTTGGTAGCAAATATATAGCAAAGGAAATATTGGAGGAAGATCCCATCCAAGTATCGTAAGTTTCATCACGTTCAAGTTCTAAGGTAATGTACGGTTAGTAACAAACAGTATCATGTAGGAAGACTGTTAGTAACATACATTATTATGTAGGAAGACGGTTATTATCATACAATGTCATGTAGGAAAACAGTAGCGTACAGTATCATTTGGAAGACGTTTAGTAGATTATAGTATCATGTAGGAAGGCAGTTATTGCGGCAGGAACTGAAATGTGAAAAAGATGCAACAGATTTTACTTTTGGGTGGAAAATGCTCTCGAATCATTTTGAGTGCACACCGCACGCATACCATCAATCGTACCTTATGAAAAATAAAAACTGAAATCTTGATTCATTTTTTCAAATTCAACTGCTTTCCGGGGGATGGTAAATTTCGTTCGATTGGGTTTTATGGCGCAAGCGCCATATTTCGCCAAGCTGCGTTAAACACAAGACAGATAACATCAAGTTATGGACACAAAAAAAGATGTTTGAAAGAACTGGAACTGTTTGAACTAACTGGTTTCTTTCCAACCTTTAGAAAGATTACATTGATCTACTCTTTAGAATAGAATCCTTTGGAAAGATTCTATTGGTCAAAAAAGTCAAAATAGGTTTAGAAGTCATGCTGGGACGTCTGTGGGTTGCAAAGTGGAATTATGCGTGTGAGCCCCTCAAAAAGTTTAGGAATCCTACAGCGGTCTAAAGGACCGGCGACAGCGCGCAAAAACCGTTAGAAAGATCGAAGTCTTCTATCTCCTCATTCCTCCTGTTGATACCGAGGAACAGTTACCACTCCAAGTAGTATTGACGAGATATCCCGTCCATCAATATCTGACCAATTGTGCTAATGACGAGATATCTCGTCATCAAGATATTGCCGATTTTTTTATAATGATAAGAACAAGATCTAGTCGGTTCTTTCTAATGACTAGATATCTAGATCAGGTCAGTTTTGCTGGTGGCGAGATACCTCGTAGAGACATCCACCAGGAGGGTTAATCCTCCTGGTTCTCGAAGAGGTGTCTCGTCATTAGCAAAACTGACCTGATCTTGATGGACGAGACATCTCGTCATTAGAAGGAAACTGGCCAGAATTTTACCTCGTCATCATAAAAGATTTCGCTGATGACGAAATATCTCCATCATCAGCGAAATTGTTCAGATTTTGATGGACGAGATATCTCGTCGAAACCACTCGGAGGGTTAATTAAAGGGCGACCGTAAAGCACCATTTAAAAACTGTTTATTGTGATGAAACTAATCTAGTTTTTCGATTAATAACCTCTTTACGAAGATATTAATATAGGACATTTCATGATGTCTCATACGTTTTAATATAAATTTTGCACATCTTACAGAAAAATCACGTCATTTTAAGGGGACACGGTACCTTTAAGCATTCAAATCAGGAGAAATAGCCGACTTTCGCTAGACTGTATATCCTAAAGTTTGCTGGGCATCAAAATGAAACTTTGAACAGTGTTTATGTACACTTTATACTACACATTTCAGAAAAATTAGGCTAATATTTTACAACTGGGTTAGATTTTATTGGAATTTATGCAAACTCAATCTACAAGGACAACTTGTGCGCACCTTTCTGAGTCAACACATATTTTCTACTAAAATAATGACTGAAATGAGTATAACAGAGTACCTTGCATTTTAAATTAAAACCAAAAATATAACTCAAGTAACACTTTTGCATTACTTGAATACATGAAATAATCAAGTAATATTTAATTTATTTTAGTAAAATTTCTCACATATTTTCAATTCAAGTTTTTGAATAAAGCTCTTACTTCTGTGTGACATTTTCGTTTAATCTCGAGGCTCTAATCAAGATTCAACTTCATTCCAAATTTCATGTGTTTAAATTTAATAATTTGAGGAGTTATATTGCGCGCAAGTGTTGAAAATTCTCATTCTGAGAAAAATACGATTGAAGTTGAAATTGCTATTTGTTTTATTGAATTGAGTTGTATTCAAAATTTAAAACACCCAGAAGCATATGTCCTTCAAAAGTTTTATCAAAATATTCTTTTTTTTATTTTCGCTTTTATTCGAGTTTATAAGGTATTTACTAGAGAGCTCTAACGTCTGAGAACGCGATTATCTCAGCATTTACTTGGCTGAAACTGCCTGCTTGACAGCTGGAAGAGTTACAACTGAAATAGAGGCGTCAGAAAAATCTCAATTGTAAACGAACTAATGCGAATCTTTCAAGTGTGGTTTTATACCAGAATCAGAACATTTCATACATTCTAAAATCATTAAAATTGAAAAGTCGATTTTTTTTGGTACTGTGTACTCTCAACCATCCAATTGGTTTCGACGAAATATCTCGTCCATCAACATCTGATCAATTTTTCTAATGACGAGATACCTCGTTGAGACAACCACCAGTTGAGTTAATGTCCAAGTGTTTCCTTACAGTCATTTTTCTCTACTCGATGGTTAATTAGACTCAGGTGGCTTGTATTGAATTGAAATTACAACCAATATACTTCGATCTGCACATGTGAACATTCCTTTCTTAAAGTGCAAGTTCGTAGAAACATGCTTAACTAATCCACCTTGCAAACATAGTATATCAGTACCGAAAACTGCTGTTCCTAAATAAGAAGCGCATGGTTTCCTTTAATAGTTTCAAAGGCTACCATCCTTTCCAATAATCTTGATCAAGAGTCAAGCTGTAACCTCTTTTGAAACAATCTTGGCACGACGTCAATGGACGGAAACGTATGAGATAGAAAGAGAAACTAAATTCTTGAGACTTTGTTCACGCTGTCATTCTTCAGTGTCTTATTTAAGAGGAAACCTACTACAAAAATCCATAAGCTGATGTTAATAAACACTTAATGAGTGGAAGTTGGCCTTTTTAAGTCCTTATGTGTCTTGCTTTAGAGGAAACCTGCTCTTAAAACCTTCGATTGATGGTACATACAAATGAGTCCGAGTTATATTACTAGTTGTCGTTCTTCAGTGTCTTGTCTCAGAGGAAACCTACTACTAAAACCTTCGATTGATGGCAATAAACATTAATGAGTCGTAGTTATATTAATAGTTGTTCTTCAGTGCTTCAGTGTCTTTTCTAAGAGGAAACCTAGTACTGAAATCCATCAACTGATGGTAATAAACACTTAATGAGTGGGAGCTATATCAATAGTGTCGTTTTAAGTGCTTAGGTGTATTGTCACAGAGGAAACTTACTACAAAAACCCTTGATTGGTGGTAATAAACACTAATGAGTCAGAGTTGTATTAATAGTTGTTCTTCAGTGTCATATCTAAGAGGAAACCTACAATTGAAATCCATCTACTGATGGTAATGAACACATGAGTCGGAGTTATATTAATAGTTTTATGTATCAAATTCTGATTTTATTTATTCACGAGTATTTTTTCTGGCCAATCTACACCATTGTCCAGGTCTAATCAGCCCTCTTGTAGCAAAAAATATATAACCGTAGAGTGACAAACCCAACCAAATCTTGCATATCTAGTTCTCTAATTAAATCATAAAACCTCTATTAAAACAGATCCTCCTTTCCTAACCAAATAATATTAAAAACATTTAAATGATTAAAATTGGTGTTTACATTCGGTATCAATTTAAAATTCAATAATAAAATCAGCATTTCAAATGAAAAATCGTATATATCGAAAGTGGTACCGTAAATATATTTACACTTAAGTTCATTCAACATTAAAAAAGACATAAATCACCTTCGAAATTTTTCGTATTTTGTAGAGAAACTTCGTTCATACGAACAAAACAAGATGACTGATCGGGTGTTATCTAGATAATCTAACCACAGCTCAACAAACTGATCTAACTATCTGGCGATACTTTGGAATAGGTAGGTAGGAAGGTATTTAATTAACGTAGAACTGGAGCAATACAAAGGGCTATTGGCAATGGTCCGGGATCAATCCCGAAGGGAAAGATCCGAACACCATTTAATTTTGAATTTCGATCAGATGACGACTTTGGAATAGAAATGAGACTTAATAATCAATTAGGACAGAGCCCAGAACCTGTTTAGATGTTGAACCCTCGTTAAATTAAAAATGTGCATTCCAAGTATATTTTTAAACCCTCCAAGTGGTTTCGACAAGATATCTCGTTCATCGAGATCTCATCAATTCACAAATATGATATTTATAAATTTTAAACTTAGAAGACAAATTTCTCATTCTCAGTACGAAAACATTTCACATATTCCGTTGCCATGGCAACAGAGACCCCTTCCTTATTGGGGGCATGGTTAGGTACTGAAGAGAAGTACATTGAGTAGATTCCTAAGTCATTATAAAGGCATGTATACAATCCATTTTACAGAACTATTAAGCTGTTAAGCTGATGAACCTTAAATAGGGTCGTTACTTTCCAATGCAAATCAAATTCCATAAATGGGAGATTTTTAAATTTTAAACTTCGAAAACAAATTGCTCATCCCAGTACAAAAACATTTCACTTATTCCATTCGCATAGTACCAAAGACACCTTCCTTATTGGGGGCTTGATTAGGCACTTAAGAGAAGAACATTGAATTGATTCTTATGTCCTATTGGCAGAGGCATGTATACCAATCCATTATAAAGAACTAAAAAGCTGGTGGTACTTAAATAAGGTCGTTATTTAAGTTCAACCACGGCATTAAGAACACGTGTCATAGTGCTTACTCGTGAATATGTAGAATGTCAAATTTACTTTAAGGGGCCAATTATTGCACGCCCAATGTCTGTGTAGCTACTTTTGATCAGACATGCTGAACTCCAAGCTACGTGCGAAAGAAAGCGGTGTGTTCTCATTAACGGTTCGGAATTTCCAGCTGGTGGAATGTATTTATAGGAAGTCTCGTTGCCGAGACGTTAATAGAACACGTTCTGGGGAGAGAACTCAAGACCGAGGCAGAAATCTAAGCATCCTTGTGGTGGTGTTATTCTTTTGTATTTTGTTTACCTGCTTTTGAAAACAACGCCTTTCTCCGGCTGAGTGTAAGGAAAATATGAAATTTGCAAGAAATAAAACTAAGTAGTTTCGACTTTTCGAAATAACTTATTAATCACATATTTTAGAAATAACTCAAAACAAAATTTCTTGTTCTGACTTCAATTGAGATTTAAACTTTTCCAAATTAAGAAATGAGCATCCATCAACAAAATGAAGGGCTCCAGGCAACTTAGTGATAAGCCTAGGAATGAAAATTCAGTAATGAAAAAATAATATATTTATAAGCTTCTAAATAACAAGTCACACGTTAACGTTTTCAGAAATGAAGTAACGTTTAAATGATTTATAATTTTTAAATTCAATAGCTTTGCTTATTAACGTGATTAAATTTTAATCGCTTATTATTTGTACATTATGTCTATGAAATGCCATATTGTTAAATCTGAAGATTCAGATATATTTCGGGTCATATCAGCCTTCGTGTACCATAAACGTAACATAGAGTGACGAAGGAAACCAGGTATATTTCGTCGGAATATCGGAATATAGAAATTAAGTAACGCGTTTAAATTATTTATAATTTTTTTAATTCGAAGCTTTGCTTATTAACATGATTAAATTTTAACAGCTTATTATTCGTATATCTTGTCTATGCAATGTCATACTGCTAAATCTAGAGATTCAGATATATTTCAGGCATATGAGTTCTCGTGTACCATAAAAGTAACATAGAGTGACAAATCAAACCAGTTGCATTTCGTCGGAATATCGGAATATAGAAATTAAGTAAGGTTTGCGTGATTTATAATTTTTTAAATTGTATATACATATATAGCTTGACTTATTAAAGTAATTAAATTTTAATCGCCTATTATATGTACATCTTGTCTATGTAATGTATATTGTTCAACCTAGAGATCCATATCACCTTACCATAAAAGAAACGTAGTGACAAACCAAGCCAGACATATTTCGTTGGAATATCGAAGAGAAGACCAAATTCGTATGGGGGCAGGGATAAAGGCCCTCTACACAGGCCTGGGACCCTGAACAAAGGGACCCCCGAAATAAAAAAGACTGAAAATTAAATATAACATTTTAAATTTTAATAAATCAGGCGAGATCTATCACATCTAATCTTTCTCTATAATTTCGATTTAATGTATTTTTCTTGAAGATATGAATTATGGTGGAGAGACTGAAATGATGACTAAAAAAGGAAAACAAAAATATTTATTTTCATTCATAGATATAAATCAATGATCTTGTATGTTTCTTGTGTGAGCAAAAGTGCTATTTCCACCCCATTGCAAATAATATTTGTTTTTATTTTGTCCAAATAAAGGGTCCCGATAATAAAACTACATATCACGATCCATGGGTTGGTAGTTAATTAACGTCGCACTGGAGCAACACAATTGGTTATTGGCGACGGTTCGGGATCTATACCGGAGGAAAAGATCCTAAGGCAAAGCCTAGTAATTTTGAACCATGGTCAGATAACGAGAACAACACTGGAGCTGGCACCCCACTCTCCAAACTTCCACACCACGTCAACGTGAGAACATTTAAGGCCACGACAGATTTAACGTGCACTAGTCCGCGTCTACACGACGGTCTTTGACTGGATCTAGTTTTGAACTCGCAACCCTCCGGTTTCTAATTCGTTGCTCTTCCAACTGGGCTTCAGTGGCCCCAAGATACATGAGAAACTAGTTGATAAAGTTCTAGTTGGTAAAGTACTAGTTGGTAACGTATTGAAATTGGTCATGACCAAAAATATTATTGAGATTAAAATCTCCAACTCCTCTAGAAAAAGATACAACTAAAACAGAGTTAATTTTTTACTGTAGAGCCAAAAGAATAACATTTAAGCAGATTTAACTGATCAATTTAAGAGCCATGGTAGCCTAGTTGGAAGAGTAACGGATTAGCAAACGGAGGGTTGCCAGTTCGAAACTCAGTCCAACCAAATATCGTCGTGTACACTGTGGCTGTTGCACGTCAAATCTGTCGTGGCCTCAAATGTCCTCACGTTGGTGTGGTGTGGAAGTTTGGAGAGTAGGATGCCAGTTCAGGTGTTATCCTCGTCATCTGACCGTGGTTCAAAATTACGTGGTGTTGTCCTCGGTTCATTCCCTTCGGGATTGATACTGGTCCGTCGCCAATAGCACTTTGTGTTGCTCCAGTGCGATGTTAATCAACTATCTAACCTAACCTTATCAATTTAAATTTGTTGAATTTGTTAACTTTATTGAAAACTTATTGCATATTTCCTCATTTGATCCAGTATTTCTCTCTTCTGTGTCAGTAAAATTGTTGTATGTCTTGTGTTTTTTCGCAGCTTGGCCAAATATGTCCCTTGTGCCATTAAACCCAACCAACCAACCTGATTTGATCAGATTATTGAGCAGGCGCTTCATAGGTGCATTTTTGGAATTTGTTATTTTGTTTATACAAATCATTACCAATGTTATCGATCGATATTTGTAATATTTATCCTCTATATGTGAAAGGGTCCTGTGCCCAAACCATAGAAATACTATGGAGTTCCATGATTGGAATCCTAGAACTTGATACAGGGGTTACCTAGACACAACTTTTGGTTATTCATTGGAAATATTTTAATATTTACTCCTCCCCTTTAGAGTGTCTCCTGACCGAGGTTCAAAACTACGAGGTGCTGCCCTCGGATCTTTACCTTCCGTATTGATCCCGGACTGTCGACAATAATCCGTTGTGTTGCTCCAAGGTGACGTAAATTCAACTACCTACCTTATCCGGTGAATTAAATGGAAATTCTCAACCAAAGACCTACATGTGGGCTGGTGCTAATCTGTCGTGGCCTCAAATGTCCTCACTTGGCGTGGTGTGGAAGTTTGGAGAGTGGGGTGCCAGCTCAGGTGTTGCCTCGTCATCTGACCGTGGTTCAAAATTACGTGGTGTTGTCCTCGGATCTTTCCCTTTGGGATTGATCCCGGACCGTCACCAATAGCCCATTGTGTTGCTCCAGTGTGACGTTAATTGAAATACCCAAATACCCAACCCAAATGTCCTCACATTGACTTCGCGTGGCAGTTTGGTTGGTTGGTTTATGGAGTTTTATGGCAAAGGGACACATTTGGCCATGCTACGCCAGACACAAGACATACAATATCAAGTAAGACAAACACACAAAATGAAAGTTTTACTGACACAGAAACCCAGAGAGGTATGCACCTGACAGGAATCGAACCTTCCCCGCCTACAACTCGAAGGTTGCTAGCGCAATGGGCATACTCACTGAGCCACGACGGCCCCGTGTGGTAGTTTGGAGAGGGGAGTACCAGCTCAGGTGTTGACCTCGTCATTGACCAAGGTTCCAAATTACGAGGTGTTGTCCTCGATCTTTGCCTTCGGGAATGATCCCGGACCGTCGCTAATACCCGTTGTGTTGCTCCAGTGCGACGTAAATTCGAATACCTACCTACCTCCAGTTTAGAGGGCTCCCATGAAATTATAGGAGGCTAAAGAGGTCAGGCCCATAAAGGCACCCGTAGCAGTAAGTAACCGAACAATTCATAAAGAGAAAAACACAGCTTAAATCATAAATTTAAATAACAAACAGTCTTCACTTTGTGATCTTGAGCGAGAATTTCTTTAGGTTGATGAACCAGGTTCATGCACCCGAATCCAGAACGGTAAAGCTGAGGCAAAAAGTGGTTTTTCAACAGTGATCGTATTCTAATATATTGTTCTATTGTTCGCTTCTAATGCCACCTGAAACTGACATTCCACAGATAAAAAGGAAATACTAATGCATTTGCGAAAAATAAAATGCTTCCGTCCATTGTCACGAGATGTAATTTCTGGTATGACAGACAGTAAAAGAGTTTGCTGTCCTGTTCCTGTCTCTGCAATGCTTCGACAAAGCGATATTATTTTTCAACCTCTCCTACGTCTTACAAGAACATAAAGAATTCGAAAACGAGCGAACTTTGCGATTTAACCCTTCTGGCTGTTGTCTCGACGAGGTTTCGTCGTCAGCGAAACTGACCCGATCTTGAAGGACGAGATATCTCGTCATCAGAAAGAAACTGATCAGATCTTGATCTCGTCATCGTCATAAAATCGGTAATATCTTGATGACGCGATGACTCGACTTAGCAAAATTTGTCAGATCTTGATGGACGAGATATCTCGTCGAAACCACTTGGAGAGTCAAAACAACGCACCGAGCCTAATTTAACTTTAAGGTACAATTTAACCATAGCAATCAGAGTAAATACCACCATTTTAGGCCCTTTTAGTAGGGGTATATATATGTATATATATGTTGTATATAATATATATAACCCTTCTAAGTACCTTATATACCTAGCATAAGTACCTTTTAAGGGTGTATATATATATATACCATTACCAAAAATCAAATAAGAATCAACATTTACATATTTTATTTGATCTTGTGTCTCGGGGAAATCTATTCTTAGGGTAGCTTAGGTTACTTATTATATATATATATATATATATATATATATATATATATCTTCTGGGTCTTTTTAATTTCGAATACACCCCGATTCAATAAAAGAGGACCGCAACTTCAACTTTAATCGCATTTTTCTCAGAATGAGAATTTCCACACTGCAAGTCTTAAACTATTAAATTTAAACACACGAAAAATGTGTGTGTGTTGAATTATCATTAGAGCTTCGCAATTAAACCAAAATTTTGCACAAAAGTAAGCTTTATTCAAGAATTTGAATACAATGAGAGAAATAATTTTACAAAAAATCAATTAAGTGGAATATTAATGTTTCAAATTTTGTGTTACTTGAGTTATATTGTTTGTTTTAATTTAAAATATAAGTACTCTGTTCTTTAACCATTATTTTCGTATGAAATGCATTGGTGAACTAATGTTCGAGCTCCTGGAAGTACCGTAGAAGTTCGAAGAGCTAAGTTGCGCTCAAGTCCTTGTAAATATTTGTCTTGTAAATGGAGTTTGTGTAAATCGAATAAATATTACTTCAATTTTAAAATTATTTTTCTATATTGGTATTGGTATTGGTATTTTCAATTAACGTCACACTGGAGCAACATAACGGGCTATTTTTCTATATTCTTTAGTATAGAGTACTTTTTAAAGTTTGATTTTGGTACACAGCAAACATTAGGAGGTAGTTTATCGTAGTTAGGCTGTTTCTCTCCTGATTTGAATACTTAAAAGTTGGTTGCTTAGGAGGTTTTATGGCGAAAGGGCTATATTTGGCCATGCTGTGCCAGACACGAAACAATACCAAGCACACAAGACATACGATATCAAGTGACATACACATGAAATCATTACTGACACAGAAGAGAGAAATACACCCAAGGAGGAATGCACCTGGCAGGAATCGAACCTGCGACGCCTACAATTCGAAGGTTGCTAGCACAGTGGCATACCCACTGAGCCACGACGGGCCCCCCCCATACTTACATGTACTGTTCCGCCTAAATGAAAAACACACTACAATTCAGTAGATTAATTCATTCGACAGATCAGGTAGATAGGTATTTTAATTAACGTCACACTGGAGCAACACAACGCGCTATTGGTGACTGTCCGGGAACAATCCCAAAGGGAAAGATCGAGGACAACACCACGTAATTTTGAACCACGGTCAGATGACTAAACAACACTTGAGTGAGCCCGTTGTGTTGCTCCAGTGCGAAGTTTCCTTGCTAATAACCCTCCATGACTGTGCCACTCTACTTTCAATTTTCGTCGTGGCTTTAAGGGACAGTCACGGCTCAGTGCATATGCTAGCGAAATGGATATGTCCACTGCGCTGGCAAACAGCGAGTTGTGGACGGCACATGTTCGTTTTCTCCCTGGATGCACTTCTCTTTGTTAGAAAAACTTTCCTTTTGCGTGTATATGCACAGGTGTTGTCTCGTCGTCTGACCATGGTTAAAATTACCAGGCGTTGTCCTTTCCCTTCGGTATCGATCCCGGACCGTCGCCAATAGCCCGTTGTGTTGCTCCAGTGGGACGCCAATTAATTGCTAATTACCTCCAACCGGGCTACCACGGCCCGTTTTATAGAGGAATGCGGAGCATATCCCAGGATTCTTGCCCAGAGCCGTAGGAGTCGCTTGCTTCCTACTCCTCGCCGGACATAACTACCTACAAAGACACTTGCATCGTATTTGAGAAGCGAGATCTGTGGACTTTCCGAAGTGGACGAAATGACGGGAGACGACCTCAAGGACGGCCCTAAAATTCCTGACAATAGAACTGCAAACTCTGTAGATGGTCTTTTAAGCCATGTATTTTCACTTTAGAACTCTATTGGGCTGCTCGTCAATTGATGGCCGATGCCGTTTTGGGGGTTTTATGGCGCAAGGGCCACATTTAACCATGCTGCGACATGCAATATCAAGCAATAGACATACGCGCACAGTGAAAGCTTTACTGGCACAGAAGAGAGAAATACGCCCAGGGAAATGTACTCGATCTTTCCCTTTGGGATTGATCCCGGACCGTCACCAATAGCCCGTTGTGTTGCTCCAGTGTGACGTTAATTGAAATACCCCCCCGGACCGTCGCCAATAGCCCGTTGCGTTCCTTCAGGTGCGACGTTAATTCGATTACCTACCTACACGTGGACTAATCGGTTGTTTCATGGCGCAAGGGCCATATTTGGCCAAGCTGCGCCAAGCACAAGTCACACAACGTCAAGTATCGGACATAGACTCAGATGAAAGATTTTACTGTCGCAGAAGAGAAATGCACGCCGGGTAAGTTACAGGAACCGAACCCACGCCGCCTACAACTCGTAGGTTGCTAGCGCAGTGGGCATACCCACTGGAGCCTCGACGGCCCCTTGATGACTGATAGACCGGAGACAGGCATTGGATTAAAAAATATATTACCGGTGGAGAACATCTGGTATAAAATGAGAGTAAACTTTCAATCAATAACTCAAGGAAGCGAAATAATTGAGGAAAAATGGCGGTTTACAAGTGCAGATTTAATCTGAATTGACCTTGAGATTTCTTTTGTTTAGTGGTGTAGAGAGGGTTGATTTTTTTTATGCACCAAGGGGCCAGATCTGGACAAGAATTGCCAAGTAATGACTTTTCCTAATCTGAAATAGAGGCCAAGTCGAGGATTTCGAGTCGATATTCGCGAGTGTTCCAGTTATAAGCCATTACAGACGCACGTACTGACAACGGACAGTTCAAAGCAGAATAGGTAGGTAATTTAATTAGCGTCCCACGGGAGCAACACAAGGGCCTATTGGCGATGGCCCGGGATCAAACCCAAAGGGAAACATCCGTAAAGAATAGGTCTGAGGCTTCATTTAAAATCTTGGTGCCGCGGTAGCAACAGTTGGAAGAGCAACACGAGGGTTGCTAGTTCGATCGTGCTTCGAGGGTTGCTAATCTGTCGTGGCCTGAAATGCCCTCTTCGAGTTGTAGGCGGCGCAGGTTCGATTCCTGTCAGGTGCATTCCTCCTTGGGTATATTTCTCTCTTCTGTGTCAGTAAAACTTTCATTGTGTGTGTGTCTATTACTTAATATTGTGTGTCTGGCGCAGCATGGCCAAACATGGCCCTTGCGCCATAAAACCCCAACGAACCAACCAATCAAATGTCCTCACGTTGGGCGTGGTGGGTAAATTTGGAGAGTGGGGTACCAGCTCAGGTGTATATGTCATCTGACCGTGATTCAAAATTACGAGGCGTTGTCCTTGATCTTTCCCTTCCGGATTGATCCCGGACCGTCGCCAATATCCCATTGTGTTTCTCCAGTGCGACGTTAATTTTAACTATCTACCTATCTATCTAATCTCTTATTCTAAACTTCTTTACGTATAATCGGGATAAATTGCAAATATATTTTCTTACTTCTCTCTGGTCAGGACTAAATTTACACAGGCCAGCAGCATTTAAGTCTGTGAAAACATTTTTAAAAATTCATACTGATTTTATACCATGCGCTTCTGAATCCAAAAATGAGTCATTTTTATCCTTTGCGCAGTTTTTTCACTATTTGGCGACACAGCAATTATTTTTCACAATTTTTTTCGCAATTTGGCCATAGCTGAGAGAAATCACTTTCGTATTTAACACTGAGCGCCGCAAGATTTTCAAATAGTGTAGTGTTGTTTTTACCCCAACCACACACTTGATGATTAAATAACTACATCTATTCTTTGAAAGAATCCATGAATTTTCAAGTAGTGTAGTGTTGCTTTTATCCCAACCACACACTTGATGACTAAATGACTACATCTATTCGTTGAAAGAATCCCTGGATTTCCAAGTAGTGTAGTGTTGCTTTTACCCAAACCATACACTTGATGACTAAATGATTACATCTATACGTTGAAAGAATCCGTGGATTTTCATATAGTGTAGTGTTGCTTTTACCCCAACCACGCACTTGATAACTAAATAACTACATCTATTCATTGAAAGAATCCATGGATTTCCAAGTAGTGCAGTGTTGCTTTTACCCCAACCACACACCTTGATGACTAAATAAGTACGTCTATTAATTGGAAGAATCCATGGATTTCCAAGTAGTGTAGTGTTGCTTTTACCTCTCAACACACCTTGTGACTAAATAACATCTTTCTAAAGAATTCATGGATCTGTTCAACCATTACAAAAATTGTATTGGTCTTTTCCTTAGAATATAATTTCTTTGAAATAATTCTATTGGACTTTTCTTGAATTCCTTTGGGACGATTCTATTGTCACATTGAGAGAGTAGAATAGAATTCTTTGAAAGATTACATTATTCCTTTCCGCAGAATAGAAATTTTTTGAAACATTTTATTGCTCCTCTCCTTAGAATAGAAGCTTTCTTTGGAATGATTCTACTACTCATTTCCTTAGAATAAAATAGTTTGGAAAGATTGTATTGATCAAGAATGTCAAAATGGTTCGAAGTCATGCTAGGAAGACTTCAGGTTGCAAGGTAAAATTATTCGTGTTAACCTCTCGGAGGGTACAAAGGGGACTGGTGCATGTTAAATCTGTAGTGGCTTCAAATGTCCCCACGTTGGCATGGTGAGGAAGTTTAGAGAGTGGGGTGCCAGTTCAGGTTTGACATAGTCATCTGACCGTGATTCAAAATTACGAGGTGCTGTCCTCGAATCTTTCCCTTAGGGGTTGATCCCGGACTGTCGCTAATAGCCCGTTGTGTTGCTCCAGCGTGACGTTAATTAAATACCTACTTAGCTTACAACGGTGAATAATGAGTTTAAAAATTCCCAATTCACCGTTTATTTTGTTCAGCAAAACTTCGTTATAATTGATTTCACTTTTGCGATACAATTAACATTAGCAGTATACGATTTAAACTAAGATTGCGCTACGCGGTCCGTGGTGCAGATTTTTTTGCGATGGTTTCATACAGCATCTAAAATTGCACAAAGCAGCTAAAATCATCAAAAAAAGATTTTTCGTCGCAGGCATGTGATTTCTATACTGGTAGGTAGTTGAATTAATGTCACACTGGAGCAACACAATAGACTATTGGTGACTGTCCGGGTCCATCGCGAAGTGAAAGATCCTAGGGTAACACCTCGACGTTTCGAACCACGGTCACATGACGAGGACAACAGTTGAGCTGGCACCCAATCACACACGACAGAATAACGTACACCAGCCTCAAAGTACGCGACGGTCTTTGGATGGAATGAGTTTCGAACTCGCAACCCTCTGGTTGCTAATCTGCTACTCTTCCAACCGGGCTACCGTGCCCCTATTTCTAAACTGGAGACAATTAATCCAAAAATTATGGTTAAATCCTAAAATTAAATTAGGCTAGGTGCGTTTCAACTCTCCAAGTGGTTTCGACGAGGTACCTCGTCCATCAAGATCTGGTCAATTTTGCAAGTGGCGAGTACCTTATCATCAAGATATTGTCGATTTTTGATAACGACGCTATCAAGATCTGGTCAATTTTGAAGTGGCGAGGTACCTCATCAAGATACTGCCGATTTTTGATAACGACGCGATCAAGATCTGGTCAATTTTGCAAGTGGCTAGTACCTGATTATCAAGATATTGCCAATTTTTGATGATGACGCGATCAAGATCTGGTCAATTTTGCTAATGACGAGTACCTCGTCGAGCCAATCACCAGGAGAGAGAAAAGTCACGCCTATACAAATGTGCAAATTCTATTATGTATCCTTCGGGTTTGATCCCGAACAGTCGCCCATAGCATGTTATGTTGCTCCAGTGCGAAGTTAATTAAAATATACCATTATGGCAGATATCGAGGATCAGATGCGAAGTTAATTAAATAATACATACCATTATGGATCAGATATCGAGGCATGTGGGGCCACGGTAGCCCGGTTGGAAGAGTAACGGATTGGCAACCGGACAGTTGCGAGTTGGGAATCCAACCAAAGACCGTCATGTACGTGGGGGCTTGTGCGCGTTAAATCTGTCGTGGCCTCAAATATCCTCATATTGGCGTGGTGTGGAAGTTTTGAGAGTGGGGTATCAAGCTCATGTGTCTGACCGTGGTTCAAAATTGCGTTTCGTTTTCCTCGGTTCTTTCCCTTCGGGTTTGATCCCGGACCAATAGCCCGTTGAGCTGCTCCAGTGCGATGTTAATTAAGTACCTACCTACCGAGGTATGTGTCGGTGTTATTTTCGGCAAAGAATACTGGATGTTACTCTTATCTTTTTCTACCTGTATCTTTTTCATTCCTGTCTTCCTCCTCGCTTTCCTGTTCCTCCTTCCATTTTTCTCTATTTTCTTTATTTTTAGACATTTCTCTTTTTCTTTGTGTCGTTCTCTTCCTCTCGAACTCGGCCCCTTTTGACTTTCCGCTCTTTGCTTGGTTTGGGTTCGTTTACGAATTTCCATGTAGGTTTACGTCAGTTCGTATGGTTGAGATTCGAAGTATGGAAGAAGTTTGAAGGTCGAAGTTCGTACGGTGCTTCACATCCGTGAAGTTGGTAAGTGTCGTGAAAATGAGCAACACGCTCTGAGAGCTTCTGTAAAAAGAGATACGTTTATTCACCCAAATGCTAATCACTTGTAGGGGCCATCGTAGCTCAGTAAAATTTTCCTTGAGTATGTATGCCTATTGACGTTGTTTGTGTTGTGTTTGGCACAGCATAGCCAAATATGGCCCTTGCGCCATAACCCCGCTCCCAACCTAGTCAGTTGTAAGCGGTGCAGGTTCTATTCCAGTAACTAACCTTGAGTGTATTTGTAACTTCTATGTCTGTAAAACTTTCCCTGTGTACGTGTATGTCCATAACTCTACGTTGTCTCTCTAGTGTTTGGTGCAGTTTTGCCAAAATATGATCCTTGCGCCAAAACCCAAGCAATCAACCCATTCTAGTCAAAAAGGTGCTTCTAAGTTTGATGTTTCACGTTGGCGTGGTATGGAAGTTAGGAGATTGGGGTTCCAGCACAAGTGTTGACCTCGTCCACTGCCCGTGATTCAAAATTGCGAGGCGTTGTCCTCGGATTTTCCCTTCAGAATCGATCCCTCCCGAACCGTCACCAATAGCCAGTTGTTAATTAAATACGTAGGTAGGTATTACCTACGTATTTAAGTTTTATATTTTCAAATTGACGATTGTTAGTTTGTGTGCATAAATATATAATACTTAACAAAACTATATAACCATGTGGTCCATCAACAAACTGGTGTAGATGCTCTTACTGTTTTCCAGTACTGCGAGACACCAGATACTTTTATATGCAACATTTTATATTCACCATTATTATCGCCACTAGAAATGCGCATCCACATATCTATCATAAGATGTTATATCGCCAAACGAGGCGATAAAATTCCAAATCGGACTACCAAGTCAATTTTCTATTAAAATTAGCCGTTACGTCACTTTCTAACAAATAATAACAACTTTAGATTAGCTGCTAACACTGTAAATTGCTCACTGTTAACAAAACTGTTAAAAAAAGCAACTGTTATTACAACTTAGCAATAACAAATTGACACTGTTATAATAAAATAACAATTTTTCCCATCTGTGGTAGAGAGGGAAGCCTTCAAAGAGAGGGTTGGGAATTAGGAGGTAGGTACTGTATGGCATGACAAACACCACTATCCAATCAGATACTAAGAATCATAAGGGTGACAAGATGTCTGCATAGACTCGGGACGATAAAGTGCACATTTGAAATACAAACTGTTTCCCGGGTAAGATTTGCGTAAAAAAGTTGGTTTTTAACATCCTGTCTTCTGATTCAGTCGATGACTTTTCTTTCAACAAGGGATGCCGGGATTTTGGGCTTCAATGAACATTATGCGACTGGGCAAAACTATGAATTTTGTGGAGAACAAATTCAATTTCATCGAGGTATTTTTGAACATTTGACAGTAAAGAACACGACGCTTGGGTTCACAAGTATTCTTTGATACACTTGTCAAGCCACGTACCGTTCCTGGCTCCCCAACCAACTTCACATCCTAAAATTGTTAACAACCTATTAAAATCTGACTCACAACAACCCACACTTAGAGAATCACCGCTTGTCAAGCCACATATCGTCTCTGACTCAACTTCACATCCTAAATTTTTAACGAACCATTAAAATCCGACTCACGACCCACACGTTGAGAATCCCTGTTCTAGAATGCCAAACCAAGCCAGTCCATTAACAATTTTTGTATACTTGTCAAGCCACGTCCCTGGCTCAACTTCACATCCTAAAATTTTTCACGATCCATTAAAATTCAACTCACAACAACCCACATTTTGAGAATCCTTTCTTATCAAGCCACATATCATCCCTGGATCATTTTCAGATCCTAAAATTTTAAACGACCATTAAAATTCAACTCACAACGACCCATATTTTGAGAATCCTTTCTTGTCAAGCCGCATATCATCCCTGAATCAACTTCACACATCCTAAAATTTCAAACGACCCATTAAAATTCGATTCACGACCTACAATTTGAGAATCCCTGCTCTAGAATGTCTAACCAGGCCGGTCGATGAACAAGAACCTCCAGAAACATACCGGTGATCAAATCTATTCCTCGTGTTTTCATAATTTGGTAGACATCCAAATCTTTCCAACCTCGTCATTCAGACGTAATCAACTTTTGTCTCTTCATTATGTCTTTCGTCGTACTTCTAAACTTCTAAGAGTGTGTGTGTGTGTTTGTTCACCCCCACATTTTTTTCTGCATGTACCACAAAAGTATTACATGTATCGATCGGATAAATTACTAACAATGACAATATTTATAATCATAATAATTATCAGTAAGGATCAGGTGTGATAGTGGCCAAAACCCCACAAGAAAAGCAGCAAGTTGAAAGAGAAGTATTCTTTCATGATTAAATAATGGGCAAAGGAAGAGGGTGTTTGGATCGATGCCTTGAACAGTAGAATTGTTACAATTGCGGAATGGAGAATCGATAAAGTAGGTAGTTGAATCTACGTCGCACAGGAGAAACACAAGGGATACTAGTGAAGGTCCGGGATCAATCCGGAGAGAAAGATCCGAGGACAACACCACGTAATTTTAACCTACGGTCAGATGACGGGATCAACACCTGAACTAGATTTGTGAGGAATAACTTGTTAGATGACTAGGAATTGATAAGGTGGAAACGATGAAAGTAGTGATTGATTCTAGCATGACCTAAAAAAATGTGTGTGTGTTTGCAACATTGTTTAAAATTTTTGGAAGACGTATTGGCATGGATGGAAAGAATGTTTTTGTAATTTAATAGTTGTAAACCAGAGTTACCAAGATATTACCAAGTTGTTACCAAGATATTAATGAATTATTAGTTTCCCTTTTTTATTAGTGTTTTGGGATGTCTATCGAAACAGATGAGCATATCGGATTTTGCAGCATCTTTGTCAAATTTATCAACTAATTCGTTTTCAGAAACACCCGAATAATATATTTAATCCACTTCCTATTAAACTTCCAATGTTTTCCATTCAATTGCAACAACGAAGTGTGTGTGTGACTTGGACGGGAAATATAAGTAGACTGAGCATTACTATTGAGAGGAGCTTCAAAAAGTGGGACCAACATGTCGACTAGTAGTCACGTGACTTCTCTGTGAAAAATGGACTTGATTGGCCGATTTGGTATCTTATCACCTAGTTTGGCTATATAACATCTTATGATAGGGAAGGTGTGTGAATTCGCATATCTGTAGAGTGGCGACAAAAATGGTGAAATCGCCAACGTCTACTACTAATCAGATGACCAATGGGATGGTCAATCAATGAATGGGCGTCTTCTTCCTACCCGGGGACCAATCAGATGATGAATGTTAGGTTCCACCAGCAAACGAAACACACACAGTCTAAGGGTCACGTTACTACTAGTTTTTGTCACATGATCCTGGGGCACATGAAAGGGTTACCATTGCTCACTCTACGTTTATATTTCCTCTATTGTGTGTGGCTTTTTTTAAACTTATATCTACATATATATTGAGAGCTATTTGATTTATATTAATATTTATACGTCTACAATTATCATAATTCTAATATATCACTCTTTAATTTATCTAGACCATCGAAAAGCTACCTGACAAAGTCGTACTGCAAATCTTCACGTACCTACCCCACAAAGAAGTTGGAAGGTTGGCTAGAGTATGTAAAAAGTGGAGAATGATTTCCAGTGATTCCAGGCTATGGACACATGTTTCGCTAAGGCCCGATATCTCCGGTCTCCATGTCACTAACATCGAAACACTCCTAGCCTTGATAGCTGTACGATTTGGTAAAGATTTTTTCTTCACAAATCTTATATACTGATATTGTGGTGAAATTAGCAACAAAATTAATTTACAATGTAATACATATCACTCATGGGCTGCAAGAGTGGCACAACTTAAAAAAATTATTTTGAGGCAAAATGATTTTAATGTTTTCGATACTATGAAAATACATAACATGCTGTTGACCCTCCAAGTAGTTTCGACAAAATATCTTGTCCATCAAGCTCTGACCAATTTTGCTAATGACGAGATACCTCATCATCAAGAATGACGATTTAATTCCGAATGATCAAGATACTGCAGTTTTTTATGATTACGAGATCAAGATCTGGTCATATTTTTCTAATGACGAGATACCTCGTCCATCAAGATCTGGTCATATTTTTTTCTAATGACGAGGTATCTCGTCCATCAAGATCTGGTCAGATTTTTCTAATGACGAGGTATCTCGTCCATCAAGATCTGATCAATTTTGCTAATGACGAGATACCTCGTCGAGACAACCACGAGAAGGGTTAAATACTTCTACCATAGCGATCCAGTTCTGAATTAATCCTCCTAGAGATTGTCTCGAAGAGGCATCTCGCCATAAGCAAGACCGACCAGATCTTGATGGAAGAGATATTAGGAGAAAACTAACTAGATCTTGATCTCATCATCATAAAACAAATCGGCAATATCTTGATGGCAAGATATCTCGTCATTAACAAAACAGGTCAGATCTTGCTGACAAGATATCTCGTTGAAACCACTTGGAGATTAGATAGTTTGACCACTCCTTAACTTGGTGAATAGATTTGCCCACAGTACTAGATAATGCAGTTGTCCGCATTGATACATGTATTACTTCCAAAATCATATTTTGAAATGAATACGTCTTTAAAATCGGTCCGGGGGTCTAAAGCGCATGCATGGGGATCATCGGCAGAAACTTTCGCGTCACCAAAACTGTTGATATCTCTAAGCCCTATAACTCCAGGGGGAATCAGCTGATGGGAATAAATGGCCTACCATAGTGTAGAGGAAGGTGGGCAGCGTCGACCAGGTCGGTCGTCAATCCACTCCTCCTCTGACCTTTGTACCGCGTGGTGAGAGAATGAGTCACATTTCGGGCATACGCTGACCTGTTTAACCGCTGTAACTTCAGTTCTAATCGACGGGTCGTGGCGAGTGCGTGCTTAAATTGAAGAGAACTACAAGTTCTTCCATTCCATTAGACTAGTTGACAGTTTAAACCCTTTGTGTGAAAATTGTGTGTAGTGGAAAGTGACGATCTGTCAAAGATTTCACTATGAAGCCAAAGTATCACACCTAAAGTTCAATTGCGGTATAGGAAACGTAAATAGATTGAAAGAGCAGTTGAAGACGAACAAAATGATGCCAAGAAGTCTAAACCTATGATAAGTGTGGAGAGATTTAGAGCTTACCGAAGACGCAAGAAGTATTCACGAACCAAACCTTGCGATACAGTGGGGACTGTGCCTACCCGATCTTTTCTGAGTTATGCCACTCTTGTGGACGAAATAGCGATACAATGGATTCCCACCATGAAGTATTTTCTGGTAGACGGAAGGTGCATTGCCTTTTCACGTCCTTCCTTAACTAGGGCGCAGCCGCCTTGTTCCGACCAGTAAAGGCCACTACAAGTTGAGGGCCGACTCTTTAACAAAGGTCGATGAGTGGGGATCCGATTCGTGCCGTGAAACCTAGCACGCTGCCTAGGGCGATAAACAACCTAGGCAGTAAGGATGGATCTAGCATAGAAACTGCTCCTGTCATGCATAATGTTAACTAACTGGCAAATATGCCGCTGGGTCTATCCGATTTAGCATGTATGGTGATTAATTATTTCACCTAATCATCCATCTGGGATGTACCATCGAACTGGAGGGACTTTTATACCGTCTTGCATTCGCATTACGTAGAAGGGAAACCGGTAAGACCTACCATAGCAGGGTGGACAAGGACGTTAAAGATGCCCGGGTGAACGCTAGCACTCGTCGCGAAAAGTTTGCTTGATAGACCACTTAAGCAGTACCCTTCATCTTGTGCGGCTTGCTTATACAAGCTCGCTGGTCGCAAGAATGTCCTGAGCAGGACCAGGTTCCTTGGACTTCCTTTCTACGTCCTGCTTCATTGGTGACTGGTAGACGTCGCTACGAACACGGGCGCTCTCAAACAAGCCAGAAGGTTCAATCTAGAATTGACGCTCCTTGCTATAGATCGTGCACAATTATAAGATTGAACTGCCCGAAACGATGTATATCACTTCCAACAGCTGTCTGAAGCACTGCTGACTGAAGAACTGAATGATAGCCACTGCTCCTACTCATATCACAGCTTCCCTCTTCGTTGTCACTCAGTCTCATATCAAAACTGCCTGCCAGCACTCGGATACTAAAGGCTATATAGAACACCAAATGGTCGCAATCATCCATCGCACGAACATGCATACGAAAGTACACTCGTGATCTTAATACAGTTTTCATAGTCTCACGCAGTTTGCAATCAATCAACTATAGTGATAGCATTCATCAAATTCATCCACAGCTAAATTCTAGAGGGTGAATACTGTGAAGAACTTAGCTATCACTACAAAAATTAACTTCACTATAGTTAACTTAGTTAAAAATTAACTTCACAAAATTAATTCACTAACTTCATAGTAGTATATACTGAAGTGGAAAAAGAACTGATACACCAGTGTAATACTTGGGTAGGCCTCCCACAAGGCGTAGAACTAGAGATACGTCTGAACATGGACTCCACAAGTTTGAGGAAGTATTCTGTAAGCATCGAACACCATACTTCCTGTAGAGCGGTCCACAATTCTGTTGTATTCCGAGGAGTAGGATTTCTGTGTTATACAATGCGTTGCATGGTATCCCAGATGTGTTCGATAACGTTGAGATCTGGCGACAGGTAGGAATGGCAAGACCCTAAACTCAGATGAGTGTTCTGACCATAATTTGGCGATTCTAGATTCATGTGGCAGTGGTATTGTTCTGTTGGAAGAGACAAAACCGTAGCGTTCACTTATCAGAGACATTTGTAGAAATACCAGGTAGCCCATGAAATGCCAGTTAAATAAACCCCATACCATTACAGAGTCACCACCAGCCTGTTCAATCCCCTCTTGACATGCGGGATCCATGGCTCCATGGGGTACATACATACGGATCCTTCCATCTGACTGAAACAGTTGGAAACCAGACTCGTCAGACCATTCTATTCGTTTCCAGTCATCAAATGTCCAGTGGTGGTGTTCCCGATCCCAGGCGAAGAGCATAGCTGTCTGTCGAGTATTCATCAAGGGTATTCGAGTTGATCGTCGTCTCCTGAAGCCCATAGGAAAGTTGCAGTCCTCACGCTGATTTTTGTTGAGGGCCCAGCATTGAATTCCCATGTTATTTGAGGCAGTGTTGCACTCCTATCGCGTGAAACTATTCTTGTCAGCTGACGACCAACCAGAATTCGTGTAGTCATAGTACACCTCTGAATTGATAGTAGATGAAACTCCAAACTTCTCTACCTCATAAATGCTATGTAAATACATCTCACAAGTTTCAACTATTAAACAGTGTTGAAAATAGCTTAAATCGTGACAACTTGCCATTCTCACGGCGGAATAGCTCTAGATGCTTCCTCAAATGTCTATCGCTTATATATGCACTGATAGACGCAACCAGTGAAGTGCATAGGTAGCGTTACTATGTATTTTGCAGTCTCGTCTGTACCAGTTTTATGGCACTTCAGTGTATATAGCAATGTAATCCATCTTCATGCAGTACTTATTGGAATACAGAGTTGCACTGTGTGCTAAAAGCACGTCTTGCACACGTCTTGCTAAATTATTGAAGTAGGTTATTTGCATTTTCATGAAGTAGTTTAGTTTAATATTATTGAAGTAGTTTACTTTCACATGATTGAAGTTTATTTTCATATTCTTGTGTGAAGTAGTTTTTCTTCTATTGAAGTAATTTGTTTTCATATTATTGAAGAAGTTTATTTTCATATTATTGAAGAAGTTTATTTTCATATTATTGAAGAAGTTTATTTTCATATTATTGAAGAAGTTTATTTTCATATTATTGAAGAAGTTTCATTTTATTGAAGTTGTTTATTTTCATATTACTGAAGTAGTTTATTTTCATATTATTTAATTAGTTTATTATCATATGTAAGAGTGGTTATAATCATATTATCATGCCATAGTATTGAAGTAAATACAAACATTACAAGTCGCAGTTTCCTTAATTCTTATCTAGACATCAAATAGGTACAATCAAATTGAAGTTAATTATAATTTTTGAACTCTACAATTTCGTAACTTTTTCACAGTCCCCCTGAGAAACACCTTCTCCTTAAAAAAGTATTTTATCGGCTATTTCAGGTACTTTGAGGCTCAGAAATAACACAAATTATTTTATTGACTATTTGAGGTGCTTTAATTCTCAGAAATGCAAACAAAAATTATTTTAACGGCTATTTTGGGTACTTTGAGACTCAGAAATTATAACAATTTTATTTTTTAAAAAAGGGAGTCCCCATGGACTTCTAATGTCCCCCTTCTATGTATACCTCTTTGGTCATAACATTAGGATGTAGTTGAATGAGGACAGCATAAATTAATGAATATACTTTACCGTTTTGAAGGGTAAAAAAGCTATTATTTTACTGTACTCAAATAGGCGCACCACAAGAATAAGATTAATAAAAGCATTTCATCTAATGCATGCAAAATTGCTTTTTAGTACTTTTTGCTATCCTTTTCCTTTTAGGAAGAATTATGAATTACTCTAATTATTCTATCCATTCCAGGTCCTTCTTTACGGTACATCGAACTTCCCATTGAATTGATCACCCACACTGTTCTACAAGAGTTAGCCTACAAATGCACGTCACTTACACACATGTTGCTAGATTTCTCCACAGCTATGCAACTTCACGACTTCAGCGACTTGCAAACTTTTCCGAGCAGATTGAGAACCATGTGCATATGCTTGTCGGAAGTCATCTTTATGGAAGGATTTATGAGAAAGATTTACAACTTTATTAATGGACTGGAAGTTTTACATCTCATTGGTAAGATGAACCAGACGGAAGAGTAAAATTATTTGCTATAAAAATTAATAATTCGAAGCTTACTGACTTGGTAGTTAATTTTGTAGAAACTTCAAAAATGGCTAATAAAGATTTTAACCTTCCGAGCGTCACAATATTTCCAAGTAGTGGAGAACTGCTTTTGCCCCAGAACACACTTAATAACTAAATAACCGCAACAATTAATTTAAATAATCCATGGATTCTTTCCGATCTCTAGAATTATTCTGTCAGTCCTTTCCTTAGAAATCCTTTAAAAAAATTCTATTGTTTCTTTCTTTATAATCCATACCTTTGGAAAGATTTTCTATCTATCCTTTACTTGGAATACAATCTTTTGGAAAGATTATGTAGGTTCTTTCCATTGGAATCATTTGGGAAAATTCTCTTGGTCCTTTCCTCAGAATAAAATCTTTTGGACAGATTCTAGTGATCCTTTCTTTCGAACTGAATCCTTTGGAAAGATTTTACTGTTCCCCTTTCCTTATAGAATCCTTTGGAAAGATTTTATAGGTCCTAACCCTTTGGACAGATTCTAGTGGTCTCTTCCTTAGAACTGAATTCTTTGAAAAGAGTTTAATGGTGTCTCTCTCTCCTTTGAAATTGAATCCTTTGGAAAGGTTCTAGTAGTCCTAATCCTTTGGACAGATTCTAGTGGTCCTTTCCTTAGAACTGAATTCTTTGAAAAGAGTTTAATGGTTTTTCCTGAGAAAAGAATCCTTTTTAAAGATTATATTGACCAAGAAAGCCAAAACTGGTTAAAAGTCATACAGGGAAGACTGCAGGCGGTGATGCAGAATTATACGTGTGAACATCTCAGAGGACTAAAGAGGTGGTCCATTACTCTTTCGGTAGATCTGCACTTCCAGTATTTGGACCCAAATGATCATAGACTATTTTTGTTTTTAATATCTTCATTAGTCGTTTTTTCTTTAATTTTCTGTATAATTGACAACACCCATTTGGCTAAGAATTGTAACTTTATTATGTATTAATGACTTATTTAAAATAAATATTTCATAAAACAGAAACCAACGTCACAGGTGGTTGTAGAGTGGTGCAGCCAGTCGTTCGAAAGGGTATATTAGGGGGTGTAGTGGTGAAAATGCACAAGTGGAGAGACAGAAAATTTCAGGAAAATAGTTTATCAAATCCAAGGGTGTGTGATACATCAGAGTATATGTAGAAGTTCGTATTGTTGTAGGGTGTTTGGAAGGGCTCTGAGCTCCTCAATCTAAAGGGATTGTGAACGAATGAGAAGTTTTGAATTAATCCGCTAGGGGTTAAGGATTTAGAGGAAGGTTATTGGATTCGGGACCTACCATAAACGTGAAATATAAGTAGACTGAGCATTGCTATTGAGAGGAGCTTCAAAAATATGTGACCAACATGTCAACTAGTAGTCACGTGACTGCTCTGAAAAATTCACTTGGTCTGCCGATTTGGTACTTATCGCCTCGTTTGGCGATGTAACATCTTATGACAGGGTAGGTGTTTGAATGCGCATTTCAAATGAGTGGCGAAAAAATTTACGAAATCACCGAAATCCACCACTATGTTGTGCGGACCAATCAGATGATGATTCAATGAATGGGCGTTTTCTCCCGTCTCGTGAACCAATCAGATGAATGTTCGGTTCCACCCAGCTGACGAAAATAGTCTATGGGTCATGTTACTACTAGCATTTCTCACATGATCCTGGGCACAAAAACCATTGCTTAGTCTACTTTTATATTTCCTCTATGGGACCTATTAAGAATGTTTATTGGCAGAAAAGGTGGGGATTGCATTAAATGTTACACGTGCAGCTCAGGTGTGGCGGAATTCTTCGGAAGGGAAAAAGAAATAAACAACTTAAGTGAACGGGGTTGTTTGAAGCCACGGTTAGCGAGGTAGGAGAGTTCAAAAGTTGTGGCAATATGTATTGGGATAGGTAGTTGAACTTACGGCGCACTGGAGCAACACAATGGACTATTGGCGACGGTCCGGGATTAATCCCGAAGGGAAAGATCCAAAGACGACTACTCGTAATTTTGAACCACCGTCAGACGACGAGGTCGACACTTTAGTTGGCGCCCCACTCTCCAAACTGCCATACCACGCCAACACGAAGGATGTATTGGGGACATATGACTGTAGCAATGACACAAACTAGCGGTGGAAAGAGAAGGGAAAGGTATTTTGGAACGTTAAGGCACTTATCTGTGGAGAAAATTATATTTTAGGGGGTTAATTTTCAAGATAAATGACAAAACAATATAAAATACATTTAAAAAATAAATGAAATATGTATACAGTTAATGATTCAGTTAAATAAATTTTTAAAGACGTAGTGTTGGTGGATTAGGAAGTCATCAGGGAGTAGCCTGACCCAGACAACACGAAATGGTGTTTTCTACGTATGAGCAGCAGAATGCTAATATTTATCATTCTGCTGCTCATGCGTAGAAAGCACCATTTTTGTGTTGTCTGGGTCAGACTCCTCCCTTATGATGCCCTGATCCACCAACACCATTTGTTTCTTTAAGATCACCTTTTATATACATAAATTTAAAAATTGGGTGATTGTGGGTGGGTATCGAGGAGGTTTGTGGCAAAAAAGTTAAGAATCGCTGGTCTATTTATTATTAGGTTAATATTCTGCTTTTATCAATTTAAAATTTGTCCACTAGACTTATCGTATTTTGTTTTTATCTTAGGCACATACGAGAAAGTAACAGAAGAGGAAGAAGAAATCTATGAAGTAATCAACATCCACAAATTAAAGAGTGCGGTCCCCAATCTACGAGTTGTAAACTTATACGGAATTATCTTTGTTGACGACAGTCATGTAGAGGCTCTCAGCAGTAACTGCATTCAGCTCGAATGCCTTGCTATCAATTTCTGCAACAAATTTACAGGAAGCACACTGAAACTGCTGCTCCAGCGATGCAAGAAACTCAAATGCCTTCTCATGCAACAGACATGTAAGTTATATGACATTTTAGGAACTTCTCTACCACTACAAAAATTAACTTACAATGCAATATTATATATAGGGTGATTCGGAATTCATGGAACAAACTTCAAGGTACGTTAGAACACACTAAAAGAATCACTTTTGTATAGTAATGTTTGGGCACAAGTGATAGTTTAGGCGTAAACATAAGAATTGAGCAGGAAATTAAACAAAATTTTTATTTACATCATTATCTTACAATTACGTATTTACGATTATTTTTTTTGCAATAACTACTCGGTATCATACGCCTCGTTTGTTGGCAACGTTCTTGACGCGTTTTTTGGCACACTTTTTAAGTCGCCACGGAAACAATTCTTATAAAAAATCGTTTTTCAAAACGGAAGATTATCAGCTTTAGCAGAAAGTGGGAAAAATACAAAACTCTGAAAAAATCCTAATAAGGATGGGTTGTCTTCACCTGCCATAACTCGCTACTAAAAGTGCGCCAAAAAACGCGCCAAGAGCTTTGCCACCAAACGAGGCGTATAATACAGCTGTACCAACTGCTTAAAGGTACGACCACCAACATTAATGCAAGCTTGGCAGCGTCGATACATGGATTGGTGGACTTTTTCGCCACTAGAGACCACTGCTTGGTTTGGCGCGCTTGAACATTATTCCTTTGCTAGAATCAGGCAGTTAAAAGGCGGGCTTCGCAAACTTGCCACACTGCCAAGCGTGGATTAATGTTGGTGGTCGCTTCTTCGAGCAGTTATTGTAAAAAATCATTGTAAATAAGTAATTGTAAGATAATGATGTAAATAAACATTGTTTGATTTCCTACTTAATTCTTATGTTTGCGTCTAAAAGCGTCACTTGTGCCTATACATTGCTATACAGAAAATGGTTCTTTTAGTGTGCCCCAACACCCCTTGAAGTTTGCCCATGAGTCACAAATCACCCTGTAAAGCAATGAAAACCACCTCTTCCATGAAGTACTTTTTGGTAGACAAAGTTGCACTGTCGTTCACGCGTCTTGCTAAATTGGCCACTGGTAGATGTGATGTGAGCACATGCTCTTTCAAAAACAATCCAGATGGCGTTCGCCTCAATCTGTGCACACTTCGATGGATGGTTCACGCTGAGTTGTTCAATTGCCATGTCACTTCCAACAACTGTCAGAAGCTCTTTGTTAACGGACACTACTTCCACTCCTATTACAGCTTCTATATTCGTTGCCGCTCAACACAAACAACAAACTGCTTGCTATAACAACAAACTTTTAACCAAACAATGAACTTTTAATAAACTACCTGTTGTACTCACACTCGGTTGCTCAAGGCAACACAGGACATTCAAGCGGTCGCAATCATCCATTGCACGAACACGCATACGGTAGTACACTAGTGATCTTAATACAGCTCTCACGGTCACCCGCAATTGGCAATCAATCAACTAGTAGTAGTATCTATCGAATTCAGCAACTCTTAATTCTAGAGAGGAAGTATTGTGGCGAACTTACCAAGTCAATTTTTCGCAGAGCAGTCACGTGACTACTAAACGACATGTTGTCTCCCAACAGCAATGCTCTGTCTACTTATATTTCACGTCGATGCTCAGCACCGTCTTATTTATTAGCATTTGAGAATGGATTGATTGATTTATTAACATTTCAGTAGATCATGATTCAGTAGATTCAGTAGATTCAGTAGATGAACTTTTAATAAACTACCTGTTGTACTCACACTCGGTTGCTCAAGGCAACACAGGACATTCAAGCGGTCGCAATCATCCATTGCACGAACACGCATACGGTAGTACACTAGTGATCTTAATACAGCTCTCACGGTCACCCGCAATTGGCAATCAATCAACTAGTAGTAGTATCTATCGAATTCAGCAACTCTTAATTCTAGAGAGGAAGTATTGTGGCGAACTTACCAAGTCAATTTTTCGCAGAGCAGTCACGTGACTACTAAACGACATGTTGTCTCCCAACAGCAATGCTCTGTCTACTTATATTTCACGTCGATGCTCAGCACCGTCTTATTTATTAGCATTTGAGAATGGATTGATTGATTTATTAACATTTCAGTAGATCACTGATATGTATATTCAGTGTATCAATTACTTGTATATTCAGTGTATCACTGATATATATTCAGTGTATCACTGATATGTATTCAGTATATCACTGGTAATTATTAAATAATGCAGGATAAAGTAATTATTTTTAAAATTGATAGGATAATTTTTTTTAACTTTATTTGTTGAGAAATATTTTAAAATCAACTTAAAACCAGATTTTGAGTTGATTTTAAAATATAAAATCTCCTGTAGAAATATAAATAAATAAATTGATAAAAATAAATTATTATCAATTACTTATCTCATCGATATATTAACATTTTAATCTACACATAATAAGTATAATCGGTATAAATTATTTTTACAATTGATAAGAACAAATCAACTTAAGTCCCAAAGGTGTTCAGGTTGACATTTTTATGCGCATCTTCCTGCACTCTTAGACAGATTTATTTGGGAGGTTTAATATTTAAGGTATATACTTCCCCTTCCCTCTGAAAAGCAAAAGAAAAAACAATTGTCTTAAGGAAAAGGAGTGTATATGTGCACTCTTCTCTGAGAGAGCGAGAGAGAAGTTTCAAAAGTCAAGGGATAGCATAATGCAAATTTTTAACTGGTGCTGCTGTCTTATAAAGGCTTTGACGAGCGACAGTATTTTTATCAGTTCCGAAATGTAATCCCGTGGGTCAGGTTGAACAACTAATAATAGAATTATGGTAAGCCGACGTGAATTATCGGAGTTTGAACGAGGCACGGTAGTGGGAGTTAGGCAGATGGGATATTAAATTTCCGAAGATGTGCGAACATTCCACGATCCTCGTTGTGACATGTGTACCGAGAATATTTCAGGTCAAGAATTACCACACCCCTCACCGTAGGCAGCGCAGTGGTCGATCACGGATGCTGAATGACCATGACCAGTAGCGCCTGACTAGGATTATCCATGCTAAGTAACAAGCGACACTGGTCAAGATAACATCCATATCCATTGCAGGAGGTATCTGTCCCTCAGGTCAGTGTAGCGTAATTTAGCTCCATGGTGTATGAGATCAAAAGACGCACCCAAGTACCTTTGCCATAGCACCACGACATCGTACACAGCACCTCTCCTGGACTCGTGAACACGGCAACTGGACCCTGGTAGACTGGTAACAAGTGGTATAGTCTGATCAGTCACTCTACCAGTTGTTACAAGCTGATGGTAGAGTTCGGGTGTGGCGTAGACCCCATGAGGCCATGGATCCAAGCTTTGACTGGCCAGGATTGTCCATGTTAACAGACAAGCAACACCGGCTAAGATAACATCCATATTCACTGTAGAAGGTACAAGAGACATATCCATTACGTCAATGCAGCGTAATTTAATGTCACTGGGGTATGGGCCAGAAGAACCATCCGAGTACCATTGATAACACCACGACCCTGCACACAGGGCCTCACATGGTCTCGTGATCGTGCCTGGAAGACTGCCAACCTGTGACGTGGTCCAGTGAGTCACACTGCCAATTGTTACGATCTGATGGTAGAATTCGGGTATAACGACGCAGACCCTATGAGATAGTGGTTTCAAGTTCTCGACAAGGCACTGTACAAGCTGGTGGTGGTGGTGGTGGTTCCATATTTGTATGGGGTGTCTTTACTGTCTAGTTTTAGGTCCTAAGATCCTTGTCAACACGTCATAATCCGATCATTGCTCTACTGGGGGACCATCTGCAACCTTTCGTCAACTTCATGTAACTCAGCAACGATGATATTTTCCAGGTGGACAATACACCCTGTCATCGGGCTCAAGTTGTCCAAAATTTGTTGGAAGAACATTCTGGACAGTTGGGACGTATGATGTGGCCATCACGTTCGCTAGAAATGGACACAATAGAGCATTTACCGGACTTGATGGAAATGTTTATCCCTACTCGTCACTACGTTATTAAACGGTATTTGCTTTGTTGCTCTGCTGGGATACGATTTGTAGCCCTTCATGGACCATCCAAGTACCATTGATAGCACCACAACATCGGACAAAATGGCTCACTTGGGCTCGTGAACACGGTAATTAGACCCTGGAAGACTGACAACTTCTGACGTGGTCCAATGAGTCACGCTGCCAGTTGTTACGAGCTGATGATAACGTTCAGGTATAGCTGCGCAGGCCCCATGAGATCATGGATTCAGGTTTTCAACAAGGCACTTTGCTAGCTGAAGATAGTTCTATAGTTGTGTGAGGTGTCTAAAGTGGCATGATTTGGGTCATCTGGTTCTCGTCAACACGACTTTAACCGGTAATTGCTTTGTTGCTATGCTGTGAGACTATTTGTAGCCCTTCATGGACTTCATGTACCCTATTAACAATAGGATTTCCCTGGAGGAAACTGCACCATGTAATGCGGTCCAAGTTGTCCAAAATGGGTTCAAGAAGCAGCATTCTGAACAGTTATGCCGGATGGTGTTGACACCACTTTGCTCGACATGAATCCAAATAGCGCATTTATGTTACAATGCGGAAAGGACCATTCGCGTTCAAAATTCTGCACCTACTAATACCAGGGACTGTGGATGGTTATTCAGATGGCATGGCTCAACATTTTTGTTCAGAAGTTATCCGGTCACTTGTGCCACGTCGAGTTTCTACACTTCACCGGGCTACAGGATATTAGTTTGTTGTCCCATGGCTTTTGGTACTTCATTATATATAGAAGTTCCATCTAGGAGTAGATTATCATACATTTTGTAGCTCTTTGGAAGTGGGAACAATTATTTTATGAGTGAATTTAAACTGATAATTGTGTAATGTTAATAATACTGAGGGGTCCTTAAATCGGGGGCCCTGGGACATTGCCCAGTGTGGTCATGAGTTACGACGGTACCGTACACTCTGAAGTAATATATGTAGGTGAACCTTCCAGGCAGTCGTGTCTTTTAACTCTCCAGTGGTTGCCTCGACGAAGTATCTTGTCATTAACAAAACTGATCTGATCTTGATGGGCGAGATACCTCGTCATTAGAAGAAAACTGACCAGATCTTGATCTTGTCATCATCGAAAAATCGGCAATATCTTAATGACGAGATAGCTAGTCTCATTAGTGAAATTGGTCAAATCTTGATGGACAAGATATCTCGTCAAAACCATTTGGAGGGTTAAATGCTAAAAATTTTATGTTGTGAATGAAAGTTAGTTTCCTTTGCTTTTTAGAGCGTGTAGTGTGCAAACATCATAAAAATTTGTCAGATTCTTTAGGTAAGAATGTGGTTTCTTCAACAAAAGTGTTTGGTTCTTTTATGCTTAGCATTAAAGAGTGAACACGTTATGGCAGCAGAATGGGACAAGACGGTTCTCCAAGAATTAGACATTACAGCAACAGAGCTTTCTACTGATTGCTTGATTGACCTTCTAACCAGACTTCCTGCTCTGCGATACCTATGTGCTGGCCAACAAGACGGTTTCACAGATCAGGTAAATCGCTTTTCGCTCGTAATACAGGAGGTTCCGTAATAATAAAAGAGATTCCATACTATATATATTAAAACTTGTAGATTTTGATACTGAGCCTCATAAAGAAAATATGGAATATTTTAGCTTCACTTATAAGTAGTTATTTTTATTTATATTAACTTCAAATTTGAAAAACTGGATAATTTTTCATTATTCTAGGCTCATTAAATCGTCCGTACCTCTGGATCTAATAGTTCGATCGGACTAAATTTCGACTTAATTCGTAGATAAATGTATACCTTTTCTAATGATATATTACATGACCTGTTTAGTTTCAAGGTCATTCAACTTGACCTTTTACCTTGAAGTGCAAAAAAGTTTTTAAACAATGTATGTTAAAGGTACATTATATATCTTTGCTTTCTAAAAGTTTCAAATTGGAACACGCATGGGTTTAAATGGCATAAATGGCAATTTAAAAAAGCCATATTACAATCTAAGCTGCACAAATTCACGAGATGTAAAGCCAATATTAAGTTCTTATAATACATGAACTTCAACCATTCAAGTTCACCAAATTACAAAGACTTTGCATCTACTTTGTTTTTCCCAAGTTTAATATCTTTCCGAAGATACACATATGTGGACGTTTGTTTTTGACTTTTGAAACAAAACTATAGGCAAAATTCTTTATTGTATCCACTTTATATCAAATTAATAGGCTTTGTATTTTATTTGTTTTCCCAAATTTAACCCTTCGTTCTGAAGATCCTTATATGTGGGCCTTTGTTTTTCCCTTTTGAAACAAAACGACGAACAAAATATTCTATATTGTAAATATTGTAACTACGTATTCACATTTGTGAATGTTCTATGAACATATGGAATGCGTGAATTCGTGAAAACAAACAAGTTCCAATAAACAATTTTGCCCTTAGTTGGGTTTCAAGACACGAAAACAAAGGTTCACTTGCATTGCATCAAAGGAATAATTTGTAATAAGGCTTTTGATTATTCTAGGTTATGAAAGAGTGGATTGAGAAAGGCAATGTTAAACAATTGGTGGCCCTTGATTTGGATCGAAACGAAAACATTTCAGAAGAAGCCCTCGCTATGCTCATCAAAATGCAAGGACCTATGCTTCGTGGATTGGGATTGTCCAACCTACCACACATTACAGAACATTTTTGGAATGCAGTGCTCCCAACTTTAAGAAATTCCAGGTAATATTTTAATGCTCAATTTAGTTGTGCTCGCTTAATTTGTAATGCATAAAACCTTTCCCTTTTTATTCAGCTTAAATCCTATAGGTTGGGCACGAAAAAGCAACCTGTCTCAGTCTCGTTACTGTATGTGGAATATCACGCAAAATATGGTTTAAAGACGTACGGTATCTTCATTTACCTTTTACAGAAGATGTTGAAAATGGTCTCCTTGAATATCAATGCACCTTTGTGCACGTCGCAGCATATTTTGAGACTCGTTGTAACTCACTGACATCAATGTTCCATATAGCAGCCCAAATATTTTCATTCAGTTCGTCAATTGTCTTGGTGTTGTTGGCATACCCTTTTAAGTTTCCCCACAAATAAAAATCACACGTCAGCAGGTCAGGTGAACTAGAAGGCCACAACCTTCATAGTCCGTTCTTCAGCGAAGGCCTCATGGATTCGAATCGGGGATTAACCAGACGTGTGGCAGGTCAATCCCTCTTGCTGAAAGAAGTAGTATTCCAGTTCCTAAGGCGTGAGCTACGCATAGAATTCTTCAAAGATTTGCACGTGCTGCTTTTTCGTGGCCCACCCTGTATATATTTCATCTCCTCTATCTCACATTACGTTTGAACCCTCAATTGAATATTACCGTCTCAGCGATAATTGTCACTCCATTGCCAAATAAAGCTCGATCGTGATATCAAATCCGTACCAAAAATATTTTCAATAACACCCTCAGCTCCAAGTAGAAATCACACAAGAGATATAAAAGTAGATTGAGTAATGGCAACTATTTTATGTGGCCAGGATCATGTGACCAAAACTAGTGTAACGTGACCCTCAGACTTACTTTAGTCCGCCGGGTGGGAACAAACATTCGCCATCTGATTGGTCCATGGAATGGGAGAAGACACCCATCCACTGATTCATCATCTGAATGGTCGGCGTGACATAGTAGTAGACTTTGGCGTTTTCACCATTTTGTCGCCACTCTATATATAGAAATGCGCATTTACACATCTACACTGTCATAGGAAGTTATATCGCGATATCAAACGAGGCGATAAAATGCCAAATCGGCCAACCAAGACAATTTTTCACAAAGCAGTCACGTGACTACCAATCGACATGTTAGTCACGTTTTGAAGCTCCTTTCAAGCAATACTCAGTCGACTTATATTTCACGTCTGTGATACATTTCATGTTAAAATAGGTTTTTCTGACTTAGTCAGAAAAACCTATTCTAACGTCATCATTATTGACCATTGAGCTCATCATGTGATGCTTATTGACCAGCTGCTTATTGTAATTGTGCCCTATCATTCCAGTGTTTGACCCACGCGATTGCAAAACTAATTTCTTTAATAAAATTATGTGTTTAAAACTTATTCATGTATTGTGTTTAAGTATGATTCATAGTTTAAATACAGGATGGAAATTACTTGTTTCTCCGAACACTACAATAGCTACCAAAGCTCAATTGGTCCCTTAATTTTGATCACTTTATCTTAGTCCCTTTTTCTCAGTTTTAAGAAGCAATGTTCTTTCTTTAACCCTCTAAGTGGTTTCGACGAGACATTTCGTCCAAGATCTGATCAATTTTGCAAATGACGAGATATCTCGTCAAGATATTGCCAATTTTTCGATGATGACGAGATAAAGATCTGATTAGTTTTCTTCTAACGGCGAAATATCTCGTCCATCAAGATCAGGTCAGTTTTGTCCGTTTGGCGAGACACCTCGTCGAAACAACCACAAGGACAATTAATGACATAAGATTAAGACAAAGAGAACCTTTAAATTTGCATTGATGAATAACCACTCTTGAAAGATTGATAGGTTGAAATATGATCTTCATTATCAGTGGTTGTTCATTAAAATTAAATCAGAAGAAATTAAACATGATTTTATTTAGTGTTACAAGATAACAGCTGGTGATAAAAAAATTCATAGTTAAATAGATTTGGAATATTGTCTGTGAGAGATCTATCTAGAATGAAATTTCTAGATAGAACAAGAATTCTCACTTTTCAAAGCGTACTTAATAACAGAATGTTGTTTAAAAACATTGTGCATTATTGAAAATCAATTAGCTCATCACAAAACTTGCATTACAATAACAACCAATAAAATCCGAATAAATTGCTATTAGCAAAAATGTTTCCAAGAGCCGAATTAATCTGAAATAGTTTTCTGAATAGATTCAAATATTTAGTTCACATTTTTTGAAAAGTAGTTTACATCAGCCCATTTAATGAAAGATATATTGCATGTGCAAAACCATTTCATTAAAAAAACTAGTAAAAATCTCAGCTTCATGGAAACTTTATTAACCTGAGACAAGTTTAAGCAATGCGAAATTAAAATACATGAATATTTATCGTTGGTTAAGCTGGACAAATTCTTAAGATAGCTGCAAAGTGTAGCTTTATACACGCTAATTTGTCGGTAAGAGCTTAACAGTTAGTTACTTTATTTCCACGTGGAAAAATCATGTGCCATAGATAAACCTAACAAGCACAAATCCAATCAAAAGACAAGACCATGTAATAAATCCATTAAATCATTTTGAAATTTGAATTATCTTTAGACGACAGACAGCATATCGCTGTTCCAGAAGAACGATGCATTTCATTAATTTGTTCAGAAAAAGAAAACTAAGAATAAGGTTTATGATTAATATTTATTACATGTGAGGAGAAACTTTAATGGTAATGAAAGTGAGATTATTTATATCATATATTATGTTACTTTTAAATAATGCCACGTGTGCAAGTATATCTTGAAACTTCACCCCGATTTTGCAGTTGCGTCGCTGTTGTTTTGGATATAATGAAGTATTATTGAAAACCTTTAAACCTCCAAGCATCACGCCCGAGTGTATCTCGCAAGGTTTTTGTGCTGAGGCGGCAGACCCGAAATATTTCGTGGCACGAGATGTACGCTCATTCTGGGACTACCGCTTGCCGTGCGGGAATTTTTCCGGGCCTATCGGAACTGCGTTTTCCACCAAGTAGCCCGCCCGAGTACATTTCGAAGCGGGTTTTGTGCAGGGGATCCGAAATATTTCGTGGAGCGAGATTGTCGGGGGTCCGGGCGAGATGACAGAATATTTTGGGTCTGCCGCTTACCGTGAGGGAATTTTTCCCGGATGTTTTCGAACTGAATTCTTTTATCTGTGTTCAGGTCCACACTGTTAACCCTCCTGGTGGTTGTCTAGACGAGGTCATCAGCAAAACTGACCAGATCTTGATGTTCGAGATATCTCGTCAAAACCACTTGGAGGATTAAGGCACTACCTATGTCTGAAAGTACTTACATTCAGTTTTCTTTGCAGGATACTCATCATGGGAATGCCGGAAGATTGTTGCCCAAAGATATCTCAGAAAATTCACGTGGATTCACTCATGGAATCCATAGCAAATAATTGTCCTGTATTGGAGCGATTGGAAATTCGTTGGGATGCAGATACATTGCGATTCAGTGATCGATCCAGTAAAGCCATTGATTTTGTAAGAGTCAAGTGTCTTCGACTTCGCTGCATGACACTCGCTGATGGAAAGTACTTCGAATTAGTCAAATCGAATTTCTCGAGAGCTGACAGAGGGACTGTTGTCAGGACAACAACGAATTGCAGAGTCACTCTTTGCTATTTACTTTTATATTACAAAGATCTTTTGTTCAATTAATTGCAGAATGTCGCGAAACTTTCGCTCCTAATGTGATTCATTCATATCTTTTTACTCATCTGAAAATCATAATGGCATTGAACAGGGTTTACATCAACAGAATATAAAAATACAGGTAATGCATACACATGTTTGCAGTTATGTATTTTAAAATATTATTTAATTAAAACACCGAAATCACCACCTAAAAGAGAACTTTTTCCCTATTCTAATAAAAATAACAAAATTTCGAAGTTTATTGTATTTATTATTGAGTACGTCAATGTTATAAATGCTGAATTGAGATTTTTCTAGTCAAATATGAAACACGATAGTAGCATCGCGTTTATATGTAATAGAGCTCTAAGATGGAAAAGTAAATCATGACCAAGATACAATTAAATCAAAATTATACCGTTATGGCTAGGCCCTCTTTTGACATGAAGGATATTAGATAGTGTGGCAACTAAGTATTCAGGGTTGCTTGATTTGACTCATGGGTCGCATGGCCACTATACGTGAAGATACACAGTAAACTGGGTGCGCTAACTCCTAGGAGTCCGCACCGCTTGGCCTCCCTATTTTTATGGTTGGGGCCCGGTACCCCAAACACGAGGAATGAGTATTACATATCCCCAAACATGAGGGATGCACTTAGTCTGGTATCAATGTTTTCGTGGAACATTTCAAGAGGACTGTTTTGATTTTATCACTCTCAGTTCCCAAAACACGAGATGTACTAGTTTGGTAACATGTTTTGGTGAAATATTACAAGGTTGAACTCTCTGTTCTTGATTTTATCAGACTGGGTCTCAGTCTAAACACGAGGAATGAGTATTATACATCCCCAAACAGGAGGGATGCACTTAGTCTGGTGCCAATGTTTTGGTGGAAAATTACAAGTTGGACTGTTTATTTTATCAGATTGGATTTCAGCCCCAGCGGTATATACACCCAAATATCCATTTTTTAAGTCTTCCCTGCATGATTTCTGACCAGTTTTCACTTTGACCAATGTTTCTAAAAATAATGGATTCAACTGAAATCCAGAGCAACGAAATGGTTGATTTTTCTTGGAAGAAATGGAAACCCGTCTTCCAAGTTCTTTCATTCGGTCAAATTAATACTTACCACACAAGGAATTTAAATCTTAAGAAATCTGGACTTCCCAAGTCGCAGATGGTTAGGAATGTAGGCTACACTTGTTGACAAGAGGAATCTCATCCCGGACTCCCCAAGATCTGCATCAGTTACACATTTCATACTTTAAACAGATCAGAACTGTTTGCCCATCTTTTTCGAATCGGCAACTCCCCCTTCTGTTTCTGAAGTAACTCCAGACAAGTTAATGCTGATCATTTTGGACGCGTGCACAGCTTAGACTAACGGACTTATGCAAAAGTACTGGACAGCCTGTGAGCTACTGGTGCTACAAATGCTCGGCATTTGTTAGCATGTTTTCTAGGATTCTTTCAACCAAAAGTTGTGGTTATTTAATCGTTAAGGGGACCAGTAGACTTCAAAATCACCCAAATCGATAGACAAATCGATTTTTTTTAACGTTAAAAATTAACTGACATCAAATTCTGCGGATAGCAAAAATAATTTTTCAATTATCATTTTTGACGGAGTTCATACATCAAAGATATAGATGAGTATAAGTCTACTACACAGAAGGCGTTTTTCTCCGATTGCTGATTTCAAAGTATTCCCTGCGCATTTGGTTTTAATTGATTTACTTGAAATTTTTTTGGATAATCTTTAAAATCTGTTGAATCTAAGTACTTGAGAGAAATTCATCATGCTTCTAATTTTGGTTTGAAATGTTGCTTAACCTATACATTTTTTGCAAAATTTTAGATGTTTTAGTACAATTTATTTTTTCTTGCTTTAAAATTGAGCAAATGGAATTAATTTGATTCATATGTATACAAACTATTATGTGAATTAAAATTTTGACAATGCATGGGAAGTTAATGCGCATGGGACCTCTATCAATTTTTGCTAATTCATTAAAATTTTTGACCATAATATGTAACAAGTTCTGAATGATTTAATATTTTTGGACCAAACTAGCTTTTATTAGAAAATTTAGCTTTATTATATTAGCTTTTTATTAGAAAAACAGTATGCAAATTTCATGCGGACAAACTGCAAAAGTTTGTTTTGAAAGTCCATTGTCCCCTTAAATATGTCAATGAATGCAATATTACACTACTCGGAAATCTATCGCTCAGTGAGAAACAATTTCTACATGGCAGTATGTCCCCTTATATGAATTTGATATAGTTAATAAAACAAAGAAATTCTCTCAAATTGAAGGATTGAATTCGGGGTTCATACACTTTTAGGAAAAGCAAATTCCTGAAGCCAAAGTTTTACACGAGTGTTTTGAGTTCTCCAGAAGCCATCGCAATTTGATTGAAAACGCAGCAAAACTGTCTTTTCGTAACAAGATTAAATTTTTCAACTAAAAATATTAAGTTGTGTTAAAAATAATCATTTCCGTGACAAAATATTCGCATTTGCAAACAAATTGAACTCAAATAAATTAAGAAATTACTTGATTACGTTTTATTGCAAATCACATCAAACTGAGACATGAGAGTGAAATATACAACACTAAATGACACCATGTAAGATGACAAAAGTTACACTATATTAATCACACATTTAACATGTTGCCAAGATATATTAAACATTTGTATAAATTGCACAAATACAACTTTATATTTATTGTGGATGACAGCTTCTGAGCATTCGTTGGGGTATTTTTACAAAATGCATACAAATGAGTCACAAACAAAATAAAGTTTGCCCACAATTTAGCTTTTGCATTCGATTTTTAACAAGGGAATCAGCATGCTATCAAAAATTTAATTTTCTGGCGGTATATGTTAACTTTATGATTGAGCAATGTTTCGTCTAGATATAAAAATAAATTTCGATATTAAAAATTATTAACAAGCAGTTAAACAGCAAATTTGATTCTTGGAGAACATATTTTTCTAAAATACCAGAGAAGAGTTGTTCAAGCCTTTCCAATTAATTAAATTTTGTAAGACCAAAAACAATAACGATCAAGTAATCACTTTAAAATAGATGGATTTTAAAATGCCAAGAGTAGTATTGTGGAACAAATAAATTGCATAAAATATCTACAAACTGAATGTACTATTTAATTTTCAACATGACTTAAAAGTGAAACAATTGTCTGGACTAGGGTTATCACAAACAACCACGCATGTAAATAGTTACATTTTTCCGCTTGTTGCCAAATAGTCGGCGATAATGTTATACTTGCTACAAATAAAATATCATTAATTTAGCAAATAGGAAGGTTCTATAAAGATACCTGAATCCAACGAAATTTCAATCAAAGTAATTCAAATTTGCTGCTATCAGTCAGCAAGCACATTTATCTTCATACCGACTGAAATTTACTTTAAAATCAAACTTCAATGTTGTCATGGAAAGTTTCATATCATGTAAAGATACAGAACTATTATATGAGTACTGTTTTGGTGCAAGGAATTCCTCATTTTATCATAAAATGAATAAATTTCTACATTGCAAGACAAATGAAATTGGTTTGTAAAAGTACATTCTGAAAGCGTTTACATTTCTACGTTAGCATGTAATACCTACTAACTTTGATTACTGCTATATTTATCAGAAAAAGGACATTTTACAATGCTTAGAATGAAACACATTAAAAATTATTCAATAAAATGAGTTATAAAATCCAAATCACTAAAACAATTTTCTGCAAAGACAATTTTTATGTAACACAAAGAATCCACAAAACGAGAAGTAATGAAATATGGATGCATATAAAACAATGACATAAAACTTTATGAAAATCAGCTCTATTTGCACTTATTTTCTCATAAAAAGGACACATATAATCAAAAGTAAATATCACACCAAAAGAAAATATTAAAATAAATACAGAAAAAGTATATACAAGTTAAAAGGTAAAAGTTCTAACTGAAAAACTTAACAAGATGATAGAAAGGAAAAATGAATATCATTTAAGACTTGGAATACATTTATTGCCAAAAATCCAAAAAAGGAAACATGCTAAATATAAAAAATAACACTCAGTAAAAAAAATCGCAAATCAAAACTAATATGAACACTAAAAATTATTTTCAAAGATAAAAAATGTATAACTCAAAAAGAAAACGTACACAAAATGTTGATTTTCCTATCATTGACTTTCCAGGGAATGTATAAGCATTAAGTACCTTAACCACATAAATTTTAGCACATGACAAACAAAATCAAAAACACAAGAGAAGAGGTTATCATTTGAGCATCAAGAAAAATAAGTTTATTCAAAGAATGTGCAAGGGGTGGTGCATATTTAAGTACTATTGAGTAAAACTCCGAAATCAAAAATGAAAGACATTTGAAGTATATATTCAGGGTGAGTCAACGGTATCCAAGATTTTGGGAAACCATAACATCATAACGGTTTAAAAGGTACCCAAAATGCAGTGCACGGTGGTCAGAATCTTCCAGTTTTATAAACTGGAAAATACTTCTCAACGATTGTGTTGATTCCATTCTCAAAATCAAAGGGACGTGTATCTATTCGATTGAGAAGTAACACAGCTGGTGGTGTATGCTAACCGCATCTACCCTGTCCGCCTCGATCACCAGACCTAACACCGTATTTCTCCTGCAGTTATGTTGAGGACCAAATATTTTTGCCACCCCTTCCTCGAGATGTTATAACGTTGAAACATTGCTCACCATGTCTATCACTCGAGTGAACCCATTCACTGGAGGGAGTGAGCAGAAATGGATAGCATAAGACTCCCACTCTTTTACATGGAAAAAATTCAAGGACATTTCATGAAACGAAAACTTTTTAAGGACCTTAATTTGCAAATGGCAAGCACTCATTTTAAAGCGACAAACCAAAATTAACACAGGAAAAAGTAGAAAATTAAAATATACAAAAAATAATTTAAATACAAAATTCAGTTCCTAAAAGATAACAAAAATTTGCTTTTAAATCACTAATTGCAACATACATCGCCAGCAGCTTAATACATTAAAATACTATATCCAAAAGCAGCATAAATTTTAACTCTCGTTTTGCAAATAAGTTTCATTAAAATTATTGAATCAATTTGCAGTACACAATAAGGAAAAAATGTACGAGAATTGGAAGTTTTAGGTTAATAGCAAATTTTATTTAAATTAAGGTCCAGGTAAAAAAATTCAATGTCTCTTTAAGAACTAAATCTTGGAATAGAAAAATAAATTTTAAAAAAAATTTCAAACACTGGAAAGCCTGTTTGGCATATCACAAAAGGCTGGCGCATCCAGCATTTGTATAAAGTCGATAAAAAAAGCTTGAATGTTTCCATTACCATTAACAATAAAACGCCATCCATCCTCTTTTAAATGTAGAGCTACATTAAAGTCAGATGCACGTGTAATCAGGAATAAAATGAGGTGGCCACTAAACTAAAATGTTCAGTGTATAAAGAGAAATGCGCCCAAAGAGGTTAACTTTTAGAAATAAAATTTCTAAAGTGACTACAAGTGTTTCGATAAAAATACCAATGAAACCATTAGTATTTTGCGTGTGATCTTAAGTTTCATTAAATTATAAAAAACGTTTTTATCTTAACGATTAATAGTGAACTAAATGCTTTTTAGAAGGATAGCTCTTGAACATAGGCAGCTAATATCCCAGATACTGTCCTGACGAAAATTTCAGAAAACATTACTCACTCTTTATCTTCAGAGAAACATACAAGAGGGAGCTAATACAATCCACAATAGAATATATATTTAATGTATGCAAATAATTCTATCTACAAAAGGGATAAATTAAATTACCGACATATAGTTTAAATTTAAAATTAGGTTTGATGAATACAAGTGGTCCTATATAATAAAATGTGCAAAGCCTTTCTTAAGTAATATAAGGAAATATTTTGTTTAGATTGCAGGTTATTAACAAGTGTTGTATACTTTTTGGGGCGAGATAATATTCATATTCAAAATGAATTTTACAACCAGGTAAATGCATTGAAAAGAAACTGACACCTTAGGGTGGCATGCTGCATGATCATTACATTTCTAAAAATAAATACATTTTGCTAACCTAAAGGAAACACTTAAATACCTATTTAACCCTTGCAAAGAGCAGGAAAAGTCTTATTTTTCAGGTGATCTTGCAGTGGACTGGACTTAAATAAAAATTTCATTGAAATATCATAGGATAAACAAAATTTAAATGCACTGAAAAGTACCAAAACTTGCATTTTGAAAAGTATGATTTTTACATATATGAAGCCTATAATAGTGTGTAAATTTAGATGCAATCAAAGTTATGAAATACGCTCAACTTTTAAACACATACAGGGTTCTTCAAAAAATGAGCTTAAAAATGTATTACTGATCAGCAGCTCCAACGTCTAGAGTCTGAACTTATTGGGCCTAAATGTGAGGTATGAAATTACAAATATATAAACATAATAAAATGTTTATATACATGTATATAAATGTCTATATATTCATATAACATGCATATATATGCGATTTAACGTGTAAACTCATAAAATAAGTGAGAACTTGGCACTACTTGAAGTAATTTAATTAAATAATTTAATATCAGTCTACCTTCAATACTATCTGAAGTATGGGGCTCTGAATAAGTCACATTTTTAATGATTTGATGAAATTTTTAGTTTTAATTTGATCACATTTAAAAGATGTTTAAAAATATTAACTCTTTTTGCCAGCTTTGCTTTATGTGAAATAGTGAACTCTTAAGTGAGCATTCAAAACATTGAAAAAGTAAAAAATATTGCATTGCAAATGAAGAATATTTTTATAACGAACTAAAAATATTTGGAAGTTAACAAATATAAACATGTATTCATCCAGAAAAATATGAATGAAACAATGTGAGTATTAAAACAAATTCATTTGCACATAAAGTATAGCATGGCATTTCATTCAGATTTCCCAGATTATGGCGAAACATAAGAAACTAAATTGCCTGAAAACGATATTTTTGAGATTTCAATACAATATTCTGATCATTGTCAATTTAAATCAGAATTTGGTTTGTAATCAAAAGGCAGAAGAAACTTCTCTAGATCTTAAAATAAAAATTGACTTACAGATTAAATTTCATTAGCAGAACCAATTTACAGATTTGTCTCACTTCCATATTTGAGAAAAAGTTGAAGCAGATTTCATTTTCAAAATGACAAATTTGAAATAAAGTTTAAATTGTGACAAGCATGTTTCCATTTAAATCAGAAACACTTTTTTCCTCTTCAGGAAGAAACTTGTGAAACCACAAAAACTTAAATACAGATCTATCAATTATGAACAGATGGTATTGAATAATTATTTTTAATATTTTGAATATTTTTATAAAGAAATTCTGAAGTAATCGAACTAAAAATACTGGAGTTAAAAACTTGAGTCATTTAGTAGTTTTACTTATACTCTTCCAGAGAGAGAAAAACAGTAAGCCTGACTACTTGTCACTGTAGCAGTCATTTGATACTTATATACTTCTGAGGAATCTTCCATGGAAAATAGAATTTTGGACTACTGTCCTGTTTTACATGAATTTTTGACTCAAATTGTACACATTTAATTTATTACAGGTTACATTTGTTGCATGCGTATCACAGTACAATGTCTCTCCAGACTTCAAAACACTTTCAATGTCTCTATATGGTCCCCATTCAATAAGTTGGGGACCCCTAGAGTAGAAAATAATTTTAAAGGTTTTTACGGGAAAATATTAAAATTGCATTTGTAAGCACACAATTCAATACCCAACAAGGACAATAATAATTATTTTTGATAAGATCACATCATTAATTATTTTAATTAGGATATGGTAGGTACGTAGGTATTTTAATTAACGTCACACTGGAACACAGCGGATCATTGGTGATGGTTCAGGATCAATCCCAAAGGGAAAGATCCAAGGACACCACCACATAATTTTGAACCATGGTCAGATGACAAGGCAACACCTGGTTAGAATATGGTGGCGAAACACATGTAGATAAATAAAATAGGAAGATTGAAGAAAAAACAACCCATTGTGAAATAAACAATGAGCTGAAGTTGGAAAAATTCTGAGAATCTTCAAGAGACTAAAATTATTCACTGAACTAAACAGATACCAATACCTCATCCTTTACCAATATCAGAGTAATGGATTTTTGAGACAAGTATATTCCTTAAAATGTTATGGCTATCTTCATTGTATTTAATCATTGTCTATACAACAAAGTTTTTAAGTATTTTTCTAGATACTCGGACTTTTTCAGACCATAAAATCTTAATTTTCTTTAATTTTAATACAACTTATTAAATATTACTACAATATACTTGTCATAGAAAAGGGTATATTTTTCAGAAATGTTGCTTTGTTGCAAAAGATTACTCTTTCATCATTTGTAACAATTATTTTCTCTCAACAGCACAAAACATTCTGTTAGAATTAAGATAATCTTTGTGGAGATACCAAGACTTGCTCCTAAAAATAACTACTTTACAACTACCATAATGGAAACTCTCACTATTGCAATAAAAGATCAACATTTGATGATTAATAGTTTCTACATGCAATACATATATTACACTGTATATATATTAGTCAAAGGGACTACCTTTGACCAAAATCTTTAAAACTAGATTAAAAAATATAAAATAAAATGAAATCAAATTGGAAGTTAAAAAACGATAATTTCTACACTAAATTTATACATGCATATATTCAGCAATGACACAATGATTCACTTGACATTTGAAACAAAGCAGATAATGTTCACATTCAACACATACAATAAAGATAGTTTGATTTAAAGCAATGTTACTACTAAAGCTCTAACATGTATATTAATTGCATATACTAAGTTTCTTACAACAAAGAATTTAATTTTTGATAAAAATAGTTTGAATCAGCATGTTACACAATCTTTATATGAAATTATTGAAGAGAACGATCTAAAATTATATACCTATTATATACCTATGTTTTTCAAAGGAGATCTGTGATATAATTGTCTATAAAACTTCAGTTCAAACCAATGACAAAAATATACATTTTCCTTCAATAAAATCAAATTTTAAAAGTTTAATTTTAATGTCACAAAAAATGAATAATTTTTCATTGCACTGTTATCCTTGAAATACAAACTGCAAATAAGAATTCACAAATTAAGCATTTTTTGAGTACCTTATAATCAAAATTCTTTTTCATCAGACAACTTTGAATCCATGAAATCATTTCAAAGTATTTTGATTACAATGTGATATTAAAAAATATATAACATAATTTTATCACAAATACAATTTCAAATGTGATAAATTTTGATAAAACTTTTCAAATTCTTATATATTGTCACATCAATATTTAACAATGCTAATTACAGGAGTTGTCAAATAATAGCAACAAAAAATTGTTCAACACAAAATCTAACTCAAAACTTCTGAGCTAGGCACTCACAAATCAGCAGGTATTTAACAGTTGGCATTTGTGTAGAATTTTATAACACAAAGCAAAGTGTTTGTATAGAAGCAATATTGCTTTAAGATGGTGTTATATGGTTTTAAAATAGGAGATAATATGTAAATGCTAATCTTTGTATTGTTAAAATGGAATAGTTCATTTTAGAAAACTAAATAAAATACACCCTATGTAACAAAAAATTCAATATGTAGATTTAAGAATTGAATTGCTACATATCAAACAATTACTACTTACTAAGAGGTCTTCTGGGCCAAGATCTAAATTTTAACAAATTATTAGCATTAGTTCTAATTTTTTCTATCTGAAACATCAAAGGCTTCACATAAGTCATTAACCACTCATCAATGGTATGTTTATCATACACTTCAGGCATAGTATTTTGGATAAAAGTATGCAGCAAAGTAGCATTTGTGGAGAGAGCTTCTAAGTTTTGAGTTCCCAGTTCAACATGAGCAGGACTAGAAAATAACATCTGGACATTATATTCACTCATCCAACCAACGAAATGGCTGTTTGAAAGAAACTTCTGAAGCATGTACTTCAAGTGAGCAAGTCTCTGAGCACCTTTAAAAATATTACTTCCTGGATAATTACACAAAGCTTCTTCAGTGCTGTAATTTGTATAAAGTGTTAACCGAGAATCACACATCAGAATATCTCTGGCTTTCTGAAAGAGCTGATTATCCACCATTTGCCTCTCAAGAAAAAGCAAATTTATTGCAAGTGAAGGAATTGCAACAGGCAGAAGTTCGCACAGGACAGCAAAATGATCATAACGTTGCCAACCAGTCAGAACAATACCCTTGAAGAAAACTTCATTTTGATACTTGGACAATATACTAAGCCACGAAATATGATTTTCAAGATGATACGAAATATTGGTTAAATACTGATTTGCACCTGTAGCTCCTTTATAAGCACTTGCAATCCATATCCCAGGGAAATATTTACCATACTTTATCCAAGCATCAGGGGAAATTTTAGTTTCAACATAAGGCCCATACTGCCAAGCCATCAATTCAACAAACTTCCAAATTTCAGACTTTTTAATTGTCTCATCGGGAACCATTCGAAACATATCATCCCACATGATAGGTTGTATGCCATACTTTTCCTTTACATACCTCGCCACATTCTTGACATGATGAATAAATAGATCTTCTTTATCCATAAAATGCTTCCGCATACTTTTCTGACACAGATTACATTCTCCGATATAATAAACTTCATCAGAACCTATATGCAACCACTTTATTTGAGGGTGCATAGCAATTACCTGATCGATGATTTGCCGTAGAAGTATTTGCGTTCCATTATTCGTTGGGCAAATAACTTGTGGATAGGCTGGTACCTCACGCAAGTCTTGATAAGCTTGAAGTTTCAAGACAAATTCCATGTGTCCAAAAGTTTGTATTAAGGGAATAACCTCCAATTCATTCATTTTTGCAAGATACAATATCTCACTAAGTTCGTTCTTTGTGTATGCATTACGAGCCGAAAGCTGCTCCAAAGGACCATGAAAGGGAAACATGTCTTCATACTCAATAAGAACACCATTTGCTCCTAGCATATGCAGTAATGGAAATAGCTTCTTATAATAATTCACTATAGGTGGAGCTCCTTTCAGATCCAAATGCACAAATCTTTTATCAATATTTACCATTTCTTCAGGTTTGGGCGTCCTAATCCCTTTGCTCACTCGTTCATTCACTGATCGAGCTGGGTGATCTATTTCTACTTCATCACCACCCAGATCATCAATAATGTTAGTTTTCTGTAAACCAGATTTAGCAGCAAAATTCCTGTGAATGTTCGCATGAACTTGAGCTTCCTTAAGTTTCTGTCTTTCAAGATGTTTCAAAGATTGTGTCACAGGAAGTAGGTCATTGATATTAACCAAAGGTCCTGTTTTAGATGGTAGTTTGTTGTGCAGAACTCTGCCATCTGCATGCACGTATTTGGAATGAGATTCGGAATCCTGCTCTTCACTTGCTAGAGTCTTGTACAAGATAAGAAAAATTAAACCACTGCTGGCCACAAGAATGAGATAAAATCGGAACTTGGAATGCATGGTCAGAGACTGGTACATGTCAGTACGCAAAGGAAGTTGGTCAGATCATCTACAAAGAAATAGAATTTCACATTGAATAAAAAGTTCTTGACAAAAATCTAAGGTAATCAGAATTCAATGAACTGTTTAAAATATATATTCATTTTATTAAGTCTACTAGACTTGAAATAATTACTCTCATAGATGGAATAAAAACGTTATGAGAATTTTCATCTACTTTTCAAGTAGAACAAATTTTCCAATTATACTCCAAGCAATGTTTATAATTTAACCCATAAGTGCACAGGTAAAAAACTTTCACGAATTGGGCCCCCACACCCAGTTTCAAAAGAGAATTCCTTTTAACTTAAACTATATCAGTACCCTAGAAGTTAAGTAGTCTATTAACTCCAATTTTGTCAATTTCTCTCCCTATATATTTATATATAGACAGATCCACTCTTACTTTTTCTCTAAATAAATATATAGAGATATATACATATACATAAGATTGGCAAAATTGGAACTATGACTGTTTACCCTCTTGGATAGATATAGTATGCATTTATTATTATTTTTAGACAAGAGGGTTGCCACTGTCAAAGCAAATAGCATTAGTAGAAAACATAAAAATTCTCCTCTTAAACCTTATTTTAGTAGCAACTTTAGTTGCTCAGAATCAGCTAAAGCACAAAATGTGCTAATAAGAATGAAACAAATGTTGAAAATCTTACCAAAAAATTTAAATTTTAAAATTAAAAAACTAAACATTTTCTTTATAAGGTTTACATGACAATTCAGCAACAACAGATGCGGATGTTTTTCTTTCATGGTTGTGACGGCTTTCTGCTAAAACTTTGAAATTAGAGTTCCTTGGAAACCTTTCTCCCACAGAAAAATTAGAAAAACTTTTTTTCCGTTCACTATTAGTTAAAAAAAGAGGGACTAAAGTTTTGCTGACCTTTGGTGAATTTCAAAAAAAGTTGCAGAAATGTTGAAAAGATAATGAGATAATTTTGCTTCAAGATACTACTAGTCACCAAGGTTGAAAATAAGTAGCAAAACGTCATCTGTGACAACACAGAATCTGTGGGGAAATGGGAAGGATTGAGCAACAAGATTGAGTGTCAAGATGGTAAGAGAGGTTTTGAAAGTAGATATTCACACCTTATCGAAGGCTGTCCCAAGAAAATTTTTTATTGTATTTCCATCATTGAATTTAGCTAAGGTTTATTTGGTGTAGTAGCCAGAGGTTAGAGAGTAACCTAACTTTTTATAACTAAAAAGATCAGATTGCAAATAGTTGACCATGGAGATAAAAGATGCTACTGACAAAAATAGAGCCTTATATAAACAAAGTTATAGCACGTCACTTATCCTCCTCATTAGTGATTATTTTTAATTTCACTGATTACATATTAGTAATAAAACCTTGCAATCTAGTGCCCAATTTATTTTTGGCTATCCCATTTTAATAGCTTTATAATTTCAGTTCCAAGCTGTTTTATTTAAAAACAAGCTTTCTGAAACTCAAATTACACATACAAGTACATAAATGCTTTGATGAAATTAAAAAATGATAGGTGCGGGCAATGTGATAGGAATGATAGGCACACTTGCATGGTTTGGGGGTTTTGTGGCGCAAGGGCCATATTTGACCATGCTGTGCCAGACACAAGACATACAATATCAAGTAATTGACACACGCATTGAAAATTTTAATGACACATAAGATAGAAATACACCCAGGGAGGAATGCACCTGACAGGAATCGAACCTGCACAGTGGGCATACCCACTGGGCCATGACTGTCCCACGATTTATTATTAGTTGAGGTAGTTTTACAGAAGGGGCCACCAAAGAAATTGAATATGAAAAGGGGTGTTGAGCCAAAAGTTTGGGTAATTATGTTCTAGAGTGACAAAAAGAATTTTATGTAATGTTAAAGTCGCCATATTATTATGCAACATCAAGATAATTAACCTTCTGAGGGTCTCCAACACACATATAGCCATTCTGCAACCTGCAGTCTTCCTTGCATGACTTGCAACCCGTTTTGACCTTCTTGATCAATAGAATCATTTCTAATATTCTTTCAAACAATAGATGCAGTTATTAATTCATTATGAGCTGAGGGGAAAGGTACACTACTCAGAAATCTCATGATGCTGAGAAGGTTGATGACTGAAGGGGAAATTTTTTAAACTAATTTTACCTGTTTAATATATTTAAAATTTTGACAAAAAGCATTCTTAAATTGTACACAAATTAAAACCAGTAATTTTTTAAGCATTCGTAATTTTTAATGATTCATTTTATTCCCAAACAATTTCACCCTAAACTAATGACTACAGATAACAGATTTGTAGAAGCATCCTTTAAAAAAATTGACTAAAATTTTTATGTTGTTTTATCATTTTGAATTAAAAAACAGCACATAAAACTATATAACAGTCATGTTTTAACTATTTATCAAATGTATACATCCAACCTCGGTAGAAAAAGGGCCAATGTCCAATTTCACTGAATTTGAGTTAAGTCCATAAGGCCACTTTAATCTAATGAAAGTGATAATAGAAAAAGTGCGCTCCTGTGAATGCATTATTAAAAATTAAAGAAATAAAAAACAATCAGTAGTTACTAAAAACTTGCAAATTGGACATAGGCTCTTTATGTGCAGTGTTGATACATTGACTATTAACAGACTTCTTGTTCTTATGGGTTACATAAAATTCACGATTTTCAAATTCAAACACAATGTCATAATTGCTAAATATGATTGAATATAAATTATATTACATGAGTAAATCTCATTTTTAAAGTGTAAACACAGGGAGAGAAATTTCAAATTGCGCATTCAAGAAATTTAAAAATAAAGTAAGGTTTATACATACCTGACAGATAAACTTCCAGTCACAGATGTTTGCAAATGCTGAAAGTTTTATTCTCGGTTTCTCTTATATTGATATTCAGTTGTCTCAAACACCAAGTAAATGCAGAACTAAATATTAACCGAAACTGATTTAGTAAAAGTTCGCGAAATGGATTTCGCTTTTAAGAATTTATTCCAGAATCATGGGGAAGGAAATGATTTGTTTATATGGAAACATCGTATGAATTTAAGCTTCTACACAATTACAAATTTGCAAACTCTTGGTCCGTAAAAATTCGACCCACAACATCCACAGAGAAGCGAAACCCGTCTGCAGACTAGTTTTGAAATACGAAAATGGAAACAAGAATACTATGCAGTTGCTATTCGGGGTCGGCGGTCAGCGGTCGAAACAATTGTTTGCTTTGTAGACCAAAATCACCTAATACAGGAATCATTCTAGTTTCTTAGAAATCGTTCTTCTACAAAATTTCTTTCCCTGAATTCTGATTTCTCCTCTGCTTTAGTGGGGTTTTTTTTTCAGAAAGACTTGATAAAGATAGTTTTTCGGCAGTCGTTAATTTGGGAAAAGTATAAAAAAAAATTAAAATTAAATCACATGAGCCAGATCTTTTTTATGTGTAAAATTGTTGAAATAAACTTTGTAGAAAAATATTTGAAAGATAAAAGAGATTGAAAGAATTACTATTTTATAATTCACTAAAAATAAAACCACATAAGTTTGCCAAGGTGATGTAACCAAATATCTGCATGAAGTGTGATTTTTATCACTCATGTATGATTAATTACAATTTTAAAATAAGCACACATGCATTCCCTCATAAAATTGAAAATACTTTTTTTCTTGTGAAATATTGATTTGTTTAGTATTGAATTTCAGTATAAAAAGCTCCTTAGAGCAGGAGACTAACAACTTGACATAAGAATCCAGTATCAACTTGAGATCATGGATAATAAATTAAAACTGCTGATGCTGATTGGTTGATTTTCTATTTTCTGTGGATTCTCCGAAACTTTTTTTCCTGTCTACCTAACCACGCTAATTCTAAAGGTGGAATTTAATTCTTGTTGAATAACTTATCGGAAATAAATATTGATAAAGTTATGCTGTAGGAATTCTGCGAATAGCTGTCTCGAAACTTGCCATTGTTTTCCAATTTAAAGTTTAAAAACAGTCAGTCTTCACCGGCATCATGAATGTGTTTATGAAATTTTCAGCAATTTCTTTTCTTTTCTTTTTTGAACATATCTGGTGCGTACTTGCTGCATGGAACACGAATGATTACTTGAAACGTGAGCATTCTGTGGTCAAGCCATATCAAGGTAAACGCTATTTCCAATGCAGTTACAAAAATCTTTATCGTTATGCAATGTACCTCCGCTTTGTTATAACAAAGCTTCAGTTATATTTCTCGAATTGTAATAGAAAGTTGTGCAACGTTTAAGACCGATGAACAAATTATTGCAATTACTATAATATTGGAAGACTTTTCCAATATTGAGGAGTTTTCATAAATTTACTACTTATCCTGGTTAATTAGCTTGGCACAATTTGATGGCGAGTTGACAATTCATGTCAAAATGGCCAATATTACACTGCATGGACAATATCAATTAATTCAGTGACAACAGCTTTTTTCAGTTCTTCCTTGTGTTGACTCAGGTAGAGGCAACTGACATTTGCTAGGGATATATACTTGTCCTTTTCTTTAAATTAACACCAGTGTCGAATAGAAATACTAAATCAACTTAGACCAACAATGAAAATTGTTAACAAAAAACAATTCAAGCACATCATTAATTTCTCAACCGGAAGAGCGAAGATCCAAGTACTTTGAAACTACATGCTGATGATGCTTGCAAAAATTAAATAAAATGCAGATTGGAATTTGTAGATTTATTTGCAGGGGACAACAGTATTCTAGGAATTGTTAAAGTCAATTGCAAGTAAATGTTAGCTAAAGAAAAACGAGTTTTTGATATAGTTTGAGTTGAGTATTGTATTTGTTGAAAAAAGTTTTGCAAAAGAAAAGCACCTTGCCACAGCAAAATAGATTTACAAAATGGTTTTCCAATAAATTTCCAGCACCCTTACTCAAACTGAACTGATTCTCGTAAATGAAAAAGTTTCATTTCCAGGGGCAAAAAAATGAAGCATAAGTACTAATTAATGACTGTTTTGAACTTAAAAGGCCAAATTGTAGAGCTTAAGAGTTAAAATTGTTTTGGGAGTTAGAGTGAGAATAAAATGAAAGAAACTTATTTAAAACTCAGAATAATAAATGATTAATTATACCTTTTGAATTTTAAAAATATTTAACTATCTAACCATGTGATTACATTTTTGGACAGTTATGATTATTTTATTCTAACGAACAAGTTATTTTAATGCAATGCTATTTAAAAATGATGCATTAAACAGTCTTGCATTTTCTATATCCTTTTTTAATCTTGGAAAAACGAACATTACACAAGCTTTGGGAATTCATTATGTTTAATGGCACTGATTGATTGTCGAAAGAGATGCTCCCTCTCTACAAAAGTAATTATAGAATCAATCAAAATATCCTAAAATAGCTTTTGTATTCATTTCACTTCATGAGAATTGCCTAAAATGTTAATGAAATTCTTATTTAGATACTGCTTGATATATGTAACCATTCCAATGCAACAAAAACATTTAGTTTAAAATTACTTGGATTTAACCTTTGTAATTATATATATATTAAGTGGGAGATGGGAAACAGATCAGTGATCATCTGTCAAGTGGCAGTCTTAAAATAAGAATCAACAATTGTAAATTTTGCAGCTTAAACCTCACATATTCCTAAGGGTAAAGGTCTGCTCTCATCTCCAAGCCTTAGGTTTGGAGGGGAGATAGGGGTTAAGAGAGAGTAGGGGAGAGGACCAGGGCATGCTGATTTAAATCAGCTTGATTTTTATTAAAAAATCATTGATTTAAATCAAAATTTTAAATTTCATTTTCCTTTCTATGTATTAAGTTTATTGATGTTGAAAATGAAATAACTGACAAGATGCATGTTATTTTATTCAATTAAGTTAAGAACTATATCAAATCAGTTTATTCTGTTTTACAGAAAAATAGATCCTTAGTCGCAATGAAAATTTTTCTACGGTATCACAAAAGCATTCCAATTTGGCACATAAATCTTTGCAATTGGGAATTTTAATATTTCCATTTTGTTTTGTGAAATATGTTGGTTAATTTTTATTTAGATTTAATTGAGAAATTTTACGCATTGATCCCTAGGAATTCCTTACATTGCTAGCATAACTATTCTGTATTTATGGAAAATTGAAGTTTGGAATGTAAAAGTTAATTCGCCATCTGATAATTGAGTATGTTAACAAAATAGATTATGGATTGAAGTGGAAAGATATTTCTATGATTCTGATGATTTTTTATTGCAAGCTCGAAATTCCACTCAATTGACATGTTCTGTGGGAATGCTATTACACTTATTCTATGCTGTCTTTATGGGGAATAGCTTCACTTTCTTGTATGTTATGTATAAATCCTTTTCGTGTACTTGGAATATCACTTTTAAATACTTATCAATTCTCAGAAAATTTGAAAAATGGGTATATGTGATTTCAATTTATGAATATTTTCATGTCTTATCTCCTTTTTAATTTTTTCTTACATAAAACATATTTTGCAAATGAGTACTTTTTGCAAGCTAAATATTAATAAATAGGAATTTTTTCATGAATTTTGGTGCAAGTTTCTTTTATTTTTTATTAGTGATGATTTTTGTTCGCAAAAACAAGTTTAACCACTTAATTACTTTATAAAAATTAAAGAAAAATTCTTACATTTGTGTAATGCAAAAAATCTGATTTTTGAGAATAATTTTATGCAAATCTTTATATGGTGTTAGTGAGATCCCCAACATTATTTATCTAGCTCCAAAAAATTTTGTTCCTGTTATGGGTTAAAATAAAACTAATCTGAACCAGATGAGAAAACATTGCTTATGCATGGCATTTGTTGGGCTGTTCTATCTCTTCTAATTCCCATATCACATTTTAATCTTTCAAAAATTTACCATGCTATATTTATTAATGTTCATTATAAATATGAATATTTAACATAAATCGTGAAACTACACTGATATGCGTGTCTCATCCAACAAGATTAAACTTGTATGGGCAAGGGATTAATTGAAATCATAAAAATTGATTTAAATAAAAAAAATTCTGAGTTAAATCAAATAAATCCGATTTTTATTTTTTCATACCCTGAAGAGGACTCGTGAAACTCTAAAGCTGCTGGTGGAGGGATGAAATGATTTTGCAATTTACTATCGTCTGTGCTTTGTTAACTGCAAGAGAGAATCCAAGTTAAAAAATGTGTCTTGCACAGAACTGCTGTCAATTTGGAACAGGGTTTGTATCAGACACTGGCTACTACAGGGCTGTTTCAACAAGATAAACCACCAGGAGGGTTAGCCCTTTCAAGCACACTTCTATTTGTTTAGCTGTTGAATGTATTTCAACAAATTGATCAACAGATGGCAGTACTTTAGAGCTTATGTTGCATGGTTATCTCCAAAAATGCTATACAATTAACATAGGAATTAAAGTAGTTTTACGGTGAAACCACTTCACTTGAAAATGTTAACTAGGGTTTTACCTGTTCAAAACCATGCAACTTCAATGCCAACTTGTGTCTCAGTGGGTTTTGCCCACTATAGTAGCAACTGCAAGTTGTAGGTGGCGTAGGTTCCATTCCTTCTGTGTAAGTAACTTTCCTCATGTGTGCATGTCCATTCACTTGACGTCTGTCTTGTGTTGGACACAACTACCAAATATGACCCTTGCACCATAAAATCAAACCAACCATAAATGCCAACTTACTAGAGCTGAATTTGCATTTTGCATGCATTTTGGTCTTTCATGTATTTATTTTTCCTATGTTTTGTGTTTTCCAGCCTCAGGTATATCAATACCTTTTTGGGATTTCACTGGTAGTGTCATGATTACTAATAGTTACATACGACTTACACCTGACTTGCAGAGTAAAACTGGTGCTATATGGAATAAGATGGTAAGCTATGTTATACATTAATATCATGAAACTATTTGTATATTTACCAAGTATAAAATTCATTAGTGTGAAGGCAAGTCATGTAAGTTTCAGTAAATCTGAAAGTTAATAATTTTAACAAGCTGATGACACTTTTATTTTTTATCGATATTTCCATTTAGTGTACTTAAGAGTGACGAACTCCAGTATTAACTGTTTTTTTTATCCTCCTGGCTCCTGTATTGACCTTCTATTTCTCCTATGTATTTTATTAACAATCAAGATTGTGAAGTTTAACTTATTCCTACCAAATGCCTTCCAAACTCATCAACAGATAGCATATTCTTATCAACTGTGGAATATCTGTTTCCAGATTGTAAACGGGAAGTACAGAACAAAGTTGGTTCAATATTTTCAGTGATTTAAAAATTAAAAAAATTGATGTGCCAAACCTTAATAAGATTTTAGACTTCTTTTTAATTGTAATTGGCAAATGTCAATACTAGAAGTTTTTCACATGTGAGCAATAAATGAACTGATTAGAGAAATCAAAACAACTTGGGACTAATTGAGTCAGCTAATGGTTGCAATGAATTGACTATAGTGGTAAATAGTTTTTGAAATGTGCACAAGATAAAAAGAAATCCTAGTTCTACAGCATCACTGGACAAATACATATAAGTTAGGACTAAAAGCATATAAATTTGTATTCTATCTTGTGACATATTATATACAATGTAAATTAATTGTTTTTAATATTATATTCTATGAACATATGTTGAATGTTGTACCTTAAAAATGTGCAAAATTTGTCATGACTAAATTTCCCTTAAATTCATAGCTGAAAGTTGGTCACCTTAAATGTACTTGATTTATAATCTTATGTATTTGACCTAATTATTTTAAATTTCAATTCCTGCTGCCTTGGCAGGCAGTATAACTTCTGATGAAATATTTTGCAATACTCATCGAAAAAATCAAAACTATGCTGTTTTCTGACTGGCTAAAGAGGAAAATTATATTTTCCTATTTTTGCCTGTCAGTATATTGTGGTATTTTTGTGCTGAACTATTTTGCCTACCTGAAAAATCCAAGGTTATTCTTAAGGCCTATAACTCTAGAAAAACACAGAATGTTATACTGAAAACTTCATAACAAGGGTGCATTATACTCTAATAACAGTTTCCAATACATTTTTTAGCTCAACTGATAAATTGCAAGTGTCAACTCTGCCTATATTTTTGGAATTTCGCCAAAATATTTATAAAGCTCTAATTTTAGAATTCAAAGAGCAAGTTTAGAAATAAAAGACTTCAGAACTGAATTTAAAAAACTAACATTAGTAATGTTTTATTTGTGGGCTACTGAATAAAGCTATACTTTAAATATCACCTGGGTAACTAAAACTCAAGCATTTCAACTGTCAGTACCCAAGTATTTCAAATCAGTTACCAAGATATTTCATTTGCTGCACTCAAAACTAATATCATTTGTCACACAATTTGGAAACAGTCTAATGGTGATTTAAATCTAGTCATCTGTTTATAGAATTGTATAGTAAACTTGACTTAACATGCACAATTCTTGCCATTGGACTTGTAAAAACTTGCATCAGTCGGAAGTGCATGAAAATACATGAGAACATTCACTTCTTAAGACCTGTTGTCTTTTTAGACTGATCACTTATAACAATTCATCACTAATGAGTGTCCATGGTCAAGTGGATAAGTTTGCTTTCAACATTTTTAGACAACCATTTTTTTAGTATCTTAATATCAACTCTTGCTCTTGAATGCCCCCTAATTTCTTTTGGTTCCAGCATTGTCTCCAAGATTCCTTCAGCCTGCAGAGGGCAGTATCATCTACTTTGGAAAACTGTCTACTAAGGATACATTTTGAAGAGATATTCAGATATCAAGTTTCATAAAACCATAAAAATATTCATTTTATTTCAAACATTTAGTAAATAGTTATAAAAAGTATTTACTAAATGTTTAATCCTTTTTCAGCCGTGTATGGTAAAGAATTGGGAACTCCAAGTACATTTCAAAGTATATGGAAAAGGCAAGGACCTATATGGTGATGGAATGGCATTATGGTATACCAAACAACATCATACTCCAGGTAGTAACACTTGAAAGCACATTTTTCAGGTTGTATTGTCAGTCTTGTTTTTGATAATATTTTAAACTGTCTTTTCGTTTTAAGGTTCAGTGTTTGGAAGTGTGGATTACTTTCATGGGTTAGGCATATTTTTGGATACATATGCAAATCAAAATGGTCCTCACAATGTAAGTTCAAGCCTTTTAATATCTTTTAATCAATGTTTGGCAGATTTCCCAGTATATGTCTTATTTAAAATTTTATAACAAATTCAGTTTCTCTTAAATACCCTAAGAGCAATTTATTAAAGTTAAAAATATTTTACCTGTGTAATTTTAAACTCACTTCTGAAGTATTGGAAGTTTTCAGTATCCTCTAAATGTACCCCTTTTTGAGAAGAAACAAAAGTGATTTAGAGGTGGACTAGAAATTTTGCTCATTAATGGAAATTTTAAAAATTCAGAAATTGTAGATTAAATTGCGCCAATTCCTATTTAAAATTTTATGTAATTATGTTTTAAAATGGAAATTCCGTATCATTCAATCCTTCGGGAAAGCCGAATCTTTCATACCAATTCAGTTTAAAATTTTACATTAAAGCTGCAATGACCTTTGAGCTCCTAATTCTAAAAAAAATTTCTGTATTCACAAACCAAAAATTCATCAAGACAAGTTAAAAAGGAACAATATGGCAGAATGCCAAAAGCGAGGGGTTATTGTACTCATAATTTGAATTGGAAATTGTTTTCACAAAAGTATTTATCACAAGATTTTCATGAAGCATGTTATATCTTACCAGTTGGTGACTAAATTGCCTCATCTATATTGGTTGAAAGAAACCTATTAAACTTTTATTTGTCAAGAATGCTATAATTGGCTGGAAAACTGCTGGTTGGTTATGCCTCAAGATGTAATCATGGAGAATGCATACTTGTCCTCAATAAATTCTTTTAGACCAATGTTTACCTATTTGTAATTAATGGGTTTGTGTATTTGCTTTTGGATATGTAAAATATCAAATAGATGCATTTGTAGGTTTCTTTATGTATATTTTGTTTTTATTTTTTCAGCATGGGCATCCCTACGTTTCTGCTATGGTAAATAATGGAACATTACATTACGACCATGATAGAGATGGAACTCACACTGAACTTGCTGGATGCGACGCAAAATTTCGAAATTCTGAACATGATACTCACTTATCCATAAGATATGAAAGGGATGTTTTGACTGTAGGTATTTTATGTGAATATGTTCTATTAATTATTTTTACATGGGGATGCATGGCTCTCCTATTAATTTTCTCCTGGTGTGTCAAACATTTGGGAGGATTCTGTTCCTAATGATTGAAAACATTTTTAATAACATCATTGATGTATAAATTTAGGTAGGCAGAATTTTACTCAGCTAAATCCTCATGCTTACAATCGAGGTGGACTTTTCTCATAATCTTCAGTCCCCATGTAGCAAATCGTGATTATAGAGAAACAACGATGCTATAACCCTACATGGTTCCATGTCTGCATTGGCAATTAGTCTGTTTAGAGGAATTGCATGCGATGAAAGATTTTTAATACCTGGACTGGACCAGAGAGTGTAAGGCTACATGAGAAGCAGTTAGGAGAACCCTTGTCAGGGCCCTTAGCCAAACTGTGCCATCAAAATACAATTGATTCATTTATAACACAAATATAAGTTACAAAAAATAATAAAAAAAATTCCCAAAACCAGTCCAAATTACAAAAGCCATTTACATCTTACAGACCAAATTAAAAATGCGCAAGTAAATACACTAAATGAACAAAAATTAAGTTAGATAGAAATACACTGCATCACATAGACCAACTTAATTAATTGGATACTTAGTGATTATAAAATTTACTAGATGAACAATATTTGGAAATGTTTATACATTTTATCAGTATAAATAGTGATTGAGTTACAATATTATTTAACCATGTTTTACTCTGTCATTAGATGCTGTTAAATGTAGATGTTCTGAAAATTTACATTTGAATAAATAATGATTGGTGTCACCAATTATACTGTGGCCAAATGGTCCTTGCGCCATAAAATCCCAAAACCAACCAATTGTACTGCATAACATACTATATTGATTGGAAGCTTGTACTCAATTGAATCAAAACTTTTTGTTAGTATTGTCAAATGAGGGAACTTTGAATCTGAAATCCAATAATTTTCTATGTTGGCAAGCATATATTATGTAATGTGATAGAACTGTGCATGTATGAATTAAGTTGGACCTTGGGTAACCAGATGCATATAGAATATTAAAGCATGCCTATTTACTGTAATTAAAGTGAGAAAAAATTTTAGTTTTCACATTATAGGGCTATATATTTTATGATTGAATTATGGTTTTGGACATTAACAGTTCATAGTGCCAAAATAGTACTGATTCTACAGTATTGAACTCACCTAGAAGTTATCTTGCCATATTGAGTAACTTTTGGACCTTGCGCCATAAAACCCGAATCAACCAACCATATTGAGTAAACAAAAGTTGCTCAAATTTTGTGTTTGATCATCTAAGATCTTCGCTATTGCCAAATAGCTAAACTGAAGTGCCTCTGAAGCAGTGTAATAATCACAATGTAACATGTGATTTTTATGCCATATTTGAATCAATACAAATATTTAGCATTTTCCCAAGGTGAACAAACTATTCTTTTTAAATTAAACCTTGAGGAAAAGTAAAAGTTGGGAGTAAGAAATTACTAAAGTTAAACAAGCTATCTGGATAATTGATTGTGTATGTGTGAAGTTCTATTATGGAAATATTTGATTTGTAAATATTTCAACTTGATTGATTAAAACAATATAAGTTTTCATTTCACCACTTAGAAGATTTTAAAAGTTGAAAGCATGATGAAGAAATTGTTAAAGTCAGGAAAAATATTAATAGTTGTATTTAGCCACAATTTTCTTATTCAAGTTTTGACATTCTTTAATCTTTTGTGTTCTATCTTCAATTTCCAAAACTAGGTATCGACAGACATTGATGGGAAGAATGCTTGGCAGGAATGTTTTACAGTTAAAGGTGTAAGGCTACCAACTGGTTATTATTTTGGTGCATCTGCTACCACTGGTGATCTTTCAGGTAGGATTGAAAAAGTGCTTTCTCCCATTTTTCTCTGAAATGACAAATTGATGTATATACCTTTTAGAAAACTGAAACATCCTGTTACATAGTAAGCTGAAACTCATAGTGGCTACAAATAAAGCAAATCAAGATATTTCATCCCAACGATTTTTAATCCGCATCCAACCCTGTGTTTAAATATAGCCTTAGAAACAAAATATACTTAAAAAGCCTGGTTCAAAATTACTAGGTATTGTCCTCAGATCTTTCACTTTTTGTTTGATTCCAGACTCACCAATAGACCTTTGTGTTGCTCCACTGAAACACAAATTCACCTACCTACCTTACATACCCCTTAATCTTTTACTTGATGACTGGAAACCCCAAAGTGTTTCTACAAAACTTCTCATTCCCAACATGTTAGAATAAAAGGAGAAAATGTTTTTTTTAAATAAGTGAATAAACTAATTTATTGCTCTTTTAGAGTCTTGAAGAAGTTTTGATGGTATTTGTTATTTCCAGGCTTTTTCTAGAAATGAATTAAAAATAGTTTGTTTTTATTGTTTTATTATTCATCTTTTTTTATTCTGCATTTATTGTTGGAATCCCTAAACCAAATTTAGTTTTAACGAATATTAAGATATTTTGTTTGGTCAAATACTCTAATTCAAAATTCCTCAATTTAGATACTATCATGTTGTATATTTTATCAACAAATTGCTAAAAGCGAGTATAATAATTCTGTTTTATGACTACAATTTCTGATTCAGGACTAAGCAGTGGAAAACCGACTTATTGAGTAAAAATAATTCACTCAGCTGCAATATCTTCACTTTTTATTTATGTTTAGCTATTAACTGGTTAAGAACGTTGGAGTCTAACCTTTCGATGATGTCAGTCTCGTCAACTTTTTGTTCAGAACTTGTTTTTGAAAATTACACATGTTATACGCATTGAAATAATATTCAAATTATTGGAAAAAGTTTCCATTAGAAATTTTCTCTACCATCTATTCCATTCGATGTTTTATTTTGTCATAGCTAGATCAATTTCAAAATTAGTACTTGGAATATTAACTGTAAATTTCACTGAATCAAAGAATTTGATTGTGTGACTTATGTAACTGATTCACAAATCTAGAATTCATGCTTATGTCCTAGTATTGATTTATCCCTGAAAATAAATTTAATTTTTAAAATATTAGAATTAAAAAAATGTGCAATCAAAAATCAATTCTAATTAAAAGCTGATTGAGGTAATTTTTTAATGACAATTTATAACTTCAATTTGCTGTAGAAAAGTTACTATTGACTTTGTTTTTCAGATAATCATGATATAATATCTGTAAAGCTATATGAATTGGAAGTACCTGATGAAAAGGTAAAAATGCTAAAATTTGGAATTGTTCCCAATATTATTTCAGCCAGTATATACAATACATGATATAAACAATGGTTTATAATCTAAGTTCATGTCAAAAAAAATTTGAGTTTGTCTGATTTTGTAATTAGCACTTATACTGTAAAATTGGTAAATCTTAACTTTTTATTTTGTATATATTTTCATTTGAAAATTTTTAAATATAGATTGTCAGTGATTTGCAAATGTGAGAAATATAAATAAGCTGTGAGAGATATTTTAATGTCAGTAAAAATTTTGAAGTGTAAAAGATGGCATTGCAAAAGTTTTTCAGACCATTCTGGCATTTAATTTAGTTTCATGGCTACAAACGTATTTATAGTCAAGCAAAGATATTGAAACCAATCTTGCATGTCTTTTTTCAGCTTATGTTTCATTTAATTCAAGAAATTGTAAAGGTTACTTACCTCAGTATTTCTCTAATGACATTTAATGTAGTTGTTAAAGAAATTAAAGCAGTTGTAATTCAGTATTTTTTACCTAGTGAAAAACTACAAAATGCCTTTTGAAAATCATTAAACTTTTCTACTTATTTTTGTGTAGCTTTGTATTTTGAATTCAGTTATATAGTGGTTAAAATATTGAGAGATATTGCAGGAAGAAGAGGATCGCTCAAAAATTGCTCCTGCTGCAGCATTTTTTGCACCACCCAGAGGTAAACTTTTTTTAATATTTAAGCCTTTTTAAAGTTCCAAGTATTAACAATTTCTTGCAATTATCATCTAAATATCTGGTGGTTCGAATCCACTTAAGCAATTAGGTTCCTATCTAAGTTGTACCTCTTGTAACAAAAAATTACAATAGTGTGTAAATATGGTTCCAATTAAATTTCGATACTTTCTTGAAAACTTTAAATTACTCCTGAAATTTTGCTTTTCTCAAAAGTGGGAACTGATTTAATACTTGTCAATAACACTTAATTGTACCTACCCTGCTAAATATTCATTCTATACCTGTCAGCTTATATCGCTTGCCATATAATGTGTGGATTTTGGCTGTATTGTACAATTGAACAATCTTTTTGCAAATAAATCTTAAATTTTGTTTAAAAGATCCTTATGCATTTTGAGATACCAGCTAGTAGGTATTCTCGGAATTTCCGCATGAAAACATTCTTTACTAAGGATGATAGAAAAAGTAGATTTTTTCTATGAAGAATAAATTTTCTTTTCTCACAACCCCAAGGGTATCCAAGTGATCTTTTACTTTTACCCTGCCTACCCTTCTGCTTTTTCTTCCTCCTTCATTGTGTTGTCTGTCATGTGTTCGGCACAGCTTGGCCAAATATGGCCCTTGCCCCCTTGACCCTTGCTTATCATAAAACCCCAGAATCTTTTCTCAAAGTTTATTTTCCTCTTGCTGTTTTATTCCACCAGATTACACATTTTTAGACCATGTGACTACCCAGAAGGTGGAAAATTTTTCTCAAATGAAATAATTAGTGAATTTATTTGCAATGTGATGTTAGACTAATACTAATGAAGTTTTATTTGTGCTTGCTTAGTGAGGAATAACCACAGATCAAGAATCCAAAATAATATTAAGCAAAATAAATCTAGGCTACAGATAAAATTGCAGGCATTGGATTATTCATATTAATGCATCTAAGTGGACAGGATCATCCTTCCCTCCCTCTTAAATTTTCAAAACAAGGTATTCCCAATCTTGTTTAAATTACTTGGAAACCAAAAATGCTCGTGTTTTCAGAAACAACTGCACAATTCTCACATAATATATTAAAATGTTTAACTTGGAAATATTTCAAAATCCTTAACAGGGTCAAATTTTTGCAGAATAAATAACAAATTTCTTTAAATTAAGTTTATTTTCAAATTTTTGTTAAATAATTAACATCAGCTTTATTTGTCGTCCAATAGAAAACAAATCATTCTGCACGAATTAGACACAAAAATGAATACTGAAACAGATTAGTAGGGTTGCTTTTAAAAAATAAATTGTTAAATTTATCACATTTTAAGTCTTCAACTAGGTCCTTTTCGAAAGAACTTTCAACAAAAAAATTCAATTTAAGGATATTCCTTGTGGTATAGCAATTGTCAGATCTGTTTAGGTAATATATATCGTATAAACACATGTGTGCAGTATGCTGAAGAAAATGCCTCTTTAAAATTATATAATGAAAAGGTCTAAGATTTTATTTTTCTTTATTGATACTTTATTATCATGGTGTTATAAGAATGGCAATTTTGTAAATTAATTTAGATTGGGTAAGAGTATCATAGTCAAGCGACTTGAATGGGTTCAAAGAATTTTTATCAAAAGGGAAAAACAGGCTTTCAACCAAACTTAGGCAATAAATTTGGGTTACCTGTTTAGACCAGGTAATAGAACTCGCCAATTAATCAACAAAATGATCACTGATGTCAAATTATGTCACAAAATTGAGGTTGATGTTCTCAATTCTTCATTCACTAAAAATAATCTGTATTTGGGGTATTCTTGATATATTGGTTAAAATTATGTTTTGTGGGTCTTGAGTTTCGGATTGTTTTCTCGATACTGTAGAACTGATAGTTGCAAATTTTTAAGATGCAAAGCCACATCTGATACTTGTTCTGGTTCTAAAAAAGAAACGTAATCACTTTGATACAAAAGATTCTTTTATCTTAATATTTTAGTAGATCTTTACCACCTACCCCAAAGATCACCTGATGTCAAGTCTGAAACTTTTGCACTCTTATCTCTGAAAACACCCCTAAACACTTGACCCTTGCCAGGTGAAAGAAAATTCATCTCAGAAAGGGAGTTGGTCATTGAAAATTGTTTGGATATGAAAATCGTTCGACAATAAATGCTGGAGGATTTAGTTGGATTTCTGAAAAAATTTAACAATATCACTTAAATATTAGTAATCGTATTGCAAAACATTAAAAGTTGATTGAGGAGTCATGAGCGTTTAATTCAAATCGAATTTGGAATGTGTTTACTGGGTCCTTCACAAAAATTCCACCAAAACTTGTTTTACAGTTTGCACAACCTGTTTATAATCAACTTTATGGAAATCTTTATGTAGGAGTCCAAGGACTTTGTAACTGCACTGTTATTGCGACAAGATGAAATTTGGGAAGCTAAATTAGATATAGTATAAACTCCTGAAAACAAAACTCCCAAACTAAATCAGTAAAGCAAGTATTTGCAAATCTTGAAAAGCATGCCATAAAACTGATACTTTTAAAAAATCTGAACTGCTTTTGACAATTATACCCACTTCAACATGTGCAGAATAACCATTTTCATTGAGCTGTAAATTCTGTTCAGGCTTCACCTGTGCTTAAGTAGCAAGTTATTAAATGCACTTGTATTTTAAAGTTTTTATATGCTAAAAATAAACAGTAAAAAGCAGCTGAAATAATAACATTATGACTAAATTTTGTTTAAAAAATGTGTTATAGTATTTTATATTTAACCCTCGTAGTGGTATGCTCAAGTACAGTTCGGTGAGATTTCATTGTAGTGGGTGGCATACCTAAAATATTTTGTGGAGCGAGGAGGTATTGTCCAGGGGTCCGTGCAATATGGCTGAATATTTCGAGTCTGCAACTTGCAGTGTGGGAATTTTTTGGAGTTGTATTCAAGCTGGAGATTCCATGCTTGTTTGAGTTTGCCACTTGGAGGGTTAATGAAATGTTAAAGGAACAAGTGGTTAGATAAAAATGGTTATAAAAGGCCTAGATTTTCATTTAAATGCCTTTTTGCTAAATATTTGCAGAAAGTCCCTTAAAAAATTTAAGAAGCCTTAATTTTTTCAAGAATGCTGCATATTTTGTTTCAATTGCATTCAAAAGCCAAGGTTAATGGTGCTTTTCCAAGGTCAAGAGGTCATTAAAAATCTAAGGCTTATGTGTTTTCTAAAAATTGATATTTTTAAAACTGGTTCCGAGACCCAAACCAAGCACTCATGAGCATTTGTTCACCTAAGTAGTCCCTGGTTAATTTATTGCAATCTATGAAATGTAGATGCTAAAATTATTTTTTCTTATAGAGAGTTGATTAAAGAAAAACATGAAGTATCTTGATTGTTATTAGGATGTAAATTAATATTTTTATATGAATTATTTTTAATGCAGATCATATAGATGATCCTCCTCCACCAATGTCTGGGACCAAATTATTTCTCATCATTGTATGTGCTCTTCTTGGATTATGTGTGTGCATAATTGGTGGTGTAATGGTCTTCCAAAGAAGTCAAGACAGTACAAGGAAAAGATTGTATTAAAAATAGTAAAAGTAACTGAAAAATTTGCCAATAATGTTTAGTGTCTGAAAAGACACTAAATAGTTTCGGGTCATGTGCATACTTGCTCCGATATCAGAATGAATGTATTTATATTGGATGTTTCTTAATACTCATATAAATATTAACTTTTTTATTAAAGAAACACATGACCTTTTTCTGCTTATCTAAAATAACGTCTGTCCCAACATCATTGCTATTTTTTGTATAGCGATATTTTTTTAAATAGTTTTCTTTCGAACTATGTGTATATAAGACTACAAACTTGAAAATAGAATTGTAATGTCAAACTAAAGCTATTAGTGTTGAAGGCAGCTAACTAAGAGTTAAGATATCTCATTAGATTTAAATTTGCTTCAAAGATTTTCAAGCCATATTGAGTAACATGAAAATCAATTATTCGCATTTTAATCATTTCAATATGTCTACTCAAATGAAGTATAATCTATATATTATATTTTGATTTTTGTCAGGTTTCTCTTGAAAAAAATTTGTTTGCGGTTTTCAAGGGTGATATGAGAAAGTTTCATTTTTAACCCTTTTGCTGGAATTTGGGTAGTAGACATCACCATTGTTTGGCAGCCCTAAGTTCAGACAATGCATTTTTATTTACTACAAAAATGGAAAAATTAATGGATTATTTAAATCTGATTTAATTGAAAAATAAATATCTTATTTCTGACAAGCAATATTGAAGCAAATGTGTGGCTGAAGAGGTTAAAAATAAAATTGTGGGGAGTCTTCAAGGAAATGTGAAACTGTGATTGATCTCTTACTGTACACAGACTGAATACATTTTTTTCGTTGCTTCGTAGTATTAGTTAACCATAAAATTCAAAAATTTATGAAGGAGGAATTTTTTCATAGAATTATAAATATGCTATTAAGTAGTTGCTGGTAAACTGGTTTTATACAGAAACATCTTTTTAAAAGACTAATATGAAATTTGAACAATTTATAGTATAATGCTCAATAACTGGTTTACATAAAATTCTCCCTCGTTAGAATATACAAGTGCTTTACCTTTTGAAACATTTAAAGAGGTGCTGAATTCAAATCTCATTAATCTGTGCTTCTCTTGATCATTATTTTTGTGAGGATGTTTGTTCAAAACATTGTCTCCTGGATCCATACTAACTTCTGGAAATATTAATGTATTTATTCAACATATTTTTCTGTGTTTGAAAATGTTTCATCGCTTTTGATTAAAAAGAAATTTTAAAGGTGAAAGCAATTATTTTTTTAATTCATAACCTCCCTCAACATCATTTTTACATCTAATCATAAAAGTAGATGTTTTTATGGTTGTGCTTTAGTATATATGAATTCTCTTAGAGCTTTTATGAAGAAATATTAGGAGAGTTGCAGAATATTTATTGCAATAAAAAAATCATGGAACACTTTTTTCAGTTTCTAAATGTAAAGGTAAATCATCTTTTATTTGCTCAAAGGATTGTCATGCATGGTATTATTCACAAAGATTGTTCGAATGTAATTGTAAGATTCTTAAGAATGCTATCCAAGATAATATTTCCCATAGTTTTTGTTTCCTGTGACCAGGAGATCATGGTTCAAAATTACTTAATGTGTTCTCAGATCTTTCCCTTCGGGTTTGATCCCGGACCATTGCCAATAGCCCATTGTGTTGCCTCAGTGCAACGTGGATTAAAATACCTACTTGTAACCAGGAATTTTTTCTAAAAAGGGTGCAGGTTTTGAGAAATTAATCATGATTTTTCAAAATTGTTGAGAGGAACATTGTAAATCACTTAAATGCTGGTAGAAATTTCAATTATATTTTAATAAATTGCTTTTGTGTTCATACTGCCAATCTGTACAGTTTGGCATTACAATGTATTGATTTTGGCTGTATTGTAAAATTATACAATAGTACGGTAAGGTTGTATAATTTGTAAGTGAATCTTGTATTTTGAGTTTTCTTTCAAGAGATATGCACGTTTTTAGTTGTCCGTTATTGGGAATTGTACAAAATATTAACAGGGAAGCATTCAAGTAATTCAAGAATTGATGTATAAAATACTGAGCATTAAAATCTCAAGCTGATGGGATAACTTCAGCTATGAGTAGCCAGATTTGAATTCAGCACTAAGAAAATCAAAATAAATTTGGATGATAATAGTTTTGCCAGCCATTGTAGCTTTAAGTTTTTCTATGATAAAGGTAGATTCTTGTGAATTAAATATTTTAACATTCTCTCTAAAAATTATAAGATATTGTTTTGTCGTGCAAGTTTGGCTACGAAATGACTAAGCTTAGGACATATATCCTACAGTTACATTAACAATTCCTATTACTCTGCAATTACCTTTACACTCTCTGAGTTAGTTATATGTGCACCAAACTTGTAAATTCTCTTTGTATGAGATGTAGTTATAATATATTTATATATAAAATATCTTTTTTAAATGCACATATTGTAATATGTGCATTTAAAATGCACATTTCGTTTCATGCAATATAAGTTTTTGATATTAATATACTACACTCATCCAAATTTTTAAAGATTGACATTTCATTTTTGTTTGAGAGTTTGAATTCAGTTGTGAATTTTCATTTTCTTACATTCCTGGATTCATGTAAGTTGATGGGGTGTTAAAGTTACTTTGTGAATTTCAAAATTTTTTGTTATGTGCATGATCTGTTTTGTAGTGTTAAAAAACAAGTTTTATTTTTTCAGTCCTTATTTCAAAAAATTGTACAGAAATTCAATTCTGCTTATCAAAAATGATTGAATAAACTCTTTTTATTGTCTTTTTATCCTGTTTATTGTCTTTAAATTATGGCTACCATTTTAAATGACAACTTGATGAGCAAAAGTTTCTTGTTTCGATCAAAATCCATATATTACCTGTATATTGTTTTTTGTGAATTAGCACTTTTTGTAAAGCTACGTATCACATTGACTGCAAAAATGTTTTGGAATACTTCATTTTTATATGAAATAGGCATCCATATGCCTCAGGAAATTAATTGGTACACTTAATGTTTGGTTGAACTTGGAGTGTGTTCTACTGTATATCTGAGGCCTGAGGAGCAGAACTAATTGGAAATGTATTATAATATTGGTATAAGTTGTCTGCACATGGATAAAGATAAGAGTTTGAATTAAGCCAGATTTCATGACTAAAATTTAAAAAGAGAAACAAGGGAATTTTATGTTAACTCTTTGCTTCACAGCCATATTGTTAATTGTCCCTGATAATTTAGCTGCAAAAAGCAATTGGGTTTTCAAAGCGATGATTGGGGTTTAGACAAAAGAAGTTAAGCATAATTTGAAGTTTTGAGTTCAATAAAGTATTTAGTGAGAGAGACACACAGCTGAAAAGATTTTTTTAATGACTTCTAGTCAATTCTAAAACCTTGTAGATTTTATATGTATCAAGGAAATCTAATCAACCTTAATTTTAATAACCCTTTGATGAGCACTGAGCTAAAAAGTTTGTTTTAGATCAGATCAGGTTACAAGTCATCCAAAATTCAAGAAGTCAGGAAAGGTCATGAATGTGTTTGTTTCATAATCAAAGTTGATGTTCATGTTCCCAAACGATTATGCAGTGCAGAATCGATACCTTTGACTTACCCTGGGTGTACTTCTATATCAGTAAAACTTTCCTTGTGTTTTGTGTATCCATCACTTGACATTTGCACAGCTTGGCCAAATATCGCCTTCGCTCCATAAAACCCAACCTCAAGCAATTAGCTAAACATCACTTTTTGAAAATTGCCAATTGGGCCATTATAAGTATACTTAAAATATAGTAAGAATATATCTTTTGGATTCATGTGTTGGTGGGTGCTTTAAAAGTATATACACGTTTGATGTATACATGAGACTAAAGTAAGATTTCCAAAATGTGTTGGCATGACATGTTGCCAGATATGTTTTAGTTATTTTAAGGACTTGTTTCGTGATAACTGCTCTTGCCGTAGAAACAAACTCCCATTTTCCATAATTGCTTAAAGAAATGCATAAGTTTGTCATATTGATGCACTTACAAATTGCAAGTTTATTTGTAATGATTTTAACTTGTTGCTTAGAAGATCTATACTAGTAAATTACATCTTTCTGCCACCAACTTGTTAAAAAATAAGTTTTAAACATCCAAGAGATCCACTCAAAATGAATGAGCCTTGTTTCTATAGTGACCATCACCCAGATTACTGGCGGGAGAAGTTCTTGTGGTAGACAGGTATATATATATCACTCCATATAGAGCAGTGTTTCTCAACCACTGGGCTGTGAGGTTCTGGAATTTATCATTTTTTCTAGGCATTTTTATGAATGTTTTATGGTGGGAATATTTATGATGCATCCCAAAGCTCTCCGATTTAAAATGCCTTAATAACATCTGTAGAGCAAATGTTAGTGACCTATCAGCTAGGAAGTATAAAGAAAATTCTTCAACTGAAATTGAAGATCCAATCTGGGATCTTAAATCGAATACTTTTCTCAAGTTTGCAGTGCTGTGTATGTTTATTTCGAAAACCTAATGGCATGATTTCTTAAGAGTAATAGGCATACAGATTTAAATTTTATTGTGAATAAGAGACGGGAGTGTTTAATTTTGGTGTTAGGAAATCTTGTATTTGTGATGCATTTAATGTCAAATTTTGGTGATCAGAATTAAAAAATTAATTTAATATTGACCTGAGGAAACTACAGTATGCTACAAGATTTCATTAGTCCAGTGATTGATAACTAATTTAAATGCAATTTTATGTTTGTCAACATGCCACACCGAAAACATAAGTACTAATACTCTTATGACGCCATAATTAATACTTCTGTTTAATGTGTGAACTTATAAACCCCTTTCCAATATTTGTAGTACATTTGTGGGGACGGATATTTGTCTTATAAAAATTAATTTACTGGACCATGGTCTCAGGTTGAAAACCACTGATTAGAAGAGAATATATACCTCAATAGGATTTATGTACCTTTACCCTCTGAGGGGTTCACATCTATAACTCCATTCAATCTGCATGGCTTCTAACCAGTTTGGAACTCAACCAATAGAATCTTACCAAAGGATACAATTCTGAGGAAAGGACCAATGGAATATCAAAACGATTCAAAAAAATTTAGGACTAATAGAATCTAAGCCTTAAAATTCCATTAATTCTTTCAGCTAATAGATGTGTGTTGTGGTGTAAAAGCGATATTACTCTTCGGAAATTTCGTGACGCTCAGAGGTTTAAATTAATAGTAATTATCCTTACAAATAGGTGGAATGCCCATCGCGCGCACCTGTAAAGGTTAAAGTTGAAATTTTATGCCACAATTTGAGACGGAAAATCCGAACCGAGAATTGGGGTTAATGTAATTAATTAATAAATAATGTAACTACCGTAGCAAAAGATTAGGAGACTGCCTGGCAAATCTCAATCTGTTCATCTGGGAGATCTTATCGTCCACACCCAGATGATTTTAAAGGGTCCGTCTACTGTCTCGGAACTATTCCAGTTCAGATACTGGCGGTAACTAGGAACAGCCCTCCATTTACGAATTCGAAACTCGGCTCAGCCAAAGAACGTGTACACGGGGACTGGTGCACGTTAAATCTCGTGGCCCCAAATGTTGGCGTGGTGTGGGAGTTTGAAGAATGGGGTGTCAGCTCAAGTGTTCTCGTCATCTGACCGTGGCTAAAAATTACGAGGTGTCCTTGGTTCTTTCCCTTCGGGATTGATCCCGGACCTTCGCTAATAGCCCGTTGTGTTGCTCTAGTACTACGTTAATTAACTACCTATCATAGATCGCGAAAAGTTCCATTCAAAAATTTCTACGTAAATAGTGAAATTCGCTGAATAATTCTGAATTCCCTTAATTATATTTTTTACAGTACCTTTCTTAAACCAGTACACAATAGCCCGTTGTGTTGCTCCAGTGTGACGTTAATTGAAATATCCCCGACCAGTACGTTACAATAACTTAATTCTTTTAACCTTGAGGGGCCGCGGTGGCCCGGTTGGAAGAGTAACGGACTAGCAACCGAAGGGTTGCGAGTTCGAATCCAGCCAAACACCGTCGTGTACAAAGGGGGCTGGTGCACGTTAAATCTGTCGTGGCCTCAAATGTCCTCACGTTGGCGTGGTGTGGAAGTTTGGAGAGTGGGGTGCCAGCTCAGGTGTTGCCTCGTCATCTGACCGTGGTTCAAAATTACGTGGTGTTGTCCTCGGATCTTTCCCTTTGGGATTGATCCCGGACCGTCACCAATAGCCCGTTGTGTTGCTCCAGTGTGACGTTAATTGAAATAAATTAAATTAAATTAAACTTTTAACCTTGAAACAAATACGTGGTTGGAAGCACGTTTTCTAGAAAACGTGCTCTTCCACTTTAGTGATAGTTACCACTAAAACAATAGAGCAATCTTCGTTTAGCTCTACAGAAAAGACTCGGAGCTCTCAAAACTCCATTGTGATTCGAAATTATGAGGTACATTTCCTCTTATCTTTCCCTTTGGCATTCATCCCGGACCATCAATAGCCCGTTGCGTTGCTCCACTGGAACGTTAAATAAAAAGCTGAAAATATTTGCCTATGAATCACGAAGCAGGTATTTGAATCTCGTGTACATGTCACTGTTGAGGGGCTAATATATTGTAGTTATGTGAACTTGGAGGTATGTTTGTTACTAAAAAGGTAGATAGCTGGTAATTGAATTTACGTCGCACTGGAGCAACACAACGGGCTATTAGTGACGATCCGGGATCAATCCCGAAGGGAAAGGTCCGAGGACAACACGTAATTTTGAAACACGATCAGATGAAGAGGCAATACCTGAGCTGGTACCCCACTCTCCAAACTTCCACGCCAACGTGAGGACATTCGAGGCCACGACAGATTTAACGTGCACCAGCCCCCTTTGTACGCGACGGTCTTTTGGTTGGATTCAAACTCGCAACCCTCCGTTGCTAATCCGTTACTCTTCCAACTGGGCTACAGCGGCCTGTACTGGATCAACACCACATACTATTGGCGATGGTCCAGGATCAACTCCGAAGTCCTTAAAATAGAAACCTACGAACAAACTAGACAAAGTCAAGATTTTATTTCAGCTACCCAAATGCCCTAGTATGGTATAGATCGGGGTTTCCTTAAAATGTAGTTTATCGCCGTTTTAGTGACGTTTGGCGTTTCATCTAATTGGCTTCAACTATCAGAATTCATTCAGATAGCCCGTTGTGTTGCTCCAGTGTGACTGATTCAACTACCCAATCCAGAAATCATTCTATGGAATTTTATTGGTGACGAGTTGAAATCGTATTCGATAAACAAGTAAATGACGTCACGTTCAGAATACGTACAGGGAACACTTTCCATCGCAGAAACCCTACGGATTTAGTTCACAAAAATAGATGTGAAATATAAGTAGACTGAGTATTGCTATTGAGAGGAGCTTTAAAAAGTGACCAACATGTCGACTAGTAATCACGTGACTGCTCTGAAAAATTGACTTGGTTAGCCGATACAGTATCTCATGATGGTAGGATGTGAATGCATGTTTCTATAGTAACGACAAAAATGGGGAAATTGACGGTTGGTTGCTGTGTTTGGGGTTTTATGGAGCAAGAGTCATATTTGGAGAAATTGAGTCTACTATGTCGCGAGAATCAATCAGACGATGAATCAATGGTTGATCGTTTTCTCCCGTCCCTTGGACAGATCAGAATGTTACTACTAGTTTTGGACACACGATCCTGAACATATAAAAGGTTCCCGTTTCATTCTACTTTTATATCTCTGACTACAAATCGAAACTGATGTGAGACATGTGATCCTGCAATTCTAGTATATTGCATTTTTATTAAATGAAACGAAACGAAATTGGAGTAATAAAACGTCCATCGTTTCTACGTAATCACTTTTATTTTCTTTGATTTTTTTTATATTTATATTGGTTTTATTATTTTATCTAGAACTTGGCGCGGCTTGTCCTTTTTTGGATCTTGTACCATAAAACCCTCAACCAACGAGAGCACTGGCGCGAACTTGGGGAAATATTGTGGAAGCAAAATAAGAGTTCAGTCGCTTCATATGTATGTCAGCTTTTGAAATTTTATTAACTCCTGAGGATTTCCTAGTAGGGTAATATTGCTTCCACCCACACCACATATGACTGGCCAAATTTATTTGTTGCTAGTAAGGTAGCAGAATTAACATCGCACTGGAGCAACTCAACCAGCTATTGGCGACGATCCGGGATCAATCCAAAAGGGAAAGGTTGGTTGGGTTTGGGATTTTATGGCGCAAGGACCATATTTGGCCATGCTGCGCCAGACGCAAGATATACAACATCAAGTAATAGACACACAACGAAAGTTTTACTGACACGAAAAAAACACCCAGGGAGGAATATACCCGACAGGAACCGAATCTGCGTCGCCTACTACTGAAAGGTTGCTAGAGCAGTGGGCACACCCACTAAGGCACGACTTCCCATATTGGTCTACTGATTTTTAAAGCTGACAAATATATATAGGTAGGTATTTTAATTAACATCACACTGGAGTAACACAACGGACTATTGGTGACGGTCCATGATCAATCTCAAAGGGAAAGATCGAGGACACCTCGTAATTTTGAACCACCAAATATATATATAGGAAAAAGCCCTGCTATAAAAACCTCTAAAAATCAATACCATTTGCACTTCATATTATACCATGCATACACTCATATCCAAAAGTTAAGCATAATTCGTAAAATGCGAAAAATCGGAGTAAGCATGGAAACAATGATTCAAAATCACTTGTGGAGAATCGTGGGACGAAGGTAAAACATTGTGCATATGCAAAACAGTTCGACATGCTCAAAGCACCGGTGCACGTCAGAACGAGTATTGGTATTGGTATTTTCAATTAACGTCACACTGCAGCAACACAACGGGCTATTCAGAACGAGTATAAAACGGCCTCGAGCAGCATGGCCAGTTTAGGTAGGTAGGTATTTTAATTAACGTCACACGGAGCAACACAACCATGGCCAGTTTAGACAGAAATTTCGCAATTGCTGTGGTACGGCAAGGTGTTAACAATCAATAAGGACGAAATATGTCACAAAGATGCCAACTGGACATGTTTGTGAAGGAACGATTATTGAAATGCTGGAATCTGGTCGATCCCAAACCGAAGCGTCTCGAATTCTGAATGTGCCTCAGTGTGTGATCTCCAGATTGTGGCAGAGGTTTCAAACCACTGGAGATGTTACCCGGCGACCAGTACCAGGTCGGCCAAAGGTAACCGCTCGGCAAGACCGATATTTGGCGATAACTGCACGACGTCAGAGGAACTGTTCTGCCAGTCAACTGGGTTCATCCCTGACAGGAGCCATAGTTTCGAGACAGACTGTTTACAGGAAACTCGGACACGTTGGTCTCTATGTCAGACGACCAGCAGTTTGAATCCCCTGACGTCTGCACAGAAACGCGCGCGTTTACAGTGGGGTTTGGAACATCGGCAGTGGAGTCGACAACGGTGGGGCAATATCATGTTCAGTGACGAATCTAGATTTAGTCTGCAAACTGATTCTCATCCTACCACGATCTGTACTGAACGTGGAACGCGTTTTCACCCCAGAACATCACGGAAAGACATCGTTTTTTCAGGGGGAGTCATGGTCTGGGCAGGCATGCTGGACGGCCGCAAGACCTCCACATCTTTGACACGAGGTCTGTTACCGGTCAAAGATAGAGACAAAGTCCTTGAACCTACCGTTCGCCTGCTTTGAGGTGGTCCTGGTTTCATATTCATGGATGATAACGTGCCTCCTCACTGGGCAGCCTTGGTCGACGCCTTCCTTCAAATTGAAGATATCCACCGCATGCAGTGGTCTGCCAACTCTTCTGGTCTGAATCCTATAGAGCATGTGTGGGATATGTTCGGGAGACATTGCAGCCCTCCGCCACCCATCAAGCTCCGTTCCGCAATTGAAAACTGCTCTCCGTGAGGCTTGGAACTCTGAGCACACAACTCATCCATACCCTCATCGAAAATAGGAAGTCGTGCAGCATGCGTGGCTACCAGAGGTTCCCACACACCGTATTAAACTTCAGCATCACATTGTTTTAATCATTCTGTTTCACTAAAGTTGACACTCGTATTGTGAACTGTTTTCTTTCAACCCTTTTCTTTGGATAAGTCATTATTATCCTTGTTTTGCATTGTTCTTTTATAACCCTATTACACCCGCATTTCTTTCGATTCCGATGTGGATTTTCTGAAATATTCACATAAACATCTATTATGCTTAATTTTTGGACATGAGTGTACGCTCTACTTACATAGTTTTAGATTGGTTTAAAGCTGACGATCAAAAATAAATAGAAAAAGCCCTGATGAAAAACAAATAGAAAATTTATGTAGTACCCATTGTCACCTTGCTTGTCCAACTTTAGATTGACTTACGCTGATTTATAACACCGGTAATCAAAATATAAAGAAAACATTTCTGATGAAAACAGTCGCATAATTTCAACACATTCGCACTTGAACCTCCCATGTGTGAACTCAGTCATCTAAAAGCAATACTACTTAAAAAAGGGAAATGGGCAATAAACGTTAGAAATTGAGTACAGTGCGCAACTACGATTCTTTGCAGTGGCGCATCAAACAAATAAAACTTAGTCAATAACCTGTGGAGACAAGAGAATCATAAGTCTGATTTTTATATTTTGCTACAAGTAGCTGTAGAGGAGAAAATGAAACAAAAGAAAATAAAAACAGTTGTGGTTCTCTGTATATCATATGGCAATCTGCAGATTCGTCACGTTTGTTATTATCGCTCGCAGGTTTCTTTTTCAACAGTATAGTTCTGTCTGGTGCCGTTGTGTTTGCAAGTTGAAAAAGTGGTTTCGCAATCATGAAATTGTGGTAAATCGTGATTTTAAGGACTACTCTGGATGAATATGGCAAATATGAACTTCATGAAAATTTTCCGATCCGCGTTTTTCATTGAATGACTTGTGGAAGGTAAGTACAATTTCGTCGTGTAGATTTTCATATGCATTGCTATAAATAAGGGGTTTTTGTAAAAAACATAACTAAATCTTACCTGTGCAAAACGTTGCTTTTGAACTAATAAACTCAAGAGTATTAAAACTTTTGAAACTATTTTCATGACATCTGTTTAGATCAGTGATCACCGGACTACATGTAATAAATCACTAGCCAAAACAGAACTTCCTAGATTCCGATTCTTTTATGTTCTACAATTTAAATTTTAGAATCTAATCAGTAGGATATTCCAATATTTGTTGTTTTAAAATAGACATGAAGTTGAGAATGACTTGGAGTGAAATTATCAGACATTAAACCCAACATTGCTGAGCTAATTACTAAAAAACAGCTTCATTGTTCACGTTGAGATTAAAGTATTTATTTTGATGTGTGTCTAATATATTGTTCTAGTGCGCTATTAACTACTGCTTACCTCTTTACATCTGATATTTCGTCACTAATTAGCTTTAAGGTAAAGGATTATACTCGTAGCATAAGGCTCTTACAGTTGATCTTAGAAATCGGGGCCGAAGTGGTCAGGTTGGAAGAGTAACGGATTAGCAACCGAAGGGTTGCGAGTTCGAATCCAGCCAAACACCGTCGTGTACAAAGGGGGCTGGTGCACGTTAAATGTGTCGTGGCCAGAGACGTAACTAGAGGGGGGCAGACGGGGCATCTGCCGGGGGCGCTAAATTGGCCGAGTATTTACGTATGATATGAAATGAAGAGGAAAAACTATAAAAGGAGCTAAATGCAGAGTGTGTAAAGAAATAGCAGGAAAGCTTAACCTAGATCCTCTTTAAAGAAGTACGGAGGAAGAAGCGGAGGTTTGATGAGAAGGGCGAAGTTGAAAGCTATGAATTCTCAGAAGAAAAAAGTTCAGTTTATTGATTATACAAATAATAGATCGGATTCTGAATGAACTGAGGCAAAGGTTTCAAGTCATTCAAAACATGAATAGTATTTGGTTTCCTCAATAAAGCTCGGTTTGAAACAATGAATGGGGAAGAATTGAAGAACTAGGCACTTGAGTTAGCTACCACATATAAAGAAGACTTAGACAAGGACTAGCTGGCGATAGAAGTGGAGAGTTTTAAGTATTATGCCTTGGATTTAAGCCCTAATATGAAAACGGATACGCCATCAGGTCTTCTGACGTTAATATACAAGAACGGATTTGAAGACGCGTCCACCAACATAACGACAACTTTGAGAATTTTCCTCACAATACCAGTCTCAGTCGCCTCAAATGAAAGGAGTTTTAGCAAACTAAAGATCATAAAAAATTACCTCAGAAACTTAACAGGACAACAACGTCTAACCAACCTGATCATATCAACAGAGCACAAGTTAGCTTCAAAGCTATCTTTTGAGGACATTGTGAAAATGTTTGCAGCCGAAAAAGCCATAAAGTTAAGTTATAGTTCAAGCTTTCTGTGTTAAAATTTATTTTTTTCACATTTTGTCATTAGATTAAGAGATTGTGAAAAATGTCTGAGTATAATACTCAAGATAATAACTTGAGTAAAATCTATTATTATTAATTCTTGTTCCACGTTTTCCAAAATCCTTGAATGGTTTTCGGTCGACGTTTCGATAATTCTCTTTTTAAAAGTCCAAAAGCACAAGAGGTGCTTTTGTCTCACCCTTTCTCACAAAAGGGTGAGACATCTGCAGATTTAGCAGGAATATCAGTAAAGGGTATTTTTTGCTTGATACCAGTTTCTTCCATTTTTTCTACGAATTTAATAGTGGATTTAGATGTGTGGCTGCTTGCTTTATCCTGATGCAGTTCTACTGATTGTTGGCACTTTGGGTAAAGATATAGTATTTCTTTTTTGAATATTGGTGATAAAATAGGGTCTTGATGATATGTGGGAGTTGATTTTTACATTCCCCCTCCTTTTTACTTTTAATTTTCCATTATATGCAAAAATTACGTGGTATTGTCCTCGGATCTTTCCCTTTTGGATTGATCCCGGACCGTCACCAATAGCCCATTGTGTTGCTCCAGTGTGACGTTAATTGAAATACCCCCCCCCCCCATTATATGCAAAAGGGCCGCGGTGGCCCGGTTGGAAGAGTAACGGACTTGCAACCGAAGGGTTGCGAGTTCGAATCCAGCCAAACACCGTCGTGTACAAAGGGGGCTGGTGCACGTTAAATCTGTCGTGGCCTCAAATGTCCTCACGTTGGCGTGGTGTGGAAGTTTGGAGAGTGGGGTGCCAGCTCAGGTGTTGCCTCGTCATCTGACCGTGGTTCAAAATTACGTGGTGTTGTCCTCGGATCTTTCCCTTTGGGATTGATCCCGGACCGTCACCCATTGTGTTGCTCCAGTGTGACGTTAATTGAAATTCCCCCCCCCCCATTATATGCAAAACCGGCAACAATCATGAATCTCTTAGAGAAAGTTCTCACGTTAAAGTTATAAAGTTGAACCACGTTTTAAGATTTTTTTTCTCCTCTTTTATGATAATAAATTGTTCTTTTTTATTGCAATCTTTTAAATATACCCACGCCTCGTCTATTGTCGCAACATTTTTTCATCTTTCTCCAGCTAAATGCTTCTCATACAGAATTCTGCAGCGAGTTCTGCTTTCTGCAATATGTCGTGGAGATAGACGATGAACATTGTATTTTTTGGCCTTTTTAAGATTCAAATCACTGTTAATTATTTTATTTACAGTTCAAACTGAACTTTTAATGACTTTGTAATAGTCCTTTGACTTGGCGGATTCTTTTTTAAAATTAAAGATCTTACCTTACAAATATTCTCAGAAATTCTTTTTTTTTTTGGATACGTATTTGGAAGTATTTTTCCACTTTTACGCGTTTATTCCTTTCTCATTAATAATATTACTTATAGTACCTTTAGATATAGAAAAAACATGACTTTTACAGCGTTATTGAACAATTGAATAAGCGTAATTCTCTTCGGAAAGAGCGGAAACATAGCCTTCCTTTCATTGCTTATTTAAAAGCGCCATTTTTGAAAGTAAACAAAACTCTGAGTTAGCAGACGATAAGTTATACTTTAACTATTTAACCTGCTGCGAAAATAAAATTATTTCGTAGCATGCAATTTTTTTTACAGCTCATCAAAATCATTCAAAAAATGTCCGAACAGCCTTTGTATTTATCATAATTAAATATCCTATTCTAAAGCAACAGTGTTGATTTTGATGTAGCCCTCATATCCCGATATCACTCATTTCATTTGCAGCGATTATAAGTATGTAAGAATATACCAAACATGCTATTCTTAGATTATTTGTCAATGAAATATCTAAGAATTAATTAGGTATTTTATCTTGTACTAAAAATGAAATTGCTGCAAATTAATCTATTTACCTTTGAAATCAAGCATTTACCATCTAAGTTTAATAAAAGAATTTGGACTAGTGGAATTAATGTGTGGTGGCGATATCAGGTGTTGTCGGGGTGGGTTTTCGTTTGGTTGGTCGGTGGGGGGGGGGGCGCCAAGGCGAGTTCTTGCCCCGACTGGAAACTAGCTTAGTTACGTCTCTGGTTATGGCCTCAAATGTCCTCACGTTGGCGTGGTGTGGAAGTTTGTATTGTGGGGTGCCAGTTCACACAGGTGTTGCCTCGTCATCTGACCATGGTTCGAAATTACGTGGTGTTGTCCTCGGATCTTTCCTTTGGGATTGATCCCGGGCCGTCACCAATAGCCTGTTGTGTTGCTTCAGTGTGACGTTAATTAAAATACCTACCTACCTGCTTTTGCGCCAAAACACAATGGCTAAAGAACCGCATTTGTTGGTTGAAAAGTTGAATATTTTTTCAAGATTTAAGAAAGGTTCTATTGTGCCTTTCCTTGAAATAGAATCCTTTGGAAAGATTCTATTGTTCCTTTACTTGGAATAAATTGGCGCTGTGTGGAAGTTTGGAGAGTGGGGTGCAGGCTCAGGTGTGACCTCGTCATCTGACCTTGGTTCAAAATTACGTGGTGTTGTCCTTGGATTTCTCCCTTCGGTTTGATCCCGAACCGTCGCCAATAGCCCGTTGTGTTGCTCCAGTGCGATGTTAATTAAATACCTACCTCGAAATTCATTTCTTATTCCTGTCACTTTTGATGCGATATGTGTATATGATTATGTGAAATGGTTGTGTCAGTGAAAATTAACCCTCTGATCGTCGCGAGATTTCCGATTAGTGTAGTATTGCTTTTGCCCCAACACACACTTAACGACTAAATAACCACATTTGTTGGTTGAAAGATTCTGAATTTTTTCAAGCTCTAAAAACGATTCTATTGTGCCTTTCCTTGGAATAGAATTCTTTGGAAAGATTCCATTGCTCCTTTTAGAATAGAATCCTTTAAAAGATTCTATTGCTCCTTTCCTTGGAATAGATTGGCGTTGTGCGGAAGTTTGGAGAGTGGGGTGTCAGCTCAGGTGTGACATCGTCATCTGACCCTGGTTCAAAATTACGTGGTGTTGTCTTCGAATCTTCTACTTCGGGTTTGATCCCGGTCCATCGCCAATAACCCGTTGTGTTGCTCCAGTGTGACGTTAATTAAAATACCTACCTACCTTGGAATAGAATCCTTTGGAAAGATTCCATTTTTCCCTTTTCTTAGAATTGAATCCTTTAGGAAGATTCTATTGTTCCTTTCCTTGATATAGAATCATTTGTATATATTATATTGGTTATTCCCAACGAATAGAATCCTTTGGAAAGATTCTATTGGTTAAAGTCAAAAGTGGTTAGAAGCTATGCAGAGAAAACTACAGGTCACAAGGTCGAATGATACGTGTAACCTCTAAGAGGGTTGGATAGGTTTTTATGGCGCAAGGGCCATATTTGGCCATGCTGCGCTAAACACGATACAATGTCAAATTGCAGACATACATACACATGGAAAGTTTTACTGACACGGAAGAGAGAAATACGAGAGGTATCGAATCTGCACTGCCAACAACTCGCAGTTGCTAGCGCAGTGGGCATACCAACCGAGCTACTTCCCATTCTGAGTTAGAATTTCTTCCTGTATGTAAAATGATTGGTAAATACTATTAAATTTACTTTTAGCAGATATATCTCTAAAGAATCTTTTCAACCTGTATTTAGTTTATCTAACCAAATAAGAAAGGCTTACCTTCCTCACTCACGTAAGCAATATATTTTTATTTAAATGATTATGAAAAATTGATGAAACTCCTTATAAAAGATTCAGAATTAGTCAGATATTTCAACTCCTGCTGGCAAATTTTCAGTAACTAAAAACCCAAAATCTCATTTCCAAACAGGATTTTAACAATAAATAGCACAGTAACATTTGGATGGCCAAGATTATGTGTTGTGAAATTTATTTATTCAATCTGTTTACCTCATCGTATGAAAAACAAATTGTTCTTTACAAGATAGCTATTCCTATAAAAGCTATTGATACTAACTTAAACTGTTTTCGAGAAATAAAACGTCTAGTTATATAAGTGATAGAATCATGTAATGATGACTATAAATATAATTGCTTTGTGAAAACTTTTTATTGCAAGTAATATAAATTGTAAGTGCTCATATGTTTAATATCCATTACATATCCATTCATATTTGTTTATATGGCCTGTATCTGACTCTATTCTTTGTTCTTTTTTTTAAACAAAAGAATTAACGAGGTTAAATTAATAGAGGCTGTTCGGACATTTTTTGAACGATTTTAATGGACTGAAGCTCACTTTTTTACATGAAATTTGTGTTTTAAATGTTCCATTTGATAGCCCTATTGTTAACTATCTTTCTACACCTTAATTTCCATGATAATAATGACTTTTGTAGTATCGACAGTGGTATTTTGTCCTATTCTTGTTCCACAGTTTTCCAGTCCTTGAACGGTTTTCGGTCAACGTTTCGATAATGCCCTTTTTAAAAGTCCAAAAGTCCATGCGTGAAACATCTGGAGATTTACCAGGAATATCAGTAAAGGGCATTGACTTGATACCAGTTTCTTGTTCCATTTTTTCCAAGAATTGAATAGTCGATTTAGATGTGTGGCTGCTTGCTTTACCCTGATGCAGTTCTACTGATTGTTGGCACTGTGGGTAAAGATATGGTATTTCTTTTTTGAATATTGGGGATAAAATATGGTCTTGATAATATGTGGGAGTTGATTTTTACATTTTGTCCCCTCTTTTTACTTTTAATTTTCCATTATATGCAAAACCGGCAACAATCATAAATCTCTTAGAGAAAGTTCTCACGTTTATTTTGCTATAGTCCTTTGACTTGGCGGATTCTCTTTTAAAATTAAAGATCGTACCTTACAAATATTCTCAGAAATTTTTTTCTTTTTTGGATGCTTTTTTGGAAGTATTTTTTCCACTTTTACGTTTTTTTCCTTTCTCATTAATAATATTACTTATCATACCTTTAGATATCGAAAAACCATGACTTTTGCAGCGTTTTTGAATAATTGAATAAACATAATTCTCTTCGGAAAGGGCGGAAACATAGCCTTCCATCCATTGCTTATTTAAAAGCGCCATTTTGAGAGTAAACAAAACTCTGAGTTAGCAGACGATAAGTTATACTTTAACTATTTAACTGCGGTGAAAATAAAATTCTTTCGTAGGCATATAATTTTTTTACAGCTCATCAAAATCGTTCAAAAAATGTCCGAACAGCCTCTGTATATGGATACAAGTTTAAACATCTTAATAACAAACTCAAGATAACCGACAAATTAATAAACAAGATCCAACTACCTGAATTGTGATTTAACTTATCACTAATTTCTGACTTGAAGTAGACCCTCAGGGGCACATCTCTTAGGTATGTACGGACTTCATGGATCCAAGGCAAGGTACTCTAGTGACCTTCCCTTTTCCCATGGGGTTTTCTTGTTTAGTAAACACGGGAATCGTCTCCCGAATTACCTAAGCGATCCTTTTCTGCTTTGTTCGCATACTCTATTCCCAATTCCTTTTCCCTTTCACATTTTTTACTTGACATTGGTTTAGGGGCATCGGTAGCCCAGTCGGAAGAGCAAATTAGCAACAGGAGGTTTGCGAGTTCGTAACGCGGTTCAGCCAAAAACCGTCGTGTATACAAGGCTGGTGAACGTTAAATCTGTGGTGGACTCAAATGTCTTCATGTTGGCGTGGTGTGGAAGTTCAGAGAATGAGGTTCCAGCTCAGGTGTTCTTGTCATGATGACCGTGGTTCAAAATTACGAGGCTTTGTCCTTGGATCTTTCCCTTCGGGATCCATCTCGGACCGAAGCCAATAGCCCGCTATGTTTCTCCAGAGCGACTTTTATTATCTACCTACCTTGATATTGGGTGGCGTTTGGCGCAGCTTCACCAAATATGGCCATTTGCATCATAAAACCTAAAAACCGACTTAAAATAGTTCGATTACTTTTTTATATTCTGAGGCATTTAATCATTTTTGTTTTTCTTGGGTGAAAATTCCTTCCCAATTTAATTTTTCTAGGTATAGCCTTAAGAATTCTAATAGCCCGTTGTGTTGCTCCAGTGCGACGTAATTCAAATACCTACCTTAAGGTAGGTAGGTATTTGAATTAACGTCACACTGGAGCAACACAACGGGCTATTCAATCCCAAAGGGAAAGATCCGACCATACGTTTACGGTCTTTTAGCATTTTGTGTTTGCTCGCGACTTACCTTTCTTTTCAAATTATTAACATCATTTAATTAATTTCTTAAATTATTAACGTCGTATAATTAATTTCTTACATTATTAAAGTCGTTTAAATTAATTTATTCTTAAATTATTAACATCATTTAATTAATTTCTCCTCTCAAATTATTAACATAATTTCATTAATCTCTTCTCATAGTCGTATAATTAATTTCTTCTCAAATTATTACCGTCATCTGACCGTGGTTCAAAATTACGTGGTGTTGTCCTCGGATCTTTCCCTTTGGGATTGATCCCGGACCGTCACCAATAGCCCGTTGTGTTGCTCCAGTGTGACGTTAATTGAAATACCCCCCCTTTGGGACTGATCTCGGACCGTCACTAATAGCCCGTTGTGTTGCTTCAGTGTGACGTTAATTGAAATACCTACCTCAAATTATTACCGTCGTTTAATTAATTTCTTCTCACTTATTAACCTTACTCTTAATTACTTCTCAAATTAGTAACATTACTTAATTAAATACTTCTCAAATTAGTAACATTACTTAATTAAATACATCTCAAATTATTAACATTAATTAATTACTTCTCAAATTATTAACATAATTTAATAAATTTCTTCTCAAATTATCAACGTAATTTGATTAATCTCTTCTAAAATTATTGCCGTCGTTTAATTAATTTTTTCCCATTATCAACCTTACTTAATTAATAACTTCTCAAGTTATTAACGTCATTTAATTCCTTTCACTTAAAATTATTAACATAATTTTATTTATTTATTTCTCCTGAAATTGCATACTTTTTAAGTTGCTTTCAAAGAATATCAATTCGTAATCATAAAATTCTGCTCATAAATGAAAGTCAGAAATGAAAAGAAGTTTGAGAACAGCTTGCTATATGCGATTTATAGACTACTTTTCTCAAGCCCAGAACCCATAAAGATTATATTTAATTGATCTTCATGGATGTTTTGTAGTGCACGACGTGTAACGGAAGATCAAATAGAGCCTTATATATAACTGTCCGTCAGAAACATTCAACTTCCTCATAGTGGCTATGATATCAAGTGTTGAATATCTAGTCTCATGCGGGCATTTTTGGAAATGAAATAGCCCGCTGTGTTGCTCAGTGAGACGTTAATTAACTACCATTACCATTTTGGAAATGAACATGTAGATATAGCGGTAGGTAATTGAATTAATATCGCACTGGAGCAACACAACGGGCTATTGGTAACGGTCCGGAATCAATCCCGAATGGAAAGATCCGAGGTTAGCATCTCGTAATTTTGAACCACTGCAGAACAACACCTGAGCTGGCAACCCGCTCTCCAAACTTCCACACAGCGCCAACGGCAGATATAGCGAAATCAGCTGCCAATGCGACGATTATGCCACTTCTGAAGATTTCTATTCAAATAGCTGGTACCATGGGCGGGAAAATAAATGAAAAATTATATTAAAAAACCAATTTGAGAATTATGGATTCATTTTTACCAGAAGACATTTTACTCATCAACATTTGTTCGTCATCTGACCGTGGAAGGTCTGAGGTTGGAAGAGTAACGGATTAACAACCGGAGGGTTTCGAGTTCGAAACTCGATCCAACCAAAGACCGTCGTGTACGCGGGGGCCAGCTCACGTTAAATTTGCCATGGTCTCAAATGTCCTCACGCTGGTGATGCGGAAGTTTGGAGCATGGGGTGCCAACTCAGCCGCTGACCCCGTCATCTGACCATGGCTCAAAATTACGAGACGCTTTTATCGGATCTTATTCGGATTGATCCCGGACCATCGCCAACGGCCCGTTGTGGTGCTGCAGCACCACGTAGATTCAACTACCTGCCACCACTTTTGCATTGTGCAGAATGCCCTACATACACTGGACCTGTCACATCACAGTAAGACAATCCTCATTGAAAGATCTCCAATAGCACGTTATGTTGCTCCAGTGCGACGTTAATTAAGACACCTACCATATCTACCCTCATGAAAGTCCTGCTTTTAAACGTTTCAGGTGTGACCTAGTCAGACCTCGGGTCCCGGTACCATGGTAACGGTACCCCACTCTCAACGGGGATGTCCGGGTCTTTCTGACATAAATCAGTGGTAATCTTTCTAACCACTGATGTTCATGGCTCCCTACGTTTGGCAATGACATTACTATCGTATCAATATAATGTGTATCATTGTGTTTCTTGGCCATAACGTAATTAGGAACCGCCCGGGGCTTAGTGGTTTGCCCAGAGCGCTAGTAACCTGCGCAGGTTCGATTCCTGTAACTTACCCTGAGTGTATTTATTTCCTCTGCGACAGTAAAACTGTTTTTATATGTTCGTATGTCCGTTACTTCTCATTGTCTTGTGTTTGGCCCTGTTTGAGCAAATGTGGCTCTTGCTCAATAAAAAACCAACCGACCAATCATAATTTGATTATCAAAATTCGTTGTTCTACTGCCAACCCATTGGTTAAGAGACAGCAAAATCAATTTTCTCTTTTTTACTTTAACCCTCTGAGGGGTTCATACGATAATTCCATCTTCCAACCTGCAGTCTTCTCTGTATGATTTCTAACTAAAACTGACCCCTTCTTGACCAATAGAGCCTTGCGCCGTAAAACCCCAAAACCAACCATCTAAGAAAAAGAGCAATATAATATTTCCAAAGGATTCTATTCTAAGGAAAGGAGTAATAGAATATTTCAAAAAGATTCGGTTCTAAGGAAAGGAGTAATAGAATATTTCAAAAAGATTCGGTTCTAAGGAAAGGAGTAATAGAATATTTCAAAAAGATTCGGTTCTAAGGAAAGGAGTAATAGAATAATTCAAAAAGATTCGGTTCTAAGGAAAGGAGTAATAGAATATTTCAAAAAGATTCGGTTCTAAGGAAAGGAGTAATAGAATATTTCAAAAAGATTCGGTTCTAAGGAAAGGAGTAATAGAATATTTCAAAAAGATTCGGTTCTAAGGAAAGGAGTAATAGAATATTTCAAAAAGATTCAGTTCTAAGGAAAGGAGTAATAGAATATTTCAAAAAGATTCAGTTCTAAGGAAAGGAGTAATAGAATATTTCAAAAAGATTCGGTTCTAAGGAAAGGAGTAATAGAATATTTCAAAAAGATTCGGTTCTAAGAAAAAGTGTCTGGCGCAGCATGGACAAATATGGCCTTGCGCCATAAAACCCCAAAACCAACCATCTAAGAAAAAGAGCAATATAATATTCCAAAGGATTGTATTCTAAGGAAAGTATGGCGTGGTGTGGAAGTTTGGAGAGTGGGGTGCCAGCTCAGGTGTGACCTTGTCATCTGGCCGTGGTTCAAAATTACGTGGTGTTGTCCTCGGATCTTTCCCTTCGGGGTTCATCCTTGACCGTCACCAATAGCCCGTTGTGTTGCTCCAGTGCGACGTTAATTAAAATACCATACTATCTAAGGAAAGTAACAATAGTATATTTATAAAGGATTCTATTCCAAGTAAAGAACCAATTTATATATATATATATATATATATATATGTCATAATAACAGATCTTATAAGCCTGCAGTCGTGACGAGAGTGGCAAGAGTGGTGTAAGGCAACCGGAGAGAATGATCCATTGATATTGAGTGTAATGCAGATTCCACAACAATTCTTTATTATTTCAGTAGACAAGTAATTACATCATGAGGTTGTTGAGGGTTTGGAGTTTGGAACGGCTCTGAGGGCTCCCCAGCCCAAGAGACTCGTGAAAAAATAAATAGTTTACAAAGATCTCGCTAGAGGGATTAGGATTAAGAAAAATACCATTGGACCAGGGGATTTAACACGAAATTTCACTGGTAGAAGTCGGTGGTTCCACGAAGGGGGAATGTGATCTTACATATGCGATTTGAAAGCAGGAGAGTCCCTGGGAGGTCTAAGCTAACGAGGCGGCTTGAGTTCAAAGGTGAAAGGGAGCCACGAGGTCCGTGGGAGGTCCAGTTAACGAGACGGCTTGAGTTCAAAAGTGAAAGGCAAGACATTGACCACCCAGACAGGGAGACAAAGACTGGGACAAAAGGGAACCGCCAAGGGGTGATCCGTAGTGAAAATTGCACCTAGGGGGTTATTTTTAGGTATCGTTTCATATATATATATATATATATATATATATCTTTCCAAATGATTCTATTCTACTTAATGGGCTGATGGAATCGTTCCAAATAGTTCTATTCTAAAGTAGGTAGTAATTAACGTCGCACTGGAGCAACACAACGGGCTATTGGCGACGGTCAGGGATGAACCCCGAATTGAAAGATCCGATGATAACGCCACGTAATTTTGAACCGCGGTCAGATGACGAGGTCACACTTGAGCTGGCACCACACTCTCCAAACTTCCACGCCAACGTGAGAACATTTGAGGCCACGACGGATTTAACGTGCACCGGCCCCCGTTGTACACGACGGTCTTTAGTTGGAATCGAACTTCTATTTTAAGGAACGAACCAATAAAATCTTTCTAAAGGTTGTAAGAATCCATGGATTCTGTCAAAACTGGTGATTCAGTCATTAAGTGTGTTCCTGGGTAAAAACAAAACTAAACAACTCGTCAATCTCGCGGAGCTCAGAGGGTTGATATCAATACTTTCTCTAAGACCTCCGTTAACGAGCCGAAACGAAGAGCGTTTCAAAAGTTAATTCTACTTGCGATTCCACGAAGCCAACTAAGCTCAATTTATCAACAAACACTTCGCTGTCTCTTAAAACCCTGTTGTTTACCGCTTCTGTCAACGAATGATTCTATTGCTGACCATCTTGAATGGTAGATTTCTTGCCCGATAAGACCTCGTGCCGCTTTTCTAAAAACTACAAACGCCTCTGAAGTAAGCAACCCCGTCTGGAGATACGGTATCTCTTGGCGCCTTTGTGATGCATCCGGAGTTTGGGATATCGGGAGATTTTCCCGACCTTTGCTGGTATGAGTAAGAGCAGACCTTCCACCAAGAAAAGGGAAGTAAGATGTTGATAGCGTTTTCACAGTAGCTTCCTTGAGTTTTGCTTCCGTTTACAGCTTCTTAAACAGCGTTGGAGATCGGATGGGAGGTCATGAAATTGCTTTATCAGTGATAGGATCACGGAAATATACACTGGTCTACAGGGTGTTTCAAAATTTCCAATGCAAACTTTTTTCCTCCTGGTGGTAGTTTCGACGAGGTATCTCGTCATTAGCAAAACTGACCAGATTTTGATGGAAGGGGTATTTTGTCATCAGAAGAAAACTAACCAGATCTCTCTTGATCTCGTCATCATAAAAAAGCGGCAATATCTTGGTGACGAGATATGTCGTCAAAAGCAAAATTGACCAGATCTTGACGGATGAGATATCTCGCCGAAAACACTTGGGAGGTTAAACAGAGATGGAGTTGGAAGGGAAGGTCATGCTTTCTTGCTTAATTAACCGTGATAGGATGACGGAAATGTATGCCGGTCTACAGGATGTTTCGAAACTTCTAATGCAAAGTTTTCTCCTGATGGTTGTCTCGACGAGGTATCTCGTCATTATTAAACCTGACCAGATCTTGGTGGAAGGGAGATACCACGTCATCATCAAAAAATCGCCAATATCTTTACGACGAGATACGTCATCATTAGCAAAATTGATCACACCTTGATGGACGAGATATCTCGTCGAAAACACTTGGAGGGTTAAGCAGAAATGTAAGGGAAGGTCATGCTTTCTTGCTTCTTTATCAGTGATAGGATCATGGAAATGTATACCGGTCTACAGGCACACGTCTATTTGTTTCTACAAAGTTCTGCAATAATAAAATTTATCTGTTGTCCATCATTTCAAACTGCCCGGCACGTCAGCAACACTGTCGGGGCTCACACAAAAATACAAACTTTAGAGGACTGTAATTATGTTTATTTACATTGATACCTGTACTATCCCAAGTACACAAGGAATGGTTCTTGGAACGGAACGCTGGCGATGTCGTCCTATCGGTCAAGAGATCAGGCACTAACAGAAGTCGGCAGCGTTCTTGGCGCTCGTCAAGTACATGAAAAGTTGCGCCAATAAAGGAGCAGCGCCAACAACTGTCACGCAACGGCGTGAACAAATACCATGAATATTATTTGTAAATTTGTGGCACGCGCACATTAAAAGGTTCGCCACCACTGTTCTAGAGCAGTCACCCAAAGTGAGCGCTGAGGGAATCTTAGGGGCAGTGCTGGCCTCGGGAAATATGGGTGCGTTGATGAGCAAGAGTGAAAAAAGATCGCCCGTCTAACGTCGCCAACCAGTATCATCCGTGGAATGTTCCGGTTTTACACTCTAGTACAAACGCGAATACGTTTGAAGTTTCGGCACTCGTCTGTCGCATTGTTTACCGCAAAGTTCGCGAGGCACTGGAGCTCGTCCGCTTCCGTTATCTGTCCCATATGCTAGGTGCATGTCAGTCATCACAATCTTGAGGTATCACAATCCTGAGGCATCACAATCCTGAGGTATTAGAGTGATCTTTTCTCCTTCATTTTTACCCTCGCCTACCCTTCTGCTGTTAGCTCTTTCTTCATTCCTCACTATGTGTTTCTTGTCTTGTGTTTGGCGCAGCTTGGCCAAATATGGCCCTTGCGCCATAAAACCCGAAAACAGCCAACTACGTTAGCGCCAGTGGCCTCATCAGTGAACATAGACTAGAAAGAGTAAATTACTGGGATAATATTTTACAGTTGTAAAACAGTAACTGTGAATACGGAACATGGTTGACCCTCCAAGAGGTTTCGACGGGATATCTCGTCCATCAAGATCTGACCAATTATTTTAATGACGGGATATCTCGTCATCAAGACAGTGCAGCTTTTTTTATGGTGATGACATCAAGATCTGGTCAGTTTTCTCCTAATAACGAGACATCTCGTCCATCAAGATCAGGTCAGTTTTCTTCTGATGGCGAGATATCTCGTCGAGACAACAACCACCAGGAGGGTTAAGAGGTTCACGCACTAACAATCATTCTAGAATACAGCTTCTAGAAAATTGGAATAATTTTATTTAATAAGAAAATGTTTATTTCGAGGCCATAGATATTCTTTCGTCAAATCAGCGATTTCTACTGCATCAATCGAATCTTTCGCAGACATGAACATCTGCTGACTCTAATTATACTTTGATTTTCTCTTCGACTTTTCCCACTTTTCCGAAAGTACACATTTAGTACCTCCCTGATAAGGGCCGGCTCTGACGGCTGATAACAAACCGTCTGATTACTCGAGATTTTGAATTGTTTCCTTAATCTGAGAGTGCGTTGAACTGTTTCCGTCTTCAGATAACCTACCGATTGTTTCTTCGAGCGACTGTGTTTTCTGACATTTCAACAACGCAGCTGAGTGTGCCTTCATCCCGGAGACGCCAGACAAGTAGCCGTGTGGTTAGAGCACTTTCGCAAATACAAGAATTTATAATGATGAAATTGTCTCACAGGTGCATTAGTCTCACATAATGTTTACAATTGATAACGTTTTGAAGACATAAACATGTGAAAGTAACTTCTTATTAGAAGGTTTTAACCTTCCAAGTGGTTTCGACAAGATATTTCATCCTTCAAGATCTGATCCATTTTGGCAATGACGAGATATCTCATCAATCAAGATCTGATCAGTTTTACTGGAGACGAGATACCTCGTCGACACAAAACTGCCCTATTACTCCAAGCAGAAAAAAAAATTGTTCCTAGCCCAGAACTGGTGGCAGTTTGGAACAGGTTTTTCGCATCAGAGGCTGGCCACTACAAGGCAGTTTTCGACGCTAAGATAAACCACCAGGATGGTTAACCCTAAAAGTGGTTTTGACGCGATATCTCGTTCATCAAGGTCTGAAAAATTTTGCTAATGACGAGATATCTCGTTATAAAATATCGCTTATTTTTTTTATGACAACGAGATCAAGATCTAGTCAGTTTTCTTTTAATGACGAGACACCTCGTCGAGACAACCACCAGGACAGTTAACCCTCCTGGTGGTTTATCTTAGGGTTGAAAACTGCCCTGTAGTGACCAGATTCTGGTGCAAAACCTGATCTAAATTGTCACCAGTTCTTGGCAAGAGACGCTCTTTGCCTTCTTACATCGTTGCGGCATTTTGCTATTGACATAGTTCATTATTTTTCAATTACATTTTATCAGAATTTCAATAGTCGACAAAGATGGGGACACCCCATCGTATCACAATTTTCTCCAGTTATATTTTTAAGCCTTCATAATTTGTTTTTACCAATGACCTACATGCATTACATCATTTATCCAGCACCTTTTATATCATATAAACTACATATCATCTGTACAATAAGTAATAGTTTTAAATAACTTTTCATTGTTTATTAGACCACTTTTTCCTTGTACTTATTTTTACTGGTTTACATTTTTCTTGCATTTGACGTAGCTTGTAGCCTTGAGCCATAAAACCTAAACCATCTGGGCAAGGGACAATTTGCTTTTCCTACTTGAATCTTCATTCCCCTTTGGAGTAATAGGGCAGTTTTGTCTCAACGAGGTATCTAATCTCATAAGCAAAACTAGCAAGTTCTAGATCAGGCCTGGCCAACACGCGGGCCTCATGCGGCCCGTCACGTTAAATTGTGCGGCCCGCCGGGCGATTTTATATTTCTATTGAAACCTTTGTTTTTCATTGCATGTATGCAAAAAATATTAAATAAATTAATATTTGAAATAACGATGAAAAATTAAATTTTAAATTAACGATAGAAAAACCACGTAAAAAATGTAATATAAATTGCGCCAGTAAGTGTTAATTTCGCCAAGGGGTAATCTTGGTTGTGTATGGAAGCCGGCAGACAAGGCTGACTAGAGACACTAGTCTAGACACGTTTGGGTCCGTCATCGTTTCTTTATTCACTGCTGGAAGTTATTATTTCAAGTGAATCTCTGTTCATGTGTTAGGTTTGTTTTTGACTTACTGACGTGTTTACTAAGTTTTTTGTGTGTGGTGCTGATAGTTGAATAAAAGTGACATCTGAAGACATCCAAAGAAAGTTTGAAATTTATTCAAGTGAGTATATTTTTACTAATGCAGGGTAAATTTTAAAATTAATAAGAATTTAATAAAATGTTAAATTGATAAAAGTTATAAAGTTTCAAGTGATCACTATTTGCATTAAGTTTAAAAAAGTTATTAAATATTGGTATTTTTACCAGGGCTTCGAACCGGAACTGAACCGAAAAAATTGAAAAATCGCGGTTCTTTAACCGTAAACCGAACCCCAAAAATAGTCCACCTCTGAACCCGAATCGAAATCGAAAACGTTATTTTTTTGTACCGGTTTTCAGTTAATTTATACTTATTTTGGTTCAGACACAAATTTTTAACTAAAAGACTTTCAAACTCTCTTTTTTATCTGCCGCTCAAATATAGCAAAGAGTAGCTGACTGCGTGCGCTTTCAAGGACTATTTATTGCATTGTAAGCAAAATTCCGCAGAATCCACTAACTGGCATAAAACATTGACAGTTCTTTCTTTCGACACGTTCCCTGCGAGAATTCAAAAAGGATTATGAACTTTATAATCAATAATAATTTATAATAAAAGTATTACGTACTTTATAATTTACATAAAGTGATTATCAGGTTAAGTGCAAATATTTTCCGCTATAGGTTGAGTGCTTGGTAAGCAAATCTAAGGTACAGGGGATTTTTATAAATTTAATTCATGATAATTTATTTCACAAATTAAATTTTTATGAAAATTTTAAAAAGATCTCTTTAAAAGACTTAAATGACCCCTAAACACCCTAGATGACAACATTTTAATGTAAATCGAATTGCAATCGGAGAGAAAAAAAAATGTTCGAATATGCGTAAACCGGTTTAAACCGGCATACGTACTATTGATGGCGCAAACCGGAACATAACCGAATTTCAAAAATTTTGGTTAATAGAACGAAAACCGGAACGGGAAAAAAATACGGTTCGAAGCCCTGATTTTTACATAATTAGAAAAAAAAGAATTCTAAATTTACTTAAAAAAGTAAATTTTTTTGCTCTGTGTAATAGTATACCAATATTCTCCAACTAACATTTATTTGAATTTTTTTTTTGGTCCATAACAAGGATGAATTCAAAGAAAAGAAAAGTTGTTGAGGAAAACAGGAAATTTAATGATCGTTGGGAAAAGGATTATTTTTCACAATGCAGAATTCAAAATTAATGTGTTTAATTTGTAGAATCGCTGTATTTAAGGAACATAACATTAAAAGGCATCATGAGACAAAACATATTGAATATGTAAATTTCAGTAAAGAAGTAAAAAGTTTTAAGTTAACTGCGCTTAAATCGCATCTGAAAGCTTAGCAAACGATGTTTGATTCATTATTACAACAACCATCCACCATTGTCAAAGCAAGTTATTCTGTTGCCATGTTGATTGCAAAAAAAATGAAACCATTTTCGGATGGTGAACTGGTAAAGGACTGTTTGGAAGCAGTTTTAAAGATGTTTTGCCTGATAAAAGCAAATTATTTTCAATTATCAGTCTTTCACGCCAAACTATATGTCGTCGCATTGATGACATTTCAGCTGAAATCGTAGTAACTTTGCGAGATAAAATTAACCAATTCAAAGCATATTCTTTGGCATTTGATGAAAGTACAGATATATCAGACACATCTCAACTTGTGATATTTATAAATTCGCGGTGTGAATCATTCATTCCAAGTGACATAAGAAATGTTAAATCTTTTACATTTAAAAGACACAACTAGAGGAGAAGATGTTTTCCACGCGATTGAAAAATGTTTAGCCGAAAATAGCTTAAATTTTGAGGCTCTTTCAGGATTAACAACAGATGGAGCACCTGCTTTGGTTGGTAAAAATAAGGGAGCTGTAAAATTACTTATGGATAAGCTAGATTGCAGAGGCATTAAAACCAATGATATTTTCATTAGGCACTGTTTTATACATCAACAAAATTTATGTGCTCGATTATTATCCATGAATCACGTTATGAAAGTAGTTCTAAAAATAGTAAATTACATTCGTTCACATGCTCTTTAGCATCGGCAATTCAAAGAATTCCTTAGCGAATTATCTTCTGAATATGGTGATATCGTATATTTTACCAATGTTAGATGGCTAAGTCGTGGAAAATATTTAAAAAGATTTTTTAATTTAGGGGAGGAAATAGATATGTTTATGAACGAGAAACAAGAATCTGTTCCTGAATTAAATGATGATTATTGGTTGTTAGACCTGTTTTTTAGTGGATATAACAGAAATACTTAATCAGCTAAATAAGGACTTGCAAGCGCAAGATAATTTAATAATCGATACTTGTAATTTCATCAAAGCTTTTAATAAGAAATTATTGTTATTTGAGTGCCAACTTAGAAATAATAATTTCATCCGAGAGATATTCCAACTTAAGGTATTTTGCACAACGAGTTGTAAGTGCTTTTGGATCCACATATGTTTATAAAACATTTTTTCGAAGATGAAATTTACAAAGAGTTCATCACGTGCTTCATTAACTGATGCCAATTTAGAAAACTAGCTACGATGTGCAACGTCGAACATATATATAGATTTACAAAAATTAAGTGAAGGAAAGGATAAGCAAATATCTCATTAATTAAGACTCGAAGAGTTCATTATATTTGAATCATAGTATAACAATAAAATTTTATTAATTTTGTATTTGTATTATTTTTTAAAAGCATGTTTACCTAAAGTGCGGCCCGCTTTAATGTTACTCGTCTTCAAAGTGGCCCTTGAACCATTTGGGTTGGCCAGGCCTGTTCTAGATGAACGAGATATCTGGTCCTTAGTAAAATTGAACAGATCTTGGAAGAAATCTCGTCCAAACCCTTGGAAGGAAAATGTGAAGCATGATACTGACCGCAGTCATCTCATCCAGCATACTAATACGAAATTAACTAATACTGTCATAACGAGATATCTCGTTCATCAAGATCTGGTCAGTTTTGCCCATGACGGAACACCTCTTCAAGATAACCACCAGGAGGGTTAAGCTTTAAATATTTAAATTTTCAATGATAATTGCTACATCTTGAAAAGTTGACTTGGATCCATGAGGTATACAGACCTGGGTAATTTCTCATTTTAAACCTTTTTTGATGGGCTTCCAATTTAACCCTCAAGGTGGTTTATCTTAGCGTCGAAAACAACCCTGTAGTGATCAAACCCTGGTGCAAAACCTGATCCAGTTTCCTGATTGCCCCTTTTCCTGTCACCAGTTCTGGACAAGGGGCAATTTGTTTTTCTTTTCCTACTTGATCTTCATTACCTTTGGAGTAATAGGGCAGTTTTGTCTCGACGAGGAGGCATCTCATCATTAGTAAAACTGACCAGATCTAGATGAACGAGGTATCTCATACAGAATCTATAGGAAAAAATTTAGACTAAGTGTGAAAAATCAAATCTTAAATGACGTATGTTCATTTTCTGCTTCGCACGTTGTTCCTTTTTCAAGGCATTTTTCATAACTTAGTGTTTCAGTTTGCACTGCTCTGATTTCAGCTCGATATTGTTCTTCAGCTGTTGGAGTGTTTGAGGCTTAACATAAACTTTATCTTTGAGATAGTCCCGTAGAAAGAAATCAGGAGTTGTCAGATCTGGATAACGCGTTCCTAACCGAGAGCGACCGGGGAAACCGCTCCATTGTGCCAGTGTAGCCAAGAACCTCTCCATGAATCACATTTTAACTTCATATACAGGTTACATTTTACATTACCTTAGACATTTTTATCGACATTTTTTAATATTTCATCACCAATTTTATTAAACTTACTGGGTCACCCTCCACATGCATCACTCTGCTTTCTTACATCGCTGCGGCATTTTACCATTGTTATATAATTCATCATTTTTAATTACATTTCATTAGGATTTTAATAATCGAATAAGATTGGGATACCCCATCTCATCAAGTTTCTCCATTTATATTTATAGCCTTCATAATTCGTTTTTACCAATAGTGACCAATATGCATTACATCTTTTATCGCGCACCTTTTATTTCATCAAAACTACATATCTATACAATAAAATGTATAATTTAGAAAATGCTTTTATTGTTGATCCGACTATTTTAACCTTTTATTTAATTTTACTGGTTTGCATCATGTGTTTGCGCAGCTTGTCCGATATTGGACCTTGCGCCATAAAACCCAAATCTATCAACAACCAAACCGAGTGTGGTCTGCCTGTTTGTGGAAGGTTGCTTAATAAACCCTGTTCCCCAAAAACGACCAATCAAACGTCTCACCATTGATTCGCTTTGCTTATTGGGTCAAAATTATTGATCCTCGGATTTAGTAGTGAAATTTCACAATTTATGTTCGCTGATCGGTAATGAATTTTTTCATGTGTAATCCCTTAGGTCAGGGGTCAGCAACCTATTGAAACGGAAGAGCCAAAAGTTACAATTTACAAAATTTCCCAATTTTCGTTTCAATATTATAGTATTTGCTTATATATATTTGATTTTTGATTTAAAATAAACGGCTTTAAATACGGTGGTTGTGGTATTTTCAATTAACGTCACACTGGAGCAACACAACGGGCTATTGGTGACGATCCGGGATCAATCCCAAAGGAAAAGATCCGAACTTTAAATACGGAATAATATTTATTCATATAAAAACACAAATACAGATAGTTACATCAATGGGAGCATTGGCTTTGCATCCCTTTTGAAAGTTTGATTAAATCTGGCTTATAACTTGTTTTAAGTTTCAAGCACAACTCTAGATTTTTATTTGTTAGTTGACTTCTAACTTTACTTTTTATTATATTCATGCAAGAGAACGCTTGCTCGCACGAATATGTCGACCCGAAGACCGTCAGCACTCCATATGCCAACTTCTTCACCTCACTGTAGCATACTGGAAGACTATTCCATGCGCCGAATATGAGGGTCTCAACTCGCGGAATTTCTTTTAGAGCTGTCCACTTGTGCTGCGCGATGTGCATGCATTTCTGGACCTCCAACTCTTCCAACTTGCTCTTGAGTTCTGTGAACTTGCCACTCCACAAGTCTTTGGTTTTCAAATCTAGCAATTGCATTTGAAGCGATCCATCATCAATTCCAAATGGCTCAATGTTGATCTCATTTGTATTTGTGTTGAGAGGATTTACTATGAACGCGAGAGAACTTTTGTTTGTTTTGAATTGCTCGAATCTCTCAGCGAATCCATCCTTCATGTTTTTTAAAGCTATGCTGAAGTAATTCGTGTCAATAGTTGCATTGGTCTCATCGCGATATTGCTTCAGATTTTTAAAATGAAGTAATTTACCGCTCTCCATGTCTTCAACAAAAAGAAGTAATTTTTTTTCGAAACAAACTACTTCTTCAAGCAAGGCGTAGGCTGGGTTGCCCTTTCCTTGCAGTTTTAGATTTAGTTCATTTAGTTTCATTGTGGTATCTACCATGAAGTTGAATTTTTGCAGCCATTTGTCTTCTTCCAATTCGGGATGGTCAATGCTTTTTTCATTGAGGAATGTTTTTATTTCACTCAAGCACAAAGCAAAACGTTGCAATACGTTACCTCTGGAAAGCCATCGCACTTTATTGTGCAGAAGTAGGTCAGAAAACTGGCTATCTATTTCTTCAAGGAAATCTTTAAACTGGCGATGGTAGAGTGCTTTTGCCAAGATGCTGTTAATAATCTTAATCACCAAGTTCATGACCTCAACTATTTCGGCCGGAAATGTTTGGGCACAAAGCGCTTCTTGATGAATTATGCAGTGAAACGTTAGAATTTCGTGGTTTATTTTTTTCTGAAGAATTGATGTTACCCCTCTATGTATTCCTGTCATACTTCTGGCTCCATCAGTTGCTATAGAAACGATTTTATTTATATCGATTCCATTGTCTTCCAGGCATTTTTGCACAGCATTTGCTATATCTTCTCCACGAGTTTGCCCTGAGAGCGGTAGCAATCCTAGCAGTTCTTCTTTTGGACCTTGGGACGACATATACCTGACGAAAAGGGTAACTTGTGCCGTGTCTTTTATGTCGCAAGACTCATCTATAGCAAGTGATAAGGCAGAAGCCAGTTGAATGTCTCCCACTTGCATATGTGTTACATTTGAAGACATTTTAGCAGTTCTATCTTGTATTGTTTTAGCAGATAATGGCAAATCTTTGATTTTTTTTCATGATTTCTGCTTTGTTTTTAAAATCACGAAACAGTTCTTCAGATGCACGTATAAAACAATCTTTGACGTACTCACCATCTGTGAATGGTTTTCCTCTTTTTGCAATTTCTAATGATACTGCAAAGCTTGCCAGATTTACATTATTGGAAGATTGCGCCCAGTTACTTAGCATGGAACTTGACAGTTGTTTTTTTGGAGCTCTTCAACAGCTTTTTTTCGTGCGTCACCGGTTGGATATTTACCAGCAAACTGGGTATGTTTTGTAGTGAAGTGTCTCTCCAAATTTGACTTCTTATTATGTGCGAGTTTTTCGTGGCAAATGAGACAAGTCGGAAGGCCATCTGGTGTTGCATATGAATGCAAACGACTCCGTCCAATCCTGATTGAATTCTCGGTTTTCTTCTTCAGTTCTTCTCTTTTTTTTACCAGATGCCATACTGGCGGCGGAGCTGAAAAAATGATTTTTTAAAATTTTACTTAGCTATCTAAAACGGCAAACAATTTATTTACCATTATTACTTCGTTAACACGATCCTCAGATATGTAATCCAATTCTGTTACTGATTTTATTATATTATACGCGTACATACCTTTGAGAAGATAATTCGCTTCTAAATCGTATTCTTCTTGAAACAAGCGAATAGACACGCAAAAACCGCAAGAGATTAAATTAACACACATGCAACGTAACGTCGACCGCGCTATGCGAGGATGACTGACAACACGTCTAAAGTCTAGACGTGTTGTCTAGACTCTAGACGGTGGCTGTTTAGGTGAGACGAAAATGGAATGCAATTGGCTGAAAGATAAACATGGTCACGGAGTCTCATCTCTAAGAACAAAACAATAGTTCAAATTTATCTCATTACGGCCATGTTAAGCGTAGCGATTTGTAATTAACGATTATGAAAATAGACGCTATTGAGAAATTAGGTACTTAAAACTATATTTTCTTATTTTTTAAGGGTTTTGATAATAAATTATTAATTTTTTCGTATGGAACTGGAGAGCCGCAACTTTACATCAAAAGAGCCGCATGCGGCTCGCGAGCCGCAGGTTGCCGACCCCTGCCTTAGGTCATTATGAAATATTTGAAGAAAAATAAAAACAATTTTATGAAAGTATTAAAATTTCAGACTCTTTCTTGACTTTTGGCCCGCCCTGTACAAGTCGTAAAATATTTAATACATGTCATTTTACCTTACTTTATTATAAGGTACTTTTTTGTTGTTACTATCATGGATAAATATTTCAGTCAATACAATTTTAAAAAAATAGAAAGTCCAGGTGAATAGGAAATTCGCTTGAATTTAGGATTTGGAATTTCAAGAAAAATATTACGAAACGTTCACTCCGCAGAGGAACTTGGACTACATAAGGGTATCCGGTACCATGGTACCGGTACCCGAAGGCTAGGGGGACCAGGATATCTGAAGATTTTTGGCGTAATTTGTAGCCTGTTTTTTTTTATTTAATAATTTTACTATTAATTGTATTTATAATATTTTGTTGCTTTTCATTGTACAAATTTTTTACTAAATTTAAAGACTAATATGTTTTCGTGTATTTATAATTTTTTTACTAAATTTTAATACTTTAATCCGTTTTCTTGTATTTATAATTTTTTTACTAAATTTAAAGACTTTAATTGTATTTTCTAGTATTTATAATTTTTTTCTAAATTTAAATTATTCGTTTCCATATGTTTATAATTTTTATTAAATTTAAATACTTAATACGCTTACTTGTATTTATCATTTTTTTCTAAATTTAATTAATACGTTTTCTTGTATTTGTAATTTTTATTAAATTTGAATACATTCTCTTGTATTTATAATTTTTTTATTAAATTTATAAAATTCATTTCCTTGAGTTTATAATTTTTACTTAATTTAAATTCTTAATTCGCTTTCTTGTACTTTTTTATTTTTTTACTGAATTTCTAAATTTAAATGCTTTAATACGTTTCCTTGTATTTATAATTTTTTACTAAACTTAGACTTGAATACGTTTTCTTAGTGTTTAATGCGTTTTATTTATTACGTTTTTGTTTGACTTTTAATACGCTTCCTTATATTTATAATTTGTTTACTAAATTTAAAAGCCTACGTTTTCATGTTTTTACAATTTTTACTAAATTTGATTACTTTTCAATGGATTTATGAATAACTATAAAGATTCAGGGTGGAGGTATGAGAAGTGCAACAATGTACAGATATCAGAGATTAAATATTAAATGCGATTTTCCCCTCAAGTCCAAAGGAATGAATATCCTGCCAATAAAGTTACTAAATGTAAACTTCATTGGAAACTGCCGTTCTTGATAGGTTAGCTGCCCCTTGCAAACCTCAGCAAGTCGATAACTCTTCTCAAAAACGTCCTTCAAGCACAATGTCGAAAATAATTTCGGATGGCCTGTTTTTTTTCTTCGGTATCCCTGAATACCGTAATGTTAACTGAGCATTGGGTCTTATGTTTTTCTTTCGACGATTTTCAGACTACTGATGTATTCAGACATGTATTTTACCTATGCGATTTACGAAAGCTTCATCATGTGCTTTTGAATTCCAAAATCATTTCAAGAAGAATTCGAGCCCGGTGGGCACTCTCCTGAATGCATCCTACCCCTTTATGAGTGTTTTTTTTTTAATATTTTGATGTAAATTAACTCTTTGGGGTTATGTGGGTTAAAAACTGTCCCACCTCTTGCTTAGTTTTTTATGCATGGTGGGATATTTTTTAACCCACCTCAAAAAGTTGAAATTACTTATACTCATACAGTTTAATATTTTATTTAAAGTTTCTCATTGAGTTGGAATGCTATGAACTAACGCTAAATGTGTAAATAACTGAAAACAAAAATTTACATATATCAAAACGCATTAGTAAGTTGTTGATAGTGTTGTGATTAAGGTTGGCGAATTGTGTGGCACAGTGAATATTTGTCTTTCATAAAGGTAAATTATGTTTCTTTTCGTAAAAATTTATTATGAGTGAATAAATCGTTTTATAATAAAAAACATGTTATTTGATGTTTTATACTAATTTTGAAGTGAATAAACAATTCTGTGCAACTTGGGTTTTTTCCTTTAAAATCGTGTGCCTCAAAGAGTTAAGAAAAAATATGTGCTGATTCATAAGCATCTTTTATTACAATCGCAAAAACAACCTACTAAGAAGCTAATACCTTTTGATAGCTTTTTAATTCCAATATCATTTCGAGAAGAATTCGAACCTCTTGGGCATTCCCCTGAAAGCATCGTTGTACTTGATGAGTTCTTTTTGAATATTTTATTGTAAATTGAGACAAAATATGCAGATTCATAAACATGTATCACAATCTTAGAAAGAAACCGCAAAGAGCGAATGCGTATAAAATTGATATCGGTAAACTTATTGGAGCTGTTCTTTAAAAGTTGACACTGAGCCTCTCTTTCGTGCGTCCTTATATTTTTCTGACTACGTGCAACTTCTCAGCACACTTCTCAGGAATGCCCCTGCCTATGAACTCAGATTAGGAAGCGTTACATATGGCGAGTTTCCCGTTATTTGCACAATAGCTTGTTAAATGAACAAGAGCGACTGAAATCTCCCAATTCTTATCAAGAACGTCTTGCAAAATAGTTTTAAGGTTGTTCACAGATCTCTGAACTTCTGTTTTGAGGCGTGTGACTGGAAGCACACACAAAGATACGGCAAATACAAATATCAGCTTCGAAATATCTGCTTCAGATACAAAAAAGCAAAGAAAAAATCGCGCAATTCTTGAAACATCGGCACGTGGTTTCCTGTGTCGATTAGAAATGGCATTCATTGTTGATAGGAAGCATGTTTCGTTGACATACAAAAACAGTTCTGTCAGCACTTAACCTAACAATTGTGAATATTTATCACATAAATGCGCATAAATCAAAACAACGGCGTTGAAACGTATAAGGTGTTGTCAAATTACGACCCGACACCCCTGAATTTGGGGAGAAATAAATTTTTGAATTGTACGCCCAAAAAACATACTACAACTAAGTGTGAGTTCAATGAACTGGTAGTCATTAAGCGATGTAGCTTCCTTAATCTCATCAGACCCGAGTACTCTTTCCTCGAAAAATTATTTCAACGACTATTAAAGCTACTTTGAGACTCAGAAATAATTTTTAAAAATTACTTTATAGGCAATTTAAGGAACTTTGAGACACAAAAATGGAAAAACTATTTTATCGGCTATTTAAGGTACTTTGAGGCTCACAGAAATGATTTTTAAAAATTATTTTACAGACTATGCAGGATACTTTGAGACTCGAGAATGATATTTAAAAATTATTTTATCAGTTATTTAAGGTACTTAAGATACTCGGAAATTATGAAAATATTATTTTATCGACTATTTTAGATACTTTGTGACTGAAATGATATTTAAAAATATTTTATCGGCTATTCAAGGTACTTTGATACTCAGAAATGAAGAAAAAATGTTTTATTTAAGGTATTTCGACATTTAAGGTATTTCGATAAATGATGAAAAAAATATTTTCTCGAAGTAATTTTATACACAAGAATTAATAGATTGCTCATTGAGGCACCTTAGCAGTTGCTCCTCTATAGCCTATGCGCAAATAAAGGAGGATGTTTGACTTTTTCCGCAGCTTGTTTACGACTTGCATACGAAGTCTTGTTTACGAAGGGATGCATAATGATTAAGCCCGAATCTTATTTTTTTCGTATTTAGTTCTATGCCCTCTATTTCAAATCCGTTAAAACATTTTTATGATTTGATATATCCTGAATAAAATATGTAAATTTTATAGCATCTAAAAATACCTAATTCGGAGTTTAACCTTTCAAGTGGTTTGGGCAAGAAATTTTGTCATCAATATATTGGCAATTTTTTTGTATGATGACGAGATCAAGATCTGGTCAGTTTTCTAATGACGAGATATCTCGTTTATCAAGATCTGGTCAGCTTTGTTTATTCGAGACAACCATCAAGAGGGTCTGAAATGACCTTCGGAACCGAAAAAGACCAGTTACATTTTTTCTCTCTAAATACATTTTGAATGTTTTTATTTAAAATAAAGTGGTGTGCTGAGTCATTTGCGGTAACCCACGTGATACTTTCTTGCTACAAGAGGTCGTCGTGACTCAGGTATGTCCACTGCTCTTGCAATCTTCGAGTTGTAGGCGGCGCAGATTCGATTTCTGTCAGGTGCATTCCTCCCTGGGTGTATTTCTCTTCTGTGTCAGTAAAACTTTCATTGTACGTGTATGCCTATTACTTGATAGTGTATGTCTTGTGACTGGCGCAGCATGGCCAAATATGGCCCTTGGGCCATAGAACCCCAAAACCAACCAACAAACCTTACTACAAAACAAGACAACTGAAACAGTCAACTACAGTAAAAACAAAATCTCAGTCAGCCAATCTAGCCCACAATCCATTTGGGGAACAAAATCGTGCTCTTTTCGTTCAAGCCACGATAATTGGTGAGACTTGAACTCGGAGAATTTTAGTATAAGAACTTAATCTCGGATGTTGTCGGATCTGTCAAGTTAAGTTTATTGTTCTTTCTCCATACGACCTTCTGGATTCATTTTATCTTGAAGAATAATGAAATATCAGAGTTCTAGAGCATTGACACCCAAGTCGATATCACAACACTACACAAGGAAACGACGTTTCAAATTCTACCTAAAAATAAAATAGGTCATTACGAGATTAGATTTGGTTTGGTTTGTCGGTCTACTGCCACGTTTGGCTACACGTGGTGGTAGAGTAGTGCATTACCTGCAGGAGGGGGTGCGAGTTCAAAACTTGGTCCAACCAAAGAACGTCTTTTACGTGGGGCTGGTGCACTTTAAATCTGTCGTGGTCTCAGATGCCTCACATTGGCGTGATGTGGAAGTTTGGAGCGTGGGGTGCCAGCCCAAGTGTTTGACCTCACCATCTGACCGTGGCTCAAAATGACGAGGTGCTGTTCTCGATCTTTCCCATCGGGATGGATCCCGGACCGTCGCCAATAGCCCGTTGCGTTCCTCCAGGTGCGACGTTAATTCGATTACCTACCTACACGTGGACTAATCGGTTGTTTCATGGCGCAAGGGCCATATTTGGCCAAGCTGCGCCAAGCACAAGTCACGCAACGTCAAGTATCGGACATAGACTCAGATGAAAGATTTTACTGTCGCAGAAGAGAAATGCACGCCGGGTAAGTTACAGGAACCGAACCTGCGCCGCCTACAGCCCGCAGGTCGCTAGCGCAGTGTGCAAACCTACTGAGCCACGGCGGTCCTGAGGAAGGTAGGTAGGTAGTTGAATTAACGTCGCACTGAAGCAACGCAGCGGGGTACTGGCGACGGTCCGGCATCCATCCCGAAGGGAAATTTCCGAGGAAAACACCCGGTAATTTCGAACTTCGATCAGATGACGAGGTAAGCACTTGAGCTGGCACCCCACTCTCCAAACTTCCACACCATGCCAACGTGATTACGTTGGAATTCACGACAGCTTTAGCGTGCACATGCACCCCCGTGCACGACGGTCTTTGTTTGGATCGAGTTTCGAACTAGCAACCCTCCTATTGCTAATACGCGATTCATCAACTGGGGTGCCGCAGCCCATGGATTTCGTAAAGTTAGATGGAAAGAACTACAAATAGTCCAAGTTTTAGTCACAACACTGCAAATGATGCACGCGTTGCGCTTTTCCCCGTTGATGGTCATCAATGCAGAGGTAATACGGTCCCGGGGCTCATCTAAAGTTGCTGACAATGGGTTCACATTCTTAGTGACTTCAACATACCTCAAAGGGGGAAAAACTCAGAGTGTTAGATCGGAAGACTTGGGTGACCATCAGAAGAGCACTAAGTCATCCCAACACCTCAGACTGAAGAGCAAGGGATCTGATATACAGTTCTGTTAGGTTCATCAAGGATAATGAGCTTGCTGAACAGTGCTCCTAAAGGAGCTCATGTTTCATTGTCGCATGCCATTCCCATGTCTGACATCAAGATGCCCACAAAGGAGTTAACTCCTTGTGGAAAGAGCATGGAACCTGCAAGTTACCAACCAGCTTCAAACACCAAACCGTTAATTCATCAATGGCCAGTTGATGGCGTCAAACAAACCCACCTCCGTATTGAACAGATTCGCCTAACGCCCTAACGAATCGTCATCCTTTATTGGGAGAGCTCCTGAATGTAATACAATATGCTCATCTCTTAATTATTCATCACGTTTGAATTTCCTGCGGTGCTAAGTCATCCCCAACACCTCCTCGCAGACACTGAGGACATTTTACATTGTTTTATTATTTTATCTGGCGCTTGGTGCAACTCGTCCGTTTCTGGACCTCGCGCCATAGAACTCCAAATTCCATCCCCAACGCATCGACCAATCCAGCGAGCTGTGTGGGAGTGTATCGTTCAGGGAACGACGCACCTCCATGTGCCAATGAGGTGAAGAAAATGAAATTTCCGGAATCATACAGTTGCGGAAACAACCATATCGAGGTACAATCATACGGGAAATATAAAAGTAGAGTGAGTAATGGAAACCTTTTTTTGGCCAGGATCATGTGACCCCCCAAAACTACTATTAACGAGACCCTTAGATACTTTCGTCTGCCAGGTGGAAAAGGACTATCAGTCACGTGACTACTAGTCGACGTGTTGGTCATCTTTTTGAACATCCTTTCAATAGCAATGCTCAGTCTACTTATATTTCGCGACAATGATACATTTCATGTTCAAATAGGTTTTTCTGACTCAGTAAGAAACACCTATTGGAACATCATTGATTGATCAATCATTGAGCTCATCACGTGATGAGCTTAATAACAAGCTGCGTATTGTAACAGGGAGTGTAACGAGCTGCTTATTGTAACAATTTCATCATCTGATTGGTCCATGGGACTGGAGAAGACGCCCATTCATTAATTCATCATCTGATTGGTCCGCGCGACATAGTAGACTTTGGCGATTTCACCACTTTTGATGCCACTGTTTAGAAATGCACTTTCACACACCTTTCCGGTTGTAAGATGTTATATCGCCAAACGAGGCAACCAAATCAACCAACCGTGTCAATTTTTCAGAGAGCAGTCACGTGACTACTAGTCGACATGTTGGTCACATTTCTTGAAGCTCCTCTTAATTGCAATCCTCAGTCTACTTATATTTCACGTCTATGGGTATGATATACCCGCCTGGTGTGTCATAAAGTATACGTGTGAATTTTGAAATTTGAGATAGTCTCTTTCGTTACCTGATTGTCACGAACGAGTGAGATGCATAGTTTGGAAAAATTATAGGACTTCAAAACACGATGAATCATTTGTGGTGTGGGAAGTAAGAAAATTGGGATGCCGACTCAGGTTCTCTCTTTTGTATCAGTAAAACTTTCCTTGTGTGTGTTTCCATTACTCGACGTCTTCTGTCTTGTGCTTGACAGCTTGCTCAAATATGGCCATCCATAACATTCGACTTGGCAACCCTGGTGTGGATGCCCTCCCGTTTTCGAGGGCCCGAAGTGTTTGGGTCCCTAGGACTTCGCGTGCCAAGTAATCTAATAAAGAGCCCAAGTGAACTAATAGAGACCGAGATACCATACAGTAAGTCTTTCTTCCACAAGCACCCTGGTAAGTAACATAATTAATGTTGGGTTTTATCGATTGAAGACAGAGTTTTATACATTAAAAATAAATTTTATTACGTAGCCAAGTCTTATGGTTTAAAAACATACTTTTAGAAAACAACAAGAAGTCTGATCAGATCATGATCCCCAATACTCTTCACATTATCTCCTCTCTTTTATACAGGGCCGCGGTGGCCCGGTTGGAAAAGTAACGGACTAGCAACCGAAGGGTTGCGAGTTCGAATCCAGCCAAACACCGTCGTGTACAAAGGGGGCTGGTGCACGTTAAATCTGTCGTGGCCTCAAATGTCCTCACGTTGGCGTGGTGTGGAAGTTTGGAGAGTGGGGTGCCAGCTCAGGTGTTGCCTCGTCATCTGACCATGGTTCAAAATTACGTGGTGTTGTCCTCGGATCTTTCCCTTTGGGATTGATCCCGGACCGTCACCAATAGCCCATTGTGTAGCTCTAGTGTGACGTTAATGAAAACACCCCCCCCCCTCTTTTATACATTTAAAGATTTACACAATTTTCCATATTGATGTGCCCCACACGGCACTATAATTGGAGGTTTGAGACCGATTCCAACATGCGGCCCCATCGGTTGTAAAACCTCAGCAGATGTATTACAATTCAATATATATATATATAAATCTAACAAAATATTTTTGTAATAATATTTTTAAATTTATTTAACAATAAAGGCTTTGTTAAAAAGTCAGCCAAATTATTTTCCGATGAAATATAATTTACGTTAAATAGTTCATCTTTTATTAATTTACGAATAAATTTGTACTTGATATCAATATGTTTAGTTTTCTGATTTTCCCGACTATTTTTTGAAAAATAGATAGCAGATTGATTATCACAATATACTTGGGGTCTTATGTAATCACACAAACTTAATTCATTTATAATTCTACTAAACCAAATAACTTCTTTAGTGCAATCGGTTAGTGCAATAAATTCAGATTCCATTGAGCTAAGAGCTATGCACTTTTGTTTAGAAGATTTCCATGATATTGGGATGTTACCAAAATAAATTAAATAGCCACTGCTTGAATGTCTGTTTGTGAGACCACATCCCCAATTTGCATCAGAAAAAGCAATCAAATTTGAACTTTTTACATTGGAAAGATTAATTTTAAAATCCTTTGTAAGAAAAACATAGTTCATAATATCAACAACGTAAGACCAGTGTTTGTAAGTATAACCATTACAAAACTGAGACATTATATTAACAGCAAATGCAATATCTGGTCTGGATCTATCTGACAAAAACGATAAACATCCTATTAAGGAACGATAGGGAAATTTCCTCATTAAATCATTTTCAATTATTTCTTCCTCTTTAACCTTATCAGGTAACTTACAACCAATTTTAAAAGGCAAATTCACAAAACTTTTAGGAAGATCTTTGAATTTTGACATTAATTTTTCAATGTAGATAATTTGATGTAAATAAATCGAATTTTCAATTTCTTGAAAGTTTACGCCTAACAAATATTTAGTTTTACCTAGGACTGTAAGATCCAATTTTTTGTCCAATAATTCGATTACGTCATTTATCAAATGTTCTCTTTTTGAAAACAAAACCATATCATCTACATAAACAATTAAAATTACATCTTTAAATTTGTAGACACAATTACACCAATTTAACTGAGAAAATCCTAATTTAGTTAAAATACCGTCTAATTCCAAATTCCATTCTCTACCACTTTGATGCAGACCATATATAGCCTTTTCCAATAGACATACTTTGTTTTCGGATCCTTTCAGCACAAATCCTTTTGGCTGTTTCATGTATATAGTATCCTTAAGGTGTCCATATAAATATGCACTTTTCACGTCAACTTGACAGTGATACCAACCCAACATAGAAATCAATAGTACAAACAATAATCTAACAATAGAAAAATTCACAACTGGTGAAAAAATATCTTTAAAATCAATGCCGGGTTTTTGCTTAAAACCTTGAGCAACAAGACGAGCTTTATACCTTTTAGGTATATTGTTTTCGTCCATTTTTATGCTGTACACCCACTTACTTCCAATTATGGTTGTATTTGGGGGGGTGTCCACTAATTTCCATACTTGCCTATCCTTCATTATCTGAATTTCTTCATTCATGGCAGTATTCCATTTAATTTTATCCTTACTTGCCTGCGTTTCTTCATAACTTTTGGGGATTTCGACATTGTAACACTGATCATACATGTCGTACATCTGTTGGTCTAAAAAATTAGATTCATCACTAGAAGTAGATGGCACATTAGAAATATCCACATTAGGATGTTCAGTTTCTGGCTTAAAATTGAAATTTACAGGATCAAACCTAATCTTGTTTTTAGTACAGTACTTTTTAATATCATTTAAAGATCTCATTCTCAAATTTTCAGGAGAATAATAGTATACATCTATCCTATTGCTTTTATTTCTAGGTTTTTCGATTCTTCGCCAATTTGAAATGTTAAGACTTTTTAAGTCCTCAGTTTTAACTAAATCTTTAGAATCTAAAACTTGAGTTTCACTTTCCGATTTTACTTTTATATTTTCATTTGATTGATAAATAGGAATATTAGAATTAAGATCGAAAGAAACGTACTCAAAGTTTTTACCAAATAGTACATCAACAGCTTTCTTACTTTCGTCGATATGAACATGGACTGTTTCAACTATTCTCTTTTCGTTTGGTACATATATTCTGTAACCTTTAGTTTTCAAACCATATCCTGTCAAAATACCAAGTTTTGCTCTGGGTTGTAATTTATTTCTCTGTATTTTAGGAATATGAACATATGCCAAAGAGCCAAAAATTCTAAAATGTTTTACTGATGGTTTGAAACCAGTCCATATTTCGTTAGGAGATATACCCTCAGTTAATTTGTGTTCGCATCTATTTTTAGTGTGAATAAATGCTAAAAGTGCTTCTGACCAAAATTGTGGTTGTAAACCACTGTCTTGAAGCATAGCTCTGACACAATCCATGGCTGTTCTATTGAACCTTTCTGCAACGCCATTTTGTTCAGGGGTATAAGTTGAAGTTCTTTCGATTTTTATTCCTAGATCATTTAAAAACTTTTTAAATTCTTTGTGACAAAATTCTAAACCATTGTCAGTTCGGACACATTTTAACTTAACATTTAGCTGTCTTTCAGCTTTAACCAAGTATTTTTTAAAGTAATCAAAAACTTCATTCTTATTTCGAATAATATAAACAGTTACTTTACGTGAAAAATCATCAATAATAGATAAAAAGTATTTGTTTCCACCTAGAGAGTTAACTGGAGCAGGACCCCATAAATCCATATGGATCCTTTCCAAAACATTTTTAGTTTTCCTTTCGTACATATAGTTTCTTTTTAAGGATATTCTAGTGGATTTAGCAATAGCACAAATCTTACAATTTTTATCTATATTTTTACAATTAAGTTTTTCAATTCCTTTTACACAATTAATTTTACTCATGTTTTCAATTAAGGGCATGTTAACATGACAAAACCTTCGGTGGGCTTTTTCTAGATCTAAACCAGTTACATATGTATAATTTTTAATCTTGGGATAACCTTTTAAGATATACAATTTTCCAATTCTGGGAACAGTAAACAAATATTTATTATAACTATTATAAATAATCATTTTGTTATTTGCCCATTTAATTTGGTTTCCCACAAGGTCAATACGAGCACCACTAATTAAATTTCTTCTCATATTAGGCGAGTATAACACATCTTTTAAAGTTATATCATAATTTCTGTTTCTATCTAAAACTGTAAATTGAATATCACCCATACCTAATACTTCCGAGGTGCTGTCCTTGTCTCCGACTAGGATCTTCTGTGGTGGTAGTTTTCTGAATGTCGTAAACATATCACGTTCTTTACAGAAGTGAGCAGTTGCAGCAGAATCAATGAGAAATTCTCTCGGTCTTTCATTTGGAAAATTTGAAACTGCATAGGCACGTTGAAGATCAGTTTTTGGATTGTCCTCCATATAAAATAATTCACCACCAGGTTTCTGCCGATTGCTTTTCTTGAAGCACTTCGATTCGTAATGTCCCGACTTTTTGCAGTAGTTACAGAATGGTCGCGGCCCCATACGACAAACTGTCGACTTTCTTGGGCTTGAAGGAATTAATTCAGGGTCCAGTACGCATCTGCTGTGATCAGGAGTAGACGCCCGTGTCTCCTTGTATCTAGATGACTTGTTTCTTGTAGCATAAGCATCGGCCACGATACTTAATTTTGTGCCTTCGTCTTTCCGCTTCAGCTCGATTCGGCTGGATTCTGTTATTAAATGTTTAGACAAATTGTCTAGCGTGAACTCGTTGTCATCCATCCTGTATAGCAATTGTACCAGATTATCGTATTCGTGAGGCAAATGTCTTATTAGTTGAAAGCAAACTAAAAGGTCTGGGATTTCGAATCCACCTTCTTTTATCTGTAACAGCTTCTCATGCACTCGTTTGCAGAAGAGTCCAATGGATTCGTCCTCCGGCTGGTAGCGGATTGAAAAGAACTCGTCCACAAGGCCTGCCAATCGTGCTCTAGATGCTGGTTCAAAGTTGGTCTTTAATATATCCCAGGCTTCCTTATCGTCTTCAGTAGATGAAATTAAGACTTGATATTTTCTGTCTATGCCCTGGTAGATAGTTGTATATGTCCTCTGCTTCCTATAACGATAGTCTCTTTTTTCTTGTTCTGGAGCATCTTCCAATAATAGAGGTTCCGTTTTAGTGATAAATTCCCAGCAGTTCCGGTCGATTAGCAATACCTTCATGTCCGTCTTCCACGTGGCATAGTTGAAATCCGATAACTTCGGGAAGGAAAACATGGACATTTCTTGAATACCCATCATACTGGATACCGGTAGTGGCAGAATTCAGGTTCAGCTTAAGGTCTGTGGCCCATAACCAATTGTTGGGTTTTATCGATTGAAGACAGAGTTTTATACATTAAAAATAAATTTTATTACGTAGCCAAGTCTTATGGTTTAAAAACATACTTTTAGAAAACAACAAGAAGTCTGATCAGATCATGATCCCCAATACTCTTCACATTATCTCCTCTCTTTTATACATTTAAAGATTTACACAATTTTCCATATTGATGTGCCCCACACGGCACTATAATTGGAGGTTTGAGACCGATTCCAACAATTAACACGCCTCAGAGAACCATGTTAAGAACAATACCTTTTTATATTTTCAGATGTTCATACAATGTTTACAAAAGTCATCTCATATAAAGTCCTACCTTTCTTTTTGTGTACATCTCCTGACTCCTTTCGGTCAATAACATTTCAGAAATAAAATCAGGCGATGCATGATTCATTCCACCGGATGTAACAAATAACAATCCAAGACGGAAACAAAGGTGCCTAACCGTCTGGGAGGCACACACTCTAACGCAGGGATGCACAGACGGCGGCCCACATGCGGCCTTCCGTTATTTGCTGACCGACCGCTCACTATGTGTTATTTACCTTTAACAAGTGACGATAGGTAATTTTTAAAAATGGTACATGCGCACAACGAAGCTGTGGCGCCAGGCGTGGCACTTAGATCTGTGAACAAACTTTATCAATCGTGATTATTGACGAATCAAAAAACAGCTTGACGAATGAAAATTTAGAATCAATTTTGAGCTTCATGTTCATGGGAGTATCCCATATTATTCCTTTCCAGTTTTGACCTCAATCTACTTTGGGGCCTTGGTGGAGTCTTGCTTGAGAACCGGAATGATTTTGGAACATTTTTAATAAAATTTATTGTGTGGTTGTATACTATGTATTTTAATTACACGATCCATCACACAGGAGCTTTCATCTTACCAATTTGGCACTGTCCCCCTGGTATGGCACTGACTTATTGAATTTATTACTATTTTAAATTTTAGAGGTCTGCTTTTATATGTTTTAAATTATGAATATACAATATATGCATTTTAGATATTAATTTTATCTATTCATATTTGGGCATATAATTGTCCTATTTTATGGCCTTATTTATACTTAAATAAACTGTGAGGCCTTCAAGCCTCTTGGATAGGATTAATTATCTTCCTCTCCCCTTTTTTTTTAAATACATTCTTCCAGTTCCCCCCCACATATATAAGGCGCAGACTTGGGCAGTGGGTTATGGACCTATTCCCTGACACGCACTTTTTATCCTTTTTCTACGAAAAGGGACCGGCACACCACAATGGGTAATATTTTAAAACTATACTTCTTTTGTGGACTTGTGTTTTTCCGAGTAATTGCTTGAATTGCTCTTTAACCAGGAGTTTTTCTTATGAATTTATCTTTGTTATATTTGCCCATATTAAACTTTAAATTTTAAGTGTTATTAATTAAAATTGACTTGTATTCTCCTATTTTATTCGCGCACACCACAATGAGACCGAAAAAAAAAGAGAAAAAGAAAAAAGAGAAGAAGGAAAGGGAAGAGAGAGATGAAGGAGATGGATAGTGGAAACTACAGGAGTTAAGTTAAATTGAAGAAAAGGTTTGAAGTCCACCTACCTTTGTCCGGCACTGACGTCTTCCTGCACACACCTGGTCCTCCGGATGTCCCTGCACTCACCTTTCTCGTCTGGTATGGGCTCTCGTCTTCCTGCCCTGTTGGCAGTCGCCTCATCCTTTTATGTTTCCTGTGTTTGTGCACAGATGAAAAGTTTTTCTCTGTTTTGCCCCTGAGTGGCATTGGTGCTGTATAAATACCTTTTATGAGCTTTTTAATAAATGTTCGTCCGTGCGCGCGCATGTTGGAGGTAAGTGGCTCCCCTCCTATTGGATGGGCTGCCTGGTTCCTCGATCTCGTGCTGGTGGAAGTCCCCGTGAACGAATCCCAGCCCCCCGCACCAAGCTCTAAGCCGTTAGGCGAGCTGGGGGAGCGCGGGTCTCTAATTTTGAGCTTGGCTACTACAAAATCGAACCAAATATTAAAGCAACTGTTAAATCAATGCAATGTCACACATCAAATTAAATTCTTTATTTGCTCTTTAGCTTCTTAATTAGCTCTTTATTTTTGTAACAATATATGATAAATATTAACAAAGTAAATTATATATGAGATACATAACTTCCATGTTTTTGGCAGTCCTTCCATAAGTCAGCTAATCGATGTGGCCCTTGGTCTAAACAAGTCTTCATCCCTGCTCTAACGTATACATATTTGGTTACTCGTATAATCAGAAAATTTGTAATATCTATCCCTCATATTTGGGGTCCCCGGAAGAAATAGGGGGCACCAAGGGTTCTGAGGAGTCCCTAGGAGTTGGCACCCCTGCTGTGGTTGTTTGATGAAACCACTTATTTTGTTACTGATTTGTTATATTTTAATATTTACCCCTCACGTTTGGGGCCTACCACAAAATTATTCGAGTACCCTTATGACTTAGCTCCCTTCTGATAAAGCAGCTGAATGATCTAATGAGTGAGACAAAGTCCCTGCATATTTGGTTACTCGTATCATCTGAAAATTCGTAATATGTATCTCATGTTTGGGGGTCCCGGGGAACTAGTTATAAAAATACAAGGGGGTCTGGCCCCTCGGACTTTGTACCCCTGCTGTGGTTGGTTTGATGAAACAACTTATTTTGTTGCTGATTTGTAATGTTTTAATATTTAACCCTCCCGTTTGGGGGTCTGCCCCCAAAATTATTCGAGGACCCCTAGGACTTAGTTCCCCTTCTGATATAGCAGCTAAAATATAATGGAGACCGAGTTGCCCTACATTTTTTGTATCATTTGTAAATTTGTAATATTTGGGGATCCCGTGCACAAACGATAAAAAAGGGGGCAAGGCACCTAGGACTCAATGCCCTTTCTGTGGGTGTTTTGTTGAAACAGCCTATTTGGTTACTGATGGATAATGTTTTAATATTTACCCCTCCTGTTTGCGGGGCGACACCCCAAATAAAAATTGTCCATGGCGCAAGTTCGATTCCTGTATGTAAACCTTGGGTGTATTTCTCTCTTCTAAGTCAGTAAAATTTTCCTTGTTAGTATATGTGTCCTTTACTTGACGTTGTTTTGTGTTTGGCGCAGCTTCGCCAAATATGGCCTTTGCGTGATTAACCCCCCCCCTGGTGGTTGTCTCTATAGAGTATCTCGTCATTATCAAAACTGACTATTGATGGACGAGATATCTCGTCATTAGAAAAACTGACCATATCCTGATCTTGTCTTTGTCATAAAAAACCGGCAATATCTTGATGACGAGATATCTCGTCATTAGCAAAAATGGTCAGATCTTAATGAACGAGATATCTCGTCGAAACCACTCGGAGGGTCAAACCCAATCCAACCACCCCTCCATAAAATTATTTGGTGTTCCAGGGGGTAGGGCCCCTATGCATTGCCGCCCTGCAACCACGAAAATCGTGTATGAATTGCACCGAGATCAAAGCATGCGTTTTTTCATTCCGGAAAACATTTGGAAATAAAAAATCGTAAACATTGCTCAAGGAGGGGTCGAATAAAAAGACAACTGAACTTTGGCGATGATAGAATCGTCGCGCTTGCAACCTTGGCGAGGTGACCTCCTCGACTTGTACTGATAAGATTCTTTGAAAGATCTATCACAGTGAAAGCTATGCTAGGTAGAGGAAAAGGTTTCGGAAGAATGCTGGTTGATGTATTTTTCCATAGACAGCAGAGCAGAAACATAGTTGTCAAGAGCTAACTTCTGGATGATGTTCTTGAGAATAACACCATTGGAAATTGGCTTTGGTATTGAATGAAAGCTTCCCTCTGTTTCTTTGTTCTTTTGTTATATGCTTGGTAAGTTCATTATTCTGTATTTCTTTGTCAACTGATTTATGTTGAAGTTTAAAATTTCACCATGTGTTATTTTTCATTGAAAAAAATTTATGGTGGATAGTGAACGCACAAAAATGCACATTTTTTACATTACTTAGTTGAAAAAATTTTTAATTTGAGAATTGTATTCGGATGTAGATTATTTCAAATATATCTAGACATCGATGTGTCAGTGGTCTTCAGGCTTTTGACATATGGCAACCGCATACTCTTAACATATATCTGTGGTTTAATCCTTAATAAAGAATGAAAGGAATTTAATTATTGAAGCGTATTTTAAAGTACTTAGAAAAGAATTTTTTAAAATACCGGTGTTCATTTAATACTGATAAAAACAAGCGAACACTTAAGATAAAATTGCATCTTATATTTCTAACGTGCTAATTATTTTATATTCAAAAATTCATTCATTCTGATTCAAAATTACATAATTAAAAATTTCGGAGTACCGTCTGCAATTTAATGCCTCGTTTTGAATGGGTATATTGTTTCCTATTTGACATGGGATGTGGTTGTGCGGGGTCATACTATATTTCCTTCGCACAATAGAATTCGGTTGGTTAATTAAAAAGATTTACGGATTTGCTCTAGTTTATGTATTTTCCATTCGAATAGCGGGTTCAATTTTATGCCTTGTTTAGAATGGGTATGTTGTTTACTATTTGACTTGGGAGGCGATTCGTGCAGGGCCATACTATATTTCCTTCGCACAATAGAATTCGGCCTGTGTTTGTTAAAAAGATTTACGAATTTACTCTGGTTTATGTTTTCCCATTCAAATAGCGGGGTCGCCGTGGTTCAGTATGTTCGCCCGCTGCGCTAGCAACCTACGAGTGTTGCAACCAGCGAAGGTACAATTCCTGTAACTTACTCTCGATGTATTTCTCTCTTCTGTGTCAGTAAAACTTTCCGTGTATTGTGTCTGTATGTCTCTTGACGTTATTTAGCGCAGCTTGGCCAAATATGGCCCTTATTAAAGAACTTTGCATCATTCCCTCATCACAAACAGGCGGTACAGGTTCAATTCCTGCAACTTACCTGAGTGTTTCTCTTCTGTCTCAGTTTAAATTTTATTTGTGTGTAAGTTCATTATTTGAAGTTATCTGTCTTGTGTTTGGTTTGTAGTGTGAATTTACGAGGTTGTAGTGTGGTATACGAGGTTTCGGCTTGGTTTCTCGCTCTCCTGTCAATCTTTGATAGGACAGCATGCGAGAATGGTTTGTCAATCTACGATCATTTTTTGCTACACACGTTGGTTTGGTTTGTCGCTCTACGGTCATTCTTTGCTAGAAGGGAAATAAGTATACGAGGTTAGTTTGTCGATCTACGGTCATTTTTTTGTTGCACGAGTGGTTTACGAGCAGTATGTTGCATATCACATTTCCCAGTCCTTAGCTCCTTCTTTACAGGATGTTTTTTGTCATTACGAACGATACGAATCACCAATAAGAATCGGAATAGTGATCTCATTTCCTTCCGAGTTTATCCAATATATGCTTATGTGGTCAGCAGTTGAATTGAACAAATCCAACACGCAAATTTCTCAAACGCGGCAAAGCGTACAACCTGCCAAGAAAAATAAAATCGGAGAGGATTGGAATTAAAGAAAATTTTAAAATCACATTCATAATCTTGGTATGTAATAATTTTAAGACTTTTTATGGACTTGGTGCGAAAAATGAACAGTCGTCCTCAGATCAATAAAGTGTCTGCCTTCTCCTTTATTTAGAGAATTTTAGTGAATTTATTGTTGAAATCATCCTTTTATTGATTGAATGAAAAATATTACGCTTTTAGATCCAAATTAAGAATATAATCACTACTTTTTCCGAAGCTTATACTTGTGAGTAGTTAGTTCTCTTTTAATGAAATTTAATGCAGTGAATGATAATCTTGTTGACGTTCATCTTTTATTTGATGAATGTCAATTGCCTATTGTATTGCTCCAGTGCGCGACGTAAATTCAACTACCAAACTACTTTTTATTTTATCACATTTCGATTCCAGAAAACCAATGATCCAAAAATGTCGCAATTGTATTAAAAATATAAAAGCTTAAAATTTAAATGTAAATTATTTTAAGCCTTGGAAACATTGTTACGGGAGTACTTATGCAGTAAAACCTCCATAAGTCGTCACTACTCAATACGCATTACTGTAACGATCATGTAAATTCTTAATTTTTCACTGCACTTAATGCTAATATAAATTAATGGAAGTGCTAAAAATACACAAATGATAAAAAAAAATTGCTTTCCCTCTTTTGAACTTAATTTGGACATTATTTAAGCCTTAACCCTCCAGGTGGTTTTGACGAGATATCTCGTCTATCAAAATCTTAACAATTTTGCTAATGACGAGGTATCTCGTCATCAGGAATGCCGATTGGATTGCCATTTTTCTATGATGACTAGATCAAGATCTGGTCAATTTTCTAATGACGAGAATCTTGTCCATCAAGATCTGGTCAGTTTTCTAATGACGAGGTACCTCGTCAAGAGGGGGTACCCTCAGGACGGTTAATACTTCTTTGCATACATATTGTATTGCCAAGCACTTGTCTAATTTGACTGGACGAACACCTGTTAGTACAATTAACTTTCTTCTAAATCTCTCTTTACTTTTGACTTTATTTCGTTTGCCATCAGACATAAGTCTTGCATGTTTAAAGGCCCTTTCACATTGACGAGTTATATGGGGTAGCATTTGAATTCGCGACGAGCAAACAAGGGTTTAATTACATTGCTGTCTATGAGAACTAGACGAAACTGAAAAAGTAGACGATTTATCGAGGTTTTACTGTTATATGTGGGACACAATGACCATAATTCAGTAAATAGAGATAAGTTTTAATTAAGAAGAATTTAATTTAAGCTAAAGATAGATTATTTACAAAAATCAGATAGGTTGACAGGGTTTGGGCAGTCTTATGCCCGAATAACTAAAGTTAGTGCACATCTTAGCGGCTATTTGCAGCACCGTCTTTTTCATTTAAATATCAATTCTGTTTTGTCCTCTTTCTTTGATTTGGCGGTAAGTTTCGTTATTACTGGGTGAGTCACGCTCAGGTGTCTCAGGCAGAACGACGCCCTTTCCTCTCGATAGCAAATGCATTCACTGGGTGATGAGGGATTTCTGCAATCCCACATAACAAAAAACGATACATATGAATGAAAATACAATCCATTACAATTGCATACTCCTATATTTTTACTAAAACAAACCAGTTTAACTTTTTCTCCAAATATGTTGTGAAGTATAAAAGATATTTATTGTAATATATACAATGTGATGGTTTTATATAGTTTCTTCATTTTTAGGGTAAACTTGTTTGAAAACAATACACGTGCCAAAAGTTCTATTGGTGCATCAGCACGACTTTCTCTTCACTTTTTAATCTATTATAATCTTTTGTTCTCGGAGATAATGTCAAATAAGGTGAACTTCTTGATAAGGTTAACAATATACCCACTTCGACTGGATTCTTTTCCTTATTTTAAGCTGATTTTGAATTGTTACAAAGTTTGAATCACACACAGTTGAAAGCTGATAATATGAATTACAGTTGAACTTTGATTATCCGAGCTCCGGTTAACTGAGTCTCCGTGTTATGCGAGCCGAATTTGATACCGAGTCTTTTGTGTAAAGTTTTTACCCTCCTGGTGGTTGTCTCGACGAGGTCTCGTAATTTGCAAAACTGACCAGATCTTGATCTCGTCATCATCAAAAATCGGCAGTATATTGATGACGTGATATCTCGTCATTAGCAAAATTGCTCTGATCTTGATGGACGAGACATCTCGTCCAAACCATTTGAAAGGTTAAATCGGAATTTACCAAAATGGGCTGGAATTTTTTTGGAGAGTGGGGCAATGGGGCCGTTGAGGAGCAAGAGTGGGAATTAGAGGTCACATGAAAATGTTAAGTTACACTTATCCTCTTGACCATACATACACTGAAAACAGTGATGCATTGTCACAAGAATTATATGCTGTAAAATACGAGCTGCAAGACGACAGATCGTAAAATGCGAGTATTAGCATGTATGTATTTGCGCGCACTTCCGACTTACACAGGTTCTTACATGTGCCGCGACAGGAATCTGTTCATTTTGTTTCAAATTCACTACAATACCATAAATAGGTGAGAAGACTAAAAAAAGACTGCTTCCGGAATCGTGAGACGAACAGTTATCAGTTTCGTGCACTGGAAGTGAAATACCCAACACTTTTAATCCTTATTCAGGGCCTCTACTGATTACATATAAAAGATACTATTCCAATAATAAGACTGCCGTTTTCAAGTGAGTATTTTTGTATTATATCGAAAATTCGGGGGTTTCTTAACTTGCTTTCTGAATAATTTTGGTTTCGCGCGAATTGTATGCGAGCAATTTTGTTAAAGTGTAAGTTCTTCATGGCAAGTTGAAATGCTTTATTTTCAGTCACTACCTTTATGAATCCAATTCGATATTTTTAGAGCTTTTTTGGTTGTCTCGCCGAGGTATCTCGTCATTAGCAAAACTGAACCAGATCTCGTCATTAGAAAAACTGACCTAATCTACATCTCGTCATCGTCAATAAACAGAATTATCTTCATTCGGAATTCAATCGGCATTCTTTGTGACGAGATATTTCGTCATTAGCAAAATTGGTCAGATCTTGATGGGCGAGATATCTCGTCGAAACCACATGGAGGGTTAAATATATATAAATAAGCCTTTCCACGAGAACGACCATTGGTGTCATTTGGACACCGGAGTGCGTTTGTCGCTTTCACCTTTTTCCCAGTTTTTGTTGGATTTTGACAATTTCTTGTGACTTTTAATCACTTTACTTGATAAGAACACGTTACAAATTTTTTGTGTAACGGAATTTGGAAAAGTTCTACAGCTGAATTTACCAAGAACACGCGCGCGCGTGTACCCGCTGTTGTCTTTTCGACACCAAGCATATTTTCCAGTCTAAGGCCCCGTTCACATGAAGCGTTTTCTAACGCGCGTTTTACGTCAAAACAAAACGCGGGTAGCCAAAGTATATAGAGGTCTACTGGAGTGTTCACATGCAGAAATCACCAGAACCCACGCGCTAGATAGCTTCGGCGCTTCAACAATCTCCGGTAGTTCTAGCGATTAGAAGGCGCATGGAGATACATAGGATTGTACTACACCATTCACATGAGACGCGTTTTGACGCACGTTAGGGCTCTTTTATTCCCCTAGTCCACGTTCCTAGCTTCGCGATGGTTAAAGATAGAGTGAAAATTTCAACGGATTTGAAATCTGCGGAAATTTTTACACATGATCGATACCTAAAATGTGATTTTCTTTAAATAAATAATTTTTCAACTGTAACTAATATTTTCGCGAAAATCACTTGACGAATGTATTCATTACGAACACAAAAAGAAGTATTCATCTCGTTTTTATATAAAATATATAACTTGATTGGAGTAATTTGTCTTAATCCACTGCTTTATATTTGTGGCCATTAATTAAAAATAGGATGAGAAAATTTAATCGTATTCGATTTATTGAAGAAATTAACCCTGCTTTCACACAAAACTTGTAGGAATGTAATAGTTTACTACTAAAGGGATAGTAGGTAATTTTATTTCTGAGATAACGTATACCGACAAACTGTCCGTTTTAGTTTTTATGTGTGTCAAACGTCTTTAAAATAAAGCTAAAATTAAATATCCAATTTAAAAGCTAAACTTTAAAGTTATTTTGTATTTGTTCTCAACGTGAAATGCTTAAGATAAGTTTCAATTTTCATTCATTTTTCACATCCTCGAACTCGATATCACTTTTGAAAGTGAACTTCTGATTTACTTAACTTAATTTACTGTGAGCTTATTTTTCATACAATTTATATTTTAATCTTGCAGTTAGTGTTATTACTACTTTAATAGAAATTTTTATATTATGTGTACTTGTAGACGCAAATTCTATTATCAATCTCCTGGTTTTCGATATGTACTGTTTTTTTGTTTTTCTTTGAGATTTTTTAGTTTTACATAATTTTCTCGTTTCATTGTGGGTTTTAATCAAATTTTAGTTGAAATATTTCCCAGTCGTTATTCCATTCGTGGTTCCATTTGTGCTACAAAACCCCTGAAAGAGGGTAGGTTGGAAGGTTAGTTTTCTTTTCGAATAGTCGGAACTCGGGGAAAAATGTGTTTAAAATTTAAAAAACTAATTATTGTTATATATGTGTTATTTGTACTGATACATTAAAATGTATACAGATAGGTTTTAAAAAATATAGACATTTATTTGAAGGAAAATTAAATACAAATTAGCTATAGATCGTAGGAAACACGATAAAACCTGCAAAAATAAGATAAAAGAGACAGGTTATCACCAGTGCCGGATTTTATTTACGTGTCATCTTTTTGATAGTACCTTGAAGACAATGCCATATAAACAGAAATTCCATTTCCAATTTCCTGGTTTTAGAAATGTAGTTTTTTGGGGGATGTATTTTTATTTTACACTTTTATCATTTTTATTTAATTATTTTTTTATTTATCAATTTTAAAATTTTAAGGAAATTACAAATCCCTCTTACTATTTTTTATTGGTGGGTGAATCATCGACACTGGAGAGTGAAGTTTATAGGGTTTTTTCTCTAGTCTTGACAGTAAGAAACGAATACTTCACGATTTTAGTGTGAATGAAAATGTTTAATAATGCTACAATTTGAACTACATAAAGCACTTTTTCTCTATGATCCGCTGGCTCATACCGGTTCCTAGGTCCAAAATAATCCCGTCATTCGAGATATTTTGAAAAACGTACGAAAAGCTAACGTGCAAAAATTGACAATCGAGGTTGATGGCGATGGCATTGCACCGGAACGCATCATATACTGTACGCTACGAAAGATTTAGCTGTTTAGGTTGTCACTTCTGGTCAGCAAGTCGATTATGCACCTGGAAAACTTTACGGTAAAATAAGGTCTTACTAATTTTGCAATGGACAGAATTACCAAAACTTTTCCCGAATCATAGTGAGAAATTTATCTTATAAGCAGGAAATTGTGAAATTAAGTGTAATTTCTACGCAACCAATGCACACACGAAAGATGTTCGGTATGTGGAATGAAGAGCGGAAACTGCCGAGGAAATTGCTTATAACTGCATCAAATGTAAATAAGGTATGTATGTAATACAAATTCGATATTATGCTTATATGTAATACAAATAAGTATAAACATTGTGTTGTCAAGAAAAATAACACATTTTCTTTTGTTTTCTAAATTTTGCTTCTTTGTGTATTCTACGAGTTTGACAATCGATTTTCATCGAGAGTCGAATTTATGTGGCATAAATAATCATAAACTTATGGAAATATTGTAAAATAAGCCTTAAGTTGGCTAAAATGAAAAATAGTAAGGGGATGTCATTTAGGTATTATCACTATTTTACGCAATTTATATGCTGTTGTCGAAAGACACCGATGAACGTTTTAGGGTGACGGGAATGCCGACCTTTCTAGTGTATATAACAATAACAAAAAATGTTACTGAATAAACCCATGGTGGAACCAAAGAAATGTAGACAGTATAATATCGAATATTTTACGTATGCTGGTCTGCCACAGGCGACTAAAAGGCGACTTTTGATACTATTTTTAACCTTGGCGACTAGTTGTATCTCTAAGCAAAATCGTCTAAAGGTCGTATTTTGAAAATTTTGGCGACTTTTTTTGAAAATTTACCAAAGGGCAACGAAGATTTGGTCCCTTTTTAATCTAACCGCAGACAAGTATTTCTCGAAATATGTGGTTGCTAGATTGTCTGAAACCCTCAGATGCAAAATATATTTTTTTTAATTTCAATTTCTTGGCGAGCTTCATGCTTGTTTCTCATATTGTCTGTCTTGTGTCTGGCGCAGCTTGGCCAAGTATGACCCAACTAAAGAAGTCCTCGCATAACAAGAAAGTGACCACAGAGCGGCAAACCAAACAAAACTGAACGAACTATCGTGTAGCAAAAAAGATAATTGAACGACAAACCAAACTAAATAAATCCTTGCATAATAAGAAGTGACCGTAGAGTGGCAAACCAAACTAAACAAGTCAGTGCATAACAAGAAAGTTCCTTAGAATGGCACACTAAGCCAACCTAATAAACCCACGTGCAGCGAAGTGATTGTCGAACGGTAAACCGAACCACAACCAAAGATAAAGTTCCCAAAGAATTCAGCCTCAGAAACGAAAGAGCATCGAAACTGTAACTCGAACTTAACCCCGAAATCCTAAAGCCACGTGACGCAGAAGAGGCCCATTTGGGTTAAATCTTTGGAGGAACAAAGAACCATCTGACGTCAGCTGTGTTTCAGCAGAGCCACACACCTGGCTCTAAGCTATGTTTGACTTGTAGAATTGCTGACAGAAAAATTCTGGTAAATCTCATAAAGCAACAAAAATAGGCAGAGAATATTTCAAGTACCAAGTCCCCAGAAATGATTAATAATGGCATACCATCATTCTCCTCTTCGGGATAAATAAAATGCGGTCTGATCGGTAATTGGACAACCTTGACCTACCCAAACTACTTGAAGAGGCCGTTCACAGGCTTATCTTTTGGGCACTGTGCACATTTCATGATTTCCTACAGTCTAGTTTTCTGGGACTGATACAACAAGCAGAATTGCTCGCATTACTCCGGTTGAATCAGGTTGATATAGATTGAAAGTGAGTAAAATAATTTAATTTCTCTCTTAACTTTTCATTAGACGCGGGGTCTTTGTGAGGCAGTCAACTTTCAAAACAAACTTTTGAATGGTCCGCTTGTTATAAAATTTTCAGACCAATTTTCCACTAAAATATTTAAAGATGAAGTTGGGTTTATTTATATTTACGCGAAAGTTATTACATAATATGTGGTTCAATTTTTGGAAAAATAACAAAAATTGATAGGCCCCATGGGCATTAACATTAACTTTCTATGTATTGTCATTATTTAAATTCACTTAATAGTTTCTATGCATGTAAATCAAATAATTCCATTTGGCAAGTGTCTTTCAATTGTGAAGTTGAAATAATTTTGAACCAAAATTGAAAACTGAAATGTTTGAAAGAAAGCATAATTTAACCAACGTTTTGTAAAAAGAACTAGGAAGTACGATGAATTTCTCATTTACACTTAGATGCATGCAACAGATTATAAGGACTGTCCAAAACACATTTTAAGGAAATCGAGAAAACTAATACGCAGGAACTTTTCTAAAATCAGAAAAATGTCAAAAATCTCAATCGAAGAAAAACACGATTTTGCAGACCTACTATATTTATCTACTGTATGTTTTATGTTGTTGTCAATGTAACAGTCAAAAATGGTCGCAATTGAAAAAATTATTTTTACTGCCTGTAGTTGATACCAATTAATTTTTAATCGATTTTGGTGATTTGGAAGTTCACTGTCCCCTTAACAAATGAGATCGCGATGCATTTATGAGGTTCTTGACGTTTCCTTTCCTAGTTACACACGCATTAATTAATCTTTTTTAAACAAAAAAGACTTAGTATATTTTCGAACTTAATAGTACAAATAATGGACCAGTGTAACCTACGAAGGTTTTGGATAATCCCAGGGCTACCATAGGTTGCTAAAATGAGACATTTTGTTACTATTAGCATTAATTTGCTACTTTGGCGACTAAGGGTATCTTTTAAAGCAAAAACGTCTCAAAAGCCCCTATTTTCAAAATTTTGGCGACTTTTTTTGAAAATTCACCGAAGGGCAACGAAATTTTAATCCTTTTTTGCTAAGAGCAGACAGAAATTATCCAAAGGATGTCAATTTCCAAGCTTTGGCAACCGTAAAAAAACGGAGTCTGATTGCTCAATGGTAATAAAATCTTATCAAGAAAATATTTAGTTTTTAATTTTAAAATTTGAATTTCTTGGCGAGATCGTGCCGCGGTAGCCCGGTTGGAAGAGCAACGGATTTGCAATCGGAAGGTTGCGAGTTCGAATCCAAACAAAGACCGTCGTGTACACGGGGGCCGGTGCACGTTAAATCTGTCGTGACCTCAAATGTCCTCACGTTGTCGTGGTGTGGAAGTTCGGAGACTTGGGTGCCAGCTCAGGTGTTCTCGTCATCTGACCGTGGTTCAAAATTACATGGTGTTGTCCTAGGAGCTTTTCCTTCGGAATTGATCTCGGACCGTCACCAATAGCCCGTTGTGTTGCTCCAGTGTGACACCATTACCATTCTTGACGAGATCTTCCAACGTCTGTTTCATACTTCCTTACCGGTAGGTATTCTAATTAACGTCGCACTGGAGCAACACAACGGGTTATTGGCGACGGTCCGGGATCAATCCCGAAGGGAAAGAACCGAGGACATCACGTAGTTTTGAACCACGGTCGGATGACGAGGTCACACCTGAGCTGGCACCCCACTCTTCAAACTTCCACACCACGCCAACGTGAGGACATTTGAAACCCCGACACATTTAACGTGCACCAGGCCCCTTTGTAAACAACGGTCTTTGGATGGATTCGAACTCGCAACCCTCCGGTTGCTAATCCGTTACTCTTCCAACTGGGCTACAGCGGCCCTTGCGTTTTAGTCGATTCGTTTTGTATTTGAGTATCTAAAATTGGTACAAAAGCAGGATTTAAGAGACTTTTTTGCTACCATTTTTAAAAAGTGATGCTGCTATTTAATAACTGCTTTGTCTGTGGAAGCCCTGTAATCTGAAGAACAAAACAATAAAAATATCGATTTTGAGATTTTTTGGTTTTTAATTAAGTAGTTTTCAAGCTTCAAAATGATGTATTACATTTTTCTTTGTACAGTCGCGGAAAAACGAACCATCCCTCTTCATTCGAGCAATTTTAACAGTAGAGAAAATTCAAAGATGGCGTTCGACAGCAACTAACGCCTATAAATTCAAATGCATAAAATGTGCATAAGGGGCCGTCTTCATATTAAATTGAGCACCAACTTCGTAATTTCCAATGGAAACCTCCATTTTGACCCACAGTTTCGAATTTATATCGAAACTTCATGTGCCAATTCAAATGGATTGGTATTTGAAATGGAGCAATTCAAATACCAATGGGAACATTGAATGATATCTTTGAATTTGCTCCACTATGAATAGTGCTCGAAATAGACTGGATTCATTGTTTTTCGGCGAATGTAACTGCTAGGGAAGTATTTTTAAAAGAATGATATAAACATTCCCGTCTTGAGCCGTTTGACTGCTCTTTTATATGCTGATTTCTCAAAAGCGACTTTTTTGCCACATAAATGTATTTTCAAAAAACAATCAACTTACGGGTTGTAAGCGGCGCAGGTTCGGTTGGGTTTTATGGCCATATTTGGCCATAAAACCCAACCAACTAGAATCTAATAAAAAAAGACTCACATTATTTTTTAGTATATATTTTATTCGATAGCTGTAGATATTTCAACCAGCCCTTTGCTAACACTTTTTTCCGCTGATATCATTAAAATATGCGATAGTGCCAATAACCCAACAGAGTTTATTTTCTTTTATTGCGTAGATATTTATATACCCATAAAAGCGTGCCGCGATAACCCTAGTAGCAGATAGGCAAACGAAGGGTTACGAGTTCGAAACTCGATCCAGACAAAGACCGTCGTGTACGTGGGGGCTGTTGCGCGTTAAATCTGCGTGGCCTCAAACGTCCTTCCGTTTGCATGGTGTTTAATTTTGTAGAGTTGGGTGCCAGCTCAGGTGTTCACCCCATCAACTGACCGTGATTCAAAATGGCGATGTGCTTTCGATCCCTTCGTGATTGATCGAGGACCGTCGCGAATAGCCCGTTGTGTCGCTCCAGTGCGACGAATTAATGCATTTGCCTATCATATTTTATAACCTTTTAAGACGTTTACGTCTTGAACATTTATTGAGTGTGTTCCCGTTCATTGTGCATTGCATGCATTGGGTTGATGCAAAAGTTCGTCCCGTTTTTGGCGCTAGACGGCATTGAAACCGAAGTGTCATCTACTTCACACGTGTAAAGTTTTGAAGTTGTTTGAAAGAAGGAATTTCAGCGAGTCCGTGGGGAGAAAATTGCGTTATTGGGTTGTTTTTTAAATTTTGTTAAGCATTAAAAACGGAAGAAAATATGGAGCACTTTCGACATATGCTTTTTTATTTCCGAAAAGGCACGAATGCTTCGCAGACGCAAAAGAAGATATGTATTGTGCATGGTGAGAGGTGCCGCGTTGACGAATGCACGTGCCGTAAGTGGCTCAGAAAGTTTCGTCACCTGGTTCAGTTCTTTAGCCAGAAACCTCAGAACTTCTATGAGCGCGGGATTATGCAGCTACCGTAGAGATGAAGAAAGGTCATCGAACAGAACGGCACATACTATACTGATTAAATGTAACTTTTAGTAAATAAATTTTTCTTCAGTTTTGGTCATAAAAACGGGACGAACTTTTTCATCAACTCAATAGTTTGTATTATTATTATTATTTTGTTCTGTCATTTGAACAAATTTTGTAATCCTTATCTTCCCTCAGTATATTTCTGCATAGCTTATCTTATATTCTTTATGTACTCTTTTTGTTGTTAAATGTTTTATATGTATATTGCCTCAGTCCTTCCTAAACCCTAAAACTCCTCCGTAAGCGGGAGTATATAGCTGAAAACCGGCAAAGGTGAAACAGTGTCCGCCTACAGCGTCCAATCCAATCCAAATCATAGAAGTCGCTATTCCCAAAAGAATGGATTACTTAACGTTGTCTTGCGTTTGGAGTAACTTGGTCAAATTTGGCCCTAGCGTTATAAAACCCAACCAATCAATGCTATAGAAGGGCGCCTTTGAATTTGTTCTACTCTAGGAACGATGCACGGATAAAGAGGGGTGCTTTTATTTTTTCAGCAACTTTGTATCCAGACATATAATCCATCACACCGTATCTCACCCCCGCTACAAAAGTGCCGTAACTCAAAAAAAGTCAATTTTAATTTTTTTAAATATGACAATGAAGGTATGTTCGGCAATGAGCAATGCCTAAAGCAGGTGTAGTTACCTCAACCTATATTCCCTTTGGCTCTCTTAATGTGTACGTATACACTAGAAGATTTTTAATTTTGACTTTAAAAATCCAATTTTTTTACAATAGGTCATTGGTTTGTGCTTAAACTCATTTCAGTGTGGAAAATTCAGATTAAGTAGATAATAAGATTCAGTAGATAATAAATCATTAATTACCTATTTTAGATATAATTAGCTAATTAGCATATTTTTTAACAGTGATATCTCATTCTAATTGGTTCAGAAAGACAATTCCTGTTGGAAATTATTCCTAATAATATTCTTCATGTTTTGACCCTCCACCAAGTTGCTGGAAAGAATATGGCTTTTTCGACAATCTTTGACAAGGAAGTCTAAAAATATCAAGATTTTCCAACAATTTCAACATTTAAAATCTCATTTCATAATAGCTTTGACTGAGGGTCAAAACATCCACCGTATTATATAGATTATAATGACACAAAAATAATTATAATAGATCAATTCATTTTCGAGTTATTGTTTGAACAAAGCATCACATTGCAAAAACCGTTCTTCAGAAAATTGAGTTAAAAATTTTGGAAACATTTTATATGGTGACAGTACTTAACGAAAACCCTTGTAACTAGAAAACTATTTCGAATATTTACAAGATCTTGGTATCGTTTGAAAGCTAAGGAGTTGAGAAATAGTTTGAATTAATAAAAAAATTGATATTATGGTCGATTTTCGTGATTTCTAATGTATACATACACCTTAATATCAAGAGGTTTATATTTTTATTTATAAGAACTGACTTTCAATCTACAGGAAAGAACGGGAATGTTTTACTGAGGAATAAACCTCTTATCTCAGCTAGTACAAGACTTAAATGGACACGGTTGGTTGGTTTGGAGGGTTTTATGGCGCAAAGGCCATATTTGGACATGCTACGCCAGACACAAGACATACGATATCAAATAATAGACACACACAATGAAAGTTTACTGACACAGTAGAGAGAAATACACACAGGGAGGAATGCACCTGACAGGAATCGAACCTGCGCCGCCAACAACTCGAAAGTTGCTAGCGCAGTGGCCATACCCACTGAGCCACGACGGCCGCTTAAATGGACACGGCGAGTAGCGAGGTAAAGAGTGGAAGAGCAACGAATTAGCAACCGGAGTGTTTCGAGTTCGGAACTCGGTCCAACCAAAGACCGTCGTGTACGCGGAAGGTGGTGCACACGGAATCTGTCGTGGCCTCAAATGTCCTCACGTTGGCGTAGTGTGGAAGTTTGGAGAGTGGGGAGCCAGCTCAGGTGTTGACCTCGTCATCTGACAGTAAGTCAAAATTACGTCGTGTTGTCCTCTAATCTTTCTCTTCGTAATTCCCCCGGACCGTCGCCAATAGCCCGTTGTGTTGCTCTAGTGCGACGTCGATTAATTACCACTATATCTGACCAATTTTGCTAATGGCAGATCTCGCCAGCAAGATATTGCTGATTTTTCTATGACGAGATCAAGATCTGGTCCGTTTTCTTCTCATGACGAGATATCTCGTCCATCCAGATCTGGTCAGTTTTGATAATGACGAGATACCTCGTCGAGGAGGATTGAAAGAAATTTGCATAAAAGAGGAAATTTTTTAGTTCAAAATTTAGATCTAGGGACTTGACAGGCACAATAATCAGAAAGTGCAAAACTTAAATGCACCTGTCAGGTCTGTCAAGTGGTCACCTCCATTTACTGACCGTGATTGCTTAGGTTTGAGTGAACGATTTCAAGTCGGGGACGTTATCCCCCATACCAGTAGTTCCCAACTGGTGGTACGCGAGAGCATTTGGGGTGGTACCCAGAAGGGTTGAATAATAATACAAACCAAACGTACTGGGTTAAAACTTAATGAATGTCTCATAGAACTAATCAGTGACAGTTCAACGAAAGACTCTTTCAAGGAGAAAAGTCTTGTTTCTTTCTGGATGTCTACAAGAAATGAGTATCCTGCTCTCTTTAGCCAAGCACTAAAATTTTTAACTCCATTTGTAACAATGTATTTATGTGAACGTGGGTTTTCAGAGCTAGTATATGTGAAAAACAAGTGAAGGTATAGACTGCGTGGAAAACGAGTTAAGATTAGACAAGCACTATTGAACCTGACATAGAAGCTCTAATAAGAAATAAGCAAGAGCAAGTTTCTCATTAAGCCTCCTGATAAAGAGATTTTAATGTTGGGAAATTGTATTTGCCATTTGTTAATAACAACGGCTTTTTCTAGTTTTATGGATTTATTTTCAGTATTTTGTTTTATTTGTACTTAATACATTTTGTAAAGTTATTCATGTGTATAGAATTTATTCCACCCCCAAAAAGTTATAACATAACCAGTGGTTCGCCACGACCGTACAAAATTCTCAGGTGGTACTCAAGTATAAGAAGATTGGGAATCACTGCCCTATACTGTTTGACTTGCTTTAGGAGCATTGAGGTAGGTAGGTATTTTAATTAACGTCGCATTGGGAGCAACACAACGGAGTATTGGCGACGGTCCGGTATCGAACCCGAAGGGAAAGATCCAAAGACAACGCCTCGTGATTTAGAACCACGGTCAGATGATGAGGCTACACCTGAGCTGGCTCCCCACTCTCCAAATTTCCACACCACGTCAACGTGAGGACATTTGAGGCCACGAAAGATTTAACGTGCACCAGCCCCTTTGTACACGACGGTCTTTGGTTGGATTCGAACTCGAAACCCTGAGGTTGCTAATACGCTACTCTTCCAACCGGGTCCCCTTCTAAGAAGGTGGAAATAGGAATTAGTATATTTAAAAAGTTCCGTCTTAATACACACTCTTTTTAGTAAACTTAGAACATGCATATGAATTTTAAATATGATTTCAAAATGAGGGTGAGGTCTCCGTGGCTCAGTGAGTTTGCCCACTGCATTAGCAACCTGCGAGTAGTAGGCAACGCAGGTTGGATTCCCTGTCAAGTAGTTCTCCCTTCCGTGTCAGTAATCCTTTCCTTGTGTGTCTATTTACATGACGTTGTTTGGAGTATCTTGGCAAATATGGGCCTTGCGCCATAAAACCCAACCCACCAAGATGAGGGTAGCCTTCTAGATTGAATTTACAGAAGTTTTAACTTATTCTTCAATGGCTCTGGTGCTGAAAGCATATGTTCTGAAAAAGTAACAGAAATTAAAATAGAGTAAGTTTAAGTTATACTGGTAAGAATATGCGGTGAATTAAATCTTTTGTTATCAAATCTTTTAAAAATATTTCTTGAACAATAGGGACTCACTCATTATGCCATACTCAAAATTCATATCGAAAAGTACAGCAGCCGGAAAGGTATAAACATTATCAGTTTTGACAAAATACTTTGATGAACAACAGTAACGTTATTTTTTCCTCACTCTTATATTTACCCTATCTATATACAGTGAAACTTCGATTAACCGTCAGGGTCGGGACGGTTAATCGAATAGACGGATAACAGAAAAACCTTAAACAACAACCCACCCTATTCATTGCATATGAACGAATTATAAAAAATGCACGTTTTCGAACTAAAAATACACTGTACATGTACTTTACGTAAGAGTAGTATCTTTCCTTGCGTTTGCGTCTTGCCCCTCAAACCACACTCAATGCATTTTGATAACATTGTTTCTGCTTCTGTACGGCTTAACGTAGTTTTTTCATTCAAAATAAACACTCGTCTTCGTCAATTTCTTCTTCGGTGTCCATCACACTGGGAACAATTTCATCGTCGTTCAAAATGTCAAAGCCTCCGTCCAATTTGTCACATCCCAACCACTGTTACTTCTGCTGTCGTTGTGACTTCAGCATTCAGCGCGTTTAATGTCATTCACTGTGGTTCTTCCAACGCCGTAAATGAAGAGCAATACTGGTGGAAGTCTCACCTTTTTTCAAACGTTTAATCTCAATTTTCTGGTTGAGATCGAACACGACTCGTTTACGCTTTTCAGCCATTTTTTAGCTATTGCACAAAACGAAAAAGAAAAGAAACCCTAACAACAAAACTTACTGGTATGAATGTTCCTATCGTATGCCGAAACAATGAAGCCACTACGCAACAAATAACGTACAGTACCGAGCACAACAGCTTCTCAGCCATAACTGAAATTGACCACGTGTTCGATAGTTAGGCGAGTCAAGAACGTGACTCATCAATAGAACAATAGCGCGCCAGTTCGGTGCCTCCGCCGCTCAGCAGTAAAGCGAGGATGATTTTTCATGGCAATCTGGTTACTATACATAGAGTACAGTGTGTATGTATGTGCATACTAATAACTTTTAATAAAACGGAATGACGGTTAACAGAAACTGAAGGTTAATCGATGTTTTACTGTATGTGAAGCAGAGTTGGCATCTGTCTGTTCTCTATGCAAATCAACATCGTTTGACCAATCCACACCAAACTTCGTACACTTATTCTTTAGAACCCTGTGGGTAACGTAGACCACATATTAATCCCCGTTCTATTTGCCTTGAGTGAGCAGAGGGGACTAAAAACAATTCGATATCCCCATAGGAATAATATTGAGTATTTTTACGATCACTGTCAGACCAATTCACACCAAATTTAGTACATGCATTCTTTAGAAATGTGCGGGAAACATAGGCAATATATTAACCCCATTCGATATTTCCTGGATCTGCAGAGGGGCTAAAAACAATTCGAAATCCAAGTAGGAATAAAGTTGAGTATCCTAGCTATCACAGTTTGATCAATTCTCACCAAATTTCGTACACTCATTCTTTAGACTATTGCAAGTAACGCAGGCTTTAACTCCCGATCTATTTGTCCTGGGTCTGTAGAGGGGTCTAAAAACAATTTGAAATCCCCATAGGAATAACATTGAGTAATTTTACGATGAATTACAAACAATTCAACCCGAGCAACTCAGGGTAATTCAGCTAGTTCATTTATAATGCCAAGAATGGAAGTTAGTTTTCATTGATAATTTTTAATTTCAGTTATTCAATTTTGAATTTATTCAATCCTTTTAAATCACCAATCACGAATTTTTACTGATTTTTAAGTTTCTTTATACGCCTATATTTTTGGATCTTGGTAAAAATAGTGCCGATGTCCAATTTCGCTGATTTTGAGTTATGTTCACAAATCACTTGACTCTATGAAAGTTATTTTCGAAAAAAGTGTCAATGTCTTCCTGTTAATGTATTATGAAAGAATCAAAACATTGCAAGTATTTTTTGTTCGCTGTATTGAAAATTTTAAAATTATATTGCCTATTGTTAAAGCTTGCAGAATGGACATTGGCCCTTTTTCTTCAAAGGTACAGATTTATCCCATTTATCTAGTTTTTATTGATAATTTTAATTTCAGTTGCGAACTGATTCAATCATTTTAAATAAGAAACCTCTAAATTTTTCTCATTTTTATGCCTATATATAGTTTTTCTATGCCTTACGACTTATATATATGCCTATATCTATCTTATTCATTTTTATTAAATTAAGACTGGAAGTTAGTTATTATTGACAATCTTAATTTCGCTTATTTGATTTCGCACTTATTCAATCATTTTAAATCGCGAATCTCTAAATTTTACCGATTTTTATGTACTTTTATACGCCTATATTTATCTTATTCATTTATTAAGTCAAGACCGGAAGCCCGTTTTTATTGACAATGTTAAATTCTATTCCGAACTTATAAAATCCTTTTATATCACGAATTTCTAAATTTTACCCACTTTTACGTTAAAAGTGGTTTTTCTTATTTATTAGGACATATGCTCACAAAAAAAATAATTTTTAAATCTTTCATATGCCGAAACAAATTAGTCTCTTGACACAACACACTCCACTCTCTGTGAACTTACAGAAGGTTTGGTCCTTGATTGTCCTCTTTTAAAAATGTCGACTTAGAGCAGAAACTGCTTAACTTACATTTTTTTAGAGACCCTGAATGCTTATTTTCATAATGATGAAATAAATATATTGTTATCTTGTAATCTATTTAAAAACCTAACTCTGCATAATGCTTACAATTTTTAATTTTTTTACCTGAAATCTAATAGTTAAATATCTAATAGCGTCTTTAAACAGCTGTACTAACAAATTTGATTTGTCAGTTAATGAGTTTCTGCTCTAAGCAGACGATATTTTCAATTATCTATATATATATAAAGCAGAGTTGACATCTGTCTGTCTGTTCTCTATATAAATCTACACCGTTTGACTAATCAACACCAAATTCGGTACACTTATACTTTAGAACCCTGCGAGTAACGTAGGCTACATATTAACTCCCGTTCTATTTGTCCTAGGTGTGCAGAGGGGCTAAAAACTATTCGAAATCCCCATAGGAATAACATTGAGTATAAAACGATTGCGGTACGCAACTCAATTTGTTTACGAGTATTGATGAAAAATATTTCCAATAAAATTGTTTTACCAGTATTGTTCGAAAAACAATTTTTCCAAACAAATTAAATTGTAACAATTTATATTTGAACTGATTTTTTATTTATTTCCATAGTACGAATAATTTATGAATATTTTATTGATGATAAAAAGGATATTTAATTTTACATAACTTACATTTTGTAATGGAACAAGAAAAGCCTAAACGAAAAACTCATTGATCAGAGAAGCGTAATCTGGCAACGCCAGAATTGGTGTTTTATTTTATAAATTTGATTTAGAATTCCGTGGTTTGTTTATTTGAGTTAAGACAGTGAAGTGTGAGTCGTATTTAAGCATTTCGAAGGTGTAATAAATTTGTGTTCTTTTTGTAAATAAATCATTATTGTCTTTATCAATATTGTTCAAACGTCCTTTTTCGAATTGCTCTATATCAGAATATACTCAGGAAGTCGAAATTCGACACCCTTGCTCATATCCTTCGTTTTTCAGAATTCTGCATTTCTTTCAATGATTGGAATTACGTTTCTGTTTGTATTTATGTGTTCCAGTATTTTACATATTGCAGATGTATTATTTAGGAGTTAAATTTTAATTATTTATTTTCTGCAAAATATCACTAGACTGGGTAATTTCTTGGCTGAATACGTAATGGTTTGTAGAATTCCGTTTCATAAAATAAATAAAGTATACAAAACAACATTTTTAAGTAATGTGTGTAACTTCTATTTTTAAAATGACCGGTAAAGTTAAAATAAAATTATTTTAAAATAAGATAGGTTACGTTAAATTAAAACGGGTAGCCATACGTTGTAGTTCAAAGATATTTTAAATAGACTTCTGGAAGTAGTCACCTTAGAAAAAACTTTTGTAGTTTGTATTACAGCAGAAGTGCGATTAATATGAAATGGATTATATGGATGGATATATCACTTACCTATTTGCGCCCGAAGTAAATTGTAGAAGCTATTAAAAAGTTAAAACGTTAAAAAATTATTTTCCGTACACTTAAATGGTTTGCATTTTTCTATGAAAGAAAAGTGATTCGTCTAATCACTTTTCAATCAACATTTAACCAATTCAACTCGAGCAACGCCGGGTAATTCTAGTATTTTTATAAAATATACCAAAAATCACGAATCTTCAAAGAAATGCCTGAATTTTAGTTTCCGTGAGAAAAACAGACCCTATGTTTTCACACGAAATAACGTCTGGAAATATCGAATATATATAAAAAAGCAGATAGATCCGCATTTAATACGCAGCATTCAACGCGTCTTGATCATAAATTCACGGAATATCGAAGTTAGAATGAATTGTTCGTTAAAAAAAAAGTCCGATTCCGGAATCGTTTGCTTAGAGCTGCCACGCTAATGTGTCTGAAGGGGTTGCGTTGATAGCATATTTATCCCAATTGCAATAATTACGTGGTGTTGTCCTCGGATCTTTCCCTTTGAGATTGATCCTGGACCGTCACCAATAGCCCGTTGCGTTGCTCCAGTGTGACGTTAATTGAAATACCCCCCCTAAATACCCCCCCCCCCAATTGCAATAACCTATAAATAAGACAAACTAGTTGTGAGAAGGACCACACAGACGAGCGTCCGTTATCGCCGGCTGCATTTAAAATATAGTGACGTAGTTGTTCATCTGCTGGGAAACCAGGTTAGTGAATCAAAATCTTAAAGCTGGTACATTTATAACGTTTATTTCAAAGAGAAATATTCAAATCATAATTGAAATGTTAAATGTTCTTTTTATATTTAATTAAACCCTTGTTTTTGACTATGCAAATGCGAGAAAAGGTTACACGTTGAAATAATGGGATGTTAATCGTTTAACAAGATTTATGGCGTAAATTTAAATGACTAATATTTTACGTAAAATAATATTTATTGCGAGTGAAATAATGAAAGCAATTTTTGCAGGTGAATAATGAAAAATTGTTCGTTTAAAAACAAAACTTGTATTGTCATTTTAATATATACTATAACAATCCTTTTTTTGCTTGAATTTAATATTTATTATCAAAGCAATCATAAATAAGCGACATTTAATTTTAAAAAATTCATGTTAAAATGGGGTATGGGGGAAATTGAGAAACCAGGTAAGTGAAACAAAATCTTAAAGATGGTAAAAAAAATATAATTTTCTCGTTTAAATTTTTGAGAAGTATTTGAATTTTATTAAATTTTTTAAAAAATATATTTAATTTAATCCTTGTGGGGGTTTGAATATGCCAATGTGAGAAATGTTTGCACGTGAAATAATGAATTAACCGTTTGAAAGGAAGATTTATAAGTGCAAACTAAAATGGCAATAGTAACATTTTTAAGTTAAATTAATATTTATTTCAGGTGAACTAATGAAATATTTAAAAATTTTTGCAGGTGAAATAATGAAAAACTGTTCGTTTAAAAACAAGATTCATAGATACATATTTCATTTTAAAATATACTATAACAATCTTATTTTGCTTGAAATTTATATTTGTTATCAAAACAATCATAAACAAATGAGTCAATTTTAAAAAATTCATGCTAAAAATCGATATTTAAAGTAGTAGAGTTTGCAACTCGTGTGATTCATAAACAGTTTTATCTTTTACGAAAAACACGAACTTCCTGCAATTTATTCGTACACCTTTATTCCTCCCAAATTGTTTCCTTACCAGTTACGTAGTACCTGCTTATAGAGGTTGTACATTCACACTTTTTCTTTTCCTTTTTCGTTAAAAGGACTTCCAGTTGGTACGGCTTGGTATACCTAGCATCATATACCTATGGTAGGCCAGCTCCATATGTAGTTTGCTTATGTAATTTAATTACATTCTTCCAATGTGCTTTATGATTAAAATTCTTTAAATGCTTTCTAATATTAAAACTGCTACTTTTTATAACCTTTGAATATTATAATTCCTTTGTAAGGTTTGTAATTCATAAGCAGTTTTATCTGTATGAATAACACGAACTTCCTGCAATTTATTCTTACACCTTTATTTCTCCCAAATGAGAAAATCCTGCATTCTAAGAAATGTTAAAAAATTCATCAACTCGATTTGAAAAGTTCTTGTGGACACCACGTTCGACTATTCATACTAATTATACATTAATATACCCAATTACACAAATAGTTTCCGAATTAAATAATAATAAATTTGTGATTTCCATCGTCATTTGTTACTATAATGTAGAAATGCACGGGCAGGGGAAATCATTGCATCGGGCGTTTTATAGCCTTGTATAAAGATTTCTACAAAATATTTTTGTTTCACTTTGTAAGTATGCTACACAGCAATATTTTGGACAGCAAATGCCTAAAATTTAGTTCCCATAGGGTAAACGGACCCCATGTTGGCCCACGTAATAACACGCACTCAGTTTCGTAAAATTCCATTATAGGGCTGAGGAATCCGCATTTAACAAGCAGCATTCAACGTATCTTGATCCATAAATTTACGGAATTTCGCAGTTAGTGAGAATTCGTCAAAAAAATGGCAAATTCCGGAATCGTTTGCTTAGAGCTGCGACGCTGATGCAACTGAAGGGGGCACTTGAGACCATACATTCTATGGGGAAAAGTGTTTGTTTCGTTGTGTTCTATCACCCCTGAAGTTTGTCCCATGACCGTAGAATCACCCTGTATATAAACAAAATACAAATGAACAAATGACTCTTCTGCTAGCTTTTTATTGGCGAGATTTTCTCTAGTTTTGACAGGAATAAAATGAAAGATAAAATAATTTGGAGTCTTCGTATTGTTAATCGATTGATTGATTTTTTATGGCTCAATGGATAAATTTGTCCAAGCTGTGCCAAACTATCAGTAATTAAGAAAAGAAAACCAGAATATATCCGTAAATTTGAAAATGTTCTTGCAAATCGAAACGTTTAAACGCTCACTGGGTCCCCACTGCAATTAATAAAGTCCCACATCTGAACCATCTCAAGTATGTTTTCCCAAACAGTTATGAGGTGCCAAGGACAAAATAAATTCGCAAACGAAAGTAATATTTTTTTAGATTTTATTGTCATTTTTAAGTCAACAAAATAGTCATTTAAGTCAACAAAACGACGGTCCGTGATCCATCCCGAAGAGAAAGATCCGACGACAACACCAAGTAAATTTGAATCACGTTATGCAGAACTTGCCCTTTAAAAGATTATAAACACTTAAAAACGCATGCCGGGATTACCACTTGGAAAGTAAAATTAGTTTGTCAGAAAAACAGGTTAATATTATATAATCTATCTAAACACGTTTAAAACATGAAAAATACAAGTCAAAAAAATCACTTTCGCTTTTCAACACATTAGTTTTATGGTGGGATGCTTGTGTCTGAGATGTCTTTAAAATCGTAATAGCTGACTTAATGAGATCCCTTTTTAACTTATAGAGAAAGCATGACACCCGATCCGAATCTCCCTTTCACAGTGAAATATGTTCACACATTTGAAATTTGGCTTTCCATTTTGTAAAATTTAGTTTTAAAATAAAGTTGAAAGCATTGCAAATCCTAAGAACGAGTAGAGGCGACACCACCAGAAAGCTGGACAATAAAATCTTGATCAGTATTATTTAAAAAAAATTAATTTGTTTAAAATTAAAAATTCATCACCAAGTCATTACCTAACATTTATAAAATTTCACAATTATTACGCTAATTTCCTCGCAAATTAATCAAACGTCGGGGCTTGGTTCAGTCGAGAACAGTTCAGGGAGCAGTTAGCGAGATCAGCTCTGAGAACGGAGAACAGGGTCGGAACAGTTTGAGAGCAGGAAACGATTCCCAGACAGGAAGTAGTCTCAGAGCTGGGAGTTTTTTTATGGACAGAGAATGGGTGAATGAATCAACAGGAAACAGTGAATCAAGAACTGTAGGATGAACAGCTGTGTTTCGGATTTAACATAATTTAGAAAATACGAAAATTTTTAAAGAATTTAGAAAATTCGAGAAAAGATAAACTTTCTTTGCAAAATTCCCATTTCCACCCGTAATATTAAAATTCAGACGGAAAACACACAGATGAAAAAAACATTTGAAAATAAATTCAGGGCAAATATTGCAGATCCACAATATGTTATTTTATTAATTTGGCATTATTACATTTGTTACGAATTTTTACTTGGTTTCGTGAAACAGAAATTTAATGAGAAGGATGAGGCCTTTTTTGATTTGCCAATGAGATTATATCTGGCTGAATTTCGGATAGTTGCAACTGAATATCTTGCTCTGCATTGAGACGTGATCTGTATTTTGTTTTAGTAGGGCGGCGGTATGCAGAGAATCCTGTTTCGCATAAATAAGTGGTTTCGAAGGGCAGGAGAATAAGTTTCGCTTTATCTGATAGGATTTTAAATTTATCTTTTAGCGTACACCAAAAATCTGAGATTGATTTCTCAGTTTCAAATTTTGATCTTATTGCTGTAACTAATATAAAATCAAGCAAGCATTCATGTTCCTGTGATGTCAGAGAGGATGGTTTTTTGGATATAGAATATGGTGTTACAACCCAAATGTTTTCTTTTGTTTTCATGCAATCCTTTTGGAAAATAAGAGTTCAAAGTATCAATCAAACGCGATATGAACTTCAAACTCGTTTAAGATATCCGCAGAAAAACTAATAAAACTGAAGTTCAAATAAACAATAAAAATTTTGTTTATTTCTCTTACTTTCTCGATTATAGAATGTTTGCTTTAGTCTGCAGTCATGACTATATTTTTTAAATTTAATACGGTTCATTTTTTAAAAAAATAAAAGAACTAAATATCTTAATATATTTGGGGTGCTGTGTCCCCTTAAACATCGAATAAAACCAAAACGAGTACATACCTCTTAGATGTTGATACTTCCACGTCTATTCCAATTGGCTTGGCAAAAGTTTTGATGTTTTTTAAGGACCCCGTTTCCAGCCAGCGATCTATTGAAAGAAAATCGACGTTATTCCCCGTATCACTAATTTAGTATTTGAAGAAACCTCCACAAGACAGATATTTTGTCATCAAAACGAAAAATCTGAGAAGCTACATAAAATTGATTTTTAAAAATAATAAATAACATATAATGAACTTTATAATGTGTCGGTTCTCAACTTAATTTTGACTAAAATGCAACTGATTTGAGGAGTAAACCACCAGTTTTATATGCAATAAAAAATTTTCCGATAATTCTGGAAAGGTGTCGAAGCTTCTAATTGTTTCAGCAAACGCGGAGGCAGTGAGTCCAGCCTCTCTCTGGCCCCGTGTTGTCTGGTTCCGTGTTGTCTGGTTCTGTGTTGTCTGGTTCTGTGTTGTCTGGTTCTGTGTTGTCTTTTGACGTAAATTTGTTTTGTCGACTGGCAGACGAGAAACTGACACATTGAATGCCGACTACCTTTTTATATAGTCAATGTTTCACTTGATCGTGGTAAATTATTTATACTCGATTTTTTTTCTTACACACCGAGAGCGCAAAAGGTCATAATCAAATATTTTTGTCCCATTTTTTTCGTAAAAGATATTTTTAATTTTAAACTTTAAAATCTGTTTAATAAAAATATTTTTAATTTTAAACATGTCCTACCTTTTCGCGGAGCACTGGGTATTATTGTTTTGCGGAGCACAGTTTGAGAAACGCTGCTCTAGATGATCCACACCGGTTGTATCGGATGACCGTCAAGGAAAACCCCTTTTTGTTCTTCACGCTCCTTAGATTTTACTGTTCATCATATTTTAATTGCATGTCCTGCTTTTAATCATCATAGTAAAAAAATTTTAAAGTATACTTTTAAACTTACAAGATTTGATTGGGGAAAATCCCCATCCAAACCCTTTTGCATTTTTACGTTCAATTGGTTTTTCACATCTCATCTAATTTTTTTTTGCAAATTCAAAATGACTCATCAATATATTTGATCAAATTCTTTTAAATTTCCAACTATTAAATTTTATGCATATGTAAATTAAATCATCAGTTGTGCTGCAATCAATGGTCTTGTTTTTATCATCGAACTCTTTATATATTTTTATTCTCATCTACACATTTTATTTTTAACTCTATCTTTTAGCTTTTTCTTGGGATTGATTAAAAAAAATGTACTTTTATTGGGTTATATCCTGTCTTGTGTTTGGCGCAGCTTGTCCGCTTTTGGACCTTGCGCCATAAAACCCTAACATCCAATCCAATCCGGACTAGTGTGCGCTCACGTTAAATCGCCAGATGTAATGATTTCTGCCCGTGCATTCTACATTACAGTAACATATGACGATGGAAATTACTAATTTGTTTGAAATACATAATATAATATATATAATATAATATAATATTTAAAGTTGAAAATATTAATGCCTATGTATAATTCGTATGTATAGTCGAACAGGAAGCGTCCTCGTGAACTTTTACATCGAGTTGATTACTTTTTTAACATTTCTAGAAATGCAGGATTTTGCATATTTCGTGGACACTTCCTCATCTCTATCTGGGATTTCACAACCAATGTTTCACAATTTTCACCCGTTGAGGTATCACACTTGGATATCCGATCATCCAAGTTTGTAAATATCGTCACTCATTTTTTTTCTCTTCTGTTGCTGTTCGCAAAACAAGATAAAGTATTTTTAATATTCAAATATGGTCCTCTTCGTTCAATAAGCTTAGGAATTCTTTGATTCATCATTTTGGTGTCTTCTGTTGGAAGTAAAAACTGATTGCTTCCCATTTCATGGTTTCATGAACTATGGTTTCCGAGACCCTATTTCTTGGCCAAAATCCCTTTTTCTTCAATTTTTAGATTGAGCTTACGCATGCACCAATATCGAAAGCAAACAACCTGAAGGTCAAGATCTTGTATCTATTTTTCGATTCCAGCGTTTCGTTTCCGTTTTAGGGGTAGGTTTGTAGGTATTCTTTGTGGAAGTTATAGTTATCTGGATCAAGCGTATACCAAGTTTGAAAATGTGCTGCTTGCACCTTGTTTTTCACGGCCGCGGATCCCAGTTGGAAGTGCAACTGTTTTACAACCGGAGAGTTACGAGTTCGAAACTCGGTCCAGCCAAAGACCGTCGTGCACTTGGGGTCACGTTGAATTCGTCGTGGCCTCAAATGTCCTCATGTTGGAGTTGTGTGGAAGTTTGGAGAGTGGTGTCAGCTCAGGTGATATGCGTTTTCGTCATCTGACATTTAAAATTGCGAGGCGTTGTCCTTGATCTTTCCCTTCGGGATTGATCCCGAACTGTCTCCTGTAGCCCGTTGTGTTGCTCCAGTGCGACGTTAATTAACTACTTACATACTTTGTTTTTCTACATTTTGACATGCAGTAAGTTGCTTCAATCCCGAAGAGAAAGATCGAGGGCAACATTCTTGTGTTTGGCGCAGCTTGGCCAAATATGGCCCTTGTGCCATAAAACCCGTAAGCAACCAACTCGAGGACACCTCGTCGTTATGAACCACGGTTACTTGACGAGGTCGGCATCTGAGCTGGCATCCCACTCTCCAAACTTCCACACCACGCCAACGTGAGGTAGCTTGAGGTCACGACAGATTTAAAGTGCACCAGCCCCCGCTTTCCCTACGGTCTCAGGTTGGATCGAGTTTCGAACTGGCAATCCTCCGGTTGCTTATCCGCTACTCTACCAACTGGGCTACCGCGGCCCTTTGCCAGAAGAGATCAGGTTGGAAATTATAAAATCCTACTTAGCACGTGACAGCAAGGGCTTACTTGAGAAATTAGCTGTCAACATTAGATGAAGTTTACTTTAAACTTGAGTTTTCCACTGCCGATTATTTTGGGCCAAAGGATGGTGGGTCTGTAAATAGCCATAGGCAATTTTTGGATTTTAGGATATTTTACTAGTGTTCCTATGAAGCTTTATTAGTTTGTCTAAGATTATTTTACATCTGTTTTGCGAGACAAATTCATCAGCTCGGGGTTTCTTAACTTTTCAACGAATTCCCCTTTCGTACGTATTTCTCTGTTATATTATTTTTAGTGCATGTATCTTTTCTATCTTCTTTTCTCTGCTCTTTGACATATACTTCCCTGCTATTTTTTACTGCATATATCTTTTCTTTTTCTCTCTTTTTTCTGCTCTTTCATACGTACTTCCTTGCTATTTTCTTTAGTGCATGTACCTTTTTCTCTCCTCCTTTCGCTCCTCTTTAACACATACGTCAATGCTATGTTCTTTAGCGCATATATCTTTTCTCTTCCTTTCTCTGCTCTTTGACATATACTTCCCTGCTATTTTTTACTGCATATATCTTTTCTTTTTCTCTCTTTTTTCTGCTCTTTCATACGTACTTCCTTGCTATTTTCTTTAGTGCATATACCTTTTTCTCTCCTCCTTTCGCTCCTCTTTAACACATACGTCAACGCTATGTTCTTTAGCGCATATATCTTTTCTCTTCCTTTCTCTGCTCTTTGACATATACTTTCCTTCTATTTTTTACTTCATATATCTTTTCTTTTTCTCTCTTTTTTCTGTTCTTTCATACGTACTTCCTTGCTATTTTCTTTAGTGCATATACCTTTTTCTCTCCTCCTTTCGCTCCTCTTTAACACATACGTCAATGCTATGTTCTTTAGCGCATATATCTTTTCTCTTCCTTTCTCTGCTCTTTGACATATACTTTCCTTCTATTTTTTACTTCATATATCTTTTCTTTTTCTCTCTTTTTTCTGTTCTTTCATACGTACTTCCTTGCTATTTTCTTTAGTGCATATACCTTTTTCTCTCCTCCTTTCGCTCCTCTTTAACACATACGTCAATGCTATGTTCTTTAGCGCATATATCTTTTCTCTTCCTTTCTCTGCTCTTTGACATATACTTTCCTTCTATTTTTTACTGCATATATCTTTTCTTTTTCTCCTTTTTAGCACATACTTCCCTGCTATTTTCTTTAGTATATATATCTTTTCTCTCTGTGCTTCACACATTACATCTTTTATTCATCTCTGTACTTATTTTCTCTCACACTTTTTGTTCTTCCGTCTTTTTCACCCTCTCATTTTCATTTTCTTCCCTTCTCATTTTCCTTTATCATTGCTTCGTCACCTTTTTTCATCCCTTTCTTTCATATTCTACACGTACATCTTTCTCCTCTCTCTTTTAAGCAAATATACATATTATCTTTCTCTAACTTTAAATTTATGACTCGCATTCGGATAGCAAGATCAAGCAATCAAATTCCTCTACGTCCATCTCTATTGCTCCTAAATGTGAACCATAACCATTTTATACGATACCTGCTTAATAGAAGTGAGACATTCACATCTTTACCATCTACTTTTTCGTTAAAAAGGCTTCCTGTTGATAGCATTGCTGATAGGCATAGTTCGTATCACATAGCTATGCCGATCTTTGGTAAGCGAACTCCTTAAGTAACTTGTCTCTAGGATTGGGCTGTTAATTCCAACTCTACATTCTTCCAATGTCCCTTATGATCAAAAATCTTTAAAATGTTTTTCTAGTTTTATTAACCCTTGAGCTTTATGACATGATTCCTTAGTAGAGTTTGCAAGTCGTGTAATTCATAAACAATTTTATCCTCTTATACGTAACATGAATTTCCTACACTTTATTCTTAACCCTTCTGGTGGTATCTCTCATCATTAGAAAACTGACGAGATATTGATGGACGAGATATCTCGTCATTAGAAAAAAACTGACCAGATCCTGATCTCGTCATCACAAAAGAAATCAGGAATATCTTGTTGGCAATATATCTCGTCATTTTGCCAATGACGAGATATCTCGTCATGGCAAAATTAGTCAGTTTTTGATGGCCGAGATATCTCGTCGAAACCACTTGGAGGGTTAATGGATACAATAGAATTACTTTTTAGTTAGCTGTAGGGGAGTGATACATCATTCCCCAGAAAGTTTTATGAAGTATTATAATGTTTATGAGTAAGTGTTCAAAGTCTCTTAATTTATCTTATCGTTTTTATGATGAACTTTAAATCTGTAATCCTGTTTGATATTTTATCAAATGTGTTGGGTCACTACACATTCATCACTTTAAACCTTTTTGCTTCACTCTGGCACTGTATCGCATGTGTAATGAATTACCTTTTTTTAATTCATAGTAAGTTTTCATTTCTTATTAAGATGCTGATACCCAACTTAGTTTCAACTTATCAATTTTTTAATGTTCATAATTCGTTTATTTTAAGGGTGACCTATCAGTTTTTACACATTTTATCTTTTACCATGCACATGTTTTTGTCTCTTAAACTGTTATCATTTCATCTGTTACATCACCGTATTTCAACTACATTTGAATTTTTTAAATTGATGATGACATGTTTCGACAAATTTCCTCTTACTTTTGAAAAGCGTTCTATTTTATACATACCGTATACGTAAATGTTTTCAATCTACTTAAAATGTTGGTTTGGTCGCTTTTTGATATTTTAAATATCTATTTTTAATTTTTGAACTTGCATATTTGGCGCTACTTGTCCATTTTTGGATCGTGCGACATTATACCCCAAAATCAACCAACAGGTTTAAATTTTTTTTCAAAATATCATCTTTCCCAACTCAATATCTGTACCTCAGAGGTATGGCATATGTTAACATTTTAAAAAAATGAACATCATCTCAAAACGTAAAGATCTTCCTCTTTAAAATAATTGAGTAATTGAGGGACAAGTAGAAAAAAATTTAAACTGCTATTCTGAACTTTTTTATTTTTGTGGCATAGTCCCGAGGTACAGGTATACGCTGGCGTGAAAAACTCAAGGAGCACCATTATTTTTAAAAGTTACAACCTCAAAATTAAACGAAACGTACTTGCGATTTGCACAACTGAGAAATATTTAGTAGAAAGTTGGTGCATATTCAGATTTTGGAGTGATGCCGTCAGAGGCTCTGACACATCGACCTTCTAATGAAATAGACAGAGCATGTGCCCACAGCTTCATGTTATTTCTACCAGTTACTCGGTTTGAAGATCTGTCACGTGGTTGTGGGTTGAAGTATGATTCCGAAATTATTGATTGGTTAAAATGATTATCTACCGTGATCAAAAACGCTGGTCAGCGATTCGACTGCCAATCGGCTTCGTCAATTCGTAAGCCCACGTGATTTACCCTTCAGAGATCTTACGATAGCGACTCCGCCCACATGGTCCGTCTATTTCATTGGTAGGTCGATGCTCTGACAGAGGAATTGGTTCTGCAACACCTATAGTCTCATTATTTGTATGCAAACGCGGTGTAAAGCCTGCATCAGTGGTTGAGGTGGTCATACAGCCTACGAAAGACCGTCTCGTCTCTTTTTTTAAGTTTTCATTTACCATTTAAATACTCGATTCTGCCTCATGGCATCCAGTTCAGTGTCACCACTTCAATTCAAAGATCTTTTTGCTGTTCCATGTTACTGTTCTTGTTACCGTTTCGTTTTTACTTATCGATTTGGTAGGTTTCGACGTACCTTTTGTATCATTTTACCTCATCCAGGCCACTTCACTGCAAAGTAGCAACTGAAAACCTCACTGTTCCTTAATTTTTCCATTCCAGTGTATATGTTATCGGCAACGTATGCAAAGTAGGCATTGTGTAGAATGCCTAGGCAATATATAGAATGTCTGGCGTTTCGGGCAAAGTATGAAGTATCCGAATTATTTTAATATTATATATACTTTCCCTAGGCATTGTATGTAATACCTAGGCATTATATAGAATGACAAATGCTGTTTAGGCAAAGTAATGCTATTTAGTCATCTTGGCCTTTTTCACATTGCTCTCTAACTTCTGGTAAGTAGTTTCGGTTAGGAAAATATTGTTTTCTGCAGCATTGGCTCTCACTTTGGACATTTCATCGTAGAATCGTCGTTGCATGTCAACATGCCATGATCGGACACTGCACCTTGCTCTTCCATTTTCATACAGCACACTATGGGCTAGAGTCTTCGATGAACAAATTCAAAATAGCGTATTTAGTCCCAACAAAGACTGAAATGCAAATGGGGAAAAATCTAAAATCACGTGCCTTGCCACGTGACATTAAAAACGTCATTAGCGGGAGTATTTTATACTTTGCCGCTTTGTCTTTTGGCATTGCATAGAATGCCTAGGAAATGTGTGAAATATTAATCGTTTCATAACTTTGCCTCAAAACGCCAGGCATTCTATACAATGCCTGCTTTGCCGGTATAACATATACTCAAGAACTCTTCTCGGTTTCACAACCGGAGGGTTGCGAGTTCGAAACTCGATCAAACCAAAGACCGTCGTGTACGTGGGGACTGGTGCACGTTAAATTAATCGTGGCCTCAAATGTCCCCGCTGGCGGGGTATGGAAGTTTGGAGAGTGGGGTGTCAGCATAGATGTTGACCTCGTCATCTGACCGTGGTGAAAAATTACGAGGTGTTGTCCTCGGATCTTTCCCTTTGGGATGGATCCCAGACCGTCGCCAATAGCCCGTTGTGTTGCTCCAGAGCGACGTTAATTCCACTACGTACCTCTACTTGGTTTCAACTTATAAATGCTATTTGATGTGAGATAAATTTCAAATGCTCAAAGCCGTGTTTCATACACAGATTATGTGAATCCTGACCTGAATAGATTTTCCTATTTTTTTCTTATAGACATACATAAAATTACTTCAAACGCTTGCAATTTCGATATCGAAAAGAGAAAGCGATAACAGAGATATCTTTCTTCAGCACTTCGTCATCGAACGAAAGATATCCAGGCTTAGGTGCAAATGTACTCTCTTGAAATAAAGAATAAAATGTACGACCCTTTTTTTATCAAATGTAAGTTAGTCAATTAAAACAAGTTGTAAAAACTGGTAGTTGAGGAATGCGTCCCGAATAATTCCAGGTAAGTCCAGGCTTATAAGACTACTTCAGTCCAATTCTCAGCACTAGTCTCAAATCTCAGCCAAATCTGGCATAACTGGATAGCTTGAAACTGTCGTGAGAAGTAAAAATGAGAAAAGTGTTTCGGATATAACTCGAACGAGGAACACTAAGTAACCAATCAAATACGTATCATACGTCAATTTTAACTAGCTGTAAAAACTGGTATCTGAAGAGTACCGAATAATTCCAAGTCATTTCAGGCTTATAAGACTACATCAGTCCTCTCCTCAACGCGAGTCTTAAGTCTCAGCAAAATCTAATATAACTGGATAGCTTGAAACGGTCGTGAGAAGCAAAAACGAGAAAAGTGTTTAAATATAACTCGCTGCTTTGCTATAGCTGGATTTCCACCTTTAGACTTGGAAATTGAGTGCAAAAATGAATTGTATGCTTCGATTTTAAATGATTTTTCGATGGACTTTTGATGGAAAATTGTCTCTCTGCGACATCCCTCATGCGGCTGTTTTAGAACCAATTCATCTAATTAAGTACGAGAAAAATGTGGAGCAGCTTTTTCAGAAAGTCTGTTTTATGGACGGTAGTAAGATGAACAACAATGTTGGCCTTGCTTTTGTTTTATTTGAAGACAACTTCGAATGCGGGGCTTTTATAAACATCGTATCTGGAATGAATGCGCTATCTTTCAAGCAGAATTGCTTTGCATTAATCTCGCAGTTAAGTGGTTTAATGAAAATGGAAATTTTGTTCAAAGCACTTTATTTGTAGCGATTCTCTTTCCTCTTTATATTTACTGAAGAATGTTACAAGCACAGAAAAATTGGTTGTTGAAACGCTTTTAACAATTAATTTTCTTAAAAATAGAGGAATTGAGATTTTCTTTACCTATGTGCGTGGACACTGAAATTTACGGGAATGAAAGAGCTAATTTTTTAGCCAAAGACGCTTTGAATTTAGCAATTGATGTAAATTGTAACATTCCTAAGTGTTACTTGAAAGCCTCATATTATGACAAGCTTGTTGCTAAGTGGAACGAAGAGAGGAGTATGTCTCGACTGAGAAAGCTAGCCACACCAAAAAATTTTTTCCTACTATTAAGCATAGATTGAACTCATAATTATTTTTCTTCACAAACTTCAAAATTACACAATTTTTATCTGGCCATGGAAATTTTGCTAAATATCTATACAGGTTTCATCTTCGGACTAATATGTGCGAGTGTTCTAAAAAGCAGCCACAAGTTGTGAAACATTTGCTTTTTAGTTGTCCTGCATTTAAAAATTCATGAATGTGCCTACAAAATGATTTGAGAAAATTAGGTAAAACATGGCCAGTGAAACTCAATGTTTTTGTTAGATCTAATCTGCTTTCCTACTCATTTGCCAAGTTCATAAAATCTTGTAATTTTAGTTAAATTGTTTTCCACTATTTCTTCTGTGGTGCAAGGGGAGTTTGCTTTTTTCAATTATATATATATATATATATATATATATATATATATATATATATATATATATATATATATATATATATATATATATATAGGGTGTCCCGAAAAGGTTGTTCCGCAATTTATCTTTTTACCAATTGGAGATAGGTAGGCAATGTAAATTGCAACAGTACACCAAATAAGGTAGGTAATTAAGATATGTGAATAAAATTATCACGTGATAACAATTTAAGCGGATTCAGTTTTTAATTTTTATACAACCCCTCTAGATAAAAATCCGAGATAGCACAAATGTTCCTTACCTGCATTCCTATTGTTAGCAGTAAACTGCATTTCTGTAGGTTGAACAGTAACGGAGGTATAATGCCGCAAAAAAGTTGACTTATACCGCTTGTGCACTGCTGTTCAAGCAGTCAGATTAGGGACCGTATACACAATGCTAAAATGCATTGTTTTTCGGTCAGAAAGTGCAACATTGTGCAAAGTAATGTAGTATTGCAACTGCAGATGAAAATCGCACTGAATAATAGTAGACAATGTAATCTTCAATAAAAATATTGTATAAAAAATGGTTTAAATAAAAATAAAAGGAAATTTACAACGCATGTTCAAAATGTTTTCCATCTGCAGCAATGCAGAATTTCGTTCTTCATTTTTGGCCATCGTTCTAAATTAGATACGGCCCCCTTAAAATGGAAACTCTTGTATCTCCGTTACTATTCAACCTACAGAAATATGGTTTTTTACTAACGATAGGGATACAGGTAAGGAACATTTTTGCTATCTCGGATTTTTATCTAGAGGGGTTGTATACAAATTAAAAACTGTATCCGCTTAAATTGTTATCACGTGATAATTTTATTCACATATCTTAATTACTTACCTTATTTGGTGCACTTTTGCAATTTACATTGCCTATATATATATATATATATATATATTATTAATATATATATGTATTATATATATAATATACCTTGTTTATGTATTATATACCTTGATATATATATATATATATATATATATATATATATATATATATATATATATATATATATATATATATATATATATATAATTGAACAAAATAATAATAAAGATAATCCCCCGATTATCGAAGAAACAACATTCACAATGCCTCATCCGAGGTTTAAACCTCCATTTTCGGTGCTAAATTTTGATCCTCCGAAATCGGTGGGTTAACACTCGGTAGAGGGTTAACACATGTGCAGTACTATCTTTTTGCGAAGGAAGCGGGATAATTCGTCAACAAAACAAAATGGACGACACACTTCATTCTGTGCTAAACTACAGTATTCTTGCTGCAAAGCGCTTCCAACTGATCTGAATCAGGACAAGAACTTGACATTTTCTACAAAATAGATATGCCGAGATGTGATGTTCTGGTTCGCACGATATTCTGGTTCGCCAGAGTATCCCCCAGTGAGAGAGCGAACGGTAGGATATGAAAATAAAAAGCAGCTATAAGGACAAACATTCTGATTCTTGACATTAAAGTCGAAGAATCGTTCTAGTGTCGTTTTCCCGTCGAAATATAAATTTTTCTGTAAAAGTTGAAGAGTTCCCTTGTATTCTCCTCAAACAACGACGCCTGCATTCTGACTAAGGATTCTCAAATATAAGGTATGATAGCTGAGATTGGTACCGAATTTATAAAATTTATTCGTGTGATGAAACTTTTCTGATGTTATTAGCTTTCTGAATCGATAGGAATAATTCGGAATATAGGATGAACCAGCCAGTAATTGATTCAGTTGGAGCTTAATTTTCATTAAAATAATTTACCTTGAGCTAATTTGCAATTGTACTTTCAAGATTTTTTGTAGACACCACACATCCAGTAATTGACAACTACCCATCCAATAATTGACCACTATTTATTTTTTCAAATAAAATTCAAATTGAAACATTTTTGCAAATATTTTAGCAATCGCCAGTACATTTGTATGAGTAATAGCTAGGCTAAGCATTTTTTACATATGGTATTCTAAGTAAAATTAAGTAATATAGAACAAACTATCGAATATATTAACATGTAAACATAATGGTTAGTACTAATATTAAACAAGTAAATTAGTCTCAAAATATATACCAAACTTATGATAATTAATATTATTGAAACAAGTAAAATAAATATTGCAATATTTAATTTGGTATATTAGTTGTATTGCATTAATTAACTTTGGCATTAATTGTAACAGAAACTAAAGTCAATTACTGCAAATTCCATCACAGTTTTGGAAAACAAAAAGAATCGACATCTTAATTGTTTCATCAGACAAAAATCATCCAATTCAAACTGCAAAGCATGTCTTTTTGAAATGTATTTTATGTATGTTTTGGAGCAACTATCACATTTATAGCACATACTTTTATGTTATATTTGTTTTCGTTTTGCCAGTTGCCATTTTTCGCAAATTCATTACCTTCACAATTAAATACTTGGGAGTATTTCCTCTTTTTATATCATCAGTTTGATATAATTTTCTCTTTTAGTTTGAGGTAACCTGCCTTGATTCTTATTTCCTCTTAACTTTTTCTTATTTTATTCTTTCTCTAATCACCTTTTGTCCCAGCAGCTGCATGGGTCAATCCCTTTTTCATTTTGTAGCTTTCTTTTGAGGTAGGATACACTAGGGTATATAGCACATGATCTAGAATTACAATGCAGAACTAACAGAAGGTTTAATGTAAATTAAGGTACTATACAGACTCCCCCTTTCCTTAGTAAACTTCCATTGCTTCTACATTTATCATCAGTGCTTGATCACCTCTTCCGGTAATTGATAATCTGGTCAAATACTGGATACAGGTTCATATTTTATATTTAACTATCTGAATTACCCGGTGTTGCTCAGTTTGAATTGCTCTTAAGTCATCGTAATATTATTTAATATTATTCCTATGGCGAATTCAAAATTTTTAGCCCTCTCTACAGATCCAGGACACATCGAACGGGGTTCATACATAGCCTATGTTTCCTCAAATAGTCTAAAGAATGAGTGTAGAAAATCTTTTGTGATTTGGTCAGACCGTTTTAGTAAGGATACTCAACGTTATTTGTATTTGGATTTCGAATTTTTTTAACTCCATCTGCAGACCTAGGACAAGTAGAACGGGATTGAATATATAGCTTATATTTCCCACAGAATTCTAAAGAATGGATGTACAAAATTTCGTGTGAATTGGTCTGACAGTGATCGTAAAAATACTCAATGTTATTCCTATGGGCATTTCGAACTGTTTTAGCCCCCTCTGCACACCCAAGAGAAATAGAACGGGGGTTAATATGTAGCCTACGTTACCCGCAGGGTTCTAAAATATAAGTGTACCAAATTTGGTGTGGATTGGTCAAACGGTGTACATTGGTAAACAGGACAGACAGACGCCAACTCCGCTTTATATTGAGAGATTTACCCCAAACAAGTACCACATACTTAGTCATCATGAAATATCTAACTTCAAATTTAAAATCAAAGGTTGCCTAAAAATCCAATCATTGGCCACCTTGGTCAATTACTGGAACATATACAGTTTTGTTCTATCAGTAGATTGACCACAATGTTTGACTTACAATTAATTTAGATACAAAAAATTATATGTATCAAAATGAGTGATATTTTTTACCTTTATATCAAATTTTAGTTCAAAACAAGAAACAGCATTGAGATGAATTTATATTGAGATATCACTTCTCAGAACAAGTCCACTATACTGTGATTTCATAGATCCCATTGATTTGACACCTAATTTTTGCTTTTAATTTTTATCAATAAAAAATATATTGGTGAACTTCAGATTTGATACTATTTATTTCAGTAGTCCATTGGCTATAATAATATAAATTAATTTTTCGTGGAATAAAATAGTTTGCTTGTTTTATAATGATAAATGTGCAGAAACGGTCAACTACTGTGGTAGTCAGGGACTGACTGGTTCACCCTATTTGATTCGTAAACATACAGCTGCGTTGACCATGGCAGATGTAAATTCGTCCCGGAATAAAAATACTTTGTTGATTTATTATGAATGAAAGAAAAAGGACAATGAGGTTACAACACGCCAATACTGACGAGTACAAAAATAATCGGATTACATTGATTTGTCATGGTGTTGTGTATAATTCTTTCTTGCTTAATTTAAGTTTCCATAAAAATCCAATCTGAAATTAAATACCTTTACATTTCCCTATTTTCAAACCCGAATCAAAATTTATTATTAAAACTATCCCGTGTGCATTTTATCAAAATCACAATTTGGAATCAATTCTGCCGGCGAAGTATTTTACCAAGCATGAAGAATGCTTTGCATAGGGCGTCGTAAAAAATTTAAACAATATCACGTAATCGAGAGAGAAGACAGTAGTAGCCAATCATAACAAGCTTATCACTTTAATCGGTGGATCACTTAATTCGTAGTTTGTAAATACGTTTCTTGGATAATCCGTGGTTTAACCCTGACCCGCGGATTTGCTAATCCAAGGATTAACTCGAGACTTGTGAATGCGGCCCTTAAGCTCTCTTGAAAAGTCCTTAACGGTCTTCTGTTTCGCAGCATTTTAACTACACGCAAACCGCATCATTTCATCTACCCATCATTGCATTTTAAACCCTCCTGGTGGTTGTTTCGACCCGGTATTTCGTCATTAGCAAAAGTGAATGAATCTTTGGTTACGAGATGTCTGGTCATTGGAAGAAAACTGGCCAGATCTTAATCTCGTCACCATAAATCATTAGCAAAATTGGTCAGATCTTGATGAACGAGATATCTCGTCGAAATCACTTGGAGGGTTGAACTACATTTTTCTTTTTTTTGATGAGATGGTTTTAACTTTTCATACTTTTCAAGTATTGATTTTGTTTTCATGTTCACACTAAAGTGTTTTATCATGCTTTTAATGTCGGATTTCAATCGGATATTCTTAATTTTTATTAAATTTTATTTTGTCTGAGTTTGACGCAGTTATCGATTTTTGGATCTTGCGCCATAAAACGCGCGCCACGACCAACCAAACATCCGATTGCCATACTAGACCAACCTAGGACAAAGTATGCTCACTCGAGTTCGAAGCTTCATTTACCCTCCTGGTGAGTGTCTCGACAAGGCATCTTGTCATTAGAATAAAATTGACCAGATCGTGATGGACGAGATATCTCGTCATTAGAAGAAAATTGAGCAGATCTTGATCTTGTCATCATAAAAAAAATCGACAATACCTTGATGGCGATATATCTCGTCATTATCAAAATGAATCATATCTTGATGGACGAGATATCTCGTCGAAACCACTTGGAGGGTTAAAGTTTAAAAAAATCTCGGTATCAAATTCAAAAGATAACACGGGCACTCGGTTAATCGGAGCTCGGATAATCAAGGTTCTTCTGTAATTAGTCAAATATACGTAAAAGTATTTGGTGACGATAAAATAATTTTTTGGTGTGATGGTTTTCTAGGGACTGATGATTTACTTGGAACATCAAATATTTTTGAAAAGGTCCATGTTGCAAGTGGGTAGTCATATCTCGGAAACCGATCCTGTTTCTAATCCTTACAAAACATTTTTTAGTTAATCAGTGAGAGAATGTTTACTTTTACTTTACCATTATTGCTAAGCATTCTTATTTTTCTTTAGTAATTAATCCAGAGGTATGTCATGGCAAAATGTAGATGAATTCAACACGAGACAAGAAATCGTAAAATGTGTCGTTGTTGGAGATACCGCGGTTGGAAAGACCCGCCTGATATGCGCCAGAGCCTGTAATGCCTTTCTCACGTTGCCTCAGATGCTTACTACGCACATTCCCACAGTCTGGGCGATTGATCAGTACAGGATACACAAAGAGGTAAATCAAGCCGTTCTTTTTGTTATTTAGTGTATTTTGCTGATTTGTTGATAGTTATTTCATTGATTGTTGGTGTTGCGAAAGGTTCGGAAACCATACGTTTGCAGACTGATTCAAAATTACGTGTTGTCCTCGAATCATTGCATTTGGGGGTTGATCCCGGACCATCGCCATAGCTCGTTGTGTTGCTCCAGAGCGACGTTAATTAAATACCTACCTACCATACGTTTGCAAGGCTGCCACAGGCGACCTTTTGCTACTGTTTTATGATCTGAAGGACTAGCGGTATCTTTTCAAACAAATTAATCTTAAAAGCTCCGATTTCCAAAATTTTGGCGACTTTTTGAAAATTTTGGCAACATTTTTTGAAAATTCGCTAAATGTCAACGAAAATTTAGTTCCTATTTTTTAAATTGCGGACGGAAAAATATTTTGGGGGATTTTTCTTTAGGGAGAAACTCTTTCAGGAGACGCTAATTGCGAAGTTTTGGCGCCAAGCCGTGGTAACCATGAACACCTTTATCGGAATCTGGTTGCTAGATTGTCATGAAATCCTTTTTAGAAAATTTTGGGCTTTTTAATTTTAAAATTTAAATTTCTTTGCGAGATCTTCAACATCTTTTCATACTTAATTAGCACATTTTGTGTTAGCATATTCATTTTGTACCTTAGCTACTAAAATTGCAATTAAAAATAACTTTTAAGAGACTTTTTGAAGGCTATTTTTAAAAATGTATGCTAATAATGCTACTATTTCACAAGTGCTTTGGCCGTGACAACTTTGCAATAACAACTGCTCAAATGTGGCCATAAGTTAAAACAGTGTTTAGTTGCAATGAGACCTCATGTTCATCTGTCCGTATGTAGTACTTACTGTAATGAGTTAATTGTTTTAAACAAGGTTAGATAGTTTGCACGTTTTAAGGTCAATCAATGGCAACTCAATGTCATGATGTCAATAGCAACTATCCAATGTGCCCATAAGTTTAGACAGTATTTATTTACAATAAGACCTCGTGGTCATCTGACGTATATCTTCTGACATTCAACTCTTAAATTCATACATTTAGGGGAAATACTGCTGGCAATTCAGTATTCCTCTACCAGAGGTCGATTGTTGCCTCATTTTTCCGGAGCGATTATCCTGGCCAGTCCGTATCAGGTACTGTAATGAGTCAATTTTTTTAAATACACAGGTGAAGATATCTTGAACGTTTTAAGGTCAATCAATGTCAATAGCAATTGTTCAATGTAACTCATAGGCACATTGAACAATTGATCAATGTGCCTATGAGTTACGACAGTACTTAGTTGCAATAAGACCTCATATTCATCTGACGTATACCTTTGGACATTCAGCTTTACGCTTAAACATTTAGGGGAAATGCTGCTGGGAATTCAGTTTCCCTCACCAGAGGTTGATAGATGGCTCATTTTTCCGGAGCGATTTTCCGAGTCAATCCATATTTAGTACTTATGCTAATGAGTCAAATTTTTTAAACGAGGTGAGATATTTTGCACGTTTTAAGGTTAACCAATGTCATGATGTCAATGTCATCTGTCCAGTGTGCCCATAGGTTAAGAGCACCATGTAGCAATAAGACCTTATGTTCATCTGACGTATATCTTTGGACATTCAACTCTAAGCTTAAATATTTAGGGGAAATGCTGTTGGTGGCAGTTTATTATCAACCTGAGCATACGAGTTGGTGAATGATAAGAGAATTATCTTTTCAGAATAAGATATCGAATAAACGCTTTTTTCTTTTTTGAATGTTTAGTTCTTTATCATGTAAGATAAAGACGCCATGAAAATACATCAGGCGCTTTAGAGTGTGAATTAGTTTTCTTATCTCTTATTGGGGGGACATTTAAATGTTGTGCTTTTGTCCATGCTTGTTTCTACAGTTGAGTGCACTAGTTTTAGAACTTTTCATACTCTTATTCTTTCTGAAACTTATTTTCATCTCTTACTTTTTAAAACCTCCATTACCTTCTTTCCCTTCATCTTCATTCATTCTTTTCAGTAATTTGGGGGTTTTATTTTGTGGTAAAATACTATACGCGCGTATTTGAAACAGTGCTGTCAAATTAGACATCAGAACATGGAGATTTGGCAAGACGTGGAATACGGTGCAATTTTGTCTACCAAAAAGTACTTCATGGTTGAGTTGGGTTACACTAAAAACTCTATATATACTTATTATATTTTAGTTAATTTTTGTAGTGGTAAATACGTTCACCATAATACTCCTACAGAATTTAGAGCAGCGACGAAAAATGCAGTGACCCATTGGAGTCTCCCCGTTCCATAGATCTATGACACGCTGTCCGAGACATTGTATGGAACGAGTGGCAAAATGATTGGAGTTTGCAAACGAACAATAATCTCCATTTCATTCGTAGAGGCATTTCATTATGGCCTCCATTACCTTCTCGACATTCCGACGTGCTTTTAACTCGCCTTCGTATAGGCCGCACATGTTTTACTCACAAGCATATCTCACGAGTGGCAAAAAGATTGGTGTTAACAAACGAACAATAATCTCCATGGCTTTCATCCAGGCATTTTATTACGTTCGCCATCACCTTCTCGACATGCCAACGTGCTTTAACTCGCCTTCATATCGCCACATATCACATACGTCTTTTGCTAGGATAGAGTGCCCCTGTGTGTGACGCATGTGGTCCTTTTTACCGTTCATCATATTTTAATAAAATGTCCAGTTTTTAATCATATCGTCGAAACTTATTTAGCCAGTCCAATTTTGTACTTGCAAGATTTGATGTGAGGAAATTCCCATTCAAATCTATTTAAATTTTAATACTGCATTGGCTTTTTAAACTTCATATACATATCTTTATCTGTGATACCTTTTAAACCACACATTTCATCTGCTGCAAATATTACCGTTAACATTAAACTTAGTACTTCTACCCCTTTAAATTAGTATTTTAATCTTAGTAGTCTTTTATGCAGTGTACCTACATCATTTTAAGTCTAACTTTTATTGTTGGTTTAACTATTTTGAATATTTTAACTGTTTTATTGGGCTGCATTCTGTCTTGTGTTTGGCACGGCCTATTCTTTTCTGGATTTCGCGCCATAAAACCCAAACCAACCAGAATTTACAGTGGCTGAATTCGATAGACGCTACCACTAATTGTCTGATTGCCGATTTCGGGAGTCCGTGAGAGCGGTATTAAGATCACGAGTGTACTTCCGTATGCGTGGTCATGCAATGAATGATTGCGACCGTTTGACTGTGTTGTGTTGCACTTAGCAGCCGAGTGGGAGCGAAACCGGCTGTTTGTTGAAATGAGGCTGAGCGGTAATGAATAGTGAAGCTGTGATAGAAGTGGAAGCAGTGTACTGTATCACAGAGCTTCAGACTGTTGGAAGTAATTATATATATCTCTCACATTAAGCAGTTCAACTACTCATCGTGGATTATTCATCGAAGTGAGCGGCCATTGACGCGGACCATATGGAATTTGTCATTGTTTCAATCGTTTAATAGATCGTGCTTACTGATTACTATAAAAATATTTATCTTAATATATTTTTGATATTTTTATGTTTCTATTTTTTGAATTGTTAGGTCTTACGAAGATCATGGATGATTGTAGATGGAGTGAATGTATCTTTACGATTATGGGATACGTTTGGAGATCACGAAAAAGATAGGAAATTTGCTTATGGAAGGTAAGATGTTTGATGCTTGCGGTGAACCCTCTCACCACCTTTATTGTTTACACAAAGAAAAAACGATAGTTTCTTTTAACGATCTCTATAACTCATCCCATATATTTTAGTCAATTCCTATCCCCCCATCTTCATGCTAATGACAGGAAATGTCGCATTCCAAGATCTTTTGATCAAATGTTTAGACACCAGCATTCGGCACGTGTTTTCGTACTTGCCTCCACGCATATATTTGCACATGGTTCGATGCCATTCGACCAATTAGAAATTACAATTTTTGTCCCACAAAAATTGTTGATTGGCTAATTATTCTAGATATACGAGGATAGTTTGATAAATCGTAAAAAAGAGCAAGTTAAACATCACTTTTGGAAAATAATCTCATTTATTTCTCAATATGGTCTCTTTCGAGGACTAGACACTTGGTCTATCGAGTTTCCAATGTTTTCATCCCGTCGGAAAAGTAACTTTTGTCAAAGGCTGCAAACGACTATGCATTGACGACTGTGATGACATCCTTATTCGATGAGAATATTTTCCCACAGCACCAAACTTTCAAGTTTGGGAACAAGAATATGTCGCACAGGGTTATGTCCGGAGAATAGGGTGGATGAGTAAACAACCCGATCCTGATTTGTGCGAATTTTGCCATTTGCAATGGTCGATTTGTGGGACTGCACATTATCCAGGAGAAAGGGCACTTTTTTCTGTATCAATTTTGTTCGGTTTTGTTTCAGTTCTTCATTCAAAAGGTCCAATACCGTTGTATAATAGGATCTTCATATTGCTTTCCCTTTCTCCAAGTAGTCTATTAGGATGATTCCTTGAGAATACCTAAAAACAGTGGTTATCGCCTTCCCAGCCGACAAAAAGGTCTTCGCCTTCTTCGGCGGACTTATACCACTCGCTGTCCTCTGTTTTGACTCCTATTTAGACTCAGGTGTGTAGTGGTGGACCCATGTTTCATCCACAGTTATGAATTGACGTCTAAAGATGGCTAAACATCGCCAAACACTGCGTAGAAATGTCCTTTCACGTGCGATTTTGATCGACAATCAACAATCCTTGCACCCATCGGGCACACGGCTTTTTCACTGCAATTTTTCATGTAGGATATTGTGCACTCGTTTAGTTCAGATGCCTATTGTCTCTGCACTTTCACTCGGCTGTTTTACGTAATGATACCATGGAATTTTTGAAGATATCCGATGTGGTGACTTCATTTGGGCGTCCAGAGAACGCTTCATCTGTAGTGCATGTTCGGCCCCGTTTAAACTCATTTATCCAGTAATAAATCATCTTAAATGCTGGTACTGAGTCCCCATAAACTTTATGCAACTCCTCTTTGATCTGGGAGGCCGTCCGCTTCTTTAATTGAAAATGTTTTATCACTGCACGGAACTCTCTTTTCCATTTTGTGCTAGCTGCTATGATGCTCATTTCAAACGTCTGTAGAACGCGAACAAAGTGGCTTCTGACTGAAATTTGGCATGAGCTAGATTGAAGAATTACACCTGTCAGCCGTGACGTCCCCAAATTAATTGTGACTACACCTCAGAAATTTACCAAACTTATCAAACGACCCTCGTATGAGTAACTCTCGAGAAAACGTCATCTAAAACTTAAAATTCGTGGTCCTCCCCGAGTCAAGGGTGCTTGACCATGTGCCGTCCCGAAAGCGAAATATAGGAGTGTACTAAAATGTTTTAAGTGTTTTGTGATTTTTATTTAGAATTTTTGGGATTCCCTTTTTGATTTCATAAAATATGCATTTGTTTCATTGGATAATTGTGGTGTTTCCAAAAAGGAAGTATGTGGTATCCCAAATCATAATAATTGCTCTTGATTCGTTCAGACAAAATTCTAACTATGCTAAAGTGACTAGAATCTCGATTCTGTAGTTTGTAAAATCAAGTGATTTAAAATTGCGCTTTGATTTTATACCAACTGAGTGTTGTGATTTTCACATGTGCTTTCGTTTTGAGTTGAAGTACACTTTGCATCCTATCTAATGGTTCCATTTCACGCCTAGTAAATTTCTATTGTTTAAATAACTGCGTGAAAGGATAACAAATTGAATTTTTGGTAATGTGTATTTTTACATGTGTGCGCATTGTATCACTACATATTTATTTTCATTGTATCGTAATTCATAAGACACCAATAACACGTACATTGTACTTTCTTACAGGTCCGATGTTGTGCTACTTTGTTTTTCAATATCCAGCCCTCAGTCTTTCAAACACTGTAAAACAAAGTGGTATCCTGAAATCCGTCAGTTCTGTCCACATGTTCCTATCGTCTTGGTCGGTTGCAAAAACGATCTCCGTCATATTTATCGGGATGAGTCATTTCTCGAACTCTGTAAGGAGAGGAGCCCGTTTATTCGGTAAGTATTTTTCCTATTGCTTTGAAACTAATAAAAAAGGTTAACAACTTCAGCTTATGTTTAAATTATTTTAAGCTTTGGCTATACGAAATTCGTAGAATTAACGAGAAATAAAGTAATTGCATTTAGAACGACTGGAAATAAATTAAGGTACCTCTAATTCTTATAATGCAATAAAAACAATTATTATTCTAAGTAATCCAAGTTCCAGGTTCTTGAATTCTAGGGAAGTGGTTCTTGCTCACTTAATTGGGAATTTCGGTCTAATGTCCAGAGCCCCTTCTGTGCTATGCAAAACTAAGTTTCAGCACCAACTCAGATACAATCAGGCGCAGCTTGGTCAAATATGGCCCTTGCGCCATAAAACCCAAAACCAAGATACAATCAATGCTTCTTTCCCATTTCTGTATGGGCCGCCTTGACTCGGAAGGTTTGCCCACTGCGCTAACAATCTGCGAATTGCAGGCGGCTCAGGTCCGATTCCTATGACTTATACTAAAACTTTCCTTATATGTATGACCCTCGGGGGCACATCTCTTTCAGGTGTGTACGGGCTTCACGAACCCGAGGTACCCAAGTGATCTTTTCTTTTCCCATGGGGTTTCCTGTATTTAATAAACACGGGGGTCGTGCTCCCTGGATATACCCAAGCGATCTTTTTCTGCTGTCATCCCACTATGTTCGACAATCCCCCTTTTTCCCCCTTTCACGACATTTTGTACTTGACGTTGTCTTTTGGCACAGCTTGGCCAAATTCGTCCTTTGCGCCATAAAACCCCAAAACATTCAACCTTTCTCGTTCTTAAGCTTTTATGCGTGACTTTTTTTAAATTATCTTTTAGCCTTTTTAACATCTCTATTGATACCCGTAATGGATATAAATTTGCTTCACTTTCGGGCTCTAAAATGTATCACGAACATTATAACAATTTTTATTGCAGGTGTATGTATACCCGAGAAGTAACGAAAATCGACCAGAAGATCGATTTTTTATTGCTTCAAAATATTTTCCAACTCCTTAGATTTCAAACGATACCAAGATCTTGTAAATATTCGGAATATTTTTCTAGTTACCAGGTTTTCTAGTTAGGTACTGCCGATATGTACAAACAGGTTTCCAAAACTTGAAACTCAATTTCTGAAGAACTGTGTTTTAGCAATAGGATGCTTTGTTCAAACGGTGATAACTCAACAATGAATTGATCTTCTATAATTACTTTTTGTATCATTATAATCTATGTAATACAGTAGATGTTTTGATCCTCAGTTATTAGTTAAGAAATTAATTTGTCGTTCATTTTCAAATGTTAAAATTCCTGAAATATCATGATTTTTTTTATGCTTCTTGGATGAAAAAATTGTAAAAACCTATTCCCACTAGCAACTTGATTGAGGGTCAAAACATGAAGAATGATATAGGAATAATTTCGGAATTGTCTTTCTGAACAAATTAGAATTTGAGATACCACTGTTCAAAAAACACATAAACATTCTAATTAGTTAATTATAACTAAATTATAAAATTAATTATTAGCTTAATCTGATTTTTTCACGCTAAATTATTTTATGCATAAACCTATGACCTATTGTAAAAAACTGCATTTTTAAAGTAAAAATTAAAAATAAAATCTTTTACTGTATAAATACACCTTTAAAAAATTAAAATATGGGTATGTATTTCTCATCAAGAAAATAAGAATTTAGTACTTCCGAAGAAATGTCAGTTCATAAGTTTCTGCTCTAAGTCGACGATTACAGCTTGCACTAAAAGTGAAGCACTAAATCTCGTGTAATGTAATCTTCCAGAGTATGTTACCGGCAATGTATGAAAAGCAGGCATTGTATAGAATGCCTGGCGTTTTGGGGCAAAGTATGAAATATCCGAATTATTTTAATATTATATATACTTTCCTTAGGCATTGTGGTGTGTGCCTAGGCATTATATAGAATGACAAATGCTATTTAGGCAAAGTATTAAAAGATAAAAAGAAAAGGCCAATGGCCAAATTACCGTCATGAAGTACGTTAAATGACTGAGTCCGTCATGTAGAACTGTATAGCACTAACGCCTTCTTTAACAGGATAAATCAGTTTACTTTTGTTTTCCACTAACATTACATCACAGCGATTCAGCAGCCAATAGTCCCGTGGTTCCCTCTTAGTAGTCATCTTGGTCTTTTTCACATCGCTCACTAACTTCTAGTAAGCAGTTTCGGTTAGGAAAACACTATTTTTTGCAGCATTGGCTGCAAAAACCATGGATATGTCAAAAATTCGCATTATTTTCGAATGAGTTCCTTGTGGAACTAATGCAGCGCAATCAACTCGAAATATCGACGAAGTATTTGGCAAGGATGTCGAGTAATGAACGCACAGTACGTAGATGGTTTGAGAAGTTTCGATTTGGCGATTTTGATCTTCAAAATGAACCACGTGGGCGAACTGAGAGTAAGGTGAAGAATGATGAGCTGAAAGCTGCAATGGAAGCGGATACATTTCAAACTACGTGTGAATTAGCAGAAAGGTTTAACTTTACTATTCCAACAATATTAAACCATTTGAAACAAATCGGTAAGGTTAAGAAGCTGGATAGATGGGTTCCGCATGAATTAAACGAGCGTCAGAAGAGAAATCGTTTCGAAGCTTGTCTTTCCTTGCTGTCGCGACATAAAGGCGAACAATTTTTACACCGTATTGTTACGTATGATGAAAAATGGATTCTTTTCGACAATCGGAAGTGTTCGGCACAATGGTTGGATAAAGATGAAGTGCCAAAACACACTCCAAAACCGAATATTGACAAAAAAAGATAATGGTGTCTGGTGGTCCAGCGCTGTTGTTTTCTACTACAGCTTAATGAGACCTGGTCAATCGATTACGTCGGATGTCTTCTGTAACCAATCAGACAAAATGATGAGGAGGCTTGGGATTAAGCAGCCGAGATTGGTGAATAGAGACAGGTCAATCCTCTTGCAGGACAATGCTCGACCACTTGTCGCACGAATAACGTCGCTCAAACTATAGGAGCTGGAGTTCTCTGTCACACACCGTATTCCCCAGACCCTGTAGCAACTGACTACCATTTCTTCCATGCATTGGACCACTTCTTGCAAGGAAAAATATTTAATTCCCAACAGGCTGTAGAAAACGCCTTTAGCGATTTTATCACCACTTGCTCTCCAGGCTTCTTTGCTGCAGGCATTAACAAGCTACCGTTAAGATGGTAAACTGTATTGATAGTTTAGGCGCATACTTTGATTAATTATACTATTTCTTGCTTGAGATATAATAAACCAAACTTTCAGTTCGAAATCGGACATTTCATATTTGATGACCTAATATATATTGCCTAAGTATTCTATACAATGCCTGCTTTGCATACTTTGCCGGTAACATATACATACATCTTCATACAACCAGATTGAGTATCAAAAATGTCTTGTAAAATATGCCACAAATGTTATTTATTCCACAGGATTATGCAGGAAAGTGATTTGATAACCCGAGAGCAAGGCAGACAGCTGGCAACGGAAATCGGAGCTGTGTATTACGAATCGAGTGTATTCTCTCCGTACGGTGTAGACACTGTATTTGAAAATGCGATGAGACTGGCTCTCATAGCTCGCCGCCAGAAAAGATTTTGGGTGAAGAGTTTGAAGAATGTCACATTACCCCTACTTCAGGTAGGTACTTCCCAAGCGTTCGTTTTCATATCTGATTTGATAACCCGAGAGCAAGACAGACAGCTGGCAACGGAAATCGGAGCTGTGAATTACGAATCGAGTGAATTCTCTCCGTACGGTGTAGACACTGTATTTGAAAATACGGGACCGACTTTCATAGATCGCCGCCAGAAAAGATTTTGGGTGAAGAGTTTGAAGAATGTCACATTACCCCTACTTCAGGTAGGTACTTTCCAAGTGTTCGTTTTCAAAACTGATTTGATAACCCGAGAGCAAGGCAGACAGCTGGCAACGGAAATCGGATCTGTGTATTACGAATCGAGTGTATTCTCTCCGTACGGTGTAGACATTGTATTTGAAAATGCGATGAGACTGGCTCTCATAGCTCGCCGTCAGAAAAGATTTTGGATGAAGAGTTTTAAGAATGTCACATTACCCCTACTTCTGGTAGGCACTTCCCAGGTGTTCGTTTTCATAACTCTAAAAGGCAATCGCAAAATTAAGTAATCAAGTTCTACGAAAAATAAGAATATTTGCCGTCGCATGCAGTTGCTCGACCCTTTCAGAGGTGTTAGGACGTCTGGAGTCCCACCTCCTTGAAACAGTTGAGGTAGGTAGATAGTTATTAACATCACACTGGAGCAACAGAACGGGCTATTGGCGACTGTCCTGTCTCCATCCCGAAGGGAAAGATCAAGGACAACGCCTCGTAATTTTGAACCAGTGGAATGACGAGGTCAACACCTGAGCTGGCACCCCATTTTCCAAACTTTCACACCACGCCAACGTGAGGGCATTTGAGGCCACAACAGATTTAACGTGCATCAACCCCCGTGTACTCGATGGTCTTTGGCTGGACCAAGTTTCGTACTCGCAGCCCTCCGGTTGCTAATCCGTTGCTCTTCCAACTGGGCTATCGCGGCCCTTGAAATGTTTGAGGAAGTTCTAGGTATTTGTAGTTCGGGTATATTAAAACTACTTAGTAACAACTATCTTTTCTTATTTATCTTGCATGGCATAAATAAATTACACCAAATCTATTATCCCGTGAGACTTGAGGAGGGGCGCACCTACGGAGGGGGCTATGGGGGCTTAAGCCCCTCCCATACAGTTGAAAATGCCAAAAATATCATTACACAATTCAATAATTGCTTCTTTAAAAATCGTGTATAAAGATGTTCTTAACTCTATACACGACTTTTTTAAAGATTTTGTCACCAAATGTTTATTCGTTACTAGAAACCCATGTACAAATGTGTTCTAATTCTTATTTGCAGGGGTTGTGTAAAATAATTGAAATTTTCGTTGTTCCTTTATTAATGAGTTGGTATTTTTCCCCTTCGATTCAGTTTCTATTCGTTTTGGAGAGTTCTTCCTTATCCCAGTGTGAAAAAACCAATAACATTGACATTGAGTCTGCAAAAAAACGTTTTGGGTCAATGGCAGATGGGTCCTTAAAGATATCTTCATGTATGGCTCCAATGCAATTCAGGATGTGTAAGAGAGGCTGGTAAAAAGTCGCACTTTATACAGGTGGGGGAAAGGATTTCTGGCCATCAATGAATATCATCTTTTTCAAATGGTAAGATCGGAGGCTGCCAAGCATAAAGAAAGTTTTAAGGGGCAAATTTAAGGCAAGCCGCTCTCTTGGTGTTCCACTGAGATACCAGTGATAAAAGGGTACTGGAGATGATCTGCGCAATTTCTTTTTAAGTAGGAACAGATGATCTCTAAAGTTCTTCAGACAAAAGACAAGAGAGTTCTTAACTATCTAATAACTTATTCGAAAACTAGTGTCTAGATAACACATTCTGAAACTATTCCATACTTCAAAGAATTATTTTAGCCTCAAAGTAGTTTCGACAAGATATCTCGTCCATCAAGATCTGGTCAGTTTTGGTAATGAAGGTATACCTCGTCGTGACAACCACCTTGTGGGTTCAATCTAAAAATCACGATCCCCCTTTGCGGTTCACTTGACCAGATGTTTTAATCATCGCAAATTACTACCCCTAAAACAGCTTACGATACCAATATAGAAAGCCCTCAGGAGCACATCTTTAGGTGTGTACGGCATCACAACCTCGAGGTGCCCGAATGATCTTTTCTCCCTTTCATTTTTACCCTTGTCTACCCTTCTGCATTTCTCCCTCCCTCATTGTGTTGTTGTCTGTCTTGCGACTGGCGCAGCTTGGCCAAATATGGCACATGCGCCATAAAACTCCAATACAACCAACCAATATAGATAGCTCCCTCCAGATTGTGGGGGCCGTCGTAACTCAGTGGGTATGCCCACTGCGCTAGCAACCTTCGAGTTGTAGGTGTCGCAAGTTCGATTCCTGTAAGGTGCATTCCTCCCTGGGTGTATTTCTCTGTGTCAGAAAACTTTCATTGCGTGTGTCTATTACTTGATATTGCATGTCTCGTGTCTGGCCAAATATGGCCCTTGCGTCATAAACCCCCCCCCCCCCAAACCAACCAACCCTCCATAATGTCATCCTGGGTGCATCCCCCATGGGCTTGAGGGCCTCAAGATCAAAGATATCTTATCAAAGTATATAAAAGGTATGCATCAAATATATTCTCCATCCGTATGATGCAAAACAATAACTTATCAAAACTTGACCTTTGAATTCAACTCCATTCAGTATAATTTATCTTTACGATGTAAAACAATAACTCATCAAAGTTTGCCCCTGGAGATGGAGACACATGCTTTTTAATGCCTGCTAATGACTTTTCTTTTAGGTTCCTTACTGTCCCCCAAAGCCCAAGGAATCAGATATACAAATTCTGCCATCAACGCTTAGAGAAGAGCTGTGTTCTTTGCTGGATAAAGAATATCAGACAGATGTTACCCTGGTTGCTGGACAAACAGAATTCCATGCTCACAGAATTATACTGGCGGCTGCATCATCTTATTTAAAGCAATTATTCATTTCATCATCGCTAGAAAATAACTTGAAGGTGAGACAAGTCCCAGTTAGTATAGTGGTTTTTTCAATGATGGTCTTGAATGACTTTTCTTTCTCAATAGTGTTTAACCCTCCTGGTTGTCTCAACGAGATATCTCGTTCAAACAAAATTGACCTGATCTTGATCTCATCATCGTCAAAAACGCCAATATCTTCAATCGGCATTATTGATGACGAGGTATTTCGTCAATAGCAAAATTGGTCGGTTCTTGATGGACGAGATATCTCGTCGAAACCACTTGGAGAGTTAACCAGCCATACATAATTATTGTATTTTTGTGTGAGGAGGGACTTTCTGTGTAAACAAACCACCAAAAGACCAGAATTTTACTTCCGGTTCCCAATGAGAGGCATTTTCTGTCAAGCTAAATATAGGTGCGAGGATGTTTCTGCGGCGATACATATTTCCTGTACGTATTCTGAACGCGATGTCACCAGGCTTGTTTTCTTTTAATGCGATTTCAGCACGTCGCAGCTAAAATTTCCAAGATAGGTAGTTGAATTAACGACACACTGGAGCAACACAAACGGGCATTTGGTGACTCCGAGATCAATCCCGAAGGGAAAGATCCGAGGACAACACCTCGTAATTTTGAACCACGGCCAGATGACGAATAAAAATTCCAAATGAATTCCTAATTGATGCATGATAGTTGATTGATCAATATTAATTAGATTAATCGCCAAACGTTGCCAAAACGACGATAAATTACATTTTAAGGTTACCCTGTTATGTATCTTGTGAGAGCATTGGGATAGCAGAAGTAAAATCTTCGCAGACTGTCTGGTTTGTTTCTTTACGCTGAAAATCCCTCTCAGACGGAATATGCCGTATAGGAAGTATGTTCTACCACAAAAACACTAGCACCGTCTAAATTTAGCTTTACAGAAAAACCTCATAGACTAAAACAGTGGTACTGCTAATCCAAAATACGCGCAGGTTAAAAGATGCTCAATCCGTAATTGGTCGATTTTTATAGAAACTTTTATGGGAGAATATCTTCGAATATATAGGTAAATTTATTGGAGATGTTAATAAGAAATAAATTTCTCATATTAAGTATAAGTACACAGAAAACCTAAATTCAGAACGAACGTATTGTCTTTCAATTCGAGCATAAACATAAAATATTTTAAAACGTTTTTTTTTTATTTTTCGCAGTCTGTTTAAGTATATTGAAAATTATTTATCAAGCTTTATTCATATTACAAATTATTTTATTGAAAATGTAAACTTTAGAATATTGATAACTTTTTAGTACGGAAAAGGTACCATATGTGTAAAAACTCGAATAAGTGGGTGAATTAACCCACCTAACCTTTCCCTAGTTGCGCTACTGCTAAGAGGTTTTTAGTATTAAGCTAAGTATACAATACAAAATACCACCTAATCTGTCAAAAACAAAAATTACCTTTAAATATGATTGAATAAAAAAGTCATATTTTGTTACATTACTGAGATCTTTCTATGAAAAGGGCCTTTTTGTCTTCAGTTAAGCATTGATATCTAGAAACAATGTTGGCATTATGAAAGAATAGTAAGAAAAAAATGATGATAATGTTTCTAAAAATTCATTAATTTTATAGAAAATTTCATTTTATTTCAAAAGGTGACGTTATCAGCATTTGAGACACTTTCACGAAGCTCAGTTCGAAGTTTCTTAAGGTATGTTACTTTTAAGGGCTATTCTGTGACTTTGTTTGCTATACTTTGCTATGTGTAATTGAGTTCATCAATTTATATTACAGATTCCTTTATACTAGTAACTTAGATATTAAGATGGTCGATGTTTTAGAAGATTTCCGAGAGGCTGCAAAAGCTACAGATATTGTCGAATTGCAGGTAATGTTTCGGATACCGATACGGTTTTCCGTTTTTTCTAAAATATATTTTCCCAAACCAAATGTACGTATATACTGATTGATATCAAAACTATATTCTCAAACCATCTCATTGATATATTCCCAAACCATCTCATTGAATAATAGGTGGATGCAAATTTTTCAAGTTTTTTGTTAGACAATACAAATTGCTCATGATCTAGATCAGTGATTCTCAACCACTGTGCCGCGGCACTTTTGTGTGCCGCCAAATTCTTAGAGTGTGCCGCCAAATTTTAGAAAATAAAAATTATGATTTTGTTCATTTGTTGGAAGATGAAATATGGTGTGCTAAAATAGCTTACTTATCAGACATTTTTGTTATTTTTAATAACATAAATTCAAGTATGCAAGGGCCGAAAGAAAATATATTAAACTCAACAGATAAACTGGTGGGATTCCAAAAACAAATAACTTTATGGAAGAATAAAGCTCAGGAAGGCAATTTGGAAAAGTTTGAGTCAGTCCCAAAAGATTTTAATAAAACTATTCATAAAATTGTTATTGACCATTTGACAACATTAGAGGAGAGAATTATTCATTATTTCCCAAATTTAGATATAAAAAAATTTGATTGGGTTCGTAATCCATTTGTAATAACGAATACTTCTGTATTTGAATTAACTTTGAATGAAGAGGAAAAACTAATTTCGCTTTCTAATAATCGAGATTTAATTTTAAAATATTCGGAAGAATCAATTAATTCATTTTGGATTAACATTAGATGCGATTATCCCATGATAGCCAAAAAAGCTTTAAAAATATTATTACAATTTTCTACATCTTATTTGTGTGAATTCGGATTTTTAGTATTAACCAACATAAAAACGAAAAAAAGATCGAGACTGTTAAATGTAGAAGACGATATGAGAGTAGCATTGTCATTTTTACGACCAAATATAAATGAAATTATCAAAAAACATCAAGCTCAAATTTCTCATTAAAAGTATTCTTATTATTACCTTGTAATTAATCCCTTAATAAACGTACTGTTTTTTTTGTAGTACATATTATATTATTTTATTTTACATTCACAATTATTATCATAAACTATTTTACACAGTGTATTATAGGTAAGTAAACAACTTTTAAACTTATCTTTTTCTTTGTGTGCCGCCAAATTTTGAAATCGTTAAAAGTGTGCCGCGACAAAAAAAAGGTTGAGAATCACTGATCTAGATCAACAAACATTGATAATCTCACAATGAAGTTTCATCTATGACCAAATTGTGCTTTTAATTAGTACAATACATAAAAAACTATTGCAACTTTACTTTGTAATACATTTTTAAAATTGAAATCGAAACAATGACGTCGTATTTGCATAAATTGCCAACAATTCGTGACCAATATCTCTTAATTAGCAGAAACAAGATAGTATTTCCCATTACAATCTATCAGCTCGTTGCTTTTGAAACTCAGTTAAAAGATAATAGTTCGACTTAAAATGAAATAGTGAGAGAACTATACATCTTATTTTGCAAAGACTTGCTAAATTGAAGAACGCCTTTTTGGACCCTATTAGATTCAGTTTCGTACCAAAGAGACCGCTCTGGAGCCTCGTCCAAATGTACATGTGACAGAAAATGTCAGACTGCCCTTTCTAGACTTGTGAACGGGCACATTAGATCTAGATCCTTCGTTCAGGGCCATAAGGATTTTCCAATTTGCCTAATATATAACACAGAACAAGCCTACCATAGACGTGAAATATAAGTAGACTGAGCATTGCTATTGAAAGAAGCTCGAAATGTGTGACCAACATGTCGACTAGTAGTTACGTGACTGCTCAGTGAAAAATTGACTAGGTTGGCCAATTTAGAATTTCATCACCTCATTTGACGATATAACATTTTATGACAGGGCAGGTGTATGAATGTGCATTTCCATAGAGTGGCGACAGAAATGGTGGAATCACCAAAGTCTACTATGTCGCGTGGACCAATCAGATGATGAATCAATGGATGGGTGTCTTCTCCCGTCCCGTGCACTAATCAGAAGATGAATCTTCGTTTCCAGCCGTCAGACGAAAGTATAATCTAAGGATCATGTCACTAATAGTATTGGTTACATGATCCTGGGCACTTTAAAGAGTTACCGTTTCTCACTCTACTCTTATATTTACTCTATGAAGTCAACCGTAGTCATCTACTGGCCTGCTTTGGTCTGGCATGGGAGGATTTTGTGCAAATAATATTTAGGAAATGAAATAAATGTATATTTATTTCGATTGTTTGATACTTGGGTGGTTTCTGAAGAGTTACGTCGCACTGGAGCAACTCTATTGGCTATTGGCGATGTTCCAGGATCAATCCCGAAAGGAAAGATCGGTATTTGGTGTTTTAATTAACGTCGCACTAGAGCAGTGGTTTCTACAGACCCCCAGGGGTCCTTGGAACCTCTGAGGGGGTCCGTGGCAAATTAAAATTAATTTGGTGGTGCATGGACAACGTCAGGGGGTCCGCGAAAGGTTTAATATAAAGTAAAATAATTGTGACCCATTTTCATTATTATGAAAGGTAAAAATAAATAGCAATAAATAAATTGGTAGCCATTTTTACGTCCTAAGTAAAATATAACTATAGATAGGTACATAAAGTACAATTAATGTGTTGTGTTGAGCAACTCACCTGTTTCTCAAGGTTCGAATAAAAGAATTTGTTGACATTAAAACATTGATATATTTACAAGTTAGCTTACTGGTTAGCTACTACTTTTGGAGACTACAAAATATGAGCAGCCAATTTTATTTAGTGATGGGAGTATTCGAATACAAAAATACTCATGAACTCTATACTTAAAAGTAATCGTTGTACTTGATTCTTTTCCAAAGTTTTCGGATACCAAAGTACTCGGATCCAAGGTATTCGAATACAAGAGTACTCGTTCTAGGTATTCGGATGCCAAATCTTTCAAAATTGCAAAAACCAGATGAGAAGAATTATTGCTTATTGTCAAAACTTAACGGCTCTTCATTCTGACCTCAGACAAAGATTTGAAGACATTCTTCACTTGGGCATCCCCGATTGGGTGTTGGACTCTTTTGCAAGTAGACCCACAAACTCAGATGAATCCATACTAATACAGGAGAAACATATTGAATTATCCACAAATAAGGAGCTGAAATCAATGTTTGACCAAGGATACCACAAATTCTGGTTACATAAACAGATGCCAATTTTATATCCTGCATTATGGGCCACTGTACAGAAGCTGTTGATTGTTTTCCCGTCTTCCTATTTAGTAGAACGTGGATTCAATGCAGTTACTAGCCTCATCACGATAAAAAGAAAGCCGACTGCAAATTAATGCTCGTGGAGACTTACGAAAGTTATCCACAAATATCGAGCCGAACATAAATAATCTCATATCTATCATCTCATCAGGTTCGCCAATCTCATTAAAAAATAATATGTTTTTGTATTTTAAAACAAAAGTTATAATTTTAATAAATATTACTTTAAATGTCAAAATGTTTTATTTGTATTTATTTTTACGTCACCATTCAAGACATCAAAGTTAAATTGTTAATTGCTATTATGCACAGTTGTGTAGAGTTATTTCACTGGGGGTTCATGGTTAGGTTTTTGCTATGAGAAAGGGTTTGTGCGCATAATAAGTTTGGAAACCACTGCACTGGAGTAACACAATGGGCTTTTGGCGACGATCCGGGATCAAACCCGAAGGGAAAGATCCGTGGACAACACCACGTAATTTTGAACCAGTCAGATGACGAGGTCAACCCCTGAGCTATATTTGTAAAGTATAACTTGTCTAGGTTTGTAAGAGAATACCTAATTAGAGCACTGGTTTTATGGACATATAAAAACTCTTTAAAACCATCAGTCTAAAATGTATTCCAATTTTCCAAGTATTTAAAAAATTCATGAACTCAGACATTCCATTTTATTTAATTTCATTAATCATTAAAACGTACGAGGAAAATAAATATTCTTTTGAAACCTGCAAATATTAATTTTTTTAACTTATATATTTTATTCTTTGTTTAATCCAAGTGTTTTGTGTGGAAGACGAATAATTATTTAATTTTGTTTCAGACGTTGATAAGGAACATTGAAAATCAAGATTCCTCAGAATCTGAAATAAGAGAGCAATACTATAAAAGGTTTCTTTCAGATTTGTCGAAGGTGTGCATAGATGAAAAATTATTCGTGGGTAAGAATAACCCCAATTGTTCTTACATTTATACTTCATCCAAAAGTACGGAACTACCCTAAAACAACATTGTTTTCTTCTGAAGTTCTTACCCATATTCACAGGTGACTAAAAGGTAGATTTTTGCTACCATTTTTGAACCTTGACGACCAGGGTATCTTTTTAATGCAAAATCGTCTCAAAAACTCATATTTCCTAAATTTTGGCGACTTCTCGAAATTTTGGCGACTTATTTTGAAAATTCAGCAAAAATCAACGAAAAGTTACCCCCCACACACTTTTTAACAAAAAATCTGGGAGAAAATTTTTAAAATTCAAATTTCTGGGCGAGATCTTCAACATCTGTGTTTCGTACTTAGCACAGTTTGTGCTTTAACTACTCATTTTGTATCTGAGCAACTAAAAGTACTTCTAAAATATGGTTTAACAGGAGATTTTTGCTACCGTTTTTAATAATGCTATTTCGCAAGTGTTTTGGTTTTGGCAGCCCAGCATTTTCTAAATCAAACTTTTGGAAGAATTTGAGAAACAAAGGAATTTAGTAAATGGCAAATTTAGAACTGAAGGATCGTATAAAATAGAATTAGTATTTTTCATATAAATACATTTATCGATTTAAAACTGACAAGATAATTTGTTATCTTACTTCAAAGAGTTTTGTAATTTTAAGTATTTAAGTAAAGACTTTTTTCGAAGACATTGTATCTAGGTCCCTACAAAGGGGGTCGCCGGTACAATGGTACCTGGGCCCGCAGAGGCAAGTTAAACTTTTTGGATGTTTGTTTGGGTCATATGGCGCAAAGTCCATATTTGGCCTTGCGGGGCCAAACACAAGACAACGTCAAGTAATGGACACACGAAGAAAATTTCACTGACCGGAAGAGAGAAATACTCCCAGGGTGGAATCTAACACGCAGCCTACAACTCTCAGGTTGCTAGCGCAGTGGGCAAACTCACTGAGCCACGACGACCCGTTAAACTTTTTGGACCTGGGGCAAATGAGGCTGATGCCGCCCTCTGTCCAAAGTTAGGTTAGGTTGGATTTTAGTATCACAATTCAGACTTGATCAAACTGCGCCAGACACTGCATGTACCGATCTGTCTAGTAACTTTATGACTACCTGGTATATTCACACTGATCTGTTCATTTTATAGATGTAACATTCCAAGTTGACGATGGAAAATGCTACGCTCACCGATCTATTTTAATGGCACGGTGTGATGTAATGACTGCTATGTTCGGTGGTGATTTCCGAGAAAGCAAAGCGGATGTTGTAAGTTTGTAATTTTTACCAATACTTTTTGTAAAATTGTATATTTTTATGATAGAATTTAGTTATATATACTAAATAGTTACCAAATAATTTCCGAGAAAGCTCAGCAGACATAGTATGTTTGCCATCTTTACGAATACGTTTTGTAAACTTTTATATCTCTAATGATAGAATTTAGTTGCTTATTGGTTTCCGAAAAAGCACAGCAGACATTGTAAGTTTGTAATTTTTACCAATACTTTTTGTAAAATGTTATGTTTTTAATAATAAAACTTAGTTACCAAATAAATACCAAAAGAAGGTATCGGAAATTTATACACTGTAAGAGAGTTGTTCAATATAAGATAGTCAAAGTTTCCAGATTCTCCATAGTGTAAGGGCCGCTTCACACCAACAGAATCTGAGTCCTTCTGAATCTAGTAGAAACTGAGGGGTTCCCTTCATACCAACAGAATCCGAGTCATCCAAATCCAGTAGAAACTGGCAGACGAAGATTAGGGAGAGTCGCTTTCATACGAAATAGCTTGTTCGTCGAAAAACCTTTCACACCGTACATCACACATTTCACATCTATAGTCTATCTATAGCAGGTAGCAGAGACTAAGGGCCACAGAGTTCACTGTGACGTATGGGAGGGTTGCCAAAAAGTCATGGAAGTTATCTATCAGATATTATGTATGTGGAATGGCCGGAAATCACTCGTCACCCAGCAATGGAGTCTGGACGTAAAGACGCCATGCGTGCCCGAAACACCCACGCATTGCGCATCCAGAATAGCAGAGTTTCCCGCCAAAGTGAGCAGAAGGACGGAGACGACGATTGGCGGATGAGGAAGAAAGTCGTACAATTTAATTTGATGCGTGAGATTGCACTGATTTAACAATTGTTTTAATATTGGGTACGATTTTTGTAGTAGTCAAGCGCAAAATTAATTCTAAATTTTCATTCGTCAAGCGGTTCCTATTCGATTTGTTAACATTCGTGACTAAAAGTGTTTGTTCACAGATATATGTTGACCCAAAGAGGCTTGCGCATTTTAATGCATTATCTAGCAACGAAGTTTTAACCTAAATTACCTGCCGTGTGACTTGTTAAAGTTAAAATAACACGTGGTGATGCGGGCCGCGGTCTGTGCATCCCTGATCTAGTCTTTATTCTTTGAACAATGATTTCGTGATTAGGAGTTTTAAGTATGAATGTAAGTAGGTTCGTCGAAACAACTTCTGCATTTTCGATCATATTATTTCTTGCAGATTCCGTTTCCAGAAGTCTCAAAGGAAGTTTTTGATATTTGCTTACACTATTTATACACCGATTCCATCGATGAACGGGTAAAGCTGCGAAACTGCTTATCTCTGATTGAACTCGCAAACAGACTGTGCCTTCCTCGTTTAATAACTCTGGTAGAGTGGCAAGTTATTCAAGAGTTAATGTCATTGACAGCCAACGGAGTGAACTTAAATGAGGATGTCTTCCGTCTCATGGAGCCGTGTCAGGTATATTTAGTTCCTTTTCTTTTTATTTCGTTAACTTTTTCGTTCTCCGACTTTTCGTTCGGTTTTTAACCCTACTGGTGGTTGTTTGTCTTGACGAGATATCACGTCATTAGCAAAACTGATCAGATCTTGAACTATATATCATATTCAATCATTGATGAATTTTTAAAAAATGTCGCCAAAATTTTCGAAAAGTCGACAAAGTTTTGAAAATAGGAGCTTTTGAGAGGATTTTGCTTAAACAACCTAGTCTCACCAAGGTTGAAAAATAACAGCAAAAAGTCACCTGTGGCAGCTCTGCGAATACGATTTCAGCTCTTCGCCTACAGAAATTCCAAAGAATAAATTCTAAATTGACATGCGATAGTTGATTGGTCAACGCCAGTTAGATTAAACACCAAACGTCGCCCAAACAAGGATTTTTATAGTAACCCTGATATGTATCATGAGAGTATTAGAGAAGCGGAAGTAAAATCTTCACATCTGGTTTGTTTGTAAACACAGAAAAACCCTCTCATAGAATCTTACAATATTTTTAACATAGCGGTTTACACCTCCAAGTGGTTTCGACGTGATATCTCGTCCATCAAAATCTAACTAATTTTGATAATGACGTCATCAAGGTATTGCCGATTTTTTTTATGATTACGATATCAAGATTGGTTAGTTTTCTTCTATTGACGAGATATCTCGGCCATCAATATCTGACTAATTTTGCTAATGACGAGATATCTCGTAGAAACAACCTCCAAGAGGGGATTCATTGATAAAATGAGAGCATGTGTAGTTTGACAATGACAAACTAGAAACGGCACCAACTTTCTTGGTTATCTGATAGTTTTTTTAACATTTATAATGTATGTATTAAAATTGATTGTGCAAAAATTAATGCATTAATATACCATTTAAATTCATGAAATTTAGGTTCATAACGCTGATCAACTGTCTGATTGGTGCCAGTATTACATCATTACACACTATCAAGATATATCCAACAACTCACCTAAATCATTGATGAATCTTCATGAGGATAACCAAGCTTATTTGAACAAGAACAGGTGGCCACCAGTACAGTAAGTTTATCATTTACCTTATTCGTTTTAAATTTTAAGGTGTACTTATACACTAGAAGAATTTTTTAAATTGAATCCAGTTTTTCTTACAATAGGTCATTGGTTTATGCTTAAAATCATTTCAGTGTGCAAAAATCAGATTTAGCTAATCCGTATCTATCTAATTTAGATATAATTAGCATGTTTTTTGAACAATGCTAGCTCAAATTTTAATTTGGATAATTCCTGTTGGGGAAAATTCCAAAAAACTAATTCTTCATGTTTTGACCCTCAATCAAGGTTGCTTAGTGGAATAGATTTTTCAAATTTTTGCACCAAGGAAGCATAAAAAAAATCAAGATATTTTCAGAAATTTAACACTTAAAAATGAACTAAAAGTTCATTTCTTAACTAATAACTTCGAGGGTCAAAACATCCACTGTATTATATAGATTATAATGATACAAAACTAATTGCGATAAATCAATTCATTGTTGAGTAATCACCGTTTGAACAAAGCATCATTTGACACTTCAGCCATGCAAAATGCATACGGCAATATCTAACTCAGAAATAGACACGATAACCACAAAGCATTATATTGCAAAAACACAATTCTTCAGAAATTGAGTTTAAATTTTTAGAAACATATTTATAAATGTTGACAGTACCTAACGAAAAACCCTTGTAACTAAAAAATATTCGGAATATTTACACGATCCAAGATCTTAGTACCGTTTGAAATGAGTTGGAGAATATTTTGAAGCAATAGAATAAATTCATATTCTTGCCGATATGCATGATTTCCAGTGTATATATACACCTGAATTGCATGTTATTCGCGGCTAGTGATAACCAGTAGCATGGATGATCAGTATAACATAGGAATTCAATTATAAATTTATTTTGAATTAAGAATTATGAAAAAGATTAACCCTTTCAAGGGCAGTAGGAAGTCTGGCAACCTATCTCCTTAACCCTCTGAGCGATTCACATGCATAATTCCACCTTGCAATCTGCAATCTTCCCCTGCATGACTTCTAACCAATTTTGACTTTCACCAATAGAATCTTTCCAAAGGATTCTATTCTAAGGAAAAGAGCAATAGAATCTTTCCAAAGAATTCTATTATAAGAAGAAATGACCAACAGAATCTTACTAAACGGTTCTATTCTAAGGGAAAGAGGAATAGAATCTTTCCAAAGGATTCTATTCTAAAGGAAAGCAATAGAATCTTTCCAAAGGATTCTATTCTAAGGAAAATAGCAATAGAATCTTTCCAAAGGATTCTATTCTAAGGGAAAGAGCAATAGAATCTTTTCAAATAATTCTATTATAAGAAGAAATGACCAACAGAATCTTACTAAACGATTCTATTCTAAGAAAAGGACAAACGGAATCTTTCCGAAGAATTCACTTCCAAGAAAAGAAGTAGAATCTTTTCAAAGGATTCTACTCAAAGGAAAGGATTAATGGAATTTTTCTAAATTGGTTGAAAATATCTATGGATTTTTTCTCCCAATAGATGTGTCAAGAGATGTCATTAAGTGTGGTGTGGGATAAAAACATTCCTAATTACTCGGAAATATCTTGACAGTCAGTGGGTTAGTATTTATTTGATCTGTTCATTTTTTCATTAAACAGATTTAACCCTCCTGGTGGTTTATCTTCGCGTTGAAAACTGCCCTGTAGTGGGCAGCCTCTGGAACAAAAACTTTTACAAACACCAGTTCTGGGCAAGGGATTCCTACTTGGATCTTCATTCCCCTTGGATTAATAGGGCAGTTTTGTCTCAACGAGGTACCTCATCCTTAGCGACATTCACCAGCTCTTTGACGAGAAATCTCGTCGCAAGGTTAATGTATGGGCCAAATAGAACCTATAGAAGAGCCAGACCATGTATTTTCTCGATATTTTTACGATATCTCGATTTTTCTGTGGATTGGAAAAAATAATAGTTTGAGGTTTTGTAGTAATATAACCTTGCCTTGGCAGGTTTAAGTTTTCTAAACCGTTTATTCCCAAACTTTTCAGTCCACGGACCCCTTTGAAAATTCTCACTGACCCCTTGATATTATAAAATTAAATCGGGCATACATATGTAGACATCCACAGGACCACAGTGATATTTATTTTTCACTCTTGCTCCTCGACGCTTCCCTATTTCCCCTGAGGGAAATAGGGAAGCGTCCGCTTCCAAAAGATTTCCCTCGGGCCCCCAATTTGGGAGACTTTGCTCGAGAACAGGGGTTCCCAAACTTTTCATTCCACGGATCCCGTTGAAAATTAAAATTTTCGCCAACCCTTTGAGATTGTAAAGTAATAAGGCATATGTAGACCTGCATAGGATCTTTATTTTTCATTCTTGCTTTTCAACCCTCATTGGACACGCACGATTCACCCATTGTCATCTACACTCATGTCCAAAATTATCTTTACATGCATAAAATCACGGATTTCTCAGAAAATGTGAACTATAATTTTATAAATTTGTGTGAAATGATACATAACATCATAACACATAAATACAAAGGAAAAAATTAATAGCACTGCATATGATATAAAACTATATAGCATGAAACAATAAAAATGGCAATAATATGTGACAAGGAGAGTTCAGAAAAAAATAACTCAGAAAAAAATTAAAGCTTATGAATTTAATATGGAATGTGATCTCCCCTGACGTGTACACACATATCACAACGTGTTTTAATGCTGGCAATAAAATGTTGTTAACCACAGTTTGGGGAATTAAGTTCCATTCCTCCAGCAATGTGGTCTTCAGGACATCTATATCTCTAGGAGGAGGATATCTCCGTGCAACTGCTTTTCCAAGGTAGTCCCATAAGTTCTCTATCGGATTCAGATCAGGAGATTTTGCTGGCCACGGTATTCGCTCAATGTCTTCACTTTCAAGGAATTCGTGAACGAGGTTTGCTCGATGTGGACGAGCATTATCGTCCATAAATAAAAAGTCAGATCCCTATGCACCTCTGAAAGGCCTTGCGTATGGTTCTAAGACCTCATCCCGATATCTCTGGCCGGTCACAGATCCGCTGTTGAAAACGCGTGGGCGTACGTCCATCGATCATTATTCCTCCCCATACCATCACACCTGCATTATCGAAACGGTCAAGTTCCACAATGTTCGAAAGAAGATTTCGCCGTTCCTGACTCCCTCCTGATGTAAACACGTTTAAAATCAGATGTTAAACTAAACCTTGGCTCATCAGTAAAGAGAACATGGGTCAATTGGTGTTCACTCCAGTTCTGATATTCTTTGCACCAATTAAAGCGATCCCTCCTTTGTTGTGAAGACAGTAAAACACATACCCTTGGCTTTCTGGCATAAAGGTCTTTTTCATTAAGCCTTCTGTATACAGTTTGCCGTGATACAACAGTTCCAGTGGCGGCTGCAACCTCTGAACTTAACTGCCGAGCAGTAGACTTCCTGTTACGACGGGCAGTTATTGCCAGATATCAATCTTGAGAACCAGTTGTTATTGGTTTGTCTAGGCCTCCTTACAACAGTTCCAGAGTTCTGAAATTGTTTCCATAGCGTAGTCTGTCTTGAAATATTCATACATCTTGCTGCTTCCATGACTGTCTGCCCTGCTTCTAACGGCCGATAATTCGCCACTTCACAGATTCTTCCAAATGATACTTCGGGACCATAACAAACCGTTTTGTGTCCTTACACACTGAAATCAAACGCTGTATTGCAGAAATTCACTCAGATATTCACTTTGAGCAAAACGCTTGATTCACCGTCGGATGACGTAACGTTTTGATTTGCATATCATAAACCGTTTGATCTCTTTTGATTGGATAATGCTAATTAGGCTTGTCTTTCACACATTCCCTGCAAAAATGGATTACATCGATTGGCTATTTCATGGAATATCATTATTTTTGGGTATGTAAAGATAAATTTGGACATGAGTGTATTACTTTTTATTACTTTATTACTTTTTTACTTTTTCAGTTATTACTTTTTCTGTTTATCATATTTTAATTGTTTGTCCTGCCTGACGTTTTAAATCTACCTTTTATCTTTGTCTTGGACTATTAATCATCAAAGTCATAAATTTTTTTAAAGTGCAATTATGAATATGCAAATTTGGTTGGGGAAAACCCCATCCTAACCTTTTCTCATTTTTACATTCAGTTGGTTTTTTAAATCTCATCTAATATTTTTCCAAATTCAAAATGACTCAAATCTTTTTTTTCAAATTCTTTTATAATTCAAATTTCACTTTCAAAACTTTATGCACATGTAAATTAAATTACTCTGTTTCATTGGTTATGCTGCAGACGGTTATGATGGCCTTGTTTGTCATCTGACTATTGTTTGAATATTTTTATCCTCATCTACACATTTTTCACGTTTTAAATCTACCTTTTATCTTTGTCTTGGACTATTAATTTTTAAATATTTTGTACTTTTATTGGGTTATATTGTCTTGTATTTGGCGCAGCTTGTCCGCTTTTGGACCTTGCGCCATAAAACCGAGACATCCAATCCTTCTTCTCAACACACCCCTATTTCCCCTGAGGCAATGCAAGATTTTTTCCCCGAAAGTTTTTTATTTTGTCTTGTGGAATATTGCATGCTTTCTATGAACCCAATGGAACCTTGTTGCGGACCCCTGGAGGTCCGTGGACCACACTTTGTCACCCACTGATCTAAACTAATGTATATTTGTTTTTCATGAAGCTATTGCGGGCTATATAGAACTAATAGAAATGCAGGATAGAATCGATGGAAGGGGCGGCAATTTTTTATCGATTGGAAAGAAGATACATTTTTAAATTTTGAAGGTCTTTATCTTGAGGTGCTGATAGCAACTTAATAAATCAACAGTTATTTTAAATTTGATGGAACAATATTTCATTGCATAACATGGTGGTTATATCTACGACGTAACTTTTCATAAGCACAAGTGACCAGATCTTGAGGGACGAGATATCTCGTCATTAGAAGAAAACTGACTTGATCTCGTCATCATCAAACAATTGGCAATATCTTGATGGACGAGATATCTCGTCCTTTAAGATCTGGTCTTTGATAAGGTCGAGACAATAGTGTCCTATTACTCCAAGGGGAATCAAGATTCAACTAGGAAAAACAAATTGTCTCTTACCCAGAACTGGTGACAATATTTGAAACAGGTTTTTGCATCAGAGGCTGGCTACCACGGGGTTGTTTTCGACTCGAAGATAAACCACCAAGAGAGACATACGATTTTAAACAAAAAAACAAGTTGCACAGAATTGTTTATTCACTTATTCAGCTTCAAAATCAGTATAAAACATCAAATAACATGTTTTTTTTATTATAAAATCGATTTATTGACTCATAATAAATTCTTACGAAAAAACATCTTTTACCTTTATGAAAGACAAAAATTCACTGCACCACACAATTCACCAATCTTAATCACAACTTATTAATGCGTTTTGACATGTGTAAATTTTTGTTTTCAGTTATTTACATATTTAGCGTTAGTTTATAGTATTGCCAACTCAATGAAAAACTTTAAATAAAATATTAAACTGTATGACTATGAGTGATTTCAACTTTTTGAGGTGGTTTAAAAAATATCCCACCATGCATAAAAGCTAAGCAAAAGTTGGGACAGTTTTTAACACACCTAACCCCAAAGAGTTAATGAATATTCATTGACTGGTTTTAACATTTTTTACATGTCATTCTAGTTACTTGAAAGAACAAGAATTCTATGAACTGTGTGCTCGTGAGCAAGAATTGAAGGAAAAACCGCAGAAGTATTTACTTTGGAAAACCGCGAAGAAAAAAGTTAGTCGCTGCCTTTGCACAAAAGCTCACATTTCAGTACGAGATAGCAACCGTGCTGACCCCAAACGAGTTATTCATTCCATGTCGAACAGAAATGATTGAAAGAATATAATTGTTACTAAGCTGAGTACGTAATTGCAAATATTAGGGTAAATCTAAATGCTTTTATAATTCATTTTTTTCCTGAAATATGGCATGTTAACGCTCAATATTGTCAGAGACTGATCTCTGGGCATTTTAATAAGGTTGTAATATGTAATTCAAAATACACAAACAAAATGTGTACATATTTGTGTTTGCGTGTGTGTAATACTTTTTAAGTAATGTATGTTATATATATATTTGTAATACTATATGAATATATATCATTTGTATACTGTTTTATTGTAATAAAGTATTTGAACCAATACGTTTTATTCTTTAATAAATGAATGACAGTAAAATTTAAAATAAATCGAATAAAATTAAATAAGTTTAAGTTTAGATAAGTTACATAGCTATGAGACATTTTCTGTTAAGCTAAATATAGGTGGCGCAGTCTTTCTGTTGTGAAACTTGTTTCCTGAACGTGACGTCAGTTGGCTTGTTTTTCGAATACGATTTCAGCACTTCGCCAATAAAAATTCCAAAATATGATTTCCGAATTGATATATGATAGTTGATTGGTCAACACCCAACCTGCTCCTTTCTCTGAAATAAAAATCGCTCCAAAGAGAACGTTCAAAAGCAAATTAAATATAGACCACTATGAGTAAAATTACGAGAATTCCTCTGAAATCTATGAAGACAGAAAATATATGTAAAATATTCCAACTAGCAGCAGGTTTATGTCAAGGATTTTCAGTAAACAAACCAGACGGTTTGTGAAGATTTTACTTCTGTTTAAATGCTCTCTAATGATACATATAAGGGTTACCTTAAAATATAGTTTATCGCCATTTTGGAAACGTTTGGCATTGGCCAATCACAATCATGTTAATTCAGATTTCATTCTTTGGAATTCCAATTGGCGAAATGCTGAAATTGTTTTTAAAAAACAAACTAAACACGTTCAGAATAGGGCCGCTGTAGACCAATTGAAAGAGCAACGGATTAACAACAGGAGGGTTGCGAGTTCGAAACTCGGTTCAGCCAAAGACCATCGTGTACACGAGGGCTCGTATGTCCTCACGTTGGCGTGGTATGGGAGTTTGGAAAGTGGAGTGCTAGCTCAGGTGTTCTCGTCATCTGACCGTGATTCAAAATTACGAGGGGTTGCCTTGGATCTTTCTCTTCGGGATTGATCCGGACCTTCGCCAATAACCCGTTGTGTTGCTGCAGTGCGACGTTAATTAACTACCTGCCACTAGCATTGTAATTCGTTCTTACCGTTCTGGTGACTGCCCAGATCGTGATGGACGAGTTATCTCGTCAAAAGAAGACTGACCAGGTCTTGATCTCGTCATAGAAAATCAGCAAAGCCTTGACGAGATATCTCTTCATTAGCAGAATTGGAGTGATAAACGAGATATCTCGTCAAAACTACTTAGAGTTAATGCGGCATTTTATAAAATTTCATTCCATGTCATCCGATCAATTTGGAATTAATTTCTTGCTTCTACGAAAGCGATTTGACGAAATTTTTAATGGCCAGCAGAACGAATCATTGCATTAAAATATGTTGTATTAAGGGGACACAGTACCCTAAAAATTATAACTTATTTTCTTACATTAATTGTACAGCTTTGAAGAATGTATCCAAAATTTCATAGCTGTAGCTACATTATTTAACAAGTATAAAAGTTTTTCCATGGAATATGTCAGGAGCGAAACCGACTTTTAAAATGAAGTCCTACTCAGCTTCCTGTTTTTCATGACAAATGTGTTTAAAATGCTGTGGCTCTCTTTTTTGTAATTAATATAAATATTAAACTTTTTTGCTCGTTTTTGATGCATTTGAAAATTTTGTGCATGGAATAAGTATTTAGAAAAGTTGTAGTTTTTTAATTAATAAAATCAATTTACTAATTTTTATCGTTTTCTATAGCGTCTGTCATACCGATATTTGCAAAAAATAAGAAGCAGTACATGCAAACCCATGCACAAAATTCTGGAAACATTTCAAGGATCATCGAGGAAAATTATCTAAAAAATTATAAATATTGAAATTATTTTGAAAAACAAATTTTAATTATTGTTTATGTAAAAAATTTTCTTTTGTAATGTATGTTTCATGTCATTATAGAAAAAGGAACACTAAAACATTTTCTTGTAAGTGTAAGAGCAAAAATAATATGTAGTTCTAGGGATACTTTCCCCTTAAAAATATTTTCTGATGGGATTTTAAACACTTAATTGAAGTTGTGGTATTTTATCCATTTCTCATATTTGAGCAAAAGGGATCAATAAGGAAACAGTTTTGTTATTTACTGACCGATTTTAATCACTTTTTAAGTTTTATGATTTTTGGACAAGTTTTAGAATAATAACAATTTATAAATAATATATAGTTATATAAACAATTTTACATACAAAATTGTAAAATGTGCTTTCGCAAATTGAAATCCATTTCCAGTGAATATGATCCTATATTTGCAGGGTTGCCACAGGCGACTAAAAGGCGCCTTTTTGCTGGTATTTTTCATCCTTGGCGAATAGGGGTATTTTTTAAGAAAAATTGTCTCAAAAGCACCTATGTTCAAAACATTGGCGACGTTTTTTAAATTCTCCAACAGTCATAAAGAATAGTCCCCCTTTGTTTCCCCTTATAGCGGATGGAAAAAATATTTTTCTTTAGGAGAGAAATTTTTTTTCCAAGGGAAGGTAATTTCGAAGTTAGTTTTGCCATTAAACCTTGGCAACCATGAAAGAAAGACATCGGTATCTGTGGTTGCTAGATTATCATGAAATTGCCATGCCTTATTAAGATAATGTGAGATATCTTGAGAATATATGTATTTATTATAGAATAAACATAATAAAAACTTATCTACAGATATCTCACAGATAATATCTAGTTTTTATTTTAGAATTTCAGTTTCTTAGGAGATCTTCAACGTTGACTTCATACTTAATTAGCACACTGTGGTTAAGCCGATTCATTTTGTATCTGAGCAACAAATTGCTACTAAAATAGGGTTTAAGCGGAGATTTTTGTTACTATTTTTAAAACTTTATGCTATCTCACTAGTGCTTTGACTGTAACATCAAAGAAAATGACATGGTGGGCTCCATGGTTCCATATGGCTCCAGGTGCTCTTGGGGTGCCTGATTCTCTTACTTCACATGAGTTCTCCAAAACAAAAATTTCAAGTAATGCAACACACAATGTGGCGAATTCCTCACTCTAGTTTATTTCTCCTCTATGGTAGAAACTGACTAACGTAGATTCATTGCATTGAAGAGGAACACTCCGGATTCAGGTTGTGTGAAAGGCTTTAAGACGAACAGTTGTCCTCGGATCTTTCCCTTTGGGATTGATCCCGGACCGTCACCAATAGCCCGTTGTGTTGCTCCAGTGTGACGTTAATTGAAATAAATAAATAAATAAATAAAATAAATAAATTAAGACGAACAAGCTATTTCTTATGGAGTTGGTTGGTAGTTGAGTTACGTCGAACTGGACCAATACATGGGCTATTGGCGATCGGAATAATCCCGACTCTATTTCTTATTTAAGCAACTTTGCGGAATCTTTAGTCAGTTTCTATTTGATTTAGATTGATTCGGATCCGAATTCTGTTGGTTTGAAGGTACCCTAAGACGTTACTAAAACTAGAAATTATAAGGACGGAATATATATAGCCATTTACATTTCAAACCAACATTCTGTCCGTAATGTGGTTCCAACTTTACGAATTTACGACAGTGGCGCAACCAGAGAGGGACTCTGGAGTCCCAAGCCACCGCCCCCTCAAGTATTGGTGCTTATTTTTATTTCCTTACAAATTAAGTAGAATAAACAAATAGTTTTCTGGAATAAATGAACTAATTAAATAGAATATCAATGCTCAGTTAACTTCCATTACACGTCCTTGGTCCTGGGGATTTATACTTGGGGTGTGGTACACGTTAAATATGTCGTAGCCTCAAATGTCCTCACGTTGGCGTGGAGTGGAAGTTTGGAGAGTATGGTGCCAGCTCTCTCAGTTGTTGTCCTCGTCATCTAACCGTGGTTCAACATTACGAGGTGTCCTTGGATCTTTCTGTTCGGGATTGATCCCGGACCGTCGCCAATAGCCCGTTGTGGTACTCCAGTATGATAATTCAACTACCTACCTGAAGCTCCTGAAAAATTGTCTGTTCCACTTTTCATCACGACTAGGGTTGATAACTTGACTTTCCTTTACTACAGCCTTTTGTTTTCCGTATTTTAGTCGTCTTGAGATTTCAGTCATCGCTAATAAAATATCGTCAGTGGCAACGCATGTGTCGAGACGAGGAGACACGTTACGTTTGGGTTTTGCAGTAGTGTTTGACTGTTGATTATTTTGCTTTTTAAAAATTGTTATGCTCAGTTAAAATCTAATTATACTTGATAAGGCGTGTATAGGTTTTATTTAAACTTACTTTTTAATTTATATTAGGATAATAATGGGTATGTTTAAGTTGTGTTTACTGTTCTAAGTTGTTCTGTTATAGCTTTCGTTTTGATCATTTACTGTATACATAAACTTTCACTGTTCTTATAATTGCCAAGCATCGATTTTTTATAGAAAAATATGCATTCTTTCAGTTGGGAAGGATGTTATTTTTAATTGCGTTTATTCCCTGTCTTTGAGAGCCGGTTTACTACTGGAACTGGTGTTTCCTTTATGGGAAGAAACTATCGGGTTTTAGAAACGAAACTAGACAAAGGTTTGAAATTATATTCGACGAGATTGGTTTGAAATTAATAATTTCCCTGATTGAACGTAAACACGGCGGATTTCTCAGTTACTAGGTTAATATACATGACTGGTAACTTTCAATTTCAGTTTTTTACTTGTAGTAAATAGGACACTTCAAAAATGTAAAATTTAGGCAAGTTTAACGATAGAATAAGAACATGCTCAAACTTATGAGGCCCAGGATTTTCTTTTAAATCATTTGATAACTGCTCAATTTTCTGAATCAAGGAAAAATCGACAAACTCGTTGAATTTCTTACAGCACAAATGATAAACTCCAAGAAACATTTCAATACAAGATTTACACTAGTTTGTTTCAAGATATAATCTGAACTTTGGTAGAAACGGCCAATATCCATTGTTTTTGGTAACTGCTGATGTGGTAATTTGATTATTTTTTAAATTTTTAATGCAGCATAGAAAAATACTTTCCAATGTTTTGATTCGTCCACAATATATTTACAGGGGTACCATATCTCCCTTTTTTCTCTTACAACTTTCATTATCTTGGAAGTGGTTAGACAACTCAAAATCAGCGAATTTGGACACCAGCCTTTTTTTACCAAGGTTCAGAAATCAAACTTAAAAATCATTCAATTAGGTCAAATATCAGATTCTAATTAAATAATTAGGCAATGCAGGTTCGATTCTTGTAACTACACTACTCTCCTATAAGTAGAACTCCTTTTGTGTGTATGTCCATTTACGTGATGTAGAAAAGATTGCTCTTCTAGATCTGGCCCTTGCGCCACTAAAACCCAACCAACCCAATTAAGTAACATTTATTTCTAAATTTGAATATTTTATAAAATTTTGAAGTATGTTGGTATAGTCTAATTATGGGCACATTGCAATAGTGATCTGTCAGGTACATGAAAGTTCTGTTTCTGATTCCAATGCAATTACTTTATCATTTTACTGTTTAGCATCTGCTTCTACTTTTCACATGCAATAGTTCAGAGATTCATTTTAATGGTTTGTCCACTTAAGTAGATTTCAAAAGCTAGTGAACTGCTGCAGAAAAAGATGCAATTTAATCTTGCAATCCTAAAAATGTTACAGCTTTGCATACATTTTGATAAGTCTCATGACTCAAATTTTCTTTATTAGCTGATAAAATGCTGTGAAGAAATCTATTTAGATTCAAGCACAAGTCAAAGTAATAACAGTGACTAAATGACAGCTGTTGTATGAAATTTCTAACCCTTGTTATAATTATTACTACCATTACTTCTATTATGACTTTACTAAAATTGCTTTTACTGTGACTTAATTATTGTTTTGCTGTCTTGACTGTTATTTCTTTTGCCTTACCTTTTGACTATTATTGCTTTTCACTATGCTTATTGTCTATAGCTTCTTTCTATGATGAAATACTTACACTGGTATCTAAGAGTTTGGAAACACTGTACATTCCGAAAATACTTGATATCTGACGTTTTTTAAAGATTTTTGCATTTAAATGTCTCACCTGGGAAATAAAAGAATTTATTAGAATAGTTAATTCATTTGTCAAACATGTAAAAAGTCAAATGTTAACATTTCATAACATGGCTAGGCAGTTTCTTAAAAGCAAGTCAAAAATAGAGAGTGCAAGTTTCTGGTAAATCATATGGTCCTCATTCCATCTGATCAGTAAAAGTAATACTTTAGTTTTGAAGCGATTAACTTTTCAGTATTATATTTTGGATAGGTTTGACATTTTAGTTTGCCGAAGTTGATTCATATGATCCTTAAGAGGGATTTTATTGTCAATTAACAAACCAAGACTTGTATGTCACTTCGCAAAATAACCATTTTTGATAAGGTTTTCGTGACTTGTGTATAAGACAGTAAAACATATTGGTGAAACTGGGAAAAATAGATATTGTTCTCGATCAGTTAAACCTTGAATAACTGAAAACTGAAGAGAAGCATTTGATGGTCACATGCAATTTTTAACCAATTGAAACCTGCACCTGAATTATGTTCAAATCTCAATTTTTTACGAAGTACACCAATGTCATTGACCATAATAAAACGAATGTTACAAGAATGTGATCTGAGTAGATATGTGGCAGCAAAAACACTTCCACACACACAAGAAAACATTAACAAGAGACCACTAGGCCAGAAAACATCAAAATTGGAGACTGGAAAGTGTCCTATTTAAAGATGAATCACAATTCAAACTTTGACAGGAAGAGAAGGAAGTTTGTTCATTGATTACTTGGTGTACACAACCTCAGTGTATATCTCCTATTGTCAAGCATCCACTAGGTTCTATAATGGTGGGGCTCTTTGTGTGGGATGATAATGCAGTTAGCTATTTGTTCAAAATCAAATTTGAACCACAGCATTGTCTACCATACCTTTCTTCAATAGCAAACAATGCCGTGTGGGGAGCACCTGCTTGCTTGTGGATTTCTTTTCCAAGATAATGATCTGAAACATCCAACTTGTTCCCAAATTATGTTACAAGAAAGGAGACTGCACTGGCCATATCAGGGTCCCAATTTCAATCTGGTTTCTATGGGGTGAACTTGACTGGAAAATCCGAAATGTAGGTCTTTCAAACATAAATCAGCTATGAGAAGCTCTGCTTGATGGATGCAAACAAATCACAATGGTGAATATTGAAAAGTTACTTGTTGAGTACTTGAAAAGTTACTTGCCTTGAGTATGCAAAGCTGTGATAAAAGTGCAAGGTGGATATTTTGAAGGACTCGACGATGTAGACTCGAAATAATACTTTTTCTCCCTATTTGATGTGTAATTAAGTAAAATCACCTTCAATTTGAATAACTAAATCTTTTATATTACATTATAATATTATATTTGTTGATATATTTTTGGTTTTTTGAGCAAACGTCAGGTTGTTCTCAAACTTATGAAATGTAGTGTGAAACTAAGCTTTGAAGATTAATGCGAGCTGAATTCCTTTTGCCATTTAATTGTCTTACTATATCCATGTATTACGTTGCAAAATTTTTGTTTATTTCTACTATAACATACATAATTGTGGACATCAGTATTCAGAACTTTAATGTTTCTTCATCGTAGTAAAAAGAATTCTGGAATCAAGAAGTCACTCCTTACTATAGTATTATCAATAAAAATTTAACTTTCAATCTTATAGTAAGCTTTTCCAATTTGACTAAAATATTTCAATTCAAACAAGATTTTTTTACATCTAATTCAAATTTACGTGGTGTTGTCCACGAATCTTTCCCTTCCGGAGATAATCCCGGACTGTTGCCAATAGCCCATTGTGTTGGTCCAGTGCGACATTAATTAAAATACCTACCTACCTTTTACATCTAATATCTTGATTTAATTTTAGGTGGAATTTTTAGCTACTTCAAAAGTCTACTTGGTAGTCGCGAAATGCGCATCCTAATCCTCGGATTGGATGGTGCTGGGAAAACGACAATTTTATATCGTTTGCAAGTTGGAGAAATTGTAACCACAATACCTAGTAAGTTACTATTTTGTCATCACCTTTAATGTATGCACAACTTCATCATTTTTGATAAATACAAATAGAAAGAATAGTTTATAAATTTTAACAGATTCGATTGAAATAGAAACTCAAAATAATAGTGTAACTGTCTATAGATAGTTTAGTTTTATTTTATTAACAAGGGCTTATACAATTTTGCTTTGTTAGTAAAGGTTGTGATTGAAAATACAGTAAAATCCTATTCAGGTGTGGCCTTAGTGTGATTTCAAATTTTTGTCACCGATGCCAAATAATAATGGTAGAGAAACTAAAATGCTGCCTTTCATCAGACCAAAAATTCATTTTAAGGGAAGTTAGTACCTTTTAACTTCAGTGACTACCATTAATTAGGATTTCCTTTTAAAAATGAAAGCAAAACCGGTCATTTTTGTACTTATCATTTTAATTTAATTTTGTTTTTATATTAAATGTATTTCACCTTGATCCAAGAAAAGGTTTTGACTGATGCATTTATTTTTTATGTGCTAAACTGCACATTTTTAATGTGTTCCGTTATGTTGTATGAAATATGAAAGTACTTAAACTAAATTTATTTGGAAAATGCTGCCTAAATGCAACTATTTGTCAATCAGTAAAGGTATTAGCTGTCAAGGATCTGAAATACTGAAAAAAGATCCTCAGATATTGACTCTTAGAATTCAGACCCTTAGGAATTGATGCTTTTGTTTTGCTTGATGCTGAAGCAGCTACTTTCCTCACAGGCTAGATTTTTATGATTTCATTAATTCAAAACTAAGCAAATATCGAAAAATGAGGCATTAAATGGTATCCTTAATGTTCAAATTTAGTCTGTCACTTGTTTTTTTAATGATCACAGTATTTATTTCTATCATTAACTGAAGCATTAAAATATATTATTTTTTGAGTAGTGTAGTGTTTCATTTAACCAAAATACAAAAATATGAATTGTGTGGTCTTTAAAGTGGTTCTAGTGAAATATTTACTAATTAAATTTTGAGCTAATTATTTGCAATATTGATTTTTAAAAATATTTTTTCACTATAGTTCATCAAAAATCAAATAGGATTGATTAGAATTGGACTTTCATTTGTTTTTCTTTGTTTGCTTCCATGGTAAGACATTAAGCTATTCAGTGGTATGCAAAAAATTTTCAACAAATCAATCTTAATAATTTTTTTCAACTTTGTTTCTTGTTATTTACATTTAAATAAATCAATATTAAATCAATGCTATTAGCATAGCGAATTCAAATCAAAATAAGGCATAATCAAGAGTGAGGGAATGTTATATGCCAATTTAAATTGATGTAAACGCTATCAATATCAAATAATTTTCTCAGCAATGCAATTTGGTAAACATGCTTGTGTTCTTGTTAAATAGTTTCTGTTGTAATAGTTCTGTAGCAGTTCTGCATTTAAAAGTTTCACACATTGCCTTTACTTTTTTAGTCAAATGTTGTATCATAAGAATATTTAAAAGCAAAATTGAGATTGGATTTTTTATTACAAGTAAAAAAAGTGCACTTTAACTAATTCAAGAAACTTTTCAGCTATTGGCTTCAACGTGGAACAAGTGACCTACAAAAATTTGAAGTTTCAGGTCTGGGACCTTGGTGGGCAAACGAGTATTAGGTAATAATGATTCAATATTTAGCAGCTCTTTTAACTTTTCATTTATTCCTTTTATGCTTACTGCAATAAAATTAATATGCTGCATACTACTGTTCTTTATACCAGTCTTAAATTTAAAATCATTACTTGTCCAATTATGAAAATACAGCCGCAAAATTTGTTGGTTTCTGCATGTCTAACTAAATTTTTGGTGAGCCTTTTTTCAATTATTTAGTATAACATGTTAAAATATTTATTAAAATAGCTTATACAAACCAAGTATTGAAAAGTATTGAATTATCTATGCTGTCAGTTCTGTATACATGTTATAAAACTAATGAAAATTAAAAACTTTGCAGAACATATTATAAATTAGTGTTGGCCTTCATGCCTTTAAGATAATGAAAACTATTTTACCTTTGTATTATTTGTCTTGTATTAATCTGTTTCTCAAACTTCCTTACATGACCAAATATGTTTTAAACAAAACAATATGAACTTTAACTGAAATGTTTTAAGTTTGGTAAATATGTTGAATCCGGGGCATGTTTGTCATCAAGCAATTTTTGTCGCCAAATCAAGATGGCGTCCAACACCAGTATGGCAGCCAACTTGCTGATTCGATTTGTTACATCAGGAAGTAAAAATAAGGAATTCACAAATAAGCAATAAAAAGTAAAGAAAAATAAAACTTACGGTCCAATTTATTAGGTTTGTCAGGTTTTAAAATTTTAACAATTTTTTACAAAAATTAACGAATTTTAACAAAAATTTGACATCCACACACACTTTTTTACAAAAATTAAACCAATCAGTCATCATGGGTCGCCACATCCATTTCATTCATAACACATTTAATTGGCGTTTCATTCACCCAATACAACGTAATCAAAAGAATATTACACATATGCAATTTACTGTTTTCAAACCATGTTCCCTTTCGTACCGACTGCTTTCGCTTATGTCCATCCTTTCTGTATTTTAAAGCCATTTCACTCCCACATTCTGGACGTTTCACACTATTCGCAATCAAACCAAATTTCTGGCACCATTCAATCACTTTCAAGCTCTCCAGATTCGCTAAACCATTCATCATACATTTTTCCAAAAAAAATATGCATTTATACGTTCAGTCAAACCATCCACTGCCATACCTAATCGAGGGTAAGTGAGTGGCTAATAAATCTATAATATCACGAACGATAATTAATTAAATTTCTAATTGAAAAATTAAAAATAATAATAAATCAATAGAAATGTGCCACTTGAAAAGATAGTAATAAAAATTTTGAAAATTCAACGGTAAGCACGGAAACCAATCCCACGGAAAAATACAAACTTGAACCAACGCTTCAAACCAGACAAATCATAGAACGCAATACATCACAGTTTAGTTAAAAAAAGGGTTGCCATAATAAAGCTAGATCAAAACACCAAGGTTACCATGTTTGGCGATAAATTGCCAGTGCCCGGATTCGACATCTCCACCTTAAGTTTTGATTAATGTTATTTTATATTTGTTATTTTTATTGCAGGCCTTATTGGCGCTGTTACTTTTCCAATACAGATGCTATAATATATGTGGTTGATAGTGCAGATAAGGACCGGATCGGTGTTTCTAAGCATGAACTGGTGTCTATGCTTGAAGTTAGTACTTTCTAATTTTTTATTACTTAACACTAGAAAGACGGGAAGTTGCCTTATCGTAGAAAGACTGAAGGGGCCAATTTGGCCCCTCACTCTTATTGAGCATTGGATTATATTATACAGCTTATTTTGGGTTTCAAATGATAGATAATAAGTAATAGAATGCATATAATCAAATAAAAAATTTATCACACTGACCTGCTTTATATATCATTTTATTTTGTTCATTCATTGAAGCAATCAGCTTATTTTCTCTCGATGAGCATTTCGCTCATACTGCCTTTTTGGAATTCATGCAACTATTTTTTGTGTGGTTTCCCATGCAAAATCTCTTCATTTCAATCTTTTATTGGTGATGTCTTTTATAACCACCTGCGACAAAATCCAAGTATCTGCTTCATTAATTTTAGATGCCACATATGGAATCCGAAGCTCTTCACAAAGCTGCAGGATCTCCTGCTAAGTTTCTGCTTTCCCGTCACTTCTTTATTCAAAACCCAAGCATTTACCGCAGACATGTGTAAAATATTTAAAAATATTTACATAGACCAGCGAAGAGATCCCATAGTTTGTAGTGTACAGGCCTACCATTTGATCTACAATGTTTACGCTGCACTTAGTCGGTACAAAAATGTAGTTTCTGGTGTCTTTTCATTATCAATGGTAACAGTAGGGTGAAGAGAACTTAATAAAGGAACATTTTTTGTTCATCTTTCCCTGATAAGCAGTAAGCTTTATTATATCTGAGCCTTTTCTGAACAATATCGTGGAATGAAGAGGTAGTTCTCCTAACTTTGCTCCTGTCAGGTGCATTCCTCCTTAGGTGTATTTCTCTCTTCTGTGTCAGTAAAACTTTCATTTGTGTGTGTTTATTACTTGATATTGTATGTCTTGTGTCTGGTGCAGCATGGACCTTGGGCCATAAAACCAACCAACCCAACTTTGCTGTTGGTGGCATGTCTGATTTTTTTTCCTCAGTGTTCCTACAGGGCTTGTTCATTTTGATTTCAATTATTCAGTTTTAAGGATGTAAAATAGTTGTGTGTGGTTAGGTTTCTCCCTTTTCCCAAAGTGTCGCCAATCAGTACTAAATCACATTCATTGTGTTACTAATCAGCTGGGGAGGGCTTTTAATGCTTGTTAACAGGATGTAGAGGGGAGGACAAAATAAAACTACTTTCAATGTCTTTACAAGGTAATTATCAGGAAAATTTTCTGGCTATCGCTGAAATGCGATAGGGGCCATTTTGGCCTCTTCACGTCTTTCCAGATATATGGTTCATTATCTCAGCTTCTATGGCAGCAAGGCCATGTGATTAAATACACATTAAGTATAAGCTAAATAATTAAAAGTCATGAAATATCAACTTATTCAATCCATGGGCAAGGGAGTTACAGGGCAGAAAACATGAGGGGCAAAAAAGGCCCATTCTGTCTTTTTAGTGTTAAGAAATTCAATCCTATTTATGATCAAAAACTTTTCTTTCATCATTAGATTTCTATTGAACTCATTCATAAATACTTATTTCTAATTCAGCACTCTACAGGGGTCTCATTTCTGAACTCTGGTCACTTCTAATGTACAAATGCTGACTTAAGTAATAATTTGTAGCATTAAACTATGCTTGAAACATGACCATTTTAGCTTAACTTAGAAGAAAAATGCAGATTTTTGTACTATCATGCAATTTTTTTCTGATAGATATTAAACTAAAAAAACATGGACTTTAGGGTGCCTTAAAACATCTTTTAAAAGTAATTAAACATTAATAATTTTATAAATTTGTTGCGTAGATGTGTTCCATGTCTTTTATAAAAATGCTTTTAATATTATATTCATAGATTTTTTCAAAATTCTGAAATTATCAAAATGTTTTCTCTTTTATGACAGGAAGATGAATTAAAGAAAGCAATTCTCGTGGTTTTAGCAAATAAACAAGATATTGAAGGTGCATTAACTGTTCCAGAAGTACACCTAGCTTTAGGATTAGATGCTTTAAAAAATAGAACCTTCCAAATTTTTAAAACTTCAGCTGTAAAAGGTGAAGGCTTGGAAGAAGCCATGGAATGGTTAGTGTTATGATTTGCATGACATTTTTTTATTTTTTATTATCTCAACAAATAGATAAACTTGATGGTTGTGCAGCAAAATAAAAGTACAAGTATTGTAATCCATTTAATTACATATAAGTGTAATTGTATATATTGTCCATGAATTTAAAATTTCATTCTAGAAAGAGGACCATTGATCCAGTTTTCACTAGTTTTGTTCCAATTTTTAATTTTACATGCTTATGTTCATTAGTGTGCATATAGAATAATTAGTAACTAATGATGTCAATTAGTTTTCACATACACATTTTTTCAAAAAAATTTGCAATTTGAATGTACTCCCCTTTCAAAGATGAAGCTCTCTTCAATGTCATTTTCATATCTCCAGATGCTTCATGGAATTTGTCTAAATCTTATCCCTTTGGTTCATTCCCAAATTGAAAATGACACTTAAAGTGGTATGCAACCATTCTGAAGAATAGAGGCTTTGCTAAACCTCTGTATAGCCATATTTTCCTTAGAACTACTGGATCAGGGGCGATGCATGTACTTTATGTCTAAAATGATTCACAAATACTATTGAAATCTTTAGAAACTTTAAAAAGTTCAGTCAAAAAAAAGTTCTGCCAATTGTTTAGGCCCTGGCTTGAATTAGTAATTTTATTGCATAATGAAAACTGTTGCTTGGCTATTGTAAATTTTTCCAAGTACTAACTTTCCTCTAGAACTCAAAACTTTAAAATCCCAGTCTGCATAAATGTTCAGAGGTTCTGGTCTTGTTAGCCCTAGTGTAACAAAAATTGACTTAAATATTTTGAAGAACTGAATTTGGAAACTTTTGTTTTATGGAAACACTGTTTTCAGCATATTTCATTTGTAATCAGGTTGACTATCCCTTAAAAGTGGAACCTTAACTCTCATTTTCATTGTAAGATTCAGTTATGTTGAAGCATATATCGTATAAATATTATGTTTTTAAAAACCATGCCCTTATAATGTAATAGTTGTTAGTTCTAACTTTATATTCTTTTCCCTCAGGTTGTCCAATATGCTCACAAGTAATAAGTGAAGTTTAGAACAAATTATGTGTAAGAACTGTTAGAATTCCGAAGCACTTCTTGCTTATTGTAAAAATGGACATATTACTTCATGCTCTTCTGACAGCTGTGGAACTACTGTATATTCCTCCATGGCTTCCAATATTTTTTACTTTTTTCATTCACAAATTTTCTTGTATAAAAGCTAAAAACTCTTCATGTAAATATCTAGTCACTCAAAAATATCAAAAAATTTCATCTACTGGCTGTTCCCATTGTCATTTTCTGAACTTTTATTGAACAATTTAACATGGAAATCATTGTTTGTTTTATTTGCAAGTGCTATTTTCTTACAATAATTCTGTTTTAAATTATAAAAATTAGTGAACAGTAATTGCTTAGGATATAAGATCATTACTTATAGCTGTGGTGAATGACTATTAATAAGAGCTCTTTTAGTTAAAAGCACTTAGTATAATATTCTATGTAGACTTCATGATAACAATCTACATATAATACTGTGAGTTATTTAACAGTAGCCTATTTTTTCCAATATCAGTTGCGGAAATTTTTAAATGGCTTGAAAAAGACCTTTTGATAGTATACTCTAAAAACTTTCATTTGAGATTCTTTTCATCTTTTTCATCAAGTATTTTTATTTCGTTGAAAAAAATTTTCTGTGTCCAACTTCTAGTGTGCATAATCAGCTCTTCAATATCAAAATCAACTTTAGTTGATGTGTCAATGCTTGTCTTACATTTCATAACTTTGATTCATGCGTCCTAATTTATTATTTTGTTTCTGTATGGAATAACAAACTGATATTCTGAGAACATTAGAAAAGGTGTTGATAATCCTAAAGATTACACAAAAGCAATACTCCCAAAAGCAAAATACTTTACTATTGAGGTAAAGAATCTAAGTTCATGAATTATCTTTGACTTGTTGATAAGTACTTGAGAATATTTTTATTCTAATTTGTTAGGGGTTTCTTGTTATTTCAGCAACCTTTTTGGTTATGTATCTTGAGAGGTTGATAAATTCATGTTGCCTGAGTTAAAATGTTGACCAATGTAATATCAATTCTTAAAACGCGATGATTTAGATTATCTATTTAAAAACATATTTATTTTAATATCTTAAAATTTTTATTTATTAGCATTTTAACCATGCATGTTGCCTTTTGTTTACTAGTTGAAACGGGACAGAAATATAAATATAACAAACAAGCTTGCCTTATTTGCAGTGTATGCTACAATTTTTTTCATCTATACAAGAGTTCCAAAAAATTCCTAACTGTTGTGTGGTTACTTATTTTTTCTATAGTATTTTAACTAATTGTGATTCACTTGTAATTTAGGCTGAAAGTTCTTACAGGTTAAATAAAAATTTGGATTATTATAAAACTAGCTTAAATTTTGGACTAGCTTTTACATTAAAGTTAATTGCAGTTATTTTTTCTGTTAGTACTCCTGGTACAATAAAAGCCTCTTATAACAACCCTAATTTCAAAAATCAATTCAGTTTCCAACTGCCATTAAGAATTTTATCTGAAACATTTTTCTTGACATCTCAAAATATTTCTTATAAAAAAAGTACATATTAAAAAATCAAAGCTTAAACATTTTGTAGAATGATAAAAATTTGGAGATTAAGCTATTAGTTATAACTGTCTAAATAGTATACTTTAACAAAATCTAATTTTTTCCAGCAATTGTTTCTGTGATAATTTTTTTATTTGACTAGCTTTCAAATATTTTTCTGCACTGAAATTAATGTTGGAAGATATAATTTAATATTCTATAAATATTTGAAATTAGAAAAATAGGTAAAGGAAAGTACAAAAATATTAATATATAGAAGCTTGATATTTTATTCTGCTTCCAAAGTTTTAAACATTAAGTACCTTTTATTATAAAAGTTTATTTTTCCTCTTTCATAGCTCATCTTTATACACATAATTTTTTCACGATAAAATATGTGTATCAAAGATTGATACTACAGATTTGTATAAATTAATAATGCTCTTGAAAAGAATAAAAACAGTATTGTGCTGTTATATTGACAATGCTCACCAAGTTAAAAAGGATTCTGAAATATAAAATATATTTTTAATATAAATATGAAACCTCAAACAGAATCTTATCTATTTTTGCAGCAAAGATTAATCCTTGTGTTCATATGTGTATTTATATAACATTGTTGCTGGAGTATTCAAATCATTCATATCTCTGTTGTGATATTTCATATGGTTTATTTATAAATGAACAATTATATTTTTGTAACAATATTTTATGTTCATTTGTCGGCATTTTACAACTGATAACTAATACCTGCATTTTTATATACTGGTCATTTTTGGTAAACATGTTAAAAGCTGAGCTGACATTTTGTACAGAATGATTTTGTTCAAATAAAATATAACAATGATTTCCTTGAAATTGAATTGAACTTTTAAAACATTCTACATTTCATGTTTCAATGGGTATAAACTTGTTGAAGGTTGCTATCGGGTTTAACCCTGCCTTTTGATACGAGGTTCTTTTGGTCACTGATAAAATTATATAATTCTGCCCAATAAAGTACTTTAACAGAAAACAGTTTGGTAAAAATGTAAACCACGATATATGAATAGGTAAATCGTTGATTTATCTGAAGAAAAAAATAAAAAAAATTGAATTTAATATGAATGTTTTCTTAAACTTGTTAAATTTTGCTGCTCCCACTGCAGAATAAAAGTGAACACAGTCAAATAAAAATAATCGATATCAAGATGCATATCAGAAAATCATTCAAGTGATATGTACCTATGATATTTCTAAAATTTCATAATTCGTCCAGAATAATGAACATGTATAGCATATAAAGGCTGTCACCTTCAGTATAAGACCTGGAGATTTTACATAAAACAGTTTCATATTTCTATGTATCTTTATATGCAAGTCCATTTAAAAATATAAATAGCTCTTGGCCATGACTTTAGTCTCAAAACATTTGGACAATGATTCAATATGGTTTTTATTTTTTCATAATTTTACATTCAGTAATCGAAATTCATTCAATTTTGCTGGAATTTGTTTCTTTTATTTTCAGAAATTTTTCCTCTTCCTCCATATTAGTATGAGCTTGACTACAATGCAGCCATAAACTTTATTTCACTAAAAATAGAAAGCATACACAGTAACATTTCCAACATAGTCCCATTGCTTTTCACCATTTTTGACTTAGGGTTAAGCCATACATACACTACTTGCAGTAGTTCTTGACAAAGCAAGGAACACTTAATTTCCCTTTGATCGTCATAGATAAATTGACAACCCCTTAATATCTGAGTGGGCCCAACTGGTGGTAGTCTGATAAGTTATATGCAGCTCACACACAGTGTCATCTGTTGTGGACAGGCATTCAGCTCTTATGAAATACTTATACTAGTTTCTGAAATTTTCAATCCCGCAACTGCTGCATGTGACTGGGCTTGCCCACTGCACTAACAACCTAGGAGTTGTAGGCAGCACAGGTTCAATTCCTCTTTGGGTGTATTTCTTCTGTGTCAGTGAAAACTTTCCTTGTGTATATGTCCATTACCTGATATTGTTTTGTGTACCTTGGCCAAATATTGCCTTTGTGCCATTAAAAATCCCTTTGTAGAAAAACACTTCCAATATTGTGCAATTGCTTGACATTGTCTGGTGTAGCTTGGCCAAGTATGGCCCTTGTGCCATAAAACAACCCATTTTGTGATCAGTCTTCAATGTTTCACACCCTGATTCACCTTTAGATCCCTGAATGCTGCTCATTGGTTCAAATAGGAAGCAGAGCAGACTTGATTACCAACAGTAATGACTAGTAAAAGGACCATTGGCCTGTAAACTTGAAAAGCTGGACAACAGCTCAGACAAATATAGCTATTGGCACAAAAGTGGTATTGTCGATGGAACCTTAATGTAACCAACGTGAATAGTTTACTCACCTTTATACTGTAATGGATATTGCTTGTATAAAATTATGCTTTAAATATCTTAGTAGATTGGGTACTGAATCAGCAAGTGCAAACAAATTAATTCCAGTGGAATGAATGTATGCTGCATAAAGCAATAATGAAATAAGTTGAGCAATTCTGTCAACTGACTAAATTTAACGTACATCATACTAAAACGTAAAGATCCTTGACTAAAGTTGATTGACAGGTAATGACCATTCATTGGGTCTGGGGCGATAGATGACTTCCATTGATAGATTTGCTCGTGTTCTCCCTTTTACCCGCTTTTCCCAGTTTTCACATAGTTTTTACGACAAAGTTTCTAAACACATCTGAAGAAAAAGCACAAATAACAATCTATTTCCACATTGTCCCAACAAGCAAAATACATGGCAGATGGGTTTGCATTAGGTGCTTCGTGGGAATGAAGAACTTTGAGGAGAAACAACTTGGTTCCGCTTATAAGGAGTGGCAATTTTGGGCTGACTTCTATGCAGAGACGAAGGAAGCTCTTGGAGTGTTAAAAAGTATGCCTGGGAAATGCGTTTTTAACAGCTTATGTACTACAAATGAAAAGTATCGAGAATGGATTGCAGCTTCAACTGATCGCCATAAAGCAAAATACCTTGTTTGCCAAAAAGAATTTGATATTGGAAGAATGGGGGAAAGTGCTGTTAAAGCTCATGACTGGTAAGTAAATTGAGTAACTTGTTTTATTTGGTGATTGTTAGCTGTTGTGGAAGCTTTTTCACATTTTTTACACAGAAAAATGTAAAACAATCAAGTTTTCTAAACGCGTTAATGTATTTATAAGTGCTGATATTCGAAAAGTGCTCCGATATAATTAGTAAATTAACGAACAAAAACGTTCCTCGTAAAATGGAAAACAAATAGAGAAAAACTCAGATGGATATATATGATAATATACAGGGTGAGTCTAAACTAATAATACAAACTTCAGGGGGGTGATAGAACACAACGAAACAAGCTTTTCCCCATAGAATGTATGGTCGCAAGTGCAGCGGTTTGCCGCTAGAGAGCGCAGTCAAACGCTTGTATAAAAGCATTATGTCGGCGATGCGAGGCCTGCATAAGGTGTGGTGGTCGACATTTTGAACAGCTTCTGTAATTGTGCATTTGAGTTGTACTTACCGACTGATGTTTGTACATGTTTCATTTCCATGTGAAAAGTTCCTCATGTTTTGTACATGTTTCATTTCTATGTGAAAAGTTTCTCATGTTTTGTACATGTCATTTCTTTCTTACCCGTTGTTCCTTGTACTTATCTTTAATTTATGCAAATCTAATTGTATTATTTCGTTTTGTCAAGCAGTTATTGATGTTCATTTGACATTAAAGCTTTGTTTCCATATTTCATGCCTCTTCTCCTTTCCAACTTGCATCGGATCGTGTGTTTGTGCCGAATTGGAAAGCGCTCTCTAGCGGCCAACCGTTGCACTTGCGGCCATGCATTCTCTGATGAAAAGTGTTTGTTTCGTTGTGTTCTATCACCCCCTGAAGTTTGCATTATTAGTTTAGACTCACCCTGTATATGCGAATGGATTGTAAAACCATTCTTAGGTTCGAATATAATTTTTAAATGATGCATGTGCTGTGCATTAGTCATTTTACAATCGTTAGTGTTCATTTTTTACATGTAAAATAAAATTACAAATGTATTCACTAAATGGATTACTTTTTGGAGCCTATCCAAAAATGCACCCCGATTCAATTAGAAAATTAACAAACAAAAGTTCTTTATGATAACGAAAATAAAAAAACTCAGATGAATGCAAATGGATTGTAAATCCACATTTAGGTTCTAATATATTTTTGAAATCATGTATGTGGCTGGGCGTAATACATTTTACAATCGTAAGAACAAATTTTAATAAAATTAAATTAAAAACCTGCCCAAAATAATTTTTAAGAGCCTATACTTACTCCGAAAATTCGCTCCGATATTAGAAAATTAAACAAAAAAATTTCTTTTTGAAAATAGAAAAAACTCACATGGATTGCAAAACTATTTAGGTACTAATATAATGAAAAATAATGCAGCGCCGTGCGATTCTCATTTTCCAAAGAAATGTAATTTTCACAAAATGAAATACAATTTTTGAAAAACAAGAACATGTTCTGTGTGCATATATTACTTATTCTGTGTGCATTATTAAGATTCTCCTGCAAGAAGGTAAGGTTTCAGTAATTTGTCTGATGTCAAGAAGCTTCCCTTAACATTTTGTGGTCGTAGATGGCTTGAGAATATCCCAGTTGCAGAACGTGCAATTGTAATTTGGACTGATGTTATCAAATATGTTAGAAGTGTAGAAAAGGGTACTTTGAATAAAATAAATTGCAAGTCTTTTCTGACAGTACGAGACGCTGCAAAGGATGAGTTAATTCTGGCAAAGTTTAATTTTTCTTAGCTGTGGCAAAATTATTGCAACCATTCCTGAAACTTTATCAAAACGATAAATCATTGTTGCCTTTTTTGGAGATGATATGTTAAAGCTTGTAAAGCTATGTGTGGAATACTTTAATCTTCTAAAACCAGAAGAAAAAGTTAATATAAGTACTATTTAGAAGCTTTCCAAATTTGATTTTTTTTGACTAGTTGTTATTCTGTGGACAAAATCAATATAGGTTTCATTGGGGAAAGAATAGTAAAGGAAAAGTTAAAGGAGAAAAAAATAACGCCTTGTGCTGCCTTTGATTTGCGGCGTGATTGCAGAAGTTTTGTTATACAAATGCTACGTCTCATGGCTAAATATCCTGCAGCATATTTGCTTGTTCGAAATGCTTCATGTCTTGATCCTTGACGTATGGTTAAAGATCAGACCAAGTGCATGAACTCCATGAAGCTTGTACTATCGCACTTTACTCAGGAAAAGATTGTGATGATATGTTACTTCAATTCAAAGATTTTATGGAAAGCACAGTTTTTCAAATCCGCTTCATTGTTTCAGAATTTTGAACCCAAAACAATGCGTTTAGTTTTTTAAATTACTTTCTTAGTATAGATGATACAAAGGGAAAACTATGAAAAGTTATGAAAACCGTAATGATCTTATCTCATGGCCAGGCTTCTGTGGAACGTGGATTTAATATCAACAAGTCTTTAGAAGTTGAAAATTTAAAAGGAGACTCCTATATTGGCAGAATTATTTATGAAAATGCTAATGATATTCCAAATTTAGTAATTACTAAAGAAATGAGAAAATTTGTTTCTTCTTCAAAGTAGAAATATGTTATGCATTTAGAAGAACAATGCAAAAGTTCGAAGTCAAATTTAGAAAATAAAAGACAACTTGAGCTACAAGAACTTAATTCCTTAAAATCAAAGAGAATTTGTCTTGAGGGTGATACAATGAGAAAAAGAAAAAGTTAGCTGAAGAACTGGCTAATGAGGCAGAAGCTTCTGAGGACTTTTCTCTTTTAAAAAGTGCAAATGCACTACGTAAAGAAATTAAAGGAAAAGCAGCTGAAATAAAGGAATTAGACAAAATAATTTCTAAAAAAAACCAAATCAGTTGAAATTTATTCGTAAGACTTTTTTCTCAGGGGTAATATTTAACAAGGTTAATGTATTTGTATTTAAAAATGGAAAATAAATCTTTGTTATTAAAATTCTTATTTTCTAAAAAAATGCAATAATTTTTAGAATTTCATTTCTTTTTCCCTCTTGAGATGACATCCTTAAAAATTATAAAAAAAATAGTTTTATTGTGGTTAAACGGGGCTAGAAAGCTTATAGATGTAAAATACATTAATCTTTTTTGTGCATTGTGTTTAGAAAGTTAACTTCAAAACACACAATGTATTTAACAGGCAACATCAAAAAATTAACTATTGAGTTACTATAAATCTGCAAAGGTTCTGCATACATCCCTAATTTTTGTCCTACTAGGTTGACTTATACAATGAAGGTGCAATATGGTCTTTGGTATATCTTTCATCTGGAATCATTTATCAGAATTTGTAGGCTTTGATAGCAGACTTGCAAATATAATTTCATATGCTCCATTCTATGGAAGTATATCAAACAGTGTTAGTGGATGTATATACAACTGACATTTATAATTAAGTTTCGTTTTTCTTAAACAAAATTCAAGTCATAATTCAAATTGTTCTATCTTGAGCAATATGGGCCATCACACATCAGATCTTTCATATTTCATGCAAATTCTCAATTTTATCTGACTTTATAAAATTTGGTGTTACCTTTTTGTTAAATTCTTTATATTAGAGAAACTCTTAAATGTATTATTTTATTTTCTTTCGCGTATTTCAAATACAAAAGATGTTTTGGATTGACTTGCTTCTCACTGCATAGTTGCATTTCTTCTCTTTAATCTAGATTTATTAAGGCTAAAGGTATACAAGTATTCTCTTGCATCTGATATTTTGATGTCAATAAGGGCTCTAGATTGTCTCACCTTCCCTTAAAAAACTAATGTTTTTAATTTTTATGTGAAAAATACATTCATATATGGTGATGGGTCTTCAACCTCGAATATTTTTTAGCATAGTGCCCTTTAAGATTTAAATTAGAATTGGTCCCATTTATACAACTATTATATATTTCGTATACCTGAAAATATTTTATTTTTCTATCTACCCTGAAGGTCACTGAATGGAAAGTAAGTGGATTCTATACAAGATCTGACTTCGGAAACAATCCAGCCTCGTTATGATACAAGTTACATTGTACCTAGGATTTTTGGCACCTGTAGTGAATCGCCAAGAGAGCGAGAATGTACGCGCCTTTAAAAATATAGCAACCCTGGTATGTGTAGTGGGGTTGCAAGAAAGTACGGAGAGAAGAGTGCGCGCTTATGAATTAATGTAAAGGATGGAAATAAAAAAATTGGTTTATCTTACAATGAATGGAGTTGAATTATGATTGAATATATTCACTGTTAACGAAGCACGTAAATATACCATAATGGTGACCCGGTGAGAATATACAGTGATTCTTATGAAGAATTTCAATGCGTGAGAGCTACATAGATTTGTGAAGTAGTTTCGTTTGGACAGCTCATTTTCAACTTTCTCTAGCGCCGAGGATTAGATACGCGTTACGCAATAACGGAATATCTCTCGGATTAAGACACGCCGGCTATTAGAAGAAAGGCGAACGGGGTAAGATCGAACTTTTTTATCTCTGGGTTACTTTTCTGTTTTGTTTTTACTTGCAATTTGGATATCTTGAATATTCCCTTGCACTATGTCTGAGGTCAGTGCAGTTCAAATTCCTGTTTTTAATAGATCGGATCCCGCCTTATGGTTTATCATGTGCGAAAGTACTTTCGCTTTGGCGGCTCCTAAACCTATTACAGAGTCTATGACAAAATATAATTATATTGTTTCTCATATACCACCTGAAATTGCCTCACTTATTCGTGATGTACTTGTAAAACCCGACTCTGTTGATCCGTACACTAAATTGAAAACAGAACTGATAGCTCGTTCCGGCGAATCTTCGCAACAGGAAATCAGACAACTTTTGTCAGGAGAGGAATTAGGATCTAGGAAACCCTCCGAGTTGTTGCGAAATATGAAACGTCGCGCTGAATCTCATAACGTCCCAGAAAATTTAATGTTGGAACTATTCTTACAACGTTTGCCGACTTCTGTTCAGTCTATATTAGCCGCCGTTACTGACCTAAAATTAGATAAGGCTGCTGAAATTTCTGATCGCATTCTGGAAGTTACTCCTTCTCCAATGGAGAATTGTGCTGTTTCACGTGAAGAGCGTAATTCAAATGAGGAAAAATTTTTCCGTGAAATTGAGAAGTTGAACAAAAGAATCGATCAACTTTCGTTTTCGCGAGGTCGCTCCCCGTACCGAGGAAACAGAACTAGGAGTAATTCCAGGCGTTCATCGGTTTGTTGGTATCACCGTCGTTTTGGTGATAAATGTAGGGCCGACAAATGTGTCCAACCCTGTTTTTATCAGGGAAACGAGAATCGCGAAGAATAGAGGCGACCTATTCTTTGCCACAAATCTCGCGTCGCCTGTTCATTCGAGACCAGACAACTAACGTATCCTTCCTGGTCGATACGGGTAGCGACGTATCTTTGCTTCCTGCAAATAATTTTCAAAAACGAAATTCTTGTCAACAGACACTTTCAGCTGCTAACTCTTCAATTATTAAGGTATATGGACAAAAAACCCTTTCTTTAAACTTTAAATTACGGAGAATTTTTACTTGGACATTTTTAATTGCAAATGTAAACACACCAATTCTCGGAGCAGATTTCCTCCATTATTTTGAATTGGTACCCGATCTCCGAAATAAATGTATAAGAGATTTAAAAACAAAATTTCAGACAATTGGGCAAATGAAAAATGCTGATATTCATTCAGTAAAAACAATAACTGGAGATTCTGTTTATCACAACCTTTTAAATAAATTTCCATCGATTTCTAAATTGCCGGATCCTAATCAACCGGTTAAGCATAATACTGTCCATTACATCACAACTGTAGGTTCACCTGTTGTTGCAAAACCTAGAAGATTAGCACCAGATCGCTTGAAAATCGCCAAAACTGAATTCCAAAATATGATGATGCTTGGTCATTTACGACCTTCAAAGAGCAATTATGCATCACCACTTCATATGGTTCCTAAAAAAGGAACATTGGAATGGAGGCCTGTGGGCGATTATAGGGCATTAAATGCACAAACTGTTAAAGAAAAATACCCAATCCCACATATTGCTGATTTTACTTCAGAATTGCACGGTTCCAAAATTTTTAGCCATGTCGACCTTATTAAAGCTTATCATCAAATTCCAATACACCCTGACGATATTCACAAAACAGCGATATGTAGCCCGTTTGGATTATTCGAAAGTACGAGAATGCAATTTGGATTGTGTAATGCCTCTGCAACTTTCCAAAGATTTATTGATGAAGTTACTCGCGATTTAACCGGTGTTTATGCTTTTGTCGACGACATATTGATTGCATCAAAAGATGATAAAGAACACTTAGAACAACTTGAAGCTTTATTTTCAAAATTTCAGGAGTACGGTCTTTGTATCAATGTTTCAAAATGTACTTTCGGTAGACCTAGTATAGAGTTTTTGGGATTTAAACTTTCCGAAAAGGGAATAGAACCTCTTCCCGATAGAGTCCGATGCATAATGGAATTTCCCCAACCCACAACTTTAACTCAGCTCCGTAGATTCTTAGGCATGTATAACTTTTATAGAATTTTCATACCTAAAGCTGCTCACATACTTGCCCCTTTAGTACAAATTTTAGAAGGACACAAAAACAAAAAGAAATCTCGCTCTAGTGTTCGAAATTCTTCCGAACAAATAAAATGGAACGAGAATGCTGAACAATCCTTCAATGCTGCCAAACAAGCTATTGCTCTGACAACTCTTTTAAGACACCCTATTCCCGGGGCACAACTTAGCGTTTGGGTAGACGCTTCAGACTTTGCCGTCGGAGGCACTTTGCAGCAACTTTCTCACAATCAGTGGGAACCCATTGCATTTTTCTCTATGAAACTGAACAGAAGTCAACAAAAGTGGTCAACATATGACCGTGAACTATTTGCAATTTATTCCGCAATAAAGAAATTTAAACACATGCTAGAAGGCAGAAGTTTTCAAATTTACACAGACCAAAAACCATTAATTTACGCCTTTAAGCAAAAATCTGATAAATGTTCACCTCGGCAATTACGCCATTTAGACTTAATTTCACAATATTCCACAGACATCAGGCATGTGCAAGGTTCTAAAAATTCTGTCGCAGATGCACTTTCAAGAATCGAAATTGATTCGATTACAAAATCTCCAAATTTGAATTTTAAAGATTTTGCAGAAAAGCAGAAAAGTGATTCAGAGGTACAGAAGTATCTTCAAAACAATGACTCATCTCTGACTTTGGAATATAAACCATGCCATTCATCTGACTGTGATTTACTTTGTGATACATCAACTAGTTCACCTCGACCTTTCGTACCTGAATGCTTTCGAAAGCTCATATTTGAGCATCTACACAATATTTCTCATCCAGGAATTGCAGCTACCACAAAGCTGATATCCTCCCGATATGTGTGGCCCAATATGAAACGTCAAATCAAGTGCTGGGTACGCTCCTGCGAACCCTGTCAGAGATCAAAAGTCCAACGCCACACGAAAGCACCACTAGGAACTTTCGCACTTCCTGATGCACGTTTCTCGCAAATTCACTTAGACATTGTAGGTCCTTTACCCCCATCTGATGGTCACGTCTATCTTCTGACACTCATCGACAGATTTACCAGATGGCCTGAGGCCATACCCATACCTGATACGACAACTACTACCATTTGCAAAGCAATATTCACCACTTGGATTAGTCGCTTTGGATGCCCATTATTTATAACCACAGATCAAGGATCTCAAATGAGATCAAATTTGTATCAAGAATTTGCAAACATGTTAGGCACGAATAGAATAAAAACGACTACATACCACCCAATTGCAAACGGCCTCATCGAACGTTTTCATAGACATCTTAAAGCATCTATCAAAGCACATGAAAACGATAGATGGACTGATATCATTCCCATCGTACTTTTAGGTATCCGTACCGCGGTTAAGGAAGATATCAAAGCAACTTGTGCTGAACTTGTCTATGGCAAAACATTAACATTGCCTGCAGACATGTTAGAAATCCCAGACCACAAACAAATCGTTGATACCTCCTTTGTGACTCAACTCAAAGAGCGGATGCGGACTCTTAATCCCATTGCTACTTCACGACACGGTGAAAGTCCAGTTTTTGTGCATCCATCTCTCACAGCATGTACGCACATTTTCTTACGAGTTGATTCAAACAAACCACCCTTGAGTCAGCCTTACACCGGTCCTCACAAGGTAATAAACAGAACCAATAAAACAATTACCATTGAACTGAAAGGAAAGAAATCGACTGTCTCTTTGGATCGAGTTAAACCCGCTTTTCTTCTTGGAGAGGATAATGTTCCTATCAAACGTCAATCCACTGTTACAGAGACACTTCCTACAAAGTCAATATCTCTTGCAAAACCATCTGTTTCCAAAGAAACTATTAAGAAACCAACAACCACGACACGAACTGGTCGTCGTGTACATTTTCCACAGAGATATACTGACTATATTTAACTGTTAATTCACATCATATTTCTTTCTATTATGTATGTCAAATTACATGTGTTACCTTATATTTATATATATATTTAAGTTATATTGTTCGTTCCATCGTACCCTCTGTCACTGGGGGGATACTCTGTAGTGAATCGCCAAGAGAGCGAGAATGTACGCGCCTTTAAAAATATAGCAACCCTGGTATGTGTAGTGGGGTTGCAAGAAAGTACGGAGAGAAGAGTGCGCGCTTATGAATTAATGTAAAGGATGGAAATAAAAAAATTGGTTTATCTTACAATGAATGGAGTTGAATTATGATTGAATATATTCACTGTTAACGAAGCACGTAAATATACCATACACCTCAGGGCTACCAAAGCATTTGTGAAACAATAGCATACATTTTTAAAAATAGAAAGTCCTTAAACTCTATTTTAGTTGCTCAGACAAAATCAATCGGCTAAAACATAAAATATACTAATTGAGTATGAAGCAGGCGAAGGATCTCGCCAAGAATTTTTAAATTAAAAAAACAATATTTTCTTAGTTTTTGTGACAGTATAGAAATCAGATTCGATGTTTTTCTTTCATAGTTGTGGCAACTGATCCAACAACTTTCCAAACAGACCTCGTATATCTAGAGACGTCCCAACTCTTGGGGTCCCCCGAACCCCTTGGACGATTCCTATTACTTTTGTGATTGGGATCCGACCAACCTTCAAACATGGAAGAAAACTAGTTTGGAGAGGGGTTCCAGCTCAGGTGTGACCTCGTCATCTGACCGTGATTCAAAATTACGCGTCATCGTATCGTCATCCATCCTTCGGGATGGATCCCGGACCGTCGTCAATACTCCGTTGCGTTGCTCCACTGCTACGCTAATTTAATTACCTACCTGCATTTTCCCATGGGGTTTACTGTCTAATGAACACGGGGCTGTGTTCCCAGGATACCCAAGCAATCTTTCTGCTTTCATCCTACTATTCTGTTCCTCAATCCATCTTTTTCACTTCACGTTGTCTTCTGTTTGATAACTTGGCCAAATATGGCCCTTGCACCAGAAAACCACAAAACAATGAACCCAAACTGGGGAGGAGTAAATTTTTAGATGTTACCAATTACTAACCAAATACGTGTTTTTTGTTTCATTAAAATATCCACACCAGGGACGTTAAGTCCTAAGGAATTGATCCCTTTGGAGTCTAGCTCAAAATATTACAAAGATATATATGTAGCTGGACCCCACCCATTAATACGTTGGCCATCAGGAGACAAGGGCGCAAAGTCCTTGGGGCCTAAACAGCTTGTGCCCCAATATTCTTATGGTTGCCCCCTCCCTCCAACATGGAGTGTAAGTATTATAAATTAGGACCGATGATATTGGTTGTAGAAACTATCTTTTTCAAATTGGGAAAATTCAAGATATTTGTCCTACGTCATTGATCCGGGTAACAAGCAATTCTCCTGATCGTCGAACTATCTGAAAGTCACTATTCTAAGAAATCCGCTTAAGAACAAAAGAGACTATTTACAGAATTTTAAAATTCTATTTGAACAAAAAAGAGCAAAGTATAAATTACACAGACGCACAAGTAAAACACGACCGTTACACAAAATCATCATCGAAGACTCCCCTGACTGCGCATACGGCAGGTCCGTATATCCGATATCTTAAGCTGAATTTAAATAGGAAACGCAAAGAGAGCGATACGCGCAGACCAATTAGAAGTGCCGGTGCGAGCGGTGAAAACGCTCTGATTGGTCTGTGAGTGTCGCTTTGCGCCTGCTATCATTCGCGATATCTTCCCTAAGTTTTAGGTTCAAGTTCATGCGTTTGACAGGTCTTAAAGGTCGTCCAACTCTTCATATTCGAATCCTTTTTAGCCACATCAGAATCGCCATTCTTATGTTTCTTTGTGGAGTCATGTCATTGAGGACAGCGAACATCTCTGCGACCACCTTCACCGTCATCCACACTGTCCGAAAATTCTTTATCACATGCAATTCTCTTTTCAGAAGCTCGAATACCGATCCGTTCCACCATAGTGTTCTTTATCTTCACATTCATTTTTATTATCGATTGCATCTACACTCCAGGAGAATGGGGTCAACATTCATAAATTTTCAAACAATCTAGTCTTTAAATTTGAAAGGTATTTTGGGGTTTCTCCTTGGTTAGGCACAGTATCACATGATATGTCCACATAATGGGGATCTGGTTCCTGATCCTTCGTGATCGATCGAGAATCCTTTTTATATATTGATGGTGCTTCATCTTCTCCAATCTCCAAAAGGTATAACCTCTGGACAGGTCGTAAGAAGGATCCAGTTAGAGTTAAAACTTGTACGACTCGAACCTTACCAGGAACAACTTCAAAACTTTTGCTAACAGCCAGTTGGATCCTTTAGAATTGTCTGTGTGTGTGTGTTCGGACGCCTCCAACAACTTCGAAACCTTTTGCTTCTCTAATTCGATCTTCAGGAAGCTGTGAGCCGAGTTTCCAAAGGACGAGCAGTAAAATCTTTTACTTAATTACGTTCACTAAAAACTTGTCCTTTGGTTTTTATGCTCTTAAGTATCCAATATTTCTCACGTAGAATAGACATCTGGAGACATAGCAGTTCATCTAATTCAAAATTAGCTTCGCTACTGTGTGATGTTTCTAAGGAAGAACTACGGGATACATAACGAAAATTTTCTAAATCCTTTCTCGTGCTAATTCTAGATTTGACTCTTAAGCCATTTGAATCTACTAGCGTTTGCATTTGAGATATCCTTGTTTTGCAGTTTTCTCCAAAACTTTTCTGAATTTGTTTCATTGTCTGGCGCAGCATGGCCATTGCGCCATGAAACCCAACCAATTTGAACTTGTTTCCACACTGCCTTTTCAGCTTTCTCGATCTCTTCAACACTGAAATTGCTATAGTTTCTTTCGAACCTTGATTTTGGCATTTCTGTAAAAACGAAAAATCCATGCCATGACTGATTATTTTGTTGTAAGAAAAAATTCTAGTACAAACTCAAGATTATCTGATTCAAAGTTGGTTGCAAACACTTGCTTTTCGTCTTTCTAAATCAACAAACTTAAAATCTGGGCCCCCATCCGAGTCTCCATTTATCACAAGGTTGTTTTACACACTTTAGGCCTTCCCTTCAGCTACCTTTCTTCAATTCTTTAGCTGTACAATCCAGTGATGGTAAATCTGCCGGATTTAAAGGATCAGCTATGCGTTTCCAATCCTAAGGATTTGTTAGTAGAATTTCCTATACTCGGTTGTAGACAAATGTTCCCCAGCTTTTATTTTTCTGATCTAGTATAACGTATTTACGGAATCAGACCAATAGAAAATTAGCACGTTCTCTAATCCAAGATCAATTTTTTTCGTAGCCTAGCTCCTATTGTGCAAACTAAAAGCTCCATTTTAGGAATAGAAATCAATTTCAAAGGAGCGACTCTACCACGAGCTTGCACTGACAAGTCGCGACCTGAACGCTTTGAGTTAGTAAAAGATGCACGTTGCATATGTCACCTTGCTGGCATCGCAAAACACATGATTGGATATATATATATATATATGTACCAGGCGAAAAATTGTTTAAGATACCTAGAGATTTCTATACTCTTTAGATTGTCCAATTGCATCTTCCATCGGTTAAACTTATTAGATATCTCAAGTGATAATTCTGCATCTCACGACTCTCCAATCTTCCAGTAGCATGTTACGGCCCTAGAGTGGCCGGGCAGGTAAATCCGATTGGGTCAAGAGGGCCTTCCTTTTCTCTTGTTTTCAATATCCTTGAAGAAATTCTTAGAATTAACAGATTATGTATCAACATCGGATCTCCAATTCACCCTCATGACTGAAACTTTTCTCTCTTTGACTCTATCTTCTATGTAAACCTCGTGAGTGTGCTCCCACCCTAAGATTGAATTTTGCCGAGCTTAGAAGTATTTCAGACTCCGAAATGAATTTGTACAGTTCCTCTTCGCTGCTGACGCTGGAAACAGTTATTAGCATGAAACGAGTTCATGACCTTTTGAGCTGTTTCTTTCAAATGGGCTGGAGCATTTTTTAAATGATATTCTAACATTGCACCCAGTAAAGGGCCAGAAATTAAAAAAAAACTTTTGTGTTGAAATATCTTTGTATCTTTCTTGCCGTTCTCCCAACGCAAAACTTCAGAAATGGTGTGCCATGTTCTCGATCTGCAAGAAAGCTTTCTCAATATGGGCAATTACCCCATATATTCTAAGTCGAAATCTGTTTATGATGGATGGAATGAGCTCCACTGCGTTTGGTCCCTTCATGAACCTGAAACTCAGGGGTGGGAGGATGTCACGAATGCGAGCCTGCTATCGTAACTGTAAGAACACTGCTTGCTTTTTGGATAACTCTCGTATTGAGGGGAGAGACTGTGCTGTCTCTTTTCTGTTAAAAATGTAAATATATTACTCATTGGTGGTAAATTCTTTTCTCCTCGCTGAACCATCAAAACAGATTCTACTTTAGTTGTAGAATTTTCTTTATTAATTGAATGATGAGGTAAGAAATGTTCGTTATTTTCTTTCCCTCTCGGAATGGATTTCTTCTATAAAATCCTCATCCAATCAGTTATGGAATACAACCTCAATCTTTCAACTATCCTGCTTTTTCTAAGGACCTGACACAATTCTTCAGCCTTTTTAAAGTTATATTGCTACAGATCAGCAAAGGAGAATGATGTATCCACGGAAGATTCACAATGCATCTTCCTTCATTTCTGGAAATGTTCTGCAGGAAATGAATTTAGACAGCTTCTTCAAGCTCCATGCTAATCCTTTCCCCAGAGACGTAACTAGGCAAGTTTCCACCCGGGGCAAGAACTCGCCTTGGCGCCCCCACCCCACCGACCAACCAAACCAAAACCCTCCCCGACAACACCTGATATCGCCGCCACACATTAATTCCACTACTCAAAATTTTTTTATTAAACTTAGATGGTAAATGCTTGATTTTAAAGGTAAATAGATTAATTTGCAGCAATTTCATTTTTAGTACAAGATAAAATATTTAATTAATTCTAAGATATTTCATTGACAAATAATCTAAGAGTAGCATGTTTGGTATATTCTTTCATACTTATAATCGCTGCAAATGAAAATATTTTATCTAATGATATCGGGATATGTGTGGGCTGCATCAAAATCAACAGACTGTTGCTTAGAATAGGATATTTAATTATGATAAATACAGAGGGACATTTTTTGAATGATTTTGATGAGCTGTAAAAAATTGTATACTACGAAACAATTTTATTTTCGCAGCAATTAAGTAGTTAAAGTATAACTTATCGTCTGCTAACTCAGAGTTTTGTTTACTTTCAAAATGGCGCTTTTAAATAAGCCATGGATGGAAAGCTATGTTTCCGCTCTTTCCGAAGAGAATTATGCTTGTTCAATTATTCAAAAACACTGTAAAAGTCATGTTTTTTTCTATATCTAAAGGTACGACATCTTTACCCAAAGTACCAACAATCAGTAGAATTGCATCAAGATAAAGCAAGCAGCCACACATCTAAATCCACTATTAAATTCGTGGAATAAATACCCTTTACTGATATTCCTGCTAAATCTCTATATGTGTCACCCATGGACTTTTGTGCTTTTGGACTTTTAAAAAGAGAATTATCGAAACGTCGACCGAAAACCATTCAAGGATTTTGGAAAACTGTGGAACAAGAATTAATAACAGATTTTACTCAAGTTATTATCTTGAATATTATACTTAGACATTTTTCACAATCTCTTAATCTATTGACAAAATGTGAAAAAAATTAATTTAAACACAGAAAGCTTGAACTGAAACTTAACTTTGCGGGCTTTTGGGGCAGCAAACATTTTCACAATGTCCTCAAAAGATAGCTTTGAAGCTAACTTGTGCTCTATTGATATGATGATCAGGTTGGTTAATCGTTGCTGTCCTGTTAAGTTTCTGAGACAATTTTTATGATCTTTAGTTTGCTAAAACTCCTTTCATTTGAGGCGACTGAGACTGGTATTGTGGGGAAAATTCTCAACGCTGTCGTTGTGTTGGTGGACGCGTCTTCAAGTCCGTTCTTGTATATTAACGTCAGAAGACCTGATAGTGTAGCCGTTTACATATTAGGGCTTAAATCCAAGGCATGATACTTAAAACTCTCCACTTCTATCGCCAGCTAGTTCTTGTCTAAGTCTTCTTTATATATGGTAGCTAACTCAAGTGCCTGGTTCTTCAATTCTACTCCATTCATTGTTTCAAACCGAGCTCCATTGAGGAAACCAAATAAACTATTCATGTTTTGAATGACTTGAAACCTTTGCCTCAGTTCATTCAGAATCCGATCTATTATTTGTATAATCAATAATCTGAACTTTTTTCTTCTGAGAATTCATAGCTTTCAACTTCGCCCTTCTCATCAAACCTCCGCTTCTTCCTCCGTACTTCTTTAAAGAGGATCTAGGTTAAGCTTTCCTGCTATTTCACACATTCTGCATTTAGCTCCTTTTATAGTTTTTGGTTTTTGTAGTCTACAAATAAGTTTACCTCTTCACTTTTTATCATACGTAAATATCTATAGTAAAATAAATACTCGGCCAATTTAGCGCCCCCCCCCCAATCCGGCGCCCGGGGCAAATGCCCCGTCTGCTCCCCTCTAGGTACGTCTCTGCCTTTCTCCCTGGATCGAGAATTCTAAAGCCGAGTCTACACCGGCCGCGCAGAACTGCGCCTTGCAAAATATTCTGGTCGTCGCTGGGCGAAAATGCGCAAAACGGCGCGGGACCGAGGACTGTTGGGTTTTATCGATTGAAGACAGAGTTTTTATACATTAAAAATAAATTTTATTACGTGACCAAGTCTTATGGTTTAAAAACATACAAGAAGTCTGATCCGATCATGATCCCCTATCTTTCTTCACTTTTATGCATTCAAAGATTTACATTCTTCAAATTTATGTGCCCCACACGGCACTATAATTGGAGGTTTGAGACCGATTCCAACATGCGGCCCCATCGGTTGTAAAACCTCAGCAGATGTATTACAATTCAACATATATATATACATAAATCTAACAAAATATTTTTCTAATAATATTTTTAAATTTATTTAACAATAAAGGCTTTGTTAAAAAGTCAGCCAAATTATTTTCCGATGAAATATAATTTACGTTAAATAGTTCATCTTTTATTAATTTACGAATAAATTTGTACTTGATATCAATATGTTTAGTTTTCACATTTTCCTGACTATTTTTTGAAAAATAGATAGCAGATTGATTATCACAATATACTTGGGGTCTTATGTAATCACACAAACTTAATTCATTTATAATTCTACTAAACCAAATAACTTCTTTAGTGCAATCGGTTAGTGCAATAAATTCAGATTCCATTGAGCTAAGAGCTATGCACTTTTGTTTAGAAGATTTCCATGATATTGGGATGTTACCAAAATAAATTAAATAGCCACTGCTTGAATGTCTGTTTGTGAGACCACATCCCCAATTTGCATCAGAAAAAGCAATCAAATTTGAACTTTTTACATTGGAAAGATTAATTTTAAAATCCTTTGTAAGAAAAACATAGTTCATAATATCAACAACGTAAGACCAGTGTTTGTAAGTATAACCATTACAAAACTGAGACATTATATTAACGGCAAATGCAATATCTGGTCTGGATCTATCTGACAAAAACGATAAACATCCTATTAAGGAACGATAGGGAAATTTCCTCATTAAATCATTTTCAATTATTTCTTCCTCTTTAACCTTATCAGGTAAGTTACAACCAATTTTAAAAGGTAAATTCACAAAACTTTTAGGAAGATCTTTGAATTTTGACATTAATTTTTCAATGTAGGTAATTTGATGTAAATAAATCGAATTTTCAATTTCTTGAAAGTTTACGCCTAACAAATATTTAGTTTTACCTAGGACTGTAAGATCCAATTTTTTGTCCAATAATTCGATTACTTCATTTATCAAATGTTCCCTTTTTGAAAACAAAACCATATCATCTACATAAACAATTAAAATTACATCTTTAAATTTGTAGACACAATTACACCAATTTAACTGAGAAAATCCTAATTTAGTTAAAATACCGTCTAATTCCAAATTCCATTCTCTACCACTTTGATGCAGACCATATATAGCCTTTTCCAATAGACATACTTTGTTTTCGGATCCTTTCAGCACAAATCCTTTTGGCTGTTTCATGTATATAGTATCCTTAAGGTGTCCATATAAATATGCACTTTTCACGTCAACTTGACAGTGATACCAACCCAACATAGAAATCAATAGTACAAACAATAATCTAACAATAGAAAAATTCACAACTGGTGAAAAAATATCTTTAAAATCAATGCCAGGTTTTTGCTTAAAACCTTGAGCAACAAGACAAGCTTTATACCTTTTAGGTATATTGTTTTCGTCTATTTTTATGCTGTACACCCACTTACTTCCAATTATGGTTGTATTTGGGGGTGTGTCCACTAATTTCCATACTTGCCTATCCTTCATTATCTGAATTTCTTCATTCATGGCAGTATTCCATTTAATTTTATCCTTACTTGCTTGCGTTTCTTCATAACTTTTGGGGATTTCGACATTGTAACACTGATCATACATGTCGTACATCTGTTGGTCTAAAAAATTAGATTCATCACTAGAAGTAGATGGCACATTAGAAATATCCACATTAGGATGTTCAGTTTCTGGCTTAAAATTGAAATTTACAGGATCAAACTTAATCTTATTTTTAGTACAATACTTTTTAATATCATTTAAAGATCTCATTCTCAAATTTTCAGGAGAATAATAGTATACATCTATCCTATTGCTTTTATTTCTAGGTTTTTCGATTCTACGCCAATTTGAAATGTTAAGACTTTTTAAGTTCTCAGTTTTAACTAAATCTTTAGAATCTAAAACTTGAGTTTCACTTTCCGATTTTACTTTTATATTTTCATTTGATTGATAAATAGGAATATCAGAATTAAGATCGAAAGAAACGTACTCAAAGTTTTTACCAAATAGTACATCAACAGCTTTCTTACTTTCGTCGATATGAACATGGACAGTTTCAACTATTCTCTTCTCGTTTGGTACATATATTCTGTAACCTTTAGTTTTCAAACCATATCCTGTCAAAATACCAAGTTTTGCTCTGGGTTGTAATTTATTTCTCTGTATTTTAGGAATATGAACATATGCCAAAGAGCCAAAAATTCTAAAATGTTTTACTGATGGTTTGAAACCAGTCCATATTTCGTTAGGAGATATACCCTCAGTTAATTTATGTTCGCATCTATTTTTAGTATGAATAAATGCTAAAAGTGCTTCTGACCAAAATTGTGGTTGTAAACCACTGTCTTGAAGCATAGCTCTGACACAATCCATGGCTGTTCTATTGAACCTTTCTGCAATGCCATTTTGTTCAGGGGTATAAGTTGAAGTTCTTTCGATTTTTATTCCTAGATCATTTAAAAACTTTTTAAATTCTTTATGACAAAATTCTAAACCATTGTCAGTTCGGACACATTTTAACTTAACATTTAGCTGTTTTTCAGCTTTAACCAAGTATTTTTTAAAGTAATCAAAAACTTCATTCTTATTTCGAATAATATAAACAGTTACTTTACGTGAAAAATCATCAATAATAGATAAAAAGTATTTGTTTCCACCTAGAGAGTTAACTGGAGCAGGACCCCACAAATCCATATGGATCCTTTCCAAAACATTTTTAGTTTTCCTTTCGTACATATAGTTTCTTTTTAAGGATATTCTAGTGGATTTAGCAATAGCACAAATCTTACAATTTTTATCTATATTTTTACAATTAAGTTTTTAAATTCCTTTTACACAATTAATTTTACTCATATTTTCAATTAAGGGCATGTTAACATGACAAAACCTACGGTGGGCTTTTTCTAGATCTAAACCAGTTACATATGTATAATTTTTAATCTTGGGATAACCTTTTAAGATATACAATTTTCCAATTCTGGGAACAGTAAACAAATATTTATTATAACTATTATAAATAATCATTTTGTTATTTCCCCATTTAATTTGGTTTCCCACAAGGTCAATACGAGCACCACTAATTAAATTGTTTCTCATATTAGGCGAGTATAACACATCTTTTAAAGTTATATCATAATTTCTGTTTCTATCTAAAACTGTAAATTGAATATCACCCATACCTAATACTTCCGAGGTGCTGTCCTTGTCTCCGACTAGGATCTTCTGTGGTGGTAGTTTTCTGAATGTCGTAAACATATCACGTTCTTTACAGAAGTGAGCAGTTGCAGCAGAATCAATGAGAAATTCCCTCGGTCTTTCATTTGGAAAATTTGAAACTGCAGATCAGTTTTGAAGATCAGTTTTTGGATTGTCCTCCATATAAAATAATTCACCACCAGGTTTCTGCCGATTGCATTTCTTGAAGCACTTCGATTCGTAATGTCCCGACTTTTTGCAGTAATTGCAGAATGGTCGCGGCCCCATACGACAAACTGTCGACTTTCTTGGGCTTGAAGGAATTAATTCAGGGTCCAGTACGCATCTGCTGTGATCAGGAGTAGACGCCCGTGTCTCCTTGTATCTAGATGACTTGTTTCTTGTAGCAAAAGCATCGGCCACGATACTTAATTTTGTGCCTTCGTCTTTCCGCTTCAGCTCGATTCGGCTGGATTCTGTTATTAAATGTTTAGACAAATTGTCTAGCGTGAACTCGTTGTCATCCATCCTGTATAGCAATTGTACCAGATTATCGTATTCGTGAGGCAAATGTCTTATTAGTTGAAAGCAAACTAAAAGGTCTGGGATTTCGAATCCACATTCTTTTATCTGTAACAGCTTCTCATGCACTCGTTTGCAGAAGAGTCCAATGGATTCGTCCTCCGGCTGGTAGCGGATTGAAAAGAACTCGTCCACAAGGCCTGCCAATCGTGCTCTAGATGCTGGTTCAAAGTTGGTCTTTAATATATCCCAGGCTTCCTTACCGTCTTCAGTAGATGAAATTAAGACTTGATATTTTCTGTCTATGCCCTGGTAGATAGTTGTGTATGTCCTCTGCTTCCTATAACGATAGTCTCTTTTTTCTTGTTCTGGAGCATCTTCCAATAATAGAGGTTCCGTTTTAGTGATAAATTCCCAGCAGTTCCGGTCCATTAGCAATACCTTCATGTCCGTCTTCCACGTGGCATAGTTGAAATCCGATAACTTCGGGAAGGAAAACATGGACATTTCTTGAATACCCGTCATACTGGATACCGGTAGTGGCAGAATTCAGGTTCAGCTTAAGGTCTGGGGCCCATAACCAATTGTTGGGTTTTATCGATTGAAGACAGAGTTTTTATACATTAAAAATAAATTTTATTACGTGACCAAGTCTTAAGGTTTAAAAACATACAAGAAGTCTGATCCGATCATGATCCCCTATCTTTCTTCACTTTTATACATTCAAAGATTTACATTCTTCAAATTTATGTGCCCCACACGGCACTATAATTGGAGGTTTGAGACCGATTCCAACAAGGACTAACCAAAGAGCGAGGTGTTTATGGTGGGACGGCTCCTGCTCAGCTTGTTCCATTGTGCTCGCGTGTATGCTGGAGGTTGTGTGTACGAAATTAAACCGAAAACTTATTGTTTAAATGTCCCGTTCTTTATAAAGTCGGCGCATAATCGCGAGTGCTGCGTATATTTTCATTCAGGACTGCCCACAGGGGGATCATGGCGCAAGTTGCGCCATCAGAATTTTTTTGGGGAATTTTTTCAGTGCGTTTTTTTTTTAATTTCAGGGTGGAAATTTTTCGGGCAAAAAATTATTTAATAAGAAACCTTTTGTTATATATTTTTTCATAAGTAATTAGACTATCTCTGAATTTGTTTAAAAGACGACTGTTTCCTGCTATGACAACAATTTCATTATAGGAAGTTATTCCATAATTTTTTATTGAGCAATGCTTAGTTGGCAGCTCTGATACCCTGCCCATTCATAAACATCTGTCACCTTGAGGGTTTTCCGTCCGTCACCGTTACGTCATGTGGATCGCAGTAAAAAAGATAAAGTAGTCACCAGTTGAATGCAGGTAGCCGTCTAGCCAAGTACGTTTTGTGTAGTCTGTCTCGGAGAAGGAAAGGAATTTCAGTTCAGTGCTGTTCGATTCCTGAAAACGTCATTGAAGATTTAGAAATACAACCCTCTTCATCAAGTAATACTCAAGGCGTAAATTTTGAAAACCTTGATGAAAATGAAAGTCAGGAAGAAGTTGATGAAACTGAATTAGGACACGGAGAGGTAGAATCATGTAGCAATCCATCTACTGAAAGACCTTCAGTTCCCTTCAACAAGAGGAAACTCTAACAACTGAAGATTCTCCTGATGATAGATTGAAAAACCCAAGAGATCGAGCATCATATGCCAACATCAAACTGTCAGCTGAGGAAATAAAGCACTATATTTGGAAAATCAAGATTTGTCTTTTGTCGCTTTTCCTTCAACAGGTGGAAGAAAATTCAACCCATCATGGAAGAATGAAGTTTTACCAAATAAAAGTGTAAAAGTTAGAAAATGGCTGGCATATAGTCAAGAAAAAGAAGCCTTGCTATGTACTGTTTTCCCTCCCACGCGAACAGTCAATATGGGGAACAACTGGCTATAGAGGATGGACAAAGCATAGGGGGACCGGGATATTGTGCTCCATGAAAATCTAACACCCACTTATCAGCACAAATTTCAAGGATCCAATGGATCTCTCAAAAGAGGATTGATCCACGTTTAGCTGAACAATCAGATCAGTTAGCTCATTGAGGTTTTTATTAGTAAAGATACCACAGGCCAAAATCTTTTTAAAGAAATAATGAAATGCCTGAATTTACTTGGTCTTGACCCAAGTGGAATTGTTGGTCAAAGTATGGATGGGGCTGGTAATATGAGAGGAAAATTCAATAGTGTAAAAGCGCTAATCCAGAGAGAATGTCCCAAAGCGCTCTATATATGGTGTTCTTCGCACAGATTTGGTTAATTGTGGAAAAATCTATGGACATATGCCCCCAAATGAAAAATCTATTTTCTCTTTTAGAGGAATTATATGTCTTCATGTCAGGTCATACAAGGCATGATCTTTTTACTACAAACTTGGACAAGTGTCCAACCAAAATAAGGAGACTGAAAAGAGGGCAAGCTACAAGATGGTCAGCAGAAATGATGCACTGCAAACAGTTGTCACCTACTATGACACAATAAAGGAGACGTTGCATAGTTTGTCCATTGACAAAAAATCTGCTAATGACTCAAAGGCACTGACAACTGGCCTGTGGAAACAAATGACCGATTTTGAAAACATTTGCTCAATACATGTTGCATCAACTATTTTTAAAGTGTCGTCACCAATCACAATTTTTCTACAACCAAAAATAATTAATTATAGCAGTGTGTCAAAAATTGTTGCTGAAACCAAAGTTAAACTTGTAAAAATGCGAAGTGAGTCGGAGTGGAATAAAGTGAATTATTCGATTATTGCCTTTGCTGATGTGTGAATAATCTTTCGCAACCCCACCGCAGAAGCAGAAAACGTAAGAGGTTTATATATGAAATGGCTATCGAGATGAAATAATTGATGATCCTCTTAAGAGGATCAAAGTGGAAGATTATTTTCAAGTACTAGATTCACTTATTAAGCAACTCAATGACAGATTTTCTGACAGTTCTCTTTCTATAATCTGACAAATGGCAGTGCTTTCACATGAAGGAATTTTGAAAATTGCAAGAGAAAAAGAAAAGCAGGGATATAAATGCTTGCCTGATTCTTCAGTGAAAGATTTGTGTGGGTTTTACGATCTTGAAAGTGGCCAAATAATAGAGGAACTAGAAACTTGCAAATGTGTATAAGGTTACTCACTCAGAAATTGACATTTCCGACCTGCTTTTAGAGAAAGAAAAGTGTAAAAATAGGACACCAGACAGGGAATCTGACGTTTCAGGAGGTGAAGGTGAAAATGAAGTTGAAGTCCGTTAAGATGGAGATGAGGAAGAAGATTCAGACCATGATGAGTTGCTTTTGTCTGTTGATCAGTGGGTAAAAAGAGGCTTTATTAGACCTTACGATGCCCTGCAGTATATGTCACCATTTCCTCAACTTACCATGCTGTATCGTATGCTTTTATCGTTACCTGTCACAAGTTGCTCAGCGGAAAGGACGATGAGCCGTTTAAAGATTGTAAAGAACAGGTTAAGAAGAAGCTTAGGGGACAATTGGTTGTCAAGCTTATTGATACTATCATCTGAGAATGACATTCTCAAGAAAATCACAAATGAAGAAATTATCGAAAAGTTTGCCATATCAAGTGCACAGAGAAAAAAGCTTCTGTTAAAATCTTAAAAATAGTACATAAATCCCTGTGCTGTCACTACTGTAAAACAATTTAGATTTTAAGGTTTATGAATACTTACGCAACTCATGTAAACATTACAATCATACTCATATCATTAGTTTTTACACATTTAGTTCGTATTTTCATTATCTGATTATTGATCTTCATTGATGTGTTCCATTTTTTTTAATATTCTTTCTTCCATTCACTCAATTGTAGAGGTTTTTTATGAATATAAAAATTATTCTTATACAAAAGGTCAAGATAAAATATTTGATTTATTCATATAACATTCAGAATCTTTCAAAACAATTGTTTTTACTATATTATAGTTATTTTCATTATCATTGTTTATACATGAAATTGATGTTACAAATATAAACTGTTAATTTTCCTAGCTGTTCTGGTTTTATTTATCTCATCCAAATTTATCTCTTAATTTTATTTATCTCTAACTGATTTACAAAATACGAAATGTAGAGCTTTGTATGGATTCAGTTAGAAATTTGAGATTTCAATAAAGGTTATATGGTTAACTGGATTTGAGGGGGCGGTAAAGAATATTTTTGGGGGGATTTGCCCCATTGGGCTTGAGGGGATGGGCACCCCTGTTGTCATTGAAGATGATCCAAGGATCTATTATTGAAGATCCAAGGACAACGCTTCGAAATTTTGAACCACGGTCAGATGACGAGATCATCACCTGAGCTTAACATCACACAGGTAAAAATACGTCTCTAATCTGAACTGTCGAAAGACTAATAAAAATGCAATGTTCATTTAACATTACGGCATTTAGGGACCCGGGAGAAAGACTGGACCATGCAAAATTATTTTCTGAATACGTTTTTGATTAAAGTGCTACTTTAGAAAATTAATTGCTTTTGAGAAGAGTGGCGGCTTGCTGAGTATTGCTTCAAAGAGGTTAAAATTCATCTAAAATATAATAAAAGATGTGAGAAGAGTTTACTCACCCTTTTTCTTGAATCCTTACCCTCTTTTCTAGGGCTGGGCAAAAAAGATCGAATTCTATGATGCCTTTGTATTATCCATTCTTTCGCTAAAACTTATACATTCATTCACACAGAGAAGCTCAAGTCAAATGAAAACACATCCAAATAAATTTCGATAATATTTAATTGCGCGGATATATTCACATTATATTTACATTTTTCAACAGAAAAGAGACAGCACATTCTCTCCCGCTCAATACGAGAGTTCTCCAAAAAAGCAAGGGCCACGGTGGCCCGGTTGGAAGAGTAACGGACTTGCAACCGAAGGGTTGCGAGTTCGAATCCAGCCAAACACCGTCGTGTACAAAGGGGGCTGGTGCACGTTAAATCTGTCGTGGCCTCAAATGTCCTCACGTTGGCGTGGTGTGGAAGTTTGGAGAGTGGGGTGCCAGCTCAGGTGTTGCCTCGTCATCTGACCGTGGTTCAAAATTACATGGTGTTGTCCTCGGATCTTTCCCTTTGGGATTGATCCCGGACCGTCACCAATAGCCCGTTGTGTTGCTCCAGTGTGACGTTAATTGAAATACCCCCCCCCCCCAAAAAAAAAGCAAGCAGTGTTCTAGCAGTTACGATAGCAGGCTCGCATTCGCGACATCCTCCCACCCCTGAGTTTCAGGTTTATGAAACTCAGGAATCAATGCATGCGTTGGGCAGGTCTTAAAGATCGTCCAAACCTTGATATTCGAATTCTGCTTTTATCTGGGTTTAGAGTTTCTAGTTGGTTAGGCGCAGCATCAGATATGTCCTCAGAAGAGGTATCAGGTTCCTGATCTTTCATAATCGGTTGCAAATCTCTTTTGGGAATTTGTAGTTTTTCATTTTCTCGAATCTCCAAAGGGTATAATCTGTGGACAGGCCGTAAGAAGGATCTAGTTTGAGTTTTAATTTCGACGACTCGAACTTTACCATCTTTCCCAGGAAACAACTTCACAACTTTAGCTAATGGCCAGTTGGACTTCTTAGAATTATTGTCACCAACTAGAACTGTCTCCTTCTCCAATGTCAATTTCCCTTCGAACCTTGGAAAAGTCTCTGAGTTGGCCTAGATATTCGATTCTAAAGCGTTTCCTAAGCTCCTCAAGTAGCTTTTGTTTATAAACAAATCGCCTATTCCTCTTGTTGGCATTGATCAGATCTATGTCACGAACTCCTGTTTCCTTGATTTCCTGTAAGAACATGGCAGGAGTCAGAGCTACAAGATCATCACTGTCTTCAGAAATATACGTTAATGGTCTTGCATTAATAATACTTTCAGCGTCGCAAAGAATCGTGTAGAGCTCTTCATACTGCAAACAAGCCTTACCCAGCACTCTTCTAAATATGTTCTTTAACATGCCAATCATACGTTCCCAAAATCCACCCCACCAAGGTGCAGAAGGAGGGTTGAACTTCCAACTGATGTTCTTCACTGAAGCATAGTCTTCTAGACCCACCTCCTCCCAACTCACCAGTAGGTTTAGATTTTTTTCATGGGAGGAGGGGGAGGATTATCACCACAAGCGCAAAAGAGGCACGCCGGGAAAACCAGCCCCCCCGCACAGAGAGGACACACCCAGACTCCGGCGGGTACGCTCCGAAATCCAGGGCACCACCATTTATTAATTTTTTCAAAAAGAATACACGTAAAGGACCAACAGGGTCCAAAAAATATTTTAAAAGAAGACGATCGGCACACTGCCGGTTTACAAGGATGAAGCCTGCGCCACCAATGGCACCACCTAGACAATAAACATAATTTAATTAATAGTGACGTAGCTCATATAAGACGCTACGTGAGATAGTTGTACATAGTATACTAAGTGCCTCATAAAAGGCGCCGGCAATAAAAGTTTTAAAAGATATGACTATGATATGAGCTTTTACAAATGGATGATCTATGATATTAAATACACAAACTTAAGTAAAATACATATTTAAAGTCAAAGGTAAAGTAGGAAGTTAACAAGTATAAAGCAAGAATAAGAAAAAAGCGATAGGAACTCGGAGATCTCATAATTTATTCAATTCTTTGGCATATCTCGCCCCGGCCAACAACGAGGCATCTAAAGTTTGATTTAGTCTCTGGGCGGGAACAAAGACCTCCTTTGCCAATCAGGGAGCCAAAAAATTTACCGGTCGACCGATATCGGTTATATTTTTATTGTATCATTGGCTCTCCAGATGGTCTCCCTAAGTGCTAGCCAAAGGAGAGAATCCAATGCCAATATTATTTCCAATCATCTTCAATCGGTTAAATATTGTCTAAATGTAATCGGTGATGTTAATAAGATAAGTAGGCATTCCACTTTTTTTTTTAATTTTTTATGGTGACTTCGGGAATTTGAGATCTCCGAGATACCGATACCCGGGACTTCCAAAACTCAAGAAAGGTACCAGAATCTAATAATTTAAGAATTTTAAAATTTAGGAATTTAAGAATTCAAGAGTTCTAGAATTCAAGAATTTATGAAGCATAGTCTTCTAATCTTTTCCAGTCAACCGATTTCAGCTCGTTGGATGTTCCAACTAGATTTGTCCCATTATCGGAGTAAATAGTATTTGGCCGGCCCTTCGAGCGAAGAATCTTCTGAGAGCTTAAATAAAACTATCTGTCGTAAGAAACTAAGTCGTAACTAAGTCATAAAAGAATAACTAATTCGATATGGATGGCACGAAATACGGCACATGTAAATAGGACGATCCAACATTTAGTACTATTCCTTAAAAACAAAGGGCCACACAAGTCAACATCAACAACTTCGAAAACTTGGGCTTCTCTAACTCGATCTTCAGGAAGAGGTGCACCGAGAGTTTCCGTAGGACGAACAGTAAATCTCTTGCATTTGATACATCCACTGAGAACTCGTCTTATGGTTTTTCTACTCCTAAGTATCCAGTATTTCTCGCGTAGAGTGGACATCATAATCTGGAGACCTGCGTGGCAGAGAGAGAGTTCATGCTTATTCAAAACTAGTTTATCTACAATGTGGTGTTTTGAAGGAAGAACTGTGGGATAACGAAAGTTTTCTAAATACTTTCTCATGCTAATTTTAGATTTGACTCTTAACAAGCCATATGAATCTCGTAGTGTTTGCATTTTAGATATTCTTGTTTTGCAGTCTTCCCCAAAGGCTTTGTTTCTGAACTTGTTTCAATACTGTTTTTTCAGCTTTCTCGATCTCTTCAACATTCAAACCAGCATAGTTTCTTTCATCGATCTTGACTGGCATTTCTATAAAAATGAAAAATCCATGCCATGATTCTGATTATTTGGTTGTAAGTTGAAATTCTAGTACAAAATGCAAGACTCTGATTCAATGTTGGTAGCAGATATTACTGTTTTTCGTCTTTCCAAATTGACAACCTCAAAATCTGGGCCCGCATCCGAGACTGGCCATTTATCACAAGGTTGTTTCAGCCACTTTGGTCCCACCCACCAGCCACCTATCTTCAATTTTTCAGCAGTGCATCTCCGTGACAGTAGATCAGCCGGATTTAAAGTACGGATATGTGTTTCCAATCCTCAGGATTCGTTAGAAGTCGAATTTCTTGTTCTTGATTGTACACAAATGCTCCCCAGTTTTCATTTCTTCTAATCCAGCATAGCGCATTTACTGAATCAGACCAATAAAAGGTTTTCAAGTTCTCTACCTTCAGTTCTTTGAGTATGGTGCTTGCCAACCTTGCTCCGATAACACAGGATAACTCCAGTCTTGGAATAGTTGCTTCTCTCGTCTTGACTTGTTTTAGTTGGCAAGACACCTCGTCATTGTAGGATGTTCTAAGAAAGATGCAGGTGGCATACGCGCTGATTTACTTTCGTCGCAAAAGATGTGGAGACTTGCTTCGCCAAGTTGGATGTCATGAGGTGTGAGCTTACGTGGGATTCTTATTTACTCCATGACTTCTAGTTGTTCTTTCCATTTTGTAAATTTCTTTTTCATTTCTCTGGGTAGTTCATCATCCCACTTGAGCTTCAGCTTCCAGTACGCTTGCAGCATTAGCTTAGGCAGGAGAGTTACCGGAGCAGTAAATCCTATAGGATCAAATACTTTGTTGGCTTCAGAAAGAACAAGTCTTTTAGAGATCTTCTTTGAATCACTTTTTTCTTCAAAACTCATCAAGCTAAGCCTGTCATCTTCTATGTGCCACTGCAGCCCCAAAATTGGTTCAGGTGATTTTTGGTCTTCCATGAGTCCTATACTTTTACCTGCTATGTTGTCTTTAACAGGAAGATTGTACCGCCAACCTCGTAGGTCAAATTGCGCTGACCCTAATATATTTCTTGAATTGGCAATAAATTCTTGTAAGTCTTCTTCCGAATCTTCACTGGTTACGCAATTATCGACGTAGAATGAATTCTTCAGCTTTTCAGCTGCATCTCTGAGAGGTTCTACATCGTTTAAAAGATGCAACAAGGTCGCCGCTAACAGAAATGGACTAGCATTGTTGCCGAAAACCACTCGACAATGCCTATAAACTTGCAGCTGTTTATAATCACCATCTTTGTAAAGGAGAAATTTCAAAAAGTTTTTGTCCTCTTTTAAGCTAATCTGAAGAAATGTTTTTTTGATGTCTGCACTGACGCCTATTTTACCCTTTCTGAACTTGTGCAATATCGAGTGTATCAGTTCTATCAGATTTGGACCCTTGGCTAAGCAATCATTTAATGATAAGGAGTGTTTCTCTTTTGCAGAGCCATCAAAAACGGGTCTCAGAACTTTGACGAATCATAGCTCTATGAGGCAAAAAGTGACCCTCATTTGCACCTGAGTCAAGAATCATTTCTATTATTCCTTCAGTTTCCCATTCTTCAAACACTTTCTGATATGCATCTAAATTCTCAGAGGACTTCAAGTTATGAACTTGAAGTAAATAAAAGACTTAGGTCTTTTTTCCACTAGTTCTCGATTAGTAGAAAGTGTCGGATGATTTTCAATCCAAGGTAGTCAGACAATGTACCTTCCATCTGAATCTATCTACCGTATTATTAAATAAGTCTAAAGCCTCTTGGTTTAAATCTTCGGGGTTTTTTTCTCTCGATGGGATCTCTTATGCCAAGTACGTCTAGTTCCCAAAGGTCTTCCAATTTTTCACTTTTATTATGTAAGGAAATGGCAAGTAAAGAAGTTTTTTCCAGTTCCCCTAGACCCTGGAACCTTCCCCATCGAAGTCCACCCTAATTGGGTCTCAATTGCAGCGAGGCCACTTGATACAAGCTTAAAATTTCCGGTGAAAAGCTTCCCAATAATATCTGCCCCAATTAGCAAGTGGATTTCATTGTTCCCTGTTAATCTTTTAGTACTATGATCTGAAAACTCTATTCCACAGCGTTTTGCTTCTCTAATCCAGGGACATCTGTAATTTTTGGGATCTCTGCGCATATTTTTCTTGGTCAAACACTTCAAAGTTATATGAACAAGGTTTTGAAAGATTGCTTACAAATATTTTGTACCGCTCATGGGTTCTAGTTTCTTCCGACCCCCGAAAAGACTGATTTATTTCTTGTCCCAAAGACTGATAACCAATATCCTGAACTATCTGCTTTAAAAGGTACGAATGCTGACTTCCAGAATCATACAAACATCTTATAAGGATCTCTTTATCATTGTTTTTTAAGATTACCGATAAAGTGCATTAATACATATTGGTTACAAGTTTTGTTAGCTAAGGCTTGGGTTTTATCATTCGCTTTCTGCTCGGGGACATCTTCGTGACGTTCAGTTTTGTTGACATATTCTGGGCACATTGAGAAATGTCTTCTGACATTCTGAACATCTTACATAACATTTACAGTCTCGGGCGAGATGTCTAGGTTTTAAACAAATAAAACAACAATCTCGTTCAGATAGAAATCTCTTTTCTCTTTCATAGACTTATTCTTAAATGTGTTACACTCCTGCAAAGAATGGGTTTCATCACTGCATAACACACATTTATTAACCCTTCTACTGGTATCATTTAATAATCCTGACGCAGTGAGCACATTTTTATTAGGTGTAAAAGAGCGATAGCCAAAATTTCTATTCTGTCTGGCAGGCAACGATAAGTTTATTTAAATGTGAATTAATCACTAATGTTTTCTTTCCGAAACGTTCTTTTAAAGTATCCAGAGCAACTTGATAATTGTCACTGGTTAAAGAGAAACCTTGAATTGCATGGGCAGCTGATCCAGTTAAATACGATTTTAGATAGTTAAATTTATCGACATTAGCAATATCTCTATTTTTATGGATAACCGACTCAAATTGATCGAAAAATCGTTGCCAATCACCAGGATCATTGTTAAATTTCTCAATAGTGATCCGTGGGTAATTTAATTATAGAACTTTCTGGCATATATTCTTCCAACAGACATAATACTTTTACCTTGAGCCACTTTATTCGGATCAGTAACAGTAGATATCAAACTTGTTTTTAAATTCTCAATTTTTCTTTTATTTGCACTTTACACACAATTAACTTATCATTGTAGTCTCATTAATTATAACTATTTCTTCTTCAATGTCCTTAACATCCACAATTAATGCTTCAATTTCACTGTTTACTTTAAGTTCAACTTCTTTAAGAGAAAGTTGTTCTAATAACACATTCAATTCATCCTCAACAACATTTTCAGACAGTTTCCCTTCAAATTTATTGATTAATTGGGTAGTAAGTTGACATATAACTGAACATTTCGATTTCGCAAATTCCAAATCGGCCAGTTTCTTTTTACAAAATTCTATACCGGTCGTTTTTAAATTGCGAATATTTTAATTTTATAATAAATCAATAATTCTAATATTGAGGGAGAACTGCAAAAGTTCATACAATTAAACAAAAGGCATCAATATCACTCAAATATATTCACTTTCGATTTTGCCCAAGTTCCTGTTCGGGCGCCATAAAATATTGCTCTCTTCAAAGAGGTTAAAATTCATCTAAAATATAATAAAAGATGTGAGAAGTTTACTCACCTTTTTTTCTTGAATCCTTACCCTCTTTTCTAGGGCTGGGCAAAAAAGACCGAATTCTATGATGCCTTTGTATTATCCATTCTTTCGCTAAAACTTATATATTCATTCACACAGAGAAGCTCAAGCCAAATGAAAACACATCCAAATAAATTTCGCTAATCTTTGCGAGGATATACAAGGTGATTCAAAACTCAACGTACAAACTTTTAGGGGAGGTAGAAAACACAAAAACAAAACAGATTCACAGGAATGTGTGACCGGAAACCCCAACCTGATCAGCTGGAGGATAAACGAAGATGCAGAAATGACAAGCCAATAATGGGTGGAAAAACTCTTTATTTAGCCATACAATAGGACAATACGTGTACACGTTAAGTTTCACAAATGCTCAAAGTTCTTACCATCCACCGTTATGCATGCTTGAGGGCGCTATTATCCGCTGGAGGGCGCTGTTCGCCAGTGCTGTAGTTGGAATGCAGCGATAGTCATTTAAAGTTCCGATTGCCTACGGAGAGCATGCAACAATTTACGAACGCTGAAATGGCGGACATTCACCTTGTGTATGATGCAGTTGACGGCAACGGAAGGGCTTCGGCACGGTTATATGCCGAACGGTACCCAACATCACCAAATGTTTGGGAATTTGCACCGTAACCTGTGTGAATATGGGACATTCTGCAGCAGCAGGCATGATACAGGGCGGCCACGAACGACACGCATACCTGCCTTCGAAGAGGAGACATTGCGTCGTGTAGAAGAAGCTCCTGGTACAAGCACACGAACCATTGCCCTATATATTGCAATATCTCAATCCAGTGTGTGGCGCACATTACACAGGGAGCATTTACATCCATATCATTTGCAACGGGTCCAGTCATTGCAGCCTGAGGATTATCCTCGACGTGTGGAATTCGCGCGCTGGTTGTTGTGAAGTGATGTAATCGTGAAATGTAACTGTCCAATGAGCGGCGTTGTAAAAAGTGACGTCAGCTTCCGAGCTGAATTTTGTAAGTCAGATTAAGTTTGTTCTCGGCGGTATGCGTATGTATGTTTTTGTCGTCTGTTAATCTTGTAAATAAAATTATGAATGTTGTGTTAAAAGGCTTTTTGGCTTATTTCCAAATGCACCCGGCATCGGGTAGATGCAGCCCGTGAAGACTTTCTGAACTTATTTTTACGAACTTGTTTTCTAACATAGTGGTACCCTCGGCGGGACTGGGTGCTTTGGCCATTTAAGAACTTTTGAACCTAGAACTTTTGAAAATGAATTTAAATGCTTTAAAAACACAACGAAAAGGGCTGAGAACTGCTTTTTCTCTGAGTTTAAAGAAAATAGAAACGGCATTATCGAAAGAAGTATGTGATTTGAAATCACTTTCGATTTTGAGAATTCAACTTAGTGATAAGTTTCAGAGACTTGATGTCTGTCAAACTGCTATTTCAGAACAGTTTTTACAGAGTGAAGATGACGAACATTTATTTAATGAAGATTTAGAAGAATCTGAAACTTACAGAGACCGGTACTTAGAGCTATGTGCTCAGGTAGATTTGAAATTGCAAGAAGTCGCTCTGCCGAATGACAATAAGGAAACGAGAAAATTTAAATTCCAAAGATAGAGCTGAAAAAGTTCAATGGCGAAGCGAAAGAATACCTGACTTTTTGGAGTCAGTTTCAGAAAATACACGACGACAAAAGTATTGCCGATGAGGATAAGATGCAATATTTATTGCAATCTATGGAACCCAAATCGAAAGCAGAACGTTTAGTTCTGAGTTTCCCAGCTACGGCGGCTAATTACCCTAAGGCAATTGAACAATTGAAAGAGCGTTTTGGTCGAGAAGATTTGCTTGTGCAAATCTATGTTAGAGATTTGTTAAGCTTAGTTATGAAGAACGCTGCTACCGGAAGAGCGAAGACGGATCTTCCCTCTCTATATGATGAACTGGAAGGAAAGCTGCGAGCATTGGAAAGCTTGGGAAGAACACAAGAAAAGTACGGGGACTTTCTAACTCCGTTAGTGGAGAGTTGCCTTCCAGAAGAAGTGTTAGTGGCTTGGGAAAGAAGTAGAAATCACGACTCGACAGAAACCAAAGGATCTCGAACTTTAGAACATTTGATGAATTTTCTTCGACAGGAAGTAAAGGGTGAAGAAATGGTTTTACTTGCCCGGACTGGTTTCGCCCCGCACCAAAGTCATCGAAAGAAGGACTTTATTGAACAGGTAAAACAAGCTGACCTGACAACAGCATCAGCTTTGGTAAGCCTTGTTGATAATTCAGGTAAGAGAATTAATAACTGTATTTTTTGTGATAAGTCTCATCCTAGTGAAAAATGTTTTACCTCGAGGAAAATGACTTTGGCTGCTAAACAACAATTGTTGATGAAAAAAGGTGCATGTTTTTCTTGTTTAAAAAGAGCTGGTCACTTAAGTAAATTTTGTAGTGTCAAAAAGCAATTGAATTGTTCTATTTGTAATAATCCTCATTTTGAAATTATGTGTTCCAAACAAGAAAAAAATGATGAGCAAAAGAGTGTTCCAAAATCTGAGAGTTCTCTCTCTAATTGTGGCAGAAGCGAAATTGTATTTTTGCAAACTCTTTGCGTACTTATTCGATATCTAGGTCATGAGAAAATTATTCGCGCGATGATTGATACAGGAAGTCAAAGTAGTTACGTAAGCGAAAATGTTATAACTCAGCTTAAAGCATCTCCACTGAGAGACGAAACTGTTATACATGCGCTATTTGGGGGGGCTGAAACGAAACCAAAACGACATGATGTGTTTTCTGTCGAGGTCAGTAATTTAAAAAGAACTTTTGCTTGTAGTTTTGAAGCTCTTTCTGAAAAAAGGATTTGTGGTTTTATTCCTAAGATTAAATCTAACGGGATTTTGAATGAATTAAAAGAAAATAAGATAGATTTTACTGATTCTTTCCGAAAAGAAACCGAAATTAATCTTTTGATTGGTGCAGATGTTGTAGGAAAATTGTTGACAGGAAATTCTATTGAATTACAGTCTGGCTTAACGGCCGTTGAAACGAAACTTGGATGGACTGTAATTGGAAAACAAAATTCATGTGAGAAAGATAATATTTTGACGACATTATCAATGCATGCAATGAAAGTACCTATAAACAAATTATGGGAACTTGAAATTTTAGGAATATCTGATCCAACCCAAATTGAAATGGAGAAAAGTGATCTTAATTTAAGTGATTTTAATGATAGAATGAAAATTCTTCCCGCTGGAAGATATGAAGTAGAACTTCCATGGAAGTGCAGTTCTGCGAATTTACCTAATAATAAAGAATTAGTCTGGAAGAGACATGAAAAAATGAACAATAGATTTAGATGTGGTGAATTTTTCACCGATTATCAGAAGGTGTTTCAGGAATGGGAAAAATTGAACATAATCGAACGCGTGCCAGATTTCGAATTGAATAAAGAATGTCATTATTTATCACACAGGCCAGTGATTAAACTAGATAGTGAAACTACTAAAATCCGTCCGGTTTTTGACGCTTCTGCCGCGGAGAGAGGGAAACCCTCTTTGAACGAATGTTTATTTAAGGGAATTAATCTTATTGAATTGATACCTGATATTCTTGATCGGTTTAGAATGTATCCAATCGGTATAAGTGCGGATATAGAGAAAGCTTTTTTAATGTTGTTTGTTGCACCTAAGGACAGAAATTTTCTTAGGTTTTTTTCCCATGTTATGAAGGGCAGCTCATTTATAGGCACTGTAGAGTTGTATTTGGAGTCTCTTCTAGCCCTTTTTTGTTGAATGCTTCTATAATGCACATTTTAGACAATTGTCCACCTCAGTATAAAGATGTTGCTCAGAAACTGAAACGTTCATTCTATGTAGACAATTGTGTATCAGTATTTGATACTGATGAACAAGAACGTTTCATTGAGCATGCTAAATTAATTATGTCAAATCAATGTTTTAACTTGCGTGGTTTTGAAAGCAATGTAGCAGGTATAAATGTTGATAAACATTCAGGAGATACTTGCGTTTTAGGGGTAATTTGGAATTTAGATAATGATACCTTGAAGTGTTGCACAGATATGGAAGCATTGACATGTGATACGAAAATCACAAAAAGACTAATTTTAGGAATTGTGCAGAAATTTTTTGATCCTATTGGCTTGTTAACACCAACTACATTGCTTCCGAAACTGTTATTGCAAGACTTGTGGAAGTTGAAAATTGCTTGGGACGATGAATTGTCCCCTAATGATGTAAATACTTTTTTAAAGTGGTTTAAAGATGTCTATGTTTTAAAAGATGTTACTTTACCTCGTTACAGGGTAATTAATTCTTCGTCTGAACTACATGTCTTTGTGGATGCTAGCAAGGGGGCGTATGCGGCGTGCGTCTTTGTTCGATCAATACTTGATTCTGAAGTAAAAGTAATTCTCATTAGAGCGAAATCCAGGGTAGCCCCCATGAAACCTTTAAGCATACCTCGTTTAGAACTGATGGCTTGTTGTATAGGTTCTAGACTTGCGAATTCTATTATCAAAGCCCTCAATTTGCCAGACATAAAAATCACATTTTGGTCCGATTCCACCACAGCGCTTTGGTGGATAAGAGAACAAGGCAATTGGTCTGTTTTTGTGAGCAATAGGGTCAGAGAAATTCGTGAGTTGTCGAGAGGTCAGTTATGGAGACATGTTCCAGGAAATATGAACATTGCCGACTTATTATCGCGTGGTTGTTCTTCGCGACAAATGCTCCTTTCTAGATGGTGGGACGGTCCTTCGTGGTTACGAGAAAGCCCTGAGTACTGGCCTATTGGTGAAACACACTGTCAGTCTGAAGAAGTAGACGTAGAGAGGAAAAAAATAAAAGTAGTGAATATTGATCTATCAAAAGACGCACCCCCTTGGCATCTAAACAGTGTATCCAGTTATGATAAAATGATTAGAGTATTTGCATGGATATTGAGATTTGTGAATAATTGTAAAGAGGCACATGAGAAATGTAAAAACTACGAACTTTCACAGTCTGAAATTGAAAATGCTGAAAAGAATTTAATTCGTTTAGTTCAAAGACATTATCTGTCTGATGCAAAGTCGTCAAATTTTATTGAAACTTTCATAGATGATGAAGGTATTTTGCGAGTGAAAACCAGAATACTTTATCGAGATGATGAAAAATCTTTTCTGTATCCAATATTGTTACCAGATAAATGTGAATTTACTAAACTGTTAATCAGATTTGTACATATAAAAAACTGTCATGCGGGTGTCCAAATGATGCAATGCCTGATAAGAGAAAGATTTTGGATTATCAGGGCTAGGAAAGCTATTAAAAATGTTGTATATAACTGTATTGCGCGCTTGCAAACGCTTTAAGGTTAAATCTATGTCAAGCGAACCGACACCTTTACCACCAGACCGAGTTACGGATTGTGCGCCTTTCGAAATTGTGGGAATTGATTTAGCTGGGCCTCTCTTTCTGAAAAATAAAGAAAAAGTGTGGATAGCACTGTTCACTTGTGCCGTGTACCGTGCCATTCACCTTGAACTTGTGAATTCTCTATCTTCTGACGCTTTTCTATTAGCACTTAGGCGATTTATCGCTAGACGTGGGCGGCCTAGAACAATTTATAGTGATAACGGAACTAACTTTCGGGGCGCCTCTAATGATCTTTCGAAATTGAATTGGGATGAAATATTAAAAGAAACCAGAACTCCTAAAATACTTTGGAAATTTATTCCACCCACCGCAGCTTGGTGGGGAGGCTGGTGGGAAAGGTTGGTCCGCACTGTAAAAGAACTGTTAAAACGTACTTTGGGTAAATCTGTGTTAACTTATGAAGAACTGAATACTGTGATTTGTGACTGTGAATCTATAATTAATTGTAGACCGTTAACATATGTCTCTGAAAATCCTGAGGAATTGGTTCCTCTGACACCTGCTATGTTTCTTATCGAGACACGGAGTTCCAGTGTTGAGGATATTGACGAATTAGATTCGCGAAATCTTAGGATAAGAATTAAATATAGAAGTAAACTGTTAAATGATCTAGGACAACGTTTTAGAAAAGAGTATTTGAGTCAGTTGGTTCAAAAGCATAATGAAAAGCGACCACGTGAGCCAATGGTTGGAGAAATAGTTTTAGTGGGAGATGATAACAAAAAACGTTTGTTTTGGCCTTTAGCAAAGATTATTGAGTTGATTCCAGGACGTGATGGAAAGATTCGCACAGTTAAACTTAAAACGCAGCATGGAACAGTTTTACGTCCGATACAGCGTATCTTCCCTTTGGAGATACAGGCAAATGTAACTGCTGATAAGAAACCGGGTGAAGAGGAATCTAATTCTGATGGCATCTCCTGTCTTGAAAATACATTAACACCTGATAATGTGATAATGAAAAGATACACCTCCTCTGGAAGGTGTGTGAAAGCTCCAAAGAGGCTTGATCTTTTGAATAATATTAGTTATGAGATTGAGACTCTATCTGAGTCTCAAGGGGGGGAGGATGTTGTGAAGTGATGTAATCGTGAAATGTAACTGTCCAATGAGCGGCGTTGTAAAAAGTGACGTCAGCTTCCGAGCTGAATTTTGTAAGTCAGATTAAGTTTGTTCTCGGCGGTATGCGTATGTATGTTTTTGTCGTCTGTTAATCTTGTAAATAAAATTATGAATGTTGTGTTAAAAGTGTTGGATATTTTTATCTGATGTAAAGCATACTTACAACTCAACTTGTGATGTTACTTCGTTTTAAGTGTTTATTATGATTAGACTAGCGTTGTAAACTCATGATGTGATGCTGTATGAACCTGCTTCCGTTTTTTGTACTTAATTATCTCTTAACTTAATCTAAATAAATTATTTGTTTTGTTAAAATGCTTCCTCATCAATCCATGGCTTCAAATTGGTAGCAGAGCGTGGTTGATATTTGTAAATGATTTTAAATTAGAATTCATTCGAATAAGCCTAACTTTGTATTGCATTCTTTGGGAACTTTTCTGAAGCCTAACCGCACACTTAGAAAAATGGATTTCAATTCAACTAGGATAGAACAGTTGAATGAAACAAACTATGCAATTTGGAGCATGAAAATAGAAGCTCTATTAGATGCAAAGGATTTATTCGAAGATGTAATTCTAAGAGATGAACCTGCCTTAAATGAAGATGCACACGATCATAAAATTTGGTCAAGAAAAAATAAAGAAGCTTTTGGAATAATTGTTCTTAGCCTGACAGCGGAACAAGCGATCATTTATAAAGGCATCAAGAAGGGAAAAGAAATTTGGGAAGCAATAAAGATTCGTTTTGAAGGAGCTGTTGAAGATAGAAGAACAGAGTTATTGCTGGATCTGACGAGATTGAAAAAATTGCAAAAGGAAAGCATAGATGAATACCTTACAAGGTCGCAAGGACTTTCACAGCAAATAAACGAACTGGGTAAAACGGTTACTGAAAGAGAATTAGTTCGGTATATCGTGGAAGGTCTGCCAGAAAGTTATGAGACGATTGCAATGGCATTATCTGTAAATAGAGGCATCAACTTCACAGACCTGAGGCAAACCTTGATGAATTTTGAAAAGAAAAATAATAAGGGTGAAGAAAAGTTATGTACAGCTTACAGAACTTATGACAAGCAAAAACAGAAGCAGAAGTTATGCTACACATGTAAAAAACCTGGACACTTACAGAAAGATTGTTGGTTTGGAAAATCTAACCAAAATGTTAAGAAAAGAAATTTTGATACAAAGCGAACAAGGAACTCTAACAACTTCCGAAATGAGCGTGCACAAGTTTCTGAGGAGGAGCCTAAACTTGGTAAAGAATTAGCTATGACAATAAGTGAAAAAGTATATGGTGATAAGGAACTGACAGAATGGCATTTGGACTCTGCCTGTACATCACACATGACCCCAAATGAAACTTGGATGGAAAATTTGAAAGAAGATAACATAATTGTCAGTGTTGCAGAAGAAGGTAGAAACATCGAATCGACCTACCGAGGAGAGATTAGAGCAACTACTACTGAAGGAGATACAAGAGCTATCAGATTAAAGAATGTCTTATGTGTTCCAAAACTCAGAGGTAATTTAATGTCTGTTCCGAATATTGTTAAATATGGAAATGAAGTAGTGCTTAATTCAAAAGGAGCATACATTTATGATGAAAATGGTCAATTGGTGTGTGAAGGTAAATTAAGAGACAATATGTTTATTGTGAAACTGATACCTCGAAAGACAAAAACAGAAGATGAAACATGTCTCCAAACACAAGTAAATTCCTATGAAATGTGGCACAGAAGACTTGGCCATCTAAATCATGAATACCTTAAAATGATGTTGGCAAATAAAATGGTACGAGGACTAGAAAAACTGGAAGGAGAAATCAAAACTTGTGATTCATGTATAAAAGGGAAAATGGCACGTTGTTCATATGACACCACCTATTCAGAAACATCAGAAAAACCCCTTGAAGCATTACATATAGATCTGTGTGGTCCATTTAGAGTGGCAACTTTAAGCGGAAAGAAATATATGATGACAGTGGTGGATCAGTTTTCAAGAAGATACTTTGTTGAGTTTTTGAAATCCAAAGATGAAGCAAGAGAAGTTATACAAGTCTTGATAAGAAAACGAGAAAATGAACTGAACACAAAAGTTAAAAGAATAAGGACAGATAATGGAACTGAATTTATCAATGAAGGAATGTGTCAGTATTTGGATCGAAAAGACATAAAGCATGAAAAGACTACATTCTATTCACCGAGAAGTAATGGAGTGGCTGAAAGAGCAAATAGAACACTACTTGATAAAGCACGAACTTTACTGATAGATAGTCAGTTACCCCTTGAATTTTGGGCTGAAGCTGTAGCTACTGCAGAGTATATGCACAATATAACACCCACAAAGAACCGAAGATATAAAACACCTATGGAGCTTTGGAAATCCAGAAAACCTTCAGTACGTCATGTGAAACCGTTTGGATGTTTAGCATATTACAAAATTCATGACAACAAAAGACATAAGTTAGAAGCGAAAGCTAAGAAAGGTATTTTCCTAGGATATTCAAGAGAAAGGAAAGCTTACAGAATATTTGATGTTGAAGAAAGAAAAGTTTGTGAATCATCAGATGTAATATTCGACGAATTAAAGAATGGATATATACCAAATGCAGAGAAAAAGAAAGAAATAAACTACATGGAAATAAGCTACACTATGGATAATCAAGATGATGATGAAGAAACTAATATAAGACCTGAGACTAACTCCGAAGACAACTTGGATGAACAAGATAGTAATAATTTAAGTGTTGATGATGGAAGTAATGCGGTAAGGAGATCATCACGAAATAGAAGGATGCCTACAAGATACAATGATTATCAAGTATATTCTGCGGGAGACTTCACACCAGAAACTTATGAAAGTGCAACGACATCTAATGACAAAGATCAATGGACACGTGCAATGGATGAAGAGATTAATTCTATAGAAATGCATGAAGTATGGGAACCAGTGGAAAGACCTAAGAACAAGAAAGTTATCAAAAGTCGTTGGGTATACAAGATCAAGAATTGTGATGATGGGAAAAATTATAAAGCAAGATTAGTAGCAGTTGGTTATGGACAAAAACAAGGTGTAGATTTTGAAGAAAGTTTTAGTCCTGTGATGAAATGGGATTCATTGAGAACACTTCTGACACTTGCATCCACATATAATTCAATTGTAAAGTTCTATGATGTAAAAACAGCCTATTTAAATGGAATATTAGATGAAGAAATATACATGGAACCTCCAAAAGGTTATCAATTACCAAACGATAAAGTATATTTGATCAAACGCAGCATTTATGGATTACCACAGTCAGGAAGGTGCTGGTACAATAGATTTTCTGAAATATTAGAGCAAGCAGACATGAAGAAATTAAAATCAGATCCATCTGTGTACACTAAGAGGAAAGGCGAAGAATATATTCACATTGGAATTTATGTGGATGATTTTTTAATTGTGGCAAGTTCAAATGAAATTATCAATGAAGTAATATTAAGGATTGAAAAGAATATTGAAATTAAGGAAACAACAGATTCAAATATGTTTTTAGGAGTACAAATCAAGCAAGCAAGAAATGAAATAACCTTATCCCAAAAGAATTACATAATCAAAGTTTTAGAAAAATTTAAAATGCTGGATTGTAATCCAATGAAAACTCCAAGTGTAGCTGGGGACAAGGAATTGGATGATTTTAAAGAATCTGAACATTTTTCACCACAAAAATACCAAGAAGCGATAGGCTCCATAATGTATTTGGCAACTGGAACTCGACCTGATATAGCTTGTATTGTAAGTAAATTGTCTCAATACAATCAAGATCCTAGACAGATACACTGGACTGCAGTCAAGCGAGTTTTTCGATACCTGAAAGGGACTATGGATTTTTGCCTAACACTTAAAGCTGCAGATGGAAAACTTAATGCAAGTACTGATGCAAGCTGGAGCACAACAGCAGATGGAAAATCATACAGTGGATATTTATTGAAAATAGGGAAGTCCCTCGTTGGATGGAAAAGTGGGAAACAGAAGCTAGTTGCATTATCAACGATGGAATCCGAACTAATTGCAGCATGTGATAGTGTTTGTGCAGTGAAGTGGCTAAAATATTTACTTGAAGAATTAGAAGAGGACTCTCTTATAGCCAAACCTATTAATGTGAAAACTGATAGCAAGGGATTAATGGACTGGGTCAATAACCAAAAAATAAGTAATCGCACACGCCATATAAATAGGAAGTATCACTTTATTAAAGACGACAAGGATAGTGGAGAAATTCAATTCTCACATCAAAATACGAAGGAATTAGATGCAGATATGATGACAAAACACCTTCCTAGTGATATCTTAAACCAATATATGGCTGGACTAGGATTAGGGCCAATAACACCTACCATTGGATGCAAGTGATTATGGACTGTGAAATTGGACTGTTACCAAACTAATTAAAAAGCATAACATAAATAAGGACTGTAAATGATAAAAATATTAGGGGGAATTGTTGGATATTTTTATCTGATGTAAAGCATACTTACAACTCAACTTGTGATGTTACTTCGTTTTAAGTGTTTATTATGATTAGACTAGCGTTGTAAACTCATGATGTGATGCTGTATGAACCTGCTTCCTTTTTTTGTACTTAATTATCTCTTAACTTAATCTAAATAAATTATTTGTTTTGTTAAAATGCTTCCTCATCAATCCATGGCTTCAAAAAGGCTTCTTGGCTTATTTCCAAATGCACCCGGCATCGGGTAGATGCAGCCCGTGAAGACTTTCTGAACTTATTTTTACGAACTTGTTTTCTAACACTGGTACTTGGACAAATGCAATGTGAACCCAGCGTTTCCAACCTTCATTCTGTTCACGGATGAAGCCAATTTCTCTCGTGAAGGGATCTTTAATCAACACAATGTTTATGTGTGGAGTCACGACAACCCACGATGTGCCCACATGCTGCCCAACAACGGTTCTCCGTGAATGTATGGGCGAGTGTTATTGGTGATTACTTAATCAGGCCATACCTCTTACCACCCCGACTGGATGGCCGGAAATATCACATTTTTCTGGAGGAGGTACTGCCGGAATTACTCGACATTGTTCCTGTGTCTGTTCGGCGTGCAATGTGGTTCCAGCACGATGGGGCTCCAGCTCATTTTTCCCGTGCCGTAAGTGATTACTTGAACATAACATTTGCACCTCCATGGGCGTGGTGGACCAGTCCCATGGCCACCACGATCGCCGATTTATCTAGCCTGGATTTCCTCTTGTAGGGGACCATGAAATTCATGGTCTACGAGACCACCGTTGACTCTGATACCGACCTCGTCGCACGAATCTCCGTCGCAGCTGCAAACTTCAGCGAAATTCCGGGTATTTTTGAAAGGGTTCGACAATCAATGCGTTGCCATTGGGAAGCGTGCATAACTGTGGATGGTAAGAACTTTGAGCACTTGTTGTGAAACTTAACGTGTACACGTACTGTCCTAGTGTAAAGTATCGCTAAATAAAGAGTTTTTCCACCCATTATAGGCTTGTCATTTCTGCATCTTCGTTTATCCTCCAGCTGATCAGGTTGGGGTTTCCGGTCATACATTCCTATGTGATTCTGTTTTGTTTTTGTATTTTCAACCTCCCCTAAAAGTTTGCACGTTGAGTTTTGAATCACCCTGTATTTACATTATATTTACATTTTTTAACAGAAAAAGAAACAGCACATTCTCTCCCGCTCAATACGAGAGTTCTCCAAAAAGCAAGCAGTGTTCTAGCAGTTTTTTCTTCGTGCGCATGCGCGGCCAGTCCACAAAAACGATAGCAAGCTCGCATTCGCGACACTCCTCCAACTGGGCTGCGGTTCAAAATTACGAGGTGTTGTCCTCGAATTTTTCCGTTCGATGGTTGATCCTGGATCGTCATCAATAGCCCGTTTGTGTTGCTCCAGTGTGACGTTAGTTAAATACCTACCTATCTCCAACTGGGCTATCGCGGCCCAGGGTAAACTATGGAGTAAGTAGGTAGGCATTTTAATTGAATTTTACACTCCCTAGTAAGCGGTTGAATAGAGGAATGCTATTCAATATTGGCGATCCCAACGGGCTATTTGTGACGGTCCGGGATCAACCCCAAAGGGAAAGATCTGAGACAACACTGCGTAATTTTGAATCACGTCAGATGACGAACTATGGAGTAAACCTACAAAAATGCAGAGGCCCCAAAAGACGAGAAAATCTGGTCACCCTCGCAGGTTGTCATTCGTTTTGTGTTGCCATCTCTAACAACTAAACTTACCTGCTCTGAATGTTGACGACTGCTGAAAGTGGACAAACCACTTTCAAACTAGGCTTAATGCTTCTGTGTGCGATCTGGCATCCCCTGAAAATTCCGAGTGCCTCCGAAACCAGTCAAGTCGTCGTTTATTATTGTATGTGTGATTGTTGCTGTTTTGTGTGCGAAAGCTAGGATACAGCTTGTGATAAAACATACCGTTGAATTGTAATTTTTGTGTTAAAAATATTTATTTGTTGATATTTTACCTTTTCCTGCTGTGAGTTTTTCTTCATGTTCACTGATTCATTCGGAAAGATGGCTTCAATATGCACATAAGTCTGCACTTCTGCTCAACTGAAGTCTGCTACATCTTCGGTTTCAGACTTTCGAAGTAATTATAAATAGTTTCTTGAAATTTATCACAATGATCGATGCAATTTGTTTATTATCTAATTTTTTGTAAAGAATGTAATAAATATGATCATTTCCATTATAATTTTTCTGTAATACTCGTTCTTCGTTAGTCTTTAAAAATGCTTCAAAACATGGGATTTGTTCATTAAAATCAAACTTTAGTATGTTGGTTATGAGATTGGAAAGACATCTGGCTTTGTTTTTATAAACTTTCAATAATATCTATTTATGTTTTGTAAAAATATTTAAGTTCAAGGATATAACTTATTTATATTAAAAAATTTTAAATTTGTTTAATTTTTAAAATGTTCTGAGCAAATTTCGAATTGAATACTGTATTAACTGGCATTCTGAAACTTATCTATACATACAATTCTATGCAATCAATAATTTTTTGAAAAATTTTATAATTGCAATTTTAAAATATTTAATTTATGTGATTTTTTAGTTTTTCGAAATGTTTCTGTTTTGAAAACCTTTTTGTTCGATTATGATTTTCATTTTACGAATTTTTATAGATCTTCGAAGATCATTTATCCACATTGAGAAACAATAAACAATTTATAATAAACACAAATTAAAATTATTCCCTGCATTTTTAATAACCTCACTCCTGTGCAAATAATTTTTGTTTCTCAGCACAAAATTCTTTTAGTAAAATTTATAGAATTTCTTTAATTGGTTCATGAAACCAGTTTTCCTATTTAGTTAGAAATCCTCTAAAAGCACATTAAACAGGTTTTCAGCAGTGTATACTCTTTTAACACATTGCTATTCATTAATTTTTTATAATTTATGTTTTGGAGCCATTTTGATTGTTGTGTAACCAGGTTTTTACGTTGCTATGAACAGAACATCTTAAAAAGCAATAGCTGAAATTAGGAAACCAATCAGCAATATGGTTTGCTTGAGTACTTTTATTTACAGATTAAGCAGTAGTAAAATAATGGTAATATTCTATTCTGATAATTCAGTATAAATATCCACCTTCTAAGGCAAAGGCATGGCCTTTGTGCCATAAAAACACAACAAAGGCTTAGACTCGAGACTAATTTGGTTTTTCTATAGATTACTTTCCCTTGAGAAAAATCAGTTGTAGTCATTCAAGGTCAGAAACTCAGACAGTACCTTCTGGTCATAACAAATTTGAAAACATTCTTTGTTGCTGTTTTAGTTCTCACTGCATTTAGAAACTACTAGCTGAATTACCAAGAATTGCTCAGGTTGAATTGTTTATAATTCATTGTAATGTTTCTCGTATTCCTTTGGAAATTTCTAATTGTTTTTAGCCCCCTGCAGACCCAGGACAAATCGCCTCAAACCCAAACAATATATAGTCTATGTGACCTGTAGAATTCGACAGGATGAATGTACCAAATTTCGTGTGAATTGGTCTGACATCGTCGTATAATACGCAATGTTATTCTTATGAGGATTTCTAATTGTCTTGAAACCTCTGTACCATATCGACGATAAAAATATACCACTTTCTATGAAAATAATCTTATATTATAAAAATTTGCATTCCAATAATAAAGCTACAGTTTAAGAATTTACAGATGGGATACATAAACGATATGATACTGAGCGATTTTCAGCGCAACCGCACCCATCTGCGATTGCATCACTCTAAAATTCTAAAAAAACTCAAAGGTCATCTTGAGAGGCGACTCCTGTAGATGTTCTGGCGTCATCTGCACAGCCAGACCGGGAGAGAGCGCCCCCTAGCAAGTGCTCTGTCCAGGATGACAGGATGTTACACCCCTCTGCATACCTAAGACAAATAGAATGGGGGTTAATATGTAGCCTATGCTAGATTTGTGACACAGAAAAATGGTTGCACAGAGAGGTAGTTATTCAGTCACCTGGCAAATACTGTAGAACGTCCAGTTTTTGTTTTTCAATAGCTAATGGCTGAATTGTTGAGAGCAGCATTGAAAAAACTTGATTCTTAGAGAATTCTAAATCTAGATTGCAAAAATCTATTATTTTAATCAGTTCGTTTTATTTATTCACTGAATTTCTAGAAATACCAATTAGAGCCTATTGTAGTCATTTTTGCTTTATAAGTAATATTAGGTGTTGCTACTGTGATTATCAAAGTTCATTTTTGATTGGCTGAAATAACTTTTGTTAGTTCAATGAAATTAAAAGGATTATTATTTCTAAACCAGAGCACACATTTTCTAATTAATAAGTTTAAACTAGTTATATTTAGTCATTTTCACTTGCTTACAAAACAGTGATGGAGTTTTCAGTGATGGAAATCTATAATTTATATTATACACTTCGTTGCCTATCTCAAGTCGTCTATAGCCCTTTGTGTTGCTCCAGTGCAACGTTAATTAATTACCAATCTATGCATCTGGATGCTTTTACTTTGTTTATGCCCATAATTGGTTTTCTCAACCAATCATTTGTTCCAAATGGAGTCTGAGTGCCGAATTATTCTAGAAGTTTCTAACGTGCATCAAGCGGATGGACACATGATATCAACAACCAATAGGCTTCCCCACATGAAAAGACTTGTCACCATCTATTATGGGACAGTGTTAAGTCTTAACACTGGGGGAAAACTAGAAGTGTTACAGTATGAATTTGCTTGAAGCACATAACAGTTGAGAGTAAGGTGATTTTCTTTCTAAACTAGATACACATTCATTAAGTTAATTTTCTTTTTGATAAAAAATTGATGCTTTTTAATTGCTAAAACTTGCTGATTTCCTTTCCAGGAGAAACAACAGTTGTAAAAACTATTCTACCAAAATTGCTAATTAGATTAGCCAATCATAAATATAAAGGAAGTGCTTAATTTCATTCAAAAATGCACAAATGCACCCAAACAAATTTTTTATGATTTAATATCACCTTATTTTTCTTACAAAGTAGGTAGAAAACAGAATTCCTCATCCTTTGATTTAAGGGAACTTGAATCCCCTCTTGAATTAGGCTAAGGATGCAACTGCTCTGATACCTAAGTGATAACATGACCCTTGCGCCATAAACCCAACTAACCAAAGTCATAACTAAGTCTAATCGTTTTCAAGAATGACATTGCTTATTAGAGTATTTCATCCCCAAAATGTAAATTCTTTAAAGAATTATAAAACTTGTCAATTTTCTTGCCAGTCTTAAACAGCATATTTTTTAACTATTTGTTTTTATACACCTAGGGAGAATAGCATCCAGTGATTTGGGTAATGGCACAGGTTATTAATTTAGGTTATACTGATTTAAAGCATATTGCACTCTTGTATTTTAGGAACTTTGTTTAGAAAATAGGCCATAACAGGTGTCTAAGGTGTTCAATTTTCTGTATTTGAAGATAAGTGAATTTTTCCAATGGAATGTGAATGTGTGTTATTTTTGTATAGAATACTATATTTCATAGTATCAAAAGCATCTTTATGTATCTTAGCAGATAACTCAATATGTCTGATGTAGAGGAACCAACACCCCCATCTTCCTCAGTGCAAAATGATGAATTGAAAGTTGTCATCAAAGAGGAGAGCATTAGTAGTCCACTGCCTGATAAAGATACAACTTCTGAAACAAATGGTATATTAGAATTTTTGTACTTTTAAGGAATTGTGTTTTTATTTTTTGTAATCATTTCATCCATGCAAACATGAATTGTGGTTTTAATGCACACTGATTTCCTGCCTCTCTGGCACGTCTCCTTTAAGTGTGTACAGGCTTCACGAACCCGATGTACTTTAGTGACCTTTTTCCATGGGGTTTACTGTCTTTAGTAAATAAGGGTTAGTTCATGCTCCCGGAATGCACCCAAATAATCTTTTTCTGCCTTCATCGCATTAACCTTGTGCCATAAAACCTAAACCAACCAACCTTCATCGCATTACTCTGTTTCCAATCCCTCTTTTTCCCCTTTCATGGCATTTTTTACTTACGTTGTCTTGTGTTTGGCACTACTTGGCCACATATGGCCCTTGTGCCACAAAACCTAGAAACAGCCCATGAAAATTCTGTCGGATGAATTTTTGTACCCACTATTTTACATTTTTTCCATGTACTTTTTTTAAAGTAAAATTTGTGATTTTATTACATTTAAATTCATGCGTAACAACTTCTGAAAAGCATGTACGTGCATAAGTTTTTCAGGTATCTCTTAGTTACTCAACTCATTTTGCTGCAGTTTTAATTACCTTCTATGAATTTTTATCACAGATCATTTACACATACTACTCTTTTAAATTATATATTAATCTGCACTTTTGAGAGAAGTTAACCAGTTTAAAAAGTATTTTTATTTAATTTTTAATTGGACACTGGTTTTATTTAATTAAAAGAAAATTTGTTTCAATTATTTTTTCCTGCATTATAAAATGTTCATTTATAAGTAGTTTGCTTAATTGTTGATTTTAATGTTTAGAATTGTTTATTGTCTTATAGATGAAACAGAAGTTGACAAGGATCCCAAAGAGGAGTCTCAAGATGGAAAGCATTTTGCTGCTATGGAAGGAGAATTGCTTGATTTTGAAGATTTTAATGAAAAGGTAAGGTTTCTTTCCAGGATAAGCCTTCTGAATTATAAAAAGCTGTTGAACTAAAAAATGCAGTTATAATATGTGTTGTAGAAATATGTAGCGGAATATTCATCAAAAGCTAAAATTCATGGTTTTGTTGGAAATAATCTGTCACTTTATTTTGTGTAGTTGAATCAGTATCTGAACAATACTTGGAGAACAAAAAAATATCAATTATTTTGCTCATCAATTTGAAATACTTTTAGCTCCATAAGAAGTGCAATAAAGATTACAAATTTAACAAATCTTGCCACTTAATTTATTTTTGTGTTTGGGGCCCTGCCCTTACTCACTATCCGTTATGAAACCCCAAAGATTTCTTAAGAAAGTTGATTGGTAGTTTATTGTTGTTTGGGTCTAAAGAGGGCATTGTATGGCATGTAACCAGCGTCACTGATAATGATGACTTGATCAGCGTTGATTAAGAATTTAGTTTTGTGCTGCTGTGGTGAGAAATGCATTGCATTTTGGTTAATTCAAATTTTTAAATCAGTCACAAAATTTTATTAAATGAAACGCCTAAAGGGAATGATTTGCTTATTTTAGAAATATCAATCGTGATGAATTTGGATGTATCATTTCAATGATAAAATTGAAGCCTATATTATAATCAGTTGTATTTTACTTGCAAGTGCAATGAGCAATTGCAAATTTTAAGTGCAATACTTTAATTTAAAGTATTAGACTTTAAATCTTTCAAGTTTGGGCTTTATATGTATGAACAGTTTATTGACTGTTATCTTAAGTGTATCAATCAATTTTATATAACAAGTTAAAATTCAAGTGTAACAACCATGCATTTTAAAAGTTTCTAATTTTTTGTAGTTTTTGCTTTTTTGAATCAAAACACATTGTCTTTAATAACCGATCTTCTCTACCAAAACAATAGCATAGTAATATGGGTTTGGGATATGAGATATTTGCACATAAAAATGATTTCTGGCTGGGCTGTTGAAAATGTAATTATAGTGTTATTTAATGTATAAATGGTTAGTGTTTGTTTTAGTATATAAAATAAAAATGTGGTTTTCTTAGCCCCTTATAGAAAAGTTATGAACAATTAAATGCAAAATAGTAAGTTTTGAAAGGTGAAGAGGGAAAATTGAGACCTAAAAAGTATAATTTTGGTTAGATAAATTTAATATAGCATCATTGCATCAATATTTATGAGTAGTTTCTCCCAATAGTGTTATTAAACATTAATTTGATTATAAGATATATAGCAGTTCCAATAAAGCAACATTCTTCATTCCATACATCATGTAAAATCTTTCATGACATAATCTCTAAAATTTATTTTGTAATTGGCTATTCATCATGAAGAAAAATGTGTCCTTTAAAAATAGCTTCTGGTAGTATAGGTACATTCATGATATTTTTAATAATTTTATATGCATATATATTAGTGATGCGCTTCTTTAGATAGCAGTTTCAATAATAGTGTGATTCAAATTAGCAGTTAGCAACTGCTATCTACGATATCAACAGTTACCTACAAAAATTAATGGGAATGTGAAGGGAAAATTTTAAATCAAATTAAATTTAAAAATGATAAAAACAAAAAGTTGCAGAAACTAGTTTTTTGCAAATTACTTAATGATTAATTTAAGCAGTTAATGTATAAAAAATCCAACCATTGATGTCAATGTCTAACTTAATATAAATCGCTAAATTTAGTTGCTGATTATTGTTATCTACCTGAGATAAAACAAAACTGTTATTGTAAATTAACAATAACTCTTAACACTTATGATAAAATAATAGTTTAGCCCATCTAATAATTATGATACTTGGAAATATTGATTTTAAATATTAAAATTTTCAAATTTTAACAGAATATTTAAATTTGTATTCAAATTTTGACTTTCTTTAGATCATGGATATGGACAAAACAGTTAATGCAAAGGATCCTGAATCTGAAGATGGACAGTGTGCTACTCCAGAAAAAAATGCACCTGAAAAAAAGGCAAATATGTTCATTTTATATAAATTATTTAAACAATTTCCACTTAGATGAAAATTAAACTGAGTATAAACTATTGGAATGTTATCTCCACCAATCCCTTCTTACTCCAAGCAGCTTTAAAAAGCATTTTTTATAATCTACTAAATAAAATAATTTCAAAGTAATTGATTTACTGAAATTGTGTTGAGAGATTTATGTGCAAATTATGTTATATGAATCAACAAGACAGTTGCAAATTCAATCATTACCCTTTTGAGCAAGGTATGAAAAAAAATCATGATTTAAAAAAAATTAAAATTAAATTTTTAAAATTTTAATTGTGTTATGATTTTAATTCATTTGTTGTCCCTAAGTTTAAACTTAGACATGAGACATGCAACTCACAAGATAGTTTTGGGATGGTATTGATTTAATGATAAACTTTAATATATATGAGGGTTTGGAAAATATTGCAGGACAACTTTTTGAAATATAAAAAAAATGTAATTATCCTTGTGACTTATTCTTTCATTTGAATTCAATTTCTTGATATAAATCCATTATGCTTAAAATTCTAAATTATTTTAATGTAGGGAGGTATTTAATTTTCCAGCTTTTTCATTACCTGACTTGTTTCAGGTGCAAGTAAATTAAGTTGAAATATTCTTCAGGACTTCTATATTTTGAAATATTCTTCTAGACTTGTTTCAGGTGCAAGTAAATTTAAGTTGAAATATTCTTCGTAAAAATGCAGAATTAGGTATGATAAGAGGGCTTTATGAGTGCCTTGTCTGCAATACAAACACTAAAATCTATTGAGTTCCCCCACTCGAAAGGAGATATCAGGAATATAATTTGCATAGAAATAAAAAAAATGTGTCTGCTTTCTCTTGGAACTTTTTTAGTTACAAGCATGATACTAGATGAATATTTTGTGTTTGAATATTAAGAGATTCTTTCGATTTGAGCTCATTTGATTTTCTTCCTGAGCTTATTAGATGAGCTAAGAATGAGGGATACCCAGTACTGATTTTTAACATACTGAAAGCAAATGTTAAACAGTGCTGATTCCTTTATCAGAAATCAAATTCCTTCTTGAAAAGACATACGTTCAGGGCTATGCAACCTTTCCACGGGAGTCTGACCGAATAACTGCAATGTATGAACTGGCCCCGTATAAAATTCCCTCTGCCTGGTTTCAGTGAGCCAAAAATATTTGTTGGTCAGTTGTCATTGTCATCTCAACACGGATGCCAATTCCTACTATCTGCTGACCATTATCTCTTCAACTGCCGACACACAATCAAGAACCATATCAGAGAGCCGTTGGAGGCAAATAAACCTTCTTGGCTCTCTGGTATTATTAAAAATAATATTTCAAAATGCATGATTAAATGATGTGTGTTGGTGGCTGGAGAGATGGCGAATCGCCCATCTCCCACAGATTAGCTTGCTCTTCCCGATGGTTTGGCGCCCCTCCTAGCATTTCCCTTTTCTCTCTTTTTATGACTGTTTATTCACTTTTGTCTTTTTAAATAATTCATTTCATGTAATTTTTTTCTTTATATTTATTAGTATTTATTATTGTTTTCATGTGTAGATACTTCACATTTGATTTTTTTTTTATTCACCCTCATCTTATTTAATCCATTGTTCATATCACAATTCATTGTTTTAAAATTTTAAATTCATGTTTTAAAGTTTTTTAAATTCTTTTGTTGTTGGCCTTGTAAATGTTTTTTTAAATAAATAAATGGTGGTGCCCTTGGTGCTTGGGAGCACACGTAAGGATTCGGATGCGCTTCCTGCCAATTGGGCTGGGTGGCTCGCTTTACTCTTTTGTGTTCAGTGGTGTAAGTTTCCCCCGCTTCCCATGAAAAGGCTCTAAGCCTTATTCGGCGAGACGAGAAGCGGTGGGTCTAGAATTCCTACTACCTGAATCCCTTGTCGCCATAAACGAGTAAGGTAAATATTTCCAATGAGTGAAACCAAATAAGTTTAACAAACACCTACACCAAGCATGCCCTAGGAGCCTGACCAATTTGTTTATTTGTATAAAATAGCATGTATTTGATCCCAGGTTATTTTGTTTTCAATATCACTATTAAACTTCAAGACAAGAGGAAATTTAAAGTTTGATTTAAAGGAAGCTGATTTAATCGGCATACCCTGCTTTTGAGGAACATTGTCAGAGTCGATGCAAGAAAATTTGATGACCTTGTGCTTATAGAAAATAGGCAGTCTAACGTCATTGGGTGTCCTTTATTTTCACAAGGATATCCTATCTCTAACTTGGGCCGCGGTGGCCCGGTTGGAAGAGTAACGGACTTGCAACCGAAAGGTTGCGAGTTCGAATCCAGCCAAACACCGTCGTGTACAAAGGGGGCTGGTGCACGTTAAATCTGTCATGGCCTCAAATGTCCTCACGTTGGCGTGGTGTGGAAGTTTGGAGAGTGGGGTGCCAGCTCAGGTGTTGCCTCGTCATCTGACCGTGGTTCAAAATTACGTGGTGTTGTCCTCGGATCTTTCCCTTTGGGAGTGATCCTGGACCGTCACCAATAGCCCATTGTGTTGCTCCAGTGTGACGTTAATTGAAATTTCCCCCCCCCCTATCTCTAACTTCACTTCAGTAATAAAAATAAATGCAGATTTCCCATAATACAAAATGGGTTCTTATGCTATTTTAAAACAAAATTTTATGACCATTACGAGCTAACCTAAATTTTGAAATTGCTTTATGCAAAATTGGCTTACTCCAAAACTGGATAAATTTGTGTTGACTTCTATATAAACAGACATTACTTTGGTGTGTTATAGATCAGAACAATATTCTTAAACATGTCAATTTTGTTTTAATTTTACTCTTTTCTTTAGGATGATTCAATTGAAGAAGGTGAAGATGAAGGTGTGTGTACAGATGGGGGTGTAAGTATTAGGTGTTATACACATTTGAAACCTTAATGGAGGGGAATAGGAACCCTGGTCAACATTTTATTCACTATTCAATCAATTGTTTCTTGCAGAAACACCAGTCTTGGCATGGAAAGTATATGTGTATAACCTTTTGTACTTGAGGGGACAATCTTTCATCACTTAGTTTAACTGATGTATTTTTTTTTGGTTTAAAAATGAATTAAAAACAATTTTGTGAAAACAGCAGCTTAGCTAATAGCACAAGGCTATGCACCACTAGTCATCCAGATTCATTTTATGTTAATTTATTAATTCTAATCCTTTTGTGAAGCTGACTAATATGAGCTATATATTTCTAGTATTTTACTGGATATTGTGTTGGCCGATTTTATCTTTAAGGCAGATGAACTAAAATGAGTTCCTATTTTTATAAAGTTTGCCTTATTTTTATTTCAATCTTGCCATTTTCTAAACTAGCCATCTAATCAGTATCATACAATGCATCAATGATTTATTAAAGTCGTAGGATTTTATTTAAAATATCATGTGAGCAATTGATTTCTACATTTGTATTTGACATTCGTACAATAAAAATAGTATTTAAAATTGGATTTTATACTGTATATGAATTGTTCAATTTTATAGGATCTATTTGCATAGTTAATAGTTGCTGTCTGTTGTAGAGTAAATATATATGTACATGTAAGTTCTATTTGTCATTTTTGACTAATATATTTACCAATCAAATCTTGTTTTGAAATAAGTTTATAATGTTCTTGCTTTTTCCTAGTTATTTAAATGAAGATAACAATTTTGAGTGATTTCTTTACACAAAATATGTTTTTATTAATATTTTCAGTGTAAACTACTGGTAGATATATTGCTACATACTTTTACAATTATGTGTTGGTTACTTTGAATGTTATGTGTACATTAAGTACTCAGATTTAAAAGTTCTATTGGCCTTGTTCTATGTGATCCAGAATTATAACTTACATTGATATATGCTGAATTTTTCATTGTTATAACAAACAGGGTGCATTCATAAAAACAATAGCAGTCATTAAATTCATTTTCTACTTTCTTACATATATCAATCATAAATTTCAAAATTTTGTTATGCTATGTACTTGCTTACCTATATTTGAGTTTGGAAATTGAAAATATTAATTGCATGTTGTGCAGGTCTGCCACATTTATTTAGAATTTGAAAATATGAAAACTAGGTTGTTTTGTTTATGAGAAATCAAGTAAAATATTTTGAAATTCTATTTCAAGGCTTCACTTGAATTTTGTTCCGAGTATTCAAGAACAAAAATATGGATATTGCATGTATTAATTGCAGTGTAATTACTGTATCATGTAAATTTCATAAAAATATAATATTTTGATATTTCAGGGATGTTTGTTTTATAGTTAATTTTGAAAGTTAAAAAAACCTGGAAAATCATCATTAATATCTTAAAACTTTGAAGTACTGATTGATCTCATTGTAAACTTCTAATGAGTGAACATAATCATCTAATTATTCAAAATGCTAGCTTTCTAGAAAATAGTTTTTAGTTTTCTGATATACTGATACTTCAGAATTTTGAACTAGAAAATTTTGGAGGATTTTTTAGGGGTCTTCTAAATTAAACATTTACTTTTAAAGGAAGAAGATTTGGAAGAAGGTGAGATTAAAGAGACTTCAGAGAAAAAAGAGACAGCGCAACCGACACGACAGGTGTGCAGATTTTTCCATCGTGGATTATGCTTCTATGGCAGTGCTTGTCGTTTCCTTCATCTGACTACCTTTGATGATAAAAAGGGAAATTATAGTATGTTTGACCAAACTCCAAGGGTCTATACAGATTCTTATTCTGTTATGGGGCCATGTGTAGGAATAATGAATCAAAGAGTAAGTTTTAATCAGGACTTTTCAGTCCCATGATTTTCTTTTACTGTTTCTGTATCAATGTTTCATAAAATTAAAAGAATGCTTAATGTTTTAGATGAATTCCAAGTGAAAAATAATATGCAACGGTTGAATTTAAGTTTGTTTTTAGCGTTCAGTTCCTGATTTCATACCGGCTCCACCACTACCTTATGCACCTCAAGTTGAATCAGCATGGGAGAGAGGTTTAAAAGAAGCTAAAGTAGTACGAACATGTTTCTGTATCATTGTACAATTATTCCCTGCTTGTATTTTTATTTGCTTCAAAAAAATCAAGTAATTTTGTCTTTCAATAGCTACTAAAACAAGCAAATAAAAGAAAAGATGAACCTGACTTTGAAGACAAGCGCTTGAATATGAGCCTAGTTGTAAACGAAAAATATACTCCAGATTTTGACAAAGAAAATGATTCTTCACCAAAAAGAGAAAGGCGGAAAAAAAGTAGTGAAAGGAGAGACAACTTTTCCAGTTACAAGTGAGTATTTTTCATTTCTCTTGATTGTAAAACTTTCTATGATGCATCATTCTAAAAATGCTTGCATTATTTATTCGCTGAGCTTCTGAGATTTCACTTTAGATAAATAGAAGTTGGAGAGAGAAGTATTAATTCACTTAAAGTGTACAAAACACTATTGTAAAAGTTGTAACGTTAAAGGAGGATATTCAGATTACATGCAAGAATGGGATTCAAGTCCATTTAGACATGAGCATTTAGGTAATAACTGCATTTATGAAGATTTTAATCTGAAACAAGTGCTCATCTTATCTTAAATCAGCAAGATATGCTTCTTGCAATCAATGTACTTCCATTTCATTTTACAGTTAATATAGATGACAGACAAGTACAGGATACCTGGTCACATTTGATTTTGTAGACAACATTGCAGCCTCACTCTCAGTCATGTTATGCAATCCTGCCCATTTCAATGAAGATATTTAGGGAGTTTAAAAATATTCTCTTTTTTGTCTTGTATACTTAATTAATCTAGCATTTATTTTTAAAAACTTATTGTAAACGAAGATGCCAACCATGCAGGTTTTCATTTTTACTGGCAATTCTGCGAGAATAGTGAAATTTCTAAAAAATCCTACTTGACAAAATAGCTTGGTCTCTAAAAGACCTGTGATGACCTATTTTCCCTTTTTTGCAAAAGCTTGCCAAGTTGGTGATGTTACTGCAATTCTATGCCTCTTTACTGAAGCATAACTTCCTGACACTGTCAAAGATTGGCATGTCTGAATACAGGAAACAGAAACTCATGTTCTACTTTAAAACTACAACTTGAAACATTTACTCATGAAATATTTATAACGAAATGTAATACACTTTTGACACTAACTTAAGAAGCATTACATGTTAGTCAATCTAAACCAGATACTTTTCCTGATATGAAAAGTTGTTAAATCAAGTCAAAATTATTCACTCATTTCTTTGGGAAACAATCTTATTTAAAATGGCATATCCTGTTATTGTCTGAGTTAACTTTGACAATCAAAAACTTCCTGTTATTGCTTTGGCACAAAACTTTTAATTTAACATTTAAACTGTTGGGTTTTGCATATGGAATTTGAATTTATTTTTGAATGTGAGAAATATCTTAAATCTGCTCAAAATAATTTTTTATATTCATTGTGGAAAGTTTCAATGTTGCTTCTGGTCTGAGCTACTCAAATCTTGGAATAATGCTTTGAACTTTATTAATTCAAAAGGACTGAATGTAAATATTACAGAAACTATTAAAATAGAGAACCAAATGTTGCCTAATTTGTTGGGTGATATTTATAAATTTTGGCTCCATATTTCAAATTAAGCACTACGTCATACTATAAAATTGATTTTTATTAAAAATTACCTGATTGTCTGATAAATGATGCTTTCTCCAATCCTTAAGTATGCTTTCTGTACTTAAGTCATTTGTTTTACTAGGTTCTCACAGGCCTTAAAGTGGCTAGAGGCTCAAATTTTCAATTAAGTTTTTAAAAGAAAGCATATATTATTTCACCTTTCTTCAAAAACCAAGATAAATTTTACTTGTCAAGTGTCATTAAAAATTGAGGGCTTAATATATATGCACATTAAAATACCATATAAAATTTATTTCCAAAACTGGGTGTGAGGCCAAACCTTAGCATTCATGAGTTTCTTTACATTTGTACTCACTAGTTAATCTATTGTGATATATTAAATGTAGCATTGAAAATGAAAAAATAGCCTTCAGTTTTTCTTTTGAATGGGGTGTTAGAACCCTGTTTTATTTTAATTTCAATGAGCTTAAACTCCTTCTTTTTTAGGTACCATGATCCCATCAACAACTACAGTAATGATTTTGATGGTTATTCTAAAGATTCCTATAAAAATTTTGATGTTCGATACTCTCGTGAAAGTGAAAAAGTGAGAACAAATATCAATTTTCATTATAAATTTTTAAACATCTATTAATAAATTGAATCTAGTGATAAACTTGTTAAATGTATGGTTTAAAATTCAGTTTCTTCTAGCATGATTAAACATTAATGTCAACATAAAATTAATGTTAATGTGGTTAAGCACTTATTTTTTTTTTATTATTCATGCTTTTTGGATTAATATACTTGAATCACAACTCTAACCTGGTAGCATTCAAGATACTGTAAGATGTAAGCATCCACTAACACCATATAGTGAAAGCCAATACTTATTATGAAGTTTTTAAATTTCTGTTTAGCTAAAATGTTTTTGCATTTGTTTGTTATACAGTGACTCATGGTTCTTGGAAGACAACAATATGTTAAGAGAAGCAATTTAACAAGAGCTGAGAATGTAGATAGAAGTGTGAAAATTTCTTGCATTTTATAATTTATTTTTTGGGAGATGGGTTGAAGCGATGCATTTTGGTATTTGCATGGGGTGCTGTGACCATTTAAAAAAATCGAAAATCTTATACTACATTTGATTTTACCTTTTTTTTCTTTTGAATTCTTCAATATTTGAACTAAAATTATGTATTCACCATGATTATGGCAGAATTTGATGTTTGGATTAAGGATATGTATTTGGTTTGCATGGTGCTTTATTCTGTTATTGTAAGACGTTGAATATATACAGTAATGTGTGGTCAGAATGTATGATGTAAAATCACACCCTCCTTTAGTTTTAACATTGTAGGGAACTAAGTTAAGCTGATTGAAAATTATTTATACAAAAAGAGTTGTAAAATTAAAATTTATTGGTTTCTTGATTTTGGAAAAATCTTCAATTAGAAGGATATATCCTATTGTAACCTGAATAAGGAAGTTAAATTTTTAATTAAGACATTGAATTAGCTAAATATAAATACAGTAGAACCTTGATTATCTGAGGTAATGTGGTTCGAGGCCACCTTCGATAATATGGATGTAGAAATGCAAAACAACCTATATATGGAATACAGAATAATATACTATACCACATAACCGCTACTGAAAGATTCATAAAGCAAGGAAACTCAAATTGAGCTTGGATGACGCTGATGTTCCATTAATTGGAACTAAGATAATCAAGGTTCATGTTTATTAACACTCTTTTAATTAATTGCCTCAAATCAATATATTTGAAGAAACTGAGATTTTGAGATGTACTTACATCAGTGTTTATTTTTCTTCATTAGGATTCACGTGACAGATCAAAAGGTAGAAAATCATCAGTTGAACGGTATGTATTCTCTTAGTAAAAGATATTTTTGTTTTAGATTAGAACACTAGTTTCATAAAATTCTTCATCGGAACATTTTGTTTGGTAGTTTAGATACTCGAGTGCTTCAATACCTTTTGCATTTGCTTAATTAACCCTTTGAACATAAACTTTTCTTCTCATGGGGGCTTTGCCCAGCATTAGGCCCCAAAAATCAGAATTAATATTTCTCATTGAAATTTTAAACTGCTTATGCAATTACATTTTTACAATCTTCAATAGGTTTTCTAAAGCTGGTCCCCGGCATCGTTGGAATCATTCACGTCTGGAAGAGGTGCAAATGCGAAGATCAGATCATGCACACGAATTTTTTGATCCCTGGCGGAGGTTGGTTCAATTTTTGTCATTGTTTTTAATGTATTTTTCCTTATGAAAAAACAAGCTCTTCTAATTGTATTGTGAGTATATACTGAAGTGCTAGAAAAACTGGTGCAGATGAGTCTATGCTCATTATTAGTTGCATCTGTCTGCATATATATGAAGCGGTTTTTTCTGTGAAAGCATAGGGTTGTTTCCACCCCGAGAATGATAAGTTACGATTCAAGCGATTTTGAATGTAGTATAATAGTTGGAGCTTGTGAGACTGGTCATAGCTTTTCAAAGGAGTTAAGTTTGGATTTTCAAGTACTTACATTCCCAGGGTGTACTGTTACTACAAGAATTCTGGCAAAACCTGTAATAACAGTAGTATAGCCGTTTAAAGACTGGGTGAACGTGACCGGCATTGTCTGGCTAGAATCGTTTCACTCGATAAGTGTGCAATACTTCCTCATATAACAGGAATTCAGTGCTGGGCCCTCAGCAAATCCCTCATCAGTGTAAGGACTGCAGCATTCCCTTAAAAATAGGCTTTAGGAACCAATGCCCAATTCAAGTACCATGGATGAATACTCAACACACAGCTATGCTTCTTGCCTTCGCTCAAAAACACAGCCATTGGATACTTGACTGGAAACGAGTAGCCTGGTCTGACGAGTCGTGTTTTCCATTTTGGGCAGATGAAAGGTTCAATGAGCCATGGATCCCACCTGTCAATGGGGCATTGTACAGGCTGGTGGTATGTTTTTAATGGTATGGGGTTTGTTGCCCCTTTGTATTTCCTCAGTTCTATGCTCTCATGGGAGGCTACCAAGTAGTAGATAAGTGTACCAGTTTTTCTGATACTTCAGTGTATCTTGTCAGTCTACAAATGATTTAATTAGTTCACACAAGAGCAACACGTGTAAAAGTTTGAGTTGACTCTGCAGCTTCCAAAATAATTGTTTTATTACAAATTAAAGTTTTCAGCTGCTATACAAACTGCTGGAGGTAGATTGTATATTTCGTATCTCAAAGCCTAATATAACGAAACTTTAAATTGCTATTGATTGACTATAATCAAATCTAAACTTTTCTTTTTCCTAACTATATTATTTGAAATGAACAATTTTGATTATACCTGCTGTATTTGGTGGAATCGTAATTCTCTCAATTTATTGCATCTTGTTTATACTTAATAGAGAATATGCACCAGTCAATAATGTTATGAATTCTATTATGATTAATAAAACAATATTGAAAAAGTTTTTATGTAAATTGTAGGTCAAAATCACCAATGGGAAATCGTACCTCAAGGTCTGGCTCGTATTCCTCAGTTTCATCATATTCATACTCATCACGTTCATCATGTAGCTACTCACGCAGCTCATCCCGAAGTTCCTGTCGTAGTTCAAGAAGGTAAATATTATTTTATCATGCAGCTATACACTAAGTTATTTTTAAGAACTAAATATGTGAATGCACCCTAAACCTACAAATGTTTCAAGGTATGTAATATATTCTTACTCCAGTTGCACATAATATTGAATACTATTCATAATGCTATATTCATGTATCATACTTAAATGCAGTTCAATTCATAAATTGGAAGCAGTATGACTTTAAATTAAGAATACTGTATACAGCACATTTACATATTTCTCTTGTATTTATGAATGTAAGGGATTCTGTGTTTCAATTTAATCTTCAAGAACCATAGGGTATTGAAAAGTATTGGTTTTTGCACTTTGGTATCTTGAAATTTCAGACTAACGGATTATACTTTTCCACAAGAGTTGCATGTAGAATCAAAGTGCATAAAACAAAATAAAGGCAAGCTCTGTGGAGCATTTGTGCAAAAGCATTTAGGAATGTTGGATTTCATCATGTTGCCGCTCATTCTTGCTTCGTACAAATTTTGAAACTTATGAATTGTTTATTTCTCTATTTGGGAGAATGGTAAACCAGACATAAATCAATAGATATGAGGGCAAGACTACTGTTTTGAGAGCTTAGGAACATGGTCCCAAGAGGACTACCTAAAATTTTTAAAATAGTTATACTGATGATATAAAAACATTCCTGTGCCTTCAGGATGATCAGAGTATTGCTCACCATTTTTGAGCTCTTTCCAAATCACATCCTTTGAAATCAGAAAATTAGACTCGCAAAGCAAAATTACCCATTTTGACAAACTGATATAACTTTTTATCCATCTCTTAAAGTTTGCAGTTTTTATTAATATATATTTTTTCTTGGGTGTTTTAAATTGTGATGCAGCATTAGCTGTCTGTTTACGTTGGTTTTATTTCTTCATTATTTAAAAAAAATTTTGGTGTTCTCAAAATTGAGAAATTTACTAGATTTGTTTTGTTACATGCTTGGTATTATTGCATCAAACCGAATTGAAAAATGAATGACTGAAAGGTTCCTATTTAATGTGGAAGTTAAATGATTGTTAACTTTAATCTGAAAAATAATACTTTCTGATCATTTCCTCGGATGGCAGGTGACATGGCTAACAACTTTGAGAACAGCTAGTATTAATGTATATATTATAGTATATTCACTCAGATGTGATAGCTAACTCTTGATAATGAACTTTTGTGTTTTGATATATTTTACTTGTTACTCATGTTACATTTTTATTAGGGGCTTCATTAAAAAATGTTTTGAACTTGTGAATTCCTAAATTGAAAGAAAAAGTAATTTATACTAAAATTTACTCTTCACTTTTTATTGCTGGCATGTTGAAGATTATGGCACTGCATGATTTTATGAAATTGTATTAACATGTTAAAATATGCTGAAAATATTTATCTTCAATCACTGCAGAACAGGTTGCATGGATGCTTTCCATTCTATAAATTTCTGTTCCACAGTCATTCAGCTTTACCATCCTTTCTCACTGTCTAATTGTAGCACTGTCTTCATTTCAAAACCAAAAGTTGAAATTAAATTTTCTTCAAATCAGGATTTCATTATGGCATCTAAAATTATTCCGCTTATTTCTTGCACACTGAACTTAAAAAAGTCCTATTTTACTATGCTTTAGTTTTTCCTATTTTTGTTTTGTCGTTTTCCTTATTTTTTCATATTATAGTATGCATTAAACTTTTGACAATTTTATCCATTAAAAACAACCCTGAAATATTCTCTTCACAACATTCCTTAATATTTTGAAAATTAAGTCCTGCATAAAAAGGATACTTGCATGATGTTACACTCCGGTAAATGTTTGTAGATCTTTTCTTATAAGATTTTTATGGTGAAACACAAAAATAGGTATTTTAAAATCATAAAATAATTTTAAATAAGTTCGCAGAATATCTGAATACTATTGTATAGTGAAATTTAAATTCAGTCAAAATTCTGTAAAGAAAGTTACAAATTAGTTACATTTATACAATTTCTGTTAATGTCATTTATCTGTAGTCCTTCAGTACAACAAAAGAGGAAACAGTCTCCTCCTGCTGAGACTGCTGTGTCTCCAAAAGTGGGCTCAAATAGGTTTGGTCCTGTGAAAAAAAAGCCAGGTCCAAGGTGAATAACTTCTTTTTGTATTTAACTTTTGTCATAATTTCTTAATAAATTTGGAATTCCGCATGTGACACTAAGGAAACTAGAACAGGTTCTTTTTATGTATGAACTGTTACATATTTCTTAAAGACTAGGTGTATCAAATGACAGTAGCAAAATATTTGTTGCTTCAAACCTACCTTTATGAATGGAATTTTTGGTTTTATGGCACAAGATCTGGAAATGGTCAAGCTGTGCCATACTTTTTGGGGGTAGATAATAGCTCAATAAATCTAGTTTATTTAATGGGATGTGCTGCTAAAGCAAGTTAATATGCCTACTCATGCAAATGCTTCAAGTCTAACACTAACTCTTATTCCCAAAGAAATTGTTTCCCCTAAAGGCTTTCCTTTCCTTTGTTTTCACATTGATTCTCTGAAGCTGCTTTTTATATTTCAAGTGCTCTTGACACTTATTTAAAATTTCCCTCTCTTTGGAAGCTTATGCATCTTGGAAATAAAAAATTTATGATTCTTGAACAAATTGGTGTTAAGTTAAAAGTTTCTAAATAAAATAAAATCACATTCTCTCTGAAATTTGAGCTAATGATATAGCAGCAATGTACAAAAATACATAAAGCAGAAATAAACACTTATCAAGAAAATTTCCACTTAAAAATACTTTTCAATCGAAATTTATGTTAATCGAATAATGATTTGAGTTGTAAAAAAATGTTTGAATTTATTAAAGGGTAAAATAAAACAATAAAATTCGAATGCTTGACGAGCCAATACATTGTCCATTGGTTTAAAATTAATTACACTTAAGTTGACAAGGAGCCTTTATTCATGATTTTTAGGATTAAATGGCCATTAACTGTATTTTTCAAAAATTTCCTTAACTGGATTTATGAGTGGTATGCCTCAGAGCAATCAGGGATATATAGAGGATTCAAAAATTTATTATAAAGCCACTTCTAAAAACTGATTATTTAATTACAATCACCTTTCCCATTATTGATAAAAATTTATTATGGAAGGACAACTAGGCTGAAACAGGCTTTAAATACAAATATTCAAATACTGTGTACATGTGCTAATATTCCTCCTTTCTTTTCGCATTTTCCTTCACTCTTTCTGTGATATAGAGAATTACAGGAGTATCAGCATCAACTGATAAAAGTAAATATTACTTATTTGAAACTTTCCAACAAGATTGTACACATGCTATTTAGGATATTTTTATAAAATTGCATAATAAAAATTATGCTATCCATTCTGAAGCAGAATCATGATTAACTGTTATTTTAATTAAAAGACATTCTAAAATTTAAAATAACAGATTTAGAATGTTTTGGAAAAGAATCTGCTTCTATCAAAGTAACTAGTTTTATATGTAAAAATAATTAAACAAAAAGCATGATTTATGCTAATTTTTAATTGATATAAAAAATGCTTTTTAAAATAACAGCAAAATATATGAAAAATAAAAACTAAATATTTGTAAAATTTTAATCAGCAGAATGGAAATTGCAAATAAATTGAATTATTTTCGGTTTTTTAGTCTGAACTCACTGAAAATTCACTGTTCAAAGAAATTGTCAATGACATTTTAAGTTTAATCAAGAGCCTTTCAAAATAGAATATTTTATGTTTACCTTCAACTGTTTTAAAACTTGTTAAATGCTTATGTGTATAAGAACTATTTCAGATTTTTAAGACTTTTTCCCAAACTTATTACTGCACCTACAGTTGACTGGAGTGTTCATTATCTTTATCCGTTAGGAATTCCTCTTAGGAAGCCCTTAAATTTGGATTAATATGCTATCCAAGCCATACACTTTTTACTTCCTTCATCAATCGACTTTCATCTTAGAAATCCAGCAATTATAAAGAATTATTTAAATGCTTTCTTGCTTGTGAAGACTTATTTAATTTGTCTGTAAAGTTCCTTACATCCTTTATGAAATTCACAGATGTTTTACATGAGCTGCACAAATGTGTGTGGAAAGAAATGTTTTAATTTTCAAATACATTTCAATTATTTTATAAGAATTAGTAACAATCTAATGATGAATGCCATTAAATGCTTTATTTATGTCTTATTGTACTGAAAATGAAATTCAGATGGTATGCGTCATGATCACCTGTGGTTATTTGTGAGGATCAGGACAATCCTTTGAAGTGTTGCCAAATCTGAATTCAACTACATCAAATATTCTCAACAATTATGTGCTACCTACAATACATTTCTTTGCAACATACCACTGAGTGGAGCCTTGCAACATGTTCCTGTGAAGACATTGTAGAACTTTCATGGAAAACTTGCCTAAAAGTCAACAATCACGGAGGCCAAGTTTATTGCATTAATTTGTGAAATAAATTTAAGCACTCTTTCAATTTGTGTCAAAGCTTTTGACAATATCGTATTTTAGTTACTTCTCATCTAGTCTATCACATTCCAAAGTTGTAAAATAATAGCTGTCCTGACACTCAAAACTATAAGTATCAATCCATGCTGAATATTAGTTTGAAATTATTAATAGTTTGATATTAATTTAATTATACTTAGTTTGAAATTATTTTTCATTTTCCCTTAGTTCTTAGCTTAGTTTGAATTTAAGCTGCTTTTGTTCATTGATTAGTTTAATTGGGATAAAAATTAACTCCAAACAAAATACAGGGCCGCGGTGGCCCGGTTGGAAGAGTAACGAACTAGCAACCGAAGGGTTGCGAGTTCGAATCCAGCCAAACACTGTCGTGTACAAAGGGGGCTGGTGCACGTTAAATCTGTCGGGGCCTCAAATGTCCTCACGTTGGCGTGGTGTGGAAGTTTGGAGAGTGGGGTGCCAGCTCAGGTGTTGCCTCGTCATCTGACCGTGGTTCAAAATTACGTGGTGTTGTCCTCGGATCTTTCCCTTTGGGATTGATCCCAGACCGTCACCAATAGCCCATTGTGTTGCTCCAGTGTGACGTTAATTGAAATACCTTACCCTACCCCCCAAACAAAATACCTTTATTAGATTAGTTTACTTAGTTACCTTTTGAGATTTTTAGGCCTTAGAATTATTTTTAGATTGATTTGTCATTTTTTTAACTATGCAATTTATTCTGGCATATATGAAGTTTTAACTTAAGAGTGTTATCTTGGTTAGCAATGGAGTTTTGCTGCAATATTAAAGCACTTTCAATAAAGTTGTGACACTTCGTGGAGAACTTGCAAATTCTTGGAGTATTTTCCCCTGGGTATACTGATCTAAATCGATTTGATTTAAATCAGGTTATTTTTATTTAAAAATCATGATTTGAATCACTTAAATTTTTTTCTTAATTGAAGTTCAATAGTGAAAATGAAATAACCTGGGATAGAATGCACAATACAAATAAGGTAAAAGATTTGCTTCTACTCAGTAACACTCCAAGAATGACTAACTAAAAATAAATGGTTTCCCTTTACTGACACTAGGTATAATAGTATTGATTGAAATGCAAATGCTAAATTGGAAAAATTACTGGGGCCTAAGTAAAACGCTTTGCTTTATTTTTCGGAACTCTTGTTTATATAGATCATTACTTATATTTTCAGTATACTTATAATATTTATCATTTATGTTGGAGGGGCACCAAGCCCTAAGCTGTAAATAATTAGGACCCAAGGTGTACGAGTTCCTAGAACTTGCTCCTTTTATTAATGTGACCTAATAAGAAAGACCGAACATTTGGTTATTCATATTTGTATATTTATCACTTATGTTTGGGATCTTGAATGCTGTCATGAAAATCTTTGAATTTTCAAGGGGGACAGGCTCTATGGCGTGCATGGTGTAGGTGTTTGAAACAAATTATTTAGTTTCTCTTGTAAATATTTACCTCTCCTGCTAGGAGTTGGCGCCCATGTTGGGATGACAATGACAACTAACCAACAAATGTGTCCCTCGCAAATCTATCAGCAGACTGGGTTTTATTCACATGGGACTAGTCCATATATTGTACAAAAGGTTTTCAGTTAATTTTAACTCCTTGTGAAAAATAGACATGACTGATACCCTTACAAGAAGGAATTTGCTATTTCTAATAAAGTTACAATACTGTTTAATATTTGTTTTAGTATGTTACAAATTAGTGCTGGATGCCCCTCGTTTCCTAGCTTATTTAATTAATTTACCATCCTGGAAAACACTGATCTTGAAGAGAAAGAACCTCTTAATATTCACAAAGGCAAAATATTCATATAGTGTCAAGCCTGTAATTATGAAAATTCAACAGAAAACAGATAAGTTCTGTAATTTTCTTTTTGTGAAAACATTGTATCCCAGATATCTCCTTTGGAATGGGGAAACTCATTTAGATTTTAGTGATTGTGTAGAACAGTGGTGTGCAAACTACTTTCATTTCCGGCCCCCAATTTTGTGTACTATTTGTCGCGACCCCTGGATAGACAATAGACGTTTTTTAATCATCAATGTTGTTAAAGTTGGATTCTTTTTGGGATTTGCGCTTATGTTTGTGGTTTATTAGAGGTCTGAATAAAACACGTAATTTTATGAAGCAATGGTTTTATTTATGCATATGGTATAAATATTTTTAATGGAAAATACTTTTAAAAATTACAACATAAGAATTCAATGTGAGGTATGTGCTTGCAAAGAGCTTATGCTTGTTTCTATGTTCGGATCTGTATTGGAAATCACAAGGCTTAAGTCATCCTCAGGATCCAATCGAGATCAAGATTTTGTTTTAATGGCAACTAATTTTGAAAAGCCGGTTTCACATAAGTAGGTTGATGCAAACTGAATCAACAAAATATTAATTGCCTTTTTCTTCAAATCAGCATATTCGTTTCCAATTGATAACCAAAATTTTTGGAAAGTCAGACTTAAATTGAATGCGTAGTGTTTCATCGCTTGAAACATCAATAACTGTTCTTTTTCATTTAAAGTGATATTAGATTTAAAAATATCAAACGAAAATGGATCACGCATCCAACCTAATTCATTATCTGGAAATTTTTCTAAAAGTTTTCTCCTAATTTTATCATATGACGGGAAATGGTGTTTCTAATATCAAGAAATCTATATTATTTTCTTTAGTAAATTCTGAAAAGCATGGGAACATGTCTGTTGTTTTTGTTCAATTCTCCTTGCGAAAGTATCAGCTTATTCTTAAAAGCTTCAATTTTACTGCTCGATGTTAAAATATTTGTATTCTCACCTGTAGACTTAAATTCAAATCATTAAGTTTTTCGAAAATGTCAACCATGTAACTGAGTTTTCCGAGCCAATCTTCATTAATGAATGAACTTGCCAATATGTTTCTTTTCTACCAAAAAAAATGTAAACTTCGTTTCTCAAATCGAAAATACGTAGCAGTATTTTGCCGCGTGAGAGCCATCTGACTTCGGTATGTAGTAATGTCTTATACACAGAACCCATCTCATTACAGAGTAATGAAAAGAGACGACTGTTTAGGGCGCTGTTGCTTTTAATGTAATTAATTACAATAACAACATCCTGTAACATCTTGTGCAATTAATTCTTCATCCATATCTTTTGCAACAAGAGCTTGTCTATGTATCATGCAATGGTTGAATACTTATGGGGAGCAATTTTCTTTATTAACCCTCTTAGTCCTTTATTACTATCTGTTAATGCTGCAGCACCATCAGTGCAAACCGCGACACAGTGTGTCCAGTTAAGGTCATTTGTTTCAAAATATCTATTAATATTTTCTCTCCATTTGTTTTTCCTTCCAATTTTTTACAACATAAAAAATCTTCTGATGTCTTCATAAACGTATCTCACATATTCAATTAATTGAGACAGTTTAGAAATATCAGTAGTTTCGTCATGTTGTAGAGCAAATACTGGAGAGTTTTGTAATCGATTTAACATAACTGATTCTATATTACATGATATGGCGGAAATTCGGCGAGAAACGGTATCTCTTGATAATGGTATCATTTTTAAATCGTTACCATATTTTTCTCCATGCATAATTGATGTCATTTTTATTGCTGAAGGAAGAATGAGTGATTCTCCAATTGTATGTGGTTTCAAATTTTTCCCTATTAAATGTAAAACTTCTATGGATGCCCGTTAAAGCTTTCTCAGGAATTGTGTATTTTTTCAAAAATACATTTTGATTTTTCAGATTTATTTGCTAATTCTTTATGTTTGGTTTCCAAATGTCTTTAATTTAGCAGGTTTCATACTTTCATTTTTGCTAATTTATCCCTGCAATTAACACACAACAGATGTTCTTTCCCATTGACAACACAATATGTAAATCCATATTTAATATAAACTCTTAATATTTTCTCAATTTTTTTATTAGATAGCACATTCTGTTTGATATTTTTTTATGTAGAAACAGTGCCATTGGATTCATTCAGTTTTTCTAAGTTCATTGGATGTTGGTCCATCATTCTCATTTGTATTGTCATTCTTTTCATTTTCTGGACGTTGGGTACCTATTTTTACCTATCTTAAGAGAAACATTCTCTTTATACCAATTGCACATGCTCGCTACTTAAAATAAAAAATACAGCGCTCGAGTAAAAATTTACACATGGTAATTGTGGCAGGTAAATATCTCAGCTGGTGTTGCCAGTCGAGCACACATTTATATTGTACACAAAGGTTACAGTGAATCATAACATACAAATATTGGAGCTTACTTAAAAAATACAAAGCAAGTACAAAATTAATTATAGTGATTTAATATAATTATGTTTAACATTACTCCAAAGATGAGAAAATATATCTTTAAAAATTACAATTAGCGTTTATTTTTCAAAATTAATCTTACTATGATCTTAAATTTGTACTCGCACTTAAACTGCAAAAGCAGGCTTTGTTTAGTGTGCCGCCATCTGTAATCCAGAAACAGAACTAACTGTTCCCTTCACGTTATAAACTAGTAACTACCCTGGTAGCGTTTCCAACGAAATATCAGTTGAGGATAATTGATTTTTGAAAAAATCAAACTAAAAAATAATACAAAATACTTTTTGAAAACAGTTTTTCTTTATAAACATCTATATTGATTTTTTTAATTGTTCGTTATTGCCCTCCAAGCATGCTACTGAACTGTCCTATACTTAAAAAATACGTTATGTACATACCCGATTGCAAATTTTACTTAAAATTAGCAAAAGCAGCATATAAACAGAACTACAGAATGTACTTGAATGAACGTAAGAAGCAGCAAAACCGAACTACAGAGGCACAGGCGGAAAGAACTGCACGGTCCTAGCTGTGATCACAATAAAGACTAAATAGCAGGGGTGCACACCTAGATTGAAAAACTAGTAAAGATGGCCACTGCTAAACGTCAGACCGACCCAAGTTACATATGAATCCCACCAAAGCTGGTAAAGGCATCTCAAATTGACAATTATCTTTTATCACTATGTCTGTTCGCCTGCCAGTTGCCGAAGTATAGGTATTATATACTAATAGACAATTGTTTTCGTAAAAATTATAGTTCTTTTTTTATAAATAATATCTCATTTCACTATTTTACTGGTACCTGATACTTGTTGAAGAAAAGCCTTATATTTTTTATTGTCAAATAAATTTCTTTGAATATGACGACCCACAAAATTTTTCAAGCGATCCCAGAAGGGTCGCTACCCACGGTTTGCATGTAGAAAATAAGAAAGTGCCATTCATAAAGCCTTCCACTACAGCTACTTCTGTATTTGTATAAAGAAATTTTCAACAAACTGGTTTTACACTTACAGCTTTGAAACCTAGTTTTGTAACCAAAAGAGAAAGAAATTAATATTTAATTATAATTTATAAAAATTTTAAATTAAATTTATCTTCCCTTTAAATGTGTCTACTTTTACATATAATTCCAAGTATTATGGAATTGTATCAAAATGGAAAGCAAATGAAAGAATAAAAGCATCAATACCCAGAAATAATTTTAATTGTTTTTATCTTTCAAAATTAAACCTTCTATATTTCTTAAACCCTCACATATATTAATGTTTAACACATCAATACTATCTAAAAAATACTGTGATTTTCTGTCTCATGTCTAACCAATTTATGCATCTTGAGGCAACAAATTAATTAAATTCATAAAAATCTGAATTAAATAAATGATTTTCCCCTTAAGTATTTGAACCCTGTATAAAAATTCCCGTAATTGAAATATTAGTGTCATTTGGTATAAGCATTTAAATACAGATAAATTGACTAGTTCATTTTTTCAGGTTTTGAATCTTGAACTTTCCAAGATTTTATAAATATGGTCTACTCAAAATTCATGTATATATTCTATTATGTTATTTTTTAGAACAAGTTCTTCAAGGTCACGTTCAATATCTCGCACCTCATCTCGTTCTCGTTCAATTAGTATGGACAGTGTGTCATCAGCGTCCACACACAACAGTACTGTTTCTCATTCATCATCTGGCTCTGAATCCTTGAGACAACATAATACTCATGTTTCTCATAGAAAGGGTATGTATAGAGAAAGCAATATATTTAGCGTGAAGGCCTGTTAGTTAGGTTACACAACTTGTTAAATAGGCAAGCAAATTTCTTGATTGAGAATATTGAGTTTTATGTATTTGGGAGTAGTAGTTTGTAGTTAATTGTAGTTTGAAGAGTTAACTTTTATCTCCAATTCAGTTTTTACTCATTCTAAAACTTATTTTATAGCTGAGCCTATAATGGGACAATCTGATCCAATGAGCCTTGCTTTATCCAGTCTTTACCCAGAATCAGCACCAGTGATCAAAATGGACAAAGTGAAAGAAATTGCCAATATCGGTGCACTTGATGAAAAAAGAGACATTTTGGAAGAAAAATTTCAAAAACCTGTAGATGTTGCGACATTTCCAAGTCTTCATCATCTCATACCGAATTTCCCAGAAAAGGCTAAAGAACCTGTCAAAGGTTTACATAAGCAACCAATAAAATTGACACTGTTAAATAAGGCATGTATTGACTATTTCTGTTAATTATTTCTATGCATTTTAGAAATTACTCTGACAATTTGCTATTCTTTTCTATTGATGTGTTGTCCAATTGCTTATAAAATGATACTAGATTTGTTTATTAACTTTTAACTGTACCTCTCAGAATTCTGAACATCTAAAAAAACGATGAAATATTTTACATTAATAAAATATACTGACAATTTTGTTCAAAGCACATTTAATTCAATAAAAGCTTCAAATCTTAATAGACCAAGAACCGTTTTGGACAAATTTTTATTCATAATAAAATTTTAAACTATTTATTTTCATTGTGTACTTTGTTTTTTCAGAATCCCCAGTCTAAGCTAGCCAATTTGCCAAAGAAGGATCTTGATGTGATTAAAAAGCCAGGTAATATTTTATAAATATGCATGTCCTACTATGTTGAAATTTCTTTTTATTTGTTTTGTCAAATTTCAATTATATTTTAAAACACATTTGGCTGCTTTTTTAGAAGAACCATCAAAAATGAATCTCCTTCAGCTTGGTGTTAAACGACCTTTATCGCCACCAGCACCAACTATACCTGCAAAGCCAGCTCTTGTCCTACTGCCTAAAAAGTCTGCTAGCTCACGCAGAGATGAACTTTTAAAACAGTTAAAGGCTGTTGAAGATGCAATTGCTCGAAAGAGAGCAAAATTTTGTTAAGAGCAAAGTTTGTTTATAAAACTCTTTTGTATATGAATATGTTTTGCCACTGAATACATCAATCTGAATCGTTTTCCTACAATATTTCGGTCGTATAGTTCATGTAGAGTAGTGCTGTACTTAGCATCTAAAGGTTCTTTCAATTTGTATTAATCAATTGTCACATTTTTGTGCATATCATCTCTAGATCATTTCCTAATCAAGAAATAAAATTTTCATTTTAAGATATGATGTATAAAGTACCAATATAAAACAAAAATCAATTGCTGTCTTAATGTATGTTCAATTTTCGTACTCAGTTGGGTAGAGAGCTTGGATGTAGAACTTTTTTTATTTGTAATGCTGTATTCTCATAATATGGTCAGCCAATTTCATTTGTTTAAAAATAAATGCAAATGTTAAAAATTGAATGTCAATAAACTTAATACTCCTGATTTTACCCAGTCTTCATTAATTTAGTATTATGTGATTTGTATCACAGCGAAAATAATAAGCATTTAAGTAGGCAGTTTGTGGCATTCCTGTGAATTTCATCAGCAAATATATGTATGTGTTGTATATATTAAACGTTTTTAGTATTTTATGATTGAAAAACTTGAGCAATAAAGGTTTTGATTTTTAACTAAATGAAATACTTCAACAGCAAAATCGCATTACAAATGCGAAATAAAATTCAATTATCTTAATTGTAATTTGTGGAACACTTGTTCCCATTAATTCTCAGGCACAAGTTTTTCATTAAAAAGATGCTGTTGAAATTTTTAATTTGAATGAAAGGAAACATTTTATACATAAGAATACACTAATGTAACAGTATTTTACATTGAAAATACTGGTTTCACTATTTATGTGTGGTAATGTGGAAACGAATGTGCTGTAATAACATTGTATTGAACTTGTACCAAATTAGACATGTCTTAATGAGAAACTAAAAATTTATGCTTGAAATGTTATCACATCAGTTATTGGAAATGGTAATAAATATACATTGGTGAATTTTAAAGTCAGATCATAATATTTTAATTTCAGAAAACAATCCAACTTTTCCGTCTAAATTGGAATGCAAAGCTTGAAAGCAAGTTTTTGTCTTTCTGATGCACAAGCTGGGTGGTTATGTGTCTGGAGAATAAACACCTTTATTATGCTTGCATGAAGATATGGAACTTTCATATGTAGAATATCTGTTTCACTTATGATGAAACATTTGGTCGTGGAACCAAATCACTGATATGTTTTATTTAAGGTAATTTCATTCAAATTTATTTTAATAATCTAAGATGCAATTTATAGTAAAAGGAATAATAACTTTTGTTAATGAAGTGTGCAAATCAAAAACAATTCTAGACATTTGCACAATTAGAGGCAAATGCAACATTTTCCTCTGGTTTGAAAATCTTAAAATTTGTAATCTGTCAACTAGTGAACCTTCAATGTATAAGCATTGCCTTTCTGACTTGATTCACAAATTAGACTGGCATTAATTTTTGCATTGCATGTGTTAGTATTTATTTTGAAAGGAAGTTAAAATTTAAAGTTAAACTACCAAAATTTAATAAATTAACAAGCTTGATGTGTATTTTTTGCTGATTTTATGGTAGAATTATGGAGAAATGGATGTCAAATATTTACATAAGGGCATAAATTCAATGTTTATCCTGTATTCTATTTTCTTTAGATACACCATGAGATATCAACGCCACATGGAAATTATCCACATTTGGGTGACAGGAAACCTTGTATTGAAGCAAAAACACTCATTGAAAATCTGTTTTTCCTCCAACTGTTACTAAGTATAGGGGATCGTCTCCTACCCATAAATCTTGTTCTCCCTACTTCCTTGTCCATGTTCATATGTGCTACCTGATGTATGGTATTTGCTATGAAATATATGTAAAATTAATCTAGACCAGTCGAAATAAATTTACTGACAGAATTATTTAAATTGATATACATTAACACCATTCTATCTTGAATTTTAAAAATAACATTAATTAAATCAATTCCAGAAACAAACTTTACAGGCTTAACCTTAACTCGAATTAATGCTAAAAGCCCTAGACATTTTATTATTCATTAGAGACCATTTGTTTTCTAATGGTAATTCGCTTAAAATAATGTGAAATTGTTTTGCAAATCGGATGCTCTGAAGCCAAGGACATTTCTGTAGCTTCAATCCCACTTTTGGAGTAGATTTTATACCGTATTTAAATGTAAATTGTCAAGCTAAATATAGATTGCGATACGTATGTCCTGTGCGTGTTCTGAATATGACTACAATTGACTTATTTTTCGAATGCATGCCGTTGAAAATCCGGGTGGCGAATGACGCCTTACGCTACAAAAACGATGTTATGTACTGATTTAAGCTGCGTCCTGAATTTCCGGACATTTCTGACGAAAAATGTTTATTTTGGGGCCCTTCTACCCTTTACAATTTGGCCAGATATTCGAAACACCCTATATTTCACGTCTATGGTCCTTGCATGCTATTGAAAGGCTCGAGAACTTAAGCAGCTGGAATCTTGATCTTTTTCTACCATTCTTTGGTTAGTTGGGTTTTATAGCGCAAGGGCCATGCTGCGCCAAACAATAGACAACGTCAAGTAATAGACATACAAATACGAGGAAAGTTACTGACAGAAGAGATACATGTAGAGGAAACGTAAAAGTAGAGGGTGAGCAATGGAAACCTTTTTATGTGCCCAGGATTATGACCAAAACTAGTAACTTGACCATTAGAAACGAACATTCATTCTGATTGGTCCATGGGACGGGAGAAGACGCGACTAGCGATTGCACCATTTTTGTCGCCACTCTAAAATTACGAATTCACATCTACCCTGTCATAAGATGTTATCGCTAAAAGAGGATAAGATGTCAATTTTTCAGAGTAATCACGTGACTAGTAAATGTTCGTCATATTTTTTGAAGCTCTTAATAGCAATGCTCAGTCTGGCAATACACCCAGGGAGGAATCGAACCTGCGCCACCTACAACTCGGATGTTGCTAGTGCTGTGGGCAAACCCACTGAACCACGACGGTCCCATCTTTCTTTTCCCGTTCTCTTCATGTGTCGCATGGGGTTAATAGATGTATTTGTAAGTATCTGCAATAAAAACTACCTCGAATCGATTGACTTACAATACAATGATTTCAAATAAGTTCACCTTTAATGATCACAAAATTTAAACAAAAAAAATGGAACCATTCCATTGGAATGAAAAATGTCAATACATGAATTTTCACAGAAAACACAGAATTCCTGCTGATGTCAGTCTCAACTGCATAGTGTTAAACATGTGCTGAAATTGATAGTCACAATTCTTAGGGGCAGGGGTGACAGCCCCTAAAAATTGGTTGTTTCAAAATCCAATTCGCTTTCAGTACCCAAATTTTAGATTATGAAAGCAAGGTTATGATCCATGCTTTTACTCATGTAGGCTCATTTCAGTCGGAACTCATTCTTTTTCTGAAATCCTTTTAACTACTGTTCGGTTTTAAGATCCAAACGTCAGTATGACAGCGAGGTTATTGTGGTCCATGCTTTTGCTCATGTATGGTTGTTTCAGTCGGAATTCTATCGACGGAACTCAATTCTTTTCTGAAATCCTTTTAATCATATTCGGTTTTAAGACCGAAATTTCAGGTTGTGGTCCCATGCCTTTACTTTTGTAGTTATTTTAGTCTCGGAATTCTATCGATGGGAATTCACATTCTTTTCTGAAATTGTTTTAACCACATATTCGGTTTTAAGACCTAAACGTTAGTTTATGGAAGCAAGGTTATCATGGTCCATGCTTTTGCTCATGTATGGCTGTTTCAGTCTCGGAATTCCGTCGACGGAACTCATTCTTTTCTGAAATCCTTTTAACCACATTCGCGTTTAAGACCCAAATATCAGTTTATGAAAGCAATGTTATCGTGGTCCACGCTTTTACTCATGTATAGCAGTTTCGATCTCGGAATTGTATAAACTCATTCTTTTTCTGGAATTGTTTTAACCACATTCGCTTTTAAGGCTCGAATTTCAGGTTATGACCCATGCCTTTATTCATGTATGGTTATTGCAGTCTGAAAATTATATCGACGGAATTCATTCTTTTTTGAAATCCTTTTAAAACCACAAATTCCATTTTAAGACCCAAATATCAATTTATGAAAGCAATGTTATCTTGATCCATACTATTACTCATGTATGGCAGTTTCAATCTCGAAATTCTGTCGTCGGAACCAAACTCGTATTCTTTTAGCCGCATATTCGTTTTTAAAACCAAAATATTAGTTTATGTAAGCAAGGTTATCATGGTCCATGTTTTTACTCGTGTATGGCTGTTTCAATCTCGGAAATCTGTCGTCGGAACCGAACTCACAACCACTCTCATTGAGCAGTCTGCTGTTTCTAAACGCCTGCCTTTCTTGGGAATATCCCATAGGATCCCTTGAAGTATTCTCCGGTTTCTCTAGTAGGTAATGGTGGGAGAGGATGGGATCACCACTTTTAGAATTGGAAATAGTGGATATTCGTGGAATAGGAGTCAACTTGTAATCATCCATCCTCAAATTCAAGTGGGGTATTTCAGAAATATCAATAGAATGTCTTTGCTTGCGCCGCATGAGGACAAGACACGCGACAACGATTAAAAGCACTGATAAAGAAATAGCACCGGAGATTAAGTAACAGTTGATCGACTTGGCTTCAACACTAGCTCCTGGTTTTGTTGTAGAATTATCTACAGTTGAAGTTTCTGTTGAACGGACGTCGGAATCTGTGAGATTATGTTGAGTTGTAGAATTCTGCTCACGGTGTCTTTCTGGCCAAATTACAGAGGGTTTTGTAAAACTGGCTATTGTTTCATCACTTAGGTTGAACGCAGATTTTAAAGAAGACAGCAAAGTCATCCAATCTGTAGTGTCGACATCAGGTACAGGATCATGCTCTGCACTTGATTTGGTATGTTCATATGTGTCTCTAGTCGTTTCTGTGTTGCTGACGGTAGTACTCCCAAAGGGCAAATCTTTTGAAATGTCTGAAATATGAGTTGCATCCTTTGAATCACTTTCAGATGGTAAAGTAGAGGGTTGCACCTGTACGCTGACCGGATCAGCTCTTAAAATAGCGTCAGGGAAGGTGGATCTAGTCGATTTATCTATCCATTCCGTATAATCTTGATTAAATCGAGTTGGTGAATCAGAAGTCGCTATATCTGTTTCTTCTTCTTCATTTGTATTGAAAAGTTCGGGCGAGATATCTACTACGTCAACTTCTGCATTTTGTATGCCATACTTGCGCTCTTCTCCAACCATGCTTTCCTTTGCTTCATCTAGCTTTGAAGTTTCAAATTGTAGTTTTCCCGAATCATCTGGTGTGGTATCATTGCTCACTACAGTAGTTGTGGTCAGACTAACATTCTCGTATGTCTTGTAACGCTCATTTGTAATTGGCAAAATCGTTTCACCAGAATCTGAGGATTCTATAGTTAACCTTTCTCTAGGATCATCGCTTGAATTAAAGTAATTATGTTCGTGTTTGAACCTAGTTCCGTTATCGGTGTTAGATGTTATCTCGGTGCTCAGCGCAGTACTAACAGATAAATCAGAAAAATTCTTGGAATTTCGCGTTCCGTTGGAAGAATCCTTTTCATTTCCATTTGGTGACAAAGAGAATGGAACATCTTTTACACTAATGGGAGTAGTTTCTAATATTGTTTCAGGAAAGGTAGATTTTGTTACTTCATAAGCCTCGGTATGGTTCTGAAAGAATCTAGTCGATTCTAATGAGGTTACTTCAATTTTATCTTCAGTTTCATTTCCTATATATACATATAGTTCGAGATAAATAGATGTATTATCATCCTCTAGATTAGTGGTATTGTATTCTTTTCCGGCTTCAGTAACTTCCTCGATTTGTTCAGAATATGTAGATTCAGATGTATCTTGACGAATACTTTCAGATGAGCGAACATTAATATTTGCATGGCTCTCAAAAACGGTGAGATTTCTCACATCATCGTGAGTCGTAAAAACTTGTTCCGTAAAACCACCAGTGTCGTTTTGGTCGCTCATGTTTGAAATGGATTCAACAGATCCAGTCAGTTCAGACTCGTCGATTCTGTATTCTGGTGTCGCATTGTTTCGAGCCGTTATGTAGTCTAAAAGCCCTATTCTCGATGTGGTTGGTTCCAAGGGACTTGGTGCACTCCCATTGGTTGAATTCAAGTTTCCAGAAGTCCAATGTGAATCTGTGATTGGTGGAAATCGCTTAAATTTGGCGAATGTTGATTCAGTCGGTTCTGTTTTTGAAGTCGTGGGCGTTTCTTCTGTAAAAGGAAAGTGTATTAAATTCATTCTTTGAAAAAAAGATGCACATAAACAAGCGTTAAAATATAGAAGATAAAAACTTCAACCAAACTGGTAGTCAAACATTAAAAGCTTCAAAAAATGACTAAAAAGGATGAAAACAAGATGATGAAAATGTTTTAGTACTTTGGTGAAATACTACGTCCATCATCATCAGGATCAAAGTAAACTTTAACCAACAAAGTAGTATACTTTGGTCCTGATGTTGTATTCCATCGAAATAGCTATAGAACGTTTCCATCATGTTTTCATTTTTATTAATTTTTTGAAGCTTTCAATTTTTGATTGAAATCGCATTACATGCATAAAATTCCATTCGAATGTTATCTACTTTTTAGTTCATTAATTTAAGTAATTTTGACTGTAATTAGTAAAAAGAACATTCAAATCATCGATAATAACCTTTTAGAGAAGGCCCAGCTAAGAAGCTTCAATTCTTTAGAATATCGGGTGCATCGTCATAGAGCAAAAACTCATTAACTGACAAAGAATTTTTTAGAGTACACAGCTGTTTAAAGACTAAAGATTAGCTTTTAGGTAAAAAATATAAGCACTTTGATAGGGGGTGTTATTTATCGTTCAAGGTGTATATATGTTACCGTGAAAGACCGAAATTAGAGAATGTCAATATTCTCCGGTGAATGTCGACACATACCAAACACGTCGGTGAAAGACCGAATATTTGGTTATATTCTTATACATTCGGACCATCGCCGGTGTATGTCGACAAGCACAGATAAGCTCTGGTGGGGGTCGAAACGAGAAGGCCTTCAGTTTAAGTTGTTGCAATAAATAAGATTGTATAACGTTAATCACATAATTTATGTGTAAGTTTATTATTGGTATTATTTTCTTTTCTCATTTATAATGTATTGTTAGTTTTAGGTTCAACAGTTTATTTACAAGTGCTGTTACTTAAGCTTTCTCCTATTTTGACATATATTATGTTTTAATAATAAAATATGATTTAAAAAGTTGCATTTTTTTGTCTTAACGTAACAAAATTATTTTTATCCTCCAATTTGTAAGTGAGAAATAATGATATTTAGCAAATATTTCGGACATACACCAAGCGACTATGTTTATGCTGACATTCACCGCAGAATATCGACATTTGCCAGATATCGGTCTTTCATAGTAATATATACACTAGAAATCACGAAAATCGACCAGAATATCGATTTTTTTTATTGCTTCAAAATATTTTCTAACTCCTTAGCTTTCAAACAATATTAAGATCTTGTATATATTCAGAATAATTTTCTAGTTCAAAGGTTTTTCGTTGGGTACTGTTACCACGTTGCCAAAACTTGAAACTCAATTTCTGAAGAACTGTTTTTGCAGTATGGTGCTTTGTTCTCTTAAACGGTGATAATTTAACAATGAATTAATCTATAGTTATTTTTGTATCATTGTAATGTATATAATAAATAGAGTGGATGTTTTGACCCTCAATCGGAATTAGTTAAGAAATTAATTTTTAGTCGATTTTTAAATATTAAAATTTCTGAAATAATCTTGATTCTTTTGGTGAAACAAATTATAAGAAAACCTATTCGCTCTATCAACTTGATTGAGGGCCAAACATGGAACGTAATATAAGGAATACTTTCCAACAGGAATTGTCTTTCTGAGCAAATTAGAATTTGATATATCACAGTTCCAAAAACATGCTAATTATCTCATATCTGAATTAGATAATTAACGATTAGCTTAATCTGATTTTTTAACACTGATATTATTTTAAGCATAAACCAATGACCTATTGTAAAAAAACTGGATTTTTAAAGTCAAAATTAAAAATAAAATTATCTAGTGTATTAAGTGCAACTTATAAACAAATTAAAATATGGGTATGTATTTCTCATCATGAGATAAGCGTTTAGTGTCTCCGAAAAAATGTCAGTTCCTAAGTTTCTGCTCTAAATCGACGATTACGACTTACAAGTGAGACACACTAGGTCAAAATTTTCAAGGTATGAAGATTTAACTTTTATCTTTTCTAGAGCAGAATGTGATCTTTACTTGTGAAGTTCACGAAGTCATTTTTTCTTAGCATGAGGGTTAAATTTCTTGGTAAATAGTTAACGTCGAACTGGAGCAACACTACGGGCTATTGGTGATGGTGCGGGATCAATCCCGAAGGGAAAGATCCAAGGATAACGCCTCGTAATTTTGAACCACGGTCAGATGATGAGAACACCTGAACTGGCACCCCCACTCTCCAAACTTCCACACCTCTCCAACGTTAGCATGAGGGTTAAATTTCTTCTTGAGTAACACACTTATGGCCGTATATTCACAAATCTCGAGTTAATCCGTGGATAAGCAAATCCGCCGGTCAGAGTTAAACCACGTATTAACCAAGAGCCGTATTCACAAACCACGAATTAAGTGACCCGCCGATTACAGCGATAAACCTCGCTGTGATTGGCTACTAGTCTCTTACATTGTTATTGAGAGGAGCTTCAAAAAGTGTGATCCACATGGCGACTAGTAGTCACGTGACAGCTGAGTGAAAAGTTAACTTGGTTGATTTGCTATCTTATCGCCTCGTTTGGGTTGGGTATTTGGGTATTTCAATTAACGTCACACTGGAGCAACACAATGGGCTATTGGTGACGGTCCGGGATCAATCCCAAAGGGAAAGACCCAAGGATAACGCCCCGTCATTTTGAATCACGGTCAGGTGACGAGAACAACTGAGCTGGCACCCCACTCTCCAAACTTCCACACCACGCCAACGTGAGGACATTGGAGGCCGTTACAGATTTAACGAGCACCAGCCCTCGTGCACACTAGTCTATGGCTGGACCGAGTTTCGCATCCCTCCAGTTGCTACTCCGTTGCTTTTCCAACTGGGTGATCTCTCTCATACTAGGACAACTAGGATTATTCATATGATGCATCAATGTATGGGCGTCTTCCTTAATCCCGACGACCAATCAGATGATAAATGTTCGTTTCCACTTAGCAGACAAAAGTAGTCGAAGGGTCACGTTACTACTAGTTTTGGTCATGTGATCCTTGGGCAGATAAAAAGGTTACCAGGTTTAATGGCACATTTTAATAGATGGTTTGATGGAAATAGAAAATAGTGTTATGTCAAGGTATTTAATTTCAGATTGTGAATACTTATGAAAACTTACGTTAAGCAAGAAAGAATTATACTCAATCCTTGACAAATCAATGTAATCCGATTATTTTTATACTTGTCGGTCAATTAACGTCGCAATAGAGCAACACAACGGTCTATTTTTATACTCGTCAGTATTGGTCTATTGGTGCAAAGTTTACTAACTTCCTCATTTTTCTTTCATGCATAATAAATCAAGAAAAGCATTTTTATTCCGCGGCGAATCTGCATCGGCCACTGGTCAACGCAGCTGCATGTTTACGAATCAACTATATTCAGAGTTCCTACGGGGAACCACAGTAGTCCGTTTGGTAGAGTAGCTGATTAGCAACCGGAGGTTCGCGAGTTCGAAACTCGGTCCAAGCAAAGGCCAGCGCGTAAGTGTGGCTGGTGCACGTTAAATTTGTCGTGGCCTCAAATGTCCTCACGTCGGCGTGGTGTGGAAGTTTGGAGTGGGGTGCCATTTCAGGTGTTGACCTCTTCATCTGACCGTGGTTCAAAATTACGTGGTGTTGTCCTCGGATCTTTCCCTTTGGGATTGATCCCGGACCGTCACCAATAGCCCATTGTGTTGCTCCAGTGTGACGTTAATTGAAATACCCAAATACCCTCCCTTCGGGTTTGATCCCGGACTGTTGCCAATAGCCCGTTATGTTGCTTCAGTGCGACGTTAATTACAATACCTACCTTTTAATACGTTTGTCTTTAAAAAATTGCTTTCATGTTTACCTGTTAGTCTGATATTATTTTGTCTCCTTTAATTGAACTTTATTTCGTCTTGCGTAGCGTATCCATTTTGGATTGGGTTTAATGGCGCAAGGGCCATATTTGGCCATGGTGGAAACACAAGACGGACAATTCAAGTACTTGACATACACACATGGAAAGGTTTACTGACACAGAAGAGAGAAATGCACCCAGGGAGATGCTAGAGCAGTGGGCAAATCCACTAAGCCACGATGGCCCATAGATTTTTGGATCTTGCACCATAAAACCTAAATCGACCAACCAACTCATAACTAAGTTTTTTGACTTGTGTGTTTCATTTGCAAGTCGGCGATGTATAGATAAAGAATATATTATATACCTAACGGTAGTGCGAGGATAGATGTCAGGAACTGCACCCCTAGGACGATAATAAATTTCATTCTGGAATAATCTGCTTGAACTAAGTTTTACCTAAAAGAAAAGAAAATTTTAATTTCATAAAACATGGAAATTACAGGATACATTTACACTAAATATTTTATACAGGTGGAAATATTTACACTCAACTCTTGTTACGTTGTGATGAAAAACATTTTCTTATAGCATAATCGGAAAATCAAATTTTAGCTTCAGTAGCTCATGGTAGGTAGGTATTTTAATTAAAGTCGCACTGGAGCAACACAACGGGCTATTGACGACCCGGGATCAACCCCAAAGAGAAAGATCGAGGACAACGCCTCGTAATTCTGAACCACGGTCCGATGACGAGGTCACACCTGAGCTGGCACCACCCCTCTCCAAACTTCCACACCAAGCCAACGGGAGGACATTTGAGGCCACGGCAGATTGAACATACACCAGCCCACTTTGTACACGACGGTCTTTGGTTGGATTCAAACTCGCTACCATCCGGTTGGTAATCCAATACTCTACCAACCGGGTTACCGCGGCGCCTCAATAGCTCATGAAAAATAAACTGTATCAAATTACGTTCAGGATGTCCCATAAATTCGTAAAGACTTCAAAAATTCGTAAAAGCGGAAGGAATGGGTATATTTGAATGCGGTTTACGAAAAACTCTTCTCACCAAGGGGGATGTTTCGGTCAGGAAAAAAGTGTTAGTTCTTATTTTTATCGATAGAGGGCGCTGCATGCATGGATAACGCAGTAAATATGCAAATCAGAGTCCAAATCAGAATTTTTTTCCTCTTCACCAGCTCTTGCCAAACGACACAAGGGCCGCGGTAGCCCAGTTGGAAGAGCAGCGGATTAGGAGGCGGAGGGTTGCGAGTTCGAAACTAGGTTTAGCCAAAGACCTTTGTGTGTACGGGGCTCGTGCACGTTAAATCTGTGATGACCTCAAATGTCCTCACGGTGGTGTTGAAGTTTGGAGAGTGGGTTGCCAGTTCAGGTGTTGACCTCGTCATCTGACCGTGGTTCAAAATTACGAGGCGTTGTCCTTGGATGTTTCCCTGAGGGATCGATCCCGGACCGTAATTTCAAATATACCAATTCCTCCAGTTTTTACAAATTTTGGAAGTGTTTACGAGTATATGGGTATTTTTTTAATTTCCGTCACACACTGGAGCAACACAACGGGCTATTGGTATCAAACCCAAAGGGAACGATCGAGGACAACATCATGCAATTTTGAACCACGGTCCGATTACGAGGTCACACCTGAACTGGCACCCCACTCTTCAAACTTCCACACCACGCCATCGTGAGGACATTAGAGGTCCAGACGAATGTAACGTGCACCAGCCCCACGTACACGACGGTCTTTGATTGGATCGAGTTTCGAACTCGAGGCCCTCCAGTTGCAAATCAGGTACTCTGCCAACCGGGCTACGTATCGAAACATAGCATCAATGGTCGATTTGCCTCCGATCGTGTCGTCATCTGACCGTGGTTCAAAATTACGTGGTGTTGTCCTCGGATCTTTCCCTTTGGGATTGATCCCGGACCGTCACCAATAGCCCGTTGTGTTGCTCCAGTGTGACGTTAATTGGAAACCCCCCCTCCGATCGTGTGATGAGGGTCATGGGATAAACCTAATCGTAGGGCCGCATTTGGTCTGCGAGCCGGATAACATATTCCGAGGACTGGATTTTGTTCTGTTGGGGCTGGTTAAACATATTCGGAGTTCTGTATTGTGACTGCGGGCCGAGTAAATATATTCGGAGAGCTGCATTTTGTTTACGAGCAGGGTAAACCTATTCAGAGGGCCATATTTTGTCTGCAGCCCGGGTAAACCTATTCGTAGGGCCGTATTTGGTCTTCGAGCCGGATAACATTTTCGGAGGGCTGTATTTCGTCTGTGGGCAGATTAAACATATTCGAAGGGCCGTATTGTGTCTGTGGGCCGGGTAAGCATATTCGGAGCTGTATTTCGTTTACGGGCAGGTTAAACCTATTCGGAGGGCCGTTTTTGGTCCGCGAACCAGGTAAACCCATTAGAAGGGATGTATTTTGTCTGTGGGCCGGGTATACACATTCGGAGGGCCGTATTGTGTCTGTGGACCGGGCAAGCATATTCGGAAAGCTGTATTTTGTTTACTAGCAGGGTAAATCTATTCGGATTCGTCTGCGAACCAGGTTAACACTTATTAGGAGGGCTACATTGTGTATGCGGGCAGGGTAAACCTCTTCGGAGGACCGTATTTCGCTGGTATATATTCGGAGGGTTGCATTTTCTCTGTGGGTCAGTTAAGCATATTCGGAAGCCCATACTTGGTCTGCATGCCGAGTAAACATATTCGGAAGGCCGTATTTGGTCTGCTGACTAGTATAAGTGTTTGTAGGGCCATCTCTGATCTGCGGTTACAACTATGGCTCTTTATTTCAAGCGTACGGATTTTTGTGAACCCCACCTGATCCCAACCAGGACAACAGCTATTCTGCAAATAGCTAAAAATGTTTAAATTGAGTAAATATTGCAAAAAAACATTACCATTATCATAAAAATTATCATTAAAAACTACATTTTTCTGTTCCGAGGCCCTACTATAAAAACTATATCCCAGGTGAATAATTCGCGCTGTTGGGGGGGGGGGGTATTTCAATTAACGTCACACTGGAGCAACACAACGGGCTATTGGTGACGGTCCGGGATCAATCCCAAAGGGAAAGATCCGAGGACAACACCACGTAATTTTGAACCACTCGCGCTGTTGGAATGGTGTGTATTTTGAAAGAAATACGACGTACCAGTCCTTTTATTTTAAAGGACAAATGTTTATTCGTAAATCAACTCCATATTGCAAATATATGGAGGGATGTCTAGCTTAGGTTAGGTATTTAACTAATGTCGCACTGGAGCAACACAACGGGCTATTAGAACATAGTAAGAAAATGCTTTTTAAATATTTACGAAAAATCAGTTTTGAAGAAATTATATAGGCATTGTACAGGCTATAGAACTTAAAATTGTCAAGTTATTTTTAACATGTTTAAGAATGGTTTTAAAATACAATTACAAAACTTTAATAAAATAATTGATTTTTGAATACTTAAACTAAATAAAAGTTGTTTTAAAATTTCATACATATAATAATAATAATCATACATAAATATATACCTATATATATATATTCATTTTCTGTCAAAAAAAAAACTCGATCATTTTTTACCAGTTTTTCAGAAAAAAACTCGTGCTTTAAGTGGTTAATATATCTTTAAAAAATTGACAAAACCAGCAATAAATTCACTATGCGTGTTTATTACTTATTTCAACTTTAGATAAGTTTTGTACTTATAGTAAATATAAGAAAAATTACATACTGCTTTAAAAAATGTTTAACCTTCACTTTTAAAGAATCACCAGGCATGATTCTTTAAAAAATTGACAAAACCAGCAATAAATTCACTAAATTATACCCGTGGCGCCAGTCCTCGAAGAACCAAGGCCGCCATCCCGCTAATGAGACCTTAGGGTGCCGAGTGGCATTTTTTGTCCCTGTCAGGTGGTCGGCCTGACGCGGGGACCCACTGTTTAGTGCCCAAGAACGCTGGGTACTCATTTTATCGACCCTCAAAGGGATGAAAGGCTGAGTCGACCTTGTCCAGCCCGAGGATCGAAATTCGGACCTGTACTGTGGCCAGCGCGAAGCGCTACCACTAGACTACCAGGCCTTGTAATAAATTCACTATGCGTGTTTATTACTTATTTCAACTTTATAGAAGTTTGTACTTACAGTAAATATAAGAAAAATTACATACTGTTTTAAAATGTTTAACCTTCGTTCAAAATGTGTGTGCCACACTAATTAACAAGGGTCAAACAATAAGTCACAAGATTTTCAGACTCACCAAGACAGAGAATAGCAAAATTGACCAGTAGCAATACTGGATTGTTTAAGGGGATTTTTCCACCTGGTGCTACTTAACCTAATATTTAGTAACACGAATCATAATGATACTGACATAGTGATGACTAGCAGCGTTCCTTACTCACATCTATGGCAATTAGTTAACACTCTGTTAGTCCAGCATGATGAAAATGTTTTCAAGAACGGGATTACCAAGCGTAGACCCTCCAACAAAAGCGCCGCTCTGCTCAAATGTGAAAATAAAGGACACTAACCCAAGACAAAGTCACCGAAGCGCGATGGAGGGTCCAAAACCGTGCTTCCGGTATTCCATTATATATTACTCATAATCTCAGAAAAGATCCATAATTTTCTGCACACAGTAGGTTTCGACCACATCAAAGGGACGACGATTTCGCACTTGATCATCTCAAAACGCTCTGGAGTTGAAGCCTCATTTGCATCACGATCACGGGGATTGATCGCGCAAAATGTTATTTTAACCCTCTTGGTGGTAATCTTGACGGGGTGCCTCGGCATTAGCAAAACTGTCCAGATCTCGACGAACGATATATCTCGTCGTAAGTAACTGACTAGATCTTGATCTCGTTATAAAATTCGGATAAAGCGTGATAACGCTGTACTCGTCATTAGAAAAACTGACTAGACCTTGATCGCGTTATAAAAAATCGGATGTATCGAGTTGACATATCTTTCATTAGAAAAAAACTGACTAGATCTTGATCTTGTCATCATTAGAAAAGTGGCAATGTCTTGATGAAGATATATCGTCATGAGAAAAACTGACTAGATCTTGATCTCGTCATTAGAAAAAAACTGACTAGATCTTGATCTTGTCATCATAAACATCGGCAATATCTTGATGAAGATATATCCCGTCATTAGAAAAACTGAATAGATCTTGATCTTGTCATCATAAACATCGGCAATATCTTGATGAAGATATATCTCGTCATTAGAAAAACTGAATAGATCTTGATCTTGTCATCACACACACACACATTAAAATATCGGCAATATCTTGATGAAGATATATCTCGTCATTAGAAAAAACAGACTAGATCTTGATTTTTTCATCATTAAACATCGGCAATATCGTGATGACGATATATCTCGTCATTAGCAAATGTGGTCAGATCTTGATGCGCAAAATATCTGCCACCGACCTTCTAATGAAATAGGCAGAGCATGTGCCCGTAGCTTCATGCTATTTCTTCCGGTCTCGGTTTGAAGATCTGTCACGTGATTGTGGGGACAAATTATTGATTGGTTAAAGTGTTTATCTAGCATGATTAAAAACACTTGTTTGCGCTTCGATAGCCAATCGGTACAAGTCGACTCCTAAGCCCACGTGACTTTCTCTTCTGAGATCTTACTACAGCGACTCCACCTACATGCTCTGTCCATTCCATTAGAAGGTCGATGGTATTCTGAACGTGAAGTCACTTGGCTTGTTTCTCGAATACCATTTCGCCACGTCACCAATAAAAATTCCCTTTGGGATTGATCCCGGACCGTCACCAATAGCCCGTTGTGTTGCTCCAGTGTGACGTTAATTGAAATACCCCCCAATAAAAATTCCAAAGAACGTTGCGTTGCTCCAGTCCAAATTCAACTACCTATCTACTCTTAGAATTTTTGACAACACAAATCATAGTCGGTTGGTTAGTTGAATTAATGTCGCACTGGAGCAACACAACGGGCTAGTGGCGACCGTCCGGGATCAATCCCCAAGGGAAAGATCGAGGACACCACCACGTAAGTTTGAACCACGCTCAGACGACGAGAAATTATAAACGGTGACATCTGATGAAGCTCATGCGATCGCCTAAATGCGTGATCTGAGACCTTTGAAATCCTTTTAGTGGTTTCGATGAGATATCTCGTTCATCAAATAAAGGGGGCTGGTGCACGTTAAATCTGTCGTGGCCTCAAATGTCCTCACGTTGGCGTGGTGTGGAAGTTTGGAGAGTGGGGTGCCAGCTCAGGTGTTGCCTCGTCATCTGACCATGGTTCAAAATTACGTGGTGTCGTCCTCGGATCTTTCCCTTTGGGATTGATCCCGGACCGTCACCAATAGCCCATTGTGTTGCTCCAGTGTGACGTTAATTGAAATACCCACCACCCCCCTCGTTCATCAAGATCTGACCAATTTTGCTGATGACGATACATCTGGTCAAGATATTGTCGTTTTTTTATAATGACGAAATCACGTTCTAGTCAGTTTTCTAATGAGGAAATATGTTGTGAATCACGATCTGGCCAGTTTTCTAATGAGGAAATATGTTGTGCGTCACGATCTGGCCAGTTTTCTAATGGGTAGGGTATTTGGGGTATTTCAATTAACGTCACACTGGAGCAACACAATGGGCTATTGGTGACGGTCCGGGATCAATCCCAAAGGGAAAGATCCGAGGACAACACCACGTAATTTTGAACCACGGTCAGATGACGAAAGTTTTCTAATGAGGAAATATGTTGTGAATCACGATCTGGCCAGTTTTCTAATGAGGAAATATGTTGTGCATCACGATCTGGCCAATTTTCTAATGAGGAAATATGTTGCGAATCACGATCTGGCCAGTTTTCTAATGAGGAAATATGTTGCGAATCACGATCTGGCCAGTTTTCTAATGAGGAAATATGTTGAGCATCACGATCTGGTCAATTTTCTAATGAGGAAATATGTTGTGCATCACGATCTGGTCAGTTTTCTAATGGGGAAATATGTTGCGAATCACGATCTGGCCAGTTTTCTAATGAGGAAATATGTTGTGCGTCACGATCTGGTCAATTTTCTAATGAGGAAACATGTGCATCACGATCTGGCCAGTTTTCTAATGAGGAAATATGTTGTGCATCACGTTCTGGTCAGTTTTCTTTTAATAACGAGACACTTGGTCGACACAACCTCCAGGAGGGTTAAGAATCCGAAAAAATCTTGACTGCATAAAATCATATTTTTAATTTTCCTCCCCTCCGAAACGGGGCGGTGGTAGGGGGAGTAGTTCTAAACTCGATCCAACCAAAAGGCCGTCGTGTACGTGGAGGCTGGTGCACGTTAAAACTGTCGTGGCCTCAAATGCGCTCACGTTAGCGTGGTGTGGAAGTTTGGAGAGTGGGGTGTACGTAGTTGGAGAAAACGTAGTTCAAAATGACGGGGTGTTGTTTCGCTTCGGGATTGATCCCGGACAGTCGCGGGCCGCGGTGGCCCGGTTGGAAGAGTAACGGACTTGCAACCGAAGGGTTGCGAGTTCGAATCCAGCCAAACACCGTCGTGTACAAAGGGGGCTGGTGCACGTTAAATCTGTCGTGGCCTCAAATGTCCTCACGTTGGCGTGGTGTGGAAGTTTGGAGAGTGGGGTGCCAGCTCAGGTGTTGCCTCGTCATCTGACCGTGGTTCAAAATTACGTGGTGTTGTCCTCGGATCTTTCCCTTTGGGATTGATCCCGGACCGTCACCAATAGCCCGTTGTGTTGCTCTAGTGTGACGTTAATTGAAATACCTACCTCAATAACACCGTTCGAATTGTTGACAACACAACTTAAAAGGGGCGAGATCTGATGATGCGCATCCCATCACAAAGTGGGTTATCTAATGCGGATGAAATGGGTCTCGATACCGTGCCCGAACGCAGAAGCACGCAAAGGATTTACGGGTTTGTGCCTTCAAGTTGAAGGTCTTCACTCAGCGTGTGCATTTATCTACGGTAGAACAAGCATGTTGGTTCAAAAAGATCTCTCTGGGCTTGGGTGTAACCGTGTCGGGAATAACAATACCTGATGGTTACACTCGCCAAATCACCATCTTTAACATGCGGTGAAAGATTAGAGCGTTCGTGCTAGAAGTCTCCGGGATTTTTCTATTTTTCGGACTTAGCTTGAAGGTAGGTAGTTGGATTAACATCATACTGGAGCAACACGTCGGGCAACGGTCCGGGATCAATCCCGAAGGGTTGGTTGGGTTTGGGGTTTTAAGGCGCAAGGGTCATATTTGGCCATGTTGCGCCAGGCACTAGACGTACAATATCAAGTGGTATTGGAATTTTTCAATTAACGTCACACTGGAGCAACACAACGGGCTATTGGGGACGGTCCGGGATCAATCCCGAAGGGTTGGTTGGGTTTGGGGTTTTAAGGCGCAAGGGTCATATTTGGCCATGTTGCGCCAGGCACTAGACGTACAATATCAAGTGGTATTGGTATTTTTCAATTAACGTCACACTGGAGCAACACAACGGGCTATTGGGGACGGTCCGGGATTGTTGGGTTTTATCGATTGAAAACAGAGTTTTATACATTAAAAATAAATTTTATTACGTAACCAAGTCTTATAGTTTAAAACATACATTTTAGAAAACAAGAAGTCTGATCAGATCATAATCCCCTATCTTATCACTTATATATATTCAAAGATTTACATATTCTTCTATATTGATGTGCCCCACACGGCACTATAATTGGAGGTTTGAGACCGATTCCAACAGGGATCAATCCCGAAGGGTTGGTTGGGTTTGGGGTTTTAAGGCGCAAGGGTCATATTTGGCCATGTTGCGCCAGGCACTAGACGTACAATATCAAGTGGTATTGGTATTTTTCAATTAACGTCACACTGGAGCAACACAACGGGCTATTGGGGACGGTCCGGGATCAATCCCGAAGGGTTGGTTGGGTTTGGGGTTTTAAGGCGCAAGGGTCATATTTGGCCATGTTGCGCCAGGCACTAGACGTACAATATCAAGTGGTATTGGTATTTTTCAATTAACGTCACACTGGAGCAACACAACGGGCTATTGGGGACGGTCCGGGATCAATCCCGAAGGGTTGGTTGGGTTTGGGGTTTTAAGGCGCAAGGGTCATATTTGGCCATGTTGCGCCAGGCACTAGACGTACAATATCAAGTGGTATTGGTATTTTTCAATTAACGTCACACTGGAGCAACACAACGGGCTATTGGGGACGGTCCGGGATCAATCCCGAAGGGTTGGTTGGGTTTGGGGTTTTAAGGCGCAAGGGTCATATTTGGCCATGTTGCGCCAGGCACTAGACGTACAATATCAAGTGGTATTGGTATTTTTCAATTAACGTCACACTGGAGCAACACAACGGGCTATTGGGGACGGTCCGGGATCAATCCCGAAGGGTTGGTTGGGTTTGGGGTTTTAAGGCGCAAGGGTCATATTTGGCCATGTTGCGCCAGGCACTAGACGTACAATATCAAGTGGTATTGGTATTTTTCAATTAACGTCACACTGGAGCAACACAACGGGCTATTGGGGACGGTCCGGGATCAATCCCGAAGGGTTGGTTGGGTTTGGGGTTTTAACGCGCAAGGGTCATATTTGGCCATGTTGCGCCAGGCACTAGACGTACAATATCAAGTGGTATTGGTATTTTTCAATTAACGTAAGGGCCGCGGTGGCCCGGTTGGAAGAGTAACGGACTAGCAACCGAAGGGTTGCGAGTTCGAATCCAGCCAAACACCGTCGTGTACAAAGGGGGCTGGTGCACGTTAAATCTGTCGTGGCCTCAAATGTCCTCACGTTGGCGTGGTGTGGAAGTTTGGAGAGTGGGGTGCCAGCTCAGGTGTTGCCTCGTCATCTGACCGTGGTTCAAAATTACGTGGTGTTGTCCTCGGATCTTACCCTTTGGGATTGATCCCGGACCGTCACCAATAGCCCGTTGTGTTGCTCTAGTGTGACGTTAATTGAAATAAAAAAAAAATAAAAAAAAACAATTAACGTCACACTGGAGCAACACAACGGGCTATTGGGGACGGTCCGGGATCAATCCCGAAGGGTTGGTTGGGTTTGGGGTTTTAAGGCGCAAGGGTCATATTTGGCCATGTTGCGCCAGGCACTAGACGTACAATATCAAGTGGTATTGGTATTTTTCAATTAACGTCACACTGGAGCAACACAACGGGCTATTGGGGACGGTCCGGGATCAATCCCGAAGGGTTGGTTGGGTTTGGGGTTTTAAGGCGCAAGGGTCATATTTGGCCATGTTGCGCCAGGCACTAGACGTACAATATCAAGTGGTATTGGTATTTTTCAATTAACGTCACACTGGAGCAACACAACGGGCTATTGGGGACGGTCCGGGATCAATCCCGAAGGGTTGGTTGGGTTTGGGGTTTTAAGGCGCAAGGGTCATATTTGGCCATGTTGCGCCAGGCACTAGACGTACAATATCAAGTGGTATTGGTATTTTTCAATTAACGTCACACTGGAGCAACACAACGGGCTATTGGGGACGGTCCGGGATCAATCCCGAAGGGTTGGTTGGGTTTGGGGTTTTAAGGCGCAAGGGTCATATTTGGCCATGTTGCGCCAGGCACTAGACGTACAATATCAAGTGGTATTGGTATTTTTCAATTAACGTCACACTGGAGCAACACAACGGGCTATTGGGGACGGTCCGGGATCAATCCCGAAGGGTTGGTTGGGTTTGGGGTTTTAAGGCGCAAGGGTCATATTTGGCCATGTTGCGCCAGGCACTAGACGTACAATATCAAGTGGTATTGGTATTTTTCAATTAACGTCACACTGGAGCAACACAACGGGCTATTGGGGACGGTCCGGATCAATCCCGAAGGGTTGGTTGGGTTTGGGGTTTTAAGGCGCAAGGGTCATATTTGGCCATGTTGCGCCAGGCACTAGACGTACAATATCAAGTGGTATTGGTATTTTTCAATTAACGTCACACTGGAGCAACACAACGGGCTATTGGGGACGGTCCGGGATCAATCCCGAAGGGTTGGTTGGGTTTGGGGTTTTAAGGCGCAAGGGTCATATTTGGCCATGTTGCGCCAGGCACTAGACGTACAATATCAAGTGGTATTGGTATTGGTATTGGTATTTTTCAATTAACGTCACACTAGAGCAACACAACGGGCTATTGGGGACGGTCCGGGATCAATCCCAAAGGGAAAGCACCGGGGACAACACCACGTAATTTTGAACCACGGTCAGATGACGAGGCAACACCTGAGCTGGCACCCCACTCTCCAAACTTCCACACCACGCCAACAATATCAAGTGATAGACACACACACACAATGAAAGTTTTACTGACACAGAAGAGAGAAATACACCCAGGGTGGAATGGACCTGGCAAGAATCGAACCTGCACCGTCTACAACTCTAAAGTTGCTAGAGCAGTGGGCATTCCACTGAGCCACGACTGCCCCAATCCCGAAGGGAAAGATCCGAGGTACGTATGTAGGTATCTTAATTAACGTCGCACTTGAGCAACACAACGGGCTATTGACGACGGTCCGGGATCAATCCCTAAGAGAAAGATCGAGGTCAACATCACGTAATTTTGAGTCACGGTCGGATGACGAGGTCAACACCTGAGCTGGCACCCCGTTCTCCAAACTTCCGCACCACGCCAAAGTGTGGACATTTGAGGCCACGACAGATTTAACGTGCACTAGCCCCACATACACGACTTTCTTTGGTTGAATTTAGTTCCGAACTCGCAACCCTCCGGTTGATAATCCGCTACACTACCAACTGGGCGCCCCTAGACATTTATGAAGTTGATACTACCCGTTCCAGAACAGAACACGTATCTGAAATGAAGGGTGTCTGAATAAATACTAATTCGTACCTATTAATTTTGTCAATTTATCTTCCTATGTATGGATATTTTTCTATTTTTCAGACTTAGATTGAAGGTACCTAGTTGGAATCAACGCCACACTGGAGCAACACAACGGGCTATTGACGAAGGTCCGGGATCAATCCCGAGAACATCTCGTTATTTTGAACCACGTTCAAATGACGATGGACTTAGCTTGATGCAGGGATGCCAAGTCGTAGGATCCCTAACAAGGAACGGAGGGGTTATGGGGGCTTAAGCCCCTCCCAGATCGTATAAAAGGCAAAAACTATCCTTATTTAATATAGTGATTGTTTCTTTAAAAATCGTGAATAGAGGTGTTTGGATATCCTTGCAATCTATTTATATTCATTTATTGCCTTTTGCTCATTTACAAAAGTATTCCGTTTCTCATTTACTGTGGTTGGGTAAAATAATCGATAATTTTAATATTTCATTGAAAAGTTGGCACCTTTTCCCTTCAATACAGCTTCTACTCCTCTTGGAATAGTCAGTTTGGAGCTGGTCTCTAGGTCACACACCAAAACTAGTCTCTAGGTACCACATTCTAAAACTAGTCTCTATGTAACATACTCTAAAACTAGTCTCTAGGTAACGCACTCTGAAACTAGTTTCTAGGCTGCATTCTCTGAAACTAGTCTCTATGTAACATACTAAAACGAGTCTCAAGGTAACGCACTTTGTAACTAGTCTCTAGGTAACACACACTCTAAAACTAGTCTCTTGATAACACACTCTAAAACTCGTCTCTAGATAGCATTCTCTGAAACTAGTCTCTAGGTAACATACACTCTAAAAGTAGTCTGTAAGTCACACACTCTAGAACTAGTCTCTGGTTACCACTCTCCAAAATTAGTCTCTAGGTCACACACTCTCAAACTAGTCTCTAGTTAACACTCTAAAACTAGACTATATTTCAAAATGTTTTAATTTTAAAATCACCGCCTAAATAAAAAGCTTACGGTAAAAATGTAGTCTCTCCAGATTGATATCCTGGGTGTGCCCCTAAGACCCGAACTATTTGCGCCTTCGTATTTTAACGCTCCAAGAGTTTCGACGAGACATCTCGTCCAAGATCTGGTACATTTTGCTGAGAACGAGATATCTCGTAGAGACAAAACTGCACTATAACTTCAAGAGGAATGAAGATGCAAATAGGAACAGCAAACTGTCCCTTGCCCTGAACCGGTGACAGCTTGGAACTGGCTTTTGCACCTCGACGCGAAGATAAACAACCAGGAATGGTTCGCTTCCAATTCCCTAAATTCTTCCCTGGGTGTATTTCTCTCTTCTGTGTCAGTAAAAGCTGCCCATGTGTGTATGTCCATTTACTTGGCATTGTTTGGCGCAGTTTGACCAAATATTGCCCTTGGGACTTAAAACCCAACCACAGGATATGAAAAAATCATGATTAAAAAAATCATAAAAAATCGGATTTATTTTTTTAAACAAGATTTTTTAAAAATTAAACCGATTTTTTTAATTTAAATCCGATTTTTTTTATTTAAATCGGATGTTTTATAATTGAAATCGGATTTTTTGTAACTTAAATCGGATTTCTTGTAATTTAAATCGGATTTTTTAAATTGAAATCAGATTTTTATGATTTTAATAAATTCCTTGCTCGTACAAGTTTAAACTTGTTGAACATGAGACACAAGTCAGTGTAGTTTCTAGATAGTTTTGATTTAGGTCAAACATTAATATTTATGGTGATTAACATTAATTTATAAGGAAATATAGGGGGTCAATTTTTGAAAGATTAAAACACGATACTGGAATTAGCAAAATTAATCACATGATAGATTAGAGAGAACAGCACAACAAATGCCATGAGTAAGCAATGTTTTCCCATCTGGTTCTAGGGGTCGCTGTTGCCCAGTTAGAAGAGCAACGGATTCGCATCCGGTGGTCGATATAACATTGTTAGGGGTCGATTGAGGGTAGATAGAAAAATATGACTTAATGTGCGGTAATATTTAAATCGGTTAACTTGGTTTACCTTCATCCTGAATGACAATGCAAATAAGAGTGAATCGTGGGAACAGCGATATGAATAGGACCTGTAAGATGGAGCAGGTCCTGAAAATAGTTACGGAAGCCAATCAAGCAGGCCAAAATAACGTATTTATCAGTGATTTACCTTGGTTTTACAAAGAATAAGCTAGATGTAGAATTCTGTGGCGATGTAAGGCTGAAACTTACTAATTTTGAACCCAACATTGCTCATCTTGTCAAGAGTCACGAAGCACACCCTTCACATTGACAACGTTAGTAAATTGTATACTAAGTTAATAAGTCTTATTTTCATATACAAGGAAGATTGTATTATTGTTATTTCTTATCTAAATTATTTTACATTTTATATACTATTTTTATACTTCCTACACATATGTAATGTTAAGAAGGACGTCAAAAACAAAAGCGAATCCCTTTGACGTTAAGCCAATATAATAATATATACTATATTACACATACAATAAACACTAACTGAAATAAGCAATCTAAAAACTCGCATAACTGTCTTTATTTCTTGACCAATTATAATTAAGTAATATTAAAATAGAGGGGTCGATAAAACGTCAAGAAACCTTGAAGGGGTAGATGGTCAAAGAAGTTTGACGACCCCTTCACTAGTATGTATTACAAAGAATACACTAGAATATACTAGCGTATATTACAAAGAATGCGCTAGTGTATATTAAAGAGAGTATACTAGTGTATATTATAAAGAATACACTACTGTGTTACAAATAATACTCTAGTGTGTACTATAAACAATACATTAGTGTGTATTATAAAGAATATACTAGTGTGTATTACAGAGAATATACTAGTGGTATTACCAAGAATACACTAGTGTGTATTACAAAGAATACACTAGTGAATGTTACAGAGAATATGCTAGTGTATTTTACAAAGAATATACAATAGTGTATATCACTGAAAATATACTGATGTATATTACAAAGAATATACTGTGTTACAAATAATACACTAATGCGTGTTATAAAGAATATACTAGTGTGTATTACAAAGAATATACTAGTGTGTATTACAAAGAATATACTAGTGTGTATCGCAGAGAATATACTAGTGTATATTACAAAGAATACACTAGTGTATATTACAAAGAATACACTAGTGTATGTTAAAGATGATATACTAGTGTATGTTAAGGATATTATACTGTATATTATAAAGAATACTCTATACTGTGTTACAAATAATGCTCTAGTGTGTGCTACAAATGAAACACTAGTGTGTGTTTCTATAAAGAACTAGCAGAATTATCCGGCTTTACTCGGGTTGAATTGGTTAAATGTTGATTGAAAAGTGATTATCCTAATCAATTTGATTTCATAGAAAAATACAAGCTTCATTTTAGTGTACGGAAAATAATTTTTAACATCGTTTTAACTTTTTCATAGCTTCTGCAATTTACTTCGGAGGCAAATATGTTTACATGATTTATCCATCGATATAATTCATTTAATTTTCATCGCCATCATACTGTAAGACAAACTACAAAACTTTATACTAAGGCGACTACCACAGAAATCAATTTCGAGTTTTGGATTGATTACGAATGCCCCGTCAGTTCATTTTCGGTCAAAATAACGAACTTCCGGCGTATAGTCTTGCACTCAGGTGTCGTCAATATTTTTTTACTTGTGGCACTCTTGCACCAGAGGTGCGATGTTTTCGAATTTCATCATCGTTATGAGAATTTAATTTGCTTTTGAAAAATTGTTTTTCGAGCAATACTGGTAAAACAATTTTATTGGAAAATTTGATTTTCAATCAATACTGGTAAAACAATCTGAGTTGCATACAGCAATCGTTTTATGCTCAATGTTATTCCCATGGCAATTTCGAATTGTTTTAAGCCCCCTCTGACACCTAGGTTAAAAAGAACGGGGGTTAATATGTAATCTACGTTACCCGCAGTGTTCTAAAGTATAAGCGTACCAAATTTGGTGTGGATTGCTCAAACGGTGTAGATTTGCATAGAGAACAGATAGAAAGTCAGACAGACGCCAACTCTACTTTATATACTAGCTGAATTACCCGGCGTTGCTCAGGTTGAATTGTTTATAATTCATCGTAATATTACTCAATATTATTCCTATGGAAATTTCGAATTGTTTTTAGCCCCCTGCAGACCCAGGACAAATCGAACGAGGTTAATACATAGCCTATGTGTCCCGCAGAATTCTACAGAATGAATGTACCAAATTTAGTGTGAATTGGTCTGACATTGATCGTATAAATACGCAATGCTATTCCTATGAGGATTTCGAATTGTCTTTAGCCCCCTGTACCATATGGACGATAAAAAAAGACCACTTTCTATAGAATCTTATTCTATCATTAAAAATTTACATTCCAATAATAAAGCTACAGTTTAAAAATTTGCAGACGGGAAACATGAACGATATGATACTGAGCGATTTTCAGCGCGACCGCACCATACTGACTCTAAAAAAACTCCAAGGTCATCTTGAGAGGCGACTCCTGTAGATGTTAACTCTGACGTCATCTGCACAGACACAGTGGGAGAGAGCGCCCCCTAGCAAGTGCTCTGTCCAGGATGACGGGACACGTTACACCCCTCTGCGCACCCAAGACAAATAGAACGGGGGTTAATATGTAGCCTACGTTACCCGCAGGATTCCAAAGAATAAGTGTACCAAATTTGGTATGGATTGGTCAAACGGTATAGATTTGTAGAGGACAGACAGATGCGAACTCTTTATATGTAGCATCGCATCTGTATATATTTATACGAGGGATGTTCAAATGAAAAGGTACGAAACGACACTGTGGGTATAATTGAAGTCTTTATTCAAAAGTAATCACCAGAGGCCTGAGCACAACTATCCCACCGTTTCACAAGCCGAAGGATTCCCTGTTCCCAGAATTCCTGTGGCTGTGACAAGAGCCAGTCCTCCACTGTGTCCTTCAGTTCGTCGTCCGAGTTGAAGGGCTTCCCTTTGAGATGTTTTTTAGCGGACAAAACAGATGGAAGTTGCAGGGTGATATGTCCGGGCTGCAGGGCGGATGCTGCTCCCTCTTGAACTTGGCCAGTACACTTTGTGTGACCCTGGAGACGTGTGGACGCGCGTTATCGTGGAGCAGAATCACTCCTTCCGTGAGCAGTCCAGGCCGTTTGCTCTTGATGGACTTGCGTAGGCTACGGAGTGTCTCACCTACCGGTTTAACACCTTCCGCAATCAGAAATCTGATAACATCTCGCTGCTCCTCAATCGTCGAACTTTGCAATGCGAACGCCATGATGTCCTCACACGCACTGCCGCGTCAATTGGACGGAACATACAACTGCCTGCTTCTCTCCTGCGTCATGTGCGGGCGCCCGCGCACGCGCACAACCACGCCGGTACTCGTACATTCGCGTCCCTAGATGTCTCACTACGTTATCCCAAAGCGGCATATTCAAATTTCAACCGGTTTGGTTTTTACGACGTTTCGTACCTTTTCATTTGAACACCCCTCGTATATATACAGATGCGATGCTTTATATGTACTAATATAGACACACTAATGTATATTACTAAGAATTTACTAGTGTGCATTTCAAAGAATTACATTGCACTTTTGATGTATAGTTTGTAGTTGAATTATAGGCAATATTCCTTGTGTCCCCCTATTTATCGAATGAGTTATTAAAGTTGTAATTTTATGTCTGATGTTTGAACATCGCGGTAGAAATTTATTAGATTTTTATGACGATTTTCGTACGCCAATTATCCTACGAAGACTTACGTTCGTTAGAAACCACCTTCACAATCTTTAAAATTGCTGAAAAATCCCAAATACTGATATTTCTACAGTGCGACTCTCAGGAGAAGGCAGTCAACCTTGGGTCAGTTGATATCTAAACGGGAGTGAAGGCGCGTTAGGAGAAGGGTGTCCTAACCAAACGCATGAATGGCGATCAACGTGGATGTTTTCCCCCCTGTCAACTATCACCTTAGGCGCAGAACGATAAGCTTTGAGCCAGAATCATCGTTAATGACGCCAATAGTGGAAGGGATTTCCTGACGCTACAAGTTTCCTATTGACCTTTCTGTCCGCGGTAATCCGGTTGGAAGAGTAAAGAACTTGCAACCGGAGGATTGCAAGTTTGAATCCAACCCAACACCGTAGGGTACAATGGGAGCCGGAACACTTTAAATCTGTCGTGGCCTCAAATATCCTCATGTTGGCGTGGTGTGGAAGAGAGTTGAGTGCCAGCTCAGGTGTTGCCTCGTCATCTGACCGTGGTTCAAAATTACGTGGTGTTGTCCTCGATCGTTCCCTTCGGGATGGATCCCGGATCGTCACTAATAGTCCGTTGTACTGCTCCAGTGCGACGTTAATTAAAATACCTACCTACCTACCACCCCACGCCAACGACATAAGAGCCCATTACAGATTTAACGTGAACCAGCCCCCTTTGTTCACGACGGTCTTCGGTTTCATTCGAACTCGTAACCCTCCGGTTGCTAATCCGTTACTCGTCCAATCGGGCTACCGCGGCCCAAAGCGATCAGAAACTGCGTTTCGAAAGACAATCGGCTAAGTCGGTTCGTCAGCCAACGCGATTCACCCTCCAGGGATCTTAAAACAGCGATTCCACCCACATGCTCTGCCACGCTTCATTACAAGGGCAATGGAGCTGACTAACAGATTCGATCAAACTCGCGTCACTTCTCCTTAGAACAGGTGTCATGGTACGAAAGATTTCCCCATCTTAGTACATGAATACCTGCTCAGAGAACAAACCGGACCACTCTAATCTGCGTTTCGATAGACAATCGGCTAAGTCGGTTCGTCAGCCAACGCGATTCACCCTCCAGGGATCTTAAAACAGCGATTCCACCCACATGCTCTGCCACGCTTCATTACAAGGGCAATGGAGCTGACTAACAGATTCGATCAAACTCGCGTCACTTCTCCTTAGAACCGGTGTCATGGTACGAAAGATTTCCCCATCTTAGTACATGAATACCTGCTCAGAGAACAAACCGGACCACTCTAATCTGCGTTTCGATAGACAATCGGCTAAGTCGGTTCGTCAGCCAACGCGATTCACCCTCCAGGGATCTTAAAACAGCGATTCCACCCACATGCTCTGCCACGCTTCATTACAAGGGCAATGGAGCTGACTAACAGATTCGATCAAACTCGCGTCACTTCTCCTTAGAACAGGTGTCATGGTACGAAAGATTTCCCCATCTTAGTACATGAATACCTGCTCAGAGAACAAACCGGACCACTCTAATCTGCGTTTCGATAGACAATCGGCTAAGTCGGTTCGTCAGCCAACGCGATTCACCCTCCAGGGATCTTAAAACAGCGATTCCACCCACATGCTCTGCCACGCTTCATTACAAGGGCAATGGAGCTGACTAACAGATTCGATCAAACTCGCGTCACTTCTCCTTAGAACCGGTGTCATGGTACGAAAGATTTCCCCATCTTAGTACATGAATACCTGCTCAGAGAACAAACCGGACCACTCTAATCTGCGTTTCGATAGACAATCGGCTAAGTCGGTTCGTCAGCCAACGCGATTCACCCTCCAGGGATCTTAAAAAAGCGATTCTGGCCGCATACTTCATTACAAGGTCGATGGAGCTAACTAAAACAGATCGATCAAACTCGCGTCACTTCTCCTTAAAACCGGTGTCATGGTACGAAAGATTTCCCCATCTTAGTACATGAATACCTGCTCAGAGAACAAACCGGACCACCCTTTGTTTACGCATCAGTGGCGAGAATCCTATCTCGACGACCGCAGTTGCAGGTGGTCCACCATGGGAAAGGTAATCAGTGAATTTGTTTGGGAATCAATTTCAAACCAACTGTTTCCAAAACACAGCCAGCGGAGCGTTTTCTCGTAAACAAGCAATTTCGTTTTTTCCTCGTGCGCTTGAAGTTCGGAGGGCCGCCGGATCCACGTGGCTGGGAACCAGACAGTGGGGCTTGGCGTGAGAAACTCGCTCAAGCGAGAAACGTATTCACACTTAGACTGAAACGGACGCGAAGCTCACGGATGAATCGAAATTCCATCGCATATGTTGGTTTGGGTGTTTTATGGCGCAAGGGCCGTATTCGGCCATGCTGCGCCAGACACAAGACATACAACATCAAGTAATAGACACACACAGTGAAAGTTTTACTGACACAGAAGAGAGAAATGCACCCAGAGAGGAATACACCTGACAGGAATCGAACCTGCGCCGCCTACAACTCGAAGGTTGCTAGCGCAGTGGACATACCCACTGAGCCACGACGGTACCACAAGAGTACTCGGATATCAAAGTATTCGGATACAAGAGTACTCGGATACCAAAGCATTCGGATACAAGAGTATTCGGATATAAAAGTACTCGGACACAAGAGTATTCGGATACAAGAGTACACGGATACCAAAGTATTCGGATACAAGAGTATTCGAAGACAAGAGTATTCGGATACAAGAGTACTCGGATACCAAAGTATTCGGACACAAGAGTACCCACCCTATGTATTCGAATACCAAAGTATTAATTCTTACAATCGATTAATCGTTTTTGTTTGTGTATTCGAATACCAAAGTATTAATTCTTACAATCGATTAATCGTTTTTGTTTGTGTATTCGAATACTTACTTGATACTGGAAAGAACCCGAATACCAATATTCGATTCTCAAAACTACTCGATTCTTCCCATCACTTAAGAAAAGACCGTCGTGTATAAAGGGGATGGTGCACGTTAAATCTGTCGTGTCTCAAACGTCCTCACGCTGGCGTGGTGTGTAAGTTTGGAGATTGGTGTGCCAGCTCAGGTGTGGCCTCGTCATCTGACCGTAGTTCACAATTACGTGGCGTTGCCCTCGGACTTTTCCTTCGGGTTTGATCCTGGACTGTCACCACTAGCCCGTCGTGTTGCTCCAGTTCGACGTTACATTAATATCTACCTACCCAACGGGAAAGCCGAGGACAACATCACGTAATTTTGAACCACCGTCAGATGACGAGGCAACACCTGAGCTGGCACCCCACTCTCCAAACTTCCACACCAAGCCAACATGAAAACTACCGCGGCCCGAAAAACTCCGAAACTGAAGGGGGTTAATTAAAGTAGCACTGGAGCACCACAACGGGTTAGTGGCGACAGTTCGGGATCGATCCCGAAGGGAGGACAACACCTCGTAATTTCAAACGGAAGGGAACATCAATCTTAAGGCAGGGATTTTGAATCTATTTGAAACAAGACTGAAACGTTAGTCGAGGTCAGAAGCGCTAGTCAGTTCTTGTATTCGGTAGGTAGTTAATTAACGTTAGACTGGAGCATCACAATGGGCTATTGGTGACGATCCATCCCGAAGTGAAAGATCAAGGACAACGCCTCGTAATTTTGTACCGCGGTCAGATGACAAGAACATCTGAGCTGCCACCCCACTCTCCAAACTTCCACACCACGCCAACGTGAGGGCATTTGAGGCCGCGACAGATTTAACATGCACCAGCCCCCGTGTTCTACGACTGTCTTTGGCTGGACCGAGTTTCGAACTCGAAACCCTCCGGTATCTAATCCGTTGCTCTTCCAACTGGGCTACCTCGGTCCTTGTGTTCTGAAGTGCTTGAAAGCATATTGATTTCATACGCATATCACTGACAAATAGTTCTGTGACAAGGACCAATCTTTTTAAATTATAAAAAATTTAAAACTCTTTTCCAACTTTTCCAAGAAAAACCCGGAGTCGCGGTAGCTCGGTTGGAAGAGTAGCGGATTTAGCAACCTGAGTATTGCGACCTGTCGTGGCCTTGAATGTCCTCACGTCGGCGTGGTGTTTAAGTTTGAAGAGTGGTGTGCCACCTCATGTGACCTCGTCATCTGACCGTGACTACGAGGTGTTACCTTTCCCTTTGGTATTGATCCCGGACCGTCGCCAATAGCCCCTTGGGTTGCACCAGTGCAACGTTAATTCAACTACCTACCTACCAAAAAATCCATTTTTTCTAAGAAATATTTCCTCAATGCCAACCCACCCTCCTACCTTCGCAACTGCTTTCAGCACCAGTTTCAACACTCGTGCCAAATATGGCCAAATACAGCATGGCCAAATAAGGCCCCTTGCGCCATAAAACCCAATCAACCAACCGAAGTAAATTGCATGCATTTCTTGACCATTTTACCTTACCCTAAGAAATTGAACATCAATATCACACATATACATATATATTTATGTATTTATTCTATATATAATTTAAAATGATAAATCAAACGCTTTTACAGAGACAAGAGTGTGTTGAAAGCTAAATATAGAATAAGCGTTCAGAGTATGACACAATAAGAGGACAGTTTATTTAAAATTTCCGAGTAAAAAATACCATTGGTATGCAATCAATGCTATCGGTTTTTGCTGATTTCGAAATGTTTACGCCGTTTCTAATTGAAACACGACATATTAAATTTTCATTACATATCTTGACTGACCTATTGTGCAATGTAAAGGTTGGATTCCATATCATTTTCTCACTACCAGGAACGCGTGTTTAGAAAATAATTATTCCGGGAGGTATTATCTTTCCTAGTTTCCTCAATCGGAAGATTTGCCTTAATATAGCGTTCAGTGATTTTGTTTCTCAATCGATATGGGTTTGAATGAATGATACGTATCATGATTTTATTCCCCAAACAATTTGGGCGTGAAAGAAAATCGCGTTTTATGATTTTGTTCCCCCAATGGATTTAGGCGTGAATGAATATTGTGTTTAATGATTTTGTTCCCCAAATCGATTGCAGACTATCCATTTCCTAATGGTAAACACGAAGACTAAAACAAAGTTGATTCAATATTTCCAGTAAATAAATTGATGTGCCAAACCGTAGGCTTTGTTTAAGCATTCCAGGCTCAAATGCCTATACAAAAGTTTTTCTCTGATGATAGAGAAATCAAAGTAGTTTAGACCTAATCAAGTCATGTATGGTAGTAATTGACTATAGTTGTAAAGAGTTTTTGATATTGGATCAAGATAAAAAATACTTAGATCTGCAGCATCAGTGGATAAATACACATATAGGTTAGGCTTGAGAAACATGTTAATTTGTAAACTTTTATTCTATATTATATGCAATGTACATTAATTGTATTTAATATTATCGATTCCAGAAACATTTGTTGGAATGACTCCTCGCCGCTAAAAATTTATCTCGACTAAATCTTAAATTCATGCTAAAAATAAAACCATTCTTATTCAGTCAAAACTATTAGTCGAAAGTTGGTCATCCTAGCTTGCATATAACATAGGAATGACCTTGAATATAACAAGGGATTATTGCATTTCAAAAGTGGCTCAAGATTCAAGATTTTCTCTCGATTAATTGTATGTACAGAGTATGCAAAGTAATTTAAGAACCCTTTCCTTTCAATACAATCACACTTTTTCCATTTTAGAAACTGCTCCTAAAACCAGCTCTCTGCAGGGCACTTTGGGACCTGAAACTTGCCCTCGACACTCGAAATAGGGTGGAAGGGGATCTGGTCAATACGATTCTATCTCTTCTATTGTATGTTCTGGGAATTATTGCCAGGTGAGGGGAAAAGCATACCTTTCCTGCGTGTTTATGTCGTGACGTGGTCAGCACTCGGCCGCTCTCGACACATACCTCAGCTGAATTCTTGTTCCTTAGGATTGTGGGCAGGGGCTGGAATGACTGTGGGGGGATCTTTATCTGCATACAGGGGAACACATTCAAGACAGATCGCCCTAGGCTTAACCTTTTATACTTGTTCCTGGCGTCTTGGTGGACAGTTGGGAATTGGGAATAATGCCACAGTAGTACAGTCATAATTTTATGGAAGGGACCCAAAGATGTAAAATGGAATTGTCATGCAAAGTTAAGATCACATTTTTCAAACAGCAATGTTTGATTATTATTTCTTTAGTCCTTGACTATATGAAACACGTCCATAAAAGTGACTATCAGACTTGTTGAATCAACCTCCACATTCATTACTTTTTTACATTTCTCTGGTTTCTTACTTCATCTAAAATTCAACACCTTTTAAATTATAACTCATCAAGCGCTTTTAGTTAACTAAGATGGGGTTCCCCATCTTAGGTTTGTTTTTTGAGATGAGTAATTCATAATTTGTTTTGTTAGAGGGTAACCGATATGATTTTTATTCATCTCATCTTTGTATGTCCTTTAAACTACAACACGTTATCACGTTTTGGCCATTTACGTCCATGTGTTGTGATTCGGCCTTTTGCATTTTATAGTGATGACATGTTAATTTATATTTACTTTTTCATGCCTTGGTTCAACACTTTGGCGTTAGGTGTGTTAAAAACTGTCCCACCTCTTGCTTAGCTTTTATGCATGGTGGGATATTTTTTAACCCACCTCAAAAAGTTGAAATTACTCATACTCATACAGTTTAATATTTTATTTAAAGTTTTTCATTGAGTTTGCAATGCTATGAACTAACGCTGAATGTGTAAATAACTGAAAACAAAATTTACACATGTCCAAACGCATTAGTAAGTTGTGATTAAGGTTGGCGAGTTGTGTGGTGCAGTAAATTTTTGTCTTTCATAAAGGTAAAAAATGTTTCTTTTTCGTAAGAATTTATTATGAGTGAATAAATCGATTTTATAATAAAAAAAACATGTTATCTGATGTTTTATACTAATTTTGAAGCTGAATAAGTGAATAAACAATTCTGTGCAATTCTTTAAAATCGTGTACTCAAAGAGTTAAAGTTTCTGTTTCCCCCCCAGTTGTTTACGTAAATATTTTTACCACACTTTTAATGTTGGTCTGGTTACCTTTCTGATGTTTTAAACATATTTTTTATTGAATTTTAGTACCTCGCTGTTGGGTGGCAGCTTATCCTTTTTTGGATCTTGCGCCAGAAAACCAAAACCAATCAACCATAAGTGACATATCTCCAGAGGAGTAGGTAAGGGGGGCAGGGGCATCGGCCTCAAGGGCCCAAAGCGAAAGGGGCGGAATTTCAAAAATATTTATTTTCGTGATTCTTCGAAGTTTCTGTTTTATTAACGTAAGTATTCTAAGTTAAGTATTCTAAGTTATTAACGTAAATATTTTATCACAATTGGTTGTGTTGACCTGATGTTTTCAAATATATTTCTATTGAATTTTAATCTCTCGCTGTTGGCGCAGCCATTGAAAAAACCCGTTTTTTTGCTAGTTTTTATGCGTTGTCATTAATTAATTGCAATCAAAAATTAATATTTTGAGCGCTAATTTATTGATAAAATTAGTGTGAGACTAGTTAGTACATTTTATCTTAATTATTTAAATAATTACGCTTTACCTTCATTTTAAATATCGATTCAATTAAATGGATTTTGCCTTGGACAGAGGGTGGCAACCAGAAGCGAAGCTAGGCTTTTTTGGAACCTGGGTCAATGAGACTGATGCCACCCTCATTAACAAAATTTATGTGTTCAAAATGAAAATAAAGTATAATTATTTAATGGTTAGGATAAAACATACTGTAATCAGTGTTATATTAATTTAAAAATCAGTTATTGTTCACAGTATTACTTTTTGATTGGCATTTAATTATTGACTGTGCATAGAACGAGAAAAAATTTGGATGGCTATAGCTCTTGTTAAGGTCTCCAATGTGGAAGTAAAAGGCGTCCTTTGTCTCAGTTTGTTTTGTCAAGACGTTTGGGGGACGCGGTAGACCAGTTGGAAGAGCAACGGATTAGCAACCGGAGGTTTGCTCCCCCCGGAGGAATCCAACCAAAGACCGTCATGTACAAAGAGACTGGTGCACGTTAAATCCGTAGTGGCATAAAATATCCTCACGTTAGCGTGGTGTGGAAGTTTGGAGAGTGGGGTGCCAGCTCAGGCGTTGTTCTCATCATCTAACCGTGGTTCAAAACTACGAGGCGTTGTCCTCGGATCTTTCCCTGCGGGATGGATCCTGGACCGTCGCCAATAGCCCGTTATGTTGCTCCAGTGCGACGTTCATTAACTACCTACCTACCTCAAGACATTTGTAAGAAAATTATGTTGGCTTTACCACTGTTCTCTTTACCGAATGGATGGAATGCATGAAAGCATACACCTCACGTGCATAGGAATGGTAGGTAGGTATTTTTAATTAACGTCACACTGGAGCAACGCAACGGGCTATTGCATAGGAATGGAAAATACTTCTGTGAGAAGGAAAAAATTGCGCCTAAAGAAAAAAAAACACGTTTTCTGAGAAAATCACACAACTTTTATAAATATTTCGGACATACCGCCCCCTTAAACATTGGTGCTTTAGGCGGCAGCCGTTAGCCTAGGCAGAATCGTTGACAATTTAAGAAATGACCACGGGTGGTGAATTTAAGTGTTTTAATTCCAATTTTCAGCTTTTGCTGGTAGCAACAATTGAATCCTACAACGCTTCTTCGCTGAATTCGCCCTCCAAGTACTTTCTTTCAGGGATTCCTTTTATGTTGAGCATATTATTTTTCGCAGCGAATTATCTGTTAGCGAATGTAAAAAATGAACTAAAATCTAAAATTCTTAATTCTACTTTTCAGCTTTTGCTGGTAGCAACAATTGAATCCTACAACGCTTCGTCGTTGAATTCGCCCTCCAAGTGCTTTCTTTCAGGGATACCTTTTAAATTGAATATGTTATCTTTTCGCAGCGAATTATCTGTTAGCGAATGTAAAAAATGAACAAAGATCTAGAAATACAACATAGAAATATTTTCTTTACTTTTAATAGAAAATAAATTATTTATATTCTACTAAATCTTTTCGATATGAAGTTTATTTTAGGTATCGAAAAATACATTAATATAATTTCTGTAAACTTTATGAAATGCAAAAGGCTCTCATGATGAAAATACCTCAGCGATCTATCGGTTCTAACTAATTATTGGAACAGATTAACCCTCCAAGTGGTTTCGACGATTAATTTGACCAATTTTGCTAATAACGAGATATCTCGTCATTAAGATATTGCCGAATTTTTGAATGATGACGAAATCAAAATCTGGTCAGTTTTCTTCAAATGTTTCGGCCATCAAGATCTGGCTAAGGTTTGGTAAAGAGAAGATACCTCTTTAAGACAATCATCAGGCGAGTTAAACATTGTTTCATGATGTTAACTTCAATTGCTCTAATTTAATTTACTTAGAATCGTTTACTCTTTACTAAATACAGTAATCTTTTTATTAAGATTGTTAAATATAATTCATTATTTATGTTGAAAGAGCGTGCGTTTATATGCGCTAGACTTTTGGGATAAATAAGTACGTGAACAAAGAACTTATATCTGGTTTGACTAGTCACTATTAATGGTTAATTCCTCAATCAAGTCAATGTGGAGTTAAAATGAAACTCATTTAAACCTGAATTATGCGAGTTTGTTGAATGTAATGAATTATGTAAAATCTATTGCGTGGATGCTGAGAACAGACGAAGATATTTTTTAGTGTTATAATATGCTTTCTAGAACTAATAATGTTTCTAGAGTTAATCTAGAATGATCAAAAAGCCTGTTTCCTTTTGATTTATTTACATTTTAGAGGAAAGATAAATAATTCTTATCTTAATTTTCTACGAGGCACAGGGGAACAATGAGGATGAAGTAAAGACACAGACGAATATTAAGTTAATCCAGAAATTAACAATAAAAATAAATTTTGCAAAATAATCACTAGCGTGCAGATGCTTTTTGAGAGTCAGCTTGTATATTTAACTAAAAAATATTTTAATCTAGTACTTTTCATCTTTAATTTTGATCTATTTACATTTTTGCGAAAAGATAAGTAATTCCTTTATTTTCTTCGAGGCAGGAAGAGGATGAACTAGAATCGCAGACGAATATTGAATTGATATAGAAATTAAAAATAGAAATAAATACACTTTGCAAAAACAATTACTAGCGAGCAGATGCTTTCCGAGATCAGCAGTGCATATTTAATTAGAAAACGTTTTAATCATTATATCTTTCGTCTTTCCGTTTGATTTATTTACATTTTTGGGAAAAGATAAGTTAATTCCTATTTTCATTTTCATTTCATTTTTTTCAAGGCAGGGGGAACTATGAGGATGAACCAGAGTCGCAGACTAATATTGAGTTAATATAGAAATTAAAAATAGAAATACATTTTGCAAAAGCAATTACTAGCATGCAGATTCTTTTCGAGAGTCAGCAGTTTTAAATGTTTTAACACATTACTTTTCATCTTTCCTTTTGATTTATTTGCATTGTGGTTAAGACAATTAATTCTTTAATACATTACCTTCGATGCAGTTTGAAACAAAATAGACGAAGAAGAAAAGATGAAAACGAATATTGATATGAAACAAAACTTCACATTTTAACGCACGTAAATATAAAAAATGTCTTATGAAATGCCAGCTTAAATTATAAGTGCAATAGCAACATGAACATAAGAGTAAAATGGGTAGGACACTTTTTATAATGGAAATCGAGAGGTTACAATCAACCCAAAATTATGCAATTCGACAGGTTCAATCTTGTTTTGTAAAGTTCCACATAAAACTTGACAAATCAGCAATAAAAAAATGAAAACATCGCTTACCAATGAAAGGCTGAAAAACGTTTCGATGGTGGGAAATTTAAATAACCCAAACAAAAACTTGCGGCTGAAAGTGAATTCTGTCTCTTCGCAATCAAGACGGCGTGTGAAGCTCTCTTCATCCAACCGGCAATGAAGTACGAATGGGCTTGCTGACTCTCTTCAGAGAACCACCTGTTCTCACTCGGGGGTGACTCCACGGGAAAAAGCACTTTCAGCGCTGTTGGCTGCATGAATTGGCAACATTCTCTTTACACTCCATGCCAAAAAAGTCGCCAACCTTTTCTTTTCAATAATGTTAACCAAACTGTGGTCCGTGATCGGGTACCTACACAATCGTTCCTCAGGTATTAGATGCCCACCTGCCAACCTCCTTTTTTTCAAAAACATTTGATTTTTTAATATAACTAGTGATGGGAGTATTCGAATACAAAAGTACTCGTGTACTCGATACTTAAAAGTATTCGTTGTAATCGATTCTTTTCCAAAGTACTCGGATAACAAAGTATTCGAATACAAGAGTATTCAGATACCAAAGTACTCGGTATTGGTATTGGTATTTTCAATTAACGTCACACTGGAGCAACACAACGGGCTATTGGTGACGGTCCGAGATCAATCCCAAAGGGAAAGAATCGAGGACAACACCTGGGGCCGCGGTGGCCCGGTTGGAAGAGTAACGGACTAGCAACTGAAGGGTTGCGAGTTCGAATCCAGCCAAACACCGTCGTGTACAAAGGGGGCTGGTGCACGCTAAATTTGTCGTGGCCTCAAATTTCCTCACGCTGGCGTGGTGTGGAAGTTTGGAGAGTGGGGTGCCACCTCAGGTGTTGTCCTCGATCTTTCCCTTTGGGATTGATTCCGGACCGTCACCAATAGCCCGTTCTGTTGCTCCAGTGTGACGTTAATTGAAAATACCAATACCAATACCGAGGACAACACCACGTAATTTTGAAGCACGGTCAGATGACGAGGCAACACCTGAGCTGGCACCCCACTCTCCAAATTTCCACACCACGCCAGCGTGAGGACATTTGAGGCCACGACAGATTTAACGTGCACCAGCCCCCTTTGTACACGACGGTGTTTGGCTGGATTCGAACTCGAAACCCTTCGGTTGCTAGTCCGTTACTCTTCCAACCGGGCCACCGCGGCCCCCCAAAGTACTCGGATACAAGAGTACTTGGATATCAAAGTATTCGGATACAAGAGTATTCGGATACAAAAGTACTCGAATACCAAAATATTCGGTTGGTTGGATTTGGGGATTTGTGGCGCAAGGGCCATATTTGGCCATACTGCGCCAGACACGACATAGAATATCAAGTAATAGACACGCACAATGAAAGTTTTACTGACACAGAAGAGAGAAACACACCCAGGGCGGAATGCACCTGACAGAAATCGAGCCTGAGCCGCCTACAACTCGAAGGTTGCTAGCGCAGTGGGCATACCCACTGCGCCACGACGGCCCCCACAAGAGTATTCGGGGGGGTATTTCAATTAACGTCACACTAGAGCAACACAACGGGCTATTGGTGACGGTCCGGGATCAATCCCAAAGGGAAAGATCCGAGGACAATACCACGTAATTTTGAACCACGTTCAGATGACAAGGCAACACCTGAGCTGGCACCCCACTCTCCAAACTTCCACACCACGCCAGCGTGAGGACATTTGAGGCCACGACAGATTTAACGTGCACCAGCCCTCTTTGTACACGACGGTGTTTGGCTGGATTCGAACTCGAAACCCTTCGGTTGCGAGTCCGTTACTCTTCCAACTGGGCCACCGCGGCTCTCAAGAGTATTCGGGGGGGGGGGGTATTTCAATTAACGTCACACTGGAGCAACACAATGGGCTATTCAAGAGTATTCGGAGACAAGAGTATTCGGATACAAGAGTACTCGGATACCAAAGTATTCGGACACAAGAGTACTCACCCTATGTATTCGAATACCAATGTATTAATTCTTACAATCGATTAATCGTTTTTGTTTGTGTATTCGAATACTTACTTGATACTTGAAAGAACCCGAATACCTAGTATTCGATTCTTCTCAAAAGTACTCGATTCTTCCCTTCACTAAATATAACGCCCGTTATCAAGCTGATATTCAGGAAACAATATCGGGCAGGGTCCAGTCGTTGTTTGGCGCAGCTTGGTCAAATATGGCCCTTGCGTCATAAAAACAACCAACCTGTAGTTCTCGAGCTCGTGTGATGCATTTTAAGCTTTCCTAAATACGTTGAATGCGATGAGTCGAAAAATAAACACGATCTTCCTTTGAAATAATACGGAAGTAAACGCGCCGGTGAACGCATTATTTTTTTTACGCATTTACTCAAAATCTGTTTTGGAAAAGTTTAGAATCGGATGGGCCATTGTTTTAAACTACTTGAATGGTTCATTTAATGGTTTCAAAATTCCTACCGAGCTTTAATACGTACAATGTTGTCTACGAAAGAAGTTTTAAACGGCGGTTCTAGCTGTTAGATGAGGTAGAACAGGAAAAAGTGAGGATTGTGACTCGATAAGGTAGGTATTTTAATTAACGTCACCCCTGGAGCAACACAACGGGCTACTGGTGACGGTCCGGGATCAATCCCAAATGGAAAGATCCGAGGACAACACCACGTAATTTTGAACCACGGTCAGATGACGAGGCAACACCTGAGCTGGCACCCCACTCTCCAAACTTCCACACCACGCGAACGTGAGGACATTTGAGCCAAGACAGATTTAACATGGGACAGCCCCTTTGTACACGACGGTGTTTGGTTGGATTCGAACTCGCAACTCTCCGGTTGCTAATCCGTTGCTCTTCCAACCGGGCACCGCAACCCGTGACTGGGGGGTATTTCAATTAACGTCACACTTGAGCAACACAACGGGCTATTGGTGACGGTCCGGGATCAATTCCAAATGGAAAGATCCGAGGACAGCACCACGTAATTTTGAACCACGGTCAGATGACGAGGCAACACCTGAGCTGGCACCCCACTCTCCAAACTTCCACACCACGCCAACGTGAGGACATTTGAGCCAAGACAGATTTAACATGGGACAGCCCCTTTGTACACGACGGTGTTTGGTTGGATTCGAACTCGCAACTCTCCGGTTGCTAATCCGTTGCTCTTCCAACCGGGCACCGCAACCCGTGACTGGGGGGGGGTATTTCAATTAACGTCACACTGGAGCAACACAACGGGCTATTGATGACGGTCCGGGATCAATCCCAAAGGGAAAGATCCGAGGACAACACCACGTAATTTTGAACCACGGTCAGAAGACGAGGCAACACCTGAGCTGGCACCCCACTCTCCAAACCCGTGACTGGGGGGTATTTCAATTAACGTCACACTGGAGCAACACAACGGGCTATTGGTGACGGTCCGGGATCAATCCCAAATGGAAAGAACCGAGGACAACACCACGTAATTTTGAACCACGGTCAGATGACGAGGCAACACCTAAGCTGGCACCCCACTCTCCAAACTTCCACACCACGCCAACGTGAGGACATTTGAGCCAAGACAGATTTAACATGGGACAGCCCCTTTGTACACGACGGTGTTTGGTTGGATTCGAACTCGCAACCCTCCGGTTGCTAATCCGTTACTCTTCCAACCGGGCACCGCAACCCGTGATTGGGGGGGTATTTCAATTAACGTCACACTAGAGCAACACAACGGGCTATTGGTGACGGTCCGGGATCAATCCCAAATGGAAAGATCCGAGGACAACACCACGTAATTTTGAACCACGGTCAGATGACGAGGCAACACCTGAGCTGGCACCCCACTCTCCAAACTTGCACACCACGCGAACGTGAGGACATTTGAGCCAAGACAGATTTAACATGGGACAGCCCCTTTGTACACGACGGTGTTTGGTTGGATTCGAACTCGCAACTCTCCTGTTGCTAATCCGTTGCTCTTCCAACCGGGCACCGCAACCCGTGACTGGGGGTATTTCAATTAACGTCACACTTGAGCAACACAACGGGCTATTGGTGACGGTCCGGGATCAATCCCAAATGGAAAGATCCGAGGACAACACCACGTAATTTTGAACCACGGTCAGATGACGAGGCAACACCTGAGCTGGCACCCCACTCTCCAAACTTCCACACCACGCCAACGTGAGGACATTTGAGCCAAGACAGATTTAACATGCGACAGCCCCTTTGCACACGACGTTGTTTGGTTGGATTCGAACTCGCAACTCTCCGGTTGCTAATCCGTTACTCTTCCAACCGGGCACCGCAACCCGTGGTATTTGGTATTTTGGTATTTTCAATTAACGTCACACTGGAGCAACACAATGGGCTATTGGTGACGGTCCGGGATCAATCCCAGAGGGAAAGATCCGAGGACAACACCACATAATTTTGAACCACGGTCAGATGACGAGGCAACACCTGAGCTGGCACCCCACTCTCCAAACTTCCACACCACGCGAACGTGAGGACATTTGAGCCAAGACAGATTTAACATGGGACAGCCCCTTTGTACACGACGGTGTTTGGTTGGATTCGAACTCGCAACTCTCCGGTTGCTAATCCGTTGCTCTTCCAACCGGGCACCGCAACCCGTGACTGGGGGTATTTCAATTAACGTCACACTTGAGCAACACAACGGGCTATTGGTGACGGTCCGGGATCAATCCCAAATGGAAAGATTCGAGGACAACACCACGTAATTTTGAACCACCGGATCTTTTGGGATTGATCCCGGACCGTCACCAATAGCCCGTTGTGTTGCTCCAGTGTGACGTTAATTGAAAAATACCAATACCGACATTGATCCCGGACCAATATCCCGTTGTGTTGCTCCAGTACGGAGTTAATTCCACTACCTACCTAACAGGTATTTAAGTAGGTATTTTAATTATCGCCACACTGGAGCAACACAACGGGCTATTGGCGACGGACGCTCCGGGATCAACCTTCGAAGGGGGGGGGGAATTTCAATTAACGTCACACTGGAGCAACACAATGGGCTATTGGTGACGGTCCGGGATCAATCCCAAAGGGAAAGAACCGAGGACACCACGTAATTTTGAACCACGGTCAGATGACGAGGCAACACCTGAGCTGGCACCCCACTCTCCAAACTTCCACACCACGCCAACGTGAGGACATTTGAGGCCACGACAGATTTAACGTGCACCAGCCCCCTTTGTACACGACGGTGTTTGGCTGGATTCGAACTCGCAACCCTTCGGTTGCAAGTCCGTTACTCTTCCAACCGGGCCACCGCGGCCCCAACCTTCGAAGGGAAGGATCGAGGACAATACCACGTAATTTTGAACACGGTCAGATGACGAGGTCGCACCTGAGCCGGAACCCCACCCCCTAACCTGCACCAGCCCCCTTTGTACACGACGGTCTTTGGTTGGATTCGAACTCGCAACCCCCCGTGTTACTCTCCCAACCGGGCTACCGCGATCTCACAATTACTTAAGAACAAACGGTTTACTTAAAGAAGCTTAATACCATGTTTTGAATCTTGATACAGCCTTAACTTTCCATTTTTTCCTCAAAAGGATAGGAAGGATAGGAATTTCAATTAACGTCACACTGGAGCAACACAATGGGCTATTGGTGACGGTCCGGGATCAATCCCAAAGGGAAAGATCCGAGGACAACACCACGTAATTTTGAACCACGGTCAGATGACGAGGCAACACCTGAGCTGGCACCCCACTCTCCAAACTTCCACACCACGCCAACGTGAGGACATTTGAGGCCACGATAGATTTAACGTGCACCAGCCCCCTTTGTACACGACGGTGTTTGGTTGGATTCGAACTCGCAACCCCCCGTGTTACTCTCCCAACCGGGCTACCGCGATCTCACAATTACTTAAGAACAAACGCTTTACTTAAAGAAGCTTAATACCATGTTTTGAATCTTGATACAGCCTTAACTTTCCATTTTTTCCTCAAAAGGACAATGGTTGGTTTTGCTATGGCGCGAGGGCCGTATTTGGCCATGTTGCGCCAGACAGATTGTCAATGTCAAGTAATGGATATACACACAAAAGTAGTTTTACTGATACAGTAGAGGAATAAAAACTGGGAGGAATTGAATCTGCGCCGCCAGCAACTTCCAGGTGCTAACACCGTGGGCATACCCAATGAGCCACTACGGCCTCTAAAATGCCTAGGGCCTGCCTTGGCTCAGAAATTTGGCCACTGTGCTAGCGGCCTGTAGGGGCGCAGGTTCGGTTCGCGATGGATCAATCTCGATGAAAAATATTTTGACACCTCGTAATTTTGAACCACTGTCAGATAATTCTTTGCGTGTGAACGTCCATTACTTGACGCTGTCTGTTTTGAGTTTGGCGCAGCTTAGCTAAATATGGCCATTAATAAAACCCCCAAAACAACGAACCTTGTGTGCTATTCTTTACTTGATGCTGTCTTCTTTTTGTCGCCATCTTGGACATATACTGTCTTAAACCCAACCAAGCCCAAAAGTGTTTGGTTGGGTTTAAAGTTAATTCCCTAAAATTAAATTCATTAAAATTAAATTTAAAAATCAAAAAGTTAATTCACTAAAATTAAATTTATGCTCTAAATTTAAATCAGAAAATTAATTCACCAAAAAATAAATTTAGGCATTACCAATTTTATTATCTCTGGAAAGTTAAATTTGTTCATTCCACCAAGTCCTCCTTTAACCCTCTCGCTGCGTAATTTTTTTTATCAAAATAGGTTCAAAAATTGCGTATTTTTTTATTACATATTTCAAATCTACATATATTTTAGAGTTAAAATATACAAAAAATTTTTGTAAAAGAGTTTTTTTCAATATAGAATTAGATCATAAAAAAAGATTGTCGGAATATTGAAATTGAAGAATAATCATATAAAAGCAAAATTTTGAAAATTAATCTTGGTTAAATTATGATTTATTTTATGAAATACAAAGGTAAAACGTATATTCTAATGAAAATTGCAAAATACTTACAAACATTTATTAGAAATGAAGAATTATTAGAAATCACTATCCGCAGAGGAATCCGAGAAATTCTCATCAGTTTCGCTATAACTATCTTCAATATACTTGATATCAGAGTCAGAACTGCTATCAGTGTCGGAAATATTCTCAGGATTGTAGGTTCTATCACTCGCGAAACGCTTCCTGCCAGACATATTTGAGCTTTGAAAAGAGCGCGCAAAATGCTGCAAAAAATGCTTGTATATTTCGCAAAAATGTGGACATCTAAAGCCATCTGTTAACCCAGATTTGAATAAACAATTAAACATCACAGAAAAGCCAAAATGAAACCATGAACTTGGAAAGAGCGGGTTGCACAGTTAAATAAACGGCAAAAATGCATCCCCGCGGAAATCGAGGGCTGCGCAAATTTTGCTACTTCTACGTTCCCCGCGGAAATCGTGGGATGCGCAGCGAGAGGGTTAACCCTCCAAATGGTTTCGACGAGATATCTGATCCATCAAGATCTGACCAATTTTGCAAATGACGAGATATCTGATCCATCAAGATCTAACCAATTTTGCAAATGACGAGATATCTGATCCATCAAGATCTGACCAATTTTGCAAATGAAGAGATATCTCGTCATCAGGATGTTGCAGATTTTCTTATGGTGACGAGATCGGGTCATTTTTCTTCTATTGGCGAGATATCTCGTCCATCAAGATCTGGTCAGTTTTGCTAATGGCGAGGTACCTCTTCGAGAAGTCCACCAGAAGCAAGGCTAGTAAAGGCGACAGGTTGGTCCATCAGCCTTTGTCCCTTTCTCCGCGAAAAGGGGTGACATTATGACGTCAGTGGAGGAATGCGTTTTCCGGCGAGCTCGTCATTGTCACTCAGTGGAAAGCATTGCTTTTAGAGACCTGGAAGTTCGCTAAATGTTTTTCACTGGCTTAAGAACCTTTCATAGTTTTACATCTATCTGAAAAATAGATCTATACAACACAGGTCTTCAGAGTTAAGTATGTTTCGAGGTAAATAGACGTTTCTCACTCCATTTCTGTTTATCTTTGTTTTAAGAGCCGTTTTACATCTATTTGAAGGGAAAACAGGATAGTTATACATCTATTTCAACGGAAAACAGGATAGTTCTACATCTATTTGAGCTCTATATAACATGTCTCCTGAAGCAAGTACACCTGTCCCTCGATTTGCACGGTACTCGGTTTACACGGTTTCGCTTTTACACGGTTTCTAAATTTTATAAATTAAAAAAATATTTTTATTATTTGAGTGTTTTACGTTGAACGCACTCATTAATTATCTGCACAGACGTCACAAGTGCATTGCGTCGCGTTGCGTTTAGCATTGGCGTCATTAAAGTAGATTTTTTTTCATTTCCATACTGTCATTCCTAGTGTCTTGTTTCATACGGTTTCGATTTACACGATTTGTCGTGGAACGCATCTACCGTGTAAATCGAGGGATAGGTGTATATCGAGCTGTGCAGTTGCAACTTGCAAAAATCACAGGAACAAAACACCGTATGTGCTGTTTCATAGATTTCCCTCCGATGAGTATTGCAAAAATGTATGGATCGCAAAGTGCAAAAGAAAAGATTCGTTCAAGCCTCAGTACTCGAGAATTTGTTTTGTTCGTTTTACTGAAAACGACTATGAACGTGATCTTAGGAATGAACTTTTGGGATTTCATAGCAGGAAGGTGTTGAGTAAAACTGCCATACCTTCTAAAAATCTTCCGTTTAAAGCTGATTTAAAAAACAGAGAGCTTCATTATACAGATTAGAAAACAAATATTCGCAAACGAGCCCTAGAAAATATCTTTCAACTATCTTCGAAAAAACTGAAAACATTCAATAACCAAGAAATTCCGGATGAGAAACTTCAAGAAAGATTTGATACTGAAGTTGTAAGCCAGAAAATAATCAAAGAACTGCAAGTTGAGAATCAAAAACTAAGGGACTGCATCTTACAATCGGAAAAGAAACTCCGATCAAACATGTAAAGAGAAAAGATTATGTCTATTAAAATAAATAATATTAAAAGAATTTAGAACCAAATTTTAAAGACAAATTAAAAAGAGAAGCAAAAAGAATAATAGGAAAGTTTTTCAGATTCGCAACTTCAAGTTTTGATGGACGCATTAAGAAATGGAACGAGGAAGAAGTTACCAATGCCATTGCTTTTTGAGAGGAATGTCTCATAAAACATATATCTATCTTCGAAATAATTTGGAATGCCACTACCGTCCATTACAACTTTGAAAAGATGGTGTAAGAGATTAGACTTTTCTGAAGGAGTTTTAGCCTCAATTCTAAGCTTCATGAAGATTAAATGCGGCAACATGACTGAAGATGAAAAATTTACAATTATTTGTTTCGAAGAAATGAATATTAATTCTCGCGTTTGCTATGATTCAGCAAAAGATAAAGTATTAGGGCCTTACGGCAATGTTCAAGTTGGCATGGCAAAATGTCTCATTAAGTATTGGAAGCAGCCAATTTATTATAATTTTGACCAACAAATGACAAAACTATTATTGTTTAAATTAATAGAAAACTAGAAGAAAGTGGATTTGAGGTGTTAGGTATAATGTCAGATTTAGGTGGGAAAACATCCGCATTTGGAAGGAATTATCAATAACGCCAACAAACAGTTCATTTTCAAATCCAATGGATAAAACAGGAAACATTTGGTGTTTTGATGATTTCCCTCGTCTTTTAAAGTTATTAAGAAACCATATATTAAATAGCGGAATAAAATTACCCTCTGAAGAAGTGATTCAAAAATCCGTAATTGAAAAGTTACTGGAAGCCGATTCGGGCTTCAGTAACCCATTGGGCGGCCCCTTTGTTCAGTCAGCCCTTTGGGCGAATTGAAAGTATGCCCAAAATTATATTGGGGGCATATTCAAGTTAGAAACAATGAAAGGCAAAATGTGAGAATGGCCGCACAACTTTTGTTGGATCATGTTGCAAAGGCATTAGATTATTATTTTCCGAGTGAGAAAGAAACAATGCGGGTTTGAGCTCAATCCAGAGTCCCAGATGGATGTTCTGCACAAAGCAAAATATTATATTGAAGAGATGAGAGTTGTCGGTAAATCAAACATGCTACCTTTCCAAAAAGGATGGATAGTTTCCATTGCATCTTTAATTGGACTTCTGAAGTTTATTCAACAGGCTAAACTGAAATACATTTTAACCTGTAGAGTAAACCAAGATTCTTTGGAAATCTATTCAGTCGAATGGCTTAGGAAAATTTTACGACCATTTTCTACCCATCGACTTCAAATACAAACTGCGACAAATTCTTTTGTGCAATAAACTCCCACTACCTTCATCTAGTGCCATAACTAATGATACAAGTGATGATGACCAGTTTTTAAGCGTTCAGTTATTTAACTCTTTTGTTAGAGTTAATGAACTTACCGAGATTGAAGAAAAAGAAAGGGGCATATCATTTAAAGTCGATACAGTGCAGTCATTGAACTCAATAATTGAAAATAATGTTCGAACTCAATCATCAGAAAATACTGAAGCTTCAGTTGAATCATCTTTTAACATAAGAGAAGACTACTCTAACGAAGCATTAAGATTTATTGCCGACTACATTGCTTTTAAAGTGCATGATAAAAGTCTGGGAAATAATACTGTACATATTCAGCAGGGAAATAATCGAACGTAGGTTGGGGCTTTATCTCGAGGTGGTTTAGTTCTATCGACTGAGTGTCGGCTTGAAACGGTGAAAGAACTTGAAAAGTGTTTCATGCAATTTCATGGACCTGTGCAATTAAATAAATGTGAAGGTGTAATACATAAATTCACACAAATATTACAGGAAAAATTCCCCAAGCAAAATGCTTCAGCTCTCAACTTTTTACAAGAATACTTTTCCGAATTAAATATATGAACTGTGCCGCTATAAAACGAAGTGAGAAAAAGTGCAAAAAATTTAACAAATCTCAAAAACCATCATGAAAGGATAATTGTCGCCTTGTTGGAAGATGTTTCATCTCATGGGGTATAAATTGCTTTTAAAACTTATTTATTTTCTTTTAAACTTATGACTACTCATTTACAAGAGGTTCAATCCTGAAAAAAATCCCTTCGCCACAAAACAAGAAACCCAATATTAATCAATATTGTTTAAGACTTACAACGAAAGCAAATAACAAAACAATCTGCTTGACGTTCATAGTTTTACATGTAGGAACCGTATCTGTCTACCCACCGATTCCTCCGAGTGACGTCACGTTTCCTCCCCTTCCAACCCCCACTCTGGTGGACACTACCTTTCCCCTTAAGTAGCCTTGACCAGGAGGATCAATGATATGATTGAAAAAATTCCAGAAAAGAAAAATTAGTTACTTCAGAGCACCGTTTTTAAATTGAAAGATGGTAAAAGTAATTAATTAACGTCACACTGGAGCAACATAACGGGCTATTGGCGACGGTCCGGGATCAATTCCGATGGGAAAGATCAGAGGACACCTCGTAATTTTGAACCATGGTCAGATTACGAGGTCAACACCTGAGCTGGCCCCTCTCCAAACTTCCACACCACGCCAACGTAAGTACATTTGAGGTCACGACATATTTAACGTGCATCAGGGCTGATGTCTTTGGCTGAGTTTCGACCGTTGAGCTGAGTAAAGGATTAGCAATCGAAGGATTGCTAATCCGTTACTCTTCCAACCGGGCTAGCGTGGCCCTTTTAAAATGAGACTCCAGGTAACATAGTGATAAGCCACAGAAATATGTTCTGCAATGAAAACATTTAAAAAAATCGGATTATAAACAAAAAAATTAAAACAAAAAGAGGATCGAAAGAATTTAAATTTTTTTTATGATTGAGTACGTTGGAAGTTTAAGGTAACACAAGCTTTTGAGCAGTGGATAAATCATGATAATTTTGTAATTTGCTTAAAACTTGGAAATTTCTACCCTGAAAAATTTGAAAAGGGGCTTATCATTATGTTACCCGAAGCCCTTTATTTGAAGAGCTGGTTTCTAAAACCAACTCTCTGCAGAACCAATTTTCTAGAAAAATGAAAATTATGTTGTCTGCAAGGTACAAGCTACGTAAATAATCTTTTTTATTATATTGTATCAGACAAAAATACTTGTACTGAAAATGTGTGATGTTTGTTTAATGACTTCAAAAAGACTAAAGACTGCCTTTTGCCTATACTTAAAAGGTGTTAAGAAAATGAATATAGCATAAGCTGACTCTAAATCTACAATAGAAGCGGTTTCTTCAAATTCAGTCAGATTGTCCACGAGTTATGCAATGTAGCCAACCCCTCGATAAGCTAGCTGAAGTGTTGGTGCTTCAAAGGGTCCCCGGCTCATTGTGACGTGCCTGGAATTGAAAGAGCGAACTATCTCGCCAAAAAGGAACCAAGATCACCCCAAAAGCCGTTAAGCAAAAGATTGGGAAGCTAGATGGCATGACTGCGCGTGCACTTATTTTATTACAATATTGTTGACTCTCCTCACCGTTTATTTTGTTTTTGTGGACAACCTAAGGTTGCTCAATACTTGAACAGTGCACAGCATTTAATAATTCTAGTAATAAAGTACAAAAGTATTGAGGAATTACATAAATTCAAGTGCTATTCACTTGTTTCATTCATGTAGAAGAGGTTTGTGTTTGGTTTGTCGCTCTAAGATATATCTTTTGATACATGTAGAAGCTCGCAGTTGTTTACTTCCTCATTTAGGGACAATAAACAACTGTGCTAGCATCCACCAGAAAGCTTAAGTCCAGTGTCGCAATCATACATGAAATGCGTCTTAAATTAATCCTGCTGTGGCTAGCGAGTTCGAAACTCAATCCAACCAAAGACCGTCCTGCACGTGACTGGTGCACGTTAAATCCGTCGTGGCCTCAAATGTCCACACGTTGGCGTGGAAGTTTGGAGAGTGGGGTGCCAGCTCAGGTATTGCCTCGTCATCAGACCATGGTTCAAAATTACGTGATGTCCTCGGATCTTTCCCTTTGGGATTGATCCCGGACCGTCACCGATAGCCCGTGTGTTGCTCCAGTGTGACGTTAATTAAAAATACCTACCATACATACCTACTATACCACTCTAAATAGGTTTGTTGGTTTTGGGGGTTTTATGGCACAAGGGCCATATTTGGCCATGCTGCGCCGGACACAAACATACAATATCAAGTAATAGACACACACAATGAAAGTTTTACTGACACAGAAGAGAAATACAACCAGGAAGAATGCAGACAGGAATCGAACCTGCGCCGCCTATAATGCGAAGGTTGCTAGCGCAGTGGGCATACCCACTGAGCCACGACGACCCCCCTTCTAAATAGGCATACCAAATCAAATGAAGGAAAGCTCTGACGATAACAATATTTTAAAGGTAGGTAGATGGGTAGTTAATTAACGTCGCTCTGGAATAACACAATGTCTATGTGAGGAGGTCCGGGTATTGGTATATTTAATTAACGTCACACTGGAGCAACACAACGGGCTATTAGTGACGGTCCGGGATCAATCCTTAAGGAAAAAGATCCAAATATTTTAAAGGAATATTAGATTATTTTCTATTACTTGTAAAAAAATTCAGGATCGCCTTTTGAGTCCTAAAGCAACAGTAACAAAATTTGAAACACTAGAGAACACGGTATCGGCCATCACCACATTAGCGACTGGAAGTTTCGAAGCCAAACGACTATTTGGATAGGCCTACGACTGACTCCAACATTCCAAAATGATCGGCACTTCTTGCGAGTTATTATTGCCAATTGGAAACGGATTGAATTGGATTGAGTTTGGGGCTTAATGGCGCTAGGTCCAGAAACGGTAGGTAGGTATTTAAATTAACGTCGCATCGGAGCAACACAATGAGCTACTGGCGACGGTACGGAACCAACCCCGAAGGGAAAGATTCGAGGACACCACGTAATTTTGAATCACGGTCAGATGACGGGGCCACACCTGAGCTGGCATCTCACTTTGCATTTGCTAAAATTGATATTTGGCCTCACTCGTTCTACTTCTCTGATGTTTCCATTTCATATAATTGAAGATAATTTTTCAAACTTCCTACCCAATATCTTTCTGGCTTTATCTTATAAGCTCAGTTCCTTTAAGGTTGATTTTACGAATTGGGTCTTGTCGCAGCTTCTCAAAAAGGCAAAATTCCTCCCACATCAGTTTGAAGGATCAGGAATTTTACATTAGTTTTATTCTTAAAATTAGATATTGAATATTTACATGTCTAATAACACTAATATTTACAAAACGTTCCTAATATTTACATTTTCTAATATGAACAAATGAAAAACATCACTAGAAATGAAATTTCCACCGACTAAATGATTTTTTCACTGATGTAATACTTCTTGGATTAAGCAATGAAAACAGGGTTTACAAAAGTAATTTCATGCAAAAATTTCCATGTGCATTACAATAATTATTTCATCCTTTTTAGCATTTGTTATCGAAGCTTAAATTTCGTTATCAGCTACGATAAAAAAGGTCAAATTTCCATCTAGTTAAAAATATTACTAGGGCAAAAATAAGCAAAAGGCAATGAAAATTTCAGGGCAAATAAGACATCTTGGTCTATAATGCTGAAAAGTTCTGATGCTCCGGAGTTTTCCTTCAGTTACAAATATACATTTTAAACAATAGAAAAATGTTTTCTATTTTACTTTTTAAATGTTTTTTCTTCACTAATGAATAGAAACACAATCATTAAATTACACCACGCTATTTGTTATAAAAAGTTCTTGATTAAGATTAATTTTTAATATTGTCTTCCCATTTCTAGATATCAGAGCAATTTGTAATTTGTAGCAAATTTTCTTTTCGCCGATCTCAGATTCAGCCAGTTAAAGCTTTCAATTACATTCTGACTTTTCCTAAGACCTTTTTCTGAAGAAACTAACGATAGTTTTAAATTTGTGTTAATAATTTATTAAAATAGTCGTAAACAGGTTACTTTTAGTGCTGAAAAATCTACATTTGCAACCTTGAACTTTAGAAGACAATAAATAACAAAATTTACGCTTGGTGAAACCTAATATTTTGAAGTTGCTCATTACTGCGACCTACTTAAAAACTGATTTTCGTTAAAATAGGTGATGTCAGCCCCAGCCGATTTTGCATGGAATGACCCAACAGGTAGTCGTTTTTTGAAGACGAGAATGGTTTCAAATATCTATATCTTGACTTCGAACTACTTTAAAAGTACATTTATAACAATATATAGGTCTGAAACCTAATATTTTGCAGTTGCTCATTATGTGAACTATTCAAAAACTGATTTTGATTAAAATCGGTTGTCAGCCACAGCCAATTTGCATGGAATGACCCAAGAGGGAGTCTCGTTTTTTGAAGACGATGGTTTCCCATTCGTGGACACACTAACGAAAGTTGTTAATGGGGATTACAAGGGCCACTAATGTTGGTTTTAAGTGTGGCTTGATTGGACAAGAAATATAAGTGTTTTTGGTTAACAAATTAACTTTAGTAAATCAGTATAAAAATTAACAAATTATTCTAACTATTCTATTAACTAACATAACTTAATACAAAAATTATTTAAGGTATAATCATACCAACTGGTTTACATCTGCTCGACTGGAGCAGAGCGAAAATTCTCTTTGAACAGTTATTTTATACATTGAAGTTAACCTAGCTTGCAAATAGTTGCATCTTTTTTGAGATTGTGATACATGTCTAACTAAATTCAGTTTAAAACTGTATGAGTGCTGGTAATTTTGGTATAAATAAAATGAATTGACTTCCTGAAATCAACAAGATTTTAGAATAGAATTTAAAAAATTAAATTAAAGAAATTAAATTAAAAATTAAAGAAAAATGTGTTTTCCTTTCACAAGCATTAAAAATTACATGCACTAATTTGTTGAAAAATACAAAAAATGAAGTTTTAAAATTTGACAATTATCGCCATCAACATTATAAGTAACATTATAGTATTTTAGTTCAAATAAATTTTTCATTATTAAAGCTTTGTACTTAAATTAAAAATTCAAAGCATGTATTTTTAAAATCTTAAAGTGATTGGGTTGGTTGGTTGATTTGGGGATTTATGGCGCAAAAGGGCCATATTTGGCCATGCTGTGCCAGATAAGACATATGATATCAAGTAACAGACATACACATACAATGAAAGTTTTTACTGACACAGAAGAGCGAAATACATCCAGGAAGGAATGCACCTGACAAAGAAGTGATCGAGTAAAGTAGCACTGGATAAATTAGAGAAACTCAATTTTCCTGTTGAGGTATTTAAAAAGCTTAAAAATAGAGTGCACATAGTTTTAAGAAAACACACCATTTGCAAGGAGTATTGCATGTTTATTACAACATATATCAAGGAACAAAACTTTAAGTGACAGATAGTCAAAAATTATAATTTGTATATCACAAAAAATGTTTTCACTTTGAAAGGGCTGACAAAAAGGACATATAATCAAGTGCTTTAAATTAAACAAAAATTATTGTAAAACTATCTAAAATTAAAAGGCACCCCCTTTCTCTCATATATATACACAAGTATTAAAACAATACTTTATATCACAAATGATTATGTACATGCATGTAAAATTTTATATAAGTTATTTCACATAATTGGAATTATATAAATACACTTTTTATCACAGTCAGCTTAATTTTAAAATTTGACATATTTACCCTTTTACTTTAATATTTAAAGATATCCAGAAAACTGTACCAAATATAACTTGCATTGCACTAGGTATAAGAATGTTTTACAACCTACCTTGTAATCATACAAAGTCATTTGCTTTATGGCCTGTCAACTCCCTTTAAAGCAACATAACACTTTGTTATGTCAAAATTATAAAACTGAATTTTAAGCAACAAAACGCTTCTCAGTTCTACTTGCTTCCTATTTATCTTCACAAGCAAATCAGTTTTAATCCGTTTTATGTGAAACCTGAAGATCCCAAGTGAAAGCTTACATGTATTCATGAATACTTAAAACTTAAGCTTACACACTTTTTACATGAGTATTGCATTTCTATTGTAATAAATTATAAAAGACATTTACATGACTACATTTAAAGAACTTAGTGGCACAAAGTTACAAAATTTGTGAATCATGGACTGTAGAACATTTTAAGAAAAAATAGCTTTGACATAATCAAAAAATTACAGCTATATAGTATTAGCAAACATCACTATTTTTGTTACAACCTGATCTATGTAACATCATTAGTTGACATAAAAATCAGAGCAAATCTTAAAATGTGTTGAAGCAGTGCATGTCAATTTAGACTAAGTCATGTTTAAATAATGACAGAAAAGGAGAAATCTTAAGGTTACATTCTAAAGCATGTATATAAAATTTCAAGATTTATTACTAGTTAATAATTACTCGAAATTTATACTAGTTAATAATTTACTCGATTTCATTGTGAAGTTCATCTAGTGATCAACTTTTGCAATGTAAATAAATTAATTAGTAAGACCCCATGGCTAAGGTTTCATAAGCAACAATTTTTTGCAATTCTTAATTGTTATTACTGGGTAAAATAAAAGTAATATATGTATTGGTAATTTTGCATATAGATTAATTACACTGACATTTGGTATAGAACCATTAAATGTTTAGCCATTGATTCTGCTGTAATAAGTAAACTAAATATGATATACAATCATATATAAAATTTAAACAATACCTATTTTTTTCAGACGAAAATTAAACAATTTAAATATAAGAACGTTTATGCAATGGGATTTGTAAAGGTAATTAAAAATACTATGCATTATACTATTTAGGAATATGTTAACTCTTTGCTGTTTGTATTTAAAACTTTTGCATGGGGAATAAAACAGTAATTTTAGATAATTTATAAAGCTTTCAGTGTTTATACCATATAATGGGATAATAAACAAAAGAATTTTTTTATTCACTTTAAAATTGATATAAAAATATATTATTTGTACATAAATGAGCTTCTAACATATTTCACTAAGTACATGGCTCTATAAAGTCAGCTTCTAATATTGCCTCGATTTGTTCAGAAGTACTTTTAGGAAAACAAGAATCAGGCATTGATGCAATTGACATTAGTGTATGTAAATCAGGAGCGGATCTAGATTTTGAAATTGGAGAAGCTCTGTTTTCATCTTTTGACACTTTACCTTCAGATTTCACAATTCTTACGGAACTTGTTCCTTGACTGGTAATGTTTGATAAGGTATTAAAAAATGGCTGGAGTTGTAAAATAGAATTAATACTAGGCATTGAGAGTAACAGCTGCCCAGGAACAAATGGAAGACGTTCATCACAAGGTACCTAGGGAATAAAAAGCAAACAATGTTTTTGACATGCTTTACACATAAACATGGTTGTTTACAAGAAAAATAATTTTAATATTTTTTCCAGGTTAAAGAAAAAATACCTTTTTGTTCAATAGATTGGCTAATCTTATTATATGAGGTACAAATTCTGGAGACTCAGGATGACTGGACTCAAACGTTTCTTTAGGGTCAGATAATGGCGGGCTATCACCAATGAACGCCCAACGATACCTAGAAACAAAAAATGATACAGTACAATCATGTTAAGGTGACCCTTCTCATAACTAATGTTATATTTATTATTTCTTAAACATATGTAACTTAGATACTCCAACTAAAGATGATATAAAAAGAGTTATAACTTCATGTTTTTAATTACACTGAAGTAGCTTTACTATACCTAAATAATATAAGCCTAATAAAAATTTCAATTATGCTTCAATAAATTTCTAAAACTTTTAATGACACTTTTATACACTGTAATTATTAAATGCCCACCCAAAAGTAAAGAACAAATAGTGTTTAAATGCTTTTGAAATATATATGTCAGCAACAAGGCAATAAAATACTAACATGGAATATATGTATCTACAGCTTAAATGGATGCATGGTGCCACCTTTTAATGACATACATTAGGTTTACAGAAGCTGCAATTAGAAGCTAAGGCAATCTATTTCTTAACCCCTGAGTGTTCCACCTGATTTAATTATCTAGAATAAGTATCTTGAACAATTAACCAGAACACTGAAGGGAGAGTATTTCCTAATTTAAACTGATGCTGACCACTGAAGCTTTATTGGTTGTTAAGGGTTCTATGAAATATATGCAATATTATGAATACAACCAAATGCAAATCAAACCATTATACTTGATGTTGGGCTGACATGATGCAGTTAAATACAAGCTGTGATTCCAAAGTTTTCTGCAGGTAGAATTATTAGTCAGAAAACATGACCTGTTACTATTTAGCACTCAAGTGCTTGATTGAGGCCCATTGAAGTTCATCTGTGGGTAAGAAGCAGCAATGATGCAAGTGACCAGTCCTCTGTTAAGTAGACAACTTTGAACTATATTGAAAGACAATGCTTGACCTATGACAATGTTTCAGTGTCCTACTAACAGCATTGATGAGTAGGAAATCAGTCACTGGCATACAGTAGAATAACTACAAGCCCATTACTGTGCAATGGATGTCTTATTGCTCATGCTACTATTATTACCCGATGTCAAAGTTTTGATTTTTACTAATGGCACTTAATCACAAGTTTTAATATACTTATTCATTAATGTTAACAGAAAAAAGCTTCTTACATTTGGAACTGTGGAAGAATATTTGCTGGTAGGGCAACTGTCATATCCAATAGCTTGCACACAGATAAATACAAATGCAGCCAAGCAGGATGGTTATGTGCATTTAAGCCATTACTACTATTCATTACCCAGGAAGAATCAAGAGTTGATATTCGCCGCAGATGAGAGCTAAAATGAATCATGAAAGAGTAAAAAGTAATATGATATTTGCATTGTTTTAAAATTGAATTCTTTGTAAAACTTGACTAGTTATTAAAGTAATTTCAGACTTTAGAACACTCTTCTCTCTGAAACTTGAGAAAATGAGTGGAGCTCAATTGTTAGGGGTTTATATGAAAATGGAAATATCACAATATTGCTGAATTTAAGGGATACCATAGTATTTAAATAAGAAAAATAGAGTTATGAGTGTTACAGAAACTAGGCTACATGCCAACTTGTGGTTCCACATTAATTAATAAACTTAGTGCAAATACTGGCTGCTAGGTCATATGCTCATATAATTTTGCACCTTGTTTAAGTGAAAATTAATTTTCATTTTGTTGATGAATAATAATCAATAAATATGCAACATGGAATAACAATATGCTTTACATGTAGTTTGTAAGTTTTACATGATTTATGATCAAATAACTGGATGGTCATAAAAATTTGAAACATTGACTGTAAGGTTCACTTCAGCAAGCTCATTTTATATATTATTATAACATGATGCAATCATTGTTACAAATCTTACAATATACTTTTAATATATGTAGCAAAAGTTAATATACAAGGAGCAAAGGCATACAGGTAAAAATGAAAATTAACAATTTTTTAATGTTAAGCATGTTAAAAATGGCAACTACACTTTGTAAATGGTTTTTAATATCTTACAAAATAAAAAATGGTATATGTAAGATTGAATTTTTATAATGTGTAAGAGCAAATGATGTGAAGTGCAAGGTTAAATACAAATTTATATTATTTAATATGCTCCTATAAATATTCAATATCATGCTATATGTTATTTACAATACCTGTGACTTTTTCTGAGACCAACACCATCACTACGTTATGAAGCAGGGAACGAACACCAGGCAAATAGAAATTTGTGTTAGAGAAAGAAAATGATAGATTAGAGAAAACAATTAGATAATTAAGAACTAAAATTATATACACTCTTTGCCTCAAATTATGCTCAAACCAAAGAAAATATCTTAATTTAGGCAATTTCTTAAGTGAAAAGATAATATTTTATAAATAACAACTTATAAACATTGAAAATTGTTTTCATATCATCACATATAAATTGAAGTTTAAGATAATCCAAATTTAGACTTAAATACTGAAAACCATATTTTCTTTTAAAATGCATAACTCTTTAAAGATTAACAATCAAATTTTTTTTCCAAAATTTAATGAAAGCTTGAATATAGAATTTTCTATAAGAAAAAGAGCACGGCATATCCAAGGCTATTTGAGGAAATTTGAGGAAAAGATTTTTGGAATTCATATAAGTTTGATTTGACAGAAGGGTTAAGATAAGAGAGAGAGAGAGAGAGGAGAGAGAGAGAGCAGCATAAAACATTTTAAAGATTTCTAGATTACTAATTCAAATGAGATTAACTTTAAAAAACAAACACATATTTTGAAAAAGAAAAGTCATTGGTTCAGCATTTTTAATCAATCAGAAAGTCTGAAAATGTTTACCTAAATTCTTCTGAATCAGCACACAAATCATACTCTATTTGAGTAAAAACTTGAACCTGAAAAAGTCTCATTTCTATTAAATGTAACATGTAATGAAACATTTATGAAATAGATTTACATTATACAGTATGAAAATAATACACATGTTTAAAAATATTCTTTTGTAAGAATCCTAGATCATCATATAATGTAATCATTATATAATGATTACGTTAATTTTTAACACACATTAAAAATTGAATGAAACTTGAAGTTCAACGATTTTGACTCATTTTTATTATTTAGCATATGGAGTGAAGGGAAATATACATAGCTTCAGAGACAAGAGAACAAAAACTCACTTAAGTCAAAGTTCATACGAAAGAACCACAAAATAAAGTAGATGATATTGCAACTGAGATATTTAAGTTTAAAAATTTGATTTTTTAATGGTATTAGTCAAGTGAAGGTGATTTCATGTAAAATTGTTTTTCATTAAGATATATGTAGCTTTTGTATGTAAAATAATTGTATATAATTTTATGAACATTACCATTTCAGTGATTATAACAGGCCACAAAGATGTGACATGATGTGGAGTCATTCTAACTAAAAGAACCCGAAAACATAAGAAAATATGAGCTTGAACTACTGGAACATGTGACATTCTTAAGCTCTCTGTTAATCTTTCTGTAAATAAAAATACGAACATTTTAATAACATAATTACTATAGTAAAACACTATTTAACACATGAAATAATTTTATTTAAGTTCTGAATAGTAGCAACTAAGATTTATATTTATGACATAAATAATATTGAAGCATCAGGTCTTAGAGGTCAGATCAAAGAGGTTCTATCTCTTACTAAAACATGCACATGTTTTAACATTTTTATTAGAAGAAAAATTCTAAGACACAGTAATTCCTGATAATGGCTTGGTTCTGTGAATACCCACTAGTGAGAAATTTAATTGAATTTGTAGGGATAATTTTATCTAGAAATGACTGATGAATACATGTACATACCTTGTATGTCAGGCATATATTTCTGGTATTGGTCAATTTCACTGCAAAATATAACAAAAGCCAAGCGTTTAAGAAGTTGTGCTCGTTGTTCATATTCTTGTTCTTTACTACTGAACAAATTGAGGGAGCCAGATTGAGCAACAGAAGCACGAGCTGAAAAAAACACAAGTCTTACATCCCTAAAAAATACAACTGGGACAGTAACAATAATGGAATTTTCTTATGCTAATCATTGGCAGGATCTAAAAATATTACTATCTTGATCACAATACCAAAAATGTTGACAGGTGCCTGTAAAATCAGATTTGATGAGTTAATTATTTATCTTGATGATTATTAAACACACACATCAGCTTTACAGCTCTTGCATTTGTTTCTGGTGGTAAATACTTTTTTTAACGAAAGCAACTTCATTCTCCATTTATATTCAAAGCATCTAAAAGTCTAAAAATTACCTTTTAATGAATCATAATTCTGTTATGTAAGAAATTTGAGAATTATCTTGGTGAACTTGTAATTAAAATGAAAGCCACATAACTTTATTTCTCAATATTCTAAAGGAATTGAATGATGTAATCTGAAGGATGTAATCTGATTCAATATTGTGATAACCAGATGGCTAGTTTGGAATAATAAATAGGCTTCAAAAGTTTCCTAAAAGTATTTTAATCTCATTAAATACTTTAATTTATAAATTATGTTAAAATATGAATCCCTGTTTTGTCAAAATTTCATATCAATTATATTGAGTAATGAATTATTAAAATACAGTTCAATGCTATCAATGGTTTATTTTTAAGGGTACAAATACAATACAAAATACTTACACATGAAGTCTCTGAAAGTAGTTTTATCATGAGTCATAAGGTGATCTATAATAGCTCTCCAATAACCAATACATGTAGGACTCATTTGAAAAAATGATGCATCAAGGAGTAACTCAAAAGCCTCCTTGCGCCAAGCTTTTCTGGTGTGTTGATAGCCAGAAATATTTGCAAGTAACTGACAACAAGCACGGAAACTTGGAATGTTATGCATGCTGAAAAGTTGAAGCCACAATTATGAGACAGTTCATCCAAACAAAAAATAAAACATGAAAGATCAAAATATAAAAATACAATTTTAAGGCATTAAAGGAAAAGCCAAAGAGAGAATAAAAGTAACCAACTAATAAACTATCAAATGAAAAACTTATGAAATTACCTCAAATATGACTATAAAGTTATTGTAATTATTACAATCACTTAATCACGAAAAGTTAGTGTTCCGTATGAACATGCCAAAAATAAAAAGTTTTATAGGACAAAATATCCATTATGGAAAAGCTTCATTTAATGCAAGTTTGAATCACAGATGTAGCATTAAGAATTGAAGCAATTTCTTACTGTATTATATAATTAATTAAACTACAATTTCTTACCTCTTTTAATGCAAATTATTTCAAGTAGATATCAGTTTACAATTTTTATAGTAATACTTCTGTATGAATGTATTGACTTTTCCATACAAATAGTATGTTTTTAAAACATGGAAATTTTCTATCTTAATTTTATAAACATTAAACTTGGAATTAGGATAAAATCTTTAAAATAAAAAAAATCTTTTTATTGAAAAGCAGTAATTGTAAATACCCAAAAGTAAATATCTGTGAATTTAATGAAAAACAAAAACAAAATCCTAAAATTTGTTTGCAGTTTATTTTCTCCTTTGATAGATTTTAGACTTACTAAAAAAACTTCACAAATAAGAAAAGAACTAGTTCAGGAAATGAAAAAATCTTGCAATGAAACATTACAATATTTAAGGTTGGTGTTCATACGGTTGAAAAGTTTTATAGGTAAATTCTGTCCCCTATAAACCTATAAATATTTCAACTTTCCCAAAATACAACTAACTTATATAGTTACCTGTGATTTTTCAAGTAAGGTGTAACATAATGCATTATATTGCTCATCAAAGGAACTACTTTTTCTTTTTCTTCTCCAACATATACAAAATCCAAAACTGGTGCCAAAAACTAAAAGGAAATAGATTAAATATCATAAAAATAATAGTTTGTATGTAATCAAATATCTAACATTTTACAAATTCTAAGAAAATTTCTTGTACTATCCACATAATTTGGAAACAAAATTCCACAGGATATGTCAAACCATATAATCATGAACAAAAGCAAACTCTTATACTAAGGTTTAAAATTATCAGAATCTTTTACATGCAAAAATGCATATTTTTCAGTTTCAAATACAATTACATTGCAGCTGCATACAGATTGAAAGTACTTTTCAGAGAACACAAAATCAAAACCAGAAGTGTAACCAAAGAAATAGAAATTCCAAAACAGCATGAAAATGAAAGGATGTTAATCCCCAAGCACTTCAAAATAGATTTACAACTTACTGTCCAGAGGGAATTAAAAGTAGCAATCATTTGGAAACTAGTGAAAATAATCCATTTAGCAAATAAATAATTTTTATATAGTTGAAAGATAAAGGTGAAGGTTAATAACATTTAATGGATATACTAAAAACTAAATTAAACACAACTTTATTAAAACATCATTCTGGCATGCTTTCATTGTTCTATATTTTTCATTCACACATTGACATTATTTTATTTTAAATTTGATTCACCCCTTTTCTCTCCTATGTTTAGTAAAACACTCTTTCATAAACCCAAACTATAGATAGAATTGATTGATCTCTGCCAATTATATATGTAATGAGCTCTATTTTTGAAATATTTCAACTCTTGCACAAATTTCCCTTTTCTTTTTGTATAACTTTAAGACCTAACTTCTTAATACATGTGACTTAATAGATGTGTGTTATTTAACATGTAATGGCCATAAGAGCAGAAAAGTGCAGCAACAATTTTTTTACATTGTTTTCCTTTGTCAAGGCATTATACCCAATAAAAATGACATTTGTTATGAGTGCAGTCAAAGAAATAGAGCCCTTACAACTATCTATAATACACTAGTACCCCAATACCGCCACCATTTTTATTACCTCAAACCAACCAGATGTGCTATGATAAAATTGAAAAACGTAACATAACAAAACTGCTCATTATGTTCCTTTCAGTACTCATTGGGCCTGTAAAAACAATTACTTTTGTTGATGGTTAATTACAGAGCATGTGGGAAAGAAATTAATTGTTCCTTAAAGGCATTTCTTTTTTAAGGCAGCAAACTCTGCCTAACCAGAGTTTACGAAGAGTACAGAGCAAGGGATAAAAATTTGGTTACAAGGGAAATTAAAAATTCAAAGAAGTTCTTTTTTTTCCAGTATTTAAAAACAAAAAAGCTCAGAAGTATATTACATATACGATATCTTGAATAGCTTTCCAAACACAATATCCAGGTTCTGGACAGTTTAGAAATTGTAGTACATTAAGTCATTGGCTGTAAATCAGGCCAATGAAATATATCTCCCCTTGATGTAGGATAAAGAAAGTGGTGCATTATTTTATGATGCATTTCTAAGTTGAGTAAAAATATAAAATTTTTAGATTTCATCTAGCCCATTTTGTTTATAAATTCTTCTCTTCTTAAAAGAGCATGTTCAAAAAAGCAAATATTCTTTTGAACTTAAAATAAAGAGTAAGCATAACAGATAACAAAATCTAAACTAAAAAGTTCATATTTAGCTTGGTCCCTAAAATGTGAAAAGAAATCCCATTAGAAAGCCTGAAGGCAAATCGCACGTCATAAAATAATTCTTTAATTTGATTCTTTATTATATTATTATTCTTAGTAACTTTAGTATTCTTTGTAAATATAGAATAACCTTACAGAAAAAAATATGTTTAATATTATCAACTTTTAAGTACCACACAATTTTTCACTTACAGTAGTATGATTTCTATTCCTTTAGTCTCTATGGTAAGGGTGTGGCTTTCACAGCATACACTCTGTGAAAGCCACACTCTTGCCATAGAGACTAAAGGAATAGAAATCATACTACTGTACGTGAAAAATTATGTAGTACTTAAAAGTTGATAATATTAAACATATTTTTTTACTTAAACTTACACAAAGTGAAAAATATTGATAAACAAATCAAGGTAAATTTCAAACATTTTGATACTTATTACACAATAAGCTTATTTTATATGTAAATGGCGTGAACAGAAAAACACGCAGAAAATTTTAAAAAACTGACAACAAAAATATACTATATTTGTGGAGTAAGAAAGAAATTATCAGAGATATTGAGAAAATCGTACCTTTGCTAAACTACATAAAGCTTGCACACTGTATTGAGCATTACTGTGGACAGTTGAAGAAACATCATTGCCATTTTGAGAAAAAACCTTTTCCTTAATATTATCACCTTAAAAGAATACATAATATTTAACAGAATAAATACTGAAATAAACCACTTGTACCAAGTCAAATATCTTCTGAAATAAAGTTTGAATGATAAATTCGAATTTTATTTTGATTTAATTGTAATATGATGAATTTAACAAATCGTTTTATCCTTTTGAAAGGTGAAAAAATTATAAAAATTTACGGTTCTGAAGAACTATTAAACAAGAATTTTTGGGGACCAACAAAATGTTTCTACAAGCATCCAAACAAGGTGGCATTAAAAATAGAAAAGAATTACAACTTATACACTGCCACAGTACATCTTATGAGTTAAAAAATTTATATCCCACCTAATATGATACAGGGGAAATGCCTATTTTAAAAATATATGGTAAAAACTATTGCTGTAATGCAGCTGCTGTTAATTTTAAATGTATTACATTTGATTCATGAATGATTGTTTAAAATATTTTACTTTTGAGATATTTTAGTAATTTTTAAAAACGTTTATTATCCTGATATCCATACAACCGAGTGCTGAAGTGTTAAAATCTGTGAAATATATTTCAATACTAATCAAGTGAATTTTTCTTCATTTACTAGTCAGATGTTGCAGGCAAAATCAAAGAGCAATGAAATCTAATCCACTCACAAGTAATATCTTATATTTAATGGAGATAGATAGTTCAAGACAGTTTTCACAATTACCAACACTTTCACTTTTGTGTCTCATAGTAAGTTAACTTTTGTTTGCTTAAAAATTATTGATCAGATGTCTCAAAATCTGTCTACTGAATGAAACTTGCTTATTGTGTTTCATTTCTTGGAGTCTAGTCACACTGAAGACATGTTTAGTTCAAATCACAAATAAAATGCATAGCTATGTACTGAATAAGTTTTGATTATTCATGCTTAGTATTTTATACTGCAATCTAATTCATAAAACCTTGAGCACACCATTCTAAGTCCTTTGTTCCATGACTGATACACACATAACAGAACATTTTGCATTTTAATGTACCAGTTGACCAAAGAAACGTTTCATAACATGAAATGTCAGTATGTGATATTTGCCCCAAACTTTGAAGGAGAGTTTAGAAGTGGATTCTTCAGTTTTCAACAAACATAGCTGCTCTTAGAAAATTGACTTACAAAAGTGTCATACCAAAATATCCCTCATGATGAAAAATGCTAACAAAATATTTAAAGAACAGAACTCAAGAAATAAGGTATTGTCTGCAGATGCTTCTCAAATCCATCCTCTGGGCAAAAGTGAATTTGATTTAAACCTGGAAACATTTGGGGGCTAAGAGCTTATAGGGTTAAATGAAATTATGCTATTCTCAGCATATGCAGAAACCTGTTGGGGTGACCCATCTTTCATGTGCATAAGTGTTCAAACAATTTATTTGGCAAATCACGAATCATTTGGTCATAAAGAGGAGCCTTATAACAAGCTCTTGTTACTGAGTTATAATGGGATCTTCTGAAAAGTATTTTCTTTGAAAATGTAGGGTTCAATTTTGTACAACTAAAAGAAACTACCATTCTGAGATATAATTTAAATGCAATAGAAGTGTTCTGTATGCATTTGTTGAAACATAATTAGCAAAAAATTTTTACTCATTAGTGCTTCAATGCATTTTTAGAACTTATACACCAGAAAAAAATAACTACCTGTTGGTTAAAATTTGAAACATTTTTCTTACATAATTCTCTTCTACAAACTTTCTTTACTATCAAGTTTCACTGAAATTAATCTTCTAGATATTGCTTAATAACCCTTTGAGTAGAGTCAACTATTTTATAAGTAACCTGTGTATTACTAAAGTAACATATTACCATCTTCAACAGCAGCTGAAATATCTGACTGGGGACCAGGACGAACCGCAAGATTCCGCCATAGCCAGGTTGTTTGTTCTAAACTATCACATGCTACTGTACTACAGGCTTCTATTAGCTTGTGAGCAATGTCCTATAATACAAATGCATATTTATTTTCAAAATGGAATTTTTATGTTAACAAAATAAAAATCATTTATTAAAACTTTTCATGTAAAAATAGCATATATCATAAACATTCTTTTGATACTTACCTGAAGATCTTTTTGAGATTTTTTATCTTCCAATAAAGGAGATCTTTGCACAAATTCATGAAGAATGCTACATAAATAATAAAATAATAGCTTCTATAAACTGATACAAAGAAATAAAGTACATAATAAAGAGCAATTATTTTGAACAGTGTATAAAACTTCTTTATAAGACACTCACCCCAGTAAGTGGAATTGTACTAAAGGAAAAGAAATTTGCAAACCATCTCTCCATAAACCAAGTAAAGACTGCCATGTTTCAATAAGTTGTGAACCAGAAGTTTGCTGAACATAAGCCAAGAAAAACTGCAACGTATTGACTTCAATAGCAACTTTATTCTGCAAGAAAATAATGTTTACATTTTCAAATTTTCAGTGCTTTAAATATCTTCTGCAAGAACAAGAGTACAAAATTACAAATTAAATTAATAGATTATCTAACTACAAGTAAAACCCAATAATTTATATCCTGCTTACAATTATGAAGTTTTCGGCTACTTATTTAAAGCTTAAATTAAAATATATTCATATCTTGTTGCTCAAACATTTCACTAATTTCCTGTCTTATGTAGAACAAATATTATTTTCCATAAAAATTTACATGCTTACATATTTGTGATTAGAAAATGTATTTGTGTACTGTATCAATATTCAAACTTACTTTCTGCGACATTGATGGTGGTTGTTTCAAAACATTTCTCACAGTCTGAATGATAGATTCTAAAGGGAAAACTTTTATTGCAGCAACTAATTCTACAAGCAGAAGTTGCTCCTTTGACCAGGAAGGTATAACCTAAAGGTAAAAAAATTATAATATTTTTAAAATATCTAAATAAAATTAACAATTGGAGATTTGTGCAGGAAATAAGAAATTTTTTTATTTAATTTTGTGAAAATTGTAACTATGCATCATAAGAAATTAAATATCCTCCTATTTAATTTTCTTCAAACATTTATTATTATACAACATATCTAAAACTTATTAAAAAATACACAAATCCAATACAAAATCTGATCAATGAAGATTAACTTTTGAAATTCTAATGGTGGTTGAAATGTCCCAAAATACACCCACTGCCAAAAGTTAAGCACGGAGAGGAAAATGTAAATTTCCGGAAGCCAATCTGAATTTGAGAGGCTGCATTTCGCTGCAGAGGTAGATGGAAGTATGCAAATGTTCTGTAACAGCCAATCACGGTTTCGTGTTGAGAAATATACAAAGGCAGTCGTATAAGAAGCCAGCATTGTGAAGGGTTAGGAGTTTAATGTAAGTGCTGATAAAAAGTGTTTAGAACTTTCGTATGATTAGTTTTCAAAACAGACATGTTTCTATGGCTTCCTGAAGACGAATGGCAGGTAGTGAGCGCTGGCGTTCTGTGGGACGCCTTGAAGCAGGACAATAAATCACAGATGTTGCTCTTTTCTTCGGGATTCATCATTCCATCATTTCACGATTATGGAAACAATTCCAAACGAGCCAAACAGTTGTCCGAAGACCTGCGGCCGGTCGCCCAAGGACGACCCCCGCGGAAGATCGATATATTGCTGTTTTAGCCAAGCGGAATCGAAGAGCGACCTCCACACGTGCGACATCTATGGTTGCAGCGTCCATTGGTAAGACGATATCTGCCACTACTGTTCGCTGAAGGCTACACATGAATGGACTGTACGCCCGGGTACCACGAGTTTGTGTTCCTCTATCCGTCCAATCCAGAAGGGCACGATTAAAGTGGTGTCGACAAGATGTGAATTGGACTATGTCTGATTAGGCCAACATTATGGTCACGGATGAGTTGAGATTTGCCCTGGAGCCAGATGATAAGCGTGTAAGGGTCTGGAGAGAACAAGGCACACACAATTGGCCCCAGAACATCATCGAGCATCATGCATTCCGAGATGGAAGCGTCATGGTGTGGGCAGGGATTTCGTTGGGATATCGCACTGACCTGCATATCTATAGATGGGGTTCTGTGATGGCTCTCCGGTATCGGGATGAAGTCCTAGAACCCACTGTGAGATTGTATGCTGCAGCAGTTGGTCCTGCTTTCATTTTAATGGATGATAATGCGCGTCTCCATCGAGCCAACATCATCGACGACTACCTGGAGAGTGAGGGGATTGCGCGTATGGATTGGCCGGCGTACTCCCCCGACCTTAATCCCATTGAAAATCTTTGGGATGCCCTCGGCCGTGCTGTGTCTGCACGTTTCCCACCCTCAGTCACTCTCAGAATTGCAAACTGCTCTACAGGAGGAATGGCGATTACTTGATTCTGGGGTGGTTGATCACCTCATGGAAAGCATGGTCACACGCTGTAAACTTTGTATGATGAGGGGTGGTCACATACCCTGTTAATGTCGGTTTTGTTTGTTTGTTTTGGATTGGATTTAAACATCATTTTGTTAATGATTCCAATATGACTTCGTCTTATAATTTATGAAAATTCAATATTGTTTTCATCTTTGTATGTAATTCTTTGTTTTGTTTCATGCATAAACATATATGCTACTTTCCTGCCACATTTCGTGTCAATCAAAGATGTACTTGTCGATTTTTTCGCATTTTACCGCTTTGTGCTTAACTTTTGTCAGTGAGTGTAACTTCAATACTGTCAACAACTAATTTTCCCTTTTCACAATGATGATTCATATCAAAACTGAACAATTTCCATTGTGGTTGAATTCAGAATAGTTCAAGTAAAAGATCTCACATATCATATTGAAATGATTAATACAATTAAGCTTTTGTAATAGCTCCTATATGGTACTACTTTATGTATTCAGCATATCAATGTCTTGAAAAGTGTATAATGGATTATTTTCAATGTCATGTTTTGACTTTTAAATAAGCACAGGATCTTCTGGAGGATCTAGCATCTTTGATGTTCATTTTTAAATTTAGAAAACTTTTATTTTGACTGATGTTTGTGGTTTCTGCAATATCAAAATTGTGCAATAAGCAATGCAGTTATTTGGCAGTTTATCCACCGTATTTTTCCTTTCCTAAAATGGAATATCATCAAACAATGAAAATGCACTTTACTTTTCATTTCATCATTCAAAGTATATGCATATACTGTCAAATATTGTAGTCAAAATAGGAACATGCTCCAAAACCATTACAAACTTCCTGAACTTGGTATATGTTCCTGAAAGGTTTGGTTGTCACTCTAGCTATTTTTTACTACAAAAGGGCTAATTAGACTGGGACCTACCAGTCTAGAAAGAAATATTATTTGTCGGACTAATGAATGAAAGATAATAGGAACTTGAATTCTTGCAGGCAGGTTGTAAAACAGAGAAAGAAAAGCATACCTTTCTAGTTTGTCCATTCTTTTTTACTCGACTTTCATGCCATACAACTGCAATAGCTGCCATAAAATGAGGACCATGGTTTAAAGATATTGGGCTCAGGAAACTCAAAATGTGCTGCTTCACAACCTAAAATTACAAAAATTTTAAATCTGAAGATAATATAATTTAAAAACACTAAAGCAAAATACATTGGAAAAATTCAATTAATTAGGTAGGCACAAAGTTGATTATTCTTTGTGTAAAGGCCTAGAATTAAAATCTACTGCAGCAAAGATTCCCATACAAAATTCTATAAATTTAAATTACATTAAAATCTCATATTTACCAATAAAAATAAGATTAGAAAAATTTTACAATGCACAAATATTACAGAACTCTATGATTACAGGATAATCAAAATGTAAAAGTATTCTACATTAGAATGGACTCTTTTACTGTCATTAAATTGAATTGGTTTGATTTTAGAAACAGAACCTTCCTACTTTGAAGCCTTCAAATTTTGAATTACTTTTACTAGGACAAAATGATAAGTTATGACAAAATAAGTAAATTACAATTGTGTGTGGTTGATGTAGTGACACTTGTATCTGGAGACAAGCAATGAGTCTTAAAAAGTGGCTACAAAAACGTTACCTTTGAGTACGAATGGCTTACTAAGTCAGAAGAACATACATTTACAATACAATTTCAGTAAATATATTATCAATAATTCAAATTTTTTGCACTTTGTATATATTTCTAAGTTGCTTTAATATATCTTTTAGGTGAAGAATTTGTATTGATTGGAACTCATTTCGCATGTTTAAGAATATGCTAAATATTATTCGTAGGGTCGGGAAGGTCAAAGGTCAGTGAAGTGTATTCATATAAGAAACAATATAAAATGAAGCATTTATTCATATACTTATTTTTGAAGTAGAAGCATTTCAGTGAATTTCTATGCCTGACTATCATTGAAGGAGATATGCAAAATATCATGAAAACTATTATGTTGTCACAATGCAACAGTTTTCATGTGTATTCAGTGTAGAAAAGAACTAATGCAGCACATTAAATGCTACTATGCTTTCTTTCTTGCATTGTTTTCCAGATATTAGTTTTGAAAATAACATGGTTTACAATATTCCAGTGATTCAAGTGTGAAATAAATGCCCATTTTTCTAGCTTATTTTATCTTCAATACAAATAATTGCATAGTAGAGGTAGTCACCTGGTAAGTTTCATGGTTTTTATGTTGTATTCTCAGCCTTCTTTACTAAAAACAAGAATAAATTAATAGAAATTGTAAGATAACATTTATTTACCTTTGGTGTACCCATAATCCACCATTCCCGATGATGATTCTGTTTATCAACTTCAGTAACAATCTGGAACACTGATGTTATACTGGATATAACTCTAGGTAAATTACTAAGCAGAACCCGTCTTGCTGATAATATGGGATCAAAAGTGGTTCCTGCATCTCTACCTGATATATCCTAAAAAGTTGGAAAAACAATTGCATGTTTGAAATGTTAAAAAAATTATATATTGATTTATTCTGATATGAGAATCCAGTTGAATAAAAAATGTTTAGTTGGTATGTATTCTAAACATAAAACTATACAAAATTTTGTGTTTGGGTAAAAACCTTGTATTTAATCAAATGTTTCAACTAACAGGATAACGTTTTAGCTGTAATTTCAACGAATATAACTTATTTAAAACATATTTTCATGTGTACATACCATTGGTACAATTTCAGAACATTTTTAATACTACTGCATAAATTAAGTGTAATTACAAATTAAGTTGAATTCTGCTTTTTCTAATCAAAAGAAAAAGTAACAAAATATTACATTGTACAAATGGCAATATATTTTCTAAAATAAGTCATAAAAGTATTCACACATGACAAAAAGTATAGATGAACAATTTTAGTATAGATGAACAATTTTATCAAATTTTAAACTATTTTCGACCATTTATTCAAACATTTTCCCCTATTTTTTCAATTGTTGAAATTTTAAGTTACTCCTACTTCTACAAATCTTTCACTCTACTGAGGTAAATGTTTAGTTTGGTTGACTGAGAATGTTCAAGTTTTGGCCAAGAGATATCAAAATGATTATATCTATTACATTGAAGTATATTATTTTCCATACCTGCTGCTCATATCTGACCTTTATGACAAATCTCAACTGTAGACTGAGATCAGAAAAGAAAACTTCTAGAAAATAACAGACCCTATTGTTAACTGTCTCTTTTGTTCCCCATGCCAAATGTTGTTTATAATGCTGTTCAGATGAGGCAAAAGAAAGAAAACATTATACTTTCCAGTTTGTGCATATTGTTATCTTACATCGTTGATTTTATTTAACAAACTAATAATTTTTACCTTAAATAAAATTTTTGTTTCAGTAATTTTATTTAATACAATAAAATTATTTAATTTAACACAGTAATTTTGTTTTATTAAGTTAAATTTTTAATACAAAGTTACTATTTGGTTTAATGAATTTCAATTACAACAAACTAAATTCCAGTCCCTGTGATTTCAGTATGAGTAGAATGTAATGAGGCAAAAATCAGAATGTCCCAGAAGGTCTTCGTACATAACCTTTATTTCCACAATGATTACATGCATTCATATACTTCTGGACACAAAACCACACCCTTACAAATCCAAGATGAAATATTAAAATATTCCCATATCCCTAGTTTTCATTTTATATTGTCAATTTACTCTTCGCCAAAGAAATTGATTCACACAGATGTGAATCAAGTCATAAAAATCTGTTTCATTTACTTGTAAACTTTTGGATTGTAACATGTTTCCAGACAAATACATTTCTTAATACCAAATTATTATGAAATAATTGGCTACTTTATTTGAAATTTTTATAATTGGAAGTATATAACTATGACTAAAAGTTGTTGAGGAAATGAAGGTGGTGTAGACTTCCTGGGATATCAAACAGATACTATACATATATATCCAGTGAAATTTTCTAAAATAAAACGATTAAGATTAAAAACAAAAAATACCTTTTGATTAGAAGAGGTGGAAAATACATGTATAAGATTTGAAATAATTTGTGATGCACTAGTTCCTGGAGCATAAGGTTGGGAAGGAACAGGTGGTAATGGTGGTTGATTAAGAGGAGAAAGAACTGGAGCAGGACATTCCAGTAAGCAATAATGGCATAATGTTGTTAGACCTTCTATGAGAGTGATTAAATAATCAGGAGGCATGGCTGTTTGATTAGTTGGCAAGTTATTCTTTTGATTTCCAACACTAAGAAAAGAAAATTTGATAAAAGCTTAAAATATGTTGCTGCAACAGGAATAATTCATAATACAATGAAATGACTGAAATTCAGAGACATATCTGACTTTACTAAATTTTAGATGAAGCACTTTAGAAATTGTATTGAGAAAACAGTGATGTAATAAAATCTGTTGAAAGTATATTTCCTTACCTTTTGGAAGGAGATAAGCAAAACAATTGCATAATATTTTCTAAATTAATACAAAGTTGATTGACGACTGTCATAATTAATCTAGGCAACCAGCGTCCTACAAAAGGCAAAGCAGAAGTAACTAATGACAACCAATGTATGTGTAAATGAGCATGATGTTCTTGGCGTAAAGCAGTCAGTATAGCACTTAAAAACATTGATTGACATGGGACTGGAGTACCTGAAACAGAAAAGGGAAGAATGCTGGTAATTGTACAATACATCTCTATTTCTAAGAATTAAAATATTTATGAAAAGATAAATATCTTCTGATCACTTTAATAGAATTTAGTTATCAGTATAAGAGTTTTCAAGATACAATGAGATTCTTTCGAACCCATGCATATAATGAATATGAAAGGCAATTATCAACTTGCTAGGAGTACTTAAATGATTATTCGCAAAAAAACTATCAAAATAATTTTAATAACTTCTTACAAATTGAGCACAAATTTAGAAAGGAAATAAATTTTCATAATATATAGTTATAATCACTCGTATTTATGTAATTGATAAGCTTTAATATGAACCAAAGAATAAACGGGAAGTACTTTAAGTTTTCATGTGAATTTTAAATAACAATGAAATAAACCAAACAGAATTTATAAAATCGAAAATGATGATTTCAAATGACTTAACAGGAAGTACCATTAAAAGTTTTATTTCAAACTATAACTCTCAGAAACCACAGTAAATGATTGTGATTTATATGAGTCACACATAATTCCTAAAAAGTTCAAAAATATGAATTAAATTTAACTATTAACAATGGAGGTCAAGTGAAAATTTTATAAAAAAATATCATGGGACAAAACAAAACCAATAAAATTTTTTGCATCAAAGTAAAATATTTGCTTTGAGATATTTTCCATGACAGCTATCAATGTCATCATCAGCTAGCTTCAATAACACATAATCTTCACATAACCTACATAAAAACTACTGTTCATTTTATTATTTGACAATACAATAGTAATTATTTTTTAATTCAGTTTCGTTCAAATTATATGGAACTGAAGAGTGAAAATATAATCAATTTAAATTAATTTACTTTATTTCAATAAGTTAAAATAAACATATCCAATATGGAAAATATCTAGGTTAATTTGAAGTACTTCTATATAAGAAATACATTTAACATGGTTAAAATTGGGTTTCAAGATTGAAAAACGCCAATATACACTATTATGTAGAAAGAATTGAAATGTTTATTGGGAACAAATTGGCTATCACATAATTAATTTACTTCCTTTTAAGAATTTTAGAGATGCAAAACATACCAGGTTGAAATTTAGAAGAATATGACTGAAAATTCGATTTAACATTTGGTTTCTTTTCCAGAGCAGCATCAATAGACTTTGACCCAGCTGCATTCAGTGAATCTTTATCAGCACCATTTTGGGAGAAAACTGTATCTTCAAGCACAATTAGTGTGGCCATTAATCTTAACAAATGAACCTAAAATGAGAAAAATAAAATATAAGGTTGGTTGAGTATGGTTGGAGCATATTTGGCAAACCTGCACTAAACACAAGACAATTTCAAGTAATGTATGCTGATTATACACACACAAGGAAAGTTGTACTGACACAGAAGATAAAAATACATCCAGGGTAAGCTACAGTATACGGAAAAATAAAATTGAAGAACTATTTAAGAAAGAGAAGCATAGTTCAATTTTTAAAGGTTAGATTAGAGAATAACAGTTGGTGGATAGGTGAGACATAATGAAGATTTGTAAAATTGAGGGTTTGTTAGAAGAAGTCAGATATAAGTTAAAATAAATACACAAAAAATAATTTTGTTTTAGGTAGCTGATATTTATTTCAGAAATGTCCCTCAGGATCAGTCTACTTTCATCGACTTTTCCATTTGTTGCAGTTCATCCTTTAAATGTCTTCTGGAACATCATTCTGTTTTTATGGAATACCATTCACATGTTCAAATCACTTAAGTATCATAAATTCTAGAATTTTCAAGATAATGAGGGAAAATGCAATTTTATAGAATTGAAGGATGCTGATAATAAAGTTTATCTTTAAGTAAGTTGACTAAATCTTTACATTATGAGTTATAACTACATAAATTTAAATTTATAAATTAAAAGTGAATGAGAAATACAAAAATGTGTCTGAAGTTTTATAAAACTAAGCAGTACAATACGTAGAAAATTTATAACCCAGGGGCAATAAATCTACTGAACAATGAATTTCTTTGTATATATATATATACCACTTAACAATATCTTACATACCATCAGTTGAAAACTACTGTTTTAATAGTCATTCAAGACCTAAGCCAATCGACTTTATTCAGGTCTGAATGTAAGAAATGATTCTTTAACCGCATTACATTGCATCTTGATACACGAGTCTGGCGTATTAACGCTGATTTCACAACGTCTTCTATAAACCAGCAAAGCAATGTAAATAAAATTAACATTAGAAAAAAGTAATAGAAGATGAATCACAAATTTTCTTTCAGATAGTTCTAAAAATGTTCTCTCCAGAGCAGACGAACAAGATATATTCCAAAGTCTCTTCCTTATCAAGGCAAATAAGGAACTTGGAGTCAGTAAGGGGAAAGCAATTCAAGTAGGCCTGAGTTGCAATGTGGCTTTTTCTGGCATTAGCAGAAACAGTGGTAATTGCGCTACGGATTTTTTTAAATAATGGAGGTCATTAAGCTCACTATGGAACTGAAAAAGCTGGCGATTTATTCAGGTGTTCCTCCAAAAAGTATACCAAAGTGATTGAGCCTCTCTCCTAACTCTACCCAGACACCCAGAGAGGGTAGTTGCAGGCAAAGGAACTGGCCTATTGTAGTTGACAATTTAGCTAACTTAATCAGCCATTTCATTGCCATACACTTCCCAATGCACAGGAATCCACTGCAAAGTGATGTGCTTATATTTTTTACAAGCTCATCAATTCTAAAAAGTAGTTGCCTGGTCTATGCTGGCAAAGACAGTGAAGGGCAGCCATGGAGTCTATCAGAAATAGAACGATCATTCAAGGGGAGAGAACGGATTAAAGAAGCATTAATTGCCAAGAGCTCTGCATCAAGACTTGATTCTTGAACCACATGAATCATTATTTTCTTCAAGAAAGTTTCACTTCAACAATTTTGTAGTTATCTACTTTCAGATTTTTATACAGCTCTAATCAAGCTCCTCTATACTAAGTGATAAAATTATGCTATAAAATGGATTTTTAACCAGTTTTTAAAACTAAACTATACAAACCTGGTAAGTGTCTTGGAAATCATTTGCTGAACATTTATTTTCCTGTGCTATCCTTGTTGGCCTCTCATTGAACTCCACAATAGCTTCTGTAAAGGTAGTGTTCTTTTCTTCCTCTGGAGAAGCTTTATGCTGAGAATCGTAGACACTTGCAGCAAGACAATGCAAAAGAGTTTTTTGCACTTTACTTCTATGCAAAAGATCACTTAAGTATGAAGCAAAGCATTTCCCACTATCTTTGACAATTCCAACAAGCTCAGAAAATACAAGGGTCAGGACTTCCATGCAAAGAAGCCGCACATTTCGATTACCTAATACTTCTTCTTCAGTCAAACGCACATGCGGCAAATTAGGATAATGGCTTCGGATGTGATACAAGCAAGCAGCAACAATAACTTCTACATAAGTATTACTTCTAAACATGGTTGTACCTTCAGCACTCAGTTCTCCATGAAAATTATTGCCAAAAACAGACTTGCGATGGCGAGCTAATAAAACTTGCAGTTTTTGTCCTCTTAAACTTAAAGAATTACTAATATTAGTAGTGGACATGCTACATAAAGCAATTCTTGGATTAGTTAAAATGATAGCTTTTAAAGAATAAAGAGCATAAAGAGTTTTTTGGGAATCATATACTTGACAATACAAAAGAATGTATGTATGTAAAGGATGAACAGTTAACTCAGGCATATTAATAAAATCTGACAGCTTTGTGAAGGTAGTATTTAAGTCACACATGTCATTGTAGTCATCACTAAAATTAAAATCGCCAGAAGAAACATAATCTTTTTCATTTGCAGTAGCATTAGCATTTACAATTTGCGAAATAATGTCATCTATAACGGAAGACACAACATTTTCAATGCTCATTTCTGCCTCAGAAATTGGTTCACTTTCACCCATATCTTCATCAAAGGAGCTTCTTCGTGGAAGCTCTATGCGTTTGGCCTGAGATAAATCTGGTGAAACAAATGAGGCATAATCTAACTGTGAATCACTTCCTAGTGATGATAAAGACCCAAATGGGTTTACAAAAACAGATATTGGTAACTTTAAATCACGCTCATGACTTGAAGGCAATTCAAAATCTTGAATCATTGAATTAGCAGTCACAACTGTTGAGCCTTTATTACTATCAACATTTAATACGGAAGTTAAAGCTAAAATCTTTTTCTCAGGACTAGGTTGAGAGGAGGGATGACCCTCATCATTAATATGATAAATAATATGTCCAGAAGTACTACTGATTGCATATACTTTAGCTTCTGCATTATCATAATTGGTATTACATCTATCATTTGAAACAGCTTTTTTGGGACAGTGCACACTGACATGCTGAACTGATACCCTAGCAGAATCTGGATGCAAGAGGATCAATAATATGGGCTCCAGAAACCTTGCAACATCACCACGCTGCAAAGAGTGGTTCAACCATGCTTGAGAAATTGCCTTTTGGGGTCCAGTTTCTTTGCCCAGATTATCTAGCATAAGAAAAAGACACCTAGAAAATAACAAAAATCAATATAATAAATATGATAAAAGTATGAGAAAGTGCTATAATGCCAAAATAAAACAGTGGAGCATGTGGGGAAAGACATTAACTTTCATTTCAACTATTTAGAAGCCATAAATTCTCAAAATTGCATAGAGGCAATTACCAGACACATTGTTGATCCTTTTTCCATTAGTCTAGATTCATAAACATTTTCAAGATTGCAGTTAATTTAATAAAACACTAAAGGGGGAAATATTTTGCACATTTGTATAAAAAAGTGCTATATACATAAAATAAATGTAGCAGATTTTTATTGCAATGTGTTTTTAAATATGTTCAAATATATTGTCAGCTAACAGCAGAAACTCATTCACTGACGAAAATGTTTTTATACTGTACAGCTGTTTAAAGACTATTAGTTTTCAGATAAAAAAAATTTTAAACATTTTGATTGTGTTTATGAATCTTTTAAATAGGTTATAACTCAACAATGTATTTCTTATTATCATGAAAATAGTAAAGTGATGCCTCCAAAAAATGTCAGATAATGTTGTCTGTTGGTTTTGGGTTTTATAGCACAAGGGTCATATTTGGCCAAGCTGTGCCAAACACAAGACAGACAATGCCAAGTAATTGTGAAATGAAAGAATGTAGAGAAAGATTGCTTGGGCATCCTAGGCTCATGAACCTCATATTTACCAAAGGCACTATAAACCCCACGGGAAAAGAACAGATCACTAGAGTACTTTGGGTTTGTGGAGCCCATACACACCTAAGAAGATGTGCCCCAAAGGGATCAGTTAATGAGTTTCTGCTTTGAGTCGATGATATCTTAGTTCTTAAACATAAGAAATGCCTAATCTCTGGGGCAAAACGGAAAATACCTAATAACCACCTAATAAAAAAATAAGATTATGGAGCATAACAGGGTACTATCCATGTGGGCAAAGCAGGGTAGTTCAAAGCAGTTGAATGAATGTCACTTGCTTACAATGGGCTCACAGGAATTGAGGCAATACAGAAAGACAGTGGAAAAGCCTGGTCCAGAAGTTGCAATTAAAAATAACAATACCACACAATCTAGATCTTTGTAAAAATGTGTTTATTAAATTGTTGTTTATTTATCCGCTGTTGAAGCAATTTTCATAATTTGCTGTTGGTTACTAAGCTTTCATGGCACAAGGTCCAAAAATGACAAGCTATACCAGTCAAATTGTGGTCATGAGTTTTAATAAAAACAAAATACTGAATAAAGAAAGATAAGTTTAAACTAATACTTAATAAAAAATTAGCAAAAAGTTATATCAAAATGAGAACACTAAATCATTCTAAATTGTATAAACTCCAATTTCATGCAAAACTATAAAATTGTTACATTTGTAACATTCATGAAAAATTAAAACTAACAGCAAAAGAGGAGATATAAAAATATTATTTAGTGTAAACTATGGCATGTAAAAAGGCAAAAAAAAATTGGATAAGGTTTTACAACTTGTAAATAATTAATAAAAAGAAAGGAAACCATTTTTATCCCATCTACAGAGCAAATGACATCTATTTGCTTATAGCACAATAAATATATATCATAGATTTTATTAGTTTGATATATAAAATACATATTAACTAGTTTAAAAGAGTTATCTTATGATTGTACTCAAGTTCATAAAAAATAACAAAAGCATTTATACTAGAAAAAGAAAGGGAAGCATTATTAGTTGTACCATGATACATATCTGAAACTGCATATTTAACATTTACCAGTCTTTCACACAAACAGTACTTTATCCCAAATTTATAACATTTTAAATGTTTCAAAATTATGTCTTTCTATTTCTCTGGATGTTAGATTTTTTTATCAAAGGATCTTTAGTGAGATCAAAAATAGCTCAGGTCTGCAAAGCTGATTGATTACACAAGCGTGTATGCCTCCATACAGTTTTTAATAAACATTACTTCTATGAATTAACCTAAATATATTAAGTTGCTATATGAAGCATGGTTCAATTCCAGGACACTTATCTTTCCAACAAAGAGTATTTAAAACATTTTTAAAAGATTTAAAAAATACTAAATATTTAATTTACACTAACCTGTCAAAGACTCTGGTCATAGTAGAAGGTGTAGATTTCAAATTCAAATCTCTAGTCAGGTGCCACAAGACATTAAACTTTTTTTGAGCTTCAACTTGTTGCTAAATATAAAAAGCACAAAAATTGAAGATGCATGTTTAAAATAAAACTTTCGTTTTATGCAAAGTAAACCGATACATTTTCGAGAAACCAAATTTTTGAAATATATCACAAAAGTATAAATTATTTGATTCATGGCAACCACAGGTTTATTCAAAAGTAAATTTCGAAGATGCCAATTTTTAAGTGCTACACATCAATGGAATGACAATATATCACTCGTAATTCATTACTCCCTAGGTATGTTGTACATATACAGCCAATTTGATGGCAGAGCATCAGCTTACTAAGTATAACAAGTGAAATCAATATCTCAAGAGTGACTGCAAAAATGCATTTTCTTATTGCAAAGGTTTACTGTTATGGGCATCCTTCAATGCTTTTATAAATACTTTAAACATGTTGAATCAATAAACAAATCTTTCCTGTTTTTCCTCTATAGTTTCTACTAAAACAATGATTTGCTTCTATCATGAGTTACTGACAAAAAGTATGTAACTTGAATACAATCAAAAAAATAAAGCATGGCCAATTAAATTAACTCCCAATAGAAAAAGTAGAAAAACAATTAAGGATCCTTGTCATTTAAACATGTTCCATGTTGTAAAATTATGTAATATTTTGTATTTTTAAAAGTATTTTAAATATGTACATATATTTAATTTACTTTTATGTGTTTATTAATCAGAACATTTATTAACAAACTTTTATGTGTTTATTAATCAAAATCTTTAAATTAGTGGTGGCTAATCAAGATTCATATTTGCAATTTTATTCAAAATTTTTATTTGTATAGATTAAAACTGTATAAGTTTATTACCATTTCATCTCCAGATGCCATTGAGCCACACACAACAGTTTCACATATAGAACTTGCAGGTGATAAGTTATGAACTTGTTGCAATAGTTCTGTCCCACGCAAACAGAAATTTGGTCTTTCATCACCAACATAATTCCATAACTTATTGGCAGCAACATTGAAAAGGAATGTTTCATTTGAGAGAAATTTCAGCTGGGAAGAGCTAACAACAGGTGTTAAAGCAACTAATACAACTGTTGGAGAATTTGACTGAGATCCAACACCATCGGAGGTAGGAGGTGTTGAAGCAACTTCATTTATTTCATTGTTGTGAAGAACTGATTTTGTCAATGTAATAAGATCAAACAAAGTTGATGTTGCACTAAAGAATATTTCTTCAGCCTCTGCAAAACAAGCTAATGTTATGATAAGCTGAAGCCACTCAGGAATGACAGATGACCGAGCTGAAAATGGAACAAAATTATTAAAACAAAAATTACTGAAAAAACAGCAAACACTTAAATATATTTGACATGAAGATCTGATCTGTCATTAATTGGACTGATGACTAACACAAAAGTCTAAATACCTCTGAAAGAGAAGTGCAGCATACTTAATCTAATGGGATTCATTGATTTGGTTTAGGTTTAATGGCACAAGGGCCAGAAACAGGACAAGCTGGGATTCCTGATGCATCAAATTATAAGCCAATTTGTTAATCTGGTTTCTTGCACTAGTCATATTTTTTACATAAACTATCTGAGATACAAATTAGTAAATTAAATGCATCTTTGGTCACAAAAATAAACCTCTTCTAAGGTTAATGACTTTCACAAGCATATAAAATCAAGTTTTTCACCAATTGAAGCATTTGTTTTAAGAATTCTGTTACAACTCTGAATTAGATTGGAATAAAATTAGGTTTATAACTGGTATCCAACAACAAGATTAAATGAAGTGTGTAGAACAGATCAACCCTTCGATCACAGGACGTTTACAAATGAGAAAACTCTTATGATCTACTTTTTATAGATTTGATACAGTAACTCAATGGCCCTATGCAGTAATAAAGTCACACAAATGACATATTCAGAAGGAAACATCCATTACACTTCTATGACAGACAATACTAATTTTGTACCACTTGAAACAAGAAACAGATCAGGAGTTAAATTCCCATTAATTTCTATTTTAGCTAATCTTTCTTAAATTTCTATTTAGGTTTTTCTAAACAGGTATAAAGATTGTTTAATTCTAGAGCACTTCCAGAATAATTAATACTTTATGTGTGCATTGTATTGCCCTTTATAATACAAATATTTTCATTTTTATACATAAATTGAAAAGTGAAAATTTCAACTTAATTTTTAAATATTTACGATTGAAACATTATACTTCTACAGAAAAACAACTAGTATATATACTGAGTTTCAAAAATACTAGCATTTTCGATACTAAATGGACAGTAGGGTTTGGCTGAAAAAAATCGAAATTTACTGGAACAAATACTAATGGTGAAAAAAGTTTGACCATCCACCTCAGATGAACGTTATATATTTGTTTCAAAATTTATAAAATCTTAGCAAATGAATTAATTTTTTTTGCCCTCCAATGCACAGTAAGTTATGCTAATCAGAACTTACACCAAAGTTTAAGAAAACAATGCTAATTTATACTTACGTGCATTCAAGTGCTTGTCATATAAACTTTTTGAATTAGTGTAGAATGTGGGGAAAGAGGATAATTCAACAAGAAGATTGCACAACCTTTCAAAAGCTTGAGAAAGAACATGATCAGTAACTACTTCTTCAACTTCATTCAAAGGAAGATCAGAATTTTTAGCTGATGTATCTATAACATCAAACTTAAATATTTCAATTTCTTCAGAGGAAAGGCAGTTACATTTGGCAGCTAAACCTTGGTGCAGAAGCTTATCAAGTTTCTTTTCCCGTTGCACTTGTCGTTCTTGCTTAGGCAATACCAAAGATTGATAACGTTCCAAGGATTTATCAATATTTAAAATAATCTTTTCTTTCAAAAATGTAACAAACAATTTCTGATAATTCTCTACACATAATGTAATAACACTACGAATGCTGCTAAACATTAGCTCATTGTCTTCACTTTTGAAGGAATCATATTTTGAAGTATAACTAGCTTTTGGAAGATCATCAACATTGGTGGAATTTTTATCAAGAGAGTATTCTTCTCTTGAAAGATTTTCTTCAGAAATATTGACTTCATGTGGAACAGCATTTTCTAATGATCCATCTGCATCAATATTGATAAGAGGTGGTTGCATTTTACACAGTAACTTTAAACACAATTTTAGAGCAATTGATATTTCTTTAACAGACAATAGTTTGCAATATTTAGAAAGAATATTGAAAATATCACATAAAAGCTTTGGAAGATGCTCTGTCTTTGCTTCTAAATAAGTTTCCTAAAATTAGAAATTGAAAATTAAATTAAGACAGCATTAAAGTGATACTCTTAATTTATTTTTAAGTAAATATACAAGTACAAAATATGCTTGGAAAGAAACATTATGCATAATTTGATGTAAAATTTATTAATGTTCAGAAAAAGGATATCCTTAAGATTCGATCTCAAGGAACTTTTAAAAATCACTGGTAGACAATTTTTGCGAAACCCCTTGAAGGGTTGTTGAAGAACCGAAAGTGGATTATTTAAAGATGAGAGAATCTGGAGTGACCAGAAGGGGAGGCCTTGTGTGCAGGACACTGTACTTGGACAATAGTTAATGTTAAATTAATTTTTAAGTTTAAATTACTCAAACCCTTTTAAAACTATATAACTACAAAACCTTTAACTTTAAACTAATTAGTTTCTGTCATCTGCTTCCTTAATAACTTGATTGACAAAAAAATGGCTATGGCATGCTTATCCAAGTACATTTGAAGAAAGGAAGTATGAGTGCGAATTGTACATGAAATAACATTTGTGATGTTCATTTATTTCTACAAAATCTACTCAAGTTTTAATAAGGTATATCTGCAAATATTTACCACAACAGCTCATAGCATCGCACATGAGTCAATTTAGGGGTCCTCATGGGTTAACTCAACAATTTTACTTTACTGGTTTCAGCAATGATTGTAATTATTTTTTGGTGAAGGTAATAAAACTCATTTTTTGATTGGATGTAGATACTCACAAAAATGTGCCAAAACAGCTGTAAAGCTGTACTTTCTACTTTGAACATAATATATCAATATTAACACTAATTACAACACAACTTGTTTGAATTAATCCAAAATTAATTATAAATAGGCAAGCGGTCTCCTTTTACTATACTATACAACACAATATATCGAAAATAATGAATCCATCTATAAAATACTCAAACAATAACAATATTGTTCATAAACAAAAATGAAATAAAATATTTACTATAAGCCAATGTGTGTGATTTTCACCTCAGTCAAATAAATATAAGTTGACTAACATGCAGTGACAAATAGTCAAAACCCACACTTCCAGAAGTACAAACTCCAAAGAGTAAGGGTTGGAAATTCTTTACTCTAAAAGCAAACCTTACTTAACATTATTCATGAATCAATAAAAAATTCAAATTATCACTTTTTACAGATGTGGCACATCCTTATTAATGTTCATCTATCCTCATAGCACAAATTGAAGTATAGATTAAATTTTTAGTGTGGCACTATGTCCCATACTAATGACATTTTAAAATAATATGAATGGATCAAATGGTAAGCTCTAAATAAATCCTAGTGCTTAATTTGTTATTCGTTTTCAGTACAGTAGAAAACTTTGAAATTCAGAACTTATGAAGTGAATCTCCCCTTTGAAATGAGTTCATAGAAACTAAAGCTATTTAGAGACAAATGAAAGGCAATAAAATCGACAAAAACTGATTTCAGACAAAAAATGTAAACTTTTTACCAGTGACACAATATCCAATAGAAAGCTGAGAAGTGAACATAACTCGACTAAATCAGGATTCCCAAATCCAACTCTCTGCACATATTCATAGTCTTCGTCTGAAGAACTGAAAGTTTTATCCCTCCTAACACTTGACTTTTGACAAGCAAATTCGAAGTGTTTTGCTGAGTATTCCCACAAGTAAGATGGTTCTAAAGTTCCAAATAAAAGATTTGCGGCCTTTTTCAGCTCATTTTGATCTTTGCAAGACTTCTGATTTTTTCTCTCAGTTGACACCAAAGATTCAGGCGAATGACAAGCCAAATATAATGATCTACAAAAAAGGAAGAAATAATATTATCTGGAAAGCAAATAAAAATACATACATACACAAAAAAATTCAAAAATACTTCATGCAATTATTACATTTGTTGATGTGCACCCAGATCCAACATTTAAACTACTATTTTTCAACAAAATCAACTTTTTAGTCTAAATTGCTTTGACCACAATTCAAAATCCTCTTGAAACACCATATAATTCTTGGACCACTCCCCAATGCATTTAATTTATAACCCCTTTTCTGCCATAACCAATCTTCATGACATAAAAAGTAATGTTGATGCTCAACATTAACACACATAAATCTAATGCATTTAAACAATTGTATGCAGTGTTATATCAGAATGATGTAAGAAAGAAATTTATTTAAAGTAAATGATACTTTGGATAACTTTTGAAGCACTTTCCTTTCAATAATTAATTTAATTCATAAACTGTTTTGAAAATGAGCAATTTCTCAATCCAGAAAACTTAAAAATGGGATATTGTCCACAATTTCTCAAAAATATTTATGCAAAAGTATGAACTTTATGTGATCATGCTGAAAAAAGATGTTACCTTCTTTTAACTTCAAGAATAAAAAAACTGTTTTGAAAAATTAAAAAGCAATATACTGATAGAAATGCAAGTACTTTGTTAAATTCATCTCAATGCCCTTTCCCATAATTCTTTGCTAGTTATTCAAAACCTACATCTCCATAAAGATGAAAGAATTAGAATACTTTTTCTGTCCAGAAGACCAGAAAAACAAGCATTGTTTAGGAAGACTTCTGGAAAAGTTGGCAGGCATGTGGTTCCCAGGCAACTGTTAAACAAGAATCCAATCTCTTACTTTATCCAATTCAAATTCATGATATCCAGTCTCCAAACAGACCCCATTCAATATTTCAAAGCTCATTAAATTAACAGCAGACTGCCCTATTAAACTATTTTCTGTTCCTATTTCTAGTATTATACAAGGTTTAATTATCCTTGCATTTAAATATGCATCATATATGTCTGCACATCATTTGCTAAATTCACCATGTTCTTCCCAGAGTTAGGTTGCTTTTTATTTTCAATTAATAATTCCTATCACATTATCAATAACATATTAAGTAAAATATATATACATACCTAAATACATCAACTAATACATCATCCAATATGACAGAACTAATTTCTGGACGATCCAATAAGCTGATTAATAATCTATAACACCATAGCTCTGGGTTTGAAGGCACACTGCCGGATGACATAACAGTTTGAGGATTCTGAAAAGAAATTTTTGTTATTAAATTTTTCTAACATTAAACAATTAGACCAGTAAAAAACAAAAATATGTCAAATATGACATTTCAAAATTAACTGTGTATTCTACGTGTAGAAAATTCAATTAGAATCAATAATTTACAATCAAACTCCATAAAAAGTTAGAGAAAATAATGGATTTTTCAAACTTTGTTTAGACACAAAAACTCTTACAATAATATAATTTACAAAGAAAGTAGTTAGAATTTCTGTTCTTCAAAATTGCAATCTAAATATCTAGACAATTTGGCACTTTCATGAATTATTGTCAAAGGGAAAAACATGAGTAACTTTTGTCTGCCAGTATCACTTTAGACGTTCATCCTTTAAAATTTACAAATGTGCACTACCTTAAAAAACTACACTAAATACCCACACTATATAAAAATAACCGTACTAAAAAATGAATATTTTTCCCTTTGAATATTAAGGTTCTACATCTTTTATAGTTTTAATATTTGAAACAAGAGATAAGTTAATGATGTTATTCTACATAATTCTTTCACACTAGTCAAATGCAACTAAAAGAAATGTTTGGAAAACCAGATGCATAATTATGTAAAAGGGGAATTATAACTACGTAAAAGAGGAATTAGTGATTTCTTCTGTAAATTTATAATTTTAAATGAATTTTGTATTTTTATTTGTAGTTCGGTTTGTTAGATTCCTCTTTAAATAGTTTATGTATCATGTTTTATTTTGACTGGAACACACATTTGCATTATAAGGATTTATAGAACATGTACCATATTTTCCTCATTAAACTTGTCTGAAAGGTGACACTATTAGTTTACAAAAACTTATTATTCTAAAATACATATTAAGGAAACTGTAACTTGGGCATTTTTTCACTTCTTTAGCAAATCAACCATAGATTTGCTTTGTGTTACGTTCTGACGAGGAATGTGTTTAAATTAATTTAAGTTTGGGAAATGAACACTTAGTTTGAATAGCCATTGCACTTTTAAGATGTTAAATGCGATACTGTGTGGATAAATGATTGTACTTCAAAAGAATAGAATACTCATTTATGTTCAAAATATGCTATAAAGAAAAGTAGTAATTAGTAATTGATATGTTTATTATTATTCTACTCTTTTGAATGATAAATATAAGTTAGATGGAGAAACAAACTAGTGATTTTATTTTTCAGACCAGAAATTTAGTAAGTCTATCCTCTATTCAACAGTAATAGAGGCAATTTACAATCACAGGAAACAGTAAAATATCAATTAAAGTAATCAACACAATGTAAGGGGCTAGGTTCCAGAAATTAAGTCATTAAATTTAGCATGTCAACTATGTTTGGCAATGCTTACATTTTTAAACTTATTTTCATAAAAGATATTTTGTATATTTGAAAAAGTGTTAAAACATTACTGTGAAAAGAAAAAATTATAAGTTTATACCACTCAAAAAAATACTGTCAGTTTTTAAATTTAAAAGTACTCCAAAATTCTCTTTCAAAAGTTTAAAAATATTCTTACATCAAAACATTTTTGAATGGCTTTCAATAAATACTCTTTTGAAAAGTCTTTAAAATAACCATTCCCATAAACATTTTCAGAAAGTTTTTCTTGAATCCCTTTACTCATTTCATCAATTCCAAGAGTATCTCCACCCATTAGCCATGAAAACAACCGTCTGAAAAACAAAAGAGTATAATCAATAATTGCTAAAATCATTTTTTAATTCAAAAACAATTTTTTTCTTGAAAGAGACTAAACAAGTTCTTGATCACTGTTAATAAAACCAAATTTATATAAAGCCTATTTGAAAAATTACAGACATTTTGTTATAATTGTGTTGTGCAGATAATGCTGCAAGCTACTGAGTTCTGTATCCTACAAATACACTCCTTCAGATTTGATGCAGTTTACAAAGCCGTTACCACTTTTAATGCAGTCCTCTTTTGGAATACCGTAGAACTATCTTTTGACTTTTTCAGTCATAGAAGTTGGCTTCCTTTTAAAGTGGATTTTATTTAGGGAGATAAGAAAAAGTCCGACAGATAAGAAAGATGATTAAGACTGCACAGTTAGGTCATTTTGGACATCACAAATCAGTAGCAGAGTAAGTCATGATGGAGGAACAAGCAATTGTTTCTCATTCTTGGTCTTTTTTCCCTGACATTTTCAATCAGATCTTACAGTGCTTTGAGATAATACCAGTGATTCAGTTTGTCTAACAGGTAAAAATATGCATTGAAAACAGATAAGAATCCCCCCCCCCCATTTTATAAATATGTGCAACATGAGTAATAACAGATAACATTAAGGGTCATCTGAATGCAGGTCATGATAGCATTGACCAACCATCCTTAAATGTATCAAACCAATCAAAAGATTGTGCATGCCTCAAGCACTGATCCCTTTAAACTTATTTCAGCATTTCACGAACAAAATTTATCTGTCTGATTTTTCCTTGCAGCTCAAATTACATCAACTAGTAGATACATGCAGTAAGTGATCTAAAATTCAAAATGTAAAGCAATGAGAAAGATGAATGTTTTCCTCTACCTTCTGTGATACTATATATTAAGGTATAAAATTAAATATCCTGGTGGAATGGTTCTAAATTACCTTCAAATTCTATTGAGAATTAAATACCATTTTCAAACAAGTCTTGATAATTTTTTTTCTGAAAACAATTCATTATTTCTGACTTAGTTATATAGCAAGAAAGGTCACTAACTCCAAGTGGGGCTTGAACCCCTTACCCCAGTAATTTCACAGTTGAGAACTCCCACAAGTATGAAAGATAAATATTACAAATTGTCAGATAATGCACTTAGTGAAATGAGTAAATAAAAGTTTTGACAGCGCAAACATATACATGTCAAGACTATATCCCAATAATTTCTCTTTTGGTTCAATAATTAATTTAAAAGCAGCACTAAAAAGCAAAGATTGATTTTAAAATTTATTTCAAATAATATCACAAAAACTGACCTGTTAAGAGACATGTCCCTTCGTAAAACTACTGTTAAGGCAGAAGTAACCACATGCACCATATCAGATGAAAGAAGCTGGTTACTGTGAATTGGAAATCCTAATAATAAGAGATCTAATGCACACCTTTGTACTAGAACACTGTTGTCTTGTAAAGAAGTACACAAACCTTGAACCTAAAACAAGACATTTTAAAATTATACACATTTCTATAGCACAAGTTTAAAACATCAGAATCCAAAATCAATTTTCAACTTAGTTTATTATCATAATTTTACAATCATAACAGTTTCAGAAGCAAGTATCATTTTAAAAAGTGCTGAATTATGCACTTAACGAATTTTATAATAATCTATTTTAAATGAAATAGTTAAATAATATAGAAGAATCAATGCACATCATACAAATGTTTTAAAATATAAGAGATCCACAGGGTGGACACTCGTCAGTGTTGCAAGAGAAAAATGACAATCAAATATTACTTTAAGATAATAAAACAGTACTTGAATAATTATTTACTGGATTAACCTAGTTTTAATACTCTTGCATAAATCTTTGTAAAAATAACAGGCAATTTTGCTGTTCTGTCTAAAATTGGAGATAGTATGGAGAACACACATTTTCAAAAGATTAATAGTACATAAATGACATCTAAAAAGAATGTGGACATAAAATGATAAAGCACTGGCAACAGCTTAATATAATATGTATAAAAATCTTATAACAGGAGCTAAATCCAGGCAATAATTTAGAGATCAGGGAAGTATGGAAATTGTTCAGGACAATTTGATTCAAAGGTTAAAAGGAAAAAATTCACACATGAATGATCTGTCTGGTTAAAATTTACTTAATAGGTTATCAAACATTACATACAAAAATCCTTTGACAAAAATTATGACAAATTTAACAAAGGTTACAAAATTACAATTTGAGTGGTGGGCTTTTACCTATCCTCAGATTTACATTAATAGTAGAAAAGCTAAATACAGAAATTTAAATTAGAAATAGGTTTTCTAAAGAAACTAACCATTACATCAATATCTGTACCCATTACAAACAGTTGGTCTTCCATACAGAGCTTTCTGTTATAATGGCTGATGATAAAAGTCACAGCTGGTAATCTTATAGTGGGGTTCGAGAGAATACATTTCCACATACAGCCATAAAAGAAAGTCTTTTCTACATTAGTACAAACAGCTTGAAGAAGTTCATCCGTCCTAAATAAACAATTTCAAATTTCTTTATAAATATTAAACGAAGTAGGCTAAGAACACTGAAAATTGAAATTACCAAAAGTTGCATAACTAATATCAGCACATAACTGTGAAATACTTTCTTCATAAAATGAGTATATATATGAGTATATTTCTTTATAACTATTACCTAATCCATAATTTTGAAATTCAGTGCAGTTTTTTTACAGAAAAACTTCATTGAAAGTTGGGCTGCTGTACAATTTCACTGATTTTTTAATTAAAGGTAAACTTAAGTGGTTACTTGAAGTTACTACTTTCCAAATTTCAAACATCTAATCAGAGGGAAATAACATATTTTTTATGCAAAGAAAAACAGCATTGCATCTCAGAAGTATTTCCTAACTAATTTCAATGATAGAAGAGGTTGTGCTATGTACTTGGTGTATGGGGATTGGGCAGAACTGTCCTGAAAAAAGGACAAAAGTATGAACTCAGAAAACAATTGGGAGGCATCTTATCTTTTCTGGATTTACTTTAACTTGATCAAATGGCACTGATTTTAGTTTAAAATATATAAAAATAATTCCCATATGCTGTCCTGCAAAAGAACTTTGAAGGATAAGGGTTCATTAGGTTGTAGGTATATCCAAAAGAATTATCTTAAAAGCATCAGAGCTTTTTGAACAGACCTCATATAACTTGTAAAATAGCTAGATCTTTGCTATCTAGGTCATAACTGACAAAAATTTTATTTAATTTACTGTGTTTTAGGAGAAGTTCATCAGCAGATAGTGAAACAGAAGAAAGCAAACATACTTTTTCCTTAGCACATGCAATACAGGTGCAGTTACTTTATTCTCAAACCTAAAAAAGTTGGCAATTGAATATTGCTCTTTAATTGTTAACAAATCTGAGTTTGTCATACATGGCAAATAAACTTTGGATTAAAGCTAAAAAAATCAAGAGTTCACCCGAATAAAATCGATTGGCTACACAAATATCCTTTAAAACAGAAAGTTTTTCAGAAAACATTTGTCTTCTCTTTTCAAAATGTCTGAATGCTAAATGAGTATTTCATATTTATTTACCTATTTATCTTGTCTTCAGATATATTTATATTTTTTGTGCCTGAAGTTTGAAACCTGAACTCTGATTTAAACTTATCAAATTATATTCAGTACTCATTTTTTTCGTTTCTTCAATACAAAAACAATTTTGGGAGTGAATTGGATACCTTGGACCTACCTTTTAAATATGTCCTCGATTTATTTATAGATAATGTTTTTTAAAGGTGAACAATAAACCTTTTCATCCCCATCCTAAGATTACTGAAACTTTATTCAATAACCTAATAACAGATCAATAAAAAAAATCAAACTTTACTTTATGAGCATCGTTATTTCCCCAAGTGTAACATTATCCTTACTTCATAGATTAAGTACAAATAGTCTTGGCAGGTGTATAATATTTAAAACTATAAATAAACATTTTAACATAGTTTATTTTTACTAACCTATCATAATACTCTGAGCCCTCTTCTAAACCAGGTAAAACTCCAATTAAGAAGCCATTTAAGCCTGGTCTCAGTTTTATACCCAGAGGAACAAAATGTGTTTCATAGATGGTAAGGAGAGAAGGCTTCACATTCATAGCAGCATTTCCTAATAATGGAAAAAGCCCTGCACTATAGATGAACAGTTCTTGACTTAGTCGAGATGGCCCTATACATTTAAATATGATATCATATGTTTCCAAGGCTTTCAAATGTACACCACTTGGTAAGGCAGGATGCATGCATTGGGCAAGTCTTTTACTTATTGTAATCCGTCGAGGAATGATTGAGTACTTGACATTGCTGAGCAGGACCTATGATTAAAACAAATGATATATTACACACAACCAGTTCAGATTACAACAATCAAATCAACTTTTATGTTTGAAATTTTCTATTTTCAATAAAAAATTATTTTGCCAAACTAGCCTATGAGTTTAAACAACTTAATATTCTTTAAAGAACAATGCTCATAAATTTGTGGCAACACATTTATTAGTTAAGTGTTAAATGTTACCTTTCCAAGACTCATGTCTATTTTTCTATGAATAAGTGTTGCTCAATCATACTTAAATATTAACACAAAAAAGGAACCTTACTCCAATTTCTAAAATAAGTATACTCCTTATGATGATCATTATTAATTATTAAAATTAGGAGACAACAATATTTACTCTTTGCTCAATAACATTTTGTTTGTCATAAGCTGAGGCCTTAACATGCAGCTTACCATTAGGTATATATACTGCGCCTTCAGTTAATTACCTATATTCAACATTAAAATATAAATTCTTTACCTTATTCAATTTCCCTAATGCTGATATAAGGTCAGCCCATTCACTTGTGTATTCGAAACTTTTTAATGCTTTATCAATAGCTGAAATGTAAGAGCGATATCGAGAATCACCCAGAAGCTCATATTCATCTAATGCGATTCCAGCCATTTTCAGCAATCTATAAAAAAACAGTTGCAACATAGTACATAATTAAAATATGAAAAAAATTAATACAATATAAAGATGATACAGAAAATGGCATATCAAAATGGTGCAACTAGTCAAATATAGATAGGTATGAGAGGGATTTTCAGTCAAATCAAACCAAACAGTCTGCGAAGATTTTACTTCAGCTGTGCAAATGCCCTCTTCAGATACATATCAGGGTTACCTTAACCCTCCTGTTGGTCGTCTCGACAAGGTATCTCGTCATTAGAAAAATATTGACCAGAAATTGATAAACGAGATATCTCTTCATTAGAAAAAAACTGATCAGGTCTTGATCTCGTCATCATCAAAAAATCAGTAATATCTTGATGACAAGTGTGCTAATGACAAGATAATCTTGTTATTAGCCAATAGATCAGATTGTGATGGATGAGATACCTCATCATAATCACTTTGAGGGTTAAAATGTAGTTCATCAACGTTTTGGCGAAATATCATGGTTAGTTTAATTGGTATTGACTAATCAACTATCATAAATGAATTTGAAATTATTATTGGAAGTGCTGAAATTGTAGAAACAAGCCAACTGACTTCACGTTCAGAATAAGTACAGGAAACATTTATAGCTGCAGAAACAGTACTGCTACCTATATTTAGATTGACAGAAAATGCCTCATATTAGTATGCTATTTCAAAATTGATAAAAGCTTCATCATTTTGGATGTTAACTTAGTTTTCGATAACATTAATCACTAAAGATACTGTGAGGGCTCACACAAAAATACAAACTTTAGTGGACTGCAACTATATTTATTTACAATGATTCAAATTTGTACTATCCTAAGTACACAAAGAGCTGTTGTACTATCCTAAGTATACTAAGAGTTGTACTATCGTTAAGTATACAAAGAATGATTCCTGAAACAGAAAGCTGCCGATATCGACTTATCGCATCATAAGATCAGGCATAAGCTGAGAAGTTGACAAGGTTTTTGGTGCTCACCAAGAAAAAGAAAAGTTGCACTAACAACTGTCATAGAGAGATACTATTTGTACATTAAAATTAAAAATATCTTCTCAGAACATGAACACAAAAATTCTTAATCAAGATAAGCACTGCTACCTTTATGCTCAGAATGAAGACATTGTTACAGGCAAAAATATAAACATTTGAAGAATATAATGTATGGTGTCAGTCTCAGGGAAAAATTAAGAAAAAATTTCTGAATTTTTTCATATTAAACAACTTCCATTAAAAAATAGATTTTATAATAGTTACATAAAATCAATGAGTGTCTGATTTAAAACTGTTGAAATATTCCAATTGTAGTAAATCAAGCACCTTTGAGTGAGCATTTTCTGTGGTGCTAAATGATTAAGATATTTCTATTTTTATAAATTGAGAAGATTGTGCATTAATTTTTTGTTATTATGGACTCAATTTAAAGTTATAGGTGATACAGAAAATCACAAGACCCTGGGAAAGCTATTTATGTAGAAATGTTTTCAATGGCTTATATTACAATGGGAAATTGTGTCTTGTGTTCACATCAGAGCAAGGTTAGAAATTAGGAACAGAAAGTTACTGCATCGATGGTACTTTAATACTTCTCTAAGTTGCCAAGACTTTACTGGGGTGCAATTTGAAAAATATTGTGCTTATGTGGATATGTATAAACACACAATGTAATTAATGACTAGGGCCTGAACTTGGATGACTACTTTCATTTTAGGATATTATTTCACTTTAACTGTCTTCTCTTTTTATGTTTTCAGTGAATGTTTTGCAAGTACAGTAGATTGCTCTATTTACATATAAATTAGAATAAATTGTTAGGAGGAATAAATGGATGATTGGCAAGAATCTGCATCTTACAAGCAAAATTAATCTGAAAACTTAGGCATAAAAACAACAATCGAGTCTAAGAACTCGGTCGTCAAAACAAAATTTAAAGGTGCAAAACACAATTAACCTTTACACTAAGGCACTTTTATTCCGCTACCCAAATACGGTACGACTGTTCTACCGCCCGTAGTCTAAAGGTTAACAATCATTAATTTTTTGCCTGGCATCAGAATAAACAAAAAAACTTCCCTATGGATATCTTGACAGTATACATAAGTATTTATTTGAAATAGAATGAAGCATCAAAATATAGCTGTTTTGGTAATGGAAACTATACGACATAGGTAGTTTGGGGAAACCTTACGTGCTCCTAGCTAATTGAAAGCTTAAATACATGGTAGATGGTAAATCTAAAAGTAAAACTATCCACAAAATATATTGACTTCTAATATTGAATATATGGTGCCTAAATTTTCTTATTGTTGTCAAAAATTTATAACTTTACAGTTGGCCTTTAACATATTATTCTTCAACTTTAAAGAAACCAAAGTAGGAGTTTTACAAAACAGAAATTAAAGTAATTGAATTTTAAGAGTTGATGAAAGTATTTTAAAAATAAAATGCTGTGACATCTCAGTTCTAGTTTCTCAATTTGGCAACCACAAAAGAGCAGTGAGCCAGGAAAACGTTATGTGCAAACAGTACATTTTTCAAAAATTATTTAAATTATTGTTCACTAGGTTATCGGGAAAACATCCTGAGCACATTTCAATTTATGGTAAACAAAATTTATAGTGTTTTATTTTTCAAAATAAAGTTAAGCAAAATTCAACAGCTTGTGATTTTATCCATACTAAGAAATCGAATAGAATACATAAAGTGTACTAAGAGCACCTCAAATAATAAATTCCAATTTTTGATGGATCAGTTATTTTTATCTTTTGTCATGTTCATGAAAGTGGCTTCATATATATGCACAAGAATTCTATTTTGAGAGATTTAAATACACAAGATCAAATAAACTTAATTTATGATAGATATTGTAAACAGAGACTTGTAACTGCACTTTTGAACTCAAAAAATAAACGACACAAGTGGAGTAAACTATATGCTAATCAGCAATTCATAGCTTGAAGTATTGCACATAATTTTCTGCACTTGCGTAACGATTTGGAAATAATACTGCAGCTGTATAAAAATATTTTGATTTTAATAACAAGCATGATGCAGCAAGAATTTAGTTTTAAAAATGAAACATTAAGAACTCTGAAATTTATTTTTGAAATCAAAAGAACGAAACGATCTCTTAGGTAATTGGGAAAATAAAACTGCAGATTTTTTGTACAAATATAATATCACATCGGAATGAGATGCTGGCAAATAATTTCTACGTCACCAATAACTCATAAATACATAACCAATAACTTTCTGAACGTTTTAGATACAGATGACAACTGCATGCGTGTAATCAATATTATTTTAGGATTAAACATATTTAGTTTTGTTTTCGAAAAATAATTTTCGAAGTACAGATAAACGTTTTGTTTTGCTAGTAATCGAGTGAAATTTACTGGGCTTGAGCATTTTGTGTATTTTTTCTTGCGATATATTTTATAAACACACTTACATTAAATTTTTAAGTAGCTCGACTTTGACATGACAAATCAAAGCAACAATTAAGAATTACTATCGTTTACATCACATGATGACAACAACAGAAAGTCGGTAAAGTCACGGTTAAATTAGTTCGATATCAAATAAATTTCAGTGTATCCAGGTAGGTATTTTAATTAACGTCGCACTGGAGCAACACAACAGACGGTTCGGGATCAATCCCCGAAGGGGAAGTCCGAGGACAACACCACGTTATTTTGAACCACGGTCAGATGACGAGGTCACACCTGAGCTGGCACTCCACTCTCCAAACTTCCACATCACACCAATGTGAGGACATTTGATATTGGCATTGGTAGTTTTCAATTAACGTCACACTGGAGCAACACAACGGGCTATTGGTGACGGTCCGGGATCAATCCCAAAGGGAATGATCCGAGGACAACGCCACGTAATTTTGAACCACGGTCAGATGACGAGGCAACACCTGAGCTGGCACCCCACTTTCCAAACTTCCACACCACGCCAACGTGAGGACATTTGAGGCCACGACACATTTAACGTGCACCAGCCCCCTTTGTACGCGACGGTGTTTGGCTGGATTCGAACTCGCAACCCTTCGGTTGCTAGTCCGTTACTCTTCCAACCGGGCCACCGCGGCCCTGAGGACATTTGAGGCCACGACAGATTTAGCGTGCACCAGCCCCCTTTGTACACGACAGTCTTTGGTCGGATTTGAAATCACAACCCTCCTGTTGCTAGTCCGTTATCCTTCCAACCGGGCTACCGTTCAGTGTATCCAAGTCGAGCAAAAACCTAGGGCTTGAATATGAGTTGATATTTAAATCAAAGCGCGCGATAGAAATGGGAAGGTGAAAGCAACAAATTTCAAAATATTTTCAAAATGGAAAAGTCAAAAGAGCAGCTCTCGAATCAACTATTTCTGACAGAGAATTCTAAGTTGCGTTCAAAGGAAGAGTAGGTTATTGCCCTCATAGGGAGATATAAAAGTGGAGTGAGCTGTGGCAACCTTTTTATGTGTCCCTCATCATGTGACCAAAACTAGTAGTAACGTAGTAACTAGTAATAGCTCGTCACCCACGAGCACGTTGGCGAGGTATGGAAGTTTCGAGAGTGGGGTGCCAGCTCAGGTATTTCCTCGTCATCTGACAGTGGTTCAAAATTACGTGGTGTTGTCCACGCATCTTTCCCTTTGAGATTGATCCCGGACCGTCACCAATAGCCAGTTGTGTTGCTCCAGTGCGACGTTAAGTAAAATACCTACCTTCACCCACGCGCAAATAGTTTGCACATCCCTTCTTCCATAGCAAATATATTGAAAGTGAAAGCAGAAAATGATTTTATCTTGCTGTGCATATAATTAAGAAGTAATTCCAAATTAATGAAAGGTGGAAACTTTACGCTTCGCTGATGAGCGATTTACATTTGTTTAAAAAGTATCTCTTTAAAACACAATAGTGTCTTAATACACTTCTGTGTTTAAGACACTATTGTGTTTGAAACATTGACCTGACATTGAAAATGCAACACCAAGAAGGAGTTGGCAGAAAGTGATGAAATTTGGCAAACAGAGAGAGACAGCAACGAGCAATAAGTTATCTTTATTGCAACATTATACACCTTGCCACTGAGCAGCAAGAACGTCTGATCAGTAGGTTGTAGGACCACCTCGAGCGGCGATACAGGCAGCAACACGTCTTGGTACAGACGCAATGAGCATGCGGATGGTGTCCTGAGGGATGGCTGCCCATTCCCTGTCAACCATTTGCCAGAGTTCGTCTTCTGAACGTGCCGGTGGCAACGCATGCAAGCGACGTCCAATGACGTCCCACAAATGTTCGATATGTGAGAGATCAGGGGAAACAGCTGGCCAGGGAAGCACCTGGGTACCTTGTAGGGCATGTTGGCTGATGCGTGCCGTGTGCGGCCGGGCGTTATCCTGCTGGAAAACGGCATTGGACACCTCCTGAAGGAAAGGTAGTGTCACCGGCTGCAGCACGTGATCCACGTATCGTTGGACCGTCATAGTGCCCTGAATACGGACCAGAAGTGACCTGCTATCGTAGGCGATGGCGCCCCAAACCATTAAACCGCGTTGTCTCGCGGTATGGCGTTCCACAGATGCGGCCGGATTGGCCCTGTCACCACGTCGGCGCCAGACTCGTACACGGCGACTGTCATTGCTAAAACAGAAGCGTGACTCGTCTGAGAACACCACCCTGTGCCATTCCACGTGGCTCTATCACGACACCATTGCAAACGGAGACGTCTGTGCTGTTGGGTCAATGGTAGTCGTCTCAACGGGCGCCATGCAGGCCGCCAGCGATCAATCGGCGGCTAATGGTCCTGGACGATATGGGAGCATTAAGGGTGCCCTGCACATGCTGCAAAATGGCGACAGACGTGGTTTGCGGGGTCGCCGATGCTTGCCGGCAGATGCGTCGGTCCACGCGTGCTGATGTCACTCTGGCTGCACCGGAACCCCTCAAACGTGCCACATTCCCTTGGTCCAACCATCTGTGCCACAACCGGTGCACCGTGGACGCGTGAAGGTGGGTATCTGCTGAGATTTGACGTATGGACCAACCTGCCCTTCTGAGGCCAATCACCATACCCCTCGTGAAGTCGTCTGTTTGCTGGAACTGTCTTGATTGGCGGCGTCCTGGCATTCTCCGCTACTAGACGTTTCCTCTGAGACACAAAAACAAATTGCAACTTGATTTACCTGGCAAACAGAGCGGCGCGAAACTGACCACTTTTGCAGGTTCCTTCCCTGGTTTTTCACTCGCCGTGCGCGGGACAGCTGCGCAGTTTGCATCATTTACATATCTCGGTGAGCTGCGTCTACCCTGTAAATTTCATCCAGTTCTGCGCACTCCTTCTGGGTGTTGCATTTTCAATGTCAGGTCCAATAAAATCAGGTCAATGTATTTCCTGGTCCAATAAAAGTAGATTTTCTGACTTGGGAATAAAAAACCTTGCGAATATTTCCTGTTCTGTAATAAAACACTTCCTACCTTAGTAAACAATGAATATCCGAAATAATGTTTAAAATAAAATAATTTATTAGTTTTCTTTTATAAACTGTGGGTTGATAATTGCTTGAAATAATAAAAATGATAAATCTAACTTTAAAAATGTGTTGAATCATTTTTGGTCTTGGTAATGATCTTTTACGCCAACTTGGATCACTATTTTGTCCAATATACATATGTTATACGATAAATAATTTTAAGAAATGAAAAAATTATTATTTTTTTAATTTTATTTTTTGCTGAACAAAAACAATCCATCTGCAGAAGAATGAGAATTGTGAATAAACAAGTAAAATATGAAGTTGAAACACAAGTATTATGTACAAAATTAAATTGACTAGATAAAGCATCCCATTGATCATATAAAAGTGAAACTGTAGCGGAACCCCTGTGTTTTTCTTCTCTCCTCCCCAAAACGGAGCGAGGAACTGTTTATCAGTGGGGTTCCAGGACCCCTATTCGTGCTCTCTTCTGCGTATGTACCCCGTTTGTTTTTCTGTTCGGTTAAAAGGCGAATGCGTAGTCGTTCTGTAGTCCGTTTGGAGATTATACATGTTTCGTTTCTTGTCTGTCAATAAATGTTGTGTCTCGTCCTGAGATTTGATTTTATATAGCTGACTTGTTAAGTTGCTATAAAACATATTTACATGCGCTTTAGATAACTTTTTGTGATGATTTAAAATATGCGTAAAATCTTTCATTAAAAAACTATAAACAAAATCTTTTAAAAATAAAACTATTGTGTTTATTGAGAAGGTTTACTTTCCTTAATATAATTTTCTACTGAAAATTTCATTTTTAATGGAAAACCAAAGCAGTGCGTGAACAAATATTGAATAAATATTGCCTAGCTATTTTGAGGTATTTTTTCTTTAATATAAAACTTAGTGAGTGTCCAAGAAAAAGAGAAAATGCAATATGGCTTATTGAAATAGCATAAAAGTAGAGAACGAAATTTAACTTCCTTCGACCAAATTCTAAATAATCATTGCAGCTGAAAATGCCCTTTCCGAAAAAATCTGCTTACACCCTTGATTTTGTTTCATATATACATTGGCGTTCATTCATACATTAAGAGAATTTGCATGATTTGTCGAATTTCTCGAAAAGTACTGAACAAAAGGTAAAACTAAGGCTTCCAAACAAAGATGGGGCAAATCTTTAGTGTCGAATACGTAAGCGTATACGTGCGTGTGGGTGGTGCATTTAGAGGAACAGGCTACCTAAGCGCAAGTAACAATTTTCGCGCTTCGTTCGCACGCACACCTGGACGAATTTCGTGGTTTTTTTTTTGCCACATTCGGTGAAATTCAAAAGCAAACAGTTAAAATGAGTAACCACGAACGTTTGGTTGATGGAATTAAGTGGCGAATCGTCGGGAGACTGGAAGCAGGGCAGTCTTATGTGCAGATTGCTAGACTTGAATGTAACGTCCTGCCACTGTCCAACTTATGGAAACAGTTTAAGGATACCGGATTCCCAGAGAGAAAGGCTGGGCAAGGTCGTCTAAGAGCCACAACGGCCAATGAAGATTGATATTCGTCCATTACAGCGAGGCTTAACAGGAGTGCAACAGCTTCTCAGCTCTCTCGTGACCTTTATGCGGCGATCATGCGTTTGTACCATAACTGTTGCAAGGTTATTTTTTTGTATTTTTTCGACCTATGTTATATAACTAATTTCATTAAAATATGTCCAGTAGTTCTGGAGATAATCGCCCAAAAGTGAAAATTCTCTTACTTTGAACACCAGTGTAATAAAAGTATAACATTAGTAAAAGTATATATAAGTAAAACAAATGATAACAATTCACTATCTTCCAATTCCAAACCATTTCTGTTTTTCTTCCTTGCGTTTTTATAATTTTGTGATAAATTGTATAAAATTGGATAACTTTGAAGAATTTCCGAAAACATTTGTCTTTGATATTGTTCTTTCAATGCACGAATTAAGCGCGACAGCGATAAAAACACATTCGACAACAAAACGCAATTCCTAAACGAATAATCCTTTTGGTAAGAGGGAGCACTTTTTAATTTTTGCCTCTAAATATAGCATATTGAACAAATTAAAATACTTAGTAAAAACGTATACTAAACATGCTTTTCTATCAAATGAATCTTTTTACAATTCATACAATTTTCTTACATTGTTAAAATCTAGTTTTTGAAAGCCTTGACTTTGTGATAACCTTTCCAAAAACAAAAATTTCAGTTATTGCCCTCGAACGATTCAAAATAATTTTGTGTTTAAGAAATGTGTAACTTTAAATAAAATTTAATATTTATCTAATAACGAGAGGGTATATTAAAGATGTGTACAGCTATTGAAAATGCTTTCATTCAGTTTGTATGAATTTAGAAGTTTTATTATATTCTATTTATTAGTTTTCTCATAGGTGAAGAAAGGAGAAATTTTTGAGAAACAAAACTCAAAAGAGTATGTGTGTGTTATGTTAAAATTCTTTCAGCATTTTAAGTACATTTTATGTTTTATATGTGACTAGCTGAATTTACCTGGCGTTGCTCGGGTTTAATTGGTTAAAGTCGATTGAAAGTGATCCAAAAAATTCCTTTTCTGTCATAGAAAATGAAAATATAGAGAAAAAATAAAAAAACGCAAAATAATTTTTAAAGCTCAGATTTTTATAGCTTCTACACAATTTACTTTACAAATACTCTACAATTTACTTAGATCCATTTCACATACTATAGGTAAAACAAACCTACAAAAACTGATACTGAGATGACTATATACAAAAGTCGAGTTTGAGTTTTGGAGTTGTGAATGCCCTTTAAGTTCATTTTCTAAAAAAAAAAAATGACGTACACCGTATAATTGCAGTAATTTTTTTCTTATCAATATTTTTTATTTGTAGGACCTTCACCAGGATGGCGAATTTCGAAATTCCACCATCATTATGAAAGGCTGACAAATCATATTGATACGATATCATGATCAACGTTTCAAGCATTTACACTTTATGCTTGAAAATTCCATTTTACCAGACGGGATACATAAACGATATACTGAGCGATTTTCAGCGCAAACGCACCATACTCTAAGATTCTAAAAATCTCCAAGGTCATCTTGAGAGACGACTCCTGTATATGTTAACTCTGACGTCATCTGCACTGCCAGACCGGAAGAGAACGCCCCTAGCAAGGGCTGTGTCCAGGATGACGGGACGTTAGACCCCTCTGCGCACCCAAGACAAATAGAACTGGGGTTAATATGTAGCCTACGTTAGCCGCAGGGTTCCAAAGAATAAGTGTACCAAATCTGGTATGGATAGGTCAAACAGTATAGATTTGTATAGAGAACAGACAGATGCCAACTCTGCTTTATGTACTTGTATATAGATGTACTTAATATATGTGCTAAAGTTTCATATATACAGATTGCTGGTTATATATGAATATGTGACAATAAAGAACTTATAATATATTATTTGTCTTTTGTATATAAAAATAAGGGATTTTGTGCAAGTGGATACAAGTTTAATATAAAAAACTACTCAGAACTTTTTCGTAAAATCTTAGTCATAAACATTTAGAAGGGTAATTAACACATCTTCTTCTTTGATAAATTACAAAATTTAGATATACGTATGTTTAACTTATTTCAATGCTTTTTAACGAGAAGATTATATAGTCAAGCTATTTTTAACTTTATGTATCAGAATTTTTATTGAAATTGTCAGTTTTCAATTTACTTCAACCCATATTAATCCTATTAAATGCTTTTTTAAATTTTAATTTTTGCAACACAACGGGATGTTTCCGAATTTGGAAGCATTTCAACATAAAGTTGACTGCAAAATAAGACAGTAAGTACCCTTTACACTCTAATATGGGATATGAGGAATGTGTCATACTGATCCCACAGGCTTTGCATTTGTGACTTAAAGATTGATTGTATTTTTATTTCAGGCCTTAATATTAGGGATCAACTTATCAACTATCGCTAATTCTTTTGAATACACAAGAAACATTTTTCTAACACAGTAACTCAACTGGGATACCTTACAGGGTACCTTATTCATTTCTTCTCCTATTAGGGGTTTTACTATAAAGCTAAATAAAGAGGGGCTAGTGTTGTGTTTAACTCCTTCGTAAATTGTGAGCAACGGCATGTTACTCGAATTCAATCAATTTTCTAGCCGTTGCGTTGTTCCAGTGCGACGTTAATTCAACTACAATCAGTCAATTTCAACATATGTCGCTTACATTAAAAATTACATTTAAAAGTTAACAGCAAACAATGCCCAAAACTGAGATAAATCGAATTAGTTCTTAACCTTAAGTATTTTTTCTTTTCCAGTAGTTTGTTTCATGTTTACACTGAAAAACCATCCCATAATCTACACGTCGCTAACGTACTTTTCAAGTGTTGAGAACTTGGAATACATTTTGTTTATTATTTTTCTTTCTGATTCAACGGCGTTGGTTCGATTGATTCTTATCAGGTTCGATTTTTCCCCTTGAGTGTATTCCTCTCTTCTGTGTCAGTAAAACTTTATCTGAGTATGTCATTTATTTGATATTTGGTGCCCAACTGGCTATTAATTTGTTTTTATAAATATGTGTTGTTTCCCACAAGACATTAGAAAACTGCAAAGAATCCTTTCTTATCCTTGCAATCTTTGTCACGATGAATATTTTGTGAATAAATTATATTAAGTAGACTCAGAAACCGACTAGATACTCAAACAAACAGAAATTTAATCGGTCTTTTGAAGCCTCTTTGCTTTGGATGATAGAGTTGAAAAATATATTGTTCTATTTTTTTGTCTAATGGAAATAAGAGATACAACTAAACTTTGTTAATTTTTATGTTGTTCGAGCTCTGTTGTTTACAAAATTAGAAGTCGTATTTTATTGTCAAGCAAGTCTTCTTTTTTAATTTTTTCCAATTTTAATTTCTTCTTATGTATAAATAAAATGATTATTTTTAAAGTAATAAATAATTATTAAAAGAGATAAGATAATTTCTGCAGTTATTAAAAATTTATTGTAACAGGTTATGGGCCCAGGATACTTTTCCTAACCCTAACACTATTTTTTCTTGAGAAAAAGAAAATGGAACAAATCATGCAGAAAATTGAACCTCTTCAAGGAAGGGAAACTGGGAAGATTGGAAATATTTGATTCAGATCAAATTAAAAGGAATTCCAAATGCAATGGAATTAATTTCAGGAAAATTAAAAATTCCTAAAGAACCCAGTAGCAGTGCAACAATAGAAGAAAGAAATGTCCACAAGAAAGACTTGGAAAAATTTAATAAGACACAATCAGAAATAATGTTTTTATTAGTTTCAACCTTGATTCCAAAAGTTAGAGCTCAAATAAGAAATCTTTTAAGCCCAAATGAGGTTTGGAGAACTCCACAATCTTTTTGCTGGTGTAGAAAATAAAGTCTTTGAAATTTGTTTGGAGTTTTTTGGTTGTAAATGGAAAGAAGGTCTAGATATGGCTGGAAACTTGTCTTCAACTAGGCAGCTTTGGAACAACCTTCAAGAAGAAATAGGAAAATGTCAAAACAGCAATAATGGAAAAGTGCCACCAATTTTTCTTATATGTAAGATATTTTAAATTCTACCAAGAGATTATTCAAATTTTCAAACAACTTGGCTTATGATTCATAAAGGTAAAGAAAGGAATGTGGACAATCTCATCAACTGGCTCTGCACAGAAGCAAGCAAGTTAACCTCTAATTCAGAAAGTGTTGATCAGGAAGCCTTAACAGTCAAGAAAATTGTCAAAGATAGAGTAAATGAGAAAGGTAACAGCAAAGACAAGAGGTACACATATCCATGCAATTATTGTAAAAAGAAAGGTCATTGGATTAAAGATTGTTATAAATGGATTGCTGATGGAAGACCAAAAAAGGAAGAAACAAAAACAAAGAATTATAAAAATAATACAAGAACAGGAACCTCAAGGGAAGTAAATGCCTTCATGTTATCAATAGATGATCATGCATTTGTTACAGAAAGTGATGACAAAGAAAACTGGTATTTTGATAATGGTGCCACAAGACATATTACTAACCAAAATCAATTTTTCAAAACTTATAGTGAATTTGAGCACTCTGTCAAAGTAAGTTCAGCAAATGGACAAGAAGCTAAAGTTTTGAGTCAAGGAACAATTGAAGTTGAAACATATGTGGATGGAAATATTCTTCATTTAGCTCTTGAAAATGTATGGTATGTTCCTGATATTAAGAAAAATCTTTTTTCAATTCTGAAAACTCACGATAAACTACCCAACAGTGAATTTGTCTTAGGACCAAATAGATGTAGCCTAACGGTAAACAAGAAAACACATTTTAATGGCTATCGTAAAGAGAATGGAGGACTGTTTAAAGTGGAAATTAAAGCAAAATCATCACAGTCGACAGAAGCAAATTTCATAGATCAAAATATTTTGCAGCTTTATCATGAAAGAATGGGTCATCAAGATAAAAGACATTAAAGATCTTATTGAGAGAGAATTGAACATATGGACAAACATCAAAGATGAACATTGTACAGGATGTATAAAAGGAAAAATGCATCGTCAGTAATTTGGAACTTGACCACGAGCAACCAAGCAGGAAGAGACACTGCATGGAGATATTTGTGGACCATTTCAAGTTCCATCAAATTCAGGCTTTCGTTACTTTGTTTGCTTTAAAGATGATTTTTCTCGAATGCGCTTTGTTCACTTTCTCAAAGAAAAGTCAGTAGCTCTGGAAAAGTTAAATCAAGTGCTTGAAGAAGCAAAAGTTCAAGGTCATCCGATCAAAGAATTCCGCAGTGACAATGGTGGGGAATTTGATAATAAACACATGAGAATGTTACTAAAGAAATATGGTGTGAGACAGCTGTTTACAACACCATATACTCCACAGCAAAATGGATGTGCCGAACGGGAGAATAGAACCATAGTTGAAGCAGCTAGATCTCATGTATTCCAGAAAGATTTTCCACAAAAGTTTTGGGCAGAGTTAGTCAATACAGCAACATATATACTAAACAGAACTGCGAAGTCCTCGGTTGACGGAAAGTCGCTCTGTGAAATATGGTATGACAAGAAACCAAGACTTTAAGCATTTACGAGTGATTGGAACTGCATGTAGTGGATGGATTCCTGATCAAAAGAGAAACAAGATGGATCCAAAGGCAAGATCTGGAATCCTAATAGGCTATGATGGTGATGATAGCTACAGAATTTATGATGAAATAAATTATTCGGTATTTCGATGTCGAGATGTAATATTCCAAAAGGAAGAGTTTTCAAATCCACTACCAGTGACTGTAGAATCAGAAGAAACTAGAGATGAAGATATTGAAAATAAATCTGAAGATCATTTAAGTGAACAAAGGGAAACTGACAAGATAATGGTAAAACAGCAGGGCACAGCAGATCAAAGACAACTTAGGGATAGATCTAGAATTAAGAAACCTTCAAGATATGATGATTATAGTTTGCACTCAGTCTCACTCAGTATTGGAAAATATGAATGAACCAGAAACCTATGATGAAGCAATAAAGACTAAACAAAAAGATAAGTGGTTACATGCTATGGACAGTGAATTAAAATCTCTAAAGGAAAACCAAACTTGGGAAGTAGTTGATTTACCACCTGGATTCACGCCGATTGCAAGCAAATAGGTTTTTAAACTTAAAACTAACCCGGATGGCTCAGTAGATAAATACAAGGCAAGATTAGTGGCAAATGATTTTTCCCAACGTAGGGGAGTTAACTATGAAGAGATATTTAGTCCAGTAACAAATAAAAATACTGTCCGTACCTTAATTAGCGTAGCAGGTAGTGAAAATATGCACTTAATGCAATTTGATGTTTCAACAGCTTTTTTGTATGGAGAACTTTCTGAAGAAATCTGTCTCAACCTGAAGGCTTTAGTGATGGAACAAATAAGATGAGTAGGCTAAACCGCGTAGCTTATATGGACTTAAGCAAGCTCCTAGATGTTGGAATGAATGATTTGGAAGTTTTCTTGCCAAGCTCGGTTTCACTAGAAGTGCATCTGATCCTTATTTATTTATCAGAAATAGAAATGATCTTAAGATCATACTTGCACTCTATGTGGATGATGGTTTAGTGGCATCAACAAACCAAGATGAAATAAATAAATTCTTAAATGAATTGAAAACAGAATTTAAGATTACCTTCAAACCTGCTTCACTTTTTTGGGCATTGAGATTGAACAAAGAAATGATGGTTCAATAAGGATCACCCAATCTAGATTTATTAAGAAAATGTTGGAAGATTTTGGAATGGAAAATTGCAAAGCAGTTTCAACACCAATTACTAATAATAATTCTCAAGATAATACTGATATAAAAGGGAATTTTCCCTTCAGATCAGCTATAGGAACTCTACTATATTTAGCAACTGGATCAAGACCAGATATAGCATTTTCCGTTAACTATTTAGCAAGAAGTGTCGAAAATCCTACCAGTACAGATATTGTAAAAATCAAGAGGATATCCAGATATTTAAAGGAACACAAGAAAAAGGTATCATTTACAAATCCAACTTTAACCAAGAACATTTAGAAGGATTTAGCGATGCCGACTATGCTGGAGATGATAAAACCGGACGCTCAACAACTGGTATTGTTTGGTGGAGCAATATTGTGGACAAGCCAAAGACAATCTTCAGTTGCACTCTCAACAACAGAAGCAGAAATAGTTGCAGCAAGTGAAGCAACAAAGGATTTGGTTTGGCTTAGCAGATTGTTAAAAGAAATGACTGATGTTGAAGGAACACCAATTCTTTGGATAGACAATGAAGCAGCAATAAGACTTACAAAGAATCCGGAGTTCCATAGGAGAACCAAACACATAAAGGTGCGTCACTTTTTTGTCAGGGAAAAGGTAGGAGAAATAGAAGTTTCAAAGATTAGCACTGAAAATCAACTAGCAGATGGACTCACAAAACCACTACACAAGCCAAAGCTTAATACCCTGAATGCAAAGATTGGATTGGAGTAATCCTTGTTTGTGAAAGAAAAAAAAAGGACAATAAGGGAGAGTGTTGAAAAATATATTGTTCTATTTTTTTGTCTAATGGAAATAAGAGATACAACTAAACACTGTTAATTTTTATGTTGTTTACTAAATTAGAAGTCGTATTTTATTGTCAAGCAAGTGTTCTTTTTTAATTTTTCCAATTTTAATTTCTTCTTATGTATAAATAAAATAATTATTTTTAAAGTAATAAATAATTATTAAAAGAGATAAGATAATTTCTGCAGTTATTAAAAATTTATTGCAACAGATAGTTATGAGCAGTGACGGACTGGCATGTTAGACCAGCTCGTGAAATGTTACAATCTATGTGCCTCTAGGGGGTCCTTAAAAGTTGCAAAAAAGGGTTGTTTTAAAAAGTCACTCGTAAGACATGCGTTTTTCAAACAACTTAACAAGTGAACCTAGAGAGAACAGAGAAACTCAAGAAAGAATTTTCAGATTATTTAACCTTCTGAGGGTCACGAGATTTACAAGTAGTGTAGTATTGCTTTTACCCCGCAACGCACTCAATGACTGAAGAATCACATCTATAGGGTGAAAGAATCCGTGGACTCTTTCAACCTTTAAAAAGATTGTATTGATTTTTCCTTAGAATAAAATTCGTTGGAAAGATTCCATTGTTCCTTTCCTTAGAAGTGAGAGAGAGAGAGATTCCCGTAACTATTTTCCTTATAACAAAAACATTTAGTAAGATTCTGCTGGTCATTTTCTTATAATAGAAGTCTTTTCAAATATTCTATTTTTGCTCTTCTTAAAATATATTCCTTTGAAATTATGGAATTGCTTTTTTTCTTGGATTTGGATGGTTGTTTGATTTGGGTTTTATGGCGCAAGGTTTCTTTCCTTTTAAATGAATTCTTTGGAAAGAATCATGTCCCTTTCCTTAGAATAGAATCCTTTGGAAGGATTTCATTGCCCTTTCCTAAGAATAAAATCCTTTAGTAAAATTCTTTATTCATCTGGTTATCTGGTTTACTAATTTCTATTACTAAAGTTATTTATTTGGTTTACTAAAGAATTCTGGTTATTCCTTTAGATCAGAAGTGCTTAGAAAGTTTCTACTGGTCTTTTCCTTAGAATAGAATCATTTGGAATTATTCTATTTTTTAATTTCTTAATATATATTTCTTTCACATTATATTAATCCTTTCGTTGGAAGTGAATTCTTTGGAAAGATTCTATTGCTCATTTCCTTAGAATATAATCCTTTGGAAAGATTCCATTGCTCCTTTCCTTAGAATAGAATCCTTTAGTAAATTTCTGTTGGTCGTTTCCTTGGAATAGAAGCCCCTAGAAGAAAGATTCTATTGATCCTTTCCTTGGAATAGAATCCTTTAGAATGATTCTATTTTCCATCTCTTAAAGTATATTCTTTTGAAATTATATTATTGCTCCTTTCCTAAGAAGTGAATTCTTTGGAGAGATTCCGCTGGTCCTAGAATAGAAGGTCTTAGAAGAGTCCTTTCCTCAGAATAGAATCCTTTAGCAATATTCTGTTAGTCATTTCCTTAGAATGGAATTCTTTGGAAAGATCCTATTGCTCCCCTTTCCACGGCATAGACTTCTTTTGAAAAATGATATTGGTCACGAAGGTTAAAACTGGTTAGAAGTCATGTAGGGAAGACTGCAGGTTGCAAGGTGGAATTATGAATGTGAACCCCTCAGAAGGTTAAAGCAAAATTAGTAACGTAGATCTTGAACATGGACTTGAAATAGAAATGTAAATATATTTAAATTGTGCCCCAAAACAGTTACTTTAGTAATTTTTGTAAAGCTTTGATCAGTGTTAGATCAAGAGAAGGAACTGAAAGGAGTTGAACTATTTTGACATCACTTTCTTTTTGTAACTTCCTTGTTGGAGCGGATTGCGCAATAGGAAAGGAGCAACCGAACGTTCACGTTGTATTTTACGCTGAATAAATGTTTGTTAACACTGGGCTTTTTTTATTACTCTGCTACGACATCGGTGATGTCCGACCTGCCCTAGATTAGATGGAAATTCGTACCAATTGTTAGGTTTTGACAACCAGATGCCTAAAAAGGTTGAAGCAAATCTGATTTAAAAATTGTAGTGGCAATTAGATAATATAGTTATAAGACATTAATTTTAACTATTGTGATAAAAAATATTTCAGTCATTCACCGTTTTCGCTGGACAATATGCTATGGGGATACGAATGAATATAATGAATACAAAGAAGCGTTTCACATTACTGCATTATTATTAAAGGGAAAAGAAAAATTAAAGGCGATTAGAAAGACACCACGATCAGACATGTCATGCTTGAGAAATCCTTCGATATTCTGCGAAACACGTTTCAGATCAGTAGGTTTTAACAGTGCTTTCAGATTATATATATTGCAAAGGATTCAGATGTGCATTCAAGAATTCATGAGTAATTCTATCATAATTTTTCAAAAAGTAAAAACAAATTTTGTTGAACTGTTTGAAGAGATTGTTTCAATGTAGCAAATATTATACTTTCTCTCATCCTCTTCAGGTAGGCAGTTAATTAACGTTACACTGGAGCAACCGAACGGCCTATTGGTGACATGTCTCTTCAAGACTCCTAACAAATTAAACTCTATCTGATTATTAACTCATTGAAATAATTTTTGTGATCATTTCATCCTTTCGGGGTAAATAGGTGGAAATGCACCTTTTAAAGGTTTTACAAGCATTCATTTGGGGTATTTTTACCTTATAAGTTATTAAAAATTTTATATTTTAGTTTATAAAAAATTTAACAGATGGCAGCACTAATTTTAGTCTTCTCATAGTACGACTTCGCTTACAGTAAAATAAGTAAATCATGCATTATAGTATTATGTGGAAAGGATATGCGAAAAAGTAATTCTTATTTTTCCGTCGCGTGTTTTCAATTTTAATTTTTAAAATTACTCTGGAAATTTTGTTTGAAATTTGTCCATCCGTTTGTCACAATATAAGGTTGGTTGTTTTGGCGTCTTATGGCGCAAGGACCATATTTGACCAAGCTGCGCCAAACACAAGACAACGTCAAGCAAAAAATGTCGTTAAAGGAAAGAAGGGGCATTGGGGAATAGAGTAGGGGGATAAAAGCTGAAAAAGATTGCTTGGGAATTCCGGGAGTGCGACTCGTGTTTACTAAACACAGTAAACCCCGTGTAAAAAGAAAAGATCGCTAAATTACCTCGGGTCTGTGAATCCAGTACACACCAAAAGGATATGTGCCTCTGGGAGCCACAATTAAAAGGATAAAGTGCCAATGATGTTCCATAACAAAAGCAGATCGGAGATTAGTCCTATGTTAACAGAACTATAACATACCCTGAAACAAAGCCATAGACATCTTTAGAAAATGCCAGAGGCACAAAAATAACGAAGCACTTTGAAGATTTTATTAGAAATGTTCCCGAAAACCTCAAGGGTCTCGGTAGCCTAGTTGGAAGAGCAGCGGCTTAGCAACCGGAGGGCTGCGATTTCGAAACTAGGTCCAGCCAAAGACCGTCGTGTACACGGGGGGCTGGTGCACGTTAAATCTGTCGTGGCCTCAAATATCCTCACGTTGGCGTGGTGTGGAAGTTTGGAGAGTGAGGCACCAGCTGAGGTGTTGTGACCGTGGTTCAACATAACGAAGCGTTGTCCTTGATCTTTCCCTTCGGGATTGATCTCGGACCATTGCCAATAGCCCGTTGTGTTGCTCGAGTGCCACGTCAATTAACTACCTACTTACCGAAAACCGCAAGGGCGTCGTTCATCAGTACGCTCCTTCGAAACGAACTGTTAACAATATTATTTGACTTTTTCTATCGTCAACAAGGTTTCAGATGAAATAGACCACAACTCATAGACTTGTCCGAAAGGTCCCTCACCGCATAAGTAATGTGCGATAAGATTGTTATCAAACTAATTGGCGTATAAAATATTTTGATCATTACATTTTTATGAAATGACTGTTCCCAATACTAATTGTTTAGTTGCAATTCTTATTGAATTTGCATAAAAACTAGCTAAAGGCCGAGCTTCGCTGATACGCCCTATTAATTTGTTCCAAGGATGGAAGGAAGAAATGGCACCCCTTTCTTTGTGCTTTCCAGACAGTTGTCGGGGCCGTCGCGGTTCAGTGGGTATGCCCACTGCGCTAGCAACCTTCGAGTTGTAGGCGGCGCAGGTTCAATTCATGTCAGTTGCATTCCTCTCTGGGTGTATTTCTCTCTTCTGTGTCAGTACTTGACTGTGTGTCTATTACTTGATATTGTATGTCGTGTCTGAGCAGCAAGGTCAAATATGGCCTTGCGCCATAAATCCCAGAACAAACCAACCAGAAGAGAATTTTTGTGATTTGGTCTCTTCTCCCTTTTCTTAGCGGGCCGCCGTGGCCCGCTTGAAAGAGCAACCCTCCGGTTGTTCGAATCCAACCAAAGACCGTCGTTTATAGAGGGGGCTGGTGCACGTTAAATCTGTCGTAGCCTCAAATGTCCTCGTGACCAATAGAATCTTTCCAAAAGATTCTATGCCATAGAAAGGACTCATAGAATCGTTCCAAAATATTCTATTCCAAGGAAAAGACCAATATTATCGTTCTAAAGGATTCTATTCTAGAGAATTGGAGAAATATATTCTTTCTAAAGTTTGAAAGAATTCATGGAGTGTTAAAGGTCAAAAGACCATCAAAGAACATTTTTCTACGTATGGTATTATTAAAAATTTAATGTATAATTGAAGAGCTTCGGGATATAACATAATGATAAAAACCACTTTTCAAATTCTTCAAGCTAACAATTTTCAGATTTTGAAAATTCCCCAAATTTTAATGATTTATACACAATTCAAGAGACCATGTTGCTTGAAACTTACAAGTATTACGAATTCATTTAAACTATCCGAAAATTTTGATCCTCTTTAATATTTTGTTGTTTTCATGATGAAAATTTCATGTTGGTTTCTGCCCTGGGCCCTTCAATGCATGGTTTTGCAATTTTTAAGTTTGAATCATTCACTTTTTTTTATTTAATGATGAAACGCAATCTAACGGAAAAGAATAATATGTTTAGTTGCTTATTTGCTTAATATACATAACTAACAAGCAATTATAAAAATCAACAAAAATTCTCTGGTATTATTGTTACATAGATACTGTACAAATGTAAGCATAACTAATTTTATTAATAATTTTGCTAAATGAAAAGCAATATTCCACTTTTATAAAGTAGTTCAGCCAATTTTAAGAGAATCATTTAAAACTAATGTTACTAATTTTAATTTTTATTTCACTGAATAAAAAGTAAAAACTGATTAAATTTGAATCCATGATAATAATAATCACAATGAAATACAGTCGAGTCTATTAAACGAAGTTTCATCGTTTCACTTAAAAACTTCGTTATAAATAAAATTCGATAAATAGAAATTTGTAAATTAAGTTATAAAAACGAGAAAAAAAACAAAGACTGAAACTTACCTATCCCCTTTATTGACTTTGACACATATCCTAAGCTGTAAAGTTTGTAATCCTGCTTTGCACAGATTTATTATAAAGAACACATTTTTCATAAAACTTTTCACACTTTTGTAAAGGTTGAAACACTTCATTTTCTTGAAACTGTAATCCCCTTCGTATTGTATCAAATGCTGTTAGCATTTCTTCTTGTGAAGGTTTTTATCATCTTCATCACTCAATGTAGTGTCTTCATTACATTTCCTAACACTTTGCAATACGTCATGCTCCGTAGGGTATTCAGCAATCACAATGTCTTCATCAACGTGGAGAAAATTAGACAGCTCTATACCTTCTTCAACAGCTCCCATGTCTTCCAGATACTGCTATTTTTCTTTCAAATCTGCCAAGCGCTTGGATTCATCATCATATTCAACATCACTTTTGAAACCGGCTTTAACAAAACAGTTCCTTATAGTAGATGCAGTCACATCACACTGCCAAGCTTTCGTCATCTCTGATATGGAGATTCTTAAATTAATACAATTGTCTATGCACTGACTGCTCTCGAAGCAAGAATAACTTTTTGTAGGATTCTTTTTCGATAATGAACTTTAAGATTTTTTATAATGCCTTGATCCAACGGATGAAGTTTTGAAGCTGTATTGGCCGGAAGAAAAACTTTATGTTCTTCAATTTGCATTTTGAAGCAGTCTGGTGGATGTGCAGAACAGTTGTCTATAAGTAACGCAATTTTGCGACACTGTTTTTCCAATTGTTTATCCTATTTTGACAGCCACTCTTCAGAAATTCTAGAAGTCATCCATGACTTTTTATTGAATTGATATAGTCCACGTCTAAAGATTTTGTGCCTTTGAAACATCTGGGGTTTTACTTTTACCGATTACTAACGGTTTTAATATTTCTTCACCAGTCATATTCGCATGTGTCTTACACAGTCAGGCCCACAACGAAAACCAGTTTTACCTTGTGGAATACAGTTTCCATTGCCCCCCCCCTGCCGTGCCATATGGCCCCCCTCAAAGATAAGGAAGGAAGCAATTCCCTTATCTTGTTTGTTGTGAGAATTCCTTGTAATAGAGCAAGGGGAGCGTGAGGTCACGGCAGCCGATTTGGTTGATTTTGTTGGAACTTTGACAAATGAGAAGTCGCGAAACGTTTCAGATAAACAAAAAAATACATATTTAGTCGGAAAAACTTCGTTATATAGAAATTATCTTTCGTATATGGAGAGTAAATAACATGTAAATGTCGTTCAAAGTCAAGGTTCTGTAAAGAGCTTCGTTAAATAGAAAACTTCGTTAAATGGAAGTTCGTCGAATGGAGACTACTGTATCTGTAATTAAAAACTATGAAAATAAACTCTGATATTAACGTTCAATAATTAAAACTATAATAAATAATTCAAATTATTTCTTAATTTTCCAAATAATAAAAGGAAAATTGTTATTGAAAATCATGTAAATATTAAGATATTTGGAAGCCAGACCGCCACTGACGAAAACGACATCCCACTCAATGCTCGCTGGAAAACTGAATAAAGAATAAGGTAGGTAAATGAAATTTACATCACACCGGAGCAACACAACGGGCTATCGGCGATGGTCCGGGATCAATCCGGAAGGGAAAGATCCGAGGACAAGACCTCGTAATTTTGAACCACGATCAGATGACGAGGTCACACCTGAGCTGCCACCCCATTCTCCGAACTTCCACACCACGCCAACGTGAGGACATTTGAGGCCACGGCAGATTTAACTTACACGAGCCCCACGACGTTCTTTGGTTGGATTGAGTATCGAATTCGGCAACTCTCCTGTTGCTAATCTACGAGTAATGAATAAGGTAGGTAGGTACTTAAATTAACGTCACTCTGGAACAACGCAAGGGGCTATTGGCGACGGTCCGGGATCCATCCCGAAGGGAAAGACCCGAGGACAAGACCTCGTAATTTTGGACCACGGTCAGATAATGAGAACAACACCTGAACTGGCACCACACTGTCCAAACTTCCACACCACGGCAACATGAGGACATTGGAGGCCACTACAGATTTAACGTGCAGCAGTTCCCGTGTACATGACGGTGTTTGGCTGGACAGAGTTTTGAACTCACAACACTCCGGTTGCTAATCCGTTGTTCTCCCAACTGAGCTACCGCAGCCCAGAAATGAATAAGGAAAGAGATGAGATTGAGAAAGTTTTTACACGCACTAGAAACTCTGCGACGCCATTAAATCGACATTTGGAAATGCTTTCGAAGGTCGTGCGAGTAAATGTGTAATATATTGCAGCTTTCGTAACAGATGAATCGGATTTCATTTCTATCAACATCGCATATCCAGTTCAACGAAAACAGGTTTAACAAATTTCCCACAATACTTATATATTTTTGTTGTTTTGTCAATGATTTATACTTAGGCCCCGTTCACATGAGGCGTTTTACGTCTAAACAAAACGCGGGTAGCCAAAGTATAGGGATCTGCTGGAGTGTTCACATGAGAAATCGCGAGAATCCACGTGGCTAGATAGCTTCGGCGCTTCAACAATCTGCGGCAATACGTCCGCTTACGCTTAGTATAAAAGGAATATCTGCAAAAAGAATTAGTTGCGACTATTGACAAAAATATAATTTTTTCAAAGAAAATCTTGTAACGATCTGACGTAAAATTTCACGCTGATTCGAAATCCGTTGAAATTTTGGTTCTATCTTTAACCATTCAAAAGATAGAAACTTGGATTAGGGGAATAAAGAACATAATTTAATGCATAACAGAAACGGACCTCGAAAAGCGCCCAAGTGCTGTTCACATGGTGACGCTCGAAAATTCTTATCAAACGCACGTTGGAAAAAGTCCATCTGAACGGGGCCTAAAAGATTGCTAATTTTTTATATATAAAAATAAAATTCCCAATCGTATCGTAAATGTATCGGTCGTAAAATGTGAAATATTCAGCAAAACAGACTACTTTCATTGTCCTTTGTTCAAAGCCCCATTTTAAAACGCAAAATCGTAAAAGTACGCAGATGAAAAATAAGCACAGGAGATGAATAGAAATACAGGCTGTCTAGCTAGATCGAATGATTGATACCTGATGGTTGGTTGATTAGTTAGGTCTTATGGTGCAAGATTTGATACCTGAAGGAACAGATTTGGGAAAAGAAATTACACAGGAAAAGAGGATAGTTTATTGGAGAAATATAGGTAACAGCAGATAAATTACTCGGAGATTAGGGGCAGCGGATTTGCCCACTGCGCTCTCAAACTGCGAATCGTAGGTATCCAAGCTTCGATTCCTTTCTGGATGTAGGTAGGTATTTAATTAACGTCACGCTGGAGCAACACAACGGGCTATTGATGACAGTCCCCGAAGGGAAAGACCGAGGACAACAACACGTAATTTTGAATCACGGTCAGATGACGAGGTCACACCTGAACTGGCACCCTACTCTCCAAACTTCCACACCACGCCAACGTGAGAACATTTGAGGCCACGACAGATTTAACGTGCACCAGCCACTACGTACACGACGGTTTGGGTTGGATCGAGATTCGAACTCACAACCCTCTGGTTGCTATTCCGTTACTCTTGCAACCGGGCTACCGCGGCCCATAGTGCTCCGGTGAGAAGGCCATGATATGACCATGAAGGCCAATATGACCATGAGGATGTTCATTTGTACAAAGGTAGCTCAGCTCGGAGAGGAAAGGGCTGCCATACTCAAAAATGATGCATGGCATCGCCATAGGTTATTATTTGTCTCGCCAACTCATAATCACTGCTTTAGTTCTGGCTTCGGACGATAAATTTGAAACCAGAAATCACGCTAAATACGCCGACTGTGGAAACGTTTAACATGCTTCCTAATTTAACCTGAACTGGGTTTTATGGCGTAAGGCCATATTTGGTCGCAGCTATTTGTTTTGCAAAAATCCTAATGGCATTTTTGGTGGCCGTCGTGGCAAAGTGTGTTTTCCTGCTACTACGTTAGCAACCTGCGAGTTTCAGTCCACGAAGATTCGATTCCTGTAACTTACCCTGGGTGTATTTCTCTCTTCTGTGTCAGTTAAGCTTTCCTTGTGTGTGTCTATTACTTGATAGTGTATGTCTTGTGTTGGCGCAGCTTCGTTAAATATAACCCTTGCGCTATATAGCCCAAACCAACCATCCCTAAATTAATGAATAGATTCGTCCAAAACCATGTGACTCAAATGTCAACACACTGGAGCCTGACTATACCACTTTACTCAAAGTGGTAAATCCCAATAGGACCCGGGTACAGGGGTGCCTGCTGCTGATGAGATCAATACCATTGACTCGCAGCACTTCCATTTCGAAAATTACGCTATTCAAAATATGGCAATTCTCAAGAGACGAAAATGAAATATCGCTCATTCCTTTGTTAAATGTCACACTGTTTTATAGTATTAAAAAGAAAGGATGGATGGACGTTTGATGGGCATAAAAAGTCTTTTTCTGTACATGAGATTCAAAATTATCTGGCTAAACTTTAAAGAGTTGTAGGTGCGTCAAAATAAGTCCGCAGCGGTAGCGCGAAGGTGCTAGAGCTGTTTGCTAGGTATTTTAATTAACAGCGCACTGGAGCGACACAACGGGCTATTGGCGACGGTCCGGGATCAAACACGAAGGGAAGGATTGAGTACAACACCGCGTAATTTTGAACCACGGTCAGATGACGAGGTCACACCTGAGCTGGCACCCCACTCTCCAAACTCCCCACACCACGCCAACGCCAGGACATATGAGGAAACGACAGATTTAACATGCACCCCCCTTGTACACGACGGTCTTTGGTTGCATTCGAAAATCGGGTTACTATGTTGGTCCGGTACTGAGTTGGGTTGGTATGGGTATTGGTATTTTCAATTAACGTCACACTGGAGCAACACAACGGGATATTGGTGACGGTCCAGGATCAATCCCAGAGGGAAAGATCGTACTGAGTTGGGAGAGCAACGGATTAGCAACCGGATTGTTGCGAGTTCGAAACTCGGTCCAGCCAAAACCAATCCGTCGAGTACGAAATTACGAGGTGTTGTCCGGATCTTTCCCTTCGGGATTGATCCCGGACCGTCACTAATAGCCCGTTGTGTTGCTCCAGTGTGACGTTAATTGAAATACCCCCCTTTCCCTTCGGGATTGATCCCAGACAGTTGCCAATAGCCCGCTGTACTGCTCTAGTGCGACGCTAATTAACTACCTACCGACACAGGCTACCCGATTTTTCTTTCGACTTTAACACACTATGATTCACCTGTCTCACTTGCGCAGATTATATTTAAAATATGAAATTTCTTACTCTTCAAGGCGTAGCCATGTCGAGTTTCAACTTTCACATCATCTCTTATTCATCCGAAATGGTCAAGGTGCCTTGTGGCGAACGACATTATATATGACTGAGTCTTTCCGACTTTTGGCATCTACGTGTTGTTCACAAGAGGAAACTCCGGAATTGAATTACATATAGAGCACCTTTTTGATTCTATTCCAGATATTTGAGAGCCTTAAACATTCATGACTTCTTCGCATTTTCTTTTATGCAGATACGTGGTCACAAAATGCTTCCGTTCGTCTCTATTCCGGTAAGGTTTGCAACTTGAAAGAAAAGATTAGGGAACCCCATTCAAATCTGTTTACATGCCAGACTCTTAAATATTTTCTAGGTTCCTTCTTTGTAGCCCGGCTAGAAGAGTAACGGAATTGGCAATCGGAGGGTTGCGAGTTCGAAACTTGGTCCAACCAAAGATCGTCGTGCACATGCGGGCTGGTGAACGTTAAATCTGTTAGCTCAGATGTGACCTCGCCATCTGACCGTAATTCAACATTACGTGGTGTTGCCCTCGACTTTTTCCCTTTGGGCTTCGAGTTGTTGGCGGCGCAGTTTCGATTCCTGCCAGGTGCTTTCCTTCCTAGGTGTATTTCTCTCTTCTGTGTCAGTGAAGCTTTCACTGTGTGTGTCAATTACTTGATATTGTACGTCTTGTGTCAATTATCTGATATTGTATTGTGTCTGGCGCAGCATGGCCAAATATGGCCCTTGCGCCATAAAACCCTCAAAAACCAACCAAACCAACCAACCTTTCCCTTTAGGTTTGATCTCGGACCGTCGCCAATAGCCTGTTGCCAGATTGAATGGAAAAAAAGAGAGAACTAAGTACAACTAAAGAACTTAGTAAAAATCACGAGATTTATGGCACACCACAACGACATTCCCGGTAAAAAGAAAAAAGGGTCTACTTACCGTCCTCCGGACATTTGAAGGGGAGCCTGGCGATGGTCTTGGAGAGTTGGACCGACCGGTGAGGGAATTGAACTTACCTTCGGAGCTCTCGATGACTGCCTCGAGCAAACATGTTACAATATCTAGATATTTCTTTTATCTTTTAAAATTTTACCTTATGGCCCTGTTGGCCCTCTTCTTTATGCTTGGCCCTGTTCTGGCCTGATCATTTTTCTCCGCACCTTTTGAGCCCATGCCACAACCATTTTTTGTCGGGACTCTTATACATGATCTTGGTTTTTTAATAAAAATGTTCGGCCGTGCGCGTCCGCACTGGAGGCAGGCTCTCCCCGTCCGTGGATGGGCTGCCCGGTTCCTCCGACGTGCGATGGGGATCCAAAACACTAACCCCGACCCCCACCCAGGCTCGAAACCTCGCGGTGAGCCGGGGGAATCGAGGGTCTTGAATAGCCTGTTGCGTTAGTACAGTGCGACGTTAATTAAAATACCTACCTACTGTTAAATCTGTCGTGGCCCCAAATGTATTCGCGTTGGCGTGGTGTGGAGTTTGGAGAGTGAGGTGCCAGCTCAGGTATTGACCTCATCATCTGACCGTGGTTCAAGGCGTTGTCATCGGTTGGTAGGTATTTTAATTAACGTCACACTGGAGCAACACAACGTGATATTGGTGACGGGATCAGTCCCAAAGGGAAAGTACCTAGGACAACACCATGGTCAGATGACGAGGCCACACCTGAGATGGCACCCCTCTCCAAACTTCCACACCCCGCCAACGCGAGGACATTTGAGGCCACGACAGATTCAACGTGCACCAGCCCTCGTTTACACGACGGTATTTGGCTGGACCAAGTTTCGAACTCGCAACCCTTCGTTTGCTAATCCGTTGCTCTTCCAACTGGGCTACCCCGTACCCTACAATCACTGAAGTGGTTTAAAATTCTTCATGAAACTGGGAATTTAATACTTGTGCTTCTGATTTAAAACACTACCTAGAGTTTTTAGACTGAAAATACTAAAATAAAACTTTCTAATAGAGGAGGCACCTTCTTTCCCTATTCCAAATTTAAAATCGAATATATTTTTCTGCCTATCGGAACGCTCCTCCCTATTGTGCAGTTTCCCCAAACCATGATCCGCGTGCATAAGGTATAATGCCGTTCTAAAAATATCATAAATTACTCCGGGAATGCATCTGACTTGTCATATAAAAGATTTACTCTCTGTATTTAGCTTTACAGAAAAATCCTCTTAGCAGAAATCACCAGAGCTATGAAGCAATCTGAATGTACTCTATATGGACAAAAGTATTTGGACACTGCAGAAAATCAGGTTGTTTTTCCTGGTTAGGACTCGGTCCATTGCTTTATGTACCTGGTACCATGAACGCTGACGTGTACCTCGACGTTCTGGATAATTCGGCCTTGCCTACACTATGGCAATACTATGGCGATGATGGTTGTTTCTTCCAACAGGATCCAGCTCCATGTCATACTGCAAAACGTGTGCTGAACTGATTTCCTGAAAATGAGGTGAATTTGCTTGACTGGCCTGCTCAGAGCCCCGATCTCAATCCGATCGAGCGCTTGTGGGACGAACTGGAGCTACGGGTACGACACCGCCACGCACGCCCATCTTCACAACAATCTCTTCTCACAGCCTTGCAAGAGGCATGGCGAGCTATTCCTGCCCAGACTTATAGAGAACTTGTGGAAAGTATGCCTCGACGTGTTGCAGCTGTAATACAAACAAAAGGAGGGCCTACCCGTTACTAAATTGAATAATAAAGCACTTTTTCTGAAAAGCATGCAGTGTCCAAATACTTTTGTCCATATAGTGTATATAGGTAAAAAATGAAAAGTTATCTTCATTCCTGGAGTACCGTTTAGTACACATTGAAACGAAGTACTAACTTTTTGAGAATAAAAAAGTTATTTTAATGTACCCAAACCAAATCGACTGAAGAGCGACAAACCAATCTGGATCTATAAGAGGAAGATTAAGATTAATTTCTTCATTCCTGGAGTACCATTTGGGTACATTGGAACGGAAGTTTTAACGTTTCGAGAATGAAAAAGAACGACGAACCAATCTGCACCTTTATAAGTGAAAAATTAAGACTTAACTTCATTCGCGCGGGGAGTACCGTTTGGGTACATTCGGTAGGTAGGTGAATTTACGTCGTTCTGGAGCAACGCAACACAGGCTAGACGGCAGTCCGGGATCAATCTCGAAGGGAAAGATCCTAGGACACCTCGTCATTTTGAACCACGGTCAGATGGCGATTGGGTACATTGGAACCGAGGTTTGAGCGAAGTAATAACGATTTGAGAGTTAAATTTATTTTAATGTACCCAAACAGGTATTCTAAGAATGAAGAACAAAAAATGACCGAAGAGCGACAAATCAATCTGAATCTTAGGTGAAAAATTTAGATTTACACTGTTCAATCTTGAAGTACAGTTCTACGCCATAGGTTCCGATCTAATTGGCTAATCCGAGCAAAAGATGATCGTAGAACGAAACCAAACTGAACCAAATCTTCAAGTACCATTTTGGGTACATAAAAATAAACTCTTTTACTCCCAAAACGTGAAAGTATTGTATATTCTATAATTCCTGTTGTCCTCATTCAGTTAATCCTACTGTTGTAGTGGTTCAAAATTACGTGGAATTGTCCTCAGAAATTTGCCTTCGGGTATAATCCCGGACCGTCGTGAGTGGACCGTTGTGTTGCTCCGGTACGACGTTAATTAAAATACCTACCTACCTACTGCTATGATTCCTTGAAGCTGATGGGCCGCGGTGGCCCGGTTGGAAGAGTAACGGACTAGCAACCGAAGGGTTGCGAGTTCGAATCCAGCCAAACATCGTCGTGTACAAAGGGGGCTGGTGCACGTTAAATCTGTCGTGGCCTCAAACGTCCTCACGTTGGTGTGGTGTGGAAGTTTGGAGAGTGGGGTGCCAGCTCAGGTGTTGCCTCGTCATCTGACCGTGGTTCAAAATTACGTGGTGTTGTCCTCGGATCTTTCCCTTTGGGATTGATCCCGGACCGTCACCAATAGCCCATTGTGTTGCTCCAGTGTGACGTTAATTGAAAAAATACCAAATACCAAATACCTTGAAGCTGAAATCTTTTTATCATTTCTGAGTCTAAAATAATTTTTGTGTTTTTCTCGTCGGTATGGTATTTTTAACTAACGTCGCATTGAGCAACACAACGGGCTATTGGCGGCTGTCCGGGACCAAACCCGAAGGGAAAGATCCGAGGACAATACCACGTAATTTTGAACCACGGTCAGATGACGAGGTCACACCTGAGCTGGCACTCCACTCTCCAAACTTCCACACCAAGCCAACGTGAGGACATTTGAGGCCACGACAGATTTAACGTGCACCAGCCCCTTTGTACACGATGGTCTTTGGTTGGATTCGAACTCGCAACCCTCCGGTTGATAATCCGTTACTCTTCCAACCGGGCTACCGCGGCCCGTTTTTCTTGTCTGAAGAGGCTAATGTTCGAAGTGAATTAACTACGAATATGATGGGTTGTTGGATAGTGATTGGTTTGATTATTTCGATAGAAATTTAAACAACAATGTTATTGAAAAATAACAGTTAGTGACTGCTATTGAACATTTTCAGCTACTTATCATTATTAATACATTATTAAGATAGCAGTTTAGCAATTAAAATCAAATTAAATTTGAAACTAAAGGAAATGAAATTTCTAAAAACACTTGATTAAATTTTACAAATTACTTGATAGGAATTATAAGTTATTAATATCTGTTAAAAATAACCGTTAATGTCAATTTCTAAATAACAATAATTAAATTTAGCTGTTAATTTAGAAGTAGTTAACTGAAAGAAAACTGTTTATTATACCTGTTATCGTAAATTAACAATAACACTTTCCACTGTTATCGTAAAATAAGATTTTTGCCTTCTCTACAAAATACCAAACTTTTCGAAAACAAGTTTGAGAAACGCTGAACTGGTGCAAGAAAAAACAACAGTAAAACGGCAACTCCAAACCACAAAGGATCAAGGAAACCATCGAAGTAAGGACGCGCTTTTCGGTTTTGATCGGGGCGGCGAAATCTGCCCTTCAAACATGTGCATCTACTTTTCTATACGGCCCATTGTCATACCTGACTGGGACGAACTGCAGGAAGTTGTGAACCTTCCCCACCACCGCTTTGAGGCCAGAAAAGAAAGGTAGGATTTGATTTTGACCGCTCGCGTTCAAATCTCAGACAGACACCACCAGGAGCGAGTTTGGGGAAAGCAGGTGTCCGCCTAAGCAGATGTTGTGAACGTAAACAACGTGAGTGGGAACTTCAAACTTACGCCAAGCATGCTTGCTACGGTATATTTAATTGCACATTTCTGACAAAATCGCGCGTACTATGCGATAACTGAGTTTCCTAGGAAAAAGTTGCGAGGCATGGAATGTATTTTGGAGTTTATTTTTAAGTGGATCGCGAGATCGTTTGCGTATTGATGTTTTAACTGTCAAAACCTAAATTTGAGTTCTAAACTTTCTCGGAGCTCACGGTGCTTTGACTATTTTCGAGCACCAAAAGTAGATTTTAATGAGTATTTTAGTGTTGAAATGCCGTTCTACAAATGGATCATAGACAGTAAACAAAGTTCGGAAGCAAAGGAACTAGGATATTACGAAGACGATAAGAAAGTCGTCGATCTGAATGAGATTGCTAACAAACGAATGGTTAATGCAATACAGCATTTAACGCAGTTAGTCAAAGTAGCGAGTGATATATTTGATGCTATTGATCAAGAATGCAGAAGTGTTATCCAAAGAACTAATTCACTGAAGATAAAAATCCAGAGTTGTCAAGACGTTGTGGATAATCTCAACGCTAAAACCGTTCCAATTCGTAAGTAGAAATGCTTTAGTACTTTATTTAGATGAAATGTTTAGAAAAATATTGTATTTCATTTTTTAGAATAGTTGGTTTAAGTACATTTTATTCTGATCGTGAAAGAATTAATCTATCTTATCTATACTCGCCGTTAAAAATATTTTTAAAACTTATTAAAATAGTTTTATCCATAAGGTTTAAAGTATTCTAACATTTTTAACTGGAATATATAATGAAATTGTAGTTTTATTTTATAGTTGCCTATGAAAATAAGCAATGGCTATGTTTAAATTTAATATTTGTTTGATGGAAAGAAAACGAAATAACTTGTCAGATTGTTTCTTCGAATCATCTGACGCATTTTAATTAAAATCCTTCTACGCCAGGCAAAAAAATATAAACACTGGTTGAAAATAGTTTACAATATGCATTTTAATATTTTATTGTGTATAACTGTCAAATCTTGTATCTAGAGCATTCGGAAAATAATTCAAAATGGTTAACTCTTAGAATTAACAAATTCCAAATTTGTTTTAAACTGCATTTCCATTGAAATTTATAGTATGGAATTAGCATTGCGAAGTACACAAGCCTTAAAAATCACATTTCTTAAAGAATCTAACGGTACATGGGATCTAAAAATACTTAATATTGCGCTGGACCAATAAAATATAAATGATTGAAAAGTTAATATGCATTGCAATAGAGTATGTATAATTGTTAAATTAGTGCAGTTAGAACTAAGTTTTGTTGAAAACAATTAAAAATGGCTATAACTTAGAATTAGAATAAACAAATTCCAAATTTATTTTGAACTGTGAGTTTCTATTGAAATTTGTACTATGGGATAGTATGCAAAGTATAGTAGTCTTAAAAGCCATAATATTTCAAAGAATCTAACAGTACATTTAGAACAAAAATATTTCGTATTACGCCGAATTAATGAAATGGAAACAACGATTTAAAAGTTAACAATATGCATTTTAATAGAGTACGTACAATTGTCAAATTCTTACAACTAGATCAAACTTTTCGTGTTGAAAAAAAATTCAAAATGGCTCTCTTAGAATCAACAAATTCCAAATTTATTTTAAACTGAATTTATTGAAATTTGTACTATGGGATAGCATGTAAAGTAGCCTTAAAAGCCACATTTTTTTTAGAATCTAACGTTATATTAGAAAAAAAAATATTTAGTTTTTTGGCGAACTAAATACAAACGATTGAAAAGTTAACAATATGCATTTCAATAGCTTCTGTATAATTGTCGAATTCTTTTTTTGACAAAGTTTTTGTTGAAAAGAATTAAAAGTAATTTTCTTCGAAGTTAGATGGTTGGGGTTTACATGGCTCAAGGACCTATTTGACTATACTTCGCCAAACACAAGACAACGTCAAGTAATAGACACAGAAGGAAGTTGGAATCAAGTCTCAGATCCGGTCCAATTAGCCCTCGCGTAACAGAAACTGACCGAAAACAACCAAACACAAATTACACAATTGTTTTGAACTGCATAAAATTTCCATAGGTATTTGGAATATGGAAATAGCATTCAGTTGGGAAGTATAGTGGCTTAAAACCATAAAATTGAGCTAAAAATAAAACTTCACGTGGTTTCCCTTCCTGTCAGCTTCGTGTGGATGATTTACCACTCATGTGCCTATTTTGCTATGCTAGTCACGTGCATAATGAATACTAATATCCAAAGTCTTAAAAGAATTAGATTACGTGCAGAATTAAATGAATTGCGGCCGAAGCCTCGAGGGAAGTGTTTTTCTTGCTTTTTCTACCATGCAACAAATCTGAAATTTCATTAGGTGATTTCCATTTTCGGTATTTTCATAAATTTCCGTTGTTTTTTTACTGTGAAGGATAAGAGGTAATCGTACTGGAGGGTGAAAATTTTTGTTCCACTCAAAGCACACCATAAAATCATTTCGTCCGCCATTTTAAATATTCATGAGGCTGTCGCTCTACGGTCATTTTTCGTATCACGAGGGTAATTAGACCAATAAGACGAGATTTCTGTGGTTGCATGAATTTCGATGTTTTTGAGCATTGGTTAAAAATATGTGATATATTTGAGGAATTTTTATTGAGATAATTTTGTATGATGTAGACAATTTGTTGGATTTAAATAATTTAATAAGACGAGATATTTTAATAATTTAATAAGACGAGATATTTTAATAATTTAATAAGATGTGTTTTAATTTAAAAAGACGAGATATTTCGGAAGTTTAAGAATTTCAATGTTTTTCGAGCACTGGTTAAAAATATTAGCTTTATATTTGAGGAATTTTTGAGATAATTTTGTACTGATATAAACAGTTGGATTGAAATAATTTAATAAAACGAGATATTTTAATAATTTAATAAGGCGAGATATTTTTAAAATTCAATAAGACGAGATAATTTAATAAGACAAGATATTTCGTAAGTTTGCTGTATGAATTTCGATGTTTCGAGCATTAATAAAAATATTAATTGTGGTATATTTGAGGAAGTTAGGATAATTTTGTACTGATATAAACAATTTGTAGGATTTAAGTAATTTAATAAGACGAGATTTTTAAATTATATATATATATAGTCTTATTAAGTTATTAAAATATCTCGTCTTATTAAATTATTTAAATCCAGCAAATTGTTTATATCAGTAGTTATCTCGATAAAAATTTCTCAAATATACCATATCTAATATTTTTTATTGATACTCGAAACATTGAAATTCTTATAAACTTCCGAAATATCTCAAGACGAGATATATATTTTAATAATTTAGTAAGACGAGATTTTTAATAAATTTAATACGAGATATTTCGGAAGTTTATGAATTTCAATGTTAGCTGAGGTTTCTTTGAGGAATTTGTATTAAAATAATTTTGTACTATATAAACGATTTTTTAGTTGAATTTAACTGATTTCAAATTGATTAAATATTTAGATATTACAAAGTGAATATAAAATTAAGTTGCGTTTGACTTTTCCATTGACAGTCGGGGTCGCTGTGACTGACTACTGAGCCAGCAACCTGCGAGTTATAGGTGGCGCAGATTCGATTCCTGTAACTTACCCTACATGTATTTCTCTTCTGTGTATTAGGGTTTGATCCCGGACCGTCGCCAATACCCCTGTTTTGCTCCAGTGCGATGTTAATTAAATACCTACCTTCCTTGCAAGTGTATGCTCATTACTTGACGTTTGACTTGTGTTTGGCGCAGCTGGACAAATATGGCTCTTGCGCCTAAAAACCTAACCACCACTGACAGTCATTTTCATAATAAGGCCGCCGTGTTTCATCGGTGTTTGAGCACTGCTCTAGCAACCTGGGAGTTGTAGGTGGCGCATGTTCGATTCCTTTGACTTACCATGGGTGTATTTCTCTTTTCTGTGTCAGTAAAATTCATTTGTGTGTATGTCTATACCATGACATTGTCTGCCTTGTGTTTGGCGTAGCTTGGCCAAATATGGCCCCTTGCGCCATAAAACCCAACCAACCTTAAATGTGTGTCCATTACTTGACGTTGTCTTGTGTTTGGTTGTTTTGGGGTTTGATGGTGCAAACTGCACATGTGAAAGGGGAAAGAGACATTGGGGAACAGTAGTGGGATGAAAATAGAAAAAGATAGCTTGGGTTTCCCGAGAGCACGGGCGCAGCATGGTCAAATATGTCCCTTGCGCCTTAAAACCCCACAATCAACCAACCCGAGAGCACGATCCCCGTGTTTTCTAAAGACAGTAAACTTCACGTGAAAAGAAAAGATTACTAGAGTACCTCGGGTTCGTGAATCCCGTACACACCTAAAGGAGATGTGCTTCCGAGAGCTGTCTTGTGTTTAGCGCAGCTTGGCCCTATATGGACCTTGCACCATAAAGCTCAACCAACCACAAAATTAAAGTTACTTACATTTTGTTTTTATAACAATCATCTTTGGAGAAATGCTAAATATTTTCTTTCAACGATTAAAGGTAAGAAAATAAAAACACGACCGTAAAATTTTGTCGAAGCTTTTTTATCAATAGTTGCGTTGTTTTCCAAAACAGATATCTTGTAATAATCATAATAGCTAGTCTAATTAGGCACTCATGGTAGGTAGGCAGTGTCACACTGGAGCAACACAGCGGACTATTGGCGACGGTCCGGTTGGTTGGTTTTTGAGATTTTCTGACACAAGACATACAATATCAAGTAATAGACAGACACACAATGAAAGTTTTGCTGACGAAGGTCCGACATCAATTCGAAGGAAAGATCCAAGGGCAACGCCTCGTAATTTTGAACCACGGTCAGAAGACGAGAACAACACCTGAGCTGTGTGGCACCCCACTCTCCAAACATCCACACCACACCAACGTGAGAACATTTGAGGCCGCGACAGAGTTAACGTGCACCAGTCTACATGTACACGACGGTCTTTGGTTGAATCGAGTTTCGAATTTGCAACTCCGGTTGCTAATCTGCTACTCTTCCAATCAGGGTATCAAGGATATCAACATTTGATTTTTTTGGTTTATAGGTTGTTTTTAGGTTTTATGGCGCAAAGGGTCCCAGTGATTTTTCTTGCAAAAATCTTAATGGTATTTAGGGGCGACCGTCAGGATGGCTCTGTGGGTATGTCCACTGCGCTAACAACCTGCGAGACTTAGGCGGCGCAGGTTCGATTCCTCACTGAGTCAATTTCTGTCTTTCTGTGTCAGTAACTTTCCTTGTGCGTACGTGTTCCCCGTGTACACGACTGTCTTTGGCTGGACCGAGTTTCTAACTCGTACCCGGAGGGTTGTGAGTTCGAATCCAACCGAAGACCGTCATGTACAAAGGGGGCTGGTGCACGTTAAATCTGACGTGGCCTCAAATGTCCTCACGTCGGTGTGGTGTGGAAGTTTGGATGGTGGCGGACCAACTCAGGTGTTGGTCAGGTGTGGTTTGAACTCGTCATCTGGACCGTAGTTCAAAATCACGTGATGTTGTCCTCGGTCTTTCCCTTTGGGATTGATCCCGGACCGTCACCAATAGCCAGTTGTGTTGCTCATGTGGGATGTTAATTTAAATACTTACCTACCTATTCTGTGTATTAACCCGTTGTGTTGCTCCAGTGCGACGTTAATTAAAATACATATCTATCTACCTACCTCTTCTGTGTATTAGGGTTTGATCCTGGACCGTCACCAATAGCCCGCTGTGTTGCTTCAGTGCGACGTTAATTAAAAATACCTACCATCCGGTTGCTAATCCGTTCTTCCAACTGGGCTACCGTGGCCATTATCCCTCATGGATCAAGCAAACAAGTGCCGCGACAACCATTTGCAAGCTGAAGGCAATTTGTGCTACTAATTTACCTAGTAAACGTAATATTTATTTCTGAAAGCCAAACGGGATTTATTCCCATTTATTTTAATCGAAAAATCCAAAATCGAGAAATTGCTCGTTTCATAAGACGAATTTTCAAAAGTATAAATCTGAAGTTCTATAACTTTTAATATACATAATCTTTCAAATGGGAAAAAGATTGCAAATCGCAGCTGTTTATCATTTGGATAACGAGCAGCGAAAACAAGTTCCGCAAAACGAAAACTATTAATGGTTATTAAAAAATAGTAAAAAAGAAAAACTGAATAAACAAGAACTAACGAATGTGATACCAGTCCGATAACCAGTTGTTGGTAATTCCAGGTATGCAAATTGCTCGAGGGCGGGAAAGGAATATTTTGCAGTTGTATTATTCGGCCAAGGAAGGGTTGGTGCATATCGTTAAATTTATCGTCTTGTGGGGTGGAGCTCAGTCTGGAATTAAATACCCATTGCTAGAGGTTTTTTATTTCCATAACATCTGCAGTTTTCTTGAGTGATCTGTATCTGTTGGATCTTTTAAAGTGGGAGGTTTTTTGGTTCTCTTTTAAGCGAGGGAGTATTTCATAATTATGGTAATGCGAGCTCATACAAATTTAAAAAAGTAGGGAGTTAAATTACCGTCGTACTGGGAGGAACACAACGGGCGATTGGCGACGGTCCGGGATCAATCCCGAAGGGAAAGATCCGAGGAAAACACCTCGTCATTTTGAACCACGATCAGATGAGGTTAGCACCTGAGCTGGCACCCACTCCAAACTTCCATACCACGCCAACGTGAGGCCACTAAAGGTTTAACGGGCACTAGCCCCCCGTACACGACGGTCTTTGGTGGATCGAGTTTCGAACTTGCAACTCTCCGATTGCTAATCTGCTACTCTTCCAACCAAGCTACCGCGGTATCAAGGATATCAGAACATTTGATTTTTTTGGTTGATTGGTTGTTTTTAGGCTTTATAGCGCAAAAGCCATATTGGGTCCCAGTGATTTTTTTTGCAAAAATCTTAATGGTATTTAGGGGCGACCATCATGGCTCAGTGGGTATGTCCACTGCGCTAGCAACCTGCGAGTCGTATGCGGCGCAGGTTCGATTCCTCACACACATTGGATGTATTTCTGTCTTTCTGTGTCAGTAACTTTCCTTGTGAGTACGTCCAGCGTTTTCTATCATGTTTGGCACAGTATAACCAAATATGGCCCTTGCGCTATAAAACCCAACCAACCTATAATGGTATTTAAAAAATTAGTTCAAAATAAGTCATTTGAAAACATTTTTAATCTTAAAAGCATTTAAGAGTGGGGTGCCAGCTCAGGTTTTGACCTCGTCGTCTGACCAATGTTCAAATTAACGAGATCTTATCCTCGGGTCTTTTCCTTTGTGATTGAATAGCCCGTAGCTCCAGTGCGACGTTAATTAAAAAGAAAAATACCTACCCTTCGGGATTGACCCTGTACCGTCACCAATAGTCCGTTGTGTTGCTCCAGTGCGACTATAATTACCTAACCTAACTTGAAAAGCATTTTTAGAAAAATAAATGAAAAGATTCGTGTTGGGGAATTAGAAAAGAAAACAGATTGCGTTCCCTCGTATTTTTGTGCGTTTAATTCTGATCGAACGGTCTAAGTGACATTACGTACAATTAATGCGTTATCTTACATTTGTTACTTTAATATATCATGATACATATTTTTGTTTGTCCATACTTCCATTGCTTTCTTTAAAATAACAATCTGTTCGGCATGGTCGTTTTCAAAGTATAAAACATGGCAAAGTGTATTTCCTGTATTATAAAGCAAAACAAAAGGAAAAAAATATTGTGCCACCCAACACTTTAGCCCCTCCCCAAAAAAGTGAGCGATAAAAATCTCAAAATCATGTGCGATGAAATAAACAGATGAAATAATTTTCTACAAAACAGTATATAAGTGGACTCCATATAAAGTGATCGGGGAACTGTTTGATTTCCAATAATTTCTCAAGTTCGGTAGCCGTGGCTCAGTGCGCTAGCGACCTGAAAGTTCTAGGCGGTGCAGGTTCGATTCCTCCCTGGGTGCATTCTCCCTCCCTTCTGTCAGTTAAGCCTTCTGCTTATATGTTCATTTACTTGGCGATGTTTAGCGTAGATTGGTCAAATGCGGCCCTTGTTCTATAAAAAGGAAACAACCATTTACTTGACGGAAAGAAAAACATTGACTGGGCAGATACGGCCCTTGTTCCATGAAAAAAGCAAACGACCATTTACTTGACGGAAAGAAAAACATTGCTTGGGTAGATACGGCCCTTGTTCCATAAAAAAGTAAACAACCATTTACTTGACGGAAAGAAAAAACATTGCTCTGCCAGACACGGCCCTTGCTCCATAAAAGCAAGCAACCATTTACTTGAGGGAAAGAAAAATACTCATTGGCCCACATCCGGTCCTTCTCCATAAAAACAACCACTTTCTTTACGGAAAAAACATTGCTTTGCCAGACTCTGCCCATGCTTCATAAAAAGCAAACAATCACATACTTGCCGGGAAGAAAACTTTGTTGGGCAGATACGGCCCTTGCGCCATGAAAAAGCCAACCAACCTAAAAGGTTTTAATATATCTTAAGATCACATATTGGAAATTAGCGCTTCAATTTCTTAAAATATTTTTCCACTTGCGACCTCTCAGCAAAAGCAAAGAATTAATGTGATTCAGTCGATATCAATGATTCGAAGCATAAGTATGAATCATTTCAGCGCTTTTAGTAATTACAGCGGAACTCTTCCGGCTATTAGAGAATCGGGGATTCGTAATGACCGTAAAACATTCATCGGAATTTCAAATTCCTCTCACCTGAAATAGCCAATCCATCGTACTACTCGGAAAGCGAGTGGTTGATGGAAAAATGTCCGCAAAAAATCAATGCTCATTTCAGCAACATTCCATTGAAACTTTCTTGGACACTTTCCAAACTATCTCAGATCACGCTATAGCTTAACAATATGTGTAGAAGATTGAGAGCTGGTAAAAAACACCGCAGAAATTAGGCATTACCTGTTTTTCCCACTACAGTACAAGCCAAGAAATTGTTTGAGTGGGACTTTTTTGATCGAATTCTTCCGAGACGCATAATTAAAAAACATTGTTTCTCACACGATGCCTTGGTCTCGCTGAAAGTTTGATGAGCGTGGATAACGAGTTTTGTAGTTTTATTTAAGCTGAGAAATAAAGGACTATACGTTGCGTGAGGGCTGATTTACTTTGGGTGTGGTCGGGACATCTAATATCAGATCTGTAAGCCCGGAATCATTTCGATTCAAACTTCGGTGAATTGGATCTATCTTTTGCGATTCTCTCAAGGCTGTCGATGAATATGGAATCAAAGATTCGGAGAATCTGTTGCCTCATGCAAGACGATATTGGATTTGATGACTGGGTCGATATCAGCAAGGCATAACGATGTTATTTACTTAAAGTCAATAGCGTGGCGTAACGTTGGTAACTGATGCTGATATTCGATAGGGAAGTAAGAAATCTTATCCTTAGTTTCAGTCAACTCTATCAGCCGTTACTTTTCCGCAAAGACAATGCAATACGAATCATTTTTATGCCAAAGTTAAAAGAAATCAGGTAGGTTATGTCGGAGCACGGTCGCATGATTTTACGTGACTGCCAAGATCCGAGGACAACGCCTCGTAATTTTGAACCACTGTCAGATAACGAGAACAACACCTGAGCTGGCACCCCACTCCCCAAACTTCCCCACCACGTGAGGACCGCGGTAGCTCGGTTGGAAGAGTAACGGATTAAGCAACCGGAGGGTTGCGAGTTCGAATCCAACCAAAGACCGTCGTGTACGAAGGGGGCCGGCGCATGTCAAATCTGTCGAAGCCTCAAATGTCCTCACGTGGTGTGGAAGTTTGGAGAGTGGGTGCCATCTGAGGTGTGACCTCGTCATCTGACCATGGTTCAAAATTGCGTGTTGTCCTAGAATCTTTCCCTTCGGGTTTGATCCCGGACCGTCGCCAATAGCCCGTTGTGTTGCTCCAGTGTGACGTTAATTAAAATACCTACATACCACACCACGTGAGGACATTGAAGGCCCCGACAGATTTAACTTGCACCAGCCCCCATATGCACGACGGTCTTTTGGCTTGTTTTCGCAGGACCGAGTTTCGAACTCGCAACCCTCCGGTTGCTCTAGTCTCGGAATACGGCCGCAGGTTTTACGTCTCGTTAAAGCATTGATTTGGGTGTAGTAAAAGAAAGATAAATTCAGTGGTCAATTCAGTGTTTATCGAAAGCTTACGACAGTCATCTGACCGTAGTTCAAAATTACGAGGCGTCCTCGGCTCTTTCCCTTCGAGATTGATCCCGAACCGTCGTCAATAGAGCGTTGTGTTGATCCAGTGCGACGTTAATTCAGCTACCTCCCTTCAGAAATAGTTGGTTAGAGAGCTGCTCTTCTGACTTCCTATTCGAAAACGAGGCCGTGTTTGCCTCGTCGGTAGTCACGGATTAGCAACTGGAGGGTTGCTCCTCAAATGTCCTCACGTTGACGTGGTGTGGAAGTTTGGAGAGTGGGGTGCCGGCTCAGGTGTTGCCCTCGTCATTTGACCGTGGTTCAAAATTACGAGGTGTTTCCAAGTGTGGAAAGACAGTGCAACTTCAGTCTACCAAACTACTTCATGAGAGACATTGCACTGTATTGAAAGTCAATTACTGCATCACTGGATTAGTTCCCGTTACGTTTGATTATTTTCCCACAATGTTGATAAAAATGGTTTGCCATCTTTTGACCAGCATCCCACCTTAACTCTTTGAGGCACACGATTTTAAAGAGAAAAACCAAACTGCACAGAATTCTTTATTCACCTTCAAAATTAGTATAAAACATCAAATAATATGATTTTTATTATAAAACGATTTATTCACTCACTAAATTTTTACGAAAAAAAAACATTTACCGTTACGAAAGACAAATTCACTGCACCACACAATTCGCCAACCTTAATCGCAAGTGTCAAAAACTTACTAATGCGTTTTGACACGTGTCAATTTTTGTTTTCAGTTATTTATACATTTAGCGTTAGTTCATAGCATTGCCAACTCAATGAAAAACTTTAAATAAAATATAACTGTATGACTAATTTCAACTTTTTGAGGTGGGTTAAAAAATATCCCACCATGCATAAAAAGCTAAGCAAAAGGTGGGACAGTTTTTAACCCACCTACCCCCAACGAGACATTTGACTTTTAAATACATATAAATCATCTAGGTTAAATCTAGCTGGGATTCTACTTATAACACATGCTCTTTTACATCAGCTAATGCCCCGTAACTGAAGTCAAACCATTTTTCAAGAACCCCATGCTATTAGTCAAGATCATTATTACATAATTTCTCTGACGTATATCAGAATAATATCGTTTTTTTAGTTTACCTCGGAGAATGACTTTTCTAACAATCATCCGAATAGGGCTTCCTCTCTCATCTAATAAGATATTCACTAGCGTAATAGAATTGATTATTAGGTTGAATATATAATATTAATGGAATCGTGAAGTAGGTTGAATTTGACGCTGAATCTAACGCTGAAGTAGGTTGAATTATTTATTATATCTAATGCTTTAATTCAGCACTTAACCCTCAGCTTCGCGAGATTTGCGAGTAGTGTGATATTGGTTTTTACTCCACAACACATTTTTTAAAGGCTAAATAACTACGTGTATTGGTTGAAAGAATCCATGGATTTTTTCAACCTTTAGAAAGATTCTACTGTTCATAAACGTGGAATATAATCATTGTAAAGATTTTATTGCTTCTTTCCTTTAGAATAGAGTCATTGGAACATATTCTATTGGTCCTTTCCTTAGAATAGAATAATTTGGAAATATTCTATAGTAACTCTCCTTAGAATAAAATCATTTGAGAATATTCTATTATTCCTTTCTTTGAAATAGAACCCTTTGAAAAGATTCTATTGTTCCTCCCTTTGGAATAGAATCCATTGTAAAGATTTTATTGCTTCTTTCCCGAGAATAGAGTCCTTTGGAAAGATTTTACTGGTCCTTTCCTTAGAATAGAATCCTTTGGAAAGATTGTATTGTTCCTTTCCTTAGAATAGAATCAATCCTTTGGGGTTCCGTTTCGAGTTCAGATGACGGACTCATTTCAGTTCCGTTGACGGACCCCAGATGACGAACCCCTGTGTCAATTCAGATGACCGGACGCATTCATGTAACGTACCCATGACATGATGTGATACCCAGATGACGGACCCCTGTGTCAATTCAGATGACGGGGCCCAGTACCAGTTCAGATGGCGGACCCATTTCGAGTTCAGATGACGGACACCTGTGTCAATTCAGATGGCGGTGCCCAGAACCAATTCATGTGACGGGACCCAGTACCAATTCGGACAGTCGCATTACCAGTTCAGATGACTGACCCAGCCAGTTGTCTATTATCTGACGATTCAGTTAAAATAGCGTGTTCAGTCACGTCCATGATCTCGAACACTGCCGTGACAAAAGTCATTTGGGAACACGAAAAAGAATCTGAAAATCTTGAAGCGAAATATCGGAAAGTTTTGCATAACTTGACTTGAAATCAATGGAGAATGTTCTCACCATAAGGCTATCATTATGAGAACATTTCATTCATAAGAAAAGTGAGGCATCTACTTTTAATTGAAGTTTCTTGTGAGTGCTATTTATTGCTTTATTTATTGGATAGTGAACCGGATAATTTTTCAACGTGATTCTAGGTCTTGATTCTAACCCTCAGAGGAATTCACACGCATAATTCTACTCTACAATCTGCAGTTTTCCCTGCATGACTTCTAAACAGTTTTGACCTTCTTTGCCAATAGAATCTTTCAAAGGATTCTTCTCTAAGGAAAGTACCAATAGAATCATTCCGAAGGATTCTATTATAAGGAAAAGAGCAATGGTATCTTTCCAAATGATTACGTTGCAAGGAAAGGAGTCATAAATCTTTCCAAAGAATTCTATTCTAAAGAAAGGTGCAATAGAATATTTCCAAATTATTCTATTCTAAGGTAAATAACAATAGTATCTTTCCAAAGGATTATATTGCAAGGAAAGGTTGGTTTCGGGTTTTATGGCGGACAAACACAGGACAACAATGTCAAGCAATTGTGAAAAGTGGATGGAGAGAAGAAAGTAGAGAAAGATCGATTGGGCATCCTGGGGACGCGATACCCATGTTTACTCTAAACTCCATGGGAAAAGAATAGATCACTAGGGTACCTCGGGTTCATGAAGCCCGTACGCACCTAAAAATATACCCTCGAGCCGTGTAAGGAAAGGAACAATGGAATTTCTCCAATGGATTCTATTCTACAGAATAGGCTAATAGAATCTTCCAAAGGATTCTATTCTAAATAAAGGAACAATAGAATCTTTCCAAAGAATTTTGTAAGGAAATGAGAGCAATAGAATCGTTCCAATGGATTGTATTCTTCGGAAGAAACAATATCTTCTGAAGGCTGAAAGAATCCATGGATTATTTCAACACAGATATGGTTATTTAGTCATCAAGTGTGTGTGTTGTAGGGTGGTAAAGATGCGATTATACGGAACACCTGATTTGAGAAGTTTGTCAAAAGTAGAAGAATGAGTTTGATTAAATAAGACGCCAGAACGTCCACTGTCGCTGGTATGTCTTGTGTTTGGCGTAGCATGGCCAACTATGGCCCTTGAGCTATAAAATCCCCAAACCAACCAACTTGTAACAGTAAAAATATGTTTGTGTATGTCCATATTCTTGACGTTGTTTGGCGCACCTTGGCCAAATATGGTCCTTGCGCCATAAAACCCAACCTACCACACCTGAAAGGGTGAACACTATCCCCGCTTTTGCATGAATCAAAAAAATATTTACAAATCTTGCATTTTAAAGTGGATGCGACTGAAGCATTCGACCAGGAATCTCGGTATGGCGAAGTTGACAAAATGCCGTTCCACTTAACTGTAAATCGGTCGAGTGCCGATTCATTGGCGTGTGACAAGGAAACACTTTCCTCAAAGCGATTTCAAACGCCGAGTGAGCGTAATCTGCATTCAGTGTTTCAATTACAAACGCCTTCAAGTAGTGAACCGATAAACATAAACATTTATTCACTGCATACCAGGGCAAATACTACAGCTGCGTTTCTGTCTAAATATTTGACAATTATCTTTTGGATCAACTTCCTCAAAAAAATCTATTCAAAGGGCTGCTACTGTATATAAGGCTTATAATGAATATAAATAACTCGCTCACACACAATTGATATTCTGGATGTCAAGGAGTGCTAGATGGGCAGTGGGAAGGCAATGGGCGTCTCTGAAATGGTTAAGGCTAGGTATATATTCTAGGTATATACTAAGGATGCTAATGTATATAAATAACTCGTACAATTGGATATGCTGGATGTCGAAGAGTGCTAGATGGGGCGGTGGTACGCCCGGCGTCCCTGAAATGATTGCGGTTAGGTATATAAATATTCTAGGTATACTAAGGCTGCTAATGTACACTCATGCCTAAAAGTTAAGCATAATTGCTGTTTATGTGAATATTTCAGGAACTCTACATCGGAATAGAAGGAAACGCGGTATGCGGATGTAATAGGGTTATAGAAGAAGAAAACAATGCAAAACAAGGATAATAAAGACTTATTCAAAGAAAAGGTCAACTTTAGTGAAACAGAATGATTAAAACAATGTGATGCTGAAATTTAATACGGTGTGTGGAAACCTCTGGTCGCCACACATGCTGCACAACGATTTCCCATACATTCGATGAGAGTATGGATGAGTTGTGTGCTCAAAGAGTTCCAAGCCTCACAGCAGCAGTTTTCAATTCCGGAACGGAGCTTGGTGGGTGGCGGAGGTGATTCCCGAGCATATTCCACACATGCTCTATAGAATTCAGATCAGGTGAGTTGGCCGGCCACTGCATGGGGTGGCCTTTCATTACGAAGGAAGGCGTCGACCAGGGCTGCACGGTGAAGAGGCGCGTTATCATCCATGAATATGAAACCAGGACCGACAGTACCTCGATACAGGCGAACGGTAGGCTCAAGGACTTCGTCTCTATCTCTGACCGGTAACAGACCCCGTGTCAGAGATGTGGAGGTCTGTGCGGTCGTCCAGCATGATGCCTACCCAGACCATGACTCCCCTGAAGGAAAACGATGTCTTTCCGTGATGTTTTCCCAGGTGAAAACGTGTTCCACGTTCTCTCCAGATCGTGGTACGACGAGAATCAGTTTGCAGACTAAATCTGGACTCGTCACTGAATATGACATTGCCCCACTGTTGTCGACTCCACTGCCGATGTTCCAAACTCCACTGTAAAAGCGCGCGTTTCTGTGGAGATGTCGGGGGATGCAAATTGCTGGTCGTCTGGCATAGAGACCAACGTGTATGGGTCTCCTGTAAACAGTTTGTCTCGAAACTATGAACCCTGTCAGGGCTGAACCCAGTTGTCTGGCAGAACGGTTCCTCTGACGTCGCGCAGTTATCACCAAATATCGGTCTTGCCGAGCGGTTGTTACCCTTGGCCGACCTGGTACTGGTCGTCGGGTAACATCTCCAGTGGTTTGAAAGCTCTGCTAGTCTGGAGATCACACATTGAGGAACATTCAGAATTCGAGACGCTTCGGTTTGGGATCGCCCGGATTCCAGCATTCCAATAATTTGTCCCTTCACAAACATGTCCAGTTGGCAATTTTGTGACATCTTTCGTCCTTATTGATTGTTAACAACACTCCGTACCATAGTAATTGTGAAATTTCTGTCTAAACTGGCCATGCCGCTCGAGGCCATTTTATACTCGTTCCGACGTGCGCCGGTGCTTTACGCAAGTCGACGTCGACTGAACTGTTTTGCATATGCACAATGTTTTACCTTCGTCCCACGATTCTCCACAAGTGATTTTGAACCATTGTATCCATATTTACTCAGATTTTTTCGCATTTTACGAATTATGCTAAACTTTTGGACATGAGTGTATATCTAGGCTGCTAATGTATATAAATAATTCGCTCAAACACTATTGTATTCCGGATCTCAAGGAGTGCTAGATAGGCAATGAGACGTCTGGAGTCCTTCCTTCTGAAATGGTTACGGTTAGGTAAATAAATATTCTAGATATACCAAGGCTGTAATTATATATATATATATATTTGTCTTGTATTTCGTTGCTTGTGTCTCGCCAGTGGCGTCACAAGCAGCGAAATCAACCAAGTCATAATCACTGGCCACTGGTAAATTATACGCAACGTTGGTCAGTTTCAAAATTCGCAAAAAATAATCCTAGTCAGGTCCGAACATTTAAAATTATACTAGATCTATATATAGACTGATTCTTTGACCATGAAAGCCTCTTACCCACGTTAAACATAAACATATTTTTATATTTGGACGCAATCTTTTCCTGGTTCTCGATTCGTTCTGCGTTCGAATTCTAGTCTAGGTCAATGAAGTTTGTATTTGATGCAGAATCCATGTTGAACTAATCGTATAAAAAAATTACCAAATTAAACGGGACTGACATTTCAAGCTAAAATAGTTATTAAAGCTTAGGTGAAAGTAAACACAGTGCATAGGCAAGCACTTTATTGAGACATCACAAGTGTAAACGGCACAGCAAAGCAAACATACAATTGAGCCACATAACAGCGTCCGCACAGGGACATTACAAAAGCGTCTGTTGACACGCATGCGTAGCTGCTATGCAAGGCAGCGCGCTCATACAGGATGTATTAATCCAATAATTAGGGCAAGGTTGGCAGTGTGAAGATAATCCAACTTAACCTTCCTGGTGGTTGCTTCGAAGAGGAGTCTTGTCATCAGCAAAACTGACTAGATCTTGATGATGGGATATCTCGTCATTAGAAAACTGACCAGATCTTGATCTCATCATCACAAAAATCGGCAATATCTTGACGAAATATCTCGTCATTAGCAAAATTAGTCAGATCTTGGACGAAATATCTCGTCGAAACCACTTAGAGGGTTAAACCTCTTGCCTAAAATTTAAAAAACCCAGAACTGCTCTTTGTATCCAATGCGTGTTTTAGTGCCTTTAATTCGAATTGCATTTCGGTTGAAGACCTCAGAAAGAATTGTGACAATGCTTCTGTATCATTCCCCCCCCCCCAATTTCCTTTTTAAAATGCATCATTTAACTCTAAATCTAGAAGCACAACAGCAAAGCTAAAAGGAACTAAAATAACCGAAGTGTCCAAGGAAACACACACATAAAATTATAGCAATCAATTTAAAACTCAGGGAAAGTCAGTTTACCATGCATTATACTAATGTCGAAGAAAACCTGTATTTGACGGATCCCGTCAAAAGGTCAAATTTAAAAGCTTCGTTGATAATTGCCCACTCGTTCCGTTGCATTTTAATCTGAACGAGTTTCTTGCAATTTTCTCAGCTGCTCAAGCTAACGACTGGCCCATTACGCGCCTGCTAAGCGAACCATTTGTATCAAGGTCTTGCATTCGTCTGTTAATTTTGCATTTAAAGAATGAAGTAAAGAGTGCAAGCTTCGTTCAAGGGAGAACTGCGCAAACCATACTCCTATAATTTTGTTCACCTCTTTACCGTCATTTTTTGTTACATGAGGGCTAATTAGACCGGAACCTACGGCTTAAAGTTCATATTTCTATGAAGGTCTTTTAAGGCTGGCCGCACATAAGCGACACGAACATCTGACACGCGCATGCGTATCCCACCTGTGTGTAGAGAGAATGGTACTGAACTTACGCATGTACAGTGCTTGTAAGCCTGTATACCTGTATGAAAAACTGCGCAAACCATACTCCCATGAAGGTTTTTGAAGACTGTCCGCACATATGCGACACGAACATTTGACATGCGTATCCCACTGGTGTGTAAAAAACATGGCATTACATTTACGCATGTGCAGTACGTTAGCTTGTGTATCGTTTCTATGTAGAACTGCGCAAATCATAATCCTATCAAAGTTTTTTAAGGCTGAAAGTTCATAAGCTACGCGAACATCTCACACGCTCATGTGTATCCTGCCGGGGTATAAATAACATGGTGTGTCACGCTTACGCATGTGCATGTCAGCCTTTTGTGTATCGTTTCTATGTATAATTGCTGAAACCATGGTCCTAAGATGGTCTTAAGTCTGCCGCACATTAACAAGAACATTGGACACGCGCATTGTTGGTTTCTATTAAACAGGGTCGGTCGTTGTCAGCCCAATATACATCAGTATTTGTGCCGCCTGGTGTCGTTCTTTTCCAAACAGTTTTTCTTCCCCGGTTCCTATTGGCTGTGGCGATTGTGTGAACATGTATATATGTATTCTCTTCCTGTCTGAACCGTTCGTCTTCATTCGTATGTTCTTCTCTCTGTTCGAGATTAGTCGGATAGACCGTACGTTTTTCTTAATTTGTTTGTTAACCAAGTGGGTTGGATGATTGCTTTCGTATTCAATAAATAATTCTCATAAAATAATTCTTTATTGCGTCAACAAACACAAACAGGGTTATGGGCCCAGCCCAACCCGACCACGTAAATTTGATAATAAAATTGAGAATTTAGAAAGTTGAACCAATTATCTTCAACAAAAACGAGGGCTGAGTTCCTTGAACTATTTTCCTTTTCGAAGTTGGGAGACTTCAATTACTCAACTTGGAAAACAGACAAAAGTTATACTGGTGGACCGTGGATGCTGGGAATTCATAACTGGAGAAGCTAAGCCGTGTCCGGAAACTACATCTGAGAAAGAGAAGAGGTCATTTCTTTGGAAGAAGCATAGGACGTATACTACAATCTACCAAGGCATTGAGAGGAAGTTTCGCACCCTGATTGCAGATACCGAGGACGGCAAAACTGCTTGGGATACCTTGAAGAGCAACTTCGAACCTACTTCTCGAGCCAGATTGACCGGACTGGTAGACGAGTTTTTCGAAATGCGGTACGATTCGGAGGAAGAAACTATCTTAATATTCAGCAAGAAATTTCCGAAAAACGACTACAAGTAAGAATCCGGGTTTGAGATTCCAGAGCTACTTGTTTGCTTTCAGCTAATACGAAGGTTACCTCCGAATTATAACTTGGTTCAACAAATATAGTCGAAGATAAAGACTACGGTCGATAAAGTTACAAAACAACTTACGGAAGCTGGAAGAATCGAATTAAAACGAAAAGACGAAAGTAAAGATTACGTCGTAGTTGGAAACGCCTACCCAAGAGTAAGACAACGAATGCTGGGAAGAAGCAAGCTAAGAAATATGAACGCATTGGAAGCGGACTGGACCCTAATCAAGTTTCACATCATAGTGACGGATCTTTTCGTCTGGGGCCGTGCGGATACTGTCGCAACCGGGACACGCGGAAGACCGATGCTTTAAGAGTAGACGATTCAAGAAGCCGGAAAAAGACGAATATGGTGCATTTTTTGCTGACACGCATATTGCACTGGCAACCACTTCAGCTGATAAAAATCTTGGAAAGTTCCTCATCGATTCAGCTGCCACGTCTCATTGCTGTAATCAAAGAGACTGGTTTCACAATTTCAAGTATACTACACCTTCATCTGTTCTCATCGGAGACAAAGACTGTACTTCGAAAGTCCTTGGATCTGGAGACATCGACTTTGTGTTAAAGGACATTTCAGGTAATGTCAGCATTAGTTTGAAAAATGTCTTGTACACCCCTAATATGCGTAGAAACTTAATTGGTGGTTCAAACATAGATATTGCAGGATATAAAATTCTTTGGGGGTGATAATAAAATGGTTGTATATACTAAAAATGATAAATATTTCTTTACTGTACCTTTAATTGATAAATTGTATATAGTACGTGGATATCCTAAAACATGTAACGAATCTGTTAACTTAGCTTTAAATATTAATATTGTTCACCGGAGATTCAGTCATGTTAACATTCCCCTTATAGAACATGAGTAAAAATAACTCGGTAAAAGGATTGAAAAATTATGTTCTAAAACTGAGGATAAAAATTTTGATGTATGTAAAATTGCGATGTATAAAAATGTTTTTCTTAATTTGTTATGTTAACCAAGTGGGTTGGATGATTGTTTTTTTCAATTCAATAAATAATTCTCATAAAAGAATTCTTTATTGCATCAACAAACAAACACGTATCCCGCCAGGGTGTGTAAAAGAGCAAGGTGTTACGCTCACATGTGTGCATGTTCAGCCTGTTGTGTGTATCGCTTCTAAGTAGAACGGAGCAAACCATACTCCTATAAAGGCTTTTAAGGCTGCCACACATATAAGTGACACGAACATCTGACATGCGCATGCATATCCCGCCGGTGTGTAAAAAACATGGTAAACATGTGCGTGAACATGAAGTCTATATCTTTGAGGGAGCATTGCACAATCCTAACGCTGATGTTTGTTGACAGTCCTTCCAGCATTAAATTCCGATGTTTGAGGCAGTACTGCACTCTTATGGCGTGCAACACTGCTCACGTTCACTAAGTCTTTTACGGCCACATCACTCGTAGGTCTCAGGTTTTGCCAGAATTCTTGTAGTCACGGTGCACCCTTGAAATGGTAGTACGTGAAAATCAGCCTTCTCCCCTACCTCCGAAATTCTGACTCATCTCACGAGCTCCAACTATTAAACAGCTTTGAAGATAGTTAAAATCGTGATAACTTGCTATTCTCAAGGGGGAAAGATCTAGATTCATCCACAGATGTATTGCTTTATACTATATGCACTGGCAGGCGCAACCAATGACGTGCATAGGTGGCGTTGCAATGTATTTTGCATAGGCTCGTCTACCAGTTTTTCTGGCACCTTAGTGTACCTTAGCAGTGAACATGCCTAGCCTTAACCCTCCAAGTGGTTTCGGCGAGATATCTCGTCCATCAAAGTCTGACCAATTTTTCTAATATCTCGTCACGAAGATATTGCCGATTTTTTACGATGACTTGATCAAGATCTGGTCAGTTTTCTTCTAATGACGAGATACTTCGTCAAGATTACCACAAGTAGGCTTAAGCATTTCAAGGAGATAGTAAGCCAGACGTCCCACTCCAGTAAAGGGTTAAACAATCAAGCGGGATGATGTTTAATTTGTTTTGCTTTCCTTTTTCTCGGAATGATATATTTTCTATTATGCATTTCTGTATTTTCATTTGAGTTTCGATTAAATAAACATTTAGCTTCGTTAGAGGTTTATTTTCCTCACAAGAATGCAATTTTAGACACTAAGGAAGTTTGCCTTTTTGTTTGTTTTTAAGTCTAATCAGCGGTCATTAGAGATTATCAGTGCCCGGATTTTGATAATACGTCATCTTTTGTTAGCACGTCGTTTTTACACGTTTTATGTCGTTAGCACGTCGTTTTGTAGCACGTTTTGTTAGCACAATGGCCAAAAATAAAAAAAAAATTCCTTTATAATCTCCTGATTCTACATAGGTCTTTATAGACTTTTAGGCCAATTTTTTGGTCATTTTCCGAGATTTTAGTATAATGCTTCAGTTTTGTTCAGGGTTTTAATTGAATTTCTGGTGGAACATTCCAAGTAGCAATCTTCCATTAAAATTTGTTTCGACATTTTTAAGCATAAGGTAATCGTTATGCATTTTTAACCCCTCAGCGTCACGAGATTTTCGAGTAGTGTATCATTGCTTTTACTCCACAAGACACCTAATGACTAAATAACATCTATTGGTTTGTCTGAAGAAAGGTTTTATTGTTTTTTCCTTGGAATAGAATAATTTGGAAAGATTCTATTGCTTTTTTCCTTAGAATAGAATCTTTTGGAAAGATATATAATATTGCACTCCGAATAGGAGTGCCAGTCCAGATGCGGCCTTCTGGACAGGTTAACCCGGTCCGCAGTCCAGATACGGCCCTCCAAATGTTTTTATCAGGCCCATAAACTAGATATGACCCTCCGGACAGGATAACTCGGCCCGCAGGCTAGATACGGCTTCCAAATATTTTTTATCAGGCCCGCAGACCAGATACGGCCCTACGAATAGGTTTAACTGAGCCGCAGTCCAGGTACGGGGCCCTCGAAATATTTTTATCAGGCCCACAGACCAGATACGGCTCTCCGGACTGGTTTACCTGACCCACAGGCCAGATACGGCCCTCCGAATAGGTTTACTGATCCGTAGTTCAGATACGGCCCTCCAAATATTTTAACAGGTCCACAGACTAGATACGGCTTTCCGGACAGGTTTATCCCCTCAACACACCTTTCAGCAACGGCAATGTGAGAATTTGGTTGATTGTTTGGGGGTTTTATGGCGCAAGGCCATATTTGGCCAAGCTGAGCCAAATGCAAGTCAACGTCAAGAAAAAAATGCCATAAAAGTGGAAAAAATAGAGGGATTGGGGAACAGCAGTGGGATGAAAGCAGAAAAAGATCGCTTGGGTATCCAGGGAGCGCGACCCCCGTGTTTACTAAAGACAAGAACCCCCATGGTAAAAGAAAAGGTCACAAGAGTACCTCGGGTCCTTAAGCCCGTACACACCTAAGTGAGATGTGGACGTGAGCGTGAGGAACCAGTACATAAACCAGTTTCCCCCTTTTACTTTTACGATACTATTTCAATTACAAAAGAGAATTTAAAGCTCAGAAGATGGTAGAATTTCCTACACGCGTGCTTTTTTCTCAGGGGCTGATGAAATTACCCTTCATTATTATGAGTCGGGTGTTAAAAACCGCGTTAAAGAAACAGTAGGGCTATTAGGACACGCCATCCATATCACGCAACATGCTAATAATTATTGAACTCTGGAGTGTTCTTTCAGAAAGATGGAGGGACCATCCTTAATCAAATGAGCTCATTAATTATCAGAACTCGGAGCTTAAAGTTAAGCTTCATTTGATGGAAAAGAGACTGGAGGGTTGCGAGTTCCAAACTCGGTCCAGCCAAGGACTGTCGCATACACGGGGGCTGATCCAAGTTAAATCTGTCGTGGCCTCAAATGTTCTCATGTTGGCGTGGTGTGGAAGTTTGGAGAGTGGAATCCCAGCTCAGGTGTTCTCGTCATCTGACTGGTTCAAAATGACGAGGCGTTGTCCTTGATCTTTCCCTTCGGGATTGATCCCGGACAGTCTCCAATAGTCCTTTGTATTGCTCCAGTGCGACGTTAATTTACTACCTACCCAGAGGCGGCCCGATCCTTTTGGAGCTTGGTATAGATCTTGGTTTTCTCTACACACACTATAATAGTGCATACTAATCTTTGAATATAAAGTTGATTTTCATGAGCTTAAACTCCGCAAAATAGAAATAGCATTTGCTTACTTAAGGGGACAGTGGACTTTCAAAATAAACTTCTTTAGTTATCCTCTTATAAACTTTGTACTGTTTTTTCCTAAAACGCCTATATATAGTTTGGTCCAAATATATAAGGATGTGCGGAAGTTATTACATGATGAGTGGTCAAAAATTTTGATAAATTGGCATGAATTGATAGATCCGTTGAGTATTAATTTTTAATATGTTGTCGATATTTTAACTTACATAATAGTTTATATCAAGTTAACACTCTTCAGTAAGTATCTGAATAGGAATTACTCCCTATTCCGTAAATTTTGCCCCCTCGAAGACACGTTTTTAGTTTGTGTACGGGATTCACGATGCCGAGGTACCCTAGTGATTATTCTTTTCCCCTGAGGTTTGCTGTCTGGTGAACATGGGAGTCACGATCCCAGGATGCCCAAGCGATCTTTCTCTACTATCTTCTGTCCATCATTTCTTTTCACAATTACTTGACATTGTCTTGTGTTTGGCGCAGCTTGGCCAAATATGGCCCTTGTGCAATAAAACCCAAAACCAACCAACCTGTTGAGATACCCAATATTTTTTACGGTTGGGCAGAGGCGGAGCTATAAAAGCAGTGAGTAGTGGTATACAAGCAGAAAAAGATAACTTAGGTATCCCGGGAGGGCGACCCCCGTGTTTACTAGACAGCAAACCCCATGTGAAAAGAAAGATCACTAGAGTACCTCGAGTTCGTGAAGACCGTACACACCTAAGGGAGATATGCCCCTGAAGGCTTTGGTCAGAGGGCGACGTCAGTCTCATTTTCCCTAGGTCCCAAAATAACGTAACATAGGAAACGTAAACAGGTTAAAGAGCAGTTCAAGACGAACAAAATGATACAATAAGTCTAAACTTATGACAAGTGCGGAGAGATCTAGAGCTTACCGAAGATGCAAGAAGGAGCAGGCCAAATAGGCGCGCGTACGCTGCACCCACCAAGTATTCACGAACCAAACCAGTGGGGACTGCCTACCAACTTTTTTTATTTGAGGATATCTTGTGTTTGGCGTAGTTCGGCCAACTATGGCCCTTGCGCCATAAAAACTAACCAACCAACCAACATCAAATAAGTAGGTAAAAATATACTCTGAGTACTACACACATTTATTTGTAAATAAATTATATTACCAATTCGCATTATTAATTTATATTGATTATACATAAAAACTAGCAAAAAAGACCGAGCTTTCTTAATGGAATTCCAGGACGGAAGTAAGAAAAGCCGCCTCCTGTCTTAGTGCTCTCTTCAGACTTTTTTGAAGAGACAATTGTTATTGTCTCTTTTCTGTATAGTAATACTATTGCAGAAAACTACATGAAAGGAAGAATTTTGACTTTTACCCCTCCTGGTGGATGTCTCTACAAGATATCTTGTCATTAACAAAACTTACCAGATCTTGATGGACGAGATATCTCGTCATTAGAAAACTGACAAATCTTGATCTCATAAGAAAATAGGCAATATCTTGTCAGCTCAGGTGTTGAAGATCTTCAGATCGTGGCTCAAAATTACGTGTTGTCCTCTGATATTTCCCTTAGAGATTGATCCCGGACCGTCACCAATAGCACAGTGCGACGTTAATTGCACTACCTAAACTAACCTTTCTGATACTATGGCGCAGGTTCGAATCCTGTCAGGTTTGATTCCTTCTTGGGTGTATTTCTATCTTATGAGTTAGTAAAACTTCTCAAATGTGTATGTCCATTGCTTGATGTTGTCTGCCTTGTGTTTGGTGCAACCTGGCCAAAAATGGCTCTTGCACCAATAAACCCCAAACAACCTTTCCTGATTACCAGGGAAGACCTTTATGTCTCAGTTGGTTTGCCCATTGCGCTAACATCCTGCGAGCTGTTCGGTTCCTGCAACAACCAGAGTATTTCTTTGAATCAGTAAGAACTTTCCTTGTGTGTGACTGATTCCGGACCGTCGCCAATAGCCAGTTATGTTGCTCCAGTGCGACGTTAATTAATAATCTACCTCCCAAACTTAGACTCCACGCCAACGTGAGGATATTTGAAGCCACGACAGACTTAACGTGCACCAGCCCCGCGTGCGCGACGGTCTTTGGTTGGACCGAGTTTCGAACTCGCAACCCTCCGGTTGCTAATCCGTTAGTTTTCCAACTGGGCTACCGTGACCCTGTTTTTCGAATGAGATTCCAGCACGTCGCAAATAGAATAGATGACAATTTTGTGACTTGTTTATCTTAACAGAAGACGTGGCGAATACATGTGTTGCAAATTGATCCTCCATGAAGTCTGGCTCCTATTGTTGAACACGAATAATTTAGTGTCGGAGCAAATTTCGTCGAATGTCGCCAAAATGACTATAAATCAAAGTCGTTCTTAACCGGAAGTATTTTATTCGTCTCCCGGTGTTTGTTCACGTTTTCATTGAAAATCTCGAAAGAAATTCTTTTTCGTGACAGAAATTTGACAAATTCATTGTTGGTGCAACCTATTTTATAGAACTAGCTGAATTACCAGGCGTTACTCGGGTTGAATTGTTTATAATTCATCGTAATATTACTCAATATTATTCCTATGGAGATTTCGAATTGTTTTTAGCCCCCTTGCAGACTCAGGACAGATCGAACGGGGTTAATATGTAGCCTGTGTCTCGCAGAATTCTACAGGATGAATGTACCAAATTTAGTGTGAATTGGTCTGACATTGATCGTATAAATACGCAATGTTATTCCTATGAGGTTTTCGAAATGTCTAGCACCCTGTAGCATATCGACGATAAAAAAGACCACTTTATATGAAAATAATGTGAATTTGTATTCCAATAATAAAGCTACAGTTTAAGAATTTACAAACAGGATACATAAACGTTATGATACTGAGCGATTTTCAGCGCAATCGCACCAATCTGATTGCATCATACTCTAAGATTCTAAAAACCTCCAAGGTCATCTTGAGAGGCGACTCCTGTAGATGTTCTGACGTCATCTGCACAGCCAGACCGGGCGAGAGCGCCCCCTAGCAAGTGATGGATGACGATACTTTTCACCCCTCTGCACACCCACAAATAGAAAGGGGATTAATATGTAGCCTACGTTACCAGCAGGGTTCTAAAGAATAAGTCTCCCAAATTTGGTGTAGATTGGTCAAACGGTGTAGATTTGTATAGAGAACATACAGGCCAACTCTGATTTATATGTATAGATTAAACGAAGTTTCTTGTTCCGGCAGCTCCATGTTCAAGTCTTGATGCAGAGTTGTTGGCAATTAATGCTTCTTTAATCCGCTGTCTCCTTGAATTATCGTCCTATTTGTATTCTGACAGACTCCATGGCTGCCCTTTGCTAGCATAGACCAGGCAACTACTTTTTTAGAATTGATGAAATCAGTCAGTTTCTTGTCAAATTAAAAGGCAGACATCACTTTGCAGAAGAATCTTGCGCATTGAGAAATGTATGGCAATGAAATGGCTGATAAGTTAGCAAAATTGTCAACCACAATAGGCCCAGTTTCTTAGCCACCAACTACCATCTCAAGGTGTTTGGGTAGTGTCAGGAGAGAGGCCCAATCAATTTGGTATACTTTATGGAGGAACACTGGAATGAATCGCCATCTTTTTCAATTCCAGACTAATGACCTCCGGTTACTTCAAAAAATCCCTAGAGCAGTTGCCACTTTTTCTGCGAAAGCCAGAATAGGCCACATTGTAACTCGGGCCAACTTGAATCGTTTTCACCTGGATGACTCCAAGTGCCTTATTTGCCTTGAGGAGGAAGTGACTTTGGAACATATCTTGTTTGACTGCACCGGAGAGAACGTTTATAGACATCTTAAGGAGATTTTCCGATTCATCTATCCTGTTTTTTTCGTCATTTGACCGTGGCTCAAAATTACGTGGTGTTGTCATCTGATCTTTCCCTTCGGGTTTGATCCTGGACGTCACCAATAGCCCGTTGTGTTGCTCCAGTGCGACGTTAATTAAAATATACCTACCCACACCGAACTGTTTTTTCTAATATTCATTTCATGTATATTGCTTCGTTGGTTTATAAGAAGCCATCGCGAAATGAGCGGTAATACGCCTCGTGTATCAAGACGCATGGAACGCCAGACTTTAAAATTGTTAGGGAGCATTTGGGCGCCTTTTAAAAGCCAAATTGGGCGCTTTCTTCTTTAAGTCTGACAACCCTGTTCCTTTGCCCAAATTTATGCAAATAGCTTCACACTCCGAGACATTGTATGGAATGAGTGCACAAACGATTGGAGTTTACAAACAATAGACTCCGTGGCATTCAATGGGGCAGTCGTGGTTCAGTGGGTATGCTCACTGCGCTAGCAACCTTCGAGTTGTAGGCGGCACAGGTTCGATTCCTGCCAGGTGCATTCCTCCCTGGGTATATTTCTCTCTTCTGTGTCAGTAAATCTTTCACTGTGTGTCAATTACTTGATATTGTACGTCTTGTGTCAATTATTTGATATTGTATTGTGTCTGGCGCAGCACGGCCAAAATATGGCCCTTGCGCCAAAAACCTCAAAACCAACCTTTAGGTGTGTACGGGCTTCACGGACCCGAGGTACTCTAGTGATCTTTTCTTTCCACATGGGTTTTACTGTCTTTAGTAAACGTGGGAGTCGCGTACCCAAGCGATCTTTTCTGCTTTCCTCCTACTATTCTGTTCCCCAATTACCTTTTCACCACATTTTATACTTAACGTTGTCTTGTGTTTGGCGCAGCTTGGCCAAATATGGCCCTTGCGCCATAAAACACCAGACCAACCAATCCCATCCCCAAATTTTTAACTATCTGTGCTTTTAACTCGCCTTCGCCACGTTTTACCCACTGGCATCTTTTATTAGGAGAGTGGCCATGCGTGTAACCCTAGTGTGGTTTCCTTTCGCCGTTTATCATATTTTAATCAACCTCCAAAGTGGTTTCGCCGAGATATCTCGTCCATCAAGATCTGACCAGTTTTGCTAATGACGAGATATCACGTCATCAAGATATTGCCGTTTTTTTGTGATGGCGAGATCAAGATCCGGTCAGTTTTTTTCGAATGACGATATACCTCGTCCATCGCTGGTCAGTTTTACTAATGACGAGACACCTCGTCTAGACAACCGCCTGGAGGGTTAAGGTATCTAACTTCCAACGTTCGGAGTTCTTTTTAAAAATGTTCAAATTATACTTTTTTCTTTTTAAGGTAAAACAACTTATAAAAGCACATAAAACGAAAAATCACTAAAAATTATTATAATTTATTCAAAAATTGGAAGATTTAGGTAAAAGAATGACGAAAACTGAAAAAATTATGAGTACATTTGCCTAAAAATTTGCATAAAATATATAAACTAGGGCCTGTGAACTAAAAGATATACAATATCCATTTCCCCTCATGAGATATTGAGAATAATGTACATAAAAACAAGTGTTCTTGAAATTTTTCTTACCACGCAGAAATCTCAAAAAAAGTTTTCCTTTCAAGATAAGCCCTTATATCCTACTTTAGGCTTTATCCAAAACTAATATCAGCGCATTCCTCCCTGTGTGTATTTCTCTTCTGTGTCAGTAAAGCTTGCATTGTGTATGTCTGTTACTTGATGTTGTATGTCTTGTGTCTGGCGCAGCATGGCCAATAGGGCCCAAATAAACCAACCAACCAAAACAAATATAAAAATCAGTGCACCGAATTTCATTCAAAAATATGAAGTACATTTTTGGTTAATGCGTTTCTGGTACAGAAATGTTGCTCAAAATCACAATCAGAAAAATGCATTTAAAGATTTGAAAACGAATTAAAAAACGGCTGGCAAGATCTATCCAAATTGCTATATCTCCGCTTCTATTCATCGTAGTGACAAAATAAAAACAGATTTGTAAAGAAAAATCTAAATATTAAGATTATTGAATAAAATGAAATATATGAATTTTAGTTAAAAATCGACTTTTCAATGTAGTCAGATACGTGCCCAGTTTTTAACCACCATCGTCACAACTTATTTAACTCAATTTTAAACTTGCAAGATTTGGTAGGAGAAAATCACACCTCCAAATATATTTAAATTCTTAGAGTGAGGTGCCAGCTCAGGTGTTGGCCTCGTCATCTGACCGTGATTCAAAATTACGTGTTGTCCTCGGACCTTTCCCTTCGGGATTGATCCCGGATCGGCACCAATAGCCCGTTGCGTTGCTCCAATGCGACGTTAATTCAATTTCCAACTACTTTGAATTCTTATCTATTTTTAGTGGGTTGTGAGAAATGGCTGTTTTTGTCGGGATGTAGTTTGATCAACCTATCACACAAAACCGTACGCGTAAGATAAATCAGTTGTGGCGAATGGATTGATCTCAGGCCCGGAGCCATATAGGGCCCTCCAAATATTTTAATTAGGTCCACAGACTGTATATGGCCTTCCAAATATTTTTTATCAGACTCACTCCAGAGACGAACCTCCAAATATTTTCATAAGGCTCCGGATACGGCCTTCCAGATATTTTTTATAAGGCCCGTAGTTCGTATACTGCCCTCCAAATCTTTTTAACAGGTCAGCAGACCAGATATGGCCCTCTAAATAGGTTTACCCGGACCTAAGACAACATACGGCCTTTCGGAGAGGTTTCCCGTCTCGAAGACGCAATACGACCTTCCAAATATATTTCAGGAAAAGGTTTATCCTGACCGTCGGTCAAATACGGCTCCTTCGCCGCCCAGATACGGCCCTCCAGAAAGGTTTCCAGGCGCGCCGGCCAGATACGACAATCCAAGTATGATTTATCAGGCCCTCAGACTAGATATGTTCCTCCAGACAGGTTTACCCGGCCCTCCAAGCATTTATCATCAGGCCCTCAGACCAGATACGGCCCTCCAGACAGGTTTACCTGGTCCGCAGACCAGATACTGCTCTCCAAATACTTTTATCAGGCCCGCAGATCAGAGACGGCCCTCTGGACAGGTTTACCCGGCCCTCAGATCTATGGACCTTTATATACACGATTCTTAAAGCAATCAATGAATTAAAAAAAGATATTTTTTGCTTTTTATACGGTCTGGGAGGGACTTAAGCCCCCACAACCCCCTCCGACGGTGCGCCCCTGGAAAGTTCGATGTGCACCACGCTCGGAAAAGCGGTGCTCATCGCACTTTTTATATAGCCCCGGAAACATGCAGGTAACCACAGCAACCTCAAATGTTTCCGTTTGGCATAACACGCGGGGCCGGGTGCTGGAATAAAAACAAAGCCAAAAATGTTCTCCTTCCCTCCTTCATCTGAAAAAGCTGCGCACGCGCAGACGCTGAAGAAACGAGTCATCGTATCGTCTGCATGCAAACGCGCGAGCGCCAAAAAGTGTTCGACCCTTCCACGAACCGGACAGGTAACAATTTGCACGTGTGATGTCTGATTGAGCGTTTATTTCTTTATTTATGCTCTTTCTGGAGTTGAAAGGATAGAGTCTGCCTCACCGCTGTGCGGGAGAATTCCTTTCTCTTGAACTGGTTTTTAACCGTGAATCTGGATTTAAGGCCGAATTCTTCACAGAAAAGTGAGTTTCTTTTCTTTTGCTTTTGATTCCCTGTATGCTTTTTTTTAACTTGAAGTTTCTGTGTGGATGCGAATGAGCGGATTTAGCGTTTGAATTTTATACAATACATATTCATTCGATTCAGTCACTGCAATTTTGACTTTTGAAGCTGAGGTTTTAGTTGGGGATGCAAAACTAAAAGTAAAACTGATTGCTGGCCGTTGATTTATTGTTCCTTTCTCTTGAATTGGCTCATTGTATTGTCTGTCTTGAGTTTGGCGTCTTGGCCAAATGCGGCCTTTGCTCTATTCTGTAGGGCCGCGGTAGCCCAGTTGGAAGAGTAACGGATGAGCAACCGGAGGGTTGTGGGTTCGAAAAACTAGGTCCAACCAAAGACCGTGTACACCGGGGCTGGTGCCCCCGTGTACACGACGGTCTTTTAATAAATGTCCTCACGTTGGTATGGTGTGCGAAGTTTGGAGAGTGGGGTGCCAGCTCATGTGTTCACCTCGTCATCCTTGATCCTCGTCTCCTCGGATCTTTCCTTGGGGATTGATCACGGACCGTCGCCAATAGCCCTTTGTGTTGCTCCAGTGTGATGTTAGTTACTATCTACCCACTACCTTTCTGAATCGAGGCTCTTATCTCGTCGGCGTACAAGTGAAACAGTTCTGAGAAAACGATCTTTAGCCAGCAAAAAATTCAATACAGAACCACTCTTTATTTTGCTGTTTACATTTATGTCATTGAACGTTTGTTTATATATATATATTTATAATTTATATATTACTTATATAAATTATATTTGACTTATAATTTATATTTGAGTTAAGAAAGTAAGTGAATCGAGGCTTTTATCTCGTCGGCGTACAAGTGAAACACGTAAAAAAATGTAGTTCTGAGAAAATGAAGATGAAAAAATTTCTACTCGCTTTTCTTACTACACTTGTTTCGCAAGAAGAAATCGAACCTCCATACAAAGAAAAAATGACTTATTGGACTTCACTCTAAAGATCCCCACATTCTTTGTCTAAAAAGCTGATAATCTCATCTCAAAAATTTTGATTTGGTGTTTTTTATTTGTGTAAGCCGACATTCTAATTAACCAGGAATTCCTATTTTTCAAGACTAATGAAACATGCGTTTTGTACAAAATACTGTCACGAAAATACCAGGATATTCGAGTAATTGATTTCAAATCTCGTTTTGAAGAATTCTTTAATTGAATAATGATGCCGTTGATTGAGCTGAAGTCCGATTTTGTTTTTCTTTGATACCACAAATGTCAAATTGCAAAATTTGGTAGTGATTTACCATCACAGAAGCGAGTAAGAAGTAAATCGTAAAACCGGTGGTAAATCATTAATCGTCCGTTGTAGGGAGAAGCGTTTCTGTGGGGAAGAAAAATATTATTGGCCGTCAAGTACTCTAAAGCTGGTCTAACGATCACGCATAGTTATGTGGTGACTCACCAGTCGCACTGTGGGATTCTTCAGGGCCGGTCCCAGGTCAAACATTATGTTCGAAAGGTTCTTCTAATGGCGTTGATGAAGCCTTTGGACACGTCTCGATTCACAATAGCTGCACGAAGGGGGTGTCGAAGGTATCTTGGTACCGTGGCCCAGAAAATTAAAACGTAGTAGTTTTCTGTTTAAAAGTTGTGTATTTCGTTAATGGTGTGGTGAGTAGGCAAAGGAAAATTATGAAATCCTTTTCAAGATAAGTGTTCCTGTAGGGAAGAAAAATATTGGAAATGAAGGCCTATCAAGCTGGTCTCACGATCGCGCATAATCCTGTAGTGACTCCAGTCGCACTATGAGATTCTTCAGGGCCGGTCCCAGGTCAAACATTATGTTCAGAAAGGTTCTTCTAATGACGTTGGTGAAGCCTTTGGGCATGCTTCGAATCACCAGGGATGCGCAAAGGGGGATGTCGAAGTTACCGTGTCCCATTGGCCCATAAAACTAGAACATAATCTACTTTCTATGTTTAAAGGTTGTGTATTTCGTTGGTGTTGAGTAGGCAAAGGAAAATTTTATGAAATTGGTTTCAAGAGAAGTGTTCCCGTTGGGAAGAAAAATATTGACCGTCAAGTTCTAAAGATGGTCTCACGATCACGCATAGTCCTGTGGTGACTCACCAGTCTCACTGTAAGATTCTTCAGGGCCGATGTCAAAGATTATGTTCAGAAAGGTTCTAATGACGTTGGTGAAGCCTATGGACACGCGTCTAATCACCAGGGCTGCACGAAGGATGATATCGAAGGTACACTGGTACCATGGCATGGCCCATGAACCCAGAAAACTAGAACACAGTCTACTTTCTATGTTTAAAAGTTGTGTATTTCGTTGGTGTTGAGTAGGCAAAGGAAAATTTTATGAAATTGGTTTCAAGAGAAGTGTTCCCGTTGGGAAGAAAAATATTATTGACCGTCAAGTTCTAAAGCTGCTCTCACGATCACACATAGTCCTGTGGTGACACCAGTCGCACTGTAAGATTCTTTAGGGCCGGTCCCAGGTCATACATGTTCAGAAAGGTTCTAATGACGTTTGTGAAGCCTATGGACACGCCTCGAATCACCAGGGCGGCACCAAAGATGATATCGAAGGTATAGTGGTACCGTGGCCCATGAAGGCAGAAAACTAGATAGTAGTCTCATTTCTATGTATAAAATCTGTGTATTTCGTTGGTAGTGAGTGGGCAAAGGAAAATAATATGAAATCTGTTGCTGATAGGACGGCGCGTCCGTTTCGTATTCCATGTTGCTCTAGTGTAAAACAAACTTGAAATACGCAAGCGTACCGACCGTTTCTGTACAGTTCGGTGGGGAAGCGTGTCAGGGCCTGTACTGGGTTTACGCAGGGCTTCCCTTTGGATAAATGTAGCATAGCCAGGATTTATCAACGGAGGAGCCCAAAATTAAAAAGGAAAATTTAATGGAAAGTTAAAGATCTTATCTGATTTTCTTAAAAAGATCGTATGTAATTTCGGTCCTCAATGGCTGTCTTTATGAGTTTTGTGCACTGAACTGTGAAAGAAAATCGATTTTCTTATCGAACAACAAAAGTTATAGAATGAGATAAAATAAAGCAAGAAAACCTTCATTTTTTACATACCAAGCGTGTGCTTCTATTCTAGAGGTCTGGCATCAGGAACTCATTATTTACCTGAAGCCGATCTTGCGAATACGGATTTTGTTTTGCTGTTAGGTTCCCGAAAAGTACTTTTCGAGAGACCACTTTTAAAAACCGTTTTAGACAACCAAGCTAATCGAAAACATCATATACGTGCACGCCTTTGTGGAATGCTTGAATACTTATCGGAAAAAACGAAATTGCTCTGAAGTGTTCGGCAGCTGATCGAATTTCGTACCAATTTCCTCACAATTTGAAGGAAAAATTAGTTTGTAAGTAAATACCTTTACGTGTGTTGAGAAAATGTCAAAAAATAATCATTTATGTGTAGATAGGCCGTTGGGGAAGGCCTGTTTAATTAGTCCGCATGAGCAAGAAATGACCTTAGGTAATGAACCCATAGAAGAAATAAAAAATTAGAGTGAGCAGGTAACCTTTCTATGTGACCAAAACTAGTAATTAACTTGACCCTCAGAATACTTTCGTCTGCCGGATGGAAGCGAACATTCATCATCTGATTGGTCCACGGGATGGGAGAAGACGCCCATCCATTGATTCATTACCTGATTGATCCACACGACGCAGTAGTAGACAGGAGATTTCATCATTTTTGTTGCTACTTGATAGAAACGCGCATTCACACAGCTACCCTGACATGAGATGTTATATCGCCAAACGAGGCGATATACCATACCGGCCAACCAAGTCAAATATTCAGAGTAATCACGTGACTACTAGTCCGCATGTTGGTCACACTTTTTGAAGTTCCTCTCAATAACAATGCTCAGTCTACTTATATTTCACGTCTATGGATAGACCAAACTACGCCAGGAGGTGTGGAAATACGATTGTGTATGAACGAAAATATTCCAAAACAGGCTTTGTGTAATACCTTACGTAAAATTAAATTTTCACTTTAAAAAAGCTTTTTTTTAGCCGTTTGAAAGTTTCACGAAAAGTAACATAATACCAATAAGGAGTTCAGCTTAGAAAAATGGAGGGTGTTTCTTCTATTGCATTGGTAAGTAGTTGAACTTACGTCACTGGAGCAATACAACGGGCTATTGGCGACGGTCTGGGATCAATCCCAAAGAAAAAGATTCAAGGACAACGCCTCGTAATTTTGAACCACGGTCAGATGACGAGGTCAACACCTGAGCTGGCACCCCACTCTCCAAACTTCCACACCACTCCAGACAACCAGCGTGCGGACATTTGAGGACACGACAGATTTAACGTGCACCAGCTCCGTTTACACAACGGTCTTTTGGCTGGATAGTGTTTCGAACTCGCAACCCTCAAATGCTAATCCGTTGCTTTTCAACTGAGCTACCGGCGGACCCCATTAGAAACAAACCTCTTAAAAGCGCATTACTTGAACGATACAACTTTTTCAACAAAGAATCTTGAAATCGAAATGAGTTCACGCGGAATTCATCTAGTTTTACCTGTTATCGTTTCCAATTGCAAGGTCATCCTGCCGTATTTTGTTTATTAAATTTCAGATACAAAATATATAACAGCAACTCTTGTCATGGGAGTTGCAAGAAAACGGAATACGACCCTGAGAATAAGGTAAACTGCATTTATTCCTTTGATTTATTTGCATTTCTAATATATTTAAAATCGATTAAGAATTCAGTCTAGTTTAGGTCTGGTGAATCTACATAAAACGTTTGTGCTGCTCCATTGGTTTTAATTCTTGATAAACATTTAGAATGGCTCTAAGTAACTGGACTGACGAAAGTTAACTGCGTGAAATGTATATCATTATGAACGTACCTATAATTTTTTTGAAGAAATATCATTCATTGCCATTTGAAGGGTAGAGGTGGGCCGAGATGGAAGGCTACAGAGGCCCTAGCCTCGGCACTTTTTCTGATTCAAAATTACCTTTTTGCAAAAATGTCTTTGGTGTAAAACTTGAAATTTACCCAGTTTACCTGTTCAATTCTACTTTGTATTATGAAACTGACCAGATCTTGATCTCGTCATCATTTGAAAAATTTGCAAAATCTTGATAATGAGATATATCGTCATTAGCCAAATTGATTGTATCTTGATGGATGAGATATCTAATCGAAGCCACTTGAATGGTTTAAAAATACCCGTGACTAATGAAGGCTAATACCAAGAGAACTATCTGTTAGGCAAGCCACACAATTGTCCGACATCGGTCCTGCGATACAAATTGACTGAAATGTGCATGCGCACTGACATGTTTTGAGTACAGAAACGGAGTATGCATGCGCATCGACATGTTTTTGTACGAAATAGGAGTATGCATGCGCATCGACATGTTTTCTGTACTGTAACGGATTATGCATGTGCATATCTTGTTACATTCTGCTCCAGTATGTGGCCGGGCTTACAAGCAGAAATATTTTTAATGTCCCATAACTAATATATAGAGAGGAGAGACTTGAATGATTTACCAAACTCCCAGATTCATTTCGTATACGCTACGATTGTATAGGCGGAGTAAACATGCAAATCGAAAAATCTTCCGCGTTGTCCAAAAATCGGTGTCCTTTTTACATTTCTACCTCTTCCTGTAACAATTTCTCTGCACAACACAAGATTTCCTCAAGATTAAGAAAAGATGTTATCACGCGACTACGTATTGGACACGAATTACAGACATCTTGGAGAAGTACCGTACGTAATCATTGTATATGTCCTTTAACTGTAAAGCATGTTTTAACAGAGTTCAAATTTTAATCTTCAACTTTTTATTAATTTTAATTCGTACACCTTACATTTGGATAACATGGTTGGGGAAAATCCCCATCTACAATGCTATCAGGGGCACATCTCCTATAGGTGTGTATAGGAGATGTGCCCCTCAGTAGCTCAGTGGGTATGCCCACTGCACTAGTAACCTTCGAGTTCTAGGCAGCGCAGGTTCGATTCCTGCCAAGCGCATTCCTCCCTGGGTGTATTTCTCTTTTCTATGCCAGTAAATCTTTCACTGTGTCAATTACTTGATATTGTGTCAATTACTTGATATTGTACGTCTTGTGTCAATTACTTGATATTGTATTGTGTCTGGCTCAGCACGGCCAAAATATGGCCCTTGCGCCATAAAACCTCAAACCAACCAACCTTTAGGTGTGTACGGGCTTCACGGACCCGAGGTACTTTAGTGATCTTTTCTTTCTACATGGGTTTTACTGTCTTTAGTAAACGTGAGAGTCGCGCTCCCGAAATATCCAAGCGATCTTTACTATTCTGTTCCCCAATTGCCTTTTCACCACATTTTATACTTAACGTTGTCTTGTGTTTGGCGCAGCTTGCCCAAATATGACCAATGCGCCATAAAACCCGAAAACAACCAACCTTAGACATTTTTATCGATGCTTTTTAATACTCATCCCAATTTTATCAAACTTGTTGGGTCATCCTCCGCATTCATCACTTTACATCACTCAGAATTTTATCACATTCATAATCATCTCTCAATTATATATGATATTCAATTTTAATAGTCAACTAAGATGGATATTCCATCTTAGTCTTAATTTTTCTCGAGTATTAGTCTCAAGTTATATTTTTAGCCTCCGTAAGTTATTCCATAGATGACTTATTTGCTTTTACCTATCTCATCTTTTAACGTACACCCCTTATTACGTCACTTAAACCACTTCATATCATCTGTTCTATAAACTCGTTTTAAAATCTACTTTTTTTATTGGATAAGTTATTTTAACTTTTTACCTTTTTGTATTGGTTTAAATTATGTCTTGTGTTTGGCGCAGCTTGTCCGTTTTTGGACCTTGCTCCATAAAACCCAAACCAATCAACCATCACAATACCCGATTTTGGCGCTCCATTTTAATCTATTAAAATGGAGCGCCAAAATTTTAATCTATTTACCTCGGACATAAAGTTTCAAGTCATTTGGTTCAGCCGTTTCTGGATTGTGAGCTGAAAATTTGGGGTACCTGATGTCAAATTAGCTTCCCGGATTTTTATTCATACCTTCCGATCACTGAGTTTTTTTACTATGTTACATTTGAAGAACCCAAACAAAATTTTCTTTTGGAAGAGTTTATTTTTTTACCCATATTATCCATCATGACGAGGAAGGGGGTGAGACTTAAGCATAAAAATATTGGGACCTAAGAGGTTCGGGCCCCTGTATCCTGATATAGCTGCTTTTACGACCTACTGAGTCTAGTCATGTTGCCCTGTATATTTGCTACCCAACATATTTTATTATTTATAATGTTTATCCCCCAAGTAATTTGTGGGGTTGGTCCTAACCATAAAAATATTGGGAGAGGAATGGAAAGTTTTGTCCCCTAAGACTTGGTGTCCCTGTTGCAGTACGATATATTGGGCCTATTCATGTCACTCTGTATATTTGGCTACTCCTTTTAACAGCATACTTGTAATGTTTATCTTCCAAATATTTTCTGGGGTGGGCCCCATCCATAAAAATATTGGGAGGGAGTGCAAGGTTTGTCCCCTAGGAGTTGGTGTCCCTGTTGCAGTACGATGTACTGAGCCTGTTCGTGTTATCCTGTATATTTGGCTACTCATCAGCAATTTGTTATGTTTACTCAAGTATTTTGTGCGGTGGGCCCCATCCATAAAAATATTTGAAGGTCCTCAGGGGTTCGGGCTTCTAGGAGTTGGCGCCCTTGTCGCTTGTCCAACACTAAGCAACATCCAATTGTGCATGATTATAAATATCGTAGTCTAATATACTTTCAAAAGCACAACACGTTTTAGGCAGTCTGTTATGTTGGCGTAGCAGAACATTACTAATCAATTGAGGACTAGTTCAATCGTACTTTGAACTCCCATGGTCGATAGCTGCTGTATGATGATCTTAAGAACTGATTCATAATTAATATCTCGATGTTTTGAATGTCATGTCAAAATAAAAATGAATCATTATTAATTTATATAAGTTTTTTTACTCGAAAGTCCTAAGTACCCGACTTATTTTGTTTACTCTCGCCTCTTGTCACTCGAAAGAGGCTGCAAAAAAGTCTTATTTTAGTTAAATAAAAGGATCTTTTTAATCGACTTCATTAAGGGAGAACAAAAATTAAAAAGCGGCGAAATGTTTAAAAAATCGGGCTACTTCTTTTTCACTGTAAGATTTAAGAAAACGGATTCAACGTACTTTAAATTCCTTCGTTAGCAGCCGAAAAAATAGAAGAAAAAGCCTATGAAATTTTTGGTTCGAAGTGCAAAAAACAACTCTTTGGAGTTTTTGAACTTATATTAGAACTTAATTCTCTCATTTCATGGGATCACCGTGGCTCAGTGCGTTCACCCTCTGCGCTGGCAACCAGCGAGTTGTAAAGGCGCAGGTTCGATTCTTCCTTGGGTGTATTTCATCTGTCAGTAATAAATTGGGTGTATTTCATCTGTCAGTAATAGTAAAACTTCCCTTGGGTGTATGTCCATCACTTGATAGTGTCTTGTGTTTGGCAAGCTTGGCCAAATATGGTCTTTACGTCATAAAAACCCAACGAACCGTAGACAGAATATCAAACGAGGGAATCTGAGTGTCACGAGATTTCAGAGTAGTGTAGTATTGTCTTTTCAGCACAACACACTTAGGGACTAAATAACTACATCTATTGGTTGAAAGAATCCTAGGAAAGATTCTATTGGTCAAGAAACTCAAAACTTGTTAGAAGTCATGCAGAGGCAACTAGCTGCACACTACGTCCTGAACTATTTGAGAAAGGTGGGACGCTAGACATCCCATAGCCCCTGAAAAGGGTTAAATCGATTTAAATTCTTAACCCTCCTGGTGGTTGTCTCGTCATCTGACCGTGGTTCAAAATTACGTGGTGTTGTCCTCGGTCTTTCCCTTCGGGTTTGATCCCGGACGGACCCTCGCCAATAGCCCGTTGTGTTCCTCCAGTGCGACGTTAATTAAATACCTACCTGGTGGTTGTCTCTACGAGGTATTTTGTCATTAGCAAAACTGACAAGATCTTGATGGACGAGATATCTCTTCATCAGAAGACAACTGATCAGAATCTTCAGAAACCAGATCATCTCGTTATAAAAAACGGCAATATCTTGACGAGATATCTCGTCATTAGCAAAATTGGTGGGATCGAGATGGACGAAATTTCTCGTCGAAAGTAGTTGGAGGGTTAAAGCTTTAAAGAAATGCCATTTCTAAAAGTAATTTCGTTATATTTTTAAAAATCGCATATTTGATAACTGCTTGTTTTCTGTAATTGCCTCTTGTTCCGCCGCCTTAGTTTGATTTGTTGTCAGAAACGTAATTACTTCCGATTCTAAAGGATCGTAATACGTTCGTTATTTGCCAAACAATGATGTAGTCATATTTCCCACCATTGGTAACGAGTGTTTTGAATCTTAAAAGTAAATAATGAGAATCGTAAATGCCTGTCTACGCCTAAAGACTGATCTTCTTGGAGAGGATCCAACTTATAAGAAACTACTCATCTGGTCTCTTTGCCGTGCATTCGGTAGGGGAAAGAAAAAATTTCAAACAAGCTAATAGGAGAACCATTAATTAAGTTTTATGTCTTTGTCTCGTGTAAAAAATCGAGACAAGAAACATACGATGCGTTCGTGAAGCCCTGTTTTTTAGTAGATTCCGACTGATGTTCCTGCGATGACACGATTTTCAAGTTATTTTGGGCACGCGTTTGGAAGCTAAAGAATATATATTCGGCTTTGACAGCGTTCGAATGGCCTTTGTTCTTCGTTTGATGACCCCATTTGAAGACAATCAACGAACGAGTAAAAGAGGTGGATCTGTTAGATGTGGCATGGGGAGGACGTTAAGTTTATTTTCAGTCATACGACTCTTCGTGTGATTTGTTAATCAATATGATATGCGTTTCGAACTGACCACGGACGGCCTTTGTTCGGTTCCCCCTTTCGATTGTCGAAGCCGTGCCGTGATTAGTCATAAATCTGTAATCTTTCTAACTCGGTCGCGGCTTCGATTCGAACTCGGATGAAAAGAAGTTACTTAATTTATTCGTTTAGTGGCAGGTGAATAAATAAAAAGTTTGAGATATTTTTTATTTCTAACGACGCAGGCTATTGCAGACAAATCCTTCAGCCAAAAGTGCACATAAATAAAAATAATTAAATCAAAATATAAAATTTAGGGGTAAATACAGAAAATCAAATACAAAAGGCTAAGGAAGCTTTTGGGTATATATAGCCAAAAGGTCCTCGCCTGCCGCGACCCCGAGGTACCCAAGTGATCCTCCTCCCTTTAACCTGTTTTACCCTCGCCTACCCTTCTGCTTTTTTCCTCCCTCGTCGTTGCTTTGCGTTTGGCGCAGCTTGTCCAAATATGGCCCTTGCGCCATAAAACCCAAAACCAACTAATCCTCGCCTGCCAGTAACGTTCATTGAGAGAAAAAATTGTTATATTCTACACCTACAGCTTTGGTAAGTAGGTATGGTATATTTAATTAACGTCGCACTGGAGCAACACAACGGGCTATTGGCGACGGTCCGGGATCCATCCCGAAGGGAAAGATCCAAGAACAACGCCACATAATTTTGAATCACGGTCAGATGACGAGGCAACACTTGAGCTGGCACTCCTCTCCAAACTTTCACGCCACGCTAACGTGAGGACATTTGAGGCTCCGACAGATTTAACGTGCGCCGGCCCCTTTGTACACGATGGTCTTTGGTTGGATTCGAATTCGTAACCCTCCGGTTGCTAATCCGTTACTCTTTCAAACGGACTACCGCGGCCCCTACAGCTTTGGAGAATATACGCTTAATATGTTCCCACTTGGCTATGTTTACCCGTATGAACTATCTGGTATCCCAAATATGTTTACGTTAATCTCTCTGGTTTTTCCGTAGGAGTTTCCTCAGTGACACGTCTTTTTCATTAGCCATTTCTTTTTCATTAACCATTTCATATTTTTTCATTAACCATTCCATATCTTTTTCATAACCATTCCATATCTTTTTCATAACCATTTCATATCTTTTTCATAACCATTTCATACCTGTTTCATTAAGTATTTTAACTAACTTGGCTTCCTGGGAAAATTGCACCTACAACTTCGGAAGAATACGTGTAAAATGTTTCCACCTGGGTTTGTTTACCCTTATGAACAATCTGATTTCCTAAATAAATTTACTTTAATCTGTCCGATATTTCCGGAGCAGTTTCCTCTGTGGCACATATTTTTCATTCCATTTCATAACTTTTTCATTAAGTATTTTATCTAACTTGGCTTCCTGGAAAAATGTTTTGTTTAACACCCACAGCTTCGGATAATACGTGTCACTTTTCCCACCTGGCTTTATTTATCTGTATGAACAATCTGATATCCCAAATATATTTACGTTAATCTCCGGTATTTCCGGAGCAGTTTCCTCAGTGGCACATATATTTTTCATTAACCGTTCTAACTTGAGTGGTTGACCTCAAGCGACCAAATGTCGATCTGCTATTGGGTGTAACGGCAGCAACATTACTATCTGGATAAACACCGAGATCATAAATTTGATCTTTATTGCTCCTGCAAGACCTCAAACTCCCAAATACAGTTACTGATGTAATCTTGAACGTGACGCCAGTTTCGTAATGGGTTGAAAACTAAGGAAGAGCGAAAACGATTGCAAGTAAACTGTCGTGGTTGTGCGCACTGTTTCTATTTTTACTTGCAAACAAAATCTAAATCAAGGTATTATGCGCACGAGGGCTAGATGCGTGACTAATTATGAAATCATTGGTGTAGGTATGTGCCTTTGTCATGGCAACGTGCTAGATTTACTAGCTTTGTGTTATGCTCCGTGATATCGGAATATTAGTAGAATGTATTGGGCAATTCTATTTAGGGCATGTAACATCGTTTCGCTTTCTTTTGTGCTATTTCGTCTTTTACATACTTGTGGATCTGTTTTATATTCCTGACGTTGTCTCTTGTTTTTGGTACAGCTTGGCTGAAAATGGTTCTTGTGCCATAAAAACCCAACTAACCGTCTTAGTATTCTGAATGTTATCCCTTTTAGTTTTAATATTTTAAGTAATTTATAGAAACTTGTCACTCCCTGAAAATAACCCAGTTAGTACAATTTCATCTAATAGCAATCATCCACCACAGTCCTTGTGCCATAGTATTAAGACCCTTACCACCCAGTTTGCTCTTGGCTCTGCTTTTGTACCTTGCGCCATAAAACCCTAACATCCAATCACAGTTTGTTCTTGATGCTCCTATTAATTTGCCTGTTGTGTTTGTTGAAGCCTTTGGATCTCGCTGAGTTGCCAAACAAGATATAACATTCATGGCTGTGCCACCAAGAAAGAAGATGAGACAGTTGAAGATGAGACGTACTGAGACAGTTGACACTTAGTCTTTCACATAGATTATAACGACCATTTTAAGATTTATACTGATGGGTCGCTAGACATAAACAAATCCATTGCTGGTGCAAGCTATTTTATGGAAGAATTGAACGAAGTGTTTCTTGTTTGCCGACAGCTCCGTGTTCAAGTCTTGATGCAGAGCTCTTGGCACAATAAATGTTTCTTTAATCCGTTCTCTCTCCTTAAATGATTGTCCTATTTGTAGACTGACAGACTCCATGGCTGCCCTTTCCTGTCTTTGACAGCATAGACCAGACAACTACTTTTTTAGAATTGATGAAATCAGATAGGTTCTTGTCGAATTTAAAGGCAGACATCACTTTGCAGTGGGACCCTGCGCATTGCGAAGTGTACGGTAATGAAATGTCTGATAAGTTAGCAAAATTGTCAACCACAATAGGCCCAGTTTCTTTGCCAGCCACTACCCTCTCTGGGTGTCCGGGTAGGGTCAGGAGAGGCTCGATCACGTTGGTGTACTTTATGTAGGAAATCTGGAATGAATCGCCATCTTTTTCAATTCCAGAGACTGAGCCTAATGACCTCCATTACTTCAAAAAAATCCCTAGAGCAGTTGGCACTTTTTCTACTAAACCCAGAACAGATCACATTGTAACTCAGGCCTACTTGAATCGTTTTCACCTGGATGACTCCAAGTGCCTTATTTGCCTTGATGCGGGAGATACTTTGGATCTTATCTTCTCTCTCTCGACTGCACCGTAGACGAAATTACTGAGTTGATGCAAAAGTTCGTTCCGTTTATTTGACAAAAAGTGAAGACAAATTTTATTTACTAAAAATTACATTTAATGAATATAGTATGTGTCGTTCTGTTCGATGACCTTTCTCCATATCTCCGGTAGCTGCATAATCCCGCGCTCATAGAAGTTCTGAGGCTTCTGGCTAAAGAACTGATCCAGGTGACGAAACTTTCTGAACCACTTACGGCAAGTGGATTCGTGAACGTCACCCCCTCATCATACACAGCACATATCTGCGTTTGCAAAGCATTCTTGACTTTTCGGAAATAAAAAAGCATATGTCGAAAATGCTTATTTTCTGCCGTTTTTAATGCTTAACAAAATTTATAAAACGCAACCGAATAACGCAATTTTTTTCCCAAATACTCGCTGAAATTCCTTCTTTCAAACAACGTGAAAACTTTACGCGTGTGAAGTAGATGACACTTCGGTTTTGCGATGCAATGCCAAAAATGGGACGAATTTCTGCATCAATCCCCCATAAAAAAATTCTCTTAAAGAAAATTTGTGATTCATCTTCTTTTCCTACTGTTTTTCTACTGTTCATTTTATGTAATTGCTTCGCTGGTGTATAGAAGGCATTGTGAAATCAGCGTAAATACACAGGACTCATGTATCAAGATGTAATGTAGTTTCAATATGTTCGACGATCATAGATATTGAGAACTAAAATGCAATTAATTCAATTAAATGATTAGTAACAATTTAAACATTTTATTTCTAAAAAAATTAATTTTATATACAACGGGAACGTTGATATTTATGTTTATCTTCTGGCAGCCGTTTTTTGGAAAACTCCCATTCAAACGTTTTCGTGTTTTTACGTTCAGCTGGTTTTTAAACCTCATCTAATTTTTCCATCTTTTAAATTTCACTCAAAATTTTATGCGTATATAAATTTAATTCTTCAGTTTCGTTAGTTACTCTGCAGACGATGATCTTGTTTTATTATCTGACTATTGTTTGAATATTTTTATTCTCATCTATACATTTTACATGTTTTAAATCTACCTTTTATCCTTCTCTTAGACTATTAATTTTTAAATATTTTAACTTTTATTGGATCATATTCGGTCTTGTGTTTGGCGCAGCTTGTCAGGATGCTTTTGCCGTTACGCCATAAAACCCCAACATCCAATCCTGGCAGCCGTTTGACTAAAAAAAATTTTGTGTATGTCTATTTTCTTAACATGGCCAAATGTGGCCCTTGCGACATCAAAAAAACCAATCCAATCAAAAAACTTTGACAAAAACTTCATCTCTTTTATTTATATCGTGATATGATTTTCCCACATACGTCCTAAAAGCATTTCATGTGGGAAAATGGAATTAATTTGTTATGGAAGCAGCGGTTTTCTTGCTTTACTTTCCGGCCGGTCGCGCAATTTAACTGATCTTAAAGTCTTTCAACTAAGCATCCTGTTTACTTTCGATTCGTCTCGGAGGAGAAGCGTTATTCCGGGTAAATGCAATTTGTTAGCCCTTATCTCCGGGGCATTGATAGGTTGAAAAGCACAGTTAAAGAGTTGTTTAAGTAGCTTGTTTATCCGGCTTTTTAAAAAGAGCCCCCAGTTTTCTAAAAAGTAAAAAACGCTTCTCATCCTTGTGTAATAAATCATGTTTATAAATATGCGTAGTCATCGAAATTATCAGTGTTATCTTTTCTCTTTTTCTTTAAAAAATGTTTAATGTTGTTTCTCAAGCGTTTAGGAACCCGACTTAGCTTTCGTGCGGAATAATCTTGATGAGGGCTAGATATTGCTTTTTTTTCACGCAATTTTCATTCAAAATGTACTTAATTTTTTCCGGGCCGCAGTAGCCCGGTTGGAAGAGTAACGGACTAGTAACCGGAGGGTTGTGAGTTCGAATCCAGCCAAAGACCGTCGTTTACAAAGGGGGCTGGAGCACGTTGAATCTGCCATGGCCTCAAATGTCCTCACGTTGGCGTGTTGTGGCAGTTTGTAGAGTGGGGTGACAGCTCAGGTGTTGCCTCGTCATCTGACTGTAGTTCAAAATTACGTGTTGTCCTCCAGTCTTTCCCTTGGGGACTGATTCTGGATCGTCGCCAATAGCCCGTTGTATTGCTCCAGTGCGACGTTAATTACCTACCTTATCCAGACTGTCAACAAGACTCGTAGGCGCAAGATAAAGGGGTGGTGGTAGTTGAATTAACGTCGCACTGGCCAACACAGCGGGTTATTGGCGACTGTCCGAGATCCATCCCGAAGTGAAAGATCCGAGGACAACTCGTAGTTTCGAGCCACGGTCAGGTGACGAGGTCAACACCTGAACGGGAACCCCACTCTCGAAACTTCCACACCACGCCAACATGAGGACATTTGTGGCCAAGACAGATTTAAAGTGAACCAGCCCCCACGTACACGACGGTCTTTGAATGGATCGAGTTCGTACGTGTAAGATATAGGACCGTACGCGTTTGTTTTCTCATTTGCAGAGAATAAATTCTTCTCAGGTCTGGTGACCAGAGGACTGTTTCTGGTCACCAGATAGGTTTACCCGTCCCGCATTTCAGATACGGCCCTACGGATACCCGACCTAATACGATCCCCTGAACAGGTTTACCCATCTCGCATATGCTTCCAACTGAGCTACCACGGTCCCCCAAAATCTGCTCTGAAATTAAAGTTGTTCTTCCAGCTCGTTGAATTTAGTCTATTTAAACGAAAACGTTGAAAAGTTCTGCGATGTGATATCATCTGCTAAGTAAATGTTGAATTAAAGAAAAACTTCCAATTTTTAACCTTTCCCAGCAAGAGCGAGTCTTTATAAATCCTTATAGCCACTTTAAGCGATAGCTAAATACTTCCGCTTAAAGAAAATTTACATGAGAAGCAAAAAAGCGAGCCATAAAGCCACCATGAAAGTCATTTATTTTTCTGGGTTCGTTACTTGTTTCCTTTTTCTAAATGAGTTTTCCTCTCATGGTTCCTTTTCAGAGTTCATCTTTTCAATTAAAATTTTTCCGTTACTAACCACTCTAAGGAAGTAGGCTACCTTGGAGATCCTCTAATAAACCTATATTTTATTATTACCTGCCTATGTAACATGTAGCCTCTGAAAGCATTCATTTTTGTTACTAAATGAAACTACTTTCGTTTCAAGTTTTAGTAATTTTAATTTTTTCCGCCGATGAACACGGTCAAAAAAATAAAGTGGAGCGAATTATGCGGGCAAACTCTTTCCATGAAATTTTTTCCCTTTTCTCTTTTTATTTGATTAATTGTGAACTACAAGTGGACTTGTTACTTGGCCTTGTTTCTTTATGTTAAGAAAATAAAGAGGATTCAGTTTATTTGCATTACGCATTTTATGAAAACCTTTACGTATTTTCAGTTAGTTTTTCGCCTGTCTGTTTCTTTACAAAATGTAGTATAAAATCTAATTTTAAAGTTCTTTGACTGCGAATGAAAACCAACTTTTTAGTGTAGCATAATTGAATTCCTTTGTTCAAATGATTTGATTTAGGACGACGAGTTTTTCCAAAGCTGTGTAATTGTTTGTTAATTTATATACACAAGGGCTATGCTTATTTAGGTACAGCTGTATTATACGCCTCGTTTGGTGGCAATACTCTTGGCGCTTTTTGGCACTTTTTATGTCGCCAAGTAAAGAATTCTTAGAAAAAAATCGCTTTTTCAAACGGAAAATAAGCTTTAGTGGAAAGTAATTAACGGGAAAAAATACAAAACTGAAAAAAACATGTTTTTTTTTTTCTGTCAGAAAATAATTAGCAGAAATAGATGGAAAATAGCGGTTAAAATATCTTTATTTTTAAAACTGTTTTAAACTCCCCAATCTAATTCTCTAACAATTTCTAAAAAACTTGTTAAAAGTAATCAATTTTTAAATCTTTACACGAATATTCAAACAAACACAGCCAAAAAAATGAGTTGCCTTCACCTGCCATAACTCTACTAAAAGTGCGCCAAGAGCGTTGCCATTAAACGAATCAACTACGTACCTTTTCCCATGGGAACTACTGTCTCTGGTAGACAGAGGTCGCGACCCCAGGACGCCCAAGCGATCTTTCTCTACTTTCTTCTCTTCATCCTTTCTTTTCACAATTGACATTGCCTGGCTTGTGTTTGGCGAAGCTTGGCCGAATATGGCCCTTGCTCCAAAACCAACTAATAATCGCGTCGAAAACTATTGGCCAGCCTCTGGTGCAAAAACCTGTTCCAAACTGTCACTAGTTCTGGGCATCTTGGCAAATTTGTTTTTCCTACTTGGATCTTCATTCCCTTTGAAGTAAGAGGGCAGTTTTGTCTCGCCGAGATATATCGTCCTTAGCAAAATTGACCAGATCTTGGACGAGATATCTCGTCCAAGATCTGGTCAATTTTGCTAAGGACGATTAAACTTATAGTAAGTTTAATCCTCCGAGTAATATAATTAAAGAGATGCTTTCCATTGCTATTCAATAAGGTCGTATTTGCCCCATCATGCATATCATGGACTCTTTCCAGCTGGGAATGTCAGATTGTGAGTGGAGCAAGAGCATGCCATTTCATTCCTGTCTTTTTTATCTGCGCAACTTCCCTGCCGGAATTCGAAGCTCTCTAGCAGTAAAAGTAATCTATAGGGACACCTTCAAACATTCTAGGGCCACCGTGGCTCAGTGGGTTTGGCCACTGCGCTAGCAACCTGCGAGCTGTAGGCGGAGCAGGTTCCATTCCTCCCTGGGTGTATTTCGCTCTTCTGTTTCAACAAAACTTTACTTGTGTGTGTTCATTACGTGATGTTACGCTGCATGGCCAATATGGCCCTTGCACCATAAAACCCAACCAACCCTGGGTGTATTTATTTCTTCTGTATCAGTAAAACATTCCTTGTATGTATGTCCATTTTCTTGACATTGTTTGGCACAGCTTGGCCAAATACAGCTCCTTGCGTCATAAACCCAACCAACTCAACAATTATATACCATTATTATAAAAATGATGGAGATTGATAAGTTTTTGAATCTTTTAAACAGGTTGTACATAAGAGTAAAAAAAGTCTCCACATTTCTCGTCAGCAGTTATTCATTTCAGTAGTTAAACATCGATCAGCGGCATTTGTTATTCTATTCCCGCATTAACCATTAAAAGTTCCTTCAACATTAACCCTAAAGTCAGATTATTTTAGCATTTTCTCTTAGAACATCATTTGTCATTGTGTTCCCAAAAAATCCATCACAAGTGTGTTCAATACTAACCCTAAATTGAGAATATTTTAGCATTATCCCTTATAACGGCATTTGTGATTCTGTTCCCGTATTAACCATTAAAAATTTGTTCTACAGTAACCCTAAATTGGAAACATTTCAGCTCTTTCTATTGGGAAGGTAATCCGCGTTTTGATTGTCCCAAAGTATTCCAAGCGGGTCAAGCGCCAATCAATACAATTTCCACTTTCTAGATTCATTTTTCTTCCAAGGAAGACTCCATTATAATCTTTTGATTACAAATAATCAGAGACCAGCACTTCAGACAACCACTCAAGAAAGCGCTTTCAGCTCTCAAAATGTAAACAGAAGAGTTTATTTATGACTCTTGGGCGTCTCCGGACTTTCATATCTGTAACAATAAATAAAAAGCTTTCGGTCATTTTGTCTCTTTTATTTGGGCATTAGAACCTCGCCTTTCGTGCTGTGTGCTGTAGGTTTCGGAATTCTCGGAGCAAATGCTTCCAGCCAAGAGTGTCTTTTTATGTTCCTGAATGTAAATGGCTTTTTTAGGCTTTGTTTTAATTCCGTTTACTGAGAGTTTTTCCACTTTATGGACCAAAAGATTTGTAGGGGTGAAACTGCAAAACGAATTGCGGTTTTCACAAAATGAGAGATCTTGAGCTGGAATTTAGACGAGGTAAGGACTAACTTGTATTTTATGAAGTAAATCGATGACCTCGATCGAGGAGTGTACGGAAGCAAATTCTTATCAATGAGATTGATTACGTTGTCATTATATGTATGGGGTTTCATATTTAAAACCCAGGAAGGGAATTATGCTAAAAAATATTTTTGAAAAATATACGGATAAAGACCCATCGTATATGAACTACTAGAAGACCAAGTTTCACTCCGTTTTGGGGTCTGAAGTACCTGAGTCATCTTCCTCCTTTAATTTTTACCCTCGCCTATCCTTTTGCTTTTTCTTCCTCCGTCATTGTGTTGTCTGTATTGTGTTTGGCGCAGCTTGGCCAATATGGCCCTTGCGCCATAAAACACCGAAAACAACCGTTTGGGGGATGAGTGATAAATTTGTGCATATAAAAATTTTTATCTTAAGCTATTTCCAAAGATTGTAATATGTCAAAATCATTACGATTACTACGTCGAAATCATTACGATTAATAATATGACGAATCAGACAAATTGAGAATTGAAATCAAAACAAAGATTACTAATCAGTTTTTGTTTTGCATTATAGTAAGAATGGTCTTGTGTTTCGTGCAGCTTGGCTAAATATGGTTCTTGCGCTAAAAAAGGCCCAACTAACCCCTGGGACAACATTGCCCTCACGATTCCTTCAGCTCCCACTTTCCGAAACGATGGTCTAATGTGATATTCATCTTCTACCAAAAGTTGTTATTTCTCATCATACGCACTAGACACATTCGCCTTGACCCCCCCCCCCCCCGCTGGACTTTCTGAACGGTTCGTTTACTTTTCCATTGGACGCTCTGTTAATCGATGCCGTCTGAATTGTAGCTCGTGAAACAATTAGCACCGGAAGTAGTTAATCATCCCACACCACTTGTTCTCGTCATTGTTTCTTGGGGAGAAGTTCAAGTGCAAGCTGCTGTTGCACTTCGCCTGTACATGCTGTAAGATTTCTCGTAGATCCGTAAGTAACGATTTGAATTTTATGATTATTGCGTTTTCTGAGCACTTGTAATGTCTCCGTCTGCCTTCTGTGTGCTTAACTGGCACCTGTGATAGTTGTAAACAATATTAATATTAGTTCAAGTGCAAGCTCTGTTCTTACACTTGGTTTGTAGATGCGTTTCATGTAGATTCCTGATAATTTTTAGGTTTTATGATTATTGCGTTTTCCAAGTACTTATAATGTTTCCATCTGCCTTATGTGTATTTAACTGACACCTGTGATAGTTGTTAACAATATTAATATCAGTTCAGTGCAAGCTGCTCTTGCACTTGGCTGTAGATGCGTTTCGTGTAGATTCGTAGCAATTTTTGGGTTTTGTGATTATTACTTTTTCTGAGTACTGGTAATGTCCCCATCTGCCTTAAGCTTGTTTAACTGACACCTGTGATAGTTGTAAACAATATTAATATTAGTTCAAGTGCAAGCTGTTCTTGCACTTCGCCTGTAGATGCATTTCGTGTAGATACGTAACAATTTGGATTTTGATAGTTATACGTTTTCTGAGTGCTAGTGATATTGCACTTGCCATCTGTATGGTTAAATGGCGTACTGACAGTTATAAATAATATATTACTATAATTTTATTACTATTCGTTCAGTGCAAACTGTTACACTTCTCCTGTAGATGCGTTGTGATTTCGTGTAGATTCCAATTCGGATTTCATGATGGTTACTAAGTTTTCTGAGTGCTTGCAATTCCTGTACCTGACTTCTGTATATTTAACTGGACTAATAGTTAGATTATATTAAGATAATTTCATTAACATCAGTTCAGAGCAAACTTAAACTTCTGCAGATGCGTTAAGATATAGTGTAGAATGCGTAACAATTTGGATTTCATGATTGTTAGTTTTCTGAGTGCTTGTGGTATCTGCACCTGCTTCTGTGTGTTTAACTGGCTGCTAGTGATAACTATTACTACCTATTTTTAGAATTTTAATATTTATTGTTTCAGCTAAGTAACAGGTTTGATTAGAGATTTGCATTACATTTTTTTAACTGAGAGCCATTGTTTTTTTATGAATTTATAGGAAGTAGCAAAATAAGGAAGCACTATAATACTTATTTGTTTTTAATTGTGAATTGTTAAGTTTGAAATTGAGAATTATGGTCTTGGGAGTAGAGAGAATTGAATTTCAAAAATATTTTTTAACAATTTATGCATCATTAAGATATCTACGCATTTCTAGTACTGTTAAAATGCACGCAGATTAACGCAAGTTAAATGTGAATGCTACTTATATTTAAAGTTCAATAATTTTTCGAAACTAGGTAATGCTCCTGCCTGAATTAATTCCAGCATTAAGTTTGACACAATATGAAACTTCGTACAACTAAGAAATTTGATTGACAGTAGTAAACATTTTCAACTTAATTAAAAATTTGTTCTTTCATATACAATGAGAATATTAGTTTAGTTTTTAATCGTTCAACAGTAAATGCAAATGACCACTCATTGAAGTAGTCATTGTAATTTTCTAAGATAATTTGCTTTGATGACGACCAAATTAAAATTATTTTAAGATTTAAGTAAAATCGAGCAAAAATATTGATTACATTGAATCAGTTTTTCGTTTAATGTTGATTCGGGAAAGACATGTAGGAATTATCTACTAGCGGTTCCCAAAATTTTTTAGTCCAAGAACCCCTTGAAAAATAAAAATTTTCGGGGACCCCTTGAGATTATAAAATTAAATTGGACACATGAGAGATCTACAAAAGATCGCATTGATCCTTATTATTCATCGTAATATTGGGAATAAAATATTGCGATCTACGTTTAATAGACAAAAGATAAATAACGTTAAAACTCTCATTAAGAGTTAGTGATGGCAATTTATGTTTTATTCCAGTACCACATAAAGAGCCGCGGTAGCCCAGTTGGAAGAGAAACGGACTAGCAACCGAAGGGTTCAACCAAAGACCGTCGTGTACACGGGGGTTGGTGCACGTTAAATCTGTCGTGGGCCCCAAATGTCCTCACAACACCCTGGTGTTTAAGTTTGTAGAGTGGGGTGCCAGCTCAGGTGTTCACCTCGTCATCTGATCGGGGTTCAAAATAACGTGGTGTTGTCCTCGGATCTTTCCCGTAGGAATTGATCCCGGATCGTCGCCAATATCCCTATGTGTTGCTCCAGTGCGACGTTGGTTAAATACCTACCTTCCTGGGACTCCCAAGCGATCTTTTTCTGCTTTCATACCACCACTCCCACTGTTACCCAATCCCTCTTTTCCTTTTCACGTCAATTTTTACTTGACACTGTTTTGTGTTTGGCGCAGATTGGCCAAATATGGCCTTGTGCCATAAAACCCCAAAACAACCAACCTTTTGCTAAGTAGTCACTCTTCCAACTTGGGCTACCGTGGCCCGTAAAGAATCGGAGAAAATAATCAAGTATATTATGTTTTCTTGGAAGTTCCCTTTTGGCTAAAGAAATACTGCATGTTTTCCGTGGACCCCTTGAAACCTTCTCTCGGACTCTGTTTTGGGAACACTGATCAATACAGTACGAAAATTACAATGTATACACAATTTACAGTAGACTAAAGCCGTTGCTTTCCATCCGAATGTACTCTGTCAGCATTAACTCTCATGGTTGGGTGATCTGATTAATGCAGATTTGCGCACGATAACATGAATAGCATTTTCATTCTTGTAACGTTGTCAATTGACCTATCGATATTCTTCTAGTACCCAATTAATCATCTGTTGCGATGAAAGATATTTGCCGAGGAAGCTTAAAACCGTTATGAACTGTATTATTTGCCGTAACTTTAAATTGGGTTACTTAATGTAGGCAGGAGCAACCTCTTATACTTTGTATCTGGTGAAACGAAGTCATGCTCTTCATGAAGTTTGATTGGAAAAGAAATATTCAATTAACTTGCGATAATTAGAATACGAATAAGTTATCTCTAATTTACGATAACGCATGCGTATACTTGGCGTCATTCTGCGTAGAATATCACCAAAATTGAGCGATACACTTGCCAAATAGGAGTTAATTTGATTTATGTGTAGAAACTCTTCTGTGAATTATAAAACAATGACAATACATGGGAAATTAAGCGGCGCGTGGGTCATCAATTTTTGCTAATTTTTCAAAAATTTTAAGTACATTATGAAATAACTTCCTCTCAATTTATAAATCTCATCTAATTTTTTTTCATATTCAAAACGTACCTTTTATGTTATACATCATGTTAGTATATAGCCAACATGTTTTAAATCATCTCTCCGTACATTAATTTTTAATACAATTTTTTAGCATGGTTTTGAACTTTTATCCTGACAAAAATTCTTGATTTTGATTTCTCCCACACTTCCTTTTAAAACTTTTATATTTACATAATTTTTATTTTATCTTGCGCTTGGAGCAGCTTGTCCGTATTTGGACCTTGCGCCATAAAACCTCGACATCCAATTCAATCCGCACAACTTAATATACTTGAACCAAACATCATATAAACATTTTAGTATAAAACATCGTCGGCTTTGAGCAGAAGCTCCTTAACTGACATTTTTTCGGAGACACTAAATGCTTATTTTCATAATGACGAGAAATACATTTTCATGTCGTAATCTGTTCAAAAGATATATAACACTGTCAAAATGCTTATAACATATTTTTTTACCTAAAAGCTAATAGTTCTTTAAACAGCTGTGCAGCAAAAAAAATTCCTAATGAGTTTCTGCTCTAAGCCGACGATAGTCTGCAAATTTTATAACAATCGGATCATAACTTTGTAAGTTTGTTTTGAAAGACCACTGACCCCTTAATAAAATCAAATTCATGTGAACAGAATTGATTATGTTAAGCGGATGGACATTACAAGCATCTGCTCTGGTTATTCTCTGAAGATGCCGAACGAAAGTTAATCCGGGTAGAACAGGGATGCAGACGTGTTTAGACCAAAGGCCATATTCGTTGACTTATGGGAGGGCCGCCAAAAAAACATGAAGATATTTATATTTTAGTTTTTTATTTATATTTTATATTGTTATAAGAAAGATAATGAAAAATAAATGGAGATTTTAATTTGATGCTTGACATTGCATTGATTTAACAATCTTTTTAACATTTGGTTCGATTTTTGTAGTAGCCAATCGCAAAATTGGTTCTAAATTTTCATTAGTTAAGCGGTTTCGATTTTTCGATTTGTTAATATTCATGACTGAAAAAGTTTGTTCACAGATATGTTGACCCAAAGAGACTTGCGCATTTTAATGCATTATCCCGCAACAAAGTTTGTGTGACTTGTTAAAGTTAAAATAACGCATGGTTATCCCACCAGCAAATCCTGCGCTGGATTCCAGGCCATGTGGGTATATCAGAAAATGAAGCAGCTGATAAAGCAGCCCAAACGGCTGATACCATGATAAGACCATCCGTCCCCTTCCAAGACGTAGATCATATCATCAATACTTCCATCAAAAGTTCATGGCAGAATAAATGGGATACACACATTCAAAATAAATTATATTCTATTCAACCATATATAAAGAGCTTTAAACCCAATAATTTTAAAAGAAGACTCGAAGTAAAACTGGTACTTCGTATAAGTCACACATATTTAACACTCAGATATTTGGTACACTAAGAATCAGCTCTGACATGTCCGACGTGATTCAATCCTTTCTGTTAGACACATTTTGAGTGAATGTCCTGATTTTAATGCTATTAGACTCAACTACTTTGGTGCTACTACCCCTAGTATTAATGATTATTAAGTGATTCTCATCCAAATCTTTTTATTTGTATCAGACATAGGTTTTTATAATTTTATCTAAAAATTGATTTGAAGTATTTTTAAACTACTTTATCTTGGATAAATTTTGATTATTAGTAATAAATCGCGATTTAAAATTTATTTGAAATTACCGATAGTTTTCCGCAGCTTGGCCAAACCTGGCCCTTGTGCCAAAAGAATTCAATCTATCAATCCACCAGCAAATCAACGGAGGGCTGCAGGGGGCCCACGGACCGCGGTCTGTGCATCCCTGGGGAGAGAAGAATGTGAAAGCGGAATGCCTTTCTCCTTCCAGTTCAGACAGGTCCACCTAAACCCGTTGAAATGCCATCCTTCCACCTTCAAGGAACTAATGGTATGTCTTACTTTAAGGTATTGAATCGCAGGTAATTTCCTGTCCTTGAGAACAGAGCAGATTCACTTGCGGTCTGCGATACCTGTCCGCTGCACATTCCTAGACCCTTTTGTCTTCTCTTCTGGGATTATAAGTGACCACTTACTCACACCGCCTATGACCCTCGTATCGTCTTTCCGATTGGTTGCTCACTTTCAATGTGAATCAGATTTCGATCTTCATTTTGGTGTTGGGTTTTCTCCGGTCCGTTAGCTTACCTCTGCGTTTAGTTCGGTCCAGTGAGGTTCTGGTCTCGCTCGTCTTCCGTCACTTAGTTGTGGATTACTTTAAACGGAATTCATGTTGTGAAGGTAAGTTTATGTTTAAGTTACATATTTCAATGTGTGTACATGCTTACACGAGGAAAAATACTCCCTATTGGTTGCTCATTTTAAATTTGAACCAGATTTCGATCTTTATTTTGGTGTGTTGTCGCTTATTTCCAACCGACGAACTTCTATGTAGGCGTCTCGATGGATGGCAACACGAAAATTCAATCTAATAATCTTTATATACAACTTTATGTACAATTAATATATATACATGGCACCCTGTGCCTCTTTCACATATGAATCGACCCACTGGTCCTCCGTAAAATAACATTTGCAACGGACGGTCCCAGACCGTCTCTCACATCACTTACTCAAACCGTCTCTCTCCCTTACACTGCAACAAAAACGTCTATACATACCATACTCACAGTGGCGCCCTCTCGCGACAATCAAATTATAATTCAACAAGCTCACATTCGGCCTTTCCTGACAACCATTCGCCCTCGAATGTGCTACTAATGTTATAAAATAATATAAGTATATTAATAAACATGATTGAAAATTATAGAAATCATGCACATGATTATCAAACTACATAAATCAGCAATAACCAAATAAATCAATTAATTGAATATAAAAATATCAACAAATAACAAATAAATCAGTTAAATTCAATATAAACAAATTGAAGTTAAGGTTGAATCAGTTATAATCAACCAGTTAGTTATTTTTTTAATTATTATTTTCCGTAGAAAATTGCCTTAGTACAGGCACGCTTTGGATTATGTCTCAGTTCAGAGTCACTAAGTTTGTTGTCTGAAAAATCACTGAGTTCATCTGATGAGTCCTCTGTATCAGAATCAGTTTGGTTCGGCCATGCCTTTAACTGGCTTACGTGTGCAGTAGTGGTGTAAGAATGTCCCTTGCTCTTCTCCCCAAGTTGAGTGATTCTGTAGGTGTCGCTTGGTAGCACATCAGTTATAATTAAAGGACCTCGATATTTTGGTTGGGTTTTTGTTGGTTCTCCTGTCGGTATTGGAGCTTTTTTCATAACAACAACTTGTCCTGACCTATAAGTAGTTGTTCCGCATTTCTTCTTGTCATGAGCATCCTTCATCTTTTTCTGCATATCTTCTATTCGCTCTCGAGTCGAGATTTGAATCTCCGCAGGATCAGTCCATCCTTCTGCACTCTCATCAGCTTGTTTTCGTAAAATTCCATCATTAAATCTTGGTGAGTAGCCGTGTAACATTTGGAAAGGGGTCTTGTTAGTTGTTTTGTTTAAGGCATTGTTTAGATTTCTTTCCACTTCTGTCATTCTCAAGTCCCAGTCTTTGTGTCTATGGTCTTCCATGGACGTTGCTATGGTTGGGATAATGGTGCGATTAGCTCTCTCAACCATCCCATTACCTTGTGGGTGCTTTGTGGAGTTTAGAGTATGAGCTATGCCATTTTCTCGACAAAACTTCTCTAAACCTTGTGAGGTGTAACTGGAACCCCGATCACTAATGATTCGATCTGGTAAACCAAAGTCGTTGATGAAGTTTTTCAATGCCTTCTGAATGTAGCTGTATTTCGTACTTTTCACAGGTATCAATCGTAAGAACCTCGTGAAATTATCGATGATGACCAGTAAGTGTTGGTTACCTCTGGAACTTCTTACAAATGGACCCAAGTGATCGACGTGAGTTATGGAAAATGGTCTCTTTCCAGGCTTAATAGGATGTAACAGTCCTTGTTGTTTACCTCCGGGAACCTTGTTCACTAAACATTCTAAGCACATCGATATGTGTTTCTTCACGTAGCGCTTCATTCTTGGGAACCAATACAATTCCTTAATTTTATTCACAGTTCTGTCAACTGAAAAATGTCCGATTAGATCGTGAAACTTGACTACAGTACTTTTGCGCATGGATCTAGGTATAACGTAAAGCAGTCTTTCTTTTCCATTGTCTTTTATGGTTCGATACAGTCTTTCTCTCTTGAAAACGTAATTTGCAATAATTTGGTTGTCGGCTTTTGTTCTTTCAAATTTTTCTTTCTTGAAAATGGAAATGATCTTATCTAATTCGGGATCTCCTCGTTGAATCATAAGGATTTGTTCGTCAACGGACATCGTTAGATAAACTTCTAGATTCCTTTCGATCAATTCAGTCATCGTGTCATCAGCTTCTAAGGTAGGAGCTCTACTCATTGCATCTACATGAGACATCTTCATACCTGGTCTATGTTTTACTTCAAAATCGTATTCTTGAATAAGATTGCTCCACCTGGCAATTTGAGGATTTGTCGACTTCTTTGCGTTCATATAGACTAAGGCTTGACAATCGGTGACGATAGTAAATTTTATTCCGAGCAGAAATTGTCGAAGTCTGTCCAAAGTCCACACTATCGCCATCAATTCTAGTTTGCTAGAATGATAGTTCTTTTCAGCCGGTGTTGTCTTTTTGCTGACAGCGTACACTAGATTCCAGCGACCATCTGTTCCTCTTTGTAGGAGTATACCTGAGAGTCCATCAGATGAAGCATCGGTGTGTACCTCAGTCAATGCTTCGGGCTGGTAATGAGCAACTATCGGTTTGTTGGTCAGATTACCCTTGAGTTCTCGAAAAGCATTTTCCTGTTTTTCCGTCCATTCAAAGTCCTTGTCCTTTTGAATTAAACAAGTTAGATGTACTGCCTTCTCAGCATACTTCGGAACAAATCTTCTGAAGAAACCAGTCAAACCCAAGAAACGGCGAACTTCATGAACATTCTTAGGTTGTGGGAACTTCGCTATTGCTTCCACTTTCCTTACTCCTGGCTTTATTCCTTCTTCATTGATCACAAAACCCAAAAAGTCAACTTCCTTCTTCCCAAATTCGCATTTAGGTAATTTGAGTGTTAAGTTAGCCTTCCTTAGACATTCAAGTACTTCTCTCAGTCTTTCCATCATCTCGTACCAATTTTTGGCTGGTATCAATATATCGTCCAAATAACACAAAGCTTTTGTGTTCAGTAGTGGCCCTAAGACATGGTGCATTAACCTCTGAAACTCCGCCGGTGCATTAGCTAATCCAAAAATCATTCTTTCAAATTGACCCGTTTCATCCGGTGTTATAAACGCGGTTTTTAATTTTGATTCCTCACTCAATGGTATTTGTAAATATCCGTGAGCGCAATCTAGCGTTGTGAACATTGTGGAAGTTGCTAAACATTCAAGTAAGTCATCTATTCTAGGTAACGGGAATTTATCTTTAACTGTTTGATTATTTAATTTCCTGTAATCAACAACTAACCTGTGCTCCCCTGTTTTCTTTTTGACTAATAGTACCGGACTAGCATACGGCGAACGTGTTTCAGAAACAATACCGTTTTCCTTCCATTCCCTCACTACATCCTTGATAATCCCTCTCTCAGTTGCATTCGTTTTATAAGGTCGTACACTAATGGGTTTACTCCCCTCTACTTCCTTAATACTCATTTTAGTTAGCGTTGTACACCCTAATTCACCCAATTCCAGTGCAAAACAGTCCCTAAACTCATTGACTAACTTCAAAATTTCACTTCTATTCTCAATTGATGTTCCTTCGTCAAATTTAATTTCACTCATTTCGATTAAACGCTTATTTTCTTTTATCACGTTTACGTAACAACTCTCCTCATTAACCAAACAAATGGGGTCTAATTCAATAACTCTTCCTACACATTGATTTTTCCTCAATAAAACATTCTCATTTCCCACATTAATCATTGGAACTACGGTTTCACCATCTTTTATTTCTAACAAAGAATCGTAACACCCTTCTTCTCCCTCTATAATTACCAAGCCTTCATTTACCAAGGTGGTCTGAGCCCTTACAAAATTCACCGAATTTCTTTCAAGTAACACTTTACTAGACGTTTTCAATTCTCTTACGTCCGAATTCTTTTCACATTCCATGTTAGCAAACGGGTTATCCTCTGCATAATAAACATGAAATTTATTCCCAATGCGAGCAAACGATATGTTCTCCCGATCCAAAAATGATCTCCCAATTAACAAGTCGTGCGGTAAAGCGTCGTCTCTAACAATAAGCATTTCAACCCTTTTTACTTCAACGCCATCCAAGGAAATATCTACTGTTGACTTTCCTAGCGCGCGCGCGGCACACAATTTGACATTCCCAAATCCGTACATTATGTTCGAAGCTGGTTCTATTTTTAGATCTAACTTTTTCGCTACAGAATTCCTACAAATAACGGAATCGCTCCCAGTATCAATCAGAGCTGCAAACTCCAACGACCCCTTGTTTATCCGTGCAATTTTAACATAAGATGATGTCTCACTGTCTATTCCGCCCTCACTAGTCGTCACTAAACTGTGATCTCTTTTCGACACGTGGCTTCCCTCATTCCGTTCAATTCTTTCTCCTTGTCTGTTAACACCCTGCCCTCTAATTTGATCGAATTTATTTTTTTGTTTAGGACATGCTCTAGCGAAATGCGTATTTTCATTACAAATGAAGCATCTACTATCTTTCTGCATTGGACGCCGCCATTCTGTCTGACTATTGTATTTATTATTATTCCTGGTCGTAAATCGTCCGTTACTGAAATTAGGATTTGTTTTTCTTTCATATCGAGCTGACTCATTCAACGGTGATCTCGGTCTAGACGTAAATTCGTATTTTTTTTCATACATATTTTGATTTCCGTTTTTGAATTTGGACAAGTTACTTTCGTTTCGTACATTTTCATATTGATCTAGTTTATCCGCTAATTCTGACGATTTAACTATTTTTACCCATTCGTCCACGAAATGTTCTTTCATTACAACGGGAACTTTTCTTTTTAATTGATCTGTTATGATTAACTCTCTGAGACCATCAAAATCACTTACATTAGTTCCGCGTAACCATTCGTCAAAGTAGTTTTGTAATTCATACGTGAAATCTCTCCATGTATTTTTGGGTAGTTTGGCATGGTCAAAGAACTTCTGTCGGAATTTATCCGGACTTAATTTAAACTTTTTTAATAGTAAATCTTTAATGTGTCCATAGTCATTTGAAAGTTCTTCCGGAACTCTCGCGATAATTTGGTTAATTTCATACGGTAATAAATTAACTAAATGACTAACCCAATTCTCAGGACTTAGATTTAAACGTTTCGCTTGTCGTTCAAACAATATGAGGTAAAAACTGATGTCTCCATCTCTCATTTCATATCGTTGCATTATTTTAGTAATCATGCAATTACTAGAAATTTCATTTTGGTTTCCATTTTCGCTTTCGTTAGATACGTTACCTTGTTCTATTCTTAATTTTTCTAGTTCGAACTGTCTTTCTAATTCACGTTCGTTTAGCTGTCTTTCTAATTCACGTTCGTTTTTCTGTCTTTCTAATTCACGTTCGTTTAGCTTTTGATTTTCTTCTCTGGTACTTACTATCGTTTTTAACAAATCACGCGTGAATTCCTCATCATAATCCTTACTTTTCGTAATTAACTCTCTAATTTCAATAACGACTGCGTGATCAGGTAATTTTATATTTAATTCTTCCGCTAAAGAAATTAGATCTACCTTTTTCGATTTTGCAAGAAATGCCATTTTTACACACTATTTCAAAGTTCCTTAACCAATTTAACACATAAAATAAAATAAAATAAACTCCTCAACACAATTTCACACAGAGATTAAAAAATAAATTGCACCAAGACGGAGTTTCTAGACGGAGTTTCAGAAATTTCATGCCACATACCTTCTTAAATTGTTAGGAGTTAGTCCTGAGTTCCGTTTGTACATACAGCGATGTTCGGCTTCCAGATGATTCGTTTAGATTTCACACTGATTAAGTCTTTGTTGTATACATGTAATTGTTCCATCCACGGTCAAATATCCACGGTCAAATATCCACGGTCAAATATCCACGGTCAAATATCCACGGTCAAATATCCACGGTCAAATATCCCACTTCTGATTCTTGTTGTCGCTTATTTCCAACCGACGAACTTCTATGTAGGCGTCTCGATGGATGGCAACACGAAAATTCAATCTAATAATCTTTATATACAACTTTATGTACAATTAATATATATACATGGCACCCTGTGCCTCTTTCACATATGAATCGACCCACTGGTCCTCCGTAAAATAACATTTGCAACGGACGGTCCCAGACCGTCTCTCACATCACTTACTCAAACCGTCTCTCTCCCTTACACTGCAACAAAAACGTCTATACATACCATACTCACAGTGGCGCCCTCTCGCGACAATCAAATTATAATTCAACAAGCTCACAGGTGTTGGGTTTTCTCTGGTTCCGTTACTCCCCTGCGTTTAGTTCGGTCAGTGAGGTTCTGGTCTCGTATTTGTGGATTACGTTAAATGGATTGATGTTGTGATGTGAATTTTCGTTTTTCATATTTCAATTAATATGTGTTTACATGCTTACACGAGGAAAATATACTCCTGATCCTGATTTTAAATTTGAAACAGATTTCGATCTTCATTTTGTGTTTGGTTTTCTTCGGTTCCGTTAGCTTACCTCTGCGTTTGGTTTGGTCCAGTGAAGTTCTGGTTTCGCGCTTATCCGTCGCTTAGTTGTGGATTACTTTAAATGGAATTGATGTTGTGAAGGTGAATTTTCGTTTTTCATAGTTCAAATATTATATTTTTAACTCTAAGATTAATTTTCTAACCAACGATAAATGGTAAAGTATTTTATCTATAATTTATTTTGTTTGGCGCAGCTTGTCCACTTTTGGAACTTGCGCTATAAAACCCAAATCAACCAACCAAACAACCACAATTCCTTTCGTATGATTACTTGATGTTATGCTTGGCCAAATGAATTGCCTTGCGCCATAAAACCTAACAAGCTTTCATATGAAAATGAACTGAGCCTTTCTCCCCTTCATAACGTTTCCCATTTTACTTTGCATTTGCTTTCTGAAATACTATCCGCCTCTCGTTCACTCGCCAGATGTTATCACACTTGTCTAAAACAGCTTTCATCACAGATGATTCATGCCCATGTGTACAAGCAAGACTCCTCGAACACTAAAAGAAAATAGCAAATGTATGTATAGTCGAATTCGAGATCAAAAGCCTATTGCCTGAAAGCATTGCACTGTGAAAGATTTGGGCTCTTTTGAAAGTCCTAAAAAGATTAGACAGATGAAAATCATTTGTCAGTTCATGACTGAAAATGGTCGACTAAGCCCCAAAGGAAACCTATTCGTCAACATTGACAATGAAGATGTGACTTGTTGACTATTAACAACGGCCATATCACGACGGAAGCACCGTTTCTTGTCTGATCATCGAAGTTTGCAATTCATGTTCAGTTGACAGCAGCTTTATTGATGAGGGCTTCAATTACTTATATTGTCGAAAAAGGTATTTCTTTATTCATTTCTATACCCATATTATCCGTATTTTAGTAATTTATGTAACCCTTGGACTTCGAGGGCGACAAAAATTGAAGAAGCCTAACCAATATTTACTACATATACAGTAAAACCTCGATAAATTGTCGCTCAATGGACCGATAAATTTTGATGACTTTAGCGGAGTAACCACAGAACGTACTCAATATGGCATTACTTAATGTTATATTGAGTTGTTATATTGATGATTACTTAATGTTATATTGATTATGTTAATTTTAAGGTTATCACGGTATTCATAACAATAGTATAAATTAATGGAAAAACTAAACATTATGTGAATGGTAAAAGAAAGTTAACTTTACCTCTTGAGCTGTATTTGAACATTCTTTGAGATTTAATGCTACTTTACCTACGCATTATAATTCCAAGTACTTGTCTAATTTTGACTGAAGCTGATACCTGTGTCAGTGCTATGAATTTTTTCCCCTCTAAAACAGTGGTCGCCAAAGGTGTCGATATAACATTGTTAGGGGTCGATTCGGATTCAGGGTCGATAGAAAAATATAAAACATCATTGTACGGGTAATATTATCTAAATTAAATTTTATATATTATTTATACCTCCTATCAAATATGTAATGTTAAGAAGGACGTCGAAAACAAAAATATACCCCTTTGACGTTAAGCCAATATAATATATACCACATTTTATATACAATAAACATAAACATGAAATAGACAATCTAAAAATTCATATAAGCGTCTTTTTTGCTTGTCCTATTATAATTACTTAATAATAAAATAGATGGGTCGATAAAAAGTCAAGAAATTCTTAAAGGGATCGACGGTCAAAGAAGTTTGGCGACCCTGCTCTAAAACATTTAGTACTTTGAATTCGTTATCTGTAGTACCTTCGAAAAAGGTATTTCTGTATTATTTAAAGAGGCCGCGGTATCACAGTTGGAAGAGCAACGGATTAGCAACCTGGAGGGTTGCGAGTTCGAAACTCGGTCATCTAAAGGGGCTGGTTAAATCTACCGTGGCCTCAAATTCAAATGTCTTTACGTTTGGCCTGGTGCGGAAGTTTGGAGATTGGGGTGCCAGCTCAGGTGTTGTTCGTTATCTGACCGTTGTTCAAAATTACGAGGCTTTGTCCTTAGATCTTTCGCTTCGAGATTGATCCCGGACCGTCGCCAATCGCCCGTTGTGTTGCTCCAGTACGACGTTAATTAACTACCTACCTATCTTAATCAAAATTATCAATCATAGGAATTATTTTCAATTAGTTTTCTCACGGTCCGTGAAAGTCCTTGAATTTTATCTTGCGCCATAAAACCCAAAACAACCAACCTTGGATTTTAATTTTCTATTCCGAAAAACTGAAGATATATGGACTGGACGTGTCACTTACGGAACACCCACTACGTAACAGCTCATCTCATCATAAAAAGAAAACTATAAAAATTAGTATACATAAATGAAAATTTTTGAATAAAATATAGATGGAATGGGCTTGATTACTAATCTAATTGGCTAACTTAATTAATCAGAGGAGACAAAATTTTATAACACATCCTCGAGCCGAAATATTAATTTTAACCTACCTTGAAGTATGTACCTTGGATCTATTTCTCTCTTCTGTGTCTGTAAAATTGCGTGTGTATGTCCATTCTTTTTTAATTCAATCTTTAAATTTCACACTTTCAAAATCTTATGCATATGTAAATTAAATTCTTCTGTTTCATTAGTTATGCTGCAGACGATGATGGTCTTGTTTTATTATCTGACTATTGTTTGAGTATTTTTATTCTCATCTTCACATTTTTTCATGTTTTAAATCTACATGTTTAAATATTTCTCTTGGGCTATTAATTTTTAAATATTTTGTACTTTTATTGGGTTATATTCTGTCTTGCGTTTGGCGCAGGTTGTCCTCTTTTGGGGGGGGGGGGTATTTCAATTAACGTCACACTGGAGCAACACAATAGGCTATTGGTGACGGTCCGGGATCAATCCCAAAGGGAAAGATCCGAGGACAACACCACGTAATTTTGAACCATGGTCAGATGACGAGGCAACACCTGAGCTGGCACCCCACTCTCCAAACTTCCACACCACGCCAACGTGAGGACATTTGAGGCCACGACAGATTTAACGTGCACCAGCCCCCTTTGTACACGACGGTGTTTGGTTGGATTCGAACTCGCAACCCTTCGGTTGCTAGTTCGTTACTCTTCCAACCGGGCCACCGCGGCCCTTGTCCTCTTTTGGACCATGCGCCATAAAGCCCAAACATCTAATCCAATCCTTGAGCGTGTATGTCCACAACTCCGTCTCTTGTTAGGCACAGCTTGGCCAAATATGACTTTTGCACCATAAAACCCAACCAACCATCTCCATCTTGTGAAGACGTGCAGGAACAGGTTGATGCAAAAGTTCGTCCCGTTTTTGGCACGATATGGCATTGTATCGCAAAACCGAAGTGTTATTTACTTCACATTTGTAAAATTTTGATGTTTGAAAGAAGGAATTTTAGCGAGTACTTGGGGAAAAAATTGTGTTTGGTTGTGTTTTTTAAATTTTGTTAAGCATTTAAAATGAGAGAAAATAAGGAGCATTTTCGACATATACTTTTTATTTCCAAAAATGCAAGAATGCTTCGCAGACGCAAAAGATATGTGCTGTGTATGGTGAGGGGTGACGTTGACGATTCAAAGTGCCGTAAGTGGTTCAGAAAGTTTCGTCACCTGGATCAGTTCTTTAGCCAGAAGCCTCAGAACTTCTATGAGCGCGGAATTATGCAGCTACCGTAGAGAGTTGGAGAAAGGTCACCGAACAGAACGGCACATACTATATTGATTTAATGTAACTTTTAGTAACTAAAAATTTTCTTCAATTTTTGTCAAAAAAAACGGGACCACTTTTGCGTCAACCTAAATATATTGCTCCTGCATGTCTTCACAAGTGAAGAATTTTGGCCTCCCGCAAAATATTTCCTCAACGGGAACCTTTCCGAGGCTTAGGAAAGGAATGCAGGAGGATAAAGGACTGTCAAGCCCGAAATCCCTCCCGAGTTCTTGACTTTCCACTTACTGTCACTACATCGTCCACAGTGTGCAGATAATAGCAACGGGAATGTTACAAAGCAGAGCTATTTGGACATCTTTTGTGCCCTTACTGGCGGTAGATTATATTATGGGGTGTGAAGTTGTATCTCACCAGCGAGGCGTTACTCAGCGCTGGGGAGAAAAAAAATGCTTAACAAAAAGTATCTGCGATGACACGTTACTTACATTGCGCGGTCTTGCTTTTATCGTACCAACTAACTCTACAGGGGGAGTGTTAAGAAGTGATAAGAATTCCCTGTAAAGTGAGGTTTTTGGTAAATCCTGTGTGGTCTGCTGATAACCGTAATGATTTCTGGAGCTGGGGCATGATAAACAACGAACTAAGCGATGCCTTTTCCTGGCGGATGCTCGTGTCTGGTTTAGTTGGTGCCTTTCATCGCTAACTTTTAATTGATCAGGATGTTTTGATACTTATCAACGACCTTATGCTTTGCTTTCGTGTGTTCTTATTGTAACTTTTATGTCGCTTTGTTTTATCTTTGCATTGGGAGGGGCCGCGGTAGCCCAGTTGGAAGAGCAACGGATTAGCAACCGGGGAGGGGGTTGCGAGTTCGAAACTCAGTCAGCCAAAGACCGTCGTGTACACAGGGGCTGGTGCACGTTAAATCTATCGTTGCCTCAAATGCCCTCCCTGGGATAATCAAGCGTTCTTTTTCTGCTTTCATTCCACTATGTTCCGACTCCCTCTTTTTACCACACGTTGGCGTGGTGTGGAAGTTTGGAGAGGGGGTGCCAGCTCAGGTGTTGACCTCGTCATCTGACCGTGATTCAAAATTACGAGGCGTTGTCCTCAGATCTTTTCCTTCGGGATTGATCCTGGACATCCACCAGTAGCCCGTTGTGTTGCTCCAGTGTGACGTTAATTAACTATCCACCTTATCGTTGCGTGGCCGTCGTGGGTATGTCCACTGAGCTAGCAACCTTCGTGTTGTAGGCGGCGCGGGTTCGATTCCTGTCATGTGCATTCCTCCCTGGGTGTATTTCTCTCTTCTGTGACAGTAGACCTTTCATTTTGTGTCTATTACTTGATATTGTATGTCTGGCGCAGCATCGCCAAATATAGCCCTTGTGCCATTAAACCCCAACAAATCATACCTTATCTTTGCATTGATTTTAACATTAGCTATTTGTGAAATAGCTGTTGTCCGAGTTTCAGGTGGTGTTAGAGTGACCAACTCTCCAGTACTTCCCGGCAACTCGTATTAGAGTGGACCCTCCCGTCTCCCGACACGGGGTCCAGCTCCCGTGACACCCAAACGATCTTTTTCTGTTCCCCAATCCCTCTTTCTTTTCCCTTTCACATTTTTTACTTGACGTTGTCTTGTGTTTGGCGCAGTTTGGCCAAATATGGCGAACCGCCAGGAGGGATAAGGGGGACATTCTTTTCTTCGCCGAAAAAAATCGATTTTGTATTTTTAACGTAATTTTATTCTTTAGGATCTTAAGATGCGTGAATTTTAAGTTGAAATTCCCTAAATTGGTTGTTATAAGCCAGTAACAGACGCGCAGTTGTAGATTTTAAACTCGTTTTTCTTGGGAAAAGCTTTCTCGCGAGTGGTTGGCATGATATCTATAAAACTATAGGATTGATCGACTTGAAATTTTTCTGGCCTGTCGTGCAAACTTCCTTTTGTTTAACACCAGAAAAGCGATGTTTCGTTTCTATATCATAGCAAAAAACTGGGGTAATTTTTTTACCTAAATCAATGATTTTGGATTTGCCAAGTTACCAAATAATTTATAAAAAATTTTCTGGTTCATCAAACGATAGCCACATGTGTATGAAGTAAAACGCCGTTTAAGTTTTTTGCGTTAAGATCACTTGGGGTTGAGAAATGATGTAAACCAGCTACCAAAGCTTCGTCATGGTCGAGGAGGGTTGTCAGGTAGGTATTTTATTTAACGTCGCACTGAAGCAACGCAACGAACTATTGGCGAAGGTCTGGGATCAATCCCCGAAGGGAAAGATCCAACGACAACACCGCGTAATTTTGAACCACGGTCAGATGACGAGGACACTTGAGCTGGCACCCCACTCTCCAAACTTTCACACCACGCCAATGTGAGGACATTTGAGGCCATGACAGATTTAACATGCACCAGCACCCTTTGTACACGACGGTCTTTAGTTGGATTCGAACTCGCAACCCTCCGGTTGTTTATTCGTTACTCTTCCAACCGGGCTAACGCGGCCTCGTAGGTTGTCAGGAGTGATTCTTCATGAAAATGATTTTAACATTTTTTGAATACCTGAAATGATAAATAGACGCGTGCAAAGTTTGGAATTATTTAATTGCATAGTTTCGTCAGTAAAAATACCCCAAAAGCGGTAATTTTAGCAAAAAAATCCCCTCATGAGTGCTCCATTGGTATCAAAAGATCTATCAGTTATAGTTTTCAGATTCAAGAACTACTTCTGAATTGGAGCAGCAAATGTTTACTTCTAACTGGTGTTTAAGGTAGAAAAAGTAAAGATCATAATCCTGGTTCGTCAGTTAAACTCAAGAAAGGTGTATGTGTGCAAAAAGTTTAAATAATACTTCCTGAACTAAATTTAGAATAATCGACTTGATCTAAAAAATGTATTAAACTAAAAAACGCCCTATGCGTGTCTTATACAAAATTTCTAGATTCTAGCTGCAAATCTAGAACTCCCCAAATTAAGTATTTTTACGATTTTCGTTAATTTTCGGGTGCTATTTACAGGCTCATTTATATGATTTACCACTGAGCATTTAGTTTCATCTGCGCTCTATATTTAGATTCTCCAAAAGATACAAAAACAAAGCACGCTACTGTTTATAAATATCACCCGCGTCCGACTGAAAAAATGAAATAAAACAAGGAAAAAACATCTCCATCCTGTCAGCTAATTTATACATGTGAGGGATGATTCTAGCATTCCCTCTTCCGTAGAAAAACTCAGTTACAAAAATAAACTTTTCTCACATCCGACGTTAATGTGATTACCCAACTTGGAAAATTCCGAATCCTCCCGTCCCGGCTTAATAACACTGTTCCCGTTGTTTTTGAAGGCAGGACTTCACGTGGAATGGCACGATTCAGAAAAGAAAAAGAATTTTTTTTTACTTAGAAGTCTAGAAAAAAATTGGAAGAAACACAAGTAGAACAATAACTTGGCATCCGTCGCGTTCGTTTACCCCCGTTTTTTTAATTCGTAATTGTCTTCTATTTTTTATGCTTGGTGGGGCAAAAAAGAAACGTTCGAACGTTCTATACACAGAAGGCTTTCGTCTAATTATAGCTTGCGTTTTTTACGGACATCGCTAATTAAGAAATGCGTATGTTATCTTTGAGATGTCGGAATGGAATCGTAAATTATTCCCAAACGCAGAAAACGTTTTACGCGAATCCAAAGTTCACAACCAATGTTAAGATATTTTAACAAAACATTTTTTGTAAATATCTATTTTTACCGGATAAAAATGTTTATTAAATGGGTTAAATGGTCCATTAAATGTAGGTAACCGTGAATTAATGCTTGAAATAATAAACAAAATTATCTTTGAATAATAATTTAATAATTATAAACAAAATAGCAAAAATTCACTAATCATAATTTTGTCTTTTGTTCAGAAGTTTCACTTTTTTTGAGTATTCAATAATAAATTCACGTGGCGCATTTTTTAGATATAAGTAATAAGATCTGTACTAAACACTTTTCCTATTTCCCTAAACATATTTCTTGGACAGCAAATTTTAGAGGCTTTATTTTCATGGCAGTATCTTATTTGGTACTTTTTACGAAAATTAGTAACTTTGCTTCGCCATTGGATATTAGAAATAACTATTTTTACCGAAATGGGTTAAATGGCCTATTTTCCATTTGGGTGCGAATTAATGCTTGAAATAATAAATAAAATTATCTTTAAGTAATAATTTAATAATTATAAACAAAATTTAAAAAATTCAGGTATAAGTAAGATATTATTTTGTCTTTTTGTTCAGTTTCATTTTGAGTATTCGATAGTAAAATCTCGATTCATTTGTCGCATTTTTTACAGATGCAAGGTGTTCAACCTTGCATCTGTAAAAAATGCGACAAATGAATCGAGTGCTGTGAACACATAACATATTACGCACATTGCATTTTGTTTGTCGGTGATGGTTTGATCAACCCTCCAAATGGTTTCGACGAGATAACTCGTTCATCAAGATCTGACCAATTTGCTAATGACGAGATATTTCGTCATGAAGATATTGCCGATTTCTTGATGATGACGAAATCAAGATCTGGTAATTTTCCTGCCAATGATGAGATATTTCGTCCATCAAGATCTGGTCAGTTTAGCTAATGACCAGATACTTCGTCGAGACAACCACCAAGAGTGTTAAATAGCATTTGCAAGTTCATTGACACTCAAATAGGTAATGATCTGCATCGCCAAGCTCTCCTTTAGAACAGTATGTTTAAAACGATGAAGATAGTGCAGAAATTGCCATCTTGTTGATTTTACTGTAATTTTTATCTTTACAGTGATTTTTTATTTGTTTTTGTGTTTGACGTAGTTGCCTGGTTTTGGGCCTTGCGCCATAAAATCAACCACCAACCAATTTCACATTTCTCGCATGTGTTGAGTTATCAGAGTTAATTTAAGTTAACGTGTATATACACTAGAAATCACGAAAATCGACCAGAATATCGATTTTTTATTGTTTCAAAATATTTTCTCCTTAGCTTTCAAACGATACCAAGATCTTGTAAATATTCGGAAAATGTTTCTAGTTACATGGATTTTTCGTTCGGTGCTGTCACCATGTATAAACTTGTTTTCAAAACTTTAAACTCAATTTCTGAATAACTGTTTTTGCATATGATGCTTTGTTCAAACGGTGATAACTCAATGATGAATTAATCTATTATAATTTTGTATCATTATAATCTATATAATACAGTGGATAGTTTGACCCTCAATCACTGTTATTAGTTAAGAAATGAATTTTTAATCCAACTAAAAATTAATTAAAAAATCTTGACTTTTTTATCTTTCTTAGTGAAAAAATTGCGAAAAACCTATTCCCTCTAGCAACTTAATTGAGGGTCAAAACATGAATAATTTTTTTAGGAATACTTTCCAATAGTAATTGTCTTTCTGAACAAATTAGAATTTGTGATATTAATGTTAAAACATGCTAATTAGCTAATTACATCAAAATAAGATAATTAAGCTTTTGATTTTTCACACTGAAATTATTTTAAGCATAAACCAATCACCTGTTGTAAAAAATGAATTTTCAAAGTCAAAATTAACCCTCCAAGTGGTTTCGACAAGATATCTCGTCCATCGAGATCTGACCAATTTTGCTAATGACGACATCTCGTTACAAGATGTCGCCAATCTTTTGATGACGAGATCAAAATGTGGTCGATTTTCTTTTGACGAGATATCTCGTCAAGCAAGATCTGGTCAGTTTTGCTAACGACGGAATCGTGACAACCAGCAGGAGTGTTAAAAAATCTTATAGTGAATAAATACATCATAAATTAGAATCTAATAACTCTGGAAGAGGCGCTTCAAAAATACCCTGTTTTAATCTTGTACCGGCCCTAAACTCGTGTCTGAATGTGAAAATCTTTATGAATCCTCTTCACTGAACCCGGATGCTGAGTTATCATCTGGTCCAGTTTACCCGGCGCCCCACAATCCACATCCATCTTCTTCAAACCGTTTATCATTCACACCCCTATCACACTTGTTTCCACTCGGCCAGACTTTCCCAATCTCGCGAGTCAATGTCTAAGCTTGTATTACAACTTGTTTGGTGACGCCCTCACACTTGATAAGATAATCTTCGGAATATAATCTTAATCCGAGTCCTGTCTATCGTTCTATTTATAAACTGACTTTTGAGGTAGCACATTTTCTTTCAGATATCAAGATTGTTTGATGCAGAGATCGGTTAAATGCTTATCTGGTGGGTGTGGTAATCATTTAACCGATCAGCTGGACGCTGGACAAAAAGTGAAATGTTGCCCAAGATAAATATTGGGGACATTTCTTTCTGAAAGTATTCGTATTGTTAATAGGTTATAAAACGATCAAAATTACCACTCGTAACTACAGTTTATTGAGCATGACTGTAAACTGATTGATACAGTGAGTCTGGGGCCGTCCTGTAACCAATTTGATGATTGACCACTACCAATTTAATGATAGGCCACCCCAATGTTGTTGATGGGGCTCCCCAGCCCTCATTTAATGACGGGATGCCGAAGTATCAAATTTGATGATGGACCGCCCCAGTATGAAATTTGATTATGGATTCCAGTACCAATTTGATGGACCGCCCCAGTATGAAATTTTATGATGATTCGCCCCTGACCAATTCGATGACGGGCTGCCGAAGTATCAAATTTGATGAGACTCCAGTATCAAATGTGATGATGCACCAGTACCAATTTGATGATGGATCGTCCCAGTATCAAATTTGATATACCCAACATCGGGTAAGATGACGGGCTCATGAGAGAATAAAAATATCTATCCCAAGTATTCCACGTAACTTGCATAAATATATAAAACTCTTTTTCTTCACAATTGTACACCTTAAAATAAATAGAATAAAGAGATTTATAACTGAACCTAGGAAACAGACTGACAACTTTTCATATTTTCTGGGGCCCTCCTAATACCTCAGGCCCCGAGGGTACGGGGCTACGGTGTGCATGGCACGGATATCATGTCCATGGCTGTTCCTGTGGGGATAGGGTAAATTTGTGTGGCAAACAACGCCTATCCCCCGGTCCAGTATCAGATCAAAGACAATTCGTATAGGCTTACGTATGACTTAAAACTTGTGACTGTCAACGAAATAAGGCATACATGACTATATAGAAATTTCAATTCTGAAGCCCTGCAAGCTTTAGCCCTAGCTAGGCTATAAAATGGTAGAACGAGCAGATAAAGAAAAACTAGCAGTCCCCTGTTTAAAAAACACCAATTAGAGGCCTTGTAAGGCTGATTTGGATTGTATTGGATGTTAGGGTTTTATGGCGCAAGGGTAAGGCTGACTTGAAAGGCAATTACTTGCCAGCTTTCTCCATGGTTGGCTGACTGTTCGAAGTTTAGTTTTCACACCCTTTCGAAAAGCAATTCTCTTACATATTCGTCGGGACCTCTGCCAATAACTCCTTTGGGGTCTTTCCTATATCCTTAATGACCTCAGCTAGTCTGGGCGGAGGGGCTGTGCCCATAATTTACCCTCCAAGTGGTTTCGATGAGATATCTCATCCATCAAAATCTGGCCAATTTTGCTAATGACGAGATATTTCTTCAAGATATTGCCAATTTTTTTGATGACAGGATCAAGATTGGTCAATTTTCTTCTAATGATCGTGATCGCGTTTTCTTCTAATGACCAGATATCTCGTCTGACAATATCTGGTCAGTTTTGCCAATGACGAGATACCGCGTCGAGACAACCCCAGGAGGGTTAAGAAGGCCTCTGCAATGAAATCACGAGTTGACACTCGAAACGTTCCATGTTCCTTTTTTAAACTGCTTTTGAAATATGACCGATTTCTTTGTAGCTTATATTTTCTTATTTCGCATGGAAGGAGTGGCCCCGACTGTCCGTATTCTGAAAATTGAAAACGGACGTTTTACGTATCATTACCTCAAAGTCTGTTGGAAACGATTTAGGAATATTTTTCTTGTCCGCACGAAGTGACCTTACAGGCCGTAAACGTGAACAATGCAGGCGTTTTCTTCGAATGTCCATGGGAAAGGAATGGCATTTTCTTTTTATTTCCACACAATTGAAGACAAGGTATGGGAAGAGAATATTACTATATCAGCCGCAGTAGTACGTATGTTCTATGAATTGTTTTGTGTACTATCACATTTGAACAGTCACATGAGCTGGATCCGTCAACCGAGAAACTTCTTTTGAATGTCAATATAAGTTTCTTAGTCAATATTTTGAACCTCTTTTTCCGAGGAAAATGGATTGTAGCGACTCAATATCATTTGTGTTTTAAAACTCGTATGGATCGATATCTATTTTTACATCAGGTAACTTAAGAGGCTTGTATTATGTGCAGATTGTGTCAGTGAAAACTCGAAATAAGTTTAAGCTAGTGTTTAACTTGTCTAATACTTCAGTCTAGACTACTTTTGATAAGTTGCAACTGTTCTAGTTTGGATGAGTCGGGACTAGTTTTAGTTTTGATGAGTCCGGAATAGTTCTAGTTCTGATGTGTTGGGACTAATTTTCTAGTTGTGATGAATCGAGACTATTTTCTAGTTTTGATAAGTTGGGACTAGTTTCAACTCTACTTGATGATACTTGATCCCAAAGGAAAAAGTATCACCTAATTTTCACTAAGTGCAATTGGTTAAATTTTGGTTATTGGCTATTTCTACTAAAATTTACAAACGTTTGACTACTGAAACCTGTAGCTTAGTCATTCTGTAAACGTTTTATAATTATTTCGTGTTGCCATTCAGTATCTTGAAAAAAATTTACCAGGAAACGGGGTGACTACCCATAAAACCATTGGGTGAAACATGTTTAAAATTTTATACCCGATGCACTCTTAACTAAGTAATTAAGTTTCAGTAGTCTTGCCGGTTTATGTTTTTATAGTAACTTAGTGTTGTCACTCAGTGGTCAAGATAAAATAACAAGAAAACGGCGTGACTAACCCATAAAACCATTGGGTGAAATAGATTTAAAAGTATGAAACCTACTGGTACTTTTGACTACAACTGAAACCATAGGGTGGAGCAGGTTTAAAAGTATTATACTTGCTGTACTTTTGACTACTAAAACTTGAGACATAGTCACGCCGTTTGCGTTTTTATAGTAATTTACAGTGTTGCCACTCAGTGGTCTTGAGAAAATGACCACGAAACGGGGTGACTGCCCATAAAACCATTGGGTGAAACAAGTTCAAAAGTATAAAACCTGCTGTACTTTTGACTACTATTGAAACAGGTTTAAAAGTATTATACCTGCTTACTTTTGACTATTGAAACTGTTGGGGAAATAGATTTAAAAGTATGAAAAGTAAGGTCGTTACTGTGTATTTGAAGCTCCAATTTTCAGCTTCGTATGCTCTTACAGTCGCCACTTGCCTTAAGTTATCCTGAAAAGCGGTAAATTCAGAGAAGAGCCTTAACCACATGGGCGAGTTTGTTTACGCCTCAGCACCAAAATATCCACCTCTTCTCCATCTTTCATCGAAACCCTGAAATTGAATGCGGCTTGCTTTGGCTAAACTCCCGATTTGGGGCGAGGCTCAACTGGTGAACGCAATGAACCAAATCTGGCGCCATGGGGGAGTATAAAGTGGCAGCTGCTTTGACCTCCCTTTCAACCACCTCTCCGAAACGGCCGTATGTTTGTTCTAAAATTATTGAAACGGTGCGGATCTGATGTTAGTTTAGTGGCCTTGTCTAGAGCGGATGATTTGTTGATGGTGCTTGAGCTCTCGTATGCTCTAAAAATATTTAGTTGTATATAATAGATTTTTTCGGGCTCTTGAATCGAGTTTATTTTGCCTGCTTCGTTGCGGCATAGTCCGACTCCCACGAATTAGAGATGGGGATAATGTATCGATACTTTCATCTTTCGACACCCGATTTTGGATCGATCCGCAAAGACTGGATCGATACATTTGGGGAATATCGTTTCAGGTAATCCGTGAAATCCGACTATCGCTCGGCATCCTTTCAAATCGGGTCGGACCTAGCCTAAACTTTTCCCAGGAGATGCTAGTCCGATATCAAGTTGATCCGATCCGAAAGCGGTCCGATACCAAAGCGATTTGTAGCGGTACGGGAACCGATACTCCTAAAGTATTCAGGGGCCACGGTGCCCGGTGGGAAGAATAACGGACTAGCAACTGGAGGGTTGCGAGTTCGAATCCAACCAAAGACCGTCGTGTACAAAGGGGCTGGTGCACGTTAAATCTTTCGTGGCCTCATGTCCTCACGTTGGCGTGGTGTGGAAGTTTGGAGAGTGGGGTGCCAGCTCAGGTGTTGACCTCGTCATCTGACCGTGATTCAAAATTACGTGGTGTTGTCCTTGGATCTTGTCCTTGGAACCCTTCAACGTGTAGTCACTATTTTTTCGTTACTAATCATACTTTAAGTAGAATCATCTCGACAGCACCTATTTTCAAAATTTTGGCAACTTTCCGAAATTTTTGGCGACTTGTTTTAGTTGATTCACTATAGGCCTAAAAATTAAGTCCTCTTTTCCTAAGATTATGGACTTCGGGGATTGATCCCGGACCGTCACCAATAGCCCGTTGTGTTGCTCCAGTGCGACGTTAATTAAATATCCAACTACCCACTGATAAAATGGTGCGGTCACCAAAAACTCGCCTCTTTGGGATTGATCCCGGACCGTCACCAATAGCCCATTGTGTTGCTCCAGTGTGACGTTAATTGAAATACCCCCCCCCCAAAAAAAAAAAAAAAACTCGCCAAGTTGGCGAGCTACCGTCCTTTTTCACGAAATGTTGCAAAGTTGGCAGTGTTGGAAATTTAGATTTCATTAAAATACTTAGTTTTTTATTTTAAAATTTAAATTTCTTTGGTAGATATCTTAAGTATCTTAACTAACGTCGCACTGGAGCAACACAATGGGCTATTTTAAATTTCTTTGAGTTCAACCGTTCTTTCGTACTTAATTGGCACATTTTGTGTTTCAGATGATTCTTTTGTACCTAGGCACCTAAAACTGCTACTAAAATAAGCTTTAAGAGACTGGTTTTTCTATTTTTAAGGATTTATGCTACTAAAGCTACTGTTTAGAAAGTGCTTGGGTTGTGGCAGCCCTGTAATTTTTGTTTTGTGCAAAATGCATTCATTTAAGGTCCTCATACATTAAGATTAAAAAAATTTTAGAATAATGCTTTCAAATGGTTAACTCAGTGTTTCATAAACTGGGTTTTACGATCTGGGAGTTAAAATTAATAGTTGCTCATCGTCAAACTTCCCGAAAATTTAATTTTTACTAACATCAACGATTTACGAAAATGTGTCAATTCATCAAGTTCTGTCCAGCTATCATGCCTTATGGAATTGTAAACGCATGGGCAATCAATCCGATGTGTTTACTGCTGAGATAGTCGTGACTCCTTTCACTTATTTGGTAACCGGTACAGCGACCCGGGGGCACGAATTTGCGCTCACATTAGTAATGTCATTTGGCACCAGATGTTTGTGCCACTCATTTTCACTTTCTTGCAAGTAATCGCCGTCTCTGACCTACCGGCATGGACCTAACACTTGAATTACTGTAATTAGTGTCAAGGTTTTTAATAATTGATTGCCTCCGGGATTGATCCCGAACCGTAGCCAATAGCGTTAATTAACTACCTACCTATAATTGATTGCAGTAGTGTAGCATTAGCTGGGTATGACGATTGAATTTGCTTTGAACTATCTATATAAACAAGGTGAGCCACGGAAAATCAGCCCGTCTTGTTCTTGTTACTGTATGTGAAATATCACGCGAAATATGTTTAAAGACGCACGGTATCCCAACCTACCTTTTGCAGATGTATAAAATGATCTTGAATATCAATGAAAAGCTCAGCAATGTTTGGTTCAATGATAATTCTTATTATTCTGATAATCTTTTAATATTAAGTCATTCTCAACCAAATATATTTCAGATCAATAAATACTGGAATCTGATTAACTCTGAGGCACACGATTTTAAAGAAAAAAAAACCAAGTTGCACAAAATTGTTTATTCACTTATTCAGCTTCAAATTAGTATAAAACATCAAATAACATGTTTTGTTATTATAAAACGATTATTTATTCACTCATAATAAATTTTTACGAAAAAAACATTTACCGTTACGAAAGACAAAAATTCACTGCACCATACAATTCGCCAAACTTAATCGCAACAGTGTCAACAACTTACTAATGCGTTTTGACATGTGTCAATTTTTGTTTTCAGTTATTTACGCGTTTAGCGTTAGTTCATAGCATTGCCAACTCAATGAAAAACTTTAAATAAAAAATTAAACTGTATGACTGAGTAACTTCAACTTTTTGAGATGGGTTAATAAATATCCCTCAATGCATAAAAAGCTAAGCAGAAGGCGGGACAGTTTTTAACCCACTTAACCCAAAGAGTTAATTGTTTTATATTCTAGAATTTAGGTTTTAAAACAAATAATGGAATTTTTTGGAAGTTGTCTATATTGGCTAGTGAAATATTGCATGTTTTCCGGGGACTACACTTTGGGAACCATTGGTGTAGGATATACATGCCTTTAACATGTGGTATATTTACATATTCATGCGGTGAACTAAATTTTTCCCTCAGCCAAAAAAAATCCCTTTCTTGATATTCCTTTCCGTGCAAACTGCACTTCAATTTTATAATTTTTGTGATGAATTTTAGTAATCTTTTCTCTTACCATGGGGTTTACTGTCTTGTAAACACGGGTTTGCTGGGATATACCGATAGTTTGGCACAGCTTGGCCAAACCTGGCCCTGGTGCCATAAAAGTTCAATCAATCTCCCTGGGATAACCAAGCGCTCTTTTTCTGCTTTCATCCCACTACTCCTCAATCCCCTTTTTTCCACACGTTGGCGTGGTGTGGAAGTTTGGAGAGTGGGGTGCCATCTCTGGTGTTCTCGTCGCCTGACCGTGATTCCAAATTACGAGGCCTTTCTTGGATTTTTCCCTTCGGGTTTGATCCCGGATTACCGCTACTTGGAGAAAGTGGTCCTTCGTGCCATACTTGCTTTACTCCTTTTACCGTTCATCACATTTAATAGTTTGCCCTGATTTTAATCATCGTTGATATTTTAATAGCTCTATTTTAACCATGCAGGATTTGATAGGGGAAAACCCATACCCGCATCTTTTCCTTTTTCAAATACAATTGGTTTTTAAAAGCTATTTAAATATATATATTTATTCATGAATTTTACATTTTATTCTATGACAAATTTCGTGCGCTCATTTCTCTTAAACACTACTTTTTAATATTTTTATATATAATACAATGATTTTATGATTTTATCTTGCGCTTGGGCAACTTGTCCTTTTTTTGGACCTTGCGCCATAAAACCCAACAATCAATCAATCAACCCGGACCGCTGCCAACAGCCCGTTGTGTTGTTCCAGTGCGAATCTAATTAAAAAATACAGTAATACCCCGACTTACGCGAACTCGGAGTTACGGGGTTCTTGATTTTTTCGCTTGGCAACACTGCCGCTTGCTGTGATACGCATTGGACGCGTTTCGCTCATGTGATAGAAGTTGTTTATCTTGCCAGGCAATTAGATTTGGAAGTCAATGGTGATGTCTACGAGCTGTTGGATTCACTCTGTCAGTAGCTGACAATCGATGAGCTCATAGAGATGCGTAAACGAAACGTCACTGAAGTATCCGACACTTCAGACCCAGTTCCACCAGAAAAGCACATGACAATTGCAAGCTTGACAGTAGGTCTCAGCTGAATTGAAAAGGGCTTACAAATTTTAGAAAACAGACTCCAACGAAGAACGCATAGCTACAAAACAAGGAATAAAAAAATTATTAGCTCGCTAAGAAGAAATTTTGCGTGAAAAAAAGAAGGCCTTGTGTCGTCAGACGAATTTGTTAGATTTTATGAAGCCATCGACATCGAAATCTTTTTACGTAACTCATTTATTTTTTAATATTTTGTATTAATATGTATAAAGAACTGCAATTTTATTAAATATTTTTCTTCTAAACTAGTGTTTTTGTTAGTCCTTGGTCCCAATTAAACAAAATTTGTATGTATTTATATGCAAAGTTGTACCCCGACTTACGCGAATTCGACTTAAGCGATTTTCGTCGGACCCACCTATCGCGTAACTTCGAGGTATTACTGTACCTACTTACCCATAAATTTGTTATTTGCCTTTCCCTTCGAGGGTTGACGAATAGAAATCTGCTTAATGTTAGCAAAAACCCCTGAACGGGATAAACCTGAATTTTTTCTCTGCTAGTGTAAGCGTCCGTCAGTGAATTAGTGTTTAAACGCTTCTCTCCTGTCGGAAAATGTTACTACAGTGTAACAGTTCTTTTCGGTGGAATTGGCTTCTCTCATTTCCAGCAGCTTAAAAAGGCTTGGCAGGTTGTTTATGCGTTTTATTTATTTTTACTTCGAAGCGCCATTTATTAAAATAAACTCCGACGGCTGCATCGGTCTACATATCGTCGGCTTACAAGTGAAACTCGCGAAGTCAAAAAACACAGTTCTGGGAAACAACCGTAATGACTTGGAGGAAGTCTACGGTTCGTAGACTTAATGGTTAAAAAGGCCTGGTCTTCACAAATACTTTAACCCTAGAATGGTACCTAAAAAATCTATGCTTAATGGTACCTATACGTTCCATAGGCGTACACCTCCGAAAAAAGTCACTATACCCTGTATAAATGACTTCTAATTTTTTTCCTTACTTTTCTCAACTCAAATAATCAAAGGCTGCATTTAAGAAAGTTTCACAAGCGTAGCAGGTTTTGGAAAAGAAAAATACTGACCTTGAAGTGAACTGCTCGGCAATCTGAGGAACACTGACCCCCAACAGAGCTTCAGTTGAGGCATACCTTGGAGGTGGGGGTAAGGTTTCACCGCGAAACAAAATGGCCGCTGCTCTTCCACTGAACTACGTCTCTTTGACTTATTGGTACCGTTTTAGGGTTAAATAGAAGACAAACCTTTCATGCTTTCGAAAAGATTCTTAGACTAGAAATAAGTAAAGTGCGTGTTGGTTAGTAATAACTTCGAGAAAGTCCACGTTTCGTATATTTAAAATGGTTTAAAAGCCCTTGTTTTTACTAATACTTTATATTACTTTAAACGAAGCTTTTAGGTTTCGAAAAAATGTATTTGACTAGAAATAAAGCACAACAAGAGGTTGGTGTTTGAATCCATAGTCGTAATGACTTCGATGATTTCCACGGTCCGTAGACTTAAAATGGTTAAGAAGTCCTGGTTTTTACGAATGCTTTTAAGACAGCTTTTTTGCTTTCGAAAAGAAAATCTTAGACTAGAAATAAGCAAAGTGAACTGCTCGTCTTAATGATTTAGAGGAAATCCAGTCCGTAGACTTAAAATGGTTAAGACCTGGTCTTTACGAATACTTTCAATAGGAAACAAAGCTTTTGTGCTTTCGAAAAAATCGTATCGAAAAATCGAAGAAATATGTATGTAAGAACATACATACAAAAATACAGACTAGAAATAAGTGCTTGTTGGTCTACAGTTGTAGTGACTTAAGGAAGTCCACGGTCCGTAGACTAATGGTTAACTCTCTGATCGTCACGAGATTTCAGAGTCATGCAGTATTGTTTACCCCACACGACACACATAATGACTAAATAACAACATCTATTGGTTGACAGAATGATAGAAAATATTACATTGGTAACAAGGTCAAAACTGGTTAGAATTCATGCAGAGAAGACTAGGTTGTCGAACGGATATTAGCTTGAACCTCTCGTAAGGTTAAAAAGCCCTGGTCTTGAAGAATACTTAAAGAGAAACAAAGCCTTTTGCTTTCGAAAAAAATCTTAAGACTAGAAATAAGCAAAGTATGTGTGGGTCTATAGTCGTAATGATTTCGAGAAGTTCACGGTCCATAGACTTAAAAGGGTTAAGACTTGGTCTTTACGAATACTTTACACAAAAAAGAAAGCATTTTTGCTTTCGAAAAGAAAATCTTAGACTAGAAATAAGCAGTGTGTGTGTGGGGGGGGGGGGGGTCCATAGTCGTAATGACTTCGAGAAGTTCACGGTCCAAATGGTCGAGAAGTCACGACTTAAAATGGTTAAGAGTGGTCTTTACGAATGGTCTTAAAATGGTCTTTACGAATACTTTACACAAAAAAGAAAGCATTTTTGCTTTCGAAAAGAAAATATTAGACTAGAAATAAGCAGTGTGTGGGTCCACAGTCATAATGACTTTGATGATTTCCAGTCCGTAGACATAAAATGGCTGAGACCCGGTCTTTACGAATACTTTAAAAAGCAAACAAAGCATTTCTGCTTCGAGAAAAACTCTTAGACTAGAAATGAGCAAGTTGCGTGTGGGTCCATAGTCTAATGCCTTCGAGGAAATCCACGGTCTGTAGACTTAATGGTTAAAAAGCCTAGTCTTCACGAATACTTAAAACAAAGCTCGTATGCTCTCACGAAGATTACGAAAATTTAAACTCCAAACGCAACAACACATTTTCCTCTTTCCTTCGTGGAAATTTTAAGTCCAGTTCGGGGAAATGCTCTCCAGAGATAAAGCCGAAGCCAACCACAAGCGAAGGGCCTTTCCTCGACAAGGTTCTTTCTGCTGCGAAGATCCTCAACCATGAATAATGGCCACCCATTCGTAAACTGAAAAATTCTTGCCCGTAAACCCACTCAGGCAATACCGTTCTACTGATCTAGATTAAAAGATGTGCCTGTGTAATGGGAGTGAAATGATAGCGCATAAAAATGCTCGGAATGACAGAAGCGAGAATGAAATAGGGGCATAAAACGGCTGGGGCTTCAGCGATGATGCGAGGACTGCGTGTGCCTGCTTTCCCACTGTTAAGGTCGGGGTGGAATCTTTAATGGAATGGGGGGGGGGGGTTAAAAAGCAGGTGGTAAAGCCTCTTTCCCACGCCTCCTACCTCTTGTCATTCCTGTCCCCCTTAATTTTTATATATTTTTTCTTGGATCTTTTCCCGAATCTGCGGAGTTTTGCTGTTTTGTGTTCCCCTCTACTTAGAGGTTTCGACTTCTATTCGATGACATCATTTTCCCTTTCCTCTTGCTTGCATTTTTAAGAGGCAGCCAATATTAAAGCAATGTCGGTGTGGACAACCTCTGGCCATTGTTAAGACATTGTACTATGCTATGCTATGGCTGTTTGAGAAAAGGATAGTGAAAAGGATGCTGCAAGATCGGATCGGTCTTGAGACTAATAGAACCTGGACAAAGCAGTTCGCGGGATCCCTAACTTGTCCGTTCATAGGAAAAATATACGATATGTATGCGATGCAGGCTCGATTCCTATAATTTAGCCAGGGTATTTCTCTTTGTGTGTAAGTAAAACTTTCCTTGTGTGGATGGCTATTACTTGGCGTTGTCTGTCTTGTGTTTGGTAGGTAGGCGTTTTAATTAACGTCGCACTGGGGCAACACAACGGGCTATTGACGAAGGTCCGGGATCAAACCTGAAGGGAAAGATCCCAGGACAACACCACGTAATTTTGAACCACGGTCAGATGACGAGGTCACACCTGAGCTGGCACCCCACTCTCCAAACTTCCACACCACGCCAACGTGAGGACATTTGAGGCCACGACAGATTTAACGTGCACCAGCCCCTTTGTACACGACGATCTTTGGTTTGATTCGAACTCACAACCCTCCTGTTGCTAGTCCGTTACTCTTCCAACCGGGCTACCGCGGGCCCAAAACAAAAAGGAAAAAAGGAGCTCCGATATTCATAAAACGTTAACATCAAAAATATATTTAACAATTTAATCGACCTACGTAGGTTTTTCCAAATTTTAACGAGCAGTCCAAGATAGTGATAGAATTTCATTTTGTATTCTCTCAATTGCCGAGATGAAAATACAGAATGTATATAATTTACTAGCTGCTTTTTCAAAACATGTTTGTAAACAAAAATAATAGCATTTTCCCATTAGTTACTGTCTTTAGTCAATACGGGGGTCGTGCTCCCGTAATATCCAAGGGATCTTTTTCTGCTTTCATTCCACTACTCTGTTCCCAAAGCCATTTTTTCCCCTTTTCACGACATTTTCTACTTTACGTTGTCTTGTGTTTTACGCAGCTTGACCAAACATAGTCCCTTGTGCCATAAAACGCCCAAACAACGGAACAGCTTTGGTATAAAGAGGCTGCTTTAAGGCTGCTTTTATTGTCGCCAAGAATTTTTTTATGTCGCCAAGGAAGAATTTCTTAGAAAAAACACCGTTTCAGGCTTAGTAGAAATAGTTTAAAAATTAACGAAAATAATTTTAAGAACAAAAAAAATCCACACCACTGATTATTCTTACTAATACTGGGTGAGTGTTTACTTAGATGAAAAATTTTTTACTTTTTCTGAAATAATGCTATAGAAGTTTGTCCAAGTAATAATTTATTAGTTTTTGATCTAATGGAACATGCTATATAATATGAATGTTATAAAAGATCACATTAATTCTGGCAAACTAAAGTTTAGTCATGGTAAAATCGGGAAAAATATTATGATTTACAAAAATTAATGAGATATTCAAATACTGTGAGGTTGACGTAATTCTTATCAAGCAGGGTTGCCTTTGCTTTTTACAAAAAGGAATACCAAAAACGTCTCTCAAAAACTGAACGAAAACAACCAACCGATCCGAAACAAGGCACTGAATTAGTACAATGTTTGCTCAAGATGGACACAGCTTTTGTTTATTTGCGGAATAGCGCACGGTGATTCTGTTGTCTTTCAAGATTATCCCCATCCACAGACCTTGCGTCTTTTTCTCCTTTGTCTTTCTTCGAACACCTGAATCAATCGTAAACTTTCACACAGGGATTTAGATTTCCTGTAAACGAATCAAGCTGCCGTTTCATTCACGGAAGAATAAATGTTGCGCACTAGCGAGAAGCGAAAAAGAAATTGACAAAGAAATAATGATTTTAAATGAAGCGAGGAAAGAGAAGGCCGAAGAAAGGATACACTTTTATGAAATTAATGTAATTATCTCCTGGCGGTTTGTGTGTCTTTTATTTCAAGTTTTTTCTTTTCGTGTGCGTGTCATTAGCTGTGGATCTCATTTTTGTGGCGCATTATTTACGCACCTGAGACATTAAGCGGTAAAATGTCAACAAATTACCCATGCTAATACAATGCTACAATAATCAGGTTAATTTCTTCAAGGATGTTTCCAGAGCAGTCCTGACGCGTCCGTTAGGGGGCTGTTCTCAAAATAAAACTCGACAACTGTAAATTGGTGATTCCAAAACTTTTCAGTCCTAGAGCCCCTTTGAAAATTAAAAATTTTCTCGGACCCTTTGAGATTATAAAATTAAATTGGTTGGTTGTTTTGGCGTTTTATGTTGCAAGGGCCATATTTGGCCTAGCTGACCATTTCCGAGTAGTGTAGTTTTCTTTTTCAAATTACATATTTGACGACCGTGACCATATACTACATATAAATAACCATATCGATTGGATGAAAGAATTCATGGATTTTTTTTAATCTTTAGAAAGATTCTATTGCTCCTTTCCGTGGAAGTGAATCCTTTGAAAGATTCTATTGCTCCTTTCCTGCAAATAGAATGAATTGTCCGGAAAGTTTCTATGCTCCTTTCTTTCGAATAGAATTTTTTTAGTTTCTACTGCTGCTTTCCTAAGAATAAAATTATTTGAAAAGTTTATTGCTGCTTTCCCAAGAATAGAATTCCATCGAACGTTTCTCTTGCTCCTTTCCTAAGAATCGAATTTTTTGGAAAGTTTCTATTGCTCTTTTCCTTCAAATAGAACTCTGAAAAGTTTCTATTGCTCATTTCCTTCAAATGGAATTCTTTAGAAAGATTCTATTGGTCCTTTCCTTAAAATAGAATCATATGGAAAGATTCTATTGCTTCTTTTTTTGTTATAGAATTTTTAAAAATTCTATAGATCTATTCCTTGAAATAAAATCCTTTACAAATTATTTTGGTACTTTCCGTAAAGAGCCTTTGGAAAGATTATATTAGTCCTCTCCTCAAGAGAATCCTTTGAAAAGATAATTTTGATCAAGAAAATCATCTGGGTTAGATGTCAGGCAAGGAAGACTGAAAGTTGCAAGGTGGAGTAATGCACGTGCACCCCTCAGAGGGGTTAGTGATCAATAATTTTTTTAAATGTTCCGCCACTTTGCTGTAATTACCTCATCATTCTCTTTGCTTATAACTGCCCGATGATGATTTCTAATCACAACGGGGATTGAATAGAAGTTGCGTACGAGTTTGTCTCAAATAACAGTATGGAAGCGGCCAAGACTGAATTCAAATAAAAACACCGAGTTAGGATTGGAGAAGGTACAAAACAAAGCCAGTTCATGGGTTGTAAAGACGAAAATGTCAAGCATATTAACTATGTTTACTTGTATGCAGAAAAAGGTAATCAAATTGATAGCACACCCTTCAGTCATACTCCCAAGGCTTTATCTTCCCCTTTCCTTGTACATAATTTCTCACATGTTCCAATGTTTTATTCATATCTTCAGAACAGAAAGTGAACATTTTTTCTAGAGCGCAATTTCTGGTAGATGATGGGGAAATCTATTCTCTCACTACGAGAGAAAATTATTATAATAAAAACGGCATATTTTCTCCGATAGCCTATTCCTACCTCTTTCTGGTATTATAATGATGGCCCATTCCCGTGTCAAAATTGATATTGTTTATCTATGCCGTACGCTGCGACTATTCGTAAGAAAGGATTTATAAAATATCGGATACTTACCTTTTAATGTGTTATGTTGCATCAGTCCACGCATGAAAATAACTCGCGTGGCTCTGGCATAGAATGAAATTTAAAATTATCGTTTTTGTGCTGCGCATAAGAATAGCGTTTGCTTGCAGCAGTAAAAAGATTGAGATTCTCAGAACGAGCTGTTAAGTCTTGCCACTTTGAGAAAAGATGTTATCCTGGTAGACTAATCAGCATATTATGTTTATGTAACGTTTGGTTAATTTTTATTAAAGTAACTGTTTTTTATCTCCTTCGTTATTCATTGAACCAGTCAACATCGTCATGGGATATGAGAGTTAACATCCTCTTGTACCCATAATCATATACGTATATGGGATGAGCTCTCATTGTACTCTGATACCATCTGTAAATTAAGGTCTTTTTTCTATAAACGTAAGCACATTTTATTTGAAAGTTTTGTATGCTCGATTTATATTTTAAGGGGGCTGGGGGCTTTAAAACTTCAAAAAAAAATTTCAATTTTAAAAGTCTGAAATTTTCTAATTGTGGTAAAACACACAAATTTGTTCACAATTAATGTTTTTCTGACATCCCTATTTCAGTTTTAACCCTTTCAGTTGTCGCCCTCGGGTTTACATCTTTAGGTGTGTACTGGCTTCACGGACCCGAGGTACTCTAGTGACCTTTTCTTTTCCCATGGGGTTTAGTAAACATGGGGTCGCGTTCCCGGGATACCCAAGCGATCTTTTTCTGCTTTCATCCCACTACTCTGTTCCCAGTTCCTCTTTTGACGTGAATACATCTTTAAAATCGGTCCGGGAGTCTAAGGCGCATACATGGGGGGGGGGGGTCATCGGCAGAAGATTGCGCGTCACGAAAAGTGTTGATATTTCAAAACCCCCATAACTCCAGGGGAATCAGCCTATGGGATAAATGACCTACCATCGTGTAGAGGAAGGTGTACCAGGTCGGCCACTAATCCACTCCCCCTCTGGCCTTTGTACCGCGTGGTGGGGGAAATGAGTCACATTTCTGGCATACGCTGGCCTGTTTAACCACTGTAACTTCAGTTCTAATCGACGGGTCGTGGTGAGTGCGTGCTTAAATTGAAGAGAACGACGAGTTCTACAATTCCATTAGACTAATTGACAGTTTAAACCATTTGTGTGCAAACTGTGTGCAATGGAAAGTGAGGACTTGCCGAAGATTTCACTATGAAGCCAAAATATCACACTAAAGTTCAATTGCGGCATAGAAAACGTAAATAGGTTGAAAGAGCAGTTGAAGACGAACAAAATGATACCAAGAAGTCTGAACCTGACAGTGCGGAGAGATCTAGAGCTCACCGAAGACGCAAGAAGTATTCACTAACCAAACCGTGGTACAGTGGGGATTGTGCCTAACCGCTTTTTTCCCTTTCACATTTTTCTCTTGACGTTGTCCTGTGTTTGGCGCAACTTGGCCAAGTATGGCCCTTGCGCCATAAAACCCCCAACCAACCCTTTCAGTTATCAGGCAAGCAGCTGAAGCAAGTGCTGAAAGAATAAAGTTCTCGATTGGTCGGTGAGTTTTGGGTTTTATGGCGCAAGGACCATACCTGACCAAGCTGCACCAAACGCAAGACAACGTCAAGTAATTGAAAAAAAGGAGGGGGAGCAGAAAGATCGCTTGGGCATCCTGGGGTCATGACCCCTATGTTCACTAGACTTCAAACCCCATGGGAAAAGAATAGATCTCTAGCGTATCTGGATTTCGTGCAGCCCGTACACACCTAAAGAAGCCTTTTCTCTGGGGACTTTACTACATGAAAGTTAATATCTTCAGGTTCATCGCATACTCGAGATAACGCTATTCATCGTTTTATTTTTTGTTTTAAAATTATCCAAAAAAGCCTTGGATGTAATTTATTAAAATAAATTACTCATCCCCTAGTCTATTAAGGGGACAGTACCATTTGAGCATTTTTTGTTTCCATATTTACAACAAAATATTTTAGTGTACCTTATTCCGATACGCATTAAACATACATTGCAAAAGAAAAGTCATTTTTGCATTCACACTAAAAAATATTTTTATAAAAATATTCCAGTACTTTGAAATTTCAACTCCATCTGCAAAATTTTAATTTTTGTCAAATGATTTTTTTATTTACCTTACCCACAATTTTGCGCATGGGATAACATACCACTGTTATTTACTTTTTTACAAATATTTTTGTAACAAACACTGAATAACAGCAAAAAATAGCCATAGTTGATTTCATCAATATTTGAAAAAATAACTTCTTCCAAATCCTTATTCTATACACTGTTATCAAATATATCATATAAACAACCACAAAAGTTTCAAATCTACACGAATTACAAAAAAGCCTTAGTATTTTAAATATGCTGTGAAGTCATGAAAAATAAAACTGAGAAAAAGCACTTTAAAATATTAAATGGCTTTCTGTTTCAGTCCTTACATTCGATAGAAAACTTTAATAACTCGCTAAATGATGTAGCCACAGCTATAAAATTTTGCACACATCCTTTAAAGTTGTATAATTGATAAAAGAATAAAAAAATTTCGACATTTTGGTCATTTTTAGGGTACTGTGTACCCTTAATTCTTTGGGGTTAGGTGGGTTAAAAACAGTCCCACCTTTTTTTTGCTTAGATTTTTATGCATGGTGGGATATTTTTTAACCCCCTCAAAAAGTTGAAATTACTCATAATCGTAGTTTAGTATTTTTAAAGTTTTTCATTGGCAATGCTATGAACTAATGCTAAATGTGTAAATAACTGAAAACAAAAATTTACACATGTCAAAACGCATTTAGTAAGTTGTCGTCACTGTTGTGATTAAGGTTGGCTAATTGTATGGTGCATTGAATTTTTGTCTCATAATGGTAAATGTTTTTTTCGCAAAAATGTATGAGTAAATAAATCGTTTTACATTAAAAAAACATGTTATTTGATATTTTATACTAGTTTTGAAGCTGAATAAGTGAATAAACAATTCTGTGCAACTTGGGTTTTTTCTTTAAAGTCGTGTGGCTAAAAGAGTTAAGCGGCGATAGTGCCACCTTTAATGGAGCCCGAAAAGAAAAAACGCCTATTTCCCCCTCGATCAATTTATTATACTTTATTGTCTTTTGCGTGTGTGTGGCCTTTCTCTTGGCTCATCTCCTGCAGTCTGATTCACACATAATTACGGCATTATGCAGTACAGTGATTGTTTTAACTTTTCAACAAACAATAAGCTCCATGGCATTCATCGAGGCATTTCATCATGGCCTCCATTACAAATTACATTCCGACGTGTTTTTAACTCGCCTTCGTATCGGCCACACTCGTTTTACTCACAGGCATCTTTTATTAGGAGAGTGCCCCTGTGTGTAACGCGTGTGTGGCCCCTTTTACCGTTCAGCATATTTTAATCAATTGTCCAGTTTTTAACCATCATCGTCGAAATTTATTTAACAATCCAATTCTAAACTTGCAAGATTTGGTGGGAGCAAATCCCCACCAAAATCTATTTGAATTTGTATACCTCATTGGATTTTTAAACTTCATATAATGTTTTTGTCTATGCCAGTAGTATACCTGCCCATATATGCGGCGGAATTGACGTCAGAGGGGCGTGTCTATGACGTCGAGTTGAGTTGTGAGCGTACTGCTGCTGAATAACAATGTTGTGGTGGAGTGGAGTTGAGTTGTTAGTTTCGATTTCAGTTTTTTTCTACTTTATCTACTGTTGAATGGCAACACTCGGTGTGTTTACATTTTGGTGGAGGAACAAGATGGCGTCGTTTTGTTGGAGTTGTGTTGCCATGGTGATGAATGACTGGTATTGCTATCTGGTGGAGAAATTAGAAACCATATTATTTTAAATTAAAAAGGAATTTCATGGGTTCGAACCCGGGACCATAGGATCCGAAGTCAAGTGCGCTACCACGTAACTTTTGGGACTTGCATGACATGTTTGAATTAATGTAGTGTTCGCTTTCTCTCTCTTTTGGACTTGTACTTTTTCTTAATACTAGGAATGTGCTATTTTTAGAAAATGGTTTGAATAATTGCATGGGGGGTTTTAATAAATGCTTTTACAAAATGACTGTAGTGATTTTAAAAGTAATTAATCTAAGGAACGAATTGATTTCTTAATGTTTTTACTTTATTCATATAGATTAACAAGTTCTCTTGCATATTGCAATATTGGCCATATTTGGCCAACCTGCGCCAAAAGCTAGACAGACAACTTCAAGTAAAAAATGTCATCAAAGGAGAAAGAGGGATTGAGATAAGAATAATGAGATGAAAGCAGAAAAAGATCGCTAGGGTATCCTAGGCAACCCAGCTTGGCAAAATATGGCCCTTGCGCCATAAAACCCCAAAACAACCAACTTATGTTTTCTGTTTCGCGTAATATAGTGTACATAAGCACTACTTATATAAAGTGTCATTGTAATACAAAGTCTTGTTTCTATAATGACCTCCAGAACCTAGACTGTCTGGATCAGTTCTCCGGGTAGGCAGACTGCAAGTCTATCAGGAGACTGGTACTGTCTGTCTTAAAATGCACGAGACCTAATTCTAAAATGGCCGCATACGAGGGGGTTGATGAATACTGACTGCAGATCAAATGAGATCAGACAATTAGATCGAATGAGACTGAGAAGACTGATCGAAGATTAGTTGAGATTGTCTGAGACTGATCGAAGACTACAGAACTATACATATCTCCTGATAGACAGATAGTACCAGTCTATCAGGAGACTGGTATTGTCTGTCTCAAGATGCACGAGACCTGTTTCTATAATGACCGCCAGAGCCTAGACTTAGGTCTGGATCAGTTCTGATAGACAGACTACGAGTCTATCAGGAGACTGGCACTGTCTGTCTCAAAATGTACTACACCTAATTCTAAAATGACCGCATAGGATGATACTCACTATGCAGATCGAATGAGATCAGACAATTAGATCGAATGAGACTGAGAAGACTGATCGAAGATTAGTTTAGATTGTCTGAGACTGCTCGAAGACTACAGAACTATACATATCTCCTGATAGGCAGACTACCAGTCTATCAGGAACTGGTACTGTCTGTTTCAAAATGTACGAGACCTGTTTCTATAAGGACCACCAGAGCCTAGACTTAGATCTGGATCAGTTCTGATAGACAGATTACGAGTCTATCAGGAGACTGATACTGTCTGTTTATCAGGAGAATAGACAGACCACTGGCAGGCCCACCATATTATCGGGAAATTCCCGAGAGGCTGGTGCTTCTAGGCCTGTAAGATTTCCAATAGAAACAACAAAAAGTGGCATTAGACAAAGAAACACTGATTTAAGCAGAAATTTAAATGTTTATAGGGTTTAAATGACGGGATATAAACTTTTTAAATAGATAAAGTCAACTCTACTACTGCCGGGCCGCGGTAGCCCAGTTGGAAGAGCAACGGATTGGCAACTCGAGGGCTACGAGTTCAAAACTCGGTTCAGCCAAAGACCGTCGTGTGCACGAGGGCTGGTGCCCGTTAAATCTGTCGTGGCCTCAAATGTCCTCACGTTGGCGGGGTGTGGAAGTTTGGAGAATAGGGAGAAGCGTTTCCTTGGATCTTTCCCTTGGGGATTGATCCCGGACCGTCTCCAATAGCCCTTTGTGTTGCTCCACTGCGACGTTCATTAACTACCTACCTACTTACCCCAGTAAATGAGAAATGGAACACTTGTAAATGGGCCAAAAGTAATGAATAAATATTTGCTGACTGGAAAGAGAAAATTTCAAAACACCTTTATGCACGATTTTTAAAGAAGCAGTCACTGAATCAAATAACCTTTTTTTGTTGATCGACGTGGTCATAAATGAATATTCTTACTGATTTTATTTTAATTTTTTTAAATCAGCATTTATGACAATTTTTTACTATTTGACTACTTTCTTGATGTATTTTCATTAATTTCTGCTCAATTCAACAACAGCTTATGACCATAGCAACGTCGTTTCTGGTTTTGATAATGTTACTATTTTATCTATACAACGATTTCATTGTTTTATCTTGCGTTTGGCGCAGCTTATCCGGTTTTGGACCTTGCGCCGTTAAACCCAACCAACCAACGAATTAAATAAGGATATTTTTGCTTTACACAATCCGGGAGAGGCTCAAGCTCCCATAGTACCCCCCTCCGTAGGTGCGCCCCTGTGCCTACGTGCCGCCAGAACCCCTGGAATGTTGCTTCTCGCGAGAATTAATTTAAAAACAACCCACCATTATCGTAGTTTACCCAGTCGCTGAATTGGAGTGTGAAGGACGCGGTAATTTTCTCCAGGCCATCCCCCCTTTCCCTATGCACTTCTAGAAAAATAGAAGTCTGCCTCTGCATTCAGATTCCTAGCACAAGCGCAGGGTAATTCAAATAATTTCCCGATAATTATACAGCAACGCTAAGCTACGCAACTTTGCCTTTCCGAAGGCCGGGCAAGCGGTCTGTAATTAGGTGCCACTGCGGTGTCGGATTTCAAAGCCTCCCCTGTCCCCAACCCTCGACTAGTCACCCTCACTCCAATTTTGGTCTCATTTCCTTTAAAAATTACCTAGAAAAACTTAAATACTGCATTCTCTCTAATCCCAAGAAGCCGACGGTCGACTGGCAGGTTTTGATGGCTGTGGTGTTTTTTATGTATTAACCTACTACGGGCGGTACCGTACCGTATTCAGGTAACGGAATAAAAGCACCGTAGTGTAAAGATTAAACTCGCGTTTTCCTGAAGTTACCCACTGCGCTAGCAACCTTAGAGTTGTAAGCGGCGTAGGTACGATTCTCGATTCCTGTCAGGTGCATTCCTCCCTGGGTGTATTTCTCTCTTCTGTGTCAGTAAAACTTTTATTGTGTGTCTGTCTATTACTTGATGTTATAGACCCACCCTGGGTCGACTCACCGTTGGTTTAGAGACGTTAAACGACCCAGGGGGTATTATTGATATTACTTGATGTTGTATATCTTGTGTCTGGCTCAGCATGGCCCTTGCGCCATAAAACCCCCAAACAAACCAAACTTCAAGTTAACGTGGGCCGCGGTAGCCCGGTTGGGATAGCGACGGATTGGCAACAGGAAGGTTGCGAGTTCGGAACTCGGTCCAGCCAAAGACCGTCGTGTACACGGGGGCCGGTGCACGTTAAATTTGTCGTGGCCTGAAATGTCCACGTGGTGGCGAAGTTTGGAGAATGGGGTGCCAGCTCAGGTGTTGCCTCGTCATCTGTCCGTGGTTCAAAATGACGAAGTGTAATACTCGGATCTTTCCTTTTGGGATTGATCCCGGACCGTTACCAATAGCCCGTTGTGTTTTAAGTACAATTTTAAACTTACAAGATTTGGTTGGAGAAAATCCCCATCCAAACCTTTTTACATTTTTACGATCAGTTAGTTTTTTACATCTCATCTAATTTTTTTCCAAGTTCAAAATGACTCATCAATCCATTTTATCAAATTCTTTTATAAGTCAATCTTTTAAATTTCCAATCATCAAATGTTATGCAAATATAAATTAAATCATTAGTTATGCTGTAATCAATGGTAATTTTTTATTATCTGACAATTTGTATTTTTATTCTCATCCACACATTTTGCGTGTTTTAAATCTATCTTTTATCTTTGTCTTGGACTTTATTTTTTAAATATATTGTACTTTTATTGGATTATATTCTGCCTTGAGTTTGGCGCATCTTGTCCGCTTTTGGACCTTCGCCATAAAACCCCAACATCCAATCCAATCCTGAAGTTACCCGTGGCTCAAAATTGCGGGGCATTGTCCTTGGATCTTTCCCTTCGGGGTTGGTCACGGACCGTCGTCAATAGCCCGGTGTGTTGCTCCAGGATGACGTTAATTAACTACCTACCTGAAGTTACCTTTCCCCATTCTGTTTTTCTGAAATAAGATATTTTTAAGAGTAGTAGATACAAGGGACTGAAAAGAACCTTAGTTATATACAGAAAGTTCCTTAAAATGATTGCCCAGGGCATATTTTTAGGTGTGTACGGGCTTCACGGGACCGGAGGTACCTGTGGGATCTTTTCTTTTCCTGAGTTTACTGTCTTTAGTAAACACTGGGTCGCGTTCCCGGCTATCTTTTCCGCTTTCATTCCACTATGTTCCCCAATTCCTGTTTTCCACATTTTTCACCTGATGTTGTCTTGTGTTTGGCGCAGCTTGGCCAAATATGAACCTTGCGCCATAAAACTCCAAAACCACCAACCAACCTTTACAAAAAATATGAATGCTTGTGCATAATTTGTTTCTTACTTTGTATAGGGCATTTTGTTTTTCTGCCTGCCATTGCACATAAAAGAGGGCTCCATACGAATTAAAATCCCGGTTACGCTACTACATCGATGCACAGACTGCGGAGGCCCTCCATTGATATGCTGGCGGCCCGCTGCACCATGTGTTATTTTAACTTTAACAAGTCACGTTAGGTAATTTTTAAAAATTGCACACGCGCTCGGCAAAGTAGCTGTGGCACCAGGCGAGGCACACTATCTGAAAAACTCAGTCATGAATATTAACAAATCGAAAAATAGGAACCGCGCGATGAATGAAAATTTAGAATCACTTTTGCCCTTGGCTGCTACAAAAATCGAGCCAAATATTAAAACAATTGTTAAAGCAATGCAATTTCGAGCATCGAATTAATTCTCTATTTACTTTTTACTATCGTAACAATATATGATCAATGTAAATAAAATTAATAACATCGTTACTACCACACACAAGCCAAAGGCACCAATCTGCGTTTTGGCGATTTTGACCTAACTGCATTTTGGAGTCACAAAGCCACGAAACATTTTGATTCTTAGTGGAAATGCGGATTTTCATGAGAAATCAACCTTTGAGTCGTAACTCGATTTTTCCCTGGACACATCAAAACTTCGAACGCGTTTTTGTAGAAAACGTCAATTTTGCAGATTCGCCTTTGGCGTGGTGGTAACGATATGATACATAACTCGTGGATATTTTGACGGTCTTAACAAGTCTGCATCCCGTCGCTATTGTCCCCCTGATGGACTCATCCTCATGCAAGAAGCGTCATCGTGTGTTCTCAGATTTCACGTACAATTTTCAAAACTTATCGTCCTTCGAGAACGCGTCCTCAGACTATAACAGACCTCCCCTCCCCTTCCCATCTCAGGCTGTGAATAGTTCAAGGTCAGGAGTTCCTGAGATACCATTGTCAGCCTTGTGCAAGAACGAGAGGGAATCCCTCACGGACGATCAGTGAAGCGTATCACAATCACTATTATGAATGCTGTATCATCTATCAGCCTTTGCTGGTAGCGTTAAGAAATGATACGTCTCTTTTCATGCCGCGAGGAAATGAGACACTAATGGATGTAACATTTCATGTCCGCTATGTTTTGGTGGTATGGTGTCGAGGCTCAAAAAATTCGCAGTAGAATAAACAATCGAATTGTTCAAGAATAACGAATTTCATTAAGGGGACAATCCTCTTATTTTTAATTCTACTTTTATTCAATAAAATGTTTTAGTGTACCTTATTCCAGACATGAAAAAAACAGCAAAAAGAAAAATCATTTGTACATAAACAAGTGAAAAATTCAATTAAAAAATTTTTCAATATTTTAAAATTCCCACAGCAAACTGGTCGTGACTCAGTGGGTATATCCACTGCGCTAGCAACCTTCGAGTTGTAGGAGGTGCAGGTTCGATTCCTGTCAGGTGCATTCCTCCCTGGGTGTATTTCTCTCTTCTGTGTCAGTAAAACTTTCATTGTGTTTGTGTGTCTCTTACTTGATATTGTATGTTTTGTGTCTGGCGTAACATGGTCAAATATGACCCTTACACCGTAAAACCCCAAAAACCAACCTACTGCAAATTTGTTTTCAAATTTCTTTTTTTACGTTTGGTGCACCTTGGTCAAGTATGACCCTTGCGCCATAAAACCCCAAACCAACCCACCAAATTTCTTTTATTTTCTTTGAAGTATTTTCCTAAATTTCGGTGTCTTGAATTTCTTCACACATTTGTGTATTAATGTATCGCATTAATCTGATGTCATGGCATTATTGATCTTTTCGGTTCTTATGCCAATTGTATAACAAAAAAAATCATTGTTGTGTATTGATTACGATTATATGTATAGTAACCTCTTCATTCCTAGAGTAGCCTTTGGGTACATTAAATTAATAGCTTTTTACCTTCAAAACGTTTAAAGTAGTTATCGATTTCTGCTATCCCCATCCTGCTACATCCTAATGTTCTTTGAGCCATTGGGTTGTGCACCCGTTTAGGGACATAAACCCATGGGGACACGTGTTTTTTTATTTAAAAAAATAAAGTTTTTTAATCATTTCTGACTTTCCTTAACCTTAGATCAGAGAACTCTAAATTGACGAAAACAATTTTTATCATTTCTGAGTCTCAAAGTACCTTAAATTACCGGGGAAATTGTTTTTTTTCCATAATTTCTGAATCTCAAAATACCTTAAATTACCCGGAAAAACTTCTTTTTGTCATTTCTGGGTCTCAATGCATCTTAAATTACCGGGGGATTTTTTCCATCATTTCTGAATTTCGAAATACCTTTAAATTACTGGGAAAAACTTTTTTGTGTCATTTCTGAGTCTCAAACTATCTTAAATTGCCGAAAAACTTGTTTTTTTCATAATTTCTGAGTATCAAAATATCTTAAATTACCGAAAAAACCTTTATATCATTTCTGAGTCTCAAAGTACATAGTTACCGGAAAAATACTTTTTTTAATTTCTGATTCTCAAAGTACCTTAAATTGCCGATAACTTAATTTTTCTCGGAACTGTGTGTGAGGAGGAACTGAAACCAATTTTTGGAGGTGGGAGGAAAGGATTTTAATTTTTAAGACTGCCACCTTCGCGTTATCTCATCACACCTTTAACATTCTTCTTTTCATCCTTTCAACTGTCCTCACTGCTCGCTTCCCGAGAGACGAAATCCCATTTCGGCAGCCACCATGTCAAAGGCGGGATTCCGATTTTTTGTACTTTTTCCCGACCCCAAAATTTATGCCTCACTTGGCTAGCGGTCCGTCGATCCTAGCTTTCATTCCCTCGTACTAGACAACACTGGAAGCAGATGGCGAACGGTCTATGGATTGCGATTATATAGTAACCTTCATTCTTGTCGTACCCTTATATGGGTACATTAAAATAATAGCTTTTTACCTTCAAAACGTTAAAGCATATTCATCAATTCCTGCTGTCCCCATTCAGCTACATTCTAATGTTCTTAACCATGAGATAATGTGTCCGCCTTTGGGGACATTACCTCATGGAGACACACTTTTTTAAAAATTAAAATGTTTCTTATCTTTTCTGTCTCAAAGTACCTTAAATTACCGGGGGATTGTTTTTTTCATCATTTCTGAGTCTCAAAATACCTTTAAATTAAAGGAAAAACTTTATCATTTCTGCGTCTCAAAGAACCTTAAATTACCGGGGTTTATCGTTTTTGAATCTCAAAATATTTTAAATTACCGTGGAAATGTTTTTGTCGTTTCTGAGTATCAAAACTCCTTAAATTACCGAAAAAACTTTTTTTATCTTTTCTGTGTCTCAATACCTTAAATTACCGGGAAAATTACTTTTTAATCATTTCTGAGTCTTCTAAGCACCTTAAATTGTGATAAATTAATTTTTGAGGTTTTTCTCGTAATTGTATGTGGATAAATTAGTGCAAATGTAACTAACTCTGGGTTGGCGGAAATTATTTTAATTTTTAACGCTATTTCATCACACCTTTAACATTCTTGTTTTCATCCCTTCAGCTGTGTCCTCGCTGTCCGCTTTCCGGGAGTCGAAGTCCCATTTCGACAGCCACCATGTCAAAGACGGGACTCCGATTTTTTGCACTTTTCCCCGACCCCCCGAAATTGAACGTCTCCGTCAGTTGGCCAGCGGTCCGTCGCCCCCAGCCTTCATTCCCTCGTACCAGATAACACTGGAAGCAGATGGCGAACAGCGAACGGTCTCAAGTTCCAGCTCAACGACTACTCATATCTATTGCCAGCCTCTCCCGGTGAGTATTTTTTCCTCTTCCACTGCTCTTACTCCAGATCCCCCAGAAAACGACACCCCAGTTGACCCTGAGAACAGCTGTTATGTGGGGAACCCCGACCCTGGGGAGCTGTTGAGGAATCTTCTGAATGGACTTTCCCTGCACGGGTTTTCTTTGCTGTTTCGGTTTCTTTTCCAGAAGAGGGTGGAAGCTAATGTCTAAGGGGCCGGCATTACAGAAATATTTGTTACGGAGCTTTGTGCCTTCTCTCTTGGAATAAATGTTTTGTAATTTTAGGCACAATTTTGACCTTGTCAGACAAGTATTTTCCAGTGCAACACGGCCTTCAGGGGCACATCTTTAGGATTCTTCACACATCTTTTTCCAAGATGTAACAACGCCAGAAGGTGGAGGGCTGAACGCTAGAGTCTAAGGGGCCGGCAATACAGAAATATTTGTTACAGAGCTTTGTGGCTTCTCTTGGAATAAATGTTTTGTAATTTTACGCACAATTTTGACCTTGCCAGACAAGTATTTTCCAGTGCTACACGGCCCTCAGGGGGCACATCTTTAGGTGTGTACTGGCGTCACAACCCCTAGGTACGCGAGTGATCTTTTCTCCCTTTCATTTTCACCCTCGCTTACCTTTCTGCTTTTTCTTCCCTTATTGTGTTGTCTGTCTTGTGATTGTCGCAGCTTGGCCAAATATGGCCCTTGTGCCATTAAACCCGAAAACAACCAATGCTGTGAAGTGAATACTTTCTCCATCGTTAACCCTCCAAGTGGTTTCGACGAGATATCTCGTCCATCAAGATCTGGTCAGTTTTGCTATCTTTTATCTACCAATAATTTATAGACAGAATTAATACTGCACTAATCAGTGAATTGTATCTTAATTGAAATAATTTGACCTTTTTCATTTCAAATTCATAAATTTTGTTTGGGGTAGAGGGTGGCATGACAATCTCATTTCTTTGAGTTCCTAAAATTCTACCTAATAACCCGTTGTGTTGCTAACGTGCAACGTAAATTCAACAACCAACCTAAAATCCTGGCTTCTCCTTTGCACTGCGCTTATGATGTTCTGTGTCGTGAAGCCAACGTAGACAGGTTGGTTGCTTTATGGCGCATGGGCCATGTTTGACATAACTGCACCAAACGACACAACGTCAAGTAATGGAGATACACACAAGGAATACACAGACACAGAAGAAATACACCCAGAGTAAATGACAGGAATTGAACCTGCCCGCATACAACTCGCAGGATTGGCAAACCTAGAAATGCCAACTGAAGATTTGGACCTTACGTTTTGAAAGCGGGTTTAAGACTTTTAACAAACGTTATGTTGGGGAACTCCAACCCTTGGGAGCTTTTGAGGAATATTCTAAATAGATTTTCCTAGGACATTTCTTTATTCTTTCGGTTTCGTCAAGGATATTACTGCGCGTATGATGTGCAATTGCACTGCTTGTCGTTTTTTTGTATATTTTTCCTTCAAAATAGACGAATTTGGAAGGATTTCGAAGAAAAATTCTTCTAGGTTGAAACAGGCATATATTTAGAAAGTAATCTCGGGGTCGGTCCAGTCAATAGCATATCCAGGGTTTTGTTTCGGAAGGAGCCCAGAGTTAAAAATAGTATTTTATGCAATGTTCAGATTATATTACATTTTAAAGTCTTTGTTACTTTTGATAACCGACTATGAACTAGGATTTCACTAACCGCATGAAATGTGTGACGCTAAACAATCTAAATACAGGAATGACTAAATAGTTGTTCCCTCAAAATTACTATATGTTACATATGGTTTGCATTAAATATACACATATTCAAACCTAGGTTTGAAGATCCATTAGTACTATATTTAAGGAACATTCGCACTTACACTAACTTTCCTACCTGAAAATTTAACTATTACCCAATATTTATTTAGATTGTCCTTCAATTGAATTTTCCCCGTCGAAGATTATATTATCCTTCAATGTTTGCCAGTTTCGATTCTTCCCTGGGTGTATTTCTCTCTTCTGTGTCGGTAAAACTTTCTTTTGTGTGTGTATGTACATTACTTGACGTTGTTTGTCTTGTGTTTAGCGCAGCCTGGCCAAATATAGCCCTTACGCCATAAAAAACCCAACCAACCACCACCTTCAATGTTTGACCTTTCAACCTATTTCTGTAATAACATTCAACTATCATTGAATGTTTATTCAATGTGTCCTTTAACTAAATTTCTACGTTGAAAATTAAACTGTTCTCCAACGTTTATTTTTTATCAGAAGTTACCTAATTTCTTTAACAAGTGTCCAACGTTGAAAATCTATTTTATATTCAACGTTGAAGATTCGACAATCTTTCAGTTTCGGCATTAACTTAGTCTCCACGTTGAAGATTTAAATTTCCATCAATTTTTAATAAATGTCAGCTGTTCAACCAATTATAAATATTTCTTCAATAAATGTTCAACGGTGAAAATTTTTTATCATCAACGTTGAAGATTCAGCACTAATTCACCGTTTATCTAGTGTTTAACCTTCAACGTCAGTTTTCCAACGTTGAAATAGCTTTGAACATCCAATTCAACCACTATCCATGCTTTCAAAACCATTTTTCAACGTTGAAAATCCTTTGTTCTACTTGGGCTTGCTTTTTGCTTTCTTTTGTGTATGTCCATTACTTGAAGCTGTCTTATGTTTGGCGCAGCGTGGCCAAATGTGGACATTGCGCCATAAAACCCACCCAACCTTTTGGATTTGTGCCGCAATCGAAGGGGTGTTTCGATACGTAATTAAACGAGATGGTTGCTTCAGCGCATATAAAACTATGAATAGTCATTGCTTTCATTCTTCGAAATGAACATTAAATCATTGAAATATAATGAATACTCTCTCTCATTAATATAAGTTTTAAGAATATATAACTATAATTTACCTAATATATTAATTCATTATACTACCTAAGCGACCTTGTGAAGGTTAAGAAAAAAGTTGCCTTACAGTGGATTCCAAGTCACTGGTATATATGACAATGAACAGGTGGACCAATTGGCTAAGGCGGGAGAACAGTTGCCTCAACTTAAATCCCCTTTACCTCTACGTAACATTAAGAGGCTTATGTGCTCGTCTATAGACTAATAGACTCTCAATCTACAGAGATGTCTACAGGAAAGAGCTGGCTGTTTTTATTGAGGAATGAAGCTCGTATCCCAGGTTCCTTGCCCAGAGGAGCAGGAGTCGCTTGCTTTCGACTTACCAGACATGGCTACCTACAAAAACACCGTATTGGAGTAGCGAGATCAGCTATCTATCCACCTATTACAGTGGATTCCAAGTCACTGTTATATATATATGGCAATGAGCAGGCGGACCAATTGGCTAAGGGTGGAGCACAGTTGCCCCAATCTAAATCCCTTTTACCTGTACGCCCCTACCTACAAAGATGTTTACTGGAAAGAACTGGAGTTTTTTATTGAAGAATATAGCTTGTATCCCAAGTACCTTGCCCAGAGCTGTAGGAGTCGCTTGCTTCCGACTTCTTGCCGGACATGACTACCTACAAAGACATTTACACCGTATTGGAGTAGCTAGATCAGCTATCTGTCCGCTTTGCGAACTGGACGAAATGACTGAAGACCACCTCAAGGATTACCTTAAAATTCCTGACAATAGAATTGTAAATACTGTAGATGGTGCTTTTGGGCCATATTTTTCACTTCAGAACGGGCTTCTCGTTGATTGATGGTCGATAAGCCGGAGACGGGCATAGGATAAAAATATAATAGTTTTATTCACACAAAAAAATTAAGGTGTAAAGTAATTTCATAAAGATTTCGGATTTATGTTGTAAGTTAAAAAAATGAGTACTAAGAAAACATTTATTTCATGAGGAGCCCGGAATTCAGATGTGGGGGCTTGAATCGCGTAAATAATCATAAAAATAACTTATTTATTAAATACAAGTGAATTATGGTTACTTGGATGTGACCAGTTTTGGGGTTTTATGGGCCAATCTGATATTTGAGATTAGCATGAGATTATATGAATCTGATAGCTATTCTTTGTGTACCCACTTGTGATTTCAGATATATATCAAAGTAGACAAAATTCTTTCAGTTCAAAGTTAACACTACAAATGCACTTATATTTAACCCTCTGAGCGAGATTTGCGGGTAGTGTAGTGTTGCTTTTACTCCACAACACATTTAATAGCTAAATAACCACATCCTTATAGAAAATCAATGGATTCTTTCAACCCTTAGAAAGATTCTATTGCTCTTTTCCATAGAATAAAATCATTTGAAAAGATTCGATTGCTCCCTTCCTTAGAATATAATCCTTTTGGAAGATTCTATTGCTCCTTTCCTTAGAATATAATCCTTTGGAAAGATTCTATTGCTCCTTTCATTAGAATAAAATCTTTTGGAAAGATTATTGGTTAAGAAGGTCAAAATTATTTAGAAGTCATGCAGGGAAGACTGCAGGTTGCAAGGTGGAATTACGCCTTTGAGGGTTAATGGTGGTCAGATTTCTAAATCATTCAAATCTTTTTTCAATGCAATAGCTAACACTATGCAATTCAAAATTACTAGGTGTGAAAATGTTTAAAACACGATGCTCTGCCAAATTTGAAATATTTTGACGAATAAACATGTATTAAAAACAGTCCTTAGTTATGCGGCATTTAAAATAGGTGTCTTTTTTCAGGTAATTTCTAACAGCAGCAAGAGTAGTTCTGGAAATTCATCTTCTACGGATAGCATTATGACGTCACAAATTAAAGTTCCATCAAACGTAGTGCCTATTGATGTTAGTGGACAGCAGTTCAGTAGAATGGCCAGTTTTAGACGTTCACTTATCCACGTAAGTATAACTTCTGTAATATGGTTTTAAGCTAGTTCCTATGACTTAAAATAAAATTGTGTAGAAGTATTAAGTAGACCCCACCTTTATACTTTGTATACTTTAAGGAACAATAATATGTTTAATTCAAGACGAATATTTTGTATAAATTTTGTAAAATAAAACTTAACTACCTCAGGACAAGTACTGTAAACTGATTTTGATATGTACCTACCTTTTATCTTCTATGAATACCTTTTAAATTGTTATGTAAATCATCTGCAGTGGAAGCTCAATCATAAAAATTGTATATCTTGAATTGCAGAACTGAGAATTCTAGAGCAGTGATTCCCAAAGTGTGGTCCGCGGACCCCTGGGGTTCGCGGAAAACATGCAATATTTCACTGGCCAAAATAGAGAATTTCCAAGAAAAAATATTAAAGTAATATTTAGAAGTCATTAAATTTTTTTGCAAGTTAAGAGCCTTCTGATTTTAATTAATAAACAAGAGTCGGTTTTTTCTTTATTTCATTACAGAAGTCTAGTTTTTCTGTTTCAGAACTTTGAATTGTTATCACTAATCCTTCATGTGAAGTTTTAACGTTTTATAATTTGCTCAACAGATCTAAATATTGAATTACAATGTTAAGGTGAAAAGAAGGATCAATATGGTCCTTAACCCGTACGAACAAATTTTATAGTTCCATAGAATTCTATAGAGAAATGAAATTTCGTTTCTATAGAGAAAACGAGCTCTGATTCTATAGAAATGTATTTCTAGAGACGTTCTTTAGAAAAGTAAAGTCACAAAACAAAAGAAATGATCTATAGAATTCTAGGTTTCTAGACTTTATATAGAGAAGTTACTTTAGAGTTTATAGAAAAACGGGCCATGATTCTATAGACCACATTCTATAGAATTTTTTATAAAATTTTATAGGCATTTTCCGTAAGGGTCTCATGCCCCATTGAATTTTATAATCTCAGGTTCGCAAAAGTTTTTAATTTTTCAGGAGGTCCTTAGACTGAAAAATTTGGAAACCACTGTTCTAGAAGAATTATACTACATCCACAGCATATATTGCCCATTGTAAAATTTAAATACTGTTAACTTTTTCTTTTCTGTTTTACTGAACTTGCATAGTAAATTAGATGTCCTTTTGTTTAATTTCATCTAGTTTACCCTAGAAATTAATATAGAATCGCCAAATTTAATAAATAATCAATAAAAAAGCGTTTAGTATTATTGTTAATGTATACCACATAATTCCAAAAATTAAAGCTGTTATGCAAATCTTATTTCTCAGTTTTCTATTAATGCATTTCTTCTATTTTATTCAAAATGTTGAGATTTATAATTTTTTCTCATTGAAATGTTTATGAATTTTATAATGAATACTAAACAAGCATCTCACTTTGTTTTAATTCAATTGGTCCATTAATTCAATTTCATAAAATTATTTATTTATTTTTGAATTTTAAATGCACATTTTTAATGAAACTTTTGGTAAACAATCTATTTAATATTTCCTTAATAATATGTCATGTTTGAAACTTGCAGTTTGTCTACTTTAAATAAAATTATTAAATATCGGAAATGGTTTGATTTTAAAGATTAATCACAACCTAAATCTAGATCATTCATCACGACTTATGAATTCACATTTAATGATAGTATATATAACATTTGACAACTAGTTAATATAACAGCATAAAACTTCAATTTCGAAAATATTTCCTCAAGAATGAAAAAGTTTTTAAAATTCAAAAATTTTTAATTCTGAAAACTAGGCACTTTTTACTTTGAAAATGCAATTGTTTGTAAAAACTTGCATTATTTCATTCCAAAATAACTTGCAACAAGAGACAGTATAATGGCATCACTCACTTTTTGACAGGCATGACAAACTAATGAGTTGTTTTTTCATCAGTGTGTTAACCCTGTTAGGGGTTCACATGCATATATCCGTTTTTGCAAGTCTTGTAATCAGTTTTGACATTCATATGTGTGTTGATAGCAACGCTACACTACTCGAAAATCTCAAGCTCAGGTGTAACTTTAAAAAACATTTTGAGGTCTGAAAATTTTTTGAAAATATTAATGGCTTTTCAGATTTTTTACTACAAAGTGAACAATGTAAGATTATATTTTATGTATTTTAATGTAACTTTTCCTTTTAGGTGGACTTTTTTATACGAAGGAAGAAGAAAGACAAGAGAAGAAATACAGTAACAGAAGGTGATACAAAAGAACTCAAAAATGTACTTCATAATATCATTAATGAAAGAGGTCAACACACATTGATGCCAAACCTGATGTTTGAGAAAAAGAACTCAACAAAATGTGAAATCAATCACAATTCAAAGTTACAAGATGAAAATAATAAAAGTACTGATATTCCCTTAGAAGAAAAAAATAATAATTCAAAAGAAACTCACACAGATCAAGATATGAAGAAGTATATAAAACCAGACAATAATTTGGAAGAGAAACATAAGATTAATGTTGCAAACAATGGGAGTGTGAAATTGGATTTAAAAAATCATAACTCGGAGATTACGAAACCATCTACAGTCGTCAGCAAGAGAAAATTGAAAGGGCATATTCCAATCTCAACAGTATCTGCTGCAATGAGTGTCGCAGTAGAAATGAGACAGTTGAATGGAAAAAGTAAATTGGAGGATCAATCTTCAAGTGGTAACTGGAGCTATAGCAGTGATCATAATTCTTCAGACTCTGAAAATAAACCCAAGTCTCCTGAGATGAATAGTGAAGATTCATCATTTTCAAACAGCAAAATTTACAACAAAAATAGGTATTTAATCATTTTTTGTTTCTACAGAATTTACTAAAACCTGTACATGTTTATTCACAAAATAACAATTATAACTTGTATTTTATATTTTCTTTGGGTACTGTGCAAAACAATACAATAGTAAAAGTAATGTAAGGACTGATGGAAAGGGCCCTGGGAATTCAGGAAATTCCCTAAAGGCTAGTGTTTATAGTCTTCCAAAAAGAACAGAAAGCGTATAAAACAGATCCTAATAAACCTTTATTTTAAACATTGAAAATTTTTATTTTAGAAAGACAATAAGTGAAATCTAGTAGCACTAGTTGTAAAACTAATTGATTTGATTTAAGAATACAACTCAGTCGAGCACTGTCTTAGAGACCTGTTTCAGGAAAAGTAAAAAGAACAAATATAGTAGAGTAGTGTTATGCTTGTCAGTCAATTGTGGTCAAGAATATTGAAATTCGCCTTTTATCTTCGAATATCAGAACATGCAAACTAGAAAGAAAAGGTTATAAATTATAGAATCATAAAACATACAACCAAAACAGGTGTTATTTACTTTTGAGTAAATACTATGCCAATTCAGCTCATTTATGAATGTCAAATTGTTTAACATATCACACTTCATTAACATTTTCAAACAGCCAGAGTCCGGTAGGTAATTCACATTTCCCGGGCTGATCTAATGAGCAAGTCCATCACTGTAAGGAGTTTATCAAAAATAGCTATGTTAAAAGAACTGTAATAATCAGAATTTTAACATTATGTAGGATTTATTTCAAAACATAAATATTATTCATAGGGGAAAATAGCCAATAATAGACAAACATTACCAACAGCACATTTCTTGACAACATTTCATACAAATTTCAAAGTGTTACACAGAAAAATTGCACATTGAATGCTTACTGTAGTACATCTTTACTAACTTTTAGAAATAAATTTCTTAACTGAATCTGGTAAATCATAGGACGTTACACAAATCAAATCAATATTTTTTTTGGTTCTGTTAATAGAGAATAGTTATATTACTTTTAGCTGTTAGATAATAAATGTACTTTAATGCAATAAAAATAATTTGAAAATTGCATTTAATATATTTTGCGTTTAAAAAAATTCTATAAACTGTTCCATACAATATGTAAATTCAATTGCACATACATTGTTATTTTCAGAATGAATTGTTTGGTAGAAGTTCACAATTTAAAATAAAATTAAAACCAAAACAAATATAATAAATGTGAAAAGATTAAAATAATTATTAAGCTGCCATTTTCTAGGAATTAAAAATGCAGTAGAAATCTTAAATCTGATTCAAATTATTTAGCATCCAGTAGATTTTGCTTAGCAAACAAAACAGAAAAACAATTTATCTTATGAATTTGTGTGAAAGAAAAAACTTAAGTGATCTGAAAAATACTTTCTTGCAGCAGCTGCAAGAAAAACAAAATGATTTTATCACTTGACAAAATAAAGTTAATTTTAGTTTATAAAAAAGGAGTTATATTTCTTGATATATTAATTACGTAGTCATGAGGTAGTGTTCTGCATTTATTTAATATATTTCACCTGAACTGTTTAGATAAAAATACAGATTGAAACAAGTAAACCATTGCTAGTGATAGTGTTCTATTAAATTTTGAGCAAAGTCAAAGTAGTGTTTTCTTTTCAATAAATAATATTAATATGCTTGGTTACGTTTGCATTCTCATGTTTTTTTCTCTGCATATACTTTTAACGACACATTAATTCAACATAACATTAAAATGTATGCACTTGAATAATTATTTTACTAAGGTTTTGAAAATTTTTTAGATTGAAAGAAATTTCAAGTAAAACGAACCGTTGGAATGGTCAAACAAATGATATGAAAGAAATGGAAATATCCAGTGGCACTTCATCAGATAACAATACTGCAAATGATGATGCAACATCTAATGCTACATCAGCAGAATCTGATGTATTTTTTATCAGCAGTGATGAAAGTGATGGAGAGTCATCAGATATTTTGGAACACAATTATGGATCTTCTCTATCTCTCAGCACAGTGAGTAATGGGAGTTTAAATAGTCTTCTTTCACAGACAGGAACAGAAATGGCCTCAAGCACAGGAACATTGACTAGTGTAGGAATTGAGCAGTTACCCACTCCACCACCATCTCCAGTCATTACATGTACAACTCACAACGAAACTAGATCAGGAAACAAGTGCAAATCTCACTCTGAGAAACTATCTTCAAATCAAATGCATGAAAACCTACCCATTGCTAAAGTCGACTTGACAAAACCAAGTAAAAATATTAAATCTTCACAAAAAGTTTCCAAATCTTCAAAGACAGAAAAGGTTGCCACAAGAAAGAATTCAGTTGAGGGCTCAAAAAATATATTTACTACTTTAGTTAATATGAAGTCTAGAACAAAGGAGCAAAACAAGTTTAAGTCCTTAGACAATAAGTCTGATAGCAAGCAAAATAAACCACTTATTAATATGTATGGCTGTAGTTCACCCAAGACCTTAAAACAGATTCCATCGTTTATTAAAGAAAATATTTCTCCAGTGATGGAAAATAATCCAAGAAAATGTATGCAATCCTTTTCCTCATATCAGTCAATCCAAGAAAACGGAATTGAACTAGATGGAAAACATAAGCAAATCACTCAGCCAGATATTCATGAAAAACCACATACTGGTTCAACATGTAACACAAGTACTAAAGTAATTGATACGGTCTCTTCTGAAATAGACAAGATGGAAGTGCCATTTAAATATTCACATAAAGTAACTGTGACTCCTATTCCAAGACAAACTGTACGTGAAAGGAATAATTCTATTGTTCAGTGCAAGAAATCTTTGTTTCCAGAGAATGAAGACCAGAGACAAAATTCACAGAATACAGGATTAAACCAAAAATTAAATAGACTTCCTTATCCTCCAGACAATAAAATAGAAATACCTGCATCCTACCAACATAATAAACCTCAGCGTCCAATGACTTTACAGACTGGGAAGCCAAAATCAGCAGCTCGAGTATTATTAGATCCCGAAGGAAGAGTAATACATAGCACAAACTCATTAGATCGCAAGCCACATCACGCCACTGCAGTTGGAAGACATGCCTATAATACCAATTCTTACATGCAAGCGGATTCTGTAAACCATGGGGAAACATTAAACCAAGGAAATAAAATGCATGTAACATATGGTGCACAAATTCACAGTTCACAAAATCCTAGCAATACGGCTCATTATGCAAATAAAATGAATGAATTCAATGCTACCCAAGCTGTAAGAAATATTAGAAACAGCTGTAATACATCAAATGCAAATAGATCAGATTTCCAAGAAAGAGAATTTCACCAGCATCCCTGCATTCATGTTCAACAAAGCCTTTCAGAAATTTTCCGTCCTCATTCTGTAGCAGAAAATCGAAGTAATGTACGTACGACATACTTGGAACATGCAAGTAAGCTAAAACTACCATATCCAACTGAAGGCATTTCTGTCAAAAGCCAACCATCTCAACACTCAAACTCTTCTCGAAATTCACCAACTGTGATAACTCCTGATCCTAATATCTCAGGTCTTCCATCAAATGAAATAATGCTTACACAACATAATGTGAATTTGCATTCACTGAACATGGAAAAATTAAGTATGACTCCAGAAGGCAACAATTGCACTGGTTCATTAGAAAGTGCTTATACAGCTTTAAGTCCTAGAAGCCCCTTAAATGAATTTCAAAAACCACAGCAAAGTACTATGTCTACAGAAGATTTATTTGCAGTGATACATAACTGCAAAAAACGAATGAACATAAAAACAAACTCTGATGTATCACTTGCATCTTCATCTTCTCGTTCGAGTTCCTCGTCTTTTCATCCAGTTTCTTCAAAGGGTGCTTTAGCTGAGACTGGATTTCTTTCACCAAGGAATCCAACACCAAATTTTGAAAACTCAAGAGACAGGAGAAGTTGGGCAGATTTCAGACCTATAAATGGCACACCTGGTGACAGAAAATCTTTAGCCAGTGATAGATTAGGTCCTACAAAACCTACTAGTATGCATGACTTTAAAATGCTGTTACTGCAAACTAGGAGTAATAATCAAGTTCTTGGTCCACGCAAATCAGCAGTAGAAATGCTCAAAGTACCTGCATCTCAAGATAAAACTAGCTCTTCACCATTAAGCAGTTCCCCACGGTGTTTTAATTCATTTTCAGTTCAAAATTCTCCATCATCAGAGTTGATTATTTACAATGGGCATTCAACAGTACCATTTAAAAGAAACAACCGTGCACGTTCATCTTTGCAGTCTCGATACACTATGTATCCACCTATTTTTGAAGACTGTTCTGAAGATTCTGAAAATACTCGTGATAACCTCCAAAACTGTTCCGCTAAAACAATTGCAAAATTGGAACACGATACCACACAATTACATTACAATGCTAGCAGAGATGCATGTAAAAATCCAATGGAAAACTTGAGACACTGGCTTTAAAAGGCTAATTTACATTCTAAAGTCTTTGGGAAAAGCTTTCTATTTATTGATTTTTTATATTTTGGACAAGACATGTGATATGTATTTAGTATTTTGTAAAAATATCATTTAATGTAGTTTCAAAGATAAAGTTAAGAAATCATGGTCTTGAAAACTACAAATAAAAGATTTTATCAATGTTATGTTTTTTCTTACTCAAACCACACTGGTTAATTATCTAATTTGCTGAACTATAACATAATTAGTTAATTTTACCTTGGTACCACAGGCCAGCCTTCCAAAATTAGAGGCCCTTTCGATCAATCTGACAGGCCCCACTCAAATGTCCTTATGCTGCCGTGGTGTGGAAGTTTGAAGAGTGGGGTACCAGTTCAATTGTGATCTCTTCATCTGACGGTGATTCAAAATCATGAGGTGTCCTGGGATCTTTCCCTTCGGGATTGATCCGACTCATGAATAGCCTGTTGTGTTGCTCCAGTGGGACGTTAACTCTACCTACCCACAAAATATTAAAAAGAAATTTTTTTAAATTAAATTATGCTTTTCGAAATGAAGTGAATTGAACAGTTGGCAAGAGAAAACGTGTAAAGTAAAAATTGTTTACATGTGTCGCTAAACAATTTAGACAAAATTATTCAATAAATGCATCTTTTCCCATTCACAATGATGCTTTGGAGTGTGGGGCTGCATTTGGGAAATCAGTGGAATTGATTTAGGGGTGACCCTGCCTTGGAACACAATTTACTGACTAAAGAATTTTCATGAACACATTCTATTTTATATATAGTCTAACTAAATTAAGTTACAAACTTGCACATTGGGAATAAATGAAGAATGTAATTTTACATGCTAAAATTAGGGTTTCCCCTCTTCATTAATCTCCCTGGATACTTAAGCGATCTTTTTCTGTTTTCATCACTACTCAATTCCCCAATCCCTCTTTTTTCCCTTCACATGTTTTTTGTCTGGCATTTGGCACAGCTTGGCCAAATATGGCCCTTGTACCTAAAAACCAACCTTCATTAATTGTTCATAGTGTACTTACTCCGTTAAATATATTTTATTTTATAAAATATTTGTATCATAATATACCATTGTCCCAAGTTATGAAATAATAAAAACCAGCACTCTTCCTGATCTAAACATTACAAATAACAGTTCAGTCGAAGAAGTGGCAAATCATCTACAAGAGACCAGGAACCCTTTTAGTTTTTGAGATTTTAAATTTCTAAATAGAAATTAAGATTAATTTTCTTATCCAGTGATTAAATGTTAATTGAATAGAACGCAAGTACAAAGTACCTACTGTGCCCTAATGAGAAGGAATAGTAGGATTAAGAATGTATTCATACATATTAATGTAGACAGAAATCAAGAGCATGCTGTCAAGCAGGGGATTTTTCAGTTGATTTTGTTAGCAAATCAGGCTAGTCAAAATAGCCTCAAGATGGGAGATGATGCTCTAGGTATTCATTTTATAAATGTGTACAAGTGATTGCATGCAAGTAAGCAAATAAATATTCTACATATGGAAACCTTTTTTGAAATTGTTTAAAAAAATTGAGTTGCACCAATAACAAAATTTTTATTTCAACAGGAAATTGAATTTTTTTTTCAGATTTTCAACAGGATTCCTGAGCAGAGAAAAAATTGAAATGGTTTACATTTTTTAGTATCATTTGTAACATGCAAGTAACTTTGGAAACAGTTGTGTTGTGCATTTTTTAAATCATTACGAATTGGAAAACATCTAAATAAATCCTTCACTTTGGACAATTCACCCAATTACTGTCATACTTATTAAATTACATAGGAAAATGATTCATTCTACCACAAATCTAAAAACTGGCTGATTAAATGGAGTTATGATTAAATAGTTAGATATAATTTATGGAAAATTTTGGTCAAAACTAAATTTGAAGATCTATTCTAAACATTTAAATAAGAAAACTAAACTTTCACAAAATAAACCCCATAATCATAAAGCCAACATTAAAAATTAATTTTGGAATGAAAATCTTCAAATTTATTGGTAAATAAATATATTGTATAGAATTGTTATACATAAAAATTTGCAACATTTTGAAATTTTGTATTCATATTTTAATTTTTAAAGTACTTTAGTTTATGTATAATGAAAACATTTAGTAAACTACATTTTAATAGTATACTATAATATATTAGCGTCCATAATAAACAAACTAATGAAAGCATACTTATTTAAGACACTACACTTAAGTCTAGCTTTTAAATTATACATTTTATGTAACTTTTAATAGAATTGCAGTGTTCAGAAAAACTTTAATGTAGTTTTGAGATAGGTTCAAACTATATATAATGTATGTTACCATGATAGTTAAATGTTCAATGACTAATGTTTCAGTAGTGAATGGCAAGTTTCAAGTACAGTGTTGGACCCTAAAATTTATTTGCTTTCAATGGATACCTATGATTTTTTTTACTTTAACCAGGAACTTGTCACTGATTGTGATTAAAAGGAAATTGTCTTATATTTTACAATTCATGCTCATAGGTGAGATTTCCTTTTAATTTTACTTATATACTTCAATTACAATGGAAATTTTTCCTTTCAACAATTTGCATTTGGTGTATATTCTATTTACTCTTTAGAATAGAGATCGGCATAAATTGCAGGATTTGTGTGATTAACAATCAATTTAAAAATCAATCAGTTTTTAATATTGAATACATTTATTAAATCGAGTTAAAGATAAATATCAACAGTTAATAGAGTAGGTTATTGATTTCAAAACAAAAATATTGAAAATAAATTGTTTCTTCATAGTTCACTTTAGTTTGTAGTACAGGGGTAAATACTTAACTCATCAAGAGGGTCAGATAATCTTTGAAGTTTCATTTAAGAGATTTACATTTATTTTTTAAGCTAGATGTTAAATATTTTTCTCAACAGCATCAAGTTTCTCTGATTAGATTCAGCCTGAGTCATGAATGTGCATTCCAATGATAAAACTGGAATGAGAACAGCTTAGTTTGCTGTTAATTCGAAGTAATCAGTAGTTTTTGATAAATATATTCAATCATAAGATAAAGATGACATTGTAAATCCTATACTTTTGTACACTAACATTTGACTACAAAGGCAAATTGAGAACTCTACACTGAATATATCCCTATTTACTACCCTATAGAGAATAGAATACAATATAGAGTATGGTAATCAATCTACTACTGAATGCATGAATCCTGGGTTGTTCTTTTTGCTAACAGATACTAATTATAAAACAACATGTATGTTACAATGCAAAAAACATTTTGTGTTTGAAAGACAGAAAAATTTAGTTTAAGTTTTTTACCCATCAGAAAAACTTTTGGCCAAACTAAATTTCTTAACACAAGTATTCGTCTGAGGCAATTGCTGATCAAATTGTACTGTTTGAAAGACCATAGAAGATGGGTGGTTTTCGTTTGTATAAATATATTTTTAGATCCACATACGTTAAGTTATAATTAGTGGGCACAGGTAGGTGAATCAAAACATTTTTTCTGAAAACTACAAATAAAATATTGATTTAATTGCTATTTTAAGGGTATAGTGGAGTTAAGGCACATGTTAAAATAGGCTTAAAATTTACTGATTTGGTCAGTTGATTAGATTTCAAGAAGTTAAATGAATCCCAATTTATGTTTTCAGGTCAATAACAATAATTAATACATATGAAAAGGCCTAGATCTTTTGGGGCAATTAAATGGGTAGTAAACATGCAGTATCCCTTTTGCCAAAATATTTTTTATTTGACCTTTTCAATAAAAAATATGTAGTTAATAGTAATAGTAATTGGCAGGAATATACCTTTCAATTACTCTTTACTGCAAAAAAGTAATTTAGAAACTTGGAGGAATCACAAATTTTTTACAAAAGAACGAATTGGCAAAATTTTAATTATTTTAGAACTAAAAATTGAGCATTTTAGAGTCCATTAAAAACAAATCACAAATAGCACAACTCATATACTATTAATAAGTATTATTAATATTGACGAAAATTCACAATTCAATGACTAAAATAAACTGAAAATTAAAATATTTTATTTGACAAAGAAAAATTAGCATCTGCGAGTCCATTACAAAAATTGAAGATTAGTAAAGAAGTACCAATAAATTTTAAGGCACTAATAAACATAATTCGACTAGAATATTTAGTAAAAATAGTTGACAAATAATAATGAACCAAATTTTCACATAAATACTGTCCATCTAATCCATAACAAGGTATCACATTCACCACTGCAAGACCAGCTGACAATGATACGAAGAATCTTAATTAGTTAAAGAAAACAAACATTTTATTTAAAAATATGACATCAAGGAAATTTTCCAAGAAAATGAAAAATCAGTAAAGTTAACACAAAATCCAGATTTGTTTATATGTATCTAGGTTTTTAATAAAACTATTCTGATGTTTTATGACCAAGGAATTTTTCAAATCCTTATGTACACATTAATTCGTTAAAGTTAACTATATTAACAATGTAATTAAATTTCCTTAAATTAAAATATGACAAAGTTTGAATTCCATATATGCTTTTGAAAATGTTAAGTATTAAAAGTCTATAATACAACAGATGGATTTTGTTAGTTCACGTTTGAATCTTTAAATTATATATATATGAGCTGTATAATCAGTATTTCATATTTTGGAAAATAAAGTAATATGTTAGTGATTAAATACGAAACATCCCTAAATATTTAGAACAATAATTTAAAGCTAAGAGCTAAATATTTAAGTATTTAGAAAAACCTTCAATACAAGCACACAAGAAAGTGAATGAAAGTTCACTGAATTTTTAATGTTCAACATTCTTGAATTTTCATTTTTACATAAATATTTATCATCAATATGAGTACATAAAAAAAGGATACGCAAGAAGTGTTTCATACTTGTGTACATATTCAATGGAAATTGCTCTAAATTTAGAAACCCATGGGCTGACTGTAACTGAAATATAAAAGTAATACACAAATGTTGATAACTTTCTAAATATTTTCAAACAGAAATAAAAGTTTACAGCTGTTATTTAAACAAAAACAGAAAAAAAGGCAACTGTTGTACAGACAGGTAGTCCAGCTGTGGAAAGTTGTCATTTCAGTCGCATGGTTTTGAATAGGTCTATTCATTACATTAGGTGACATGTTAAAACATGAATGCACTTAACAAATAGGAATCTTTAGCAGATTCTGGCTGTTTGCCATTCAGTACTAAATGCAGCAGTGATTATGAATTTGCGTAAGGTTGATTATGAATTGTGTTTGAATGATCTCGCCCAAGGTCATCTGCCTTCTCACCAGAGTCTAGTATACTTGAATTGCATGGTTACTCTATGAAAGAACTTAACTTGATAAAAAGATTAGGATTCCCTTAATTTGCTGGCAGCCAGCCTCACCATGTTATTTTAACTTTAACAAGTTACTACAGGATAGGAAATTTAGGTTAAAATTAGAGTAACTAGGATTTTAATGTTATGAAAGTTGTAGTTTCAACAACGTATTTTATAAAATCCTGTGGCTTCGATCACCAAAAGTTCAAAAATTTCTTGAAGACATTGAGAGAGCGAATACGGTGACTTCATTTTTAAACAGAAGTGTGGTGGCTAAATCAGTCAAACATTGGAGCAGTTTCTAAAGTTAATTGATGAAATTCAAATTTTACCATGACTGAAAAAACAAAAACGTCCCCGACATAAAAAAAGTTCGGATTGGTTATGTAACTTAGTTTTTCTGGTTGACATTAATAGTCATTTAAATACATTAAATATACAACTTCAGGGCAAAGATCAATTGACTACTCAACTTTATATGGCCACATTTCCTTTTCAATGCAAGTTAAATCTATTTCAAACCCAATTTAAGTCAGGGAATTATGTCCATTTTCTTAATTACAAGTTTTGAAAAGTTCAATACCAGCTTCAAGACTACATGTTGAAAAGATTGATAATTTGATACCAGCCTTCAAGGATCATTTTTCTGATTTTCAAAAAGTAAAACTGTTACTAGATTTATTTAACAACTTTTACCATTTTGCCTGAAAATACCCCCAAATCAGTACAGTTTGAACTCATCAACATGCAAAACAATGAGAAACTGTGAAATAAATTTAATGAAGACAATTTATTAAACTGATATCAATGTGTTGCGGGAGATAGAAACAATTGTAAAACGTTTAGATACTGCATTAGAATGCACAAGCCTCTTTGGGTCAACGTATATCTGCAAACAAATTTTTTCAGTCATAAATATTAACAACTCGAAAATTGGCATCCGCTTGACTAATGAAATCAATTTTGCAGATCTAGAATAAATTTTATGCTTGGCTACTACAAAATTTGAACCAAATATTAAACCAATTGTTAAATCAATGCAATGTCAGACATTAAATTAAATTCTTTATTTACTTTTTATCTTTCTTTGTAGAAATATATTATAAATAAAATAAATAAATAATAGATAGAAAACTTCCATGTTCTTTTGGCAGCCCTCCCATAACTGAATCTATGTGGACCTTGGTCTTAAGTGTGTAACATCCCTGACCTAAAAGCAGGCTATTTCTGAAAAGCAGAATGAGAACTCTTTAATAACACTGAATCAACCCATAGTGTCAATCCAAAGCTACTAGTGCGTGTGAGAAACCGCATAGGAAGAAGTCATAGAAAGTGCAGGTAATTTGCTTAACACAATTTATATTCATTTTATGCAAACAAACAAAATTTTAAGCATTTCACAATCATTCCATGGTAAAACCTAAAACTTTGGATACGTTTTAAAAACATAAAATCTCTTTCCATGGCATATGAGTAATGTAAGTATAAATAAAATTATCCATGTAATTTATACAAATATTTTGTACCTGAGAAGAGTTTTCAAAAACGAAATTTTAACAATTGTTGTTAAACATATTTTTCTTAGTATCACTATCCAATGTAAACATTACCTGATACATCTCTCCTGAAAGTAACTTATGCATGAGTTTTTAAATGCTCTTAGTAATGAAATAGTTTTATAGAATTGTATAAAATTGCAAATACTTAAAATAAAATAAAATAATTGTTAAATGTCTTTACCGCAGTATAACCCTAATATGCACATAAAACTATTTGTTTTAAAGGAAAATATTTAATACCTTTTATTAGGAACATTTTGTAAATAAATAAATTTTTATTACAAGACTGTTCAGAAATGAAGGTATACAAAACGTTCTAATAGAAAAGATTGTTAACTTTAACTTCAAACACTTAATAAGCATTAAGCAAAGAACCTTATGTTTAAGATATACATAGATAATACAAATATTAAGGAAGCATAACACAAAATATACATAATAGAAAATAAGACATTGATTTTGAACACAAGGAATATTTTTATATAGGGAAAAAATATGCTGAAAACTATTTAGATAGTACACTAAGTTGATCAATGCAGATCTGCCCTTCATTAATATTTTTGACTATAACTGGAAAGACCACCACTCTTTTAGACCCCGACCAAAAAGGAATGAAAAAAATTGTATGACTAATACTTATAATACAAATAAATTTGGTACCATCACATTTATGAACATTTGATTCTATAGTTTAGACCCAGCCCCAAAGGATATAATTATTAATGATATACAAATTAATAAAGATAGCAACATATATAAAAAAAAACAAATTGTTCGAAAACATAAGCAACAAGATCTTACTCAGAAAATTTCCTCAAGTTGGTACCAATTCCCAAAACTGATCACTGAGTTATGATCCAATCAAGTTAATGAAAAATTAGCCACATTTGTAGACTGAAAATTTGGATTCTCCACACTTTTTCTAATTTGTGAGGCATTGTTGGATTCGCAGATGAGCATTGGCATTTTAGATACCTTGAAAGAAAGCTACAGCACAGAAGCAATTAGCAAAAAAAAATTTTCCTTCTACATAACTTCCAAGCAAATTTTCAGATGGCTCCCAAGAGCCAAAATTATGTTTTGAAAGTGATTATCTCAGCTATATAAATAAATAAATAAAAAAATTTCAAACCTATGTTTCAGACATTACTAAATTGATTACTGTTAAAATTCGTGTCTAAATTCGCAATTTTTTAAAATATGAATTTAATAATTTATTATTATAAAATATTGCTTTGAAAAAGAAAAACTATGTGTTTGGGTTATTTCACTGTTCAATATTGCATAAAAATACATATATCAGCTGATTATTTTGGAAGGTATTGCAGCATTCAGTTAATACTAGGATCTTATATTTCAATGACACATAAGTCAACCTTGGTTTGAGCAAAATATGTTTTTATATGAATTTTAGCTGCTTTTATTAACAAGATCAGAACCTATACTCAAAAGTGGGTATTGCTCTTTAAAAGCAGAGTAGATACAAATTTTAATATTAAGGCAAATCCTTGTGTAAATGAGATGTGCATTTATTTATAGAAGACATCGTGTTTAATGATATCTTATGTTTGATGTTTCACCTTCAAGAGCGTGAATAACAAGAGATGTTTGGCTACTTTTTCAACTGACTTACTAACTGGCAAAAAGTTTCTTAAGATGCATTGTTTTCATTTCCAAAAAGAAAAAGTATTACACTATTTTACAACCTTACAAAGTGAAGCAGGAAGTGCCATAGGCAATATTTAACTAAAATTAAAGTGTACCTACGAAAAACTTATTTAAAAGGAGAATTAAATATCTGGCTTCAAGATACCATCACCAATTAACATACCTGTTAACATTTCCATTCTGGAAACCTTACAATTTTTACAGGATTATTACAACTTTACTCATGAAATGCTCAATATACGGTTTAAAGCAACTGTATATACATAATTCCAAAAATATTGGTTATTTTGCATTTTATTATATTTTACACGTTTAGTGACTAATATGCTGTTTACAAAAAATGTTTTTCAATACATTTTTAGGGAGAAATGGAGACCTACGTGCCCATGCTTTATGACTCACCAAACAGTTTAGCCCTTTTGTGGGGAATTGGACTGGGAGAATTGGATATCTCAATGTTCTTTAATACAAACTTTTGACATTAGCAACCTTTTTCTCATTTCTCAAATTTTTGGCGGCTTATGTGACCTCATGTAAAGGTGCCAACACCCCCCAAAAATAGAAATATAACATTTTAGCGCTAAAGTTTGGTTTAAAATTTAATTTTTTCTTTCCATGCTGAAAATCCTTTGTACCCATTCAAGTTGACTGATCTTCTAACCCAAGCACAATTTAAACTTTCTTGATCTTGTGACTCTGCAAGCTATTTCTTTTTCAAAATGTTTCTATTATCAGAAAGTAAGTCTTCTGCTACACTAAGATCAGGCCAAAGCAAAATCCTAGACCTTTCTTCATATCATCTTTCAGAGACATTTTCATCAGTATATTGCACAAAAGTTTGATGTTCTTAAAAGATATATATTAGCTTAGCTAATCTTGCGATCATTGATATCTGCCATGTGTTTACCATTAAAACATCATTTAAACTCAATTTTCTCCCAAAATTTTAGTTTCAAGGAAACAGGTTCTAAATAGTTTTAGGAGGAATTATTAAAAAAATTAAGACACTAAACTAGCAAAATCGTAAGACATTGCAATTTGTTTTGAAAGCAACATTGCTGTGTTACTATTGTTTTCATCTTCACTTGGTATACACTTGGTGCTGCCTATTTAGCGATATTTTGCATCAAAAGGGCGCCAAATGATCACAATAATTTATTTTTTGATTCTTTTAAATTTGTGAAAAAAGTTTTTCCACTTGAAAACAAACAAAAATAGATGTTAATTCTTTAATTTCTCATTTGCAACTTTCTATTTGAAAACAAATGGAAGCTAACAAATTTGACTATCGATAATTCTGCAAAAAGTGGACTGATGAATTCAAAATAATTTTTTCGAAATTTTTGTTTCAGAAAAGATAGGTATCTGTTGATTCAAATAAAGAAAACAAGATTGGGAATCTCGTTGAAAATTTAAGAGAGTTTGATGTAGTGATATGAATATCCAATACTTGTAATTTTATTTTATTTTGTCTAAGATATTCATTTTGTCTGATATTTGGTTTGTTGCTTTAGGTTCTTTACTATCTAGCACTAATTAGACCTAGACTTATATTAAGAGCTGTCAATCGAAAAACAACCATACAGAAATGGGGTTGACGATCTTTTGGGGTGATTCTTTTGGTTAGATATATGGTCTGAAAACACACTTCCTGTTTGGTGGAAGGTGATCCTGTAATTACACAAAACATCTAAAAGAACAAATGAATTTTGAAATGAAAATATTCTGTTGTTTATTCCACACTAGTGTTACATTTTGAAGTTATTTTCCAAAATAGATTGTTTTTCAGAGGACACAGTAGTTGTTAGCATCTCTGTAAACACACATGTCTCATCTCTTAAAAACAAAATTCGAGATATACTTGTAAATTTTGCGAAAAAACGTACAAGCTTTTATCATATACCTGTACTACCGTACAATTTAGCCAACTCATACAAGTTGGCAGGTATGAATTAATAGTAATTTCAAATTCTCTATTGGCATCCAAACAAAAGCATCAGCAATATTTTGATAAATATTGCTGATGTCAACTAGATAAAATTGCATTAAATGCTGATAAGACTAAAAATTCAAATTAATCAAACACTCAATACAAAAATACTTTTCACTACTTACCAGTAGAATAAAGTTCATGCATGGAGCCAATATATAATATTGGACTTTTAAAGCGGCGATAAATTTTAATGAACCGTTCAGATTTGGAAAGGGGAACAGGAACTAGACACAAATGACTTTTACAGTCTTCTTTCTTAAAGCACATACTTGCATTTTCAGCTAGTTTTCTACCAGGCAAACACATTACTTTGTTGATCTAAAAACAAAATAAAACAGTTTTACATCAAACATAAAAATTACATTAGTAAAAGAAATGCCCTAAAACAAAAATAAATTATCTTAATATAACTACACTCTTGCAAAAACTAATTGTAACAAATATTTATCATTTAAAAAAATTTAACTTCAATAAAGGTGGATTGACGACATGTTAGAGATCCTGTGATTAAAGTGGTAAAAACAAATTTCCTATAGCAAGAGTGGTCTTAAACCATAATCTTACAAACATTAATATATCATATAATTCAACACTCATTCTCAAACTTTTATGTAACACCATATGCTATTGCATAAAAGCATATACTAGGCCCTAGAATGACCCTAGTAACTAGGGTCATTCCAAAATATCAAAAGGGTTTTTACATGGGTTAGAAGTTACACAGTAAGCATACTGATACTTAAATATATATTACACAAAGACTGACCCTGTAACCCTGTTGGCATGGTTTGTCAGGTAATAATTTTTGCAACATGAGGGCTAATTAGATTGTTACCTTGTTGGACTGCATTATTATAATTGACAGTACAAAGTTTCTAACGTTAGAAACTATGCTAAGATTAAATCTTAGTTTCCAAAGCCTAACTTGGCATTATCACCATTTTAATCCAGATCAAGATAATTATTTTGTGCTTGAATGGTGCCAAAGAGTGGGATTGATAAATTAACTAAGTGACTATGGTACACATTTACAAGAGAAAGGACATTTCTAACAAGAAAGGTGAAAATGGTCTAGTGAAACAATTTCAAAAAAGCGTAGTTTGGACAAGTGCATCTGGAAATTCTAGTGATTCTTTGAATAACTAGGATGGGAAGTGGCAAAGGCTTTATGAAATAGGATATGAATGTATTCAAGAAAATGTTTATTGACTGGATGAAGTTTCATAGGGAATAATGATACAAAAATTTGAGTGCATAATGATATAACTTGTGAAGATTATGTGGATGAAGCATTGATACAAGGGGATAATGTACTTGTTAAATCTGTATGTTTCTTAAAAATTCTCATAAAAAAATAATTTTTCCCTTAATTTTGCTTTTGCTGAGAATTAGTTCAGTATAAATTTTGGCTATAGATACTTCTCTCCACATTTCTTTCACACCATTTTCCATATAAAACAGGCATTGGGTGTCTTCTATTTGTTTCTCCCAAGATTTTTGCTCCTGCAAAGGGGACAGCTGTTGTATCTCAACAACATTTTGGCTGCATTTAACAGTCAGAAATTTGAGAATAATCAGAACAATTCATCTCAAAGTTACCAACATCTAGGATTTCAAAATAACTTGATACCTCCCTGGGTGTTTGGGGAACAATATGTGCTCATTGGAGTGGTTGAAAATCTTCTCTGAAACATTAATGAGAGTGCTCACCCCTTATAAGGTTCAAACTGCTGTCAAGTGAACAATTGCCCCTTAGAAGAGGGCTTTGTGCATTCCCAGGTTAATCATAGCAGGAAGTTTAGGGACCCAGACACAAATGGACCTACAAATTGCACTTTTCTTAAAGATACTGAAGAAGCAAGACCTATTCAACTTATACTTAGGATACATGTGGAGGAGAAAGTAGACAATTCTTGGTTGGTTGGGCTTTATGGTGCAAGGGCCATATTTGGCCAAGCTGAACAAAATGACAAGTAAATGGAAATACACACAAGTTTTGCTAATTCAGAAGAGAAAAATACATGCAGGGAAGTATCAAACTGACAGGAATCAAATCTACAATGTCTCAGACAGCTATTGATATCCTAGAACTCATCAAGTGTCTGGTGAGGTGGTTGGTTTATGCGCTCTAGTCAATTTGTAACACAAGGGATAATTGGAACTAAGTGCCTAACAGGACATGTGCTGATTTTAGTTAGACCTCTATCTCAGCAAGAAAAGAATGTTTTCCAGAAGGCTAGACTACACTTCACATCAACTACTAAAGTGTAGGACAAGTTGAAAAGACGTTATTTAGAAATAAAAAAGGAGGAACCACATTCCTGATACAAGGGAAAAAGCAATTACAGGTTAGTGTGTAGTCAGCCAGATGCATGCTTTAAAGTCATCAAATTGATATTAGGTCTCCTAGAGTCTGAAATTTCAATTGGCAAATCAAGAACACAAGAGGAAAGTGTTTATTCTATTGATATTTCAATACGTTAAAACCCTCAGCATACAAAAATATTTTCCTGGGTGTATAAGGTTCACTATTACATATATAAACTCAAACTGAATTCATTGAAAGCTATTTTTTATCTAAGAATTTTTAACAGACCCTATGTATAAATGAAGAAAATTACTATTACATTACATTACAGGACAGTAACCTTATGACAACTGAGAAAAACTTACTCATTGGAAATAAAAAGGCTCAAATTATGAAATTACACATTTCTTTATTTGAAATTATGTAAAATCGTAAGCTAAACATAAAATTGATGGAAAAGTCTTTTTTAATAATACTAAACACAGTAGAACAGTTTTGAAAACAGGAATTCCTCAAGTCCAAATCTTTTTCACTAATTCATTTTAAACCTTCCAAGGGACTGTGATTCATGCACTGTCATATAATACTAATGTTCTCATCATAGGCTTGGAATATTCTTAACTATAGGTGAAGTGGTTTTGTTTGTATATAAGAGCTGACCGTTCCCAATTCAAAGTCAATTATTCACTCAAAAATCTCTTCATAGTTCTCAGGCTTCAAATCCTGTAATCTTTCATTTCACATTTCACCTTTATTTATGCTATCATCTGCATTTTTTCATGTTAACAATCATGTTTTCATCCCCAAGCAGTGAGAATTATCTTAAGATCTGCTTTGAATAAAAGTCCTTTAGGATTTAACTTTCCTTTCAGGGTTTGATGAAGAACCTCAACTCCCATAACTTGATGTCATGTTGCTGTAGATGCCCTATAAAACTTCACAGCAGAGCCCACAAGAAAAGGCTAAGATAACTGCTTGAAACACATGATCTTTGAACTTTCCATTCTAAAGAAACAAGTTAAAAGTTTCTCTATTGTTTGTAAACTGAAAAATATTTTTTTTATATAACTGTAACCTTCAGAGGGTATATAAAAACCAATTTAGCTGAATGCTCAATTTTTTAAAATGCAATATAAGAAAGGGTCACTGCATTTAAAACAAAGATTTCACATTCAATTTCAAATTATCAATCTGAAAAGGAGAGCAAAATGGATGGTTAACTCCTTCATATTGTGACAATGAAAACATAAATTCTAAACTAAAATTTTGAATTTTATCTAAATAAATTATGTTTATAGAGTTTAAATTCATGGACTTAAACACTACGTTTTATGATTAAATGCTGAATTATCAATAAAATGATACATCTAGGACACTACAAATATTGACTAAAAGCTGACAAAATTGGTACTGCAAAAATATTTTTGCATACATCACAAAATTCAACTAATGCAAATATTTCAAACTGTAAAATACTTAAGACAATTTCATAGTGTTTGGATTACATAAATTATATAATTTTAAACAAAACTTTACTATAGGGGCAAACAGTTTCTGATACTTAAGTAAAACTCCTTTTAGTTTGCAAAAACAATGCATTTCTCAAATAGTATGAATCTTTGAAATAGAGATAGTCCATGTTTTAGATAGTTTGGAGTAATATGGTACAGCTGAAAGTAACTAAGAAAAGCTAATATAGATATTTTATCAAATATGGAATGCTTAAAGATTACTTTTTTGATAGTGAGTTATTTTTCAACCAGTTCTTTAAAAAGAGCTGGTTGGAAAGCTTGAAAATATTACATTATGGCATTACAAAAATTTTAAATTGTAAAAGGCTGAACAAAGCTTAAAATAAAACATTTTGTAGAAGCACAACAAACATGAAAAAGTAATACTTACTTTGGAATCCAAGAATTGAAAGCATAGTCTTTCACTGTTATTGAGACAACAGTTTGCAACAGTTTCATCTGGAAGTACAATAATTTGTCAGGTTTTAACTTAAATTTCAAATATAAAAAAACTGAGATGAAAATAACTGCAAAATCTTATAAGTGCATATTTACTTCCAAGAGCAGAATTTTCAAGGTCTATAAAATGCTGGGAAGCACAGTAACCATGCTGAGGATTTGTAACTATGTTTTCCAAGCATTTCTGCCAGTCATTAAGACTATTAATTTCACAATTATCTATGGAAATAATTTGATCATCTTTCTCAAAACCACCAGGTAGAGCTGCACCGGACGACTGAAATATTAAAAATGTAATTTATTATACATAATATAAGTAACAACTTTTCCAGTTATTAATCACACAAATTAAGTACAAATACATTTGCAAACATATTTTCAACCAATTAAACCTTCTAATAATAATTAAGGGACTAATGTGATGGTAAGCAAAAAATGTCCATTTATCGTAATTTTGACGAAGTTGAGTTTAGGAACCTTGTTAAGTACAACTTTTCAAGCTGATTGTACTAAAAACCTAAGTATCATTATTGTATTTGCTATTCTAACACACTATGCATTATTAACAAGCAAAGGCATTCAAATAAGAAGTATTTTTCACTTCAGCATTTAAAGGAATATTTAGTTTTAGCTTTGTTTTTAAATTCTTATTTTTACTCTTTTAAAATGTTTTCTGAATTTAAGAAGCAAACAGCTATTGAAATCCACAGAAAATTAAGGTACAGTATGTGCATAAGCCAAGATGTAAAATTACCAAAAACTCTTTCTTGTGAACTATCACAAATTGATTATATGTAAACTGAGGTAATCTATAACTAGAAGTTTTCAATTAAAAAATATATATTCAAGTCATGTTTTCAGACTCGAAAATCATTTTCATTTACATATTTGCCTACATTTTCGTACCTCTGAGCAACCATCACTTAACATGTATGTTGATCACTTGTTTTTCAATCACCACAATGTTGTGCAATTATGAAACAAGACCAATTACTCATGAATAAATTCAACATACTATGTCAGCTGCATAACTGTAATTACATTACTATTGAGTAGTAATGCATATATTTACAGTACATTCATGAACATTTAAAGAGACCGAATTCAAAATTTAGTAAAAGGAAAACTGTCTGTTTAAGAATGAAGACATTAATCCTCACCAAAATCTTATGGAGACAGTGGGATTCCTAGTCAAGAATATTTTGCAGCCCAAATCCTATGTTGGCAGCAAGAATGCAGATTTAAATTAGCTTCATCTGACTAGGATTGTTCCAAACATTTGTGTTGTCTATATAAATCTGAGCTAAGGAAATGTATGGGATCAGTCTCAGAAAGCAAAAGTTGTTAAATATGAGAAATCCCTTGGGTAGAAAGGTTGGTTTCAGATAATCTTGTGAACTGTTGAGGATGGTTTACTACATGAACATAGAATATTGAGAACATTGCTATGTACATGGTCATTTCGCATGCTATGACAAACCAAAAAATATCATGCATCCTCTATCTGCCACTGAAAAACAGACTTTGAACTCTTTTTAGTTGCAACTTCCAATAAAGCAGTTTTATAAAACTTTAAAAGCATTATTCATATTTCTGGTGCAGAAATTTGACCTGCTTGAATAGACTTGAACATTCCAAGGATGAATTATTTATCTTTCATGACTGACAGCAATTTATATTCCAGTAAAAACAATTAGTTTTAATTCAAATATCAAAATATTGAAAAGATATTCTTAAAACAAAATTATGGTAAGCAACAAACTTAGATTTTTCACTTAAAAAATTCCAACCTACTGGCCAATTTTTGTCTTTTATTCTGAAGTTATGATACAACAATCACTTGAGAATCGTGTCACTTGACTTTGTCCTGATCATGTGATAAAACTGACCCTTCTGACAAATAAATGTTTGGTTAGCTGGATTTGTATGGCACAAGGGCCAAAATGCCAAACACAAGACAATGTCAAATAAATGGACATCCACATGGAAGAATAAATAAAATTCAAAACGATAATCTGTCTTTTATAATTTATTCATTTAGCATTTAATTTCAAACTTTCCTTTTTTTAGTGAATTTCAAACCAGTATAAGAATCATATTTTTTATCAATGCCACAAACAAAACATTGAAATTCTGATATGCATATACATCATATCATAAATTCAAACTAACACTCAATTGTTTTTCAGTAAACAATTCATAATTCAAAACTATATACCCTACTAAACAAATTAAAAACTTTCAAACAAAAACAAAACTAAAAAGATTGAAAGTTCGAAAAGTATGACCAGTTGTGGAAACACTTTACAAGACTTCTGCAAAAACAAAAGGAAAATCAGCAGGCATGTTAGTAAAATATGCATAAAATCCTGATTTGCTTCTATTACTGCCTATGTGAATGATATCAGTAGGCAAAATATCTAAATGGATTAAAATAAGCAATAGAAAAAATTAGCATTTGTCAAAAATAGAAAATATATATGCATGGAATCTGATCAGTTTCAGCCTGCCTGATCAAAGGAATGTTTCTTAGGATACTTTCAACCAATAGGTGTGGATATTTAGTCATTAAATGTGGCTTAGGTTAAAAGTACATGGCTTCCAAATCTCGTGATTCTCACAGGGTTAAGCTACAAGACAATTCTAACACTGCTAAGATTGAAATAGTTAGAATAATATATGCTTTTATACATTGATTTCTCCAACTACAATATGTAAATTGTAGCTTACCTGTTCCACATGAAGAATCGATACTCCATAGTCTTTTCGGAATCCTGGGGCAAGAATCAACGTATTTGCAGAAATTAGGAGAAAAGCGAAAAGAGCTAAAACGATGTTGTGCCATATACCAGCAGAATAAATACGAATTTGCTGCCATAATGTCAAATGCTGCAATTGTTCTCTAGATATATTCACAAATGCCACAGGAAAAATTATAAGAAAGGCAAAACCGCATCCATCGACAGCTACTTTCTCCCTAAAATTTGTAAACATCTTTTAAGTACTATTATTAGGATTTGGAAAAAGAGAATACATTTAACTTAAATAAAGAGATTTAAAAATTAATCACCTGAGTCAGGTTTTTAAAGTTTGGTTGGTATGGAATAATTTTAAAGTCATCTATTAAGCTGTTGATACACATCCTTACATTTAAAGTTTGTATATAAATATTGTATTCATTTGTGTGCATATGTATTGCCTTTCTGTGTAGAATAGCAAAAAAAATTAAGGGATACAGAAAATGAAATATATTTTTTGATAAAAATGCATTATTGATCACATATGTCTGCACCTTGGTAGAAAAGGGGCCAATGTCCATTTTGCAAGTTTTTGATAACACCTGATTTAGTAACTTTTATATTTTTAGTTTTTAATGCAATGTTCAAAAATATTTTCCAATGTTTTAATTCTTTCATAATATATTGACAGGACATTGGTGATTTTTGCTACTGTAATTTGAATTACCTTGAAGTGATTTGTGGATATAACTCAAAATCAGCAAATTTGGACATAGGCTCTTTTTCTACCAAAGTACAGATTTAATAGTTTTATATTTTAATACAGATGTTAATTTACAAAATAAATAACATTTGGGAACTACTAGATTTTATTAAGCGCTCCACAATTTCATACACTCAGAAACTAGAATACATTAAACCTAAGCATTTCTCAGAATTGGCAAAGAAAATAAAAGTATTACAAACATTAGTAAAACAATAGAACTTTACCGGCTAGCTGCAACAGCATGTCCAAATTCATGTACAATCACGCAAATAACCATAACAGTACCATAGTAAAATAGTTGTGAAAATGGAAGATTCACACCTGGAATCTAAGTAAAAATGCAATAAATTGAATTTGAAATGAATTATTACATAATTAGGAGTTAAATTAAAGCCAGAAACAGAAATAAAAATATGACATTCATTACAAGAACAGGTACCACACTAAGAAATGCTGGGCAAATGCCAGCTTGCAAGAAAGAGGGCTAAAAACTGCATTGAAAATTGCACATCTAACTAGTTGTGAAATATATAAAAAATAAATTAATTCAAATTACACAAATTTGATTAAAAATTTTTTTTAAGTCTAAATATTTTCAGAATCTGATTCTAAACAAATTAACATGGTTTTTACACTATGACTCGTATAAATTTAAATTGTATTTAAATTTAAACACATACCAGTGGCACTAATGTTTGGGTATTTTCAAATGGCACATTGGAATCATTAGACACTGTTGCTCCCTTCAGGTAATGTACTGCTGGGACCATTAGCATCACAAGAACAGGTACCATACTAAGAGATGCTAGAAAAGCTCCAACTTGAAACCATTTCCGCAAGAAAGAGGGCTTAAAACGTCCAAGTTTTTGAAACTGTCGGTTGAAACGAGTCACTTCCCAACGAATCATAAGTGGTTTCATGGTGATTCCGGAATTATGAAGAAATTGTATATATGGAAAAAACATACAACTCTGAAATAGAAATGAAAATATTTATAAATACATCTATAAAAAATAAGGCAGAGTTGACATCCGTGTTGTCTATACAATTCTACAGTTTGACCAATCCACATCAAATTTGGTACCTAATTCTTTAGAACCCTGCAGGCAACATATTAACCCCAATTCTATTTGTCCAAGGTGTGAAAAGGGGGCTAAAAACAATTCGAAACCCCCATATATATAGGAATAACATTGGCATTATAACTACTGCAGTAAGCAACTCAGATTATTGTACAAGCTTTGCTGGAAAAACAATTTTTTCCAAAAAATTGTATTTAAAGAATTTTTATAACACTTATGTTTGAACTTATATTTCATTTCTTTAGAAAATATCAATGATATATAAATACTTGACTAATGATATGAAATGATTGAAAACATTTAACTTTACATAGCTTACATTTTGCAAGGATATGAATTGATTTATTGGGAAAAGCACAAGCAAATAACCATGTGTCATTTTGCTACTTGGTATCTGGCAACACCAAAATCAATGTTTCATCTTCAAATTTTATTTAGTACGAGTTATGACAGCAAAATCATGTGGTCATATTTGAACATTTCTAACATTTATGTGTTCCAATGTTTTATGTTGTAAATAAATTATTTGGGAGTTAGATTTTATAATGAATTACTTATTTTGTGCAAAATATTGCTAGAAACATGGGTTCATTTTTTGGTGGTATAAGTATATTTTTACCCACTTTCCATAAAAGTCATTGATAAAATTGATGATTTGTAGAATTCTATTTCTTAAAAATAAACCAAGCATCACAAAATGTTTTAAAGTAAGACGATAATGTCTTTCTTTAAAAAGAGAGCAATGCTAAAATAAAGTTATGAAATAAGAGTGAGTGTTAAAAGACTATATGTTGTAATTCAAATATTTATCATTTTGACTTAGGTTTCCATTGCAAGATAATTAAAATCAGTAAAACTTACATTTGTTTTTCAAGTTTCAAATTATATTATTGGAGATAGCTGAAAGTTGTACTCAATAGTCAAAAAACAACTATCATTCTCATTAGGTACATAGTTTCCATTTAGATACCAAATCTCTGAAACGACAAAAAGTAGTGCCAAAAAGAATCGATTTAAAATTGCATGCCAGTTGGAGAAAAGTGAATTTGAAATAAAACATTGCTGATCTTGGAATAGTATCAGTTATAAAATATTCAAACTTGGACTTTTATCAAGTTGGAAGTTTTGTCTAAGTGAGAGAAGATCGAGGTTGTTTACTTTATGAGTTAAAACTATTCTTATGCAACTTTGCTATCTCAAACAGTAGTTGTAAACATTGATTTTCTTTGGTACCCCACTCTCGAAACTTCCACACCACGCCAACGTGAGGACAGTTGAGGCCACAACAGATTTAATGTGCACCAGCTCCCTTTGTACATGTAAACTTTGACTGTGTGTTCGTGCCAAATTTCCATTTCAGCACAAACACACGGTCTGATGCAAGTTGGAAAGGAGAAGAGGCATGAAATATGGAAACAACGCTTTAATGTCAAATAAACATCAACTGCTTGACAAAACGAAATAATACAATCAGATTTGCATAAATTAAAGGTAAGTACAAGGAACAACAGTTAAGAAAGAAATGACATGTATAAAACATGAGAAACTTTTCACATGGAAATGAAACGACACATACAAACATCAGTCAGTAAGTACAACGCAAATGCACAATTACAGAAGCTGTTCAAAATGTTGATCACAACACCTGATGCAGGCCTAGCATCGCCAACGTAACGCTTTTATACAAGCGTTTGACTGCGCGCTCTAGCGGCCAACCGCTGCACTTGCGACCATACATTCTATGGTGAAAAGTGTTTGTTTCATTGTGTTCTATCACCCCCTGAAATTTGTATTATTAGTTTAGACTCACCCCGTATAGTGTGATGTATGCAAATTGGATTATATGGATGGATAAAGCAAGAATACCTATTTCATCCAAAGTAAATTGTGCAAGCTATAAAAATGTCAAAATGGAGTTTAAAAATTATTTTCCGCTCACTTTTTTTGCATTTCCTATCATACCTGCATTTTTCTGATAGAGAAAACTGACTTTTCTTCAACTCAAGCAACACCAGGGTGATTCTGCTAGTAGTGGAATAAACATATAAGATTAAGAGTCATCATCATTAAGTAATGAACAGATAAAAGCTTTTCATGTGCAAGCTTTTACACATGAGAGTGTTGAAAGCAATAAAATATTAGTATTTGTTATGTGGCAACAGTTAAACTAAATTAAAATGTTTTGCTTTCTATTTCATTACAAGTACTCGTGTGTGTAATATTCTTCATAAATAAATCTCATTTAGTTAATTGATTATTTCCGTTTCTTTCCCAAGTTTGTTTAAGATATAGATCTGCTACAGGTTATGGGTCCAGTAGTTATTTAAAGAAAGAAAATTTGAGGTTAGTGTATTTAATTTGAAAACGAAAGTACAAAAATAGTTGAACAAGTATTGAAACTGAAAGGTGAAGAAAATTGGGAGTTGTGGAAATTTCAAGTGAAGATTTTGCTGAAATCAAAGAATCTGTATATTGTTCTGGACAATTAAGCAAAGCTGGAGCTGAAGCAAACAAATGGAATACTAGTGATGTAAAAGCAAAAAAAGGTACTTGTGGCAAGACTGAATGAAATACCAATGATGCATGTATTGGGATGTGAAACTTCTGCACAAATATGGGCCAAGTTAACTGCCATTTATGAGAAGTCAGTGTACATTTACTTCAACAATTTTTCAATTGCAAGTTGGATAAACCAATTGCTCTTTTTGTTACGAAATTAGAAAGCATTGTACATAAATTGAAAATTGCTGGAGAGGTAATTTCAGATCAGATGATTATGACAAAGGTGCTTATGGCATGACCAGAAAGGTTTAAGAACTTCATCTCAGCATGGCAATCAGTTCCTATCGGAGATTGAAAGATAAATAACCTGTTAACAAGATTCATTACTGAAGATTAAGAAAAGATGATACAAATTTGAATTGCTGAAAGAAGGAATAAAAAATAAGAAAATACAGTTTCCATTGCAAGAAATTTGGTCACATGAAAAAAGATTTTTCATTGCTACATAAAACATGTGAAGAAACCCATTCATGTCATTGCAAAAAGGTAGGACACTTGCAGAAAGACTGTTGGTTTAAGAAATCCAAATAGGATGGAGAAAAGAAATGCATTTATCATGAATGTAGAATCCCAGTGATCTTGAAACCTGGTATATGGACTGATGCAAGTGAACACATGTACAGAAGAGAATATTTTATTGAAATGAAAGAAGACGAAATTACAGTAAAAACTGGTAGTTAAAAGAGAGGGTACAGTTGAGTGTATGATGGAAGAAAATGGTCAAGTGCTGAATTAAGGAATGTGCTATACGTACCTGCGTTACAGGTAAATTTATTTTCTATTGGAGCAGCTTTAAATTTTGGTTATAAACTGAATGCAAATAAAAATGAATTGTGAAATAGCAAAAGTGAAATTAAAGCAGTAGCTGTAAGATATAGGAAAACGTTCAAGGTAAAAATGAAATCTGTTGAAAACAGAACTGCTGCTTGGACTAAAGAAAATTATAGTGATCTGCTTCATTGGCATGAGACTAGCACATCAAAATGTTAGTACTGTAAGATCATTCTTGAAATCAAATATTTCATTTAAAGAGGACAAAATATTTTACAAGCCATGTGTTGAAGGAAAGCAACAGGCTACTGCTCAAATGTAGCAAAAGTTAAGCCCATACAGTTTGTGAACTAATTCACACAGATTTATGTGGACCCATTGAGATTCAATCAATTGGAGGTTCAAAATTCCTACAGTTAAAGGACAACTTTTCAAGTTACAGAACAGCATACTTCCTGAAACATAAATCTGAAGTGGGAAATAAATTAGATATATTTGAAAATGGTTGAAAGATAAACTGGAAGAAAAGTTCAAGTGTTGCGTAGTGATAATGGTAGAGTTCAAGAATAAAGAAGCAATGAAACTTTTGGAAGGCGTGCCTCACCAAAAAATGTTCCACATACACCAGAGCAAAATGGAAGAGCAGAACATGAAAATAGAACCGTTATAAAGAATCCATGCAAGATTCATGCTCAAGGCCACTTATATGGAAAAGTTCTGGGGTGAAGTAACTAATACAGCTGTATGTCTTACTTGACAAGTACAACGATTATCAGTGCTATTTTGCTGGGATGGAAGAAGCTATGGAATCAAAAGAGGCTGAAAATTGGAAAGAAACAATAAATGATGAGTTGCAAGCACTTGAGAACAAAATGTGAATAGAAACAGAAATAATAGAAAATTACCATGTGATTGATAGCAAATGGGTTTTCAAGGAAAAGGTAGCAGATGGAATGGTAAAATACAAGGCATGTTTGATAGCAAGAGGTTTTCAACAATGAAGATTTTGATTATTCAGAATTATATTCTTCTGTAGCAAAATAACAAACAGTGCGAATACTTTTGGCAATAGTAAACCAGAGGAAACAACCTATTTATCAAATGGATGTATGCAGTGCTTTTCTGCACAAGGACATCAAAGAAGAGTACTTGAAGGAACGAAAATTAAGAAATCAACTGTACTTAGAGGTTAAACAAATCATTGTATGGTCTCAAGAAATCACCACAATATTGGAATGAAAAGTTCACTGAAGTTATATTGGAAAATAGATTTAGAATATCAGAATATGACTTTTGTTTATATATCAGGATTAAAGAAAATGGGATGTTTATTCTTCTGTTTGTCGATGATTTGTTGATAGTGGGTTCAAATGTAAGATGTAAATGAGACGAAGAAGATTATGACTGATAACTTTAAGATGAAAGATCAGGGAAGAGTTTCAACTTACCTAGTTATGCATATAGTTCATGATCTAGAAAAAGGAAAGTTAGAAATTGACCAATCAGAATTCCTAAGACATGTGTTAGAATTTGGAATGGAAGATTGTTACCCTGTCCACTTCACCTATAGATGGATATCTTGACCTCACAAATCAAAGTGGAAGGATTGATGAACAAATAAGAAGTGCAGACAAGTGATCATTTGCTTGTTGTATGCAATAATGGGTTCAAGACCAGACCTAGGATTTTCTATTGGATACCTGTCACGCTATAAAGACAAAAGCAATGAACTACTGTGGAAAGCTTTGAAGAGGTTGTTGAGATACACACATCAAAGGAATTTTAGAACTTAAATTAGATTATCAGAGAAATAACGAACAACCTATGCTGTGTGAATATGAAGATGCTGACTGGGAGTCAGATATCAGTGATCGGAAAAGTACCCTGGGATATGTATTTAAGATGTTTGGTTGCAGTATCCTGGGCATCTAGGATACAAGCATCTGTGGCCATGTCATCAACAGAGGCTGAATATGTTGTACTTAGCATTGCTGCTTTTTTTGTGAGGCATCATTTGTGAGCTCAGTTTAGAGATAGAGGAAAATCCAATTGTCATTTACAAAGACAATTTATCTGCAATTCGAGTTTCAAAGAAGCCAGAGCATCATTAGTGGATGAAACATTGGTATTCTCTACCACTTTGTGTGACAAAAAGTGTTAGATACATTGGATTTGATGTTCATTAAAACAGAGGATCAAATTGCAGACATTCTATCAAAATCTTTGGCCAAGACCCGATTTGAGACTGCGTAAAAACTGTTGAACTACTATTTTATTTTATTGAGAGGGTATTGAAAGCTATAAAATATTAGTATTTGTTATGCAGCAACAATTAAACTAAATTAAAAAGTTTTGCTTTTCTATTTCATTACCAAGTAGCTCTGTGTGTATCCTTCATAAATAAATCTGATTAAATTAACTGATTATTTCCACTCCTTTCCCAAGTTTGTTTAACACAGATCTGCTATAAAGAGAAATAAAAAGCTACACATGAAAGCAAAAAATACTCATATATGCAGAACAGGGACATTTTCAGGGGAGGGACGAGAAGCTTCAGTCTTCCCATTCTTGGGGTATTGAAAAACAATTTAAAATACATGCTCAATCTAAGTGAAATCAGTATAAACCGAAGCTTTGCCAATCACAGATAAAATCCACAGGTACAGTCGTGGAAAAAACCGAACCACCCCTCTTCATTCAAACAATTTTAACAGTAGAGCAAATTCAAAGATGGCATTTGACAGGGAATAACGTCTTCTATAAATTCATATGCATACAATTCGCATAAGGGGTCATCTTCATATTAAATTGAGCACTAACTTCATAATTTCCAATAGCAACCCCCTATTTTAAAATAGAATTTTGAATCTATATCATAATTTAATTTCAGATACCTAGTTTCATGTCATTCATGAATACAGAAAGTTTGGAGCTCCTAATGTTAAATTAGTTTCTCAGACTTTAATGGATATCTTCCTAAATAATATTGCTGTAGTGCAGATATTTTATAGCATGTTGCTATTAAGGTATGCAAACAAAATATGTTTTAGTTTTTAAATAATTTTTAGTTTGCAGTATTATTTATTAAATTAATATTTGAAAAAATTATGAATAGGAATCTTGATATATTTTGTCAGAAATCGATTTAGAAAGACTTTTAATATTACCATACCAAATTTTAACTTTCCTCTGAATAGATTTTGCGCTACACTTAAATTTTCGTCACTATTGATTTTAGGGGCATACAAAAGTTTAAAAAAATTATGACAAACCTGAGGAATGTGTAAATTTTTGAAAATATCATTTATGTAATCTAATGGACATTGCCTTCTACCTGTCATGCGTGGTACAGCGGAACAATGAGCAATCTAATTGTAAAGACTGGCAAAACTATGTTTTATGGTAAGTCCAAACAGCCATTACTAACTTGTGATAACAGTTATTAACTGTTATTATGAAAAAATTATTTAATAGTTAGGGTCAAATGGGGTAAATTAGGTAGTCCATGTAAAAGCTATCATTAATTACAAACCCTGTAAAGATAGAAAGTACAACTCACATTATATTAAGTTCTTTAAAAAAAATTTCAATCACAAAAATTTTAGAGGTAATATCTAGAAGATCCTGGTGGCCCCTTGTTTGTTTTAATCCAGTCATGTGGGTTGTAGTTATCTGGGAACTTCCTATTTATGTTTGACTTTCTAAAGCATACATTTTTTGTTCTCCTGGGATAGATAAAGGGCCTGTTAAGAGATTCCAATAAACAGGTAAGAAATAACAACATTATTTTTAATGCTAGACGTTTTCAAATAAAGTGGGGTAGAAAGGGTATAGGAAACCTGGAAAGGATGGTTGATTTTATGGTGTAAAGGCCATATTTGGTAAGGCTGCATCTAACACAAGACCGACAACATTAAGCAATGGACATTTACACCCAAGGAATTTTACTGACACAGAAGGTTTGTTGACTTTGGGTTTTATGGCACAAGGGCCATATTTGGCCAAGCTGCACCAAACACAAGACAGACACTGTCAAGTAATTGTGAAAAGAAAGGATTGACAGAAGTAGAGAAAAGATTACTGGGGCTGATCCCCATGTTTAACAGTGTACAAATTTTGGAAAAACAGATTCCAGGAAATTTCCAGAATTTTGAAATTTTCTATGAGGGATCGAAATCTCACTGAAATCGAATCTGGTGGTATTTCTACATCAGTGTAAGAAATATAACTTAATTTAAAGGAATTAAGAAAAACAGACACCAGCCTTTCTATTTCTCAGTAAATCAATACATAAACAAAGTAGAAAACAAGAAATGAAAGATTATAAGAGAAAAATAGTTTTATTATATTCCCTATTTCTCCCTTGCATTAGCTACAGCACCAAAAAAATTAGCACCAGGATTTGTTTCCAGGCAGTTACCCATTGTATTTGGCAGGCGTCACATTCTACACTTATGATCGGGTGGATACGTAAATTTGGTTTCAAGTATTGCTGATTTTGTCGCCAAGGAAAGAATTCTTAGAAAAATCGTTTTTTAAACTGAAGCTTTAGTGGAAAGTGATTAACAAGAAAAATACAAAACTTTGGAAAAACATGTTTTTTTATCGGAAAATAATTAGCAGAAATAGTTTGAAAATGGCAGTTAAAATATCTTTGGGTTTTTTTTATGGGAATAACCCTAATAAAGATGGGTTGCCTTCACCTGCATAACTCGCTACTAAAAGTGCACCATAAAGTACTACGCCAAAAGTGTTGCTACCACACGAGACGTATAATACAGCTGTATCTAGAAATGATTCACCCCATGACAGTAGCATATCCAGGATTTTATTTTAAGAGGCCTAAAGTTAAAAATGAAATTATCTCTGCAAAGTTAAAAATTTAAGAATTTTCAAATAGGTATTTCTAATGTTAACTTTATACGATTATGAACTTTAAAAGTATTACCTTCAGCACATACGATACATTTCAGTTTATTTAAGAACACAAATAAGTTCGATGGTTTTAAGCACAATTAACAAACTAAATTACCTTAAATAGCACTCAGAAAATATTCAAACCTAGTTTCTGTAAAGTGCGAGAATGTTAATTCCTTGAAGAAATTACAATGCCCAAAATGATTGCTTTCATACTTTGCAATCAACATTAGGTCATTGAAGTAAGTTTCATGCTTTGAAATATATTCCTTAATGACTAATCATAAAATAATTGTAATTTAAGAATAAACTATGAGTTTATTTGATGAATATTCAAATGGATTTCATGCCTGTTTAGTATTTAAGTTGTAGAAAGATATCTTTGAATTAAAAAAAACAAAACTTGCGAACCTCCTGGCTACGCCACTGCCTTATCAGAATTAATTGAAAAATCAAAGTAAATAAAATTAAATTTCGTTTCGCAGAAAGTATACAGTAGCTAAGTTCTCAATACTTACCCTAAAAATAACATCAATAAAAAATATCGCTGCGAACAAAAAAATAATGCAAAAAAATTCAAAATATGGTGTCATGATTGAAATAAATATGCTATAGTAAAATGATGGAATTGTTCGAACAAGACTAGGTGGAATAGTTGTGCAAAAAATTAATGCACGCCAATCGCAAAATCAATCGATGAAATACACACAAATTGGAATGATTTTCATCAATCGAAGTCACATTACTTTCAATAAAAAATAAACTGATACATTCTGAAAAACGAAATCTCAATTTCGCATTCAGCGGCTTCTCTCCAAACTTCAAATAATAAACAAAAGAGACTGTTGCCATTCAAAAAGTTCTCTGCAAGTATCTAACTCAAGAAATTAGAGGGCCTCCGTTCACACACTTCTGCAGCAGCCTGCGGATATCAGAGGTGCAAGTTTAATTACTGTAAATAAACCTCGAAGTATGAGGGTTTTTCCATAGACGTGAAATATAAGTAGACTGAGCATCGTATTGAGAAGAGCTTCAAAAAGTGGGAGCAACATGTCGCTAGTAGCAATTTGAGCTGTTATATAATAGCTTAAGTTCGCATTGAGATCAAATTTAACCATCACGTATACAACAAAAATCCGTACGTGTAAGATAAATACGTCGTAGTGAATAGATTGATTCCAGGCCCGGAGTTCAGATACGGCCCTCTAGAAAGGTTTAACCGGCCCTCATGCCGAATAAGCCCTTCGGATATGTTTACCCGGCTTGTAGATCAGATATGGCCCTCCAAATTTTTATAGGACCGCAGTTCAGATACGGTCTCCGGACAGGTTTACACGGCCCACAGTCCATATACAGTCCACCAAATATGTTCATTAGGACAGCAGACCAGATACTGGACCTGTTTAACCTGCCCGCTGTCCAGATACGGCCCTCATGACAGTTTTACCTAGCCCGCAATCCAGATACAATACTCCAAATATTTTTTTATCAGACCCTGTCCTCCAAATCGGTTTAACCAGCCTGCAATCCAGATGCAATCCTCCCCAAATTACCGGACCCGCAGTCCAGATCGGTCCTGTAGTGCTGGTTTGATTTATCGCTGGACTATTTCTTACCTTTGCAATTGTATATTAAGAGAAAATGTCAAAAGGGTTAGCGGATGCTCACAAGTATATCGTCACTGGTTAAAACTTTGTAACATAGTTGTCCGAAACCTGACCTCCTTTAATTCAATATATTATATATTTTTCTTTAACAACTGCATTAGGTGTTGCGAAAATTATCTTAAAGATTTAATAGCAGAAAATAATTCAAACTTCCTTTTTAAACTTAATGAGGTTAATACGAGTTGCGATAAATTGAAAAATAAATGCACAAGTTAAGAAATGACTGCCTCAATAAATATTTTACTGATGCATAAAATAAAAGTAGTGAAAACAGATTAGAAGGTTGCGTGCTCAAATCACGTCTGGGTCACCACTGAAAGCTTTCATTTATATTATGGATAAATAATTGCTTATGTTTTTGTAAACGCAAATTTATTTTAGGACAATTACGCATAGAAGTATTATTAACGTGAAAAGTTATACTTATAATGTTTACAAGCTGGAAGGTAACTTTTTAAACCATGTACTTAAAGTTGTTAGCTATTTTATCCAATTTAAATTTTTGGTTCGAAAACTAAATACGTTACACCTGTGTGTCTATTTATGGATTTTAAATTTATCAATGTGATAAAGTAAATAACTCTTGACGAATTTTATAATTTTAAGTGTGTACAAAAGTTCTGTACTGGATTTTTAATATTAAATTTGTATTAATTATTGTGTGTGTGAAATCAATATTTTATAAATACGAAAGATAAATAAGAAACAGTAAACTTATAAAATGTATTGTCACATTCATCACATTTTAAATTCACTGAATAAAACTCATAGAAACATGTAGCAATTTACTATCCATCTTTTTTCTTCATCTTTGAGAAAACTAATAAATGGAACAAAATAATAATTTTAAATACATAACTGAATAAATGAATTTTTAGCAGGTACACATCTTTACAAGCTCTTATCACAAGTATAAATAAAAATTGTTTTACTTATAGTTCTAAAAATCATAAATACAAAATTATGTTTATAGTTTGAAGGAAATACCTTATAAAATTTTACGTTATTACAAATTTAATGTTTTTAAAAAATAGTTTTTTTCGGCTTGAAAAATTGCAGGAAATAAATGCTTCGCTCGATTGAGGAGCATGTTGATGTGTGCATAAATTTTCATAAATATATTTCATTCGTTCAAATACTCTACTTAGAAAAAATCAAAGAGTGCCCCTTTTCAGGTAGAAAAAAATAGAGTGAAGGATCTCATTTCGCTGTGGAATGTGTTTTTATCACCACCACGCTTTTTTATCGAGTTAAAGAACGATATAAACATTGAAATGCTCACAAATATTGTTAGAAATAATCTAATTCAGTATGATTTATCTCAAGATTAAAATATATAAGGAAGAAAGATAAAACTGACTTAAAAGTGGAAAATAATTACATTTTAATGTTAGGTTTATTTAAATACGAAGCAAAAAAAATCAGGATGTCAAGCAGATGTTTTTAGAAAAGGAACTCTCTCTTTCCAGCTACGCGGATTGTTTGGAATTAATACAGAAGTTTCATTTCGCTCTTTAATTGTTTGCTTTTCCAATTTGCTATATTGCATGCTTCATTAACAAGAGTACAAATACGTCAAAACAGGTACAATATTTCAATTTCCGTTCATGTGCTATTTTTGTTTTTCACATAAGAGAACGGCAATTTGTTTTTCGCCATTCCAGTAGAAAGTTATAGGTTCAAGGGAAATTATTTGAAAGAAAAGGTCTTTTGTCAAATGCACAATCTTACAATGAAAGATTTTACAAATATTTTAAAACAGAACAAAACGGTTCCCTCCATTCACATTTATAATACGGTTAATGAAATGATTTAATCCTATTTTTAACAAATCGATTTTTATTTAATTTATAATTTTTAAAAGTTTCAAAATTTATCTTTTATTTTAATCATTATTATGTAATTCCACAGATGGGTGCATACTGTGATGAATTAATCCGAACTTTTGTTGGACATTAAAAAATAACATTTATTTTAACACAGACAAAACAATGGGTTTACAATGGACGCGCGAAACAAAAATGCTTATTTTCATATTAAAATTTACGAATTGCTACGAAGACGTCTCAACTAGACGGAGTCCGTGAGCTAACTGTTTCTCATTCTCCTCACATGCGCAAGCGCAGTATTGAAGGACTTTTTAACAGGAAACTTCCGGGTCTGCAGCCGGCCATTCTAGACTCTTAGGCGCTAAGATGTCACAGTCTATTTCCTCCCTCCTCAAGATTCTTTTTCTGCAGAGACAGACACCTGCAAAAAAGATACAAAGCAGCAACAGAATTTTCGCGAAGGCAACAACTCATGCCCAAAGCAATATGCAAGTAGACCATACACCCTTAAGATCCTGGCCGTACCGCCTACTCTAAATTAAAAAAACATATCATATTTTTAACAAAGTATAATCAAAATTTTTACTCAGTAATAATCATCAAAGAAGAAATTCAATTTCAAAATATTTACAGATTTTCAATTCAAATTTAAAACTTTTTGCAATGTAAATGTATCAATGTACACTAGGAATAAAGTATTTTTATATATGCAAGATATCACAAATACAAACAATAGTAATTTAGTTTTGTACGTGAGGCGTACGACTTAAACTGTCAGCGTTTATATGCTGTTTTCCCTTTCTATGGACTACCTCGTAATCCTGGATCACAGTAAATTCAACTTTGTCTCGTAACTTTTATGCTTTCTTCAAACGACTTTTAGATTTGTCTAAGCATTCAGTTATTTCACCAACCAAACTTTCAGTTTCAACGTCCTCAAATATCACTGTCCCTAAGGGCAATTTAGTTACACTTACAGCAATTTCCTTGTTGTTTCGAGTTTGTATTCCAAATTCAACATCATCGCCAAGATTAAGATTTTTGAACACTTTGCATTCACTAGAGTGGAAAAACATATCCTTTACATCACCCCTTTTAATAAAACCAAATGTTCCTTTAAGAGCACAGATAACACCACGGTATCTCACAGGTAAGGGCTGTTCCGAACGCATTTTACAAGGTCTAAGGTTTCTTGTATTTTTGTCAATAGGAATACTAAAAGTGATCTTTTTAGGAGGATGAAAATCTACATTACCATCAACATTTTCAGCAGAATAGGGCCGTTCACCACGATTTTCATAAGCAACTTTACCTTCAGTATTTTCCTTTTTTTCAGTGGTTTCAAATCCAGAAACTGTCTCTTTACACATTATTTTACAAACAGAACTAGCAATTGGTTTTCCAGTACGACGATTATGAGTAATTTTAAATTCAACTGCATCACCACGTTTTAAATTATCAATATTTCCAGAAAATTGACTGTAGTGAAAAAAATATATTGCTTGTCTTTCGCAACATTGTATAAAACCATATGAACGTAACAAATTTTCAACGATTCCAGTCTCTTTAGGAGTAACACTGCTAGAACTAAAACGGTTACTGTTACCAGGGCAGTCGTTTTTCGATGTTTCATTTAAATATGGAGAACTTTGGCACTTGGGCGTTGCAGAGTCTTTTACTTCAATTTCAGAGTCTTTGTCTTTTTTCATATCTTCTATAAGTACAACGGTCTTGTTGCTTAGTAAGTAGCGTTCTTTATCTAGGAAGTTATCCTTGACAGCAGCTTTGGTTATAACATGACCCAACTCACACACTAAATTTACTTCCGCTATAGGCAAGCAAATAGGGTTATCCGCTAAAGGAGATGCTACCCATACATGTTCACCCGTATACATGTGTGGCTTAACAAACTTCCTAGGAATTAGATCTATGCTGGATCCTGTGTCTCGTAAGATAGAAATCTGAGATCCATTTACAGTTCCGACACTAATGTAGGGAGACATCAAATCTATTATTCCCTTTCCCATAATTTCGTTAGCGGCTATGATTTCAGTTTTCTTCAACTTAGGACATTGAGGTCTAAGATGATCATAGGAATTGCATTCATAGCATTGAAGTTGCTTTCTTTGTTCAAAATTTTTCTCTTTGTAATCTTCTCTGTTTACTTCTGTTTTCCCAAAGGGTTTGTTTTCTCCCTCAAACTTACGAAAACCAACGTGTGTTTTCTTGATACCCTCTGTATTCTGGGAACCTTTAGTATTTCTGGGTGTAAGACTCTCCTTCAAGCTTTCAAATTGATCTATTTTTTTAGCTAATTCTAACGGAGAATTTAAGTCCATCCACTCCTCCAGAAAATGTTCTTTTACTTCAGACGGCACTCGTCTTTTAATCTGCTCAGTGATATGCAAGTCTCTGAGTTCTTTAAAAGTTTTGATTTCCAAATCAGAAACCCATTCATCATAGTAGCTTGTAAGTTCATGAGCGTAACTTCTCCATGTTTTATCCGGGACTTTTTGATGACGGTAAAACATCTGCTTCAATTTCTCAGAACTCATTTTATACCTCTGAAGAATAATATCTTTCACATAATCGTAATTCTTTGCATCTTCAGGCGATTCTCTAGCCATCATGCTCGAAATTTCCGAAGGCAATACGCCTAGTAAATACGGCACCCAATCTTCTTTAGGCACACCTGCCATCTCAGCTCTTCTTTCAAAATTTATTAAATATAGACCCATTTCATCTTTCTTTTCCTCAAATTTCGGGGTAATTTTGATGAGCTCAATTTTATGATTTGGCATCCGTTCTCTATTAGATAGTCCTAGCTCACTTGCAGCTTGCATTTCTAGCTTTTTCTTCTCTAAAGCTATTTCTTCCATTCGAATATTACGGTCTTCCCTTTCTTTTGCTTCTTGTCTGGCAATTTCTTCTTTTGCTTCTTGTCTGGCAATTTCTTCTTTTGCTTCTTGTCTGGCAATTTCTTCTTTTGCTTCTTGTCTGGCAGTTTCTTCTTTTTCTTTTGCTTCTCGTCTGGCAATTTCTTCTTTTGCTTCTTGTCTGGCAATTTCTTCTTTTTCTTCTCGTCTGGCAATTTCTTCTTTTGCTTCTTTCTCTCTCTTTATCCTATCTTCCATAATACGAGTTAAAGAAATTTTAACTTCCTCTTCTTCATAGTTTTCACTGTTTAGGATTATTTTCCTTATCTCAACCAGTTTACAATTATGCGATACCTTTTCACAAAGTTCATCTGCGAGTTCGAGGAGGTCTTCTTTTCTCCCACGAGAAAGAAAAGCCATGATCGATGAATAACTTATTAGTAAACAATCCAATTTTGTTATCATAAATAGAGTTACCAATATTTTCTAATAACTATATGATTCACAAAATATATTCAATGCCAAATATGCTTCAAATACTAGATAAGATTTAATATCAAACACAATTCTCAAATATAATAACAGAATCTTAAACTATATCGTAGCACATACAATACACAAGATGCAATATATATAGTTGCAATTAAATATTTGTTTTCTTTTACTAATGCGTAATTACCATATGTAATTCAAATTATCTGATTCTTTTCAAATCATTAAATGCACAAAACACAAAATTTCAGTAAAATCAAAACGAAATTTAAATTTTCGTTCACTTTCGATTTGGCACTTTTTGCCGTGACTTTATCAACTTGATAATATCTACTTAGTAGAACATGCAAATTCACTTTATCATCAACTTCTATTAACTTTCATAAAGACAAAATTTAAATAACCACAAAATAAAATTGGATATGTAGTCATTTCTTTTTGTTTGTTTTTTTTAACCAAAACTATTTAGGCTCTTTGCCTCACTAATTCCGGTAAGCCAGAACCTCAATAAATTTAATTTAATACAAGGGTGGGCCTACCTGCATTTCCTGCTTTCTTGCTTCCATCCAACTTCCAGGACACCAAAACTCTAGTCTGTGATGAATTAATCCGAACTTTTGTTGGACATTAAAAAATAACATTTATTTTAACACAGACAAAACAATGGGTTTACAATGGACGCGCGAAACAAAAATGCTTATTTTCATATTAAAATTTACGAATTGCTACGAAGACGTCTCAACTAGACGGAGTCCGTGAGCTAACTGTTTCTCATTCTCCTCACATGCGCAAGCGCAGTATTGAAGGACTTTTTAACAGGAAACTTCCGGGTCTGCAGCCGGCCATTCTAGACTCTTAGGCGCTAAGATGTCACAATACAATTTTGTTCAGCAAGAAATAATTTAAATTATGTACTTAAGTTCATGTTTTCAAATCATAACATTTTTATTGTGTAAGACACGAAAGAATAGGTGATCCTAGTTGGCGCCAAAAAAATCATCGCCAAGACAGAGAACAATTTCACAAGTTTAAAATTTGCTTTATTATTTTTAATATTTTAAGAACTTATATTTTTATGATACTAGCAAATACTGAAAAACAAAAAACACATGTAAAATGCAAGTAAATCGCTCACCTGTGAAATGTAATGTTTTCACCTTTAATAAATTTGTAATTACATCGATATGCACAGCACGATAGAACCATGTTAGCTTTCACTTTCAATGCATTTGCTATGGAAGAAGGAATGCGCAAACTATATGCGTGTTGGAGAAAATAGTCTAAGGATCACGTGACTACTGTTTTTGGCCACATGATCATGCGGACATAAAAAGGTTGCCATAGCTCACTCTACTTTTATATCTATTCTATGGGTTTTTCAGTGTACATATTTCAGTGTGTTTACTATAAGAGCACCGGAGAATAGAAAACACTTGAGCAAAGAACTAATTTGATGTATCGTCGTTTGGAGGAGATAGGTAGGTAGGTAATTAACGTCACACTGATATCTATTGACGATGGTCCGGTATCAATCCTGAAGGGAAAGATCAAAGAACAACCTCTAGTAATTTTGAACCACGGTCTAATGACGAGAACAGCACCTGAGCTGGTATATCATATTCCAAACTTCCACACCACGCCAACATTAGGACATTTGAGACTCCACAGATTTAATGTGCACCAGCATCTGTACACGACGGCCTTTGGCTGGACCAAGTTTCGAACTCGGGACCCTCCGGTTGCCAATACGTTGCTCTTCCAACTGGGCTACAGCGGCCCCTAATATGATAGGGGTTTTCAGTGTAAATAAGCGAACCTGATGGTTTGCGAATATTTCAATTTTTCTGCCCAAGGTATTTTTAATTAATGTCACACTGGAGCAACACAGCGGGATATTGGTGACGGTCCGGGATCACTCCCAAAGTTTTCTGCCCAAATACTATCGTATAATACATATCGGGGTTATCTTAAACTGTAGTTTGTCACCTTTTTAGCAACGTTTGGCGTTTAATCTAATTGGTGTTGTTCATTCAACTATCAGTTCTAAATTTATTCGGAATTTTTTTGGGTGAAATGATGAAATCGCATTTGAAAACCAAGTCAAGTGCTGTCACATTCGGAATACTTTTTGGTTGGCAATCGATGTTACGGCACATTGGGGCAAAACATAACGGGCTCTTTGGAATGCTTATAGGAAATATGTTTCTCCGTAGAAACGTTACGGCTGCCTACATTTAGCTTGAGAGTAAAGGTTTCTCATAACCAGCATGCTCAAATTGCATTCGAGTAACATGCCGAATTTGGCCACAAGTTACAAAAAATGGTTCAGAACGCTATCACCCTCTGTATTAACTTATACAGGTAATATGGGTAGCTGTGTATGTAAGGTCAAATTATTTCGAAGGTACTGATTAGGCCAGAAACCATCTGGTATTGAGAACACTATTACTGAGACCATTACTTATTAAATATTTCATATATTATTTATAATTATACTGAGAAGATTATTTTAAAAGGATTGGTAGGTTGTATCAAGGTAACAAAACTGTTGTTTGGGTATGAATACTCGTGCCTGATGTTGAATTGTGGAATGAATGAAGCATACAACGGAAGTTTGAATGATTGTTTACTGTGGGAATAGTAAACAATTAATTTGCAGCTTGATCGATTAAAATGCACTTTGATATTAATGTTGAAGGATAATTTTATTGAGAAAAGGCCTGTGATTGTAGCATAGTTCGTTAGCTTTCGAATGACAAGACTTATGCAAGCCTCGCTCCATGCAACCCAAAGTTACATTGGTCCAAAGCTCTCCCAGCACCATAGAATACTGACATATTGCTGACCCCTCCCCGCTCTCAGTGCGTCTGCGCACTCGGTTCGAAGTTCATATCAGGCAGGACATCCTTTGTCTACACGACGCTATACTTATTTATCTTCTTGATGTTTCTTCTAGTTCTGAAATCATGAGACAAAACAGTTGCAACGCTTTTATGTTATGCTTGACTTTTCATGCATGTCCCAGTAGTGTTCTGATTTAAAAGACGTATTCACGTCAAAAAAATTTCTAAAATGAACTGAGTATTTTTTGCGGTTTTCGATATTTTTAAGTTCAGAGGGGCCTGGTTAAATACTTATGTATTTCTTTGAAATTTTTTGTGCTGCATGAGGGTTCCCCCATTTACGAACTGTTTCACCCCATTACTAAGTGGTCCTCAATAAATATTATTATTTTTTATCTTAAACCACTTTTTTTACATAAATAAATTTCGATTTTTTTTAAAGGCTGGAAGGTCCTCCTAGATATTTGTGCACCACTGAAATTTTTCGCCAGATTTTTCCGACCCACTAATAAGTTTTCAGAGGTAGTACTATACGAATTTAAAAAATAAATGTGTGTCTCGGCCCATCCTAGTACTGAAGTACCAAGAACTTAGTTTTTAATTTTCAAATATAGATGGCAGCACGAACCTTTCTAGGAATTTTTGATAGAATATAGATCGAAAGAATGAAGATTGTGATATACAATAAAACCTCAGTGTAAAATAGTCAACTTTCAAAACTTTTCTCGATGAGTTCCTGTGAATGAACTAAATTCTCTTCTGGATTAAAGAACTATACGATTTTGAAAGTTATGATTATAAAATTATGAAAGCTATGATAAAAAATTAAAATTAAGAAATAACAGACAGTGATACATCTATAATTTTTAAGACTGATAGAACGAAAAAAATATTGAAGTAATAAATTGAAGAAAACGAAATAACTCATATTTAATGTAATTTGGGTTATTAAAATATTTGACTTATTTAACGTTGATAAACGTAGAGCAATTTTACAGAGATAGATGGCAGCACAAAATCAAATTTTTACTACTGAAGAGTGAGAATATGAGTTAATCCTCTAAGTGGTTTCGACGAGATATGTCGTCCATCATGATCTGACCAATTTTGTTAATGACGAGATATCTCGACACCAAGTTTTTTCTTTGTGATGGTTCAGATATGGTTGTTGTTTTTTCTCTTGGACGATAATATCTCGTCCATCAAGCTCTGGTCAATTTCACTAATGACGAGATACCTCGTCAAGACAACTACCAGGAGGGTTAAACAGATCAGAGGGTTGTTGTGTATTTGAATTGCCGTCGCACAGGAGCAACACAACTGGCTATTGGAGACTGAACAGATCAGAACCTAATGCTAAAATAGATAATTTTTCTGAGTTATTGAACTAAATTTTGTCACAAAGTTTTTCCTGTAACTATTTTATAACCAAACTGATCATTGTTTAAAAAATTATATTGATTAAAACTCATTTTCCTGCGCCTCGATAGCCCGGTTGGTATTGTACCGATTTAGCAACCGGAGGGCTGCTTGAAACTCGATCCAAGAAAGACCGTCGTATGCGTGGGGGCTGGTGTACGTTTTACCTATCGTGCCTTCAAATGTCCTCACATTTGTGTGGTGTGGAAGTTTGGAGAGTGGAGTGCCAGTTCAGGTGTTCTCGTCATCTGACCGTCGCCAATAGTCCGTTATGTTGTTCTAGTGCTACGTTAATTAAAAAATACATCTGACCGTGGTATAAAATTTCAAGGGTTTGTCCTTGGATCTTTTCCCTTTGAGATTGATCCTGGACCGTCGCCAAAAGCCCGTTGTGTTGTTCCAGTGCGACATTAATTCAACTACCTACCGGACCGCCATCAATTGCTCATTGTGTTACTACGGTGTGACGTAGATTCAACTATCTACCTACCTCTGAACGTGACACCACTTGGCTTGTTTTTCGAAAGCGATTGCGGCACTTCGCCAAATAAAAAGCGCCAAAATGAATTCCGAATAGATATGTGATAGTTCATTGGTCGACACGAATTAGATTGAACGCCAAACGTTGCCAAACTGGCCATAAAGCACATTCTTTTAAATGTAGCTTACCCCGATATGCATCATGTGAGAGCATTTGGCAACGGAAGTGAAATCTTTGCATTCCGTCTGGTAGGTAGGTATTTTAATTAACGTCGCACTGGAGTAACACAACGGGCAATTGGCGACGGTCCGGGATCAATCCCAAAGGGAAAGATCTGGGACAACACTACGTAATTCTGAACCACGGTCAGATGACGACTCATTTGATGGAAGGGGGGGGGAATTTCAATTAACGTCACACTGGAGCAACACAATGGGCTATTGGTGACGGTCCGGGATCAATCCCAATGGGAAAGATCCGAGGACAACACCACGTAATTTTGAACCACGGTCAGATGACGAGGCAACACCTGAGCTGGCACCCCAAAAGATGAATAGCATAACCAAATTAGAATTTAGTTAGGAAGTCGAGGGTGGCAAGACTGCGAAGTAGTGGACGTTTCATTTCACCGAAATTAACATAGACTAGTGGTTCTCAATGTGGGGTCCGCGGACCCCTAGCGATCTACGGCAAGGTTTCAGTTAATCTGCAGAAGGTAGGTATTTTAACGTCGCACTGGAGCAACACAACGAGCTATTGGTGACGGTCCAGGATCAAACCCGAAGGGGAAAGATCCGAGGACAACACCACGTAATTTTGAACCACGGTCAGATGACGAGGTCACACCTGAACTGGCACCCCACTCTCCAAACTTCCACACCACGCCAACGTGAGGGCAATTGAGGCCACGACAGATTTAACGTGCATACCCGCGTACACGTCGGTTTTGGTTGGATCGAGTTTTGAACTCGAGACGCCCCGGTTGCTAATCTTCTTACTGTGGCCCTGTTGGCAAAGGGGGGGGGGGGTATTTCAATTAACGTCACACTGGAGCAACACAATGGGCTATTGGTGACGGTCCGGGATCAATCCCAAAGGGAAAGATCCGAGGACAACACCACGTAATTTTGTGTTGGCAAAGGAAAATGACGCCTTTGAATAGGAGTTGAGCTCAGGGCGCACTCAGGATATCAATCAGGAAGGGGCTGCATTTTTTATCGTAAGCACTTTACGTAAAAGATTATTTTAAAATTTAAAAATTTCTTTAACATATACACTAGTTTTAAAATACGTTGCCCAGAGACTAGTTTTGGTGTGATTTGCCTAGACAAAAGTTCAGACTCTTCCAAGTCGAATAGATCGGATCTTTCCCTTTGGGATTGATCCTGAACTGTCACCAATACCCCGTTGTGTTGCTCCAGTGCAACGTTAATTAAAATACCTACCAAGACGAATAGAAGCTGTTTTGAAGTGAAAATGGATTAATCTTTAATTGAAATATTAAAAATTTTAATTATTTTATCCAACCCAAGTAAATAAGGAACGGAACACTTCAAGGTACGTAGGTATGTACAAAGTGGATTGCCGGAAAATAAAGGTACAGGAATGCAACATCTTCGGTATTGTATAATTTACGTAGATTGAAGTAGAATTCGTTGTTTGAATTGATGTAGAATTTGCGAACTCGGAACACAGTGCATCGCTGGAGCAACACAACGGGCTATTGACGACTGTCCAGGATCAATCCGCGAGGGAAAGACCCGAGGACAACACGTAATTTCGAGCCACCGTCAGATGACGAGGTCAACATCTGGCCACTCTCCAAACTTCCAAACGTGTGGGCATTCGAGGCCACGACAGATTTAACATGCACTAGCCTCCGTGTGTACGACGGTCTTTGGCTTGACCTAGTTTCGAACTCGTAAACCTCCGGTTGCTAATCCGCTTCTCTTCCAAACGGGCTTCCGCGGCACCTATAATTTGAAGTGAAGCTTAAGGCATGCCTCACAATGGTCCAACGTTAGCCCTGCGACACTAAGTAGGCTGAAATACACACGCGTACCGTCATGTTTTCTGCACAGAAACGGAGTACGCATGCGTATGCCGTACGTTGCTCCAGAGTGCGACCGGCAGAAACAATTTTAGGAGAATCGTTGCTCCCCCAACTAGGCTACCGCGGTCCAAATTCTACATCGGATTACATCCTGCTGCAACAGCCACCTCAAAACAAAAACCTAGTTTCTCCTGCGAATTTGTTGCTCCGAAATTTCAGAAACATCCCTCTTTTAAAACCAACACCACCCCAAACGATGACTCAATGCTCAAATAACTTTTCCCGAAGTTGAAACACCTAGCCAAAGCAAGGGGAAAAATTCACTAAGTAAACATTCGAACGTGCAGGGGGACGGAAAGGGGGAAAGAGCACTGTTGGATGAGGGGGGATTCTTCTCTTCCCTTGTTAGCTTTTTCTTTATCTGATAGCAGAATAAATCTAGCTGTCAAACAGCCATTACTCCTCTCAGCAGGCATCAACGACTGTCATTAACTTTGAACCAATCATAGGGCTCGTCTCATGCCTTAGAGTTTAAGGCGTAGGTGAATAATACGAGAGAAGGTCAAGGATTGGCTAAGAAGAATGATGGATAGTAAAGACACTTTGAAAAGACGATGGGAGGGTTGCCGAGTTTGGCGCTCGCTTGAACATTTGGCGAGTTTCAGTTTACGCGTATTTTTTATTTGAGAAATAGCTGTTCTCGTAGAGGTCAGGTTTAAACTGCCCGTCCACAAATAAATGGTAAGCGTATGATAAATACGTTGTAGTAAATAGAATGATCTTAGGCTCGGAGACCAGATAGGCCCTCCGGATACATTTAACAGGCCCGCAGATTCGACACAGCTCTGTGTATAGATTTACCCGGCCCAGAGGCCAGATACGGCCCAGAGGCCAGATACGGCCCTACAAATATTTTTATCAAGCCCCGTATACCCCTCCGAACAAGTTCACCCAGACTACACACTGATACGACACTCAAAATATTTTGATCAAGCCTGCAGTCTAGATACAACCCTGCGAATATTTTTATCAGGCCCACAGACCAGAAACTGTCCTCCGAACGTTTTTACCCTGCCTACAGACCATATACGGCTCTCCGTATATGTTTAACGGGTTCGAAGTTCAGATACTGCCCTTCGGACAGGTGTACCCAACCCACAGACCAGATAAGGCCCTCCAAGTATTTTTCATCAGGCCCTCAGTTCAGATACGACCCTCCGGAAATTTTTACCCGGCCCGCAGACCAGATAAGGTAATGATAAATCACACTTCAAGCTTTTAAATTTCAGAATTTTCGAGTTTTAAAAAATTTCCAAATTATAAGTTTATAAATTTTTATACTCCCTTTCAAGTATTGAGCATTCGTTCAAATAACCAGAAATTCTTTTGACCCACTTGAATAATTTGTATGATTTTTTTCATTACGGAACATTATTTCTGGGGGTTTATTACGTGCCCTATCATTATTTATAGATAACAAAGCTAGTTTGTGTTACAATTTATTATGTTCCAGGAAATGTTATTGTCTTTGTTTTAATTTATTATCCGCCAGGAAATATTATTGTCTTTGTTTCAATTTATTATGTGCCAAGAAATATTATTGTCTTTGTTTTAATTTATTATCCTCCAGGAAATATTGTCTTTGTTTTAATTTAAGCGCCAGGAAATGTTATTATATTTGTTTTAATTTATTATGCGCCAGGAAATGTTATTGCCTTTGTTTTAAATTTATTTTTTGCCAGGAAATGTTAATGTCTATGTTTCAATTTATAAAAATGAAACTCATATTATGCATAGATTCGTATAATATGAGTTTATTAGTCCAGTCATGTCACATAGGAATGTTTTGCAGAATAATTTTTGGGGAGATAAAATTGCAGGTCTATGCGTTAGGAAATATATATTGTCATTTTACAGGTGAAACAAACGAAGTCAAAGTTTTCAAGATATGAGATTTTTGGCTTTTCTATAACAGAATGGGGGATATTTAGACTGGCGAAATCCACTCATTTTTTCTTTGCATGAAGGATTTCTCCCAGGGTGTATTTCTCTCTTCTGTGTCAGTAAAACATTCCTCGTGTGTGTATGTCAGTCACTTGACGTTGTTTGTATTGTGTTTAGAGCAGCATGACCAAATACGACCCTTGAGCCATAATATCAGAGCAACACAACGGGCTATTGGCGACTTTCCGGGATCAGTCCCGAAGAGAAAGATTCAAGGACAACTTCTCGTAATTTTGAACCACGGTCAGAGAGGTCACACCTGAGCTGGCACCCCACTCTCCGAACTTCCACAACGCGTCACATTTCCACACCTTGCTTTTGCTTGCTTGCTTTTGCAGAAGGCGGAGCTTGTCATCAAAACAGAACCAACCTCGTTCATTTCAATGCTTACAGAGGAGAAATGCAGACGTACAGTTACGTAGCTTAAAAGATAAAAGCTTAAGCGTTAAGATTAGATTAATAATTTAGTATAGCTCTGAGTCTTTATCTATTGGGTTAATGACGAGTGGTTATGCTCGATACAATCGTAAGATATGCCCATCTATTTTAATAGCCTTCCAAAACCGCTTTTAAAAAAGGAAAATTATATCAATTCATTAATATCTAGTCATAATCTCTGATCCACAACGGATAAAGGTCAAATTTAAAAAAAAAACCTCTTTCCATCAAAAACCAACTTAAAACAGTGTTCAGACTGGCTCAAATTTTCTCTGGAGACCCTGTGGGCTTTCACTCTAAATACACCCTTGGTCATTCATGTCCAAACGAAAAAACAAGACATTTTGTATCAAATTTCCTTTTCTTTCAGACATCTAGCACAGCAATTTTCAACCTTTTTCTTCTCATGGCACATATAAACAAATTATTAAAATTTCTGAATTGCCCATTGTGTTGCTCCAGTGCGACGTTAATTGAAATACCTACCTACCTAAAATTTCTGCGCACGCCGAAAAATATACATTTTTTGCCCATGTGACAAAAAAACAATTTGATTTTCAAAAATTATAATGGTAGATTTTGATAAATTTCACTGTGTTGTTTGTCAGTTACTTGATATTTTATGTCTTGTGGCAATTACTTGATATTGTATTGTGTCTGGCGCAGCATGGCCAAATATGGCCCTTGTGCCATAAAACCCCAAAACCAACCTTTGGCAGTGATCCTGGACCGTCACCAATAGCCCGTGTAATGCTCCCAGTGCGACGTTAATTAAAATACCTTCCTAAAAATATCTTCCTAGGGGCATATTTGGCCATGCTGCTCTAGACACAAGACATACAATATCAAGTAATAGACATACACACAATGAAAGTTTTACTGACACGGAAGAGAAATACACCCAGGAGGAATGCACCTGACAGGAACCGAACCTGCGCCGCCTACAACTCGAAGGTTGCTAGCGCAGTGGTCATACCCACTGAGCCACGACGGACCCCATAATAGTTTGTATTGCATATGTTACTATGAAAGACCGATATCTGGCAAATGTCGATATTCGGTAAATGTCAGCATTCACATAGTCGCTTGGTGTATGTCCGAAATAGTTGCTAAATATCATTATTTCTCACTTACACCGGCAGATGTCGACATTCAGCATGCACTGATAGTGAATGTTGAATAAAAATATTTTTGTGACGTTAAGACAAAAATGCAACTTTTAAAATCATACTTTATTATTAAAACATAATATGATATATGTGAAAATAGGAGAAGGCTTAAGTAACAGCACATGTAAATAAACTGTTGAACCTAAAACGAACAGTACATTCTAAACGAGAAAAGAAAATAATACCAATAATAAACTTACACATAAATTATGTGATTAACGTTATGCAATCTTATTTATTGCAACAACTTAAACTGAAGGCGGAGAGACCTCTGGCTGTGGCCTCTCCGCCTTCTCGTTTCGACCCCCACCAGAGCTTATCTGCGCTTGTCGACATACACCGACGATGGTCCGAATGTATAAGAATATAACCAAATATTCGGTCTTTCACCGACGTATTTGGTATGTGTCGACATTCACCGGAGATTACTGACATTCTCCGATTTCGGTCTTTCACGGTAACGCATATACACCAAATTAACTCCATTTGGAAAGTATATCACTACAGTTAAAAAATTGTACGCCTAAAAGTTCATAAAATAGCATAGGTTAAGCAACATTTTAAATCGGAATTTCAATGTTTGGAAGCATGATGAACTTTTTATTTACACTTAGATAGGTTTGGTTGGTTTGGTTTATTGGGGTTCTACGGCGCAAGAGCCATGTTTACACTTAGATAGGACATACAACAAATTGAAAGGGGGGGGGGGGGGTATTTCAATTAACGTCACACTGGAGCAACACAACGGGCTATTGGTGACGGTCCGGGATCAATTCCAAAGGGAAAGATCCGAGGACAACACCACGTAATTTTGAACCACGGTCAGATGACGAGGCAACACCTGAGCTGGCACCCCACTCTCCAAACTTCCACACCACGCCAACGTGAGGACATTTGAGGCCACGACAGATTTAACGTGCACCAGCCCCCTTTGTACACGACGGTGTTTGGCTGGATTCGAACTCGCAACCCTTCGGTTGCAAGTCCGTTACTCTTCCAACCGGGCCACCGCGGCCCCACAAATTGAAAGGATTATCCAACAAAATTTTCAAGTTATTCAATTAAAACCAGATGAGCAGGGAACATTTTGAAATCAGAATGTCAAAAAATCTCAGGAGAAACGCGTTTTTGTAGTAGACTTACACTTATCTACTACATCTTTGATTTTGTCTATGCAACTCCGTCAAAAATTATATAGGGCGTAATGGATTAACAACCGGAAGGTTGCGAGTTCGAATCCAACCAAACACCGTCGTGTGCAAAGGGGGCTGGTGCACGTTAAATCTGTTGTGGCCTCAAATGTCCTCACGTTGGCGTGGTGTGGAAGTTTGGATAGTGGGGTGCCAGCTCAGGTGTGACCCCAGCATCTGACGGTGGTTCAAAATTACATGGTGTTGTATCTTTCGGATCTTTCCCTTTGGGATTGATCCAGAACAGTCACCAATAGTACGTTGTGTTGCTCCAGTGTGACGTTAATTAAAGTAGCTACCTACCGTCAAAAATTATAGCACTTGAAAAATCCTTTTCGTTATCTACATAGTTTGATATCAGTTCATTTTTTAACGTTAACATTTAAAATCTATTTTTTTAAAAGATATTTTTTCATCAGTGGCATAGCGTTAATGGAAGATAGGCATCCCCATTTGCTATCCACAGAATTTAATGGTGCCGCGAGCCTAGTTGGTAGGTAGCCTAGTTGATAAGTTCTTGAATTAACGTCGCACTGGTGCAAAAGAACCGGCTATTGACGGGGATCCATCCCAAAGGCAAATATTCAAGGTCAACGCCTCGCAATTTTGAACCATGGTCAGATGACAAGAACAACACCTGAGCTGGCATACCACTCTCCAAACTTGCACACCTCGCCAGATTTGACGTACACCAGCCTCCGTGTGCACGACGGTCTTTGGCTGGACTGAGTTTCGAACCCGACGGATCGATACTTCTGTTCCGATATTTCAGGTGAATCGATACTTTAGTATAGATCGATTCATGATATCGATACTTAGGTACAGATCGATCCATAATATCGATTCTTAGTTACAGATCGATCCAAAATATCGATACTTTGACCAAACTCGCTCTGAAAAACTCCCTAAATGGCATTCGCCTCTGTTGATTTACGCGCAACTGCTTATATCATTCTGATAAAGGAGGGCTAACACCCATTCTGGAGTATAAAGAGAAGGCAGATTTTGTGAGGACCCGTACGTGAGCAGTACAGCCTCTGATTCACCCCTTTTATCCTTTCTTTCATCTTACCTTTCCTCTGACCATATTTCTAAAGAAAGCAGAAGGCACAGGTGCGATTGTGTTGCCCTTTCAAAGGAATGGCTGGAGCTTGAATGGGAGGGGAACTGGAAGTGGACATGTCACAAAATGAATGGTCAGGGAGTGATCTTCCAAAAGGAAGATTCAGGGGGGTCGTTCAAGAAAGAAGGTCTGGTATGAAGAGAAGAGGGGAAAATAAGGATTTTCAGGTTTGTGAGAGTTTCTGGGAATAACACTTTTTGGAAACCTTTAATTTCTGGTCATTTTTGAAAGGAATAGGGAATAAGGGTCTCCAAGTTAAGTGATTGTTTGTGGAGCCCCCGAAACTTCTTGGAACCATTTAATTTTTGGTCAATTTTTGAAAAGAACAAGAAATGAGAATATCCAGGTTTGTGATAGTTTCTGGCTATAACACTTCTTGGAAACCATTTAATTTTGGGTCAATTTTTGAAGAATGAGGAATAAGGATTTCCAGGTTATAGTAAAAGTTTGTGGAGCCCCACAAACTTCTCGGTTGGTTGGTTTTTGGGGTTTTATGGCGCAAGGGCCATATTTGGTCATGCTGCGCCAGACACAAGACACACAACATCAAATAATAGACACACACAATGAAAGTTTTACTGACACAGAAGAGAGAACACCCAGAGAGGAATGCACCTGACAGGAATCGAACTTGCTCCACCTACAACTCGAAGGTTGCTGGCGCAGTGGTCATACCCACTGAACCACTACGGCCCCACAAACGTCTCGGACAACATTTAATTTTTGGTCAATTTTTGAAGAGCAAGAAATGAGAATATCCAGGTTTGTGATAGTTTCTGGTTATAACACTTCTTTGAAAGCATTTAATTCTTTCGTCAATTTTTTAAAAGAATGAGAATTGAGATGAACCAGGTTTATGAGTTTCTGGCTATAACACTTTTTTGTATGAAACCATTTAATTTTTTTTCAATTTTTGGAGAGAAATGAGATTATCCAGATATTTAATTTTTTGGCTATAACACTTCATGGGAACCATTCAATTTTTTGGTTAATTTTTGAAACTATCAACAAAAAATCAGGGTTTTCAGGTTATAGTGATAGTTTGTGGAGGCCCACAAACTTATTGGATACCCCTTTTCAGTTTCGTTCTATTTTTGAAAAGGAGAAATGAGATTAACCAGATGTTTGAGTTTCTGGATATAACACTTCTAGGAAACCATTTAATTTTTTGGTTAATTTTTGAAAAGACCAGGAAACATCAGGGTTTTCAGGTTATCGTAAAAGTTTGTGGAGCCCTACAAACTTTCTGGATACCATTTTAAGTTTTGTTCAACTTTAAAAAAGAGCGAGAAATCCGGATTTCCAGGTTTGTGATAGTTTCTGGTTACATTTCTTCGAAACCATTTAATTTTTGAAGAGTGAGAAATCAGGATTTCCATGTTATAGTGATAATTTGTGGAGCCCCACAAACTTCTTGGGAACTATTTTACTATTGGCAATTTTTTAAAAGAGCGTGGAATGAGGATTTTCAGGTTTACCGATAGTTTCTGGCAAAAACACTTCTTGGAAACCATTTAATTTTTGGTCAAGTTTTGAAAATAACGAGAAATCAGGAAATAGCGAGAAATAGAAGATACTGGTATATACTTAGATATCTAAATATGTTTTAATTTTTTTTTCGAAAAATCTCCGCTTTTAGTTTTATTCAAAAGGTTGGAGATTATTTCTTATCAAGTGTTTTGTAAAGTTTAGTATGATTACAGAATTAAACCTTAAAGTAAGGAAAGAATTGAATTTAAAAAAGCGTTATCAATATTTTATTAAATTGAGTATCAGCATTTCGATCGGAAAAAGTTCCATACTAATCGAAATTGGGTCGGTGGTCTTGTTTTAATGGAACAGACGCAACACCTGTTTAAACGGATTGTGTATTTTGCCACAAAATGTTTTAGTATTTAAACATGTCAACGAAAAGTAAACATCGATTTTCATAAAATTGATTCTTTTTGTCCGGCCACACACTGGAGCAGCATGTCGCAAAACATACGACCTGCGCATGCGTACTCCTTTTCTGTATAGAAAACATGTCGATACGCATGCGTAGAACTGATGTTGGACCATTGTGAGGTATGCCTTAAGCTTTATTCTTAAAGTTATAAGGGGCCACGGTAGCCTTGGTTGGAAGAGGAGCGGTTAGCAACCGGAGGGTTGCGAGTTCAAAACTCGATCCAACCAAAGACCGCCGTGTACATGGGGCTGGTGCAGGCTAAATCTGTTGTGGCCTCAAATTCCCTTCCGTTGGTGTGGAGTGGAGGTTAGGAGAATAGGGTGCCAGCTCAGGTGTTGACCTCACCTCGCCATCTGACGGATTCAAAATTACGAGGTGATGTCCTTGGATGTTGGAAATTTTGAAGATTGAAATGTTTCATATAAAGAAATTATATAACGTATAAAGGATACATTTTTTGCAGGAAATTAGACAAAAAATTTACCTATATATCTTTCGAAATTTTGCATCTTTAGTCACACACACCTTAAGTTTTAAAAGATCACGAAATCATCTCATACATCCAAACCTCATAATGACACATGATCGGAAGAATTTTTATACATATGGTGCCTCAGTGCAGCAGATAAAAATTTAATTTTCCCGTTAAAAATACCGATTTTAATGAATGGAATCATTTTTAGCTCACAATAATAACACAGGACTGTCAGTGCCGGATTTGCCTCCTTTGCCTCTCATAGGCTGATCATTTTTAACTAATATATCAAATTAACATTAAACATCCAAACTTGAAGGTATTGCCTCATCACTCGGCCTCAAGGAATAAGTAACACAACACTCCTGTAAATATATGATTAGGGGACAGAGCATTGTTTTGCGCAAGGCATACAATAATTGACTAGGGTTTCATCCACATTCAGCGACACTCTTGTATATGAGTTAGTAGAAGCCCCAATACATTCATTCTTTAGCCCAAGGTTTACAATGACGGCAATGGCCATCATATTAACCTTTAATCAACCAAACTTGGAGGTACTGCCTCATCACTCGGCCTCAAGGAATAAGTAACAACACAACACTCCTGTAATTGGGTGAGTAAGGGCGCCAGAGCATTGTTTTGCGCAAGGCATACAATAGACTAGGCCTTCTACTCACCCATATACAACATTCGTACATGGTTGAGTAGGTACCCTAGAACACTGTCTTGCCCAAAGCATACTATGACTGCCGGCCCTAACATCATAGTAACCTCACTCAGACTCAAGGAATAAGTAACAATACATAACACTTTTGTAAATGGGTGAATAGGAACCCCAGTGTTTTTCGCAAGGCATACAATAATTGATTAGGACATCTACTCTCCCATATACAACGCTGATGTATATGGATGAGTAGGTTGGTTGGTTTTGAGGTTTTATGGCGCAAGGGCCATATTTGGCCATATGGATGAGTAAGAAACCTAATATATTGTTTTAAGCGAAGGTATGCAATGACGGCCCTAACGTGTTAACCTGAAACAACCAAACTTAATGGTACTGCCTCATCACTCGGCCTCCATCAATAAGTACAACTCTCCTGTAAATGGGTGAGTAGACGCCACAGTGTTTTGCACAAGCCATACAATAACTGATTAGGACTTTTATTGATCCATACAACACTCTTGCACATGAAGTGAGTAGGAGTCCTAGTACACTGTCTTGCCCAAGGCTTACAATGACGGCCCTGATATCATATTAACCCAAACTTGGAGGTGCTGCCTCATGACTCGGCCTCAAGGAATGAGTAACAACGCAACAACACTCCTGTAAACGGATAAGTAGGAACTTCAGTGCTTTGCTCAAGGCATACAATAATTGACTAGGACATCTACCAATACAACTCTTTTATATGGGTAAGTAGGAGCCCCAGTACGCTGTTTTACCTAAGGCAATACAATGATGGCCGACATCATAAAACAACCGCTACCCTTAAACGACCAATCTCGGAGAAACCACATCAAGAATACTGCATGGAGGACCGCCATTTTCCTCAGGCAAAAAACACCAACACCCCGCAATAACCATGCTGACCACACTACAGTCTTACCTACAGCTGGACACTCCACGAGGCTTGAGAATACCATTATTTGTCCCCGCGAGTGACACTAGGGGCAGAGGTATTGGTTAAGAAAGGCTCCCTCTCAGTCAAATGAAGTTGCTGTCGCCAGTATCCCATTGAGCTGTCAAACGTAATCCTCAGGTTCTGAAGGCTCAACGGGAGAGTGTGAAACGATGAGTTATTGCTCTACCTGGCCTCCCTCTTCGTTAGGAACTGAAAGGCCCCATTGTATACTCCTCTTCTGACAGGGGATGGGCCTTTTGTTGGACACGCTTCAGATCCCCAGGCCCTTTACGGTTAGGGGAACTCGTGGCGAAATAATTGCAAGGAGTGGAATCAGGTGAAGGGTAGGTTTCAATAATTTAAGTCACAGAATACAAAAGGTGATTGGGAAAGGCGTGGATTTAGGTGGTTAGGTGGAATTTACCTTACACAGGAACACCACAACGGGTTATTGGCGACTGTCTGGGATCAATCCCAAAGGGAAAGGTTCAAGACGATTCCCTGTAATTTTGAGCCACAGTCAGATCACGTGGTTAGCACCCTGAGCTGGCACGTAGGTAATTGAATTTACGTCGCACAAGAGCAACACGATGGGCTATTGGCAAAGGTCTGGGATCAATCCCGAGGGGCAAGATCGAGGACAACACCTAACAATTTTGAACCACGGTCAAATGAAGATTCAAAAATTTGTGAAAAGTATATGAAATTGCTCCACCTTGACACAACGGTCACTTCGGTTTAATCTATGATGCCCTTGTAGACTATATTGGGAAAGTTTTACTTATCAGGTAAAGTTAATTTCTTAGAAAAGGTTCCTCGAAGTTAGATAGGTAATTGAATTTACGTCGCACTGGAATAATATTGAGGAGGCACTGCACTCTCCATACTTTCACACCATGCCAGCGTGAGGACATTTGAGGCCACGACAGATTTAATATGCACCAGCCCCCACGTACACAACAGTGGTTGGATTGAGTTTCGAACTCGCAATCGCAACCCTTTGGTAGCTAATCTACCAACTATTTAAGGCCCGTAAAATCTTATGGAAGAATGCGATTTTATTCATAAAATAATAGTTATTTTAAGAATAAAATAGCTTCTTTTATTGGAAGGCTGCAATAAAGGATTTCATGCATTTATAGCATTTTATTTGTGGAGGTATTTTAAAAATAAAAGCAAACCTTTCGGAGTTTCGGAGGCCTACACTGGCTTCTCCACATGCAACTTTTGTGGCGAAGTCAATTACACAATTTTAGTTTAAATATCGGAATATTTAAGGGGTCAAGGGAATATTTAAACGCTCAAATTTCAGTGAAAATAGGTAGGTTTCAAAAATTTGTAAAACAATTATTTTTGATGGATTCTTTTTAATTTCAGAATGTTTATAGTATTGATGTATTTAGAAAAAGGAAATCCCTTTAAGGTACTAGAAATATACTAGAAATTACGAAAATCGACCAGAATATATCGATACTTTTTTATTAATTCAAATATTTTCCAACTCCTTAGCTTTCAAACGGTACCAAGATCTCGTAAATATTCGAAATAGTTTTCTACTTACAAGGGTTTTCGTTAGGTACTGTCACCATATACAAATATGTTTCCAAAATTTTAAACTCAATTTCTGAGGAACTGTGCTTTTGCAATACGATGCTTTGTTCAAACAGTTATAACTCAGCAATGAAATGATCTATTATAATTATTTTTGTGTCATTTTAATCTATATAATACAGTGGATATTTTGACCCTCAGTCAAAATTATTAATTAAGAAATGAATTTTTAAATTTTGAAATTCCTGAAACAATCTTGATTTGTTAGACTTCCTTGGTGAAAAAAATTGTCAAAAACCTATTCTCTCTAGCAACTTGATGGAGAGTCAAAACATGGAGAATTGTATTAGGAAAATTTCCAACAGGAATCGTCTTTCTGAGCAAATTAGAATTTGAGATATCACTCTTCAAAAACATGCTAATTAGATAATTATATCTAAATTAGGTAATTGATGATTAGCTTAATCTGAATTTTTTTACACGGAAATATATTTGAGCACAAACCAATGACCTATTGTATAAAAATTGGATTTTTAAAATCAAAATTAAAAAATATCTAGAGTATACGTACACCTTAAAGGTTCTATCATTTAAACTTTTATGTTTATGAACAAAAATACTATAAGATACTACTACAAACAATACTACTAAACAAAAATACTATAAGATACTACTACAAACAATACTACTGAACAAAAATACTATAAGAACCAATTTTGGCCAAGTGTTGTTTTGGGGGTCCGCAAGATAATTCAAAAACTGCAATAAGAACTTTGCACCACTTAGTATAGAAACCCCATTACCTATAAAATAAACTATTGGGATTCACAATTACTTGATTTATGGACTTAGAAATGTTCCAAGTCTTACCTCATTGATGTACACAAAATGTTATTACAAAAAGACAAACTTTTAAGCTAAGACTTTGAGAATATATATATATATGTGTGTGTGTGTATATATATTATAGATAATAAGTCCTATTATAAGTGCGCCCTCAGGGGCCCATCTGTATGTGTGGTGGCCCAGTCGGAAGAGTAACGGATTAGCAAAGGGTGCGAGTTCGAAACTAGGTCCAGCCAAAGATTGTCGTGTACACGGGTAAATCTGTCGTGGCGGCCTCAAATGTCCTCACGTTGGCGTATTGTGGATGTTTGGAGAGGGGCAGCTCAGGTGCTTGTCTTCGTCATCTGACCGTGGTTCGAAATTACGAGGTGTTGTCCTTCGTCTTTCCCTTAGGGATTGGTTCCGGACCGTCACCAAATCGCCTGTTGTGTTGTTCCAGTGCAACGTTAATTAACTATCTATCTACCTGTTTTATATCTTCGCCTACCCCTCTGTTTTTTGTGTTTCCTCCCTTGTTATCTTTTGTTTGGTGCAGTTTGGCCAAATATGGCCCTTGCGCCATAAAATCCCAAACCAACTCCCCAAAGCACTTGGCCAAAATTGGTTCTTATATTTTTGTTCATAAACATAAAAGTTTAAATGTAGAAGCTTTAAAGTGATTTCCTTTTTAATAATAGCCTGTTGTGTTACTCCAGTGCGAGGTTGATTCAACTACCTATGTTTTTAAATATTAGATTATACTATAACAGTAACAAATTTGAAAAGAATCTGACAAAAACTTCTTTTTACGAACTTCTACTTCTTTCCACTGCAACTTTAGAGTTTAAAGGTCCTGTCGTCCCTTAAAACGAGTCACCAATAGCCCGTTGTGTTACTCCAGTGCGACGTTAATTGAAATACCTACCCACCTACCCTTAAAACGAAATTGACGCGCTGAAAATTTTTGGGTTCTGATGTAAAGCTTAGGGTTCCATTAATGCCAATAGCGAACACTTATTATAAAATAAGGTAGTTGGGTAGTTAATAGACGTCGCTCCGACAGATTTAACGTGCAACAGCCCCGTGTACACGACGGTCTTTGGCTATACCGAGTTTCGAACTCGCAACCCTACTGGAACGCTACAGGCGTAGGATTAAAAAAAAAATGAAATATTGTTTTCGGGTCAACTACAAAACAGAATATAAAAGTAAAACAATTCTATTATTTTTATCCTTTCGGGGAATACAAAAATATCAAAACGCACCGACTCTGATTTCCGAAAACTCAAACCTCCATCAAACCCGGATCGAAACTCGTCTGTCTTTCCCCCTGCCTCTGAAAACAAAACTTTTTCGAAACGCGGATGTTTTTCATCCCCCTCCGGGATTGGCGACGTTGGCGAGCGATCGGACTTCGGCCGTCTAAGTGGGTAACCCTAGTGAGGAGCAGTAGCTCAACGAGTGGCATGAATGTTTGCTCTGCGGAAAGATAAATGTTTGTTGTTCCTCGTGGTTACTGGTTCATAGCGGGGATCTCGCTATGGAATGTGAGTGTTTACCCCTCATAAGAACTGCAGCTTACCCCGTCCGGGCTTCAGTCGCGGTCTAGCTGTCCTCAGTCACAGTCGCTCCTGCAGCATGTTCCGCTTCGCAGTCCTGTCAGTGTTGGTGTGTGCCGTCCGCGTGAGCGGGATTTCGGACTTGGAAGTCACGAGGACTTGCGAGCCCATCCGCATCAAGACGTGCCAGAACATCGGATATAATGTCACCGGTATGCCCAACTTCGTGGGCCACGACACTCAGCGGGACGCTGACTTGCATATAGAGACTTTCACGCCGCTGATCCAGTACGAGTGCTCGTCCAGGCTCAGGTTCTTCCTGTGCTCGGTCTACGCTCCGATGTGCACCGAGAAGGTCCCCCAACCCATCGGACCCTGCCGACCACTCTGCGAGTCCGTGCAGGGCCTGTGCGAGCCTGTCCTAGTGGAGTTCGGGTTCAAATGGCCCGACGATCTGAACTGTAGCCAGTTCCCGCCCGAGAACAATGAGAAACACATGTGCATGGAAGGACCCCAGCACGAGGAGCAGAAGCATGTTCCGTTCCGGGAGAGGCCGAGGTCCGAGGACAGACCTGGAATGCCGAGGGGGTCCGGGAATTCCATCAGCCGTCCAAGACAACCCCAACATACCGTCTCTGTGATTCGCACGATCAGCCGGAGCATGTGCAAACACTTGCGGTCGCCGGATCGCTATTACTACATAAACAACTCCAGGAGGTGTGCCCCAGCATGCCGCGCTCACATCCTGTACTCCAAGGAAAACAAAGACTTCGCCACTGTCTGGATCGCCGTGTGGGCGAGCGTGTGTGTTCTGTCCACCCTGTACACCATCATCGCGTTCTTCTCCAACGCCGACAACTTCCGATACCCGGAGAAGATCATCGTTATTCTCAGCTGGTGCTACTTCATCTACAGCATCACTTTCTTCATCCGCCTCATCGGTGGCAGAGAGGAGATGTCCTGCTACTGGGACGCCATTTACAGCGAGCCGCTGCTAGTCCAAGGTGGATTGGACAACATCAATTGCACCATAGTCTTCACGCTGCTGTACTACTGCGGGATGGCGGGTTCCATCTGGTGGGTGTTGCTGTGCCTGAGCTGGTTCCTAACTGCTGGACTTCAGTGGAACACGGAGGTCCTGGAACGCTTCGGTACCTATTTCCACGTGGTGGCGTGGGTGCTGCCTGCCATCAAAACAATCGCAATTCTGGTGATGCAGGCTGTCGATGCGGATGAGCTTACTGGGATGTGTTTCGTCGGCAACCAGGACCCCCAGTCCATGGTCCGCTTCGTTTTGGTGCCCTCGGTCACTTACTTGGCTATCGGACTGATTTTCCTAGTGGCCGGTTTCGTTGCCGTTCTCAAGAACAAAAAGTTCAACGCAAAAATCGGAAGTTCGGAAGAAAAGTGGGAAATCCTCATGGTACGCATTGGTATATTCGCTGCCTTGTATACCATTCCCGCAATCTGCCAACTTGTCGCTAATTTTTACGACTTCACGTCCAAAGAGCAGTGGTTGGCGTCGAATTCGGACACTCGTCCGGTTGTCGAGGTCTTCACTCTCAAAATATTTATGTCTCTCGTTGTGGGTATCACGACAGGTGTGTGGCTCTACACATCCAGGACTTCTTACGTCAAACGAGTCAATTTCAATCTGACCAGTAAGTTCTGCTCTCACAATCGAGGAGTTCCCATCTACAATCCTCGAAATCACGTGTTACTTTTGAATGGTCTTCAACACAAGATGACAATTGTGTGACTTTCCATTCTGGTTTAGGGATCTCCTCATCTGATGGGACACGATGAAAAACCACTGACTTTCACCCCATTTATGTATGATGTGACTGCTAGCTGTGATTTATTACTGACATTCAAAACGCTTTATACAAATGCTAAGTGTGGACTACGTGTGAACTGGTATGTCTTGTGTGTAAGTACTGTGACTTCATATCATTTGACTTCTCTCAGAATAATTTATATACTATATAGTTAAAAATGCGACTTGTTGTTATACAACAAGGAGAGTACATTTGTTAATATCGCATGACTACTTAATACTTAATGTGTACAAAGTGTGTAAGGTGTCTTGACTCATGTATATTGTTTACATTGTGTAATATAGCTTTATTTTATATAAAACATTTCGTTTTTTGGTATTTTCCGTTGCTTGATTAACCCTCCAAGTGGTTTCGACGAGATATCTCATCCACCAAGATCTGACCAATTTTGCTAGTGACGAGGTATCTCGTCTCCAAGATCTTGCCAATTTTTTTATGATGACGAGATCAAGATCTGGTCAGTTTTTTCTAATGACGGGAGATCTCGTCCATCAAGATCTGGTCAGTTTTACTAGATACCGCGTCCAGAGAACCACCAGGAGGGTGAAGTTGCAGTTAAGTGAAATGAGTTGTATGTAAATAATTATTCGACGATTTCGTATTTTAATGTTTGAATTGCCTTGGCAATGTCAGTTTATAATGTCCTGAAATATCTGACCAATCTGTTTTTATACATTTCTTATATATTTGACCTGAGATAAGTTCGGAGAAAGTTTTAATTAAAGATTCCATTGAGAAAGAGTAAATTAAGAAACGAAAACCGCTTTGTGCTATTGAGTCAAAGCTTGATTTTTTACCATTATCTATTTTTTATCGATATAGTCGGAGATGTTTTCACTCTTTCCTTAAACATTATCAAACAAAAATATTTACGTGGACTCGAAGCAGAAATGTCATTGATGGGAAAACGATGTAAATACTGAAGTTAAAACAGAAACAAAAAAAACTAAAAATAAATTCATGATACACAAAAAGAGGTAGTCAGCTTTCTTAAGTAGTTTTTATGAATTCAGTGATTTTATGTATAAGTTATCAAAATAAAACAATGTTATACATTCTTTCAAAAAGAAACCTTCAGTTGTATTTATATTATATATTCATATCTGTTTATTAACTTGTTTAGTAATGCTGTAGATATGGTTCCATTAAAAACAAGATAAGTTAACAATTTTTTGGTATTTTGCTTTGAAGTATTTATTTCTTGAAGCTTTTGGAAGGTACAGCAGGCTTTCAAGGTAAGTTGTACATTTCTTAAAATCTTTGCAAACAATAAAGCAGAATGGGGGCCCGCATTTGATCTTCTGGGCGACAAATTGATGTATAACATAAAAGGGCAAAACAGTAATTTACCTTCAATGTATTCTTTTACTAAAGTCATACTTAAAGAGTGTTCCGCATATTTTTTTCAAATGAAACATGTGAAGTGCTCTGGGCAACATAGTGATAAACTGCAAAAATGTATTTCCGTAATGACAAAATAAATAAAGAAAAGAAAAGCCAAGTATTTAAGAGGATCAAAAAAAATTCTGATTGCTTGAATGAGTGCTTAATGCTTTAAAGTTTAAGATAACATTCCTCTCTCTTATAGCGGCTCTTTTAACTTTTCTAATAGACCTCTGTAATAGTGGATTAGCCATTATAAAATTGGAATTGTTTAAAATTTGAAAATTGTTCTGAAAAATTTGAAGAGGCTTAACATTATGTTGCCAAAGTCCTTAATGTTATGATGATTTAACAATACTTAGTAAATATGTAAAGCTTACGTGTTTTATAGAGGAATAATTTCTATCCATTATAATATTTGAATTGTTTAAAACTTGAAAATAGCTTGCTGGAAAATATTGAAAAGCTTAATATTATGTCGCCCGAAGTCGTTCCTGTTATGCTGATGTAACAATAAGTAAAAATGTAAAACTTACGGTTTTATTGAGGAATAATTATAATTTCCTTTGAATAATTCCCTTCTTAAAATTAAATTAGATTGGCAAAATCAACAAATTTATTAAAAACAGCTGGAGTATACAAATAATAATACACTCTGATGTTGGACCTTTACAATTACATTTTTCCACAAATAATTTCACTTTTAGTGATAGAGTAATGTATCTGTCGTAATCAAATAGCCTCATTATGCGACGATTTATAAATATTACATGGTAAGTAGATTTATTTATATAAGTTTCAATTCATAGTATTCATTCATGCAAGTGATTGAACGTTGTCAGACGAAGCCACTCTAATGCATCCAAATCTATTCAAGATAGATTTTCGAAATGTCCTTAATAGAGATAGATTATTCCGATGACAGTTAAAAGTAATCACAAACTGACACTTTGCAACTGTTGTCGAAAATATTAACAATTATAGTAAACGTTATATATATCGCCAAGGTGAAAAACTTTTTGAGACTAAATCAAAAATTAATGAATTAAGTTAAAAATAAAATTAAAATTCATAAAAAATTGATAACAAATAAAAATATAAATTTACTTTTCAAATGGTAAATTCAAACTGTTGCTAACTATTGAAGTTAATCTTTAACGTCAATTTCCAGCAGTTAATAATGACCGTTAATATCATTTACTTGCTGTTAGAATTTGTTATAAACTGTTAACGAAACTTAACATTAGCGGTTAAGAACTGTTAACTGCAAATAGGTAGCAGCAGTTAACACTGTTATAGTAAAATAACAGATTTGCTTATCTCTAGTCCTTAATATTTAAAGGCTGATAGCGCGAAGGTGACTAATTAGAAACTTTCAGGAAAGACGATATGAAATTTCAAAATAGAAATACGTCTAATAATACATTTTATGCACATCATTGTGTTTATCAGAGACAATTACAAAGTTTTTACATAATATCAAGAGCTATACTCCGATAAAACAGCCGAAGGGTAAATGCTCTTTCAGTCAAATTTATGTCACTGAACAGATTTTCATTCCTCAAAAAGCATTTTCCTTTCAACAGAACAAATCACAACCCCAAGACATTCAAGTAAATATTATAAATGCTCCTTGCTATCAGATCTTATTTTATATAAGGTTATTTTTGTATGTGCACACAAAAAGACTCGATGGTAGAGGGAGCCATCTTAAGTAATAATTATAACATCGATCATATTTATTCAATTTCTATTTCAGAAAGCATTTATAATCATTAATTACAACAAACTAATCTCATGTTAATCAGGAACGGCCTTAAGAATTACATGGCCCGATCCAATGTCGAATTGTAATAGAATTCACAATCATCTCTACATAAACTGCTTCTTTAGCTGCTTTGATCAAAACTATTTTAATTGCTTCTTATTAAATTAGATTCTAAGTTCTTATGTATTTAAGTATATGCTTCTAAAGCTCAAGATTTTAGATGAGGCCTCAGCTTTACTCTTCGTTTCAACCGTCTGTATGAAGCTCACTTTTCTCTCATCAAAGCATTATTAACCATGAACGGCCTTAAAAATTACAGGGCCTGATTCAAATGTCCCATTGTAATAGAATCCCATAATCATCTCTACATAAACTGCTTTGAGCAAAACTACTCTATTTGCTCCTTTCTCTCTCTCTAAATTAGATCCTAAGATCTTATGTAATTAATTATGGGCTACTAAAGCTCGTGATTTTGGATGAGCCCTCAGCTTTACTCTTCGTTGAACAGTCTGTATGAAGCTCACTTTTCCCTCATCAACGCATTATTAACCATGAACGACCAAAGAATTGCATGGCCCGATTCAACTGTCGTCGAATTTTGTAATAAAATTCTATAATTCATCTCTACATAAACTGCTTCGTTTACTTCTTTGTGTAACACTACCTTTAATTGCTCCTTATTAAATTAGATTCTCAGTTTTTTTTGTAATTAAGTATGGGCTAATAAAGCTCAAGATTTTAGATGAGGCTTCATCCATATTCTTTGTTCGAACTGTCTATACAAAGCCACTTTTCCCTTATCAACGCATTTTTAACCAGGCACGGCCTTAAGAATACGATAACGATTATACAATTACAGGGTCCGATTTAACTTTCCAATTCTAATAGAATTCAATGACCATCTCAACATAAACTGCTTTGTTTACTGCGTTGAACAAAACTACTTTAATCTCTCCTTGTTAAATTGGCTTCTAAGTTCTAATGTAATTAGGTATGGACCGCTACTAAACCTCTAGATTTTAGACGAGGCCTCGGCCCACTCTTCGTTTGAACTCTCTTGTCTGTATGTACTCACTTTTCCCTGATTAACCAAGAACGACTTTAAGAATTGGAGTGCCCGATTCAACATTCGTCGAACTGTCGAATTGTAATAGAATTCCATAATCATCTCTACATAAACTGCTTTGAGCAAAACTATTTTAATTGATTCTTATTAAATTATATTCTAAGTTCTTATGTAATTAAGTACAGGCTTCTAAAGCTCAAGATTTTAGATGAGGCCTCAGCCCTACTCTTCGTTTGAACTGTCTGTACTCTCTTTTCCCTCATCAACACATTAACCCAGAACGACCTTAAGAATTGGAGGACCCTATTCAACTGTCGAATAGTAATAGAATTCCATAATCATTTCTACATAAACTGCTTCGTTTACTTCTTTGAGCAACACTACTTTAATTGCTCCTTATTAAATTAGATTCTTAGTTTTTGTGTAATTAAGTATGGGGTACTAAAGCTCCAGATTTTAAATGAGGCCTCATCCCTATTCTTCCTTTGAACTGTCTGTATAAAGCTCACTTTTTCCTCATCAAGGCATTAAAAATTTTCACTCTTCATTTGAATATTTAAACACAGTACAATACTCTTACTAAAACACATGATCTGGTGTAGGGTATTTGCCTTTTCTGTGAAAAGCGTAGAAAACACTGTTCTTGATTTGATGACATTAAAATTTGTCGACAATTTATTCTCTTTTTAAAAAAGCACTCCAATCGAGTCCATAAACACTGAAAACTACTTTGAACATGTTATCCTCTGTGAATCAAGAACAACAAAACAATGTTGAAACAAAAACTTACACGAAAATTAGGTAATAATTAAATCTTCTCAATGCATTCCAGACGGGGCCGCATTTGAGGGAATCAGCTTAAGCTATGATACTATTTCAAACTCAGTTAGTTTTATTTAATACATTTCAGAAACTTCCAAGGCTTCAAAATTTGTGTTGTCATAAAACATAAGCGTTCATTTAAAGAACTATAGTTGGTTGGATTGGGTTTTATGGCGCAATGGGCAATATTTGGCCATGCAACGCCAAATACAAGACAGGCAACATCAAGTAATAGACATACACGATGAAAGTTTTGCTAACACAGAAGAGAGAAATACACATAGGTATAAAAGGGAAAGGAGCGATTATTAATAGTTAAATGCAACGATGAAGAATTAAGTCCCATTTAGGATGATTGAACTCGCATCGGTTCCAGTTCAATGAATCTGTAAGTCACATTGATTGAATCAGCGATTTTCAATCAATGTGCTTTACAGATGGCGAAGCGGCTTCGATCGTGTAAGATTTATTTCATTTCAACAGTTTATTTTTGAACTTTTGACAAGTGTGTTTACAAATAATTTCAAAATACCCATATAAATAACTTTGAGTTTTATTTTTCTTACAAAGTAGCATAAATATAAATTGTATCTCAAAAAGTTTTTAGTGACTTTGGAGCAAAAGGGGTAGATAATTATATATATATATATACGATTACATTTTTCGTAAATAAATCATAGTTATACTTTTTTTTGTCAGATCCGTAAAAAATATTCTTTTTGGTGTGCTAAGATATGAAAAATCTATGAATTAAGTCAACACATATTCGATATATTGTCACTCAAAGCCATTATCACCAAATACACTTCTTACAAGAACAATAGATCAGTAATTCTTGCAAACCTTTTTTTGGTGATCAAAATAAATATTCGAATGCTCGAGTCTGATCCGTATCGCTGTAATGATTCCCTTTAATGATGCTCAGAAATTCCGTTAAATCGACATTTTTTCATTTAAGTCCGAGTTCAGAACTATTTCAATACCATTCAAAATTATATTGAGATCAAAATTTAAATGCTTCTTAAACGATAAACAACGTCGTCAACTAAGTCAACACATCTACGATTTATTGTCCCTCGAAGCCATTAACAACACTCGCCTGCCTTTTTCTTTTTTCCTCCCACGTTTTTGTCTTCTGTTTGGCACAGCTTGAACAAATAAGGCCCTTGCGCCATAAAACCCAAAACCAATCAACCATTAACAACAAATACACTTCTTACAAGAGCAAGAATAGACTAGTAAGTCATCGCAAACATCTTTTGGTGACCAAAATAAGTATTTGAATGTTCGAGTCTGATCCGTATCGCAGTAATTATATTCCCCGCCTTTCGCTATAATGATACGGTTGGCAGAGCAACGGATTAACAATAGGTGGGTTGCGAGTTCGAATCCAACCAAAGACCGTCGTGTACAAAGGGGGTTCGTGCACGTTAAATCTGTCGAGGCCGCAAATGTCCTCACGTTGGCGTGGTGCGGAAGTTTGGAGAGTGGAGTGCAATCTCAGGTGTTATCCCGTCATTTGACCTTGGTTCAAAATTACGTGGTATTGTCCTCGGATATTTCCCTTCGGTGGTTGATCCCGGACCGTCGCCAATAGCCCATTGTGTTGATCCAGTTCAACGTCAATTAACTACCTACCATCAAGATCTGGTCAGTTTAGCTAAATGACGAGATACCTTCGAGACAACCTCCAGAGGGGTTAAAATCGGCTAACAAGCCTGCCGAATCGGCATCGCATCCACGCATTCCTCGAATCCGAAAAATGTAAGGGAAGACGATAACTTGACGGTCCAGTCGCTGACCTTCTATACCCTCTCTGTCAACCCCCAGTCCTGTCAAGTCCTTCTTTATGGTCATGTCAAGAAATTCCTAAGATTTATGGTTCCAGGCAAGATTTCGGTACCTCCTCCACCCCTGTTGGCTGCCTCATCCTATCGAGGGGCTGATATGAGAAGATTTGGGTGAAGTAACGTCCGGAGTTTTTCTCCAGGTAGGTTCAGCGGTCACTTTAGGCATGAAGGTCAGTCCATATTCCTAGAAGGGCCGTTCCTAAGGTAGAGATGGGCTATGCTTTATTGATGCTTTCACCTTCATCCACAGAGTGGATCGATACTTTCATCGCTCGATATCCAATACTTTGGATCGTTCCTCAAAGAGTGTATCCATACTTTCATCTCTCGATACTCAATATTTTAGAACGATCCGCAAAGAGTGGATCGGTACTTTCATCTATCCATGTCCAATATTTTGGATCGATCCGCAAAGAGTGGATCAATACTTTCATCTCTCGATACTCAATATTTTGGATCGATCCACAAAGAGTGTATCAATACTTTCATCTCTCGATACTCAATACTTTGGATCGATCCTCAAAGAGTATCAATACTTTCATCTATCCATGTCCAATATTTTGGATCGATCCGCAAAGAGTGGATCGATACATCTTGATGATATCGTTGCAGACTATAAGGGAAAAGTATTGGGAAGAATACTGAAGTAGTGGGAAGACAGATGGCGAATGAAGTAGTCAAGTGCTTGGCATTTGTTTCATTCACTATCGGGAACAATGCAATCGATTTATACCTGTACAAAGATCGATACTCTGAAAGAACTCATTCCGTGTAATCCTGGTGTCGGACCTGTATCCGTTTTGTTCGGTCGAGCCGCTCCGATACTTTCCCAAGAGATACTAGTCGATACCAAGGGGGCGTGAACCGCTGGTGTAAATATAGGCAGAGAAAAAAGGGGGTACTGTTTTGTGAAACAAAAAGTTTTTTGTTGGAATCGAACATCGATACTTTACGGATTGTCCGATATTTTAGGTGTATCGATGATACGTGCTACACAGATCCGTCCAGAGTATCGATAAAGGCAAAAAGGGGCCCATCTCTATCCTGAGATTGAGCTGCAAACTAAGAATGGGCACTTTTGGTCAAAGTATCAATATTTTGGATCAATCCGTTTCGAAGCACGTAGTATCCATATATCTAAAATAGCCCGTTGTGTTGCTCCAGTACGACATTATTTAAAATACCTACCATACACCTAAAATATCGAACAAAAAAGTATCGGTATTCGATACCAGCAACATCTACGAACGTAAATAATTGAACATAAACAAACAATTATCCGTCATTAAGGGGGCCGCGGTAGCCCGGTTGGAAGAGTAACGAACTAACAACCGGAGGGTTGTGAGTTCGAATCCAGCCAAAGACCGTCGAGTACAAAGGGGGCTGGTGGACGTTAAATCTGCCGTGGCCTCACATGTCCTCACGTTGGCGTGGTGTGGAAGTTTGGAGAGTGGGGTGCCAACTCAAGTGTTGTCTCGTCATCTGACCGTGATTCAAATTACGAGGTGTTGTCCTCGGGTCTTGGGGGTTGATCCCGGACCGTCGCCGATAGCCCGTTGTGTGCCTCGGATCAACCCCAAAATCCGAGGACAACACCTCGTAATTTGAACCACGGTCAGATGACGAGGTCGCACCTGAGCTGGCACCCGCTCTCCAAACTTCCACACCACCCAACGTGAGGACATTTGAAGCCATGACAGATTTAACGTGCACCAACCCCCTTGTACACGACGGTCTTCGGTTGGATTCAAACTCGCAAGCACCTGGTTGCTAGTCCGTTACTCTCCCAACCGGACTACCTAAACAATAGCTTACATACGAAAAAGATAGAAACAAAAGCGATCTAAGAATTTAGAAGTATAGAGTAAGAGTTCATAGGTGCTTTAAGATTAATTTGTTTAAAGTTGTCAGTTGAATACAATGCTGTATACGAGAACTGAGAGAAAACAGACCATTAAACAGCTTTACAGTAAATTAAATCAAACGGAACGCTAAACAATCTTCCTCAAAAACAAGTCATTAAGCTCCGTAAATAAAAATCCTGCCTTAATATGAAAAAGGTTGCTCTACTTCGAGATCTAATGACGGACTCAAAACAAACAACTGTAATAAACAGCTCATTATCTTCTAAGGCATGGTCCATTCAAAACGTAGTTTTAGGTAGATGAACTAAGTCCGTAACTGGGAAAACAATTTTCCTGTAACTATATTCATTAAAATGGTAAATAAATGGTAATTTAAAGAGTTTAATTCTTATTATTTCAGTTCGGTCTTCGTACATAGCAATTCGAAACTGATTTTTTGGAATTCGTTTTACAAAAACAAACGAAGAGAAAACAGTTCTAGAAAGATGTTAATGTGTAAACAATTTGATCATTACAAAGTAAAGTGCTCTAATATTCGTAGAAATACAATTTCCTTGTTTCACTAGAAGCGTAGACTCAATTGTATTTCGAAGGTAACCCAAAGCATAATTGAACTTTTTTAATGCAAAATTTAAATCCTATCGCATTTGTGAAAAGATCTTTTAATGTTATTTGATGGTTAACCTACCTACCTTAGAATGAGAATTTTCAACACTGCGCTACTTCTACAACTTATACCATTAAGTTCACATACATGAAAATCGGAGGAAAGAGGGAGGTATTTAATTAACATCAAATTGGAGCAACACAACGGGCTATTGGTGACGGTCCAAGATCAATCCCAAAGGGAAGGTTCGAGGACAACACCGGTCAGATGACGAGGCAACACCTAAGCTGGCACCCCACTCTCCAAACTCTATTTCTCTCTTCTGTGTCAGTAAAACTTTCATTGTGTGTGTGTCTATTACTGGATGTTGTATATCTTGTGTCTGGCGCAGCATGACCCTTGCGCCATAAAACTCCAAAACAAACCAACCAAGCTAGATTGGTTTCAGTTTGCTGTCAGCTCTATGAAAAAATAAGTCTAAGCACAAGAGCTCTTATCAATCAGAAAAGTTTTAGATTTTAGATAAATTCGCAATCGATAGCTTTCTCAATTACGACTTCCGTTCTGGACTTTGCGATTAATAAGTCAACATTTTTCTCCGTATTGTTCCTTCGTTCATATCACGGAAAGGAAGGCAAAAATCCATCTGTCCCTCAACGCTTCCAAGTGTCGACATATATCATCCCAGACATTTATATCGCTGGTGATGGATCCCATGCTACATCGCAGCCTTAAACTTGCTTGGAAAATCCGGAGATAATTCCTATGTCAAGATACCATGCGTTGAAGAGGGGGCGTTGGGAAATTGCAGACTGCATCAATTCAATTTTCTTAACCAGGTCACACAATGGAGCAGCATGCGACAAAACACGTATTGCGTGTGTTTTACGTTCCTTGTGTACAAAACATGTCGGCACGCATGAGTAGTTCAGCCAATTTGTGTCACGGGACTGATGTTGGATCAATGTGCGGGTTTATTGAGCATAGACATGCTTGGAACTTTTGGCTTCAAATTTACATAATGGTTATTCATTTTCCTTAAAACTATTATGCTCTGTTACTCTTAAATGTATAATTGTAGTGCAGATTGAGTTGAAAAGTTTCTCTTCGACAATTTTAAAAAATCCGCACTTGTCAGATACTAGTTTACTTCCGACAAATTTATTTATATTTGTCGAAATTTATTTATGGGCAAAAACTTGTGTGCCCATAAATAAATAATTCAATTTGCTGATGTAATTTTAGAAAAATAAAACTGCAGAATCAAGAGAATTCAGTATACTTTAAAGGAAGTCAAAATACATATCTCATAAATTATATTTGGTTATGTTTTATTTTCTTGCTCAAGTTTAGTCGTAGAATTAAATTGTATTCAGCGCATAAAAGTGTTAGAGTAAAAAGAAAATCACATGCACATTTAAGTATATCCTTTCGTTAAAATCTTGTATTACAACACAAAATTTTACTTGGCGCATTATCACAAGCACATGTTTTCTGCGTGCATTTTTTACTTATGCGTTCATAGTTACTCACAAAAGATAAGACAGATAAATTTTAATTTTACTGATTAGTAAGTGTATGGTTCTTCGTGCCTCTAGTTTACAATTCTTTTTCCAAAACATCTAACACATTTCAATAGCAATTTTTAATATTTGTCAATTGCCGATTTTGATGGATTTCAGACTCAAGAAGGTTTCTTAGTACGTGAATACGGATACATCGCTATAAAATCGAAAGTATTCGCTTTAACTTATCGCCTTATAAGCATAAACGTAGAGCTAAAGATCACAAAACTGTACGATATGTTGAAAATTACATATGTGGGCTTCTTTCTGTCCCATGGCATGGGAAAGTTTAGACTCTAAGCTTTTAGAATTGTACGAGTAGACCAAGAGTTCCACACAGTACCTAGTTGCTTACAAAGGTGGTTGTGTGGAGAAGAAACGCTTAGATGCATTGAGCATTCCGAATATCAACTTGGAACAATATGGGTGTCCCAAATTCGATGCACTATGTCTCTAAGTAGCAACAAAGATATCCAAAATCTATCATGTGGTCATAACAACAATAATTTTCATTGCCCCAAAACTGAGATGATGTCATTTAATAACTGACTCGTCGGAAATATGTCTCTTAAAAAATGCATGTATGTAAAAAATAAATTTTTACTACAGTGTATTATTTTTTGTAAAATATATGAATCATGATGCTTTTCTATTAAAAAGCGTTCTAATTTACTTTGTTTCCATGTGGCTTCCTTCAATCTGTTTAAGAATTGCCTGTGTTGGTTTTTGCAAATTGTTTTAAGAATACATAGAATTCAGATTTAATCCATTTTTCAATAATATTTGTTCATTTTAAAATTCACATTAATACTTAAAACTTTCAGTTATTTAATTTTACTCATGTGTAAAACTTTCAGCGGTGTGAGTAATTATTTAGATTATGTATTAAATATCAAGAAAAGGCAAAAGTTAATTTGCTTTTTAGCACAGATGTGCACACATTATTTTCTAAACAGAAAACCTACTTACTATCCATTTAACATAGCAATGTAGTACATTTAAAATTAAGAAAACAGTACCAAAGTATCTTGTAAAATACTTCATAACTTCGTACAGTATTGGAAATTGCTCTGCAATTTAAACTCTACAATATTCACAAGGTTTTTCAAATAAATAAAAGAAAGTTTGTTTAGTAAAATGTATGGTTTGCAAAAAGCATTAAAAAAAGAGCATTTAATTTAGAACTTTAAAAACAAATGGTTTTTAATTCTATTTTTCACTACTTCAAATGTGCAAGGAAACATCTTCATAGTATGGGTCTTGCAAAGTTTCAAATAAAAGAAAAAATATTTTTTACTCTTACAGGTTTTTAGAATTACTTTTTTTACTGTGCATAAAACACACTTTAAGAATCAAACTTTTAAAAATGTCTCAATTGTAAAAATAAAAAGCAAATCTGCATTTAAGTGTTTGTAATAATTATGTTTTTAAAAAATCTTCAGTATTAAAATATGTGTAACAGTATCTAATATACAATTAATTTTTGAGTATAAACAACTAACTTTTAAAACATAAATCCTTATATCAAAGAAAATTTCATTTAAAAAAGTTTGTAAATCCATATAATAAAAAATTAAATCACTAAAATTTAGGAAGATTTATTTAAAGTAAAAAAATAATATGCAAGGAAATATTAATTAAAAAATAACATTTAGTTTAGATTTTATAGGATAAATGGTTTCAATACTATTATAACTTCTTCAAAATGTACAAGGGGAAACATGTTCATAGTATGGGTCTTGTAAAGTTTCAAAAAGTTCACTCTTACTTAAGTGTACAATATTTAAAACAAAATTTCTACAATAAAATATGTCCTATAGCATCTAATGTATAATTAATATTTGAGTAAAAACATCTAACTTAAAAAAACATAAATCGTTATAAAAAAGAAAAAATTCATTTCAGATCTTGCATTTTAAAAGACAATTTATAAAACTATGTAATAAAATACAAATAATCCAAAATACAGTGTGTGTGGTAAGACAAGCAGAAAAGGTTCTTTCTGGAAAACACAAATTGCCTTTTCTGTCCAAATGAAACAGACGCTAGGGTGCATTAAGATCCAAGTCCCTCTCGTTTTCTTTATGAGCACCTATGCAATCCTTACCATATTTATAACGGTTCACCAACACAAAATTAAATCTTGCACCAATTATTCGTTTCACTTCTGCCTTTTTTGCCAATAGTAAAGGAGACCAAGGCTTGGCTGCAATAGAAGATCCGCTAAAGGTATAGCTTATTCCTACGTCTCCGTATGCCTTTAGTCGTCGAGGCACAGTACATTTTTTACCGTAAATTTCTATAGTAGTTTCCTCTTTCTTTAAGTACGTTAATTCATTTTCTAATCGACGGAAATATGCCCAGTCTTCACGATCTGTAAACAATTTACCATACTTATAACATAAAGAATCTTTACAATATTTCTGCAAACATTGTTCTTTGTCTGCACGCATTTTCTTTGCAGGTTTAATGTCACTGGAATCCACGATTTATTTCAAAACAGTAGAAGGGCTGAAAACCCCCAAAAAGAAGCAAAGTAATTCAAAGACCCGAGAAATATAAGTTCATGCTCCAACTATGCTTTTAAAAGCCTCTTATTTATCAAATAGTATAATCAGTATCTATCGTTATCTGTGACTTCGTGTTTAACTTCGTTGCTTCTGTTATCTTAATTAACCTGCACGTGCAAAACAATATTTAGTCATATTCTCACAAGTTCCAGTCTTCTGGACTTTCAATCTGATACTTTACCATCACAAATCTTGGGTAGAATGTATTTGCCTGAGATTGCATGTAATCAAAACAAAAATTTCCCACGTTTGTCACGCACATTCCTTAGTGATATTGTTCCAAGTTCCAGAGGCTTCTAATAATATCAATCTTATACTTTTATCATCATAAATACTATGTATACTGTAAAATCTTTGGCTAGTTGCCTCTTATTTACCTAAAAATGTAATGTTTCATACACCGTTATGCCTTTGTGTCCTATTCATATCCCAAAATCCTCCATTCGAGTTGCAATAATGATTTCCCGACAAAACATTCACCCTCATCATTAGCATGTACATTTTCTTCAAGAACATGCCACATATAAATTCATTAAAATATAAATTAAAAGAAGAAAAAGGTTTTCGTATTATATAAATTCTAAGTGCTCAAACGGTTAAAATCCTTCGCATACAATCGGTTGACCTCAATTACTTACGTTTTACGAATTCCATTGTTAGAGTATTAAGATAATCTTTTATTTCATTCCAAGTGTTTTCATACATATATCCTCGCATCAAATTAAAAAAGCTAAAAAACATTTTCTGTCGCTAATTTATTCCATCACTACATGGCGGTACTCATTTTGAAAAGTAAATTTAGAAAATAAAATGTTAACATATGCACAAAATCTCAAGACTATTATATAAATATAAAATACATTCGTTTCAAAATCACCCCTAGATGGCGGTACCAGTCATTTAACAAAAATAGAAAATTTGTGCGAGAGAACTTGTTAATCTATATGAATAAAGTAAAAAAATTAAGAAATCAATTATTTCTTCAGATTACTTTTAAAATCACTAGATGGCGCTACCATTCATTTTGTAAAAGTATTTATTAAAACCCCCATGCAATTATTCAAACCATTTTCTTAACATAGTACATTCCTAGTATTAAGAAAAAAATACAAGTTCAAAAGAGAGAAAAATTCAACACTGCATTAATTCACCACCTATAGCTAGCTCCCGTTAACTCAGTGGTTAGCGCACTTTCCTTCGGATCCTATGGTCACGGGTTCGAATCCAAGAAATTACTTTTTAATTAAAAATAATAGGGTTGCTCATCCCACCACCAGATGGCGCTACCAGTTATTCATTACCATGACCAACATATCTCCCAAAATGTAAACAAACTTCGTTATCTCACCCTTCTCTTATATTCTTAAAGTCCCCGTCTCTCCTTATCCTAATGTCAACAAACGGCGGCCATCTTGGCGCTCAAGTGACCCATATACTACTATCGTTATGCAGCATACCTGGCTACCAGAGGCTCCCACACACCGTATTAAACTTCAGCATCACATTGTTTTAATCATTCCATTTCACTAAAGTCGACACTCGTATTGTGAACCTTTTCTTTGGATAATAAAAGTCATTATTGTTTTGCATTGTTTCTTCTATAACCCTGCATACCGCGTTTCCTTCCATTCCGATATAGATTTCCTGAAATATTTACGTAAACAGCAATTATGCTTAACTTTTGGACATGAGTGTACATTTAAATACACTAACTTTGTTAAGTATAAGACATAAAAGCTAAGTTTAACACATAAAATATATCCTAATTCGATGAATCTGTACAGGTTTGAGAAACCTCCACCTCAGTCTTGCCTTGTACTAAGGATAATACTAGAGATTAACTCATGCCCCCTCATATATGGAGTCACCATGGCTCAGTGGATTTATCCACCGCGTTAGCAACCTGCGAGTTGCAGGTGGTGCAGTTTCGATTGGGTGTATCTCACTTTTGTGTAGATAAAGTTTTTCTTGTATATAGTCAATTTATTTGTCGTTGTTCGGCACGCCTTGGCCAAATACCTTAACAAATCGTGTATTTCATTTGAAGGCCGATGGTTCCAATTAGTTAATTCGCGACAAAAGTAGCTGTTGCAATATTGCCAACTCAGGTATTGATCTCGTCATCTGACCGTGGTTCAAAATTACGTGGTGTTGTCCTCGATTTTTCCCTATTGGATTGATCCCGGACCGTCGCCAATAGCCCATTATATTGATCTAGTGGGGCGTAAATTTAATTATCTGTAAATGTGGGTTGGTGCATGATAAATCCGTCAAGGCTTCAAATGCCCTCACGTTGGCGTGATGTGGAAGTTTGGAGAGTGGACTTCATCTGACTGTGGTTCCAAATTACGAGATGGATTCCACGGGTCTTTCCTTTTGGGATTGCCAATAGCCCGTTGTATTGTTTCAATGCGACGTTAATTCAACTACCTACCTGCGAGATGAAGACGGTGCAGTTTTGATTCCTCCCTGCGTGTATTCCTCTCTTCTGTATCAGAAACATTTTCCTTGTGTGTGTAGTCGTTTTGATCCCCTATGGGCACATCTCTTGGTGTGAACAGCCTTTACTAGTGATCTACTCGTACGTGTAGATATTGTTTGTCTTGTGTTCGGCGCGGCATGGCCAAGTATGGCCCCTTGTGTCATAAAACCCAAAGCCAATCACACAACCTTTTGACGCTGTTTGGTCAAATATGGCCCTCTTGCCATGTAACTCAACCAACCAACTGTCTCTTTCATTTGAAGGACGATGATTCCAATTCGCGACAAAAGCAGCTATGGCTGAATTGGCTTTAAACTAAGTAGATTTATTAAAAAGAAGAGGGTAGGCACAGTCCCTACTTACCGTGAGGTTTGGTTCGTGAGTACTTTTGGGCGGAATACCTGGTAAGTGGGTCGCTGGTGAAGCGAAGACGGAGGGTATTTGTTTGACATTTATTTCCCTAGCCAGTTTTGGTGGATACATAACAGCGGCAGTGTTAGAGTGTGGGCAATGCTTAGTATTCTATGGCGACCTTATGAATGGTGAGACTGTCATAGTTAAAGTACGAGACAAACGGCATGGTGTCGATGCTGATGTTCCTGACAAAGGTAAGGTCGATGGTGGTGTTCCCAAGCGTGGTGGCAGCTCGTTAGATGGTCCAGCGACGTCGCCGAGCACGCGCTACTGCTCCTTCGGTAAGCTCTAGATCTCTCCTCACTTGTCATAGGTTTAGACTTCTTAGTATCATTTTGTTCGTCTTGAACTGCTCTTTCAACCTGTTTACTTTTCCCATGTCGCAATTGAAATTTAGTGTGATATTTTGGCTTCGTAGTGGAATCTCCGACACATCGCCACTTTCCACTGCCCGCAATTTACACACAAATGTGTGGTTTAAACTGTCAACTAATCAATTGGAATGGTAGAACACGTCGTTCTCTTCAATTTAAGCACGCACTCGCTACGGCTCGTCGATAAAAACTGAAGTTACAGCGGCTAAACAGGCCAGCGTGTGCCTGAAATGTGACTCATTTCCCACCACGCGGTACAAAGGTCAGAGAGGGTTGAAGTAATGGTCGTCCACCTTCCTCTACACGATGGTAGGTCATTTATCCCATAGGCTGATTCCCTCTGGAGTTATGGGGCTTTGAGATATCAACACTTTTCGTGACGCGCAAATTTCTGCCGATGACCTCCATACCGATTTTAAAGACGTATTCACGTCAATAAGAACTGCGAGGTAGGTAGTTAATTATCGTCACACTGGAGCAACACAACGGGCATTGGCGACGGTCCGGAATTGATCGAAAAGGGAAAGATCCAAGGTAGGTATGGTAGGTAGGTATTTTAATTAACTTCACACTGGGAGCAACACAACTGGCTATTGGATCCAAGGACAAAGCCTCGTCATTTCGAACCACGGTCAGATGCCGAGAACAACATCCGAACACCCCACTCTCCAAACTCCAACACCACTCCAAAAGAAGTGCGAGGAGTTTGCTCGGTAATGGAGGAGGCTGCAACGAACAATTCAACTCAGAGTTCACCTCTCGTCTTCACATTCTCAAACCCAACGTTCGTTCTATTTCTGTCAGTGGAGTGCCAACTCAGGCAGGACCCGCTCCGGCCACATTTATTTCAGGGGCCGCCGTAGCTCTGTGAGTTTGACCACTGCGCTAGCAACCTGCGAAATGTGGGCGACGCAGTTTCCAGTCCTCCCTGGGTGTATTCTCTTCTGTGTCAATCAAGTTTTCCTTGTGTGTAAGTCCATTTACTTGAGCCCTCTGGGGCATATCTCCTTTACGTGTGTACGGGCTTCTCGTACCCGAGGTACTCCAGGGATCTTTCCTTTTTCAATAGGGTTTGCCGTCAATAGAAAACACGGGGTCGCGCTTCAGGGATAACCAAGCGATCTTTTTATGCTTTCAACCCATTATTATATTCCCCAATGCCTTTTTTCTCCTTTTCTTGACATTTTTTATTGGAAGTTGTCTGTCTTTTGTTTGGCACAGTTTGGCCCAATATGCCAATTGCGCCATAAAACCCCCATTTACTTGACGTTGTTTGTCACAGTTTGGCCAAATATGGCCCCTGCTCCATAAAACCTCAGAACAAGCAACCAAATATTTACTTGACGCGGTTTGGCGCAGCCTGGCCAAATATGGCCCTTGCGCCATGAAACATCAGAACAAACAACCAACTATTTACTTGAAGTTGTCACAGTCTGGCCAAATATGGATATTGCGCCCATAAGACTCCAGAACAACCAATTAACCATTTACTTGACGTTGTTTGTCAGATTGGTCAAAAGTAACCATTGCGCCATAAAACTTTAAAACAAGCACCCACTTGCTTGAAGTTGTTTACCACAGCCTGGCCAAATATTACCATTGCGCCATAAAACCCAAGAACAACCAACCAACTATTTACTTGATGTTGTTTGTCACAGTTTCGCCAAATATTACCATTGCGCCATAAGACTCCAGAACAACCATCCATTAACTTGACGTAGTTGGTCACAGCTTGGCCAGATTTGGCCCTGCACCATAAAACCCTAGAACAACCAACCATTTACTTAACGTTGTTCGTCACAGATTGGCCCAATATGGTTCTTGCGCCATAAAACCACAGAACCAACCAACTATTTACTTGACGTTGTCACAGCCTGGCCAAATTTAGCCCTTGCGCCATAAAACCTCAGGAGAACCAACCATTTACTTGAGGTCACAGTTTGGCCGAATATGGATATTGCACCCTCCATAAAACTCCATAACAACCAACTATTTACTTGACGTTCATTACAGTTTGGCCAAATACTGCCCTTGCGCCACAAAACACAACCAACCGATTATCTTATTTGAAGGACGATGGTTCCAATTCGTCACTCCGCGACGAAAGCAGCCATTGACGGATTAGCCTCAGAATCGGCCGATTCATTAAAAAAGAACTGCGAGGAGTTTGATCGGTAATAGAGGAGGCGGAACCGAACAATTTAACTCGAGAGTTCACCTCTCGGCATCACCTCCTCGTTCCGGCTTTCGTCCCATTTTACGCCTCTTAAGGCTGCGGCAGTTCAGCTGTGAAGTGAGACTGATAAAACACAAACCGAGCTACAGCCGAGTGGTTTATTTACCACATAGGCTAACATCCACAACGGCTTCTGCAATCGACTGGGTCAGGACCGATAAATTGGATCGTTTTGTGATCCGTTCCGAGTCCCGTGCTGTAGGCTGTAAATGTTTTTAAACAAAGGCAGGGATCAGATTGAGGAACGAGATGCCACGCCCCTTTCTTACCGCTGCTTTTGTTCCTCCGTTATTTATTCTTTGTTGGAAGAACCGACGCTTCCTTTCGGTAAAGGATTTCAAGCGAGGGGACAAACCGGACCGCGGTAGCCCAGTTGGAAGAGAATCGGATTAGCAAGCGGAGGGTTGCGAGTTCGAATCCAGCCAAACACCGTCGTGTACAAAGGGGGCTGGTGCACGTTAAATCTGTCGTGGCCTCAAATGTCCTCACGTTGGCGTGGTGTGGAAGTTTGGAGAGTGGGGTGCCAGCTCAGGTGTTGCCTCGTCATCTGACCGTGGTTCAAAATTACGTGGTGTTGTCCTCGGATCTTTCCCTTTGGGATTGATCCCGGACCGTCACCAATAGCCCATTGTGTTGCTCCAGTGTGACGTTAATTGAAATACCCAAATACCCAATACCCGATTAATTAATTTTATAATATTTGGTAGGTATTTTAATTAACGTCACACTGGAGCAACACAACGGGTTATTTTGTAATATTTGGATCGCATATTGAACGATCTGAGTTCGAATACCCCCACCAATAACCAGATCCAGGTTGTTTGGTTTTAGGAGTTTTATGGCGCAAGGGCCATATTTGGCCATGCTGCGCCAGACACAAGATCAAGAAATAGAAATACACACTCAATGAAAGTTTTACTGACACAGAAGAGAGAAATACACTCAGGGAGGAATGCACCTGACAAGAATCGAACCTTCGCCGCCTTCAACTCGAAGGTTGCTAGCGCAGTGGACATACCCACTGAGCCACGACGGTCGCTTACAGATCCAGATTCGATTCTGCACCACCTGCTAGCTTCCAGCGAAATTTTATATATAAGAATCTTGTGCCATTTACATCGCATATTGAAAGATCTGTCTTCACATATCCGCGCCAATAACGAGATCCGGATTCGACTCTGCGACAATACCATACAGCTTTCAGAGAAATTTTGCAATATTTGGTTGATATATTGAAGGATCTGGACGATTCGATTGAACGAATGTCCTCACCAATGTCCAGTTCCCGACTCCGTCCTGACCGGTAAATTGAATCGTTTTGTGAGCCGTTCCAAGTGCCGTGGTGTAGGGTGCAAATGTTTTTAAATAAAGGCAGGGGAGATCAGATTCAGGAAGGAGATGTACGCTTCTTACTCCTGGTTTTGTTCTTCGATTATTCGTCATCTGACCGTGGTTCAAAATTACGTCGTGTTGTCCTCGGGTTTTTCTCTTTGGGATTGATCCCGGACCGTCACCGGCCCGCTGTGTTGCTCCAGTGTGACGTTAATTAAAACACCTACCATACCTTCTTCGATTATTTATTCTTTATTGGAAGAACCGACGGCAACTTTCGGTATTCTTTTAATTAACGTCGCACTGGAGCACCACAACAGGCTATTGGCGATGGCCCGGGATCGATCCCGGAAGGAAAGATCCAAGGACGCCTCGTAATTATGAACCGCGGTCACATGATGAGGTCACACCTGAGCTGGAACCCCACTCTTCAAACTTCCACACCACGCCAAAGTGAGGACATTTGAGGCCACGACAGATTTAAAGGTAACAACCCCTTTGTACACCTTTGGTTGGAATCGAAATCGCAACCTCCAGTTGCTAATCCGTTACTCTTCCAACTGGGCTACCGCGGTCCTTGACAGCTTTCTCGGATCTTTCCCTTTGGGATTGATCCCGGACCGTCACCATTAGCCCGTTGTGTTGCTCCAGTGTGACGTTAATTGAAATACCCCCCTTGACAGCTTTCAGAGAAATAGTATTTGGTTGACAAATTGAACGATCTGGACGATTCGATTGAAGGAATATCCTCACCAATGCCTAGTTCCCGACTCCGATAAATTGAATCGCTTTGTGAACCGTTCCCGTGCTGTAGGCTGTAAATGTTTTTAAATAAAGGCAGGGGAGATGAGATTGAGGAACGAGATGCCACGCCCCTTTCTTACAGGTGGTTTTGATCCTCGATTATTTATTCTTTGTTGGAGGAACCGACGCTACCTTTCGGAACAGGATTTCATGAGATTACACAAGGCAGCTGTTTGCTGGAAAGAGCAAAGTCGGTGATTTTCCAGGGAGATTGGCCCTAGTGGGTTATCCGCCACTGCATGCCATACTTTTGTGATGCATATAGAAAACGGGCCGAAGTAGCCCGGTTGGATGAGTAACGGACTGGCAACCGGAGGGTTTTCGGGTTTAAATCCATCCAAAGACCGTCGTGTAGAAAGGGGAATGGTGCACGTTAAATGTATCGGGGCCTCGAACCTCCTCACGTTGGCGTAGTGTGGAAGTTTGGGGCACCAGTTCAAGTTTGACCTCGTCATCTGACCGTGGTTCGAATTACGTGGTGTTGTCCTCGATCTTTCCTCTCGGGTTTGATCCCGGACCGTCACCAATAGCTCGTTGTGTTGCTCCAGTGTGACGTTGATTAAAAAATACTAATTACTCCTCCGATTAATTAATTTTGTAATATCTTTTGTACATTTTGAACGATCTGAGTTTGATTGGTATTGGTATATTTAAATAACGTCACACTGGAGCAACACAACGGACTATTGTCGACAGTCCGGGATCAACCCCCGAAGGGAAAGACCCGAGGACAACACGAACCACGCTCAGATGACGAGGCAACTCCTGAGCCGGCACCCCACTCTTCAATCTTCCACACCACGCCAACGCGTGGACATTGGATCCCCTTGTTTGCCAGAGGCAGTAAACCTATGGCTTGGTTGGTTTGGGGGTTTTATGGCGCAAGGGCCATGGTGCTCAAGACACAAGATATACAACATCTGTATAATACATGAATATATTACAATGAAAGTTTTACCGACACAGAAGAGAAATACACCCAGGGAGGAATACACCTGACAGGAATCGAACCTGCGCGCCTACAACTCGAAGGTTGCTAGCGCATTGGCCATACCCACTGATCCACGAAGCCCCCATGGGAAAAGATAGGAGAGATAAATAAAGAATTTGCACTTTGGATCGCATATGGAACGAACCGTGTTAGACATCCCCACCGTTTCCGAGACCCAGATTCGACTCCGAACCACCTGACAGATTCCAGTGAAGGATTCGGACTGGAACTCAGGGGAGGGACAGAGTGTTTGGATAGAATCCGCAGGGAAGTGACAGGGATGACAAATAGCGTTACTTTCCCGGCGTGTTCCCTTCCCTGTTCATGGGATTCACAGAGACATGTGTGGAATTTGGTGGCCAAACTCTTTTGTCACCTCGGGTTTCTTATCGCGATAGCGGAGTCTGTGGTCTGCGGATGTCTGGGTATGCATTTAGGGGTGCCAAGTCTCCTTTTCTGAAAGGAAGGGATCGGAGTGTCTGGGGTCTGGTCCAGATAACGTCCCATCCGTCGTCGGTTGGGGGAGTGGAAATGGGATTCCGTTTCCTTTCTGTGCTCATAAGCACTCAATCTTCTTGGATGGGGTCTCGCCGTGGAGATGACACCGGAGAGGGCATATGGCGACGGGGCTTGTTTTGTCTGGGAAGTGTTTGAAAATAGGGGCTGGGATTTGGATGCCCCGGAAATGTGTAGGAAATGCTCGATTAAAGTGCGGTTATGGACCGAAAAGCTGCAGAAAGTTCCCTGGGAAACCACAAAATGATCTAAGTAGCATTTTTTACAATTTGTTTGTAAAATGAGGTAGGTAGGTATTTAATTAACGTCGCACTGGAGCAACACAACGGGCTATTGGTGGCGGTCTGGGCATGTATGTATGTATTTTAATTAGTGTCACACTGGAGCAACACTACGGACCATTGGTGACGGTCCGGGATGAATCAGAAAGGGAAAGATTGAAGACGACACCACGTAATTCTGAACCACGTTCGGATGACGATTTGTGAAATGAGGTTTACTAAAGAAAAACGAAAAAGAATGCCATATTTTGCATTTGTGACCCGAAAACCTACAAAAAAAATGCCCTAGAAAACCAGAAAATGATGTAAAAAATTGTAATTTTTGTAAAGTGGAGTTCACAAAACACGAAAAAAGAATGCCAATAATGATGCATTTAGTACCTAAAATATTACAAAAATTACCTATCAAACCACAAAATTATGTAGAAGTTGCAATTTTTGCAAATTGTTTTTTAAAACGAGGTTCGTGACACAGAAAAGAATGTGAACAATAATGCATTTAGGATCCAAAAAATACAAGTGATCTAGAAAACTACTAAAAGTTACAATTTCTGTAAAATGGGGTTTATGACACAACATAAAAAGATTGTCAATAATAATGTATTTAGGAGCCAAAAAACTACCTCCAAATGGCCTAGAAAACCAATAAGTAATCTAAAAGTTACAATGTTTCCAATTTTTTTAAAATGAGGTTATGAAACAGAAAGAGTGCGAATAATAATGCATTTAGATCCCAGAAAATTAAAAGAAACGTGCTAGAAAACCAAAAAGTGATATAAAAGTTATAATTTTAGCAAATTTTATTGTAAAATGTGGTACATGAAAAAACAAAAAAAGAATGCCAATAAACATGAGGGCCGCGGTGGCCCAGTTGGAAGAGTAACGGATTAACAACCGGAGGGTTGCGAGTTCGAATCCAGCCAAACACCGTCGTGTAAAAAGGGGGATGGTGCACGTTAAATCTGCCGTGGGCTCAAATGTCCTCACTTTGGCGTGAGGACATTTGAGGTCGGTAATTAATTTAATAACGTCGCACTAGAGCAACACAACGGGCTATTGACGACGGTTCGGGATCAATCCCGAAGGGAAAGATCCGAGGACAACACCACGTAGTTTTGAACCACGGTCAGTTGGTTTGGGGGTTTTATGGCGCGAGGGCCATATTTGGCCATGGTGCGCAAGACACAAGATATACAACATCAAGTAATAGACAGATACAATGAATCTTTTCAAAGAATTTTATTCTAGAGAATGGAACAGTTAAATTGTTCTCCAATTATATACTTGGCATCCCACTCTCTAAACTTCCACACCAACGACGTGAGGGCCACGACGGATTTAGGGTGCACCAGCCCCTTTGTACACGACGGTCTTTTGGTTGGATTCGAACTCCCAACCCTCCGGTTGCAAGTCTGTTACTCCTCCAACCGGGCCATCGCGGCCCGTAAGTAGTTGGAAGTTGAATTTAGGTTGCCCTGGAACAACCCTCCGATGGCTAATCCGCTACTCTGCCAACCGGGCTACCGCAGGCCCTTTTATTTTTAGGTTCTTAACCCTAGAACGGTACCTATAAGTCTAAGAGACGTAGTTCAGTGAAAGAGCAGCGGTCATTTTGTTTCGCGGCGGTACCTTACCTCCCAGGTATGCCTCAACTGAAGTTCTCTTGGGGGTTAGTGTTCCTCAGATTGCCGAGCAGTTCACTTCAAGGTCAGTATATTTCTTTTTCCAAAACCTGCTACGCCTGTGAAACTTTCTAAAATACAGCATTTGATTATTTGAGCTGAGAAAAGTAAGGAAAAAAATTAGAAGTCATTTAGAGGGTATAGTAACTTTTTTCGGAGGTGTACGTCTATGGGACGTATAGGTATCATTAAGCATGGACTTTTTTTAGGTACCATTCTAGGGTTAAGGGGACATGGTACCCTTTGAACAATTTTTTAAATTTCATATTCACAAGAAAATGTTTTAGTGTACCGTATTCTAATACACATTAAAAACGACATACATTACAAAGAATTTTTTCATTCGCAATAATTAAAAAATTCAATTTTTATAAAAAAATTTCAATGTTTTGAAATTCCTACTCCATCTGGAAATTTAATTTTTTTTTCAAATTTTTATATTTACCTTCCATGAAGTGTTCCCCACAATTTTGTGCATGGGATTTCCTATAACATTGTTAGTTATTTTTTTACAAATATTTTATGACAAACACTGAAAAACACCACAAAATACAGTCATAGTTGATTTCATCAATTTTTGAAAAAATAACTATTTTTCCAAATCCTATTCCATGCACAAAATTATCAAATATATCATTATAAACAACCAAAAAGTTTCAAATCTCTACATCATTTACGAAAAAAGGCCTTCATTTCAAGTACACTGTAGTCATGAAAAATAAAAAGCTGAGAAAAGTACTGTTAAGTTTTAAATGCTTTCGCTTTCAGTCCTTACATTCGAAGGCCGCGGTGGCCCGGTTGGAAGAGTAACGGACTTGCAACCGAAGGGTTGCGAGTTCGAATCCAGCCAAACACCGTCGTGTACAAAGGGGGCTGGTGCACGTTAAATCTGTCGTGGCTTCAAATGTCCTCACGTTGGCGTGGTGTGGAAGTTTGGAGAGTGGGGTGCCAGCTCAGGTGTTGCCTCGTCATCTGACCGTGGTTCAAAATTACGTGGTGTTGTCCTCGGATCTTTCCCTTTGGGATTGATCCCGGACCGTCACCAATAGCCCATTGTGTTGCTCCAGTGTGACGTTAATTGTATGTATTTTGTATTTCAATTAACGTCACACTGGAGCAACACAATGGGCTATTGGTGACGGTCCGGGATCAATCCCAAAGGGAAAGATCCGAGGACAATACCACGTAATTTTGAACCACGGTCAGATGACGAGGCAACACCTGAGCTGGCACCCCACTCTCCAAACTTCCACACCACGCCAATGTGACGTTAATTGAAATTCCCTTACATTCGATAGAAAACTTCAATAACTCGCAAAATAATGTAGCTACAGATATAAAATTTTGCGCACATATTCAATGAAGTTGTTTAATTAATAAATAATAATAAAAAAATTCGACATTTCGGTAATTTTTAGTTTGCTATGTCCACCTTAAGAACACGTGTCCCAAATTTCAAGTCGAAATTCGCAAAATCGGCACAATTAATCATTAACAGACGTATGCAGATGTAGAATTTGAAAGCTTTTTTCTCAAAACAGCTTTTTCGCCAGTGGTTTGACATATGTATAAAATTATAGATACGTCAAGCAGGTGTGCGAAAGGGTTCCGAGAAATTTGGATTGATTGCCTTGAAATTTTTACAGCATGTCAAGCAGACATCCTTTTTCGTTTTTCGACCTGAAAAGCGATGTTCTGATAAAAGCGTTTTTTTATATTTTTATAGCAGAAAACACAATTTTCTGAGCTAAATCGAAAATTTTGGATTTGACAAGTCACCACTTCCAAAAATATTTTTTGGCCCGGTTGGAAGAGTAACGCATTAGCAATTTTGGAGGGTTGCGAGTTTTTATCCAACCAAAGACCGTTGTGTACAAAAAGGGCTGGTGCACGTTAAATCTGTCGTGGCTCAAATATCCTCACATTGGCTTGGAGCGAAAGTTTAGCGAGTGGGGTGCCAAGTAGTTGGAGAACGAATTAATTGTACCATTCTCTAGAATAAAATTCTTTGAAAAGATTCTATTGCTCATTTCCTTATAATAGAATTCCCTGGGAAGATTTTATCATCCCTTTCCTTAGAATTGTATAATTTGGAACTATTCTATTGGTCTTTTTCTTAGAATAAAATTCTTTGGAAAGATCCTATTCGTCTTTTCCTTCGAATCGAAACCTTTGAAAAGATTCTATTAGTCTTAGAAAAAAATTATATTGCTCCTTTCCTTAGATGTAGGTAGGTAGGTATTTTAATTAACGTCGCACTGGGAGCAACACAACGGGCTATTGTTGACGGTCCGGGATTAATCCCAAAGGGAAAGATCCGAGGACAACATGTAATTTGGAACCACGGTCAGATGACGAGGCACCACCTGAGCTGGCACCCAACTCTCCAAACTTCCACACCACGCCAACGTGAGGACATTTGATTCCAAGACAGATTTAACGGGTTGTTCAAGCGAAGAATGTTAACTAAGAGAAGCTAAATGTGATATTTTTAAAATGCATTTAAATATCGAGCGAATTTGATGTAGTCACAAATGCTTAAAACGTCACTGATAAAACTGTTTACATAAAAGGAAAAGGGTAAGTGTTTATGGTAAGAAGACCATATCTAAAACAGGCAGTACTTAGACGGAAAGATTTTATCTGACAGAGCTATCAAATTTGTTATATCTTCAGTAAAAGCCTATCTTATGCACTAAGCAACTGTTAAGCAAACGTGTGTAAAATAATGACTCACTTTTTTATTTACGAGTTTATTGTTGAATTCAATGTATGTCTAATGATAGATTTTTAGATCTTCGGTCTCAGGGCAAGAGGTTAAGTTAAACTGGCTATCAGAATCTTAAGTTAGATATTGCATTCTTCCTCACAGATATTCGTGGCCAGTGGGTGTGCCCATTCTCTTCTGTGTCAGTAAAGCTCTCACTGTGTGTGTGTCAGTTACTTGATATTGTATGTCTTGTGTCAATTATTTGATATTGTTTGTGTCTGGCGCAGCATGGCCAAATATGGCCCCTGCGGCATAAAACCCCAAAACCAACCTCACAGATATCCAAGAAGGAAAAGATGATGCCAGGATACAAATAATTGTAATTTATAACAAGTTGGCGAGTGGAGTTTAGTGGAGTAGGCAACTCGGGGTTAAATTTACACAATTTATTTACGATTGTACAAATTACGAGAGAAAACCTTTAGTAGGTAAGACAAGGACCACAGCGCAGTCGCGCGCCGGTAAGGAACCGACAGAACTCTCTTTTTACAAGGAAGAAAAGGATTCGGAGTCCGATGATGCAGTTGGCAACGTGCCAGGAGAGGGTTGAATTTTGAATAATTTCAAGTGCGTTGAGGTTGGTTTTAGTTTTGATATGGATTTGTTTCGCTACCATTCAACGGATCCTGGTACGTCTACAAATGTCTGATAGGTTAACGCTAGGTGTGAGTGTCCTTTCTGATGAGTTACACCCGTTCATCTCCTGAGTTTCTGATGGGTTTGGCCTATTCCAACAGGACAATGCGCCGCCACACATGTCTAGACACGCCAAATGGGGAGCAATGAATTAACGTCCCACTAGAGCAACACAACGGGCTATCGGGGACGGTCCGGGATCGATCCTAAAGGGAAAGATCCGAGGACAACACCACCTAATGTTGAACCACGGTCAGATGACGAGGTCTCACCCGAGCTGGCACCCCACTCTCCAAAGTTCCACACCACAGCAACGTGAGGCCATTTGAGGCCACGCCAAATTTAACGTGCACTAGCCACGGATTTTGATTCGATTAAGTTTCGAAGTCGCAACCCTCCCGTTGCTGATCCGTTACTCTTCCAACCGGGCTACTGCGGCCCCGCCAAATTATGGTTAGAGGAACATTTATCTGATTTTGGAGTCTTGCCATGTCTCCCTATGTCACCAGATCTCAACATTATGAAACACATCTGGGATGCCATACCAACGCGCTGTGGAACCCAGAAATCCTACACCTCGGAATATAGCAGAGTTGTGAACCATTCTGCAGGAAGTATGGTGCTCAATGCTTACAGAATACTTCCTCAAGCTTGTGGAGTCCATGCCCCGTTGTATTTGTCGTGGCCTCAAATGGCCTCACTCTGACGTGGTGAGGAAGTTTGGAGAGTGGGGAGCCAGCTCAGGTGTTGCCTCGTCATGTGGTGTTGTCCTCTATCTATCCCTTCGGGATTGATCCGAGGACCGTCGCCAATAGCCCGTTGTGTTGCTCCAGTGTGGCGTTAATTAAAATAGCTAGCTAGCCTGTTGTGTTCGGTCGATGCAAAAGTTCGTCCCGTTTTGGGGCCTAGATGGCATTTCATCGCAAAGCCGAAGTGTTATCTACTTCACACGTGTACTTCACGTGTTTGAAAGAAGGAATTTCAGCGAGTACTTTGGAAGGAAAAGGTGTTATTTTAATTTTGTTAAGCATTAAAAATGGCAGAAAATAAGGAGCATTTTGGACATATGCTTTTTATTTCCGAAAAGGCAAGAATGCTTCGCTGATGCAAAAGATGTGTCGAGTAGGGTAGGTATGTAGGTAGGTATTTTGATTAACGTCACACTGGAACAACACAACGGGCTATTAGCGACGGTCCGGGATCGATCCTAAAGGGAAAAATCCGAGCACAGCACCTCGTAATTTTGAACCACGGTCAGATGACAAGGCAACACCTGAGCTGGCACCTCACTCTCCAAACTTCCACACCACGCCAACGTGAGGACTTTTAACCCTCTCGCTGCGCATCCCGCGATTTCCGCGGGCAACGTAGAAGTAGCAAAATTTGCGCAGCCCTCGATTTCCGCGGGGATGCATTTTTGCCGTCTATTTAAGTGTGCAACCCGCTCTTTCCCCGTTCATGGTTTCATTTTGGCTTTTCTGTGATGTTTAATTGTTTATTCAAATCTGGGTTAACAGATGGCTTTAGATGTCCACATTTCTGCGAAATATACAAGCATTTTTTGCAGCATTTTGCGCGCTCTTTTCAAAGCTCAAAGATGTCTGGCAGGAAGCGTTTCGCGAGTGATAGAACCTACATTCCTGACAATATTTCCGACACTGATAGCAGTTCTGACTCTGATATCAAGTATATTGAAGATAGTTATAGCGAAACTGATGAGAATTTCTCGGATTCCTCTGCGGATAGTGATTTCTAATAATTCTTCATTTCTAATAAATGTTTTGTAAGTATTTTGCATATTTTCATTAGTATATACGTTTTACCTTTGTATTTCATAAAATAAATCATAATTTAACCAAGATTAATTTTCAAAATTTTGCTTTTATATGATTATTCTTCAATTTCAATATTCCGACAACCTTTTTTTATGATCTAATTCTATATTGAAAAAAAAACTCTTTTACAAAATTTTTTTGTATATTTTAACTCTAAAATATATGTAGATTTGAAATATGTAATAAAAAAATACGCAATTTTTGAACCTATTTTGATAAAAAAAATTACGCAGCGAGAGGGTTAAGGCCACGACAGATATAACGCGCACCAGCTCCTTTGTACACGACGGTGTTTGGTTGGATTCGAACTCGCAACTCTCCGGTTGCTCATCCGTTACTCTTTTCAACCGGGCCACCGCGGCCCGTGTGTCGTGTAGGGTAAGGGGTGCCGTTGACGATTCCACGTGCCGTACATCGACCTTAAAATGAAATAGACGAATCATGTGGGTGGAGTCGCTGTCGTAAGATCTCTGAAGGGTAAATCGCAAATCGACTTTGCCGATTGGCCATGGAAGCGCAGACTAGTGTTTTGATCACGGTGGATAGTCACTTTAACCAATCAATAATCTAGGATTCGTGCTTTTACCCACAACCACGGGACAGATCTTCAAACCGAGCAACTGGAAGAAACAGCATGAAGCTGCTGGCACATGCTCCATCTATTTCATTTTAAGGTCGATGGGGCCGTGTGTGGTTCAGCTATTTAAACAACTCTTTTGTTGGAAATGGGCCGCGGGATGACTCATTCCTTTAAGTGTAGTTTCAGTTCTCACTTCTTGACTCCTCCCCCTCTGCTGGTTTCAGTTCGTACTTTCGCGAGTGGGAGCGTTGCTTTTTTACTTGTTTGTTATTTTTATGTGCTTTCTGTTTCTATGTTGCATTTGTTGATGTTCATGTATGTGCTGTGTAATAAAGTTAGATTTGAAATAGCAATCTCGGAGGATGGTTGTGGATCTTTTAGACTCCTTGTTCTTTCGTTTGATAGAATCATTATACGTCAAGTTGACGTGAACGGCCCTACAACTTTTATTGAAAGGGAATACGTTTTGTTTTAGAGAGTTGTTCCCTACATATTATTGGCGCCCAACGTGGGGCGAATAGTGGTTCTCCCTTTGATGAAATCGAAAGCATGGAGCAATTGAAAATTAAAAGGAAAGGATTACGCGTTTCGTTCACTTCTTGTGCAAATAAAGTTGAACAGGAACTTTTAAAGGAAACGCGTGATGTGAAACAACTTTTGATTTTAAAGAATCAATTGGATGATAAGTTTGCCCGCTTAGAAGCTTGTCAAGAGTCCTTGTCGGATCGAATTTTAGAAGAGGATTCTGAAAAGATCTTCGTGGATGATCTCGAAGGTGCTGATGTTTATCGAGATAAATACTGTGCTTTATTAACTGAGCTAGATGCTAAGTGTTGCGATTCCTCAGCGCAAAAGGATACGGGAAAACGAAAGTTTAAGTTGCCCAAAATCGAACTGAAACGTTTTAATGGTGATGCCAAGGATTTTTTGTCCTTTTGGTCAATGTTTGAAAAGATTCATTTGGATGAGAGTCTTCCGGACGAGGATAAATTCCAGTATCTTCTGCAATCAGTCGTACCCAATTCTCGTGCGGCTCGATTGGTTGAAAGCTTCCCAGCAACTGCTGCTAATTACTCGAAAGCTGTGGAACAGTTAAAAGAAAGGTTCGGAAGAGAAGACCTGTTGGTGCAGATTTACGTCCGCGAGTTACTAACCATGGTTATGCGTAACGCCGCAACCGGACGTGTCAAAACAGATTTACCGTCACTATATGACGAGCTTGAAGGAAAGCTGAGAGCCCTGGAATCCCTAGGACGGACGTCTCAGAAGTATGGAGACTTTTTGACACCGCTTGTGGAGAGTTGCCTTCCAGAGGACACTTTGATTGCTTGGGAAAGAAGCCGCAACAAGGTGGAAAATAATGCAGATGAGCGGACATTGCCGAACTTGATGAGTTTCTTGAAGCAAGAAGTCATAGGAGAAGAAATGGTAGGACTTGCTCGCAGTGGTTTTGAGACGAACTTTGTTAGGAAACTGAAACCGCAAGTCAGAGAAAGTGCACAGGACATTCCTTCTGCTGCAGCTTTGGTAAGCACATATCAGGACAGTTCAGGTAAGAGAAATGTTTGTATATTCTGTCAGAAAAGACATCCAAGTGAAAATTGTTTCGTTGCTAGAAAGCTGACTTTTGATGACAGAAGGAAAATAGTAACCAAGAGTCATGCTTGCTTTTCTTGTCTAAAACTTGGACATTCTGTTAGAAATTGTAGGTTTAAAAACAAATGTATACAGTGTAATCGAAACCATTTTATTTTGATGTGTCCAGACCGTGAAGCTAACACTAGTGAAAACAAAAGTGTAGATGAAAGTAAAAGTAATCTTGACTCGACTAGTTATTTATCAAATAGTTGCACTGTCGATACTGTACTATTAATGTCATTAATTGTTAAGATTAAGAGTGTAAGAAAGGAGATGTGTGTAAGAGCTATTATTGATACGGGCTCACAATTGTCATATTTAAGTAAAAGAGTTATCAATAATCTGAAATTACAATCTAAAGGAAAGTTGAATATTGTGCATGGTCTATTTGGGGGGAGCAAATCAGAACCCAAAGTACATCATATCTATGAGGTGAATATTTGTGATTTAAAGAATAGTTTTTCTATCAAATTAGATGTTTTGTCTCAAGATAAGATTTGTGGTACTGTGCCTAAAGCTAAAACTGTTATGACTTTAAAGGAATTACAGGACAATAATTTGTTTGTTCCCGACTTGAGCTCTGAAGAATATGATATTGATTTGCTTCTCGGAGCTGATGTTGCTGGTCAGATAATGACTGGTAATAACAAAAATTTAAAGTCGGGATTAATTCTGCTATGTACAAAACTGGGTAATACTTTAATCGGAAAAGAAGAAAATGTGCCTGATAGGTGTGATGTTGTATCGGGTTCGGGTACTTTAAAAAGTGTTTATTGTTTCAATGTTTCTGATGTAATAACTATGCATGCTATGAACTGTGATGTAAATCGTATGTGGGATCTAGATGTCATTGGAATTACCGATCCATGGGAGAATGCTAGAAAGAAACTTGTTTTTTCTGATACTCTTAAGCAATTTCAGGACAATTTAACTATTCTTCCCAATGGAAGGTACGAGTTGTCTTTACCATTCACATGTGAAAGTGATTTACCAAGTAATAAGAATTTGGCCTTATTGAGATATAAAAATATGTGTAAACGTGCATCAAGAGAAAATTATTTAAAAGATTATATTAATGTTTTTAAAGAGTGGGAAGAAATGCAAATAATCGAAAAGGTTCCTGCCAATGAGATAGGTAACTTTGGACACTATTTGCCTCACAGGCCGGTAATTAAAGAGTCTAGCCAATTCACCAAAATTAGGCCGGTCTTTGATGCTAGTGCAAATGAGGGTAAGAAACCCTCGCTAAATGATTGTTTGATCAAAGGATCAAATTTAATTGAGCTAATTCCGGATATAATTGATCGGTTTAGGCTGTATCCGATTGGCTTATCTGCTGATATTGAGAAAGCTTTTCTCCAGTTAAGTATAGCTCCTGAGAACCGCGATTTTTTGCGTTTTTTCTTTCCCTCTGAGACTGAAGATGCAATAATTTATAGACACTGTCGTTTGGTTTTTGGTGTTAAAACTAGCCCGTACTTATTAATGGCATCATTACATCATTTACTTGAAAATGCCTCTGAAGAGTATTCAGAGATAGTTCATAAACTGTGTCATTCTTTTTATGTGGATAATTGTGTCACGGGTGTCAATAATGTAAAAGAATTGGAACAGTTTGTGCCTCTTACCCAAAAATTAATGAAAAGTGCATGTTTCAATTTACGAATGTGGGAAGGGAATGTTGCTAATCCTTACCTTTCCAATTCTTCTGGAGAAACTTCTCTTTTGGGAATGATTTGGAATTTAGATCAGGATTCCTTGAAGTGCAATATTCCTAAGAAAACCGACATTGAGCTAGAGCAAACCAAACGAAGTGTCTTATCATTGGTGCAACAGTTTTTTGATCCTCTTGGTTTGTTGTCTCCTGCTACTTTGCCACCCAAACTACTACTGCAGGAGGCTTGGAAAATGAAGTTAGCTTGGGATAGCCCTTTGCCCTCCAAGTTACTGAATGAGTTTTACAGTTTTTTAAGTGAAATGTGTATCCTTAATGAGTTTCAAGTTCCCAGATATTTGAAAAGTAACCAAACTTCCGAATTACATGTTTTTGTCGACGCAAGCAAAAAGGCATACGGAGCTTGTGTCTTTTTACGATCGGTAGTATCTCAAGAAGTTAATGTGCAGCTTGTCAGAGCTAAATGTAGAGTTGCTCCTTTGAAGGACATGTCTATTCCCAAATTGGAGCTCATGGCCTACTGTATAGGAGCTAGACTGGCCCTCTCCATTAGACTGGCATTTGATCTGCTAGATATGAAGATTACATTCTGGAGTGATTCCATGACGGCTCTTTGGTGGATAAGAGAACACGGAGAGTGGTCAGTGTTTGTATCAAATCGTGTAAAAGAGATTAATAAACTCACATCCCCTGATCAGTGGCGGCATGTGCCAGGGGACAGAAATCCAGCTGATCTTGTTTCCCGGGGCTGCAGTCCTCATCAGTTGATTAAATCTCAGTGGTGGAGAGGACCACTCTGGTTGTACGAGGCTGCTGAAAACTGGCCGTTAGGTGACATTTTTTGTGAGAGTGAGGTAAACTCGGAGAGGCGAAAAGTTAGACTAAGTAATTTGAACTTGGAAATAAATAGTCCTCTTTGGTATGAGAAGTTTTCTAAATTTGAATCCGTTATTCGATTGGTAGCCTGGGTTCTGCGTTTTGTGAACAATACACGGTGTGAAAACGGTGAGCGAGAAATCGGAAGGTTTTTAATAAGAGAAGCTCAGTCGACTTGTTTTCTTAAAACCAATAACTTACCCGTTTGTAACACTTTTACAGATGATGAAGGCATACTTAGAGTGAAAACACGCATCACGCAAAGGATTGATAAGCCTTCCTTTCTTTCTCCAGTACTTCTCCCCGACAAATGTCCCTTCACAGAGCGTTTAATTGAACATTTTCACAACATAAATTGTCATGCAGGGACTCAGATACTGTTATGCGCTCTGCGCGAGAAGTTCTGGATCGTGAGAGGAAGGAGAACTGTCCGACGTATCGTTAAAAATTGCTTGAGATGCAGACGTTACAGTGCTAAAGCAGTTGAAACAGACCCAGTGTCTCTTCCTGCAGATCGTGTGAAAGATTCCACGAGTTTTGAAGTAGTTGGAATCGATTTAGCTGGTCCCTTATACCTCAAACATGGAGATAAGTCATGGGTAGTTTTATTTACTTGCGCCATTTACCGCGCAGTACACCTCGAATTGGTTACCTCTCTAAGTACAGATTCATTTCTACTTGCCTTTCGCCGCTTTGTGGCGAGGAGAGGACGCCCGCGAATTATCTACTCGGATAACGGCACTAATTTTAAAGGTGCATTCAATTGCCTTGCTGAAATTGACTGGGACGAAGTATTAAATGAAGCCGAATTACATCGAATCATTTGGAGGTTCAATCCTCCCACAGCTGCCTGGTGGGGAGGTTGGTGGGAACGCCTTGTCAGGACTCTGAAAGAGCTTCTTAGACGAACCTTGGGGAAAGCCGTATTGACATATGAGGAGCTTCAAACTGTGTTATGTGACTGTGAATCTGTAATGAATGCCCGTCCTCTCACCTACTTGTCTGAGGATGCAACTGATTTTAAGCCCCTCACTCCCGCCATGTTTCTCCTTGAAGAACCTGAGTCTAGGGTTACAGATGTAGATCTTGTCGATGCTAAGCACTGTCGTAAGAGAGTGAAATACCGGCAAAATATATTGAAGGAGTTGAGAAAACGTTTTCGACAGGAATATTTAGGCCAATTGATTCAAGTGCAGAACCAAAAACAACAGTGTTCTACCGTGAGTGTGGGTGAAATTGTACTCATAGGTGACGATTTTAAAAAACGTTTGAACTGGCCACTTGCTAAGGTTATCCAACTGATACCTGGTAAAGATGGAAAGGTGCGAACTGTTAAATTAAGAACTCAGACTGGGGTCTGGACTAGACCAGTTCAGAGAGTTTTTCCCTTAGAGTTGCAATCTAATGTTTTAGATTCTGTTTTACAGGGTAAGAAGTGTGATTCTGAGAATGATGCAATAGCTCAGACAGAAGTCCCTGTTAAGGATGTTGTACAGGTCGAGCCACCTGTAGAAGTACCTGTGGTGCCTAAGGTCACCAGATATGGTCGAATCTCAAAAGCACCTGAGAGGTTAAATCTGAATGTTATATTTTGAGTCACCTTTCAGCGACTCAAAAGAGGGAAGTATGTTGGAAATGGGCCGCGGGATGACTCATTCCTTTAAGTGTAGTTTCAGTTCTCACTTCTTGACTCCTCCCCCTCTGCTGGTTTCAGTTCGTACTTTCGCGAGTGCGAGCGTTGCTTTTTTACTTGTTTGTTATTTTTATGTGCTTTCTGTTTCTATGTTGCATTTGTTGATGTTCATGTATGTGCTGTGTAATAAAGTTAGATTTGAAATAGCAATCTCGGAGGATGGTTGTGGATCTTTTAGACTCCTTGTTCTTTCGTTTGATAGAATCATTATACGTCAAGTTGACGTGAACGGCCCTACAACTTTTATTGAAAGGGAATACGTTTTGTTTTAGAGAGTTGTTCCCTATATCTTTAACAGTGCTTTTCAACCTATCAATGTCCCGGAGATAAGGGCTGACAAATTGTATTTACCCGGAATAACGCTTCTCCTCCGAGACGAATCGAAAGTAAACAGGATGCTTAGTTGAAAGACCTTAAGATCAGTTAAATTGTGCGACCGGCCGGAAAGTAAGGCAAGAAAACCGCTGCTTCCATAACAAATTAATTCCATTTTCCCACATGAAATGCTTTTATGACGTATGTGGGAAAATCATATCACGATATAAATAAAAGAGATGAAGTTTTTGTCGAAGTTTTTTGATTGGATTGGGTTTTTGATGTCGCAACATTTAGCCAATGTTAAGAAAATAGACATACACGAAATTTTTTTTAGTCAAACGGCTGCCAGGATTGGATGTTGGGGTTTTATGGCGCAACGGCAAAAGCATCCTGACAAGCTGCGCCAAACACAAGACCAAATATGACCCAATAAAAGTTTAAATATTTAAAAATTAATAGTCTAAGAGAAAGATAAAAGGTAGATTTAAAACATGTAAAATGTATAGATGAGAATAAAAATATTCAAACAATAGTCAGATAATAAAACAAGATCATCGTCTGCAGAGTAACTAACGAAATTGAAGAATCAAATTTACATACGCATAAAATTTTGAGTGAAATTTAAAAGATGGAAAAATTAGATGAGGTTTAAAAACCAACTGAACGTAAAAGCGCGAAAAGGTTTGAATGGGAGTTTTCCAAAAAAAACGGCTGCCAGGAGATAAACATATCAACGTTCCTCTTGTATATAAAATTAATTTTTTTAGAAATAAAATGTTTAAATTGTTATTAATCATTTAATTGAATTAATTGCATTTTAGTTCTCAATATTTATGATCGCCGAACATATTGAAATTACATTACATCTTGATACATGAGTCCTGTGTATTTACGCTGATTTCACAATGCCTTCTATACACCAGCGAAGCAATTACATAAAATGAACAGTAGAAAAACAGTAGGAATAGAAGATGAATCACAAATTTTCTTTAAGATAATTTTTTTATGGGGGGGGGGGGTTGATGCAGATATTCGTTCTGTTTTTGGCACTTGATGGCATTGCATCGCAAAACCGAAGTGTCATCTACTTCACACGCGTAAAGTTTTCATGTTGTTTGAAAGAAGGAATTTCAGCGAGTATTTGGGGAAAAAATTGCGTTATTTGGTTGCGTTTTATAAATTTTGTTAAGCATTAAAAACGGCAGAAAATAAGCATTTTCGACATATGCTTTTTTATTTCCGAAAAGTCAAGAATGCTTTGCAGACGCAGATATGTGCTGTGTATGGTGAGTGGTGACGTTGACGATTCCACGTGCCGTAAGTGGTTCAGAAAGCTTCGTCACCTGGATCAGTTCTTTAGCCAGAAACCTCAGAACTTCTATGAGCGCGGGATTATGCAGCTACCGGAGAGATGGAGAAAGGTCATCGAACAGAACAGCACATACTATATTGATTCAATGTAATTCTTAACAGTGTGAATAACATTTTTCTTCAGTTTTTGTCACAGAATCGGGACGAAATTTTACATCAACTTAATATTTCTGCAGTTCTACGCTCTCGTGGGACATCTATTATTTGACTGGTATAAGTTTTTCTGGCACTTCAGTGTATGTTTATAATTTTAGAGTGACAGTAGGTAATGAAAGTAACAACCAGAAACAGTACTACATGCCTTTTAGCATTTTCTGGTGACATTTGCCGACATACATCCCTGTGTTAATGCCGCATAACTTTGTGTTCCTACGTTATCTTTAAGTTTGTACTGGTAGTTCTAAAACTTGCAGTATAACACATTGCACTTGTCCAAAAATTAAGAGGGCCGCAGTAGCCCGGTTGGAAGAGTTAACGGATTAGCAACCGGAAGGTTGCGAGTTCGAATCCAACCAAAGACCGTCGTGTACAAAGGGAGCTGGTGCACTTTAAACCCGTCGTGGCTTCAAATGTCCTCATGTTGGCTGACTTCAAATGTCCTCATGTTGACGTTAATTAAAATACCTACCTACCAAAAATTAAGGATAATGCAATCCGAGATGAATCGTGTGCCAAGTACCTGTACCAAAGTACCCCAAATGACAAATGAATATTCCACACGCTATGTGAAATAAAATAAGATCACGTACGTGACTAGTGGTGCTACTTAAAACTAAAGAAATGGAAAAAAGTGTCTGTGTGAACACATTGTATGTTTTTGTTAAGTTCAAAAAAAGTAACTTTGTCCTGTTCTGTTGACAGCAACCAAGCAGGGAACGTTCTGGTAGGCCTCACAGACATGCTTTCCACAAGGATGTCCAAGAGTTCCTGTGGCTAGGAGTCCCATCCGTCCACTAGAGCACATCTTTGCTCTTGTATGGACCTTGATGGTGTTGTGTATGCTGCAATGTAACTCGGAGAGCATCCCAGTAAACTCTGGGATTGAGATCGGGTTACCTTTTTTGACACGAATTCAGAAATATCCTTAATTTTGCGGACATCTGTGTAAACTACCAGAAAGTTCTTCATGTTTGAGATTTGCTCCACTGCTATTTTTCTGCTTTTATGTAAATTTAATTATTGCATTGGTGACTAAGTGCTACAGAGGTCCAAGTATTTTCATAACCAAATATAACCTGATATAACTGTTAGTCTAGAAAAGTCGATCCTGTAGAGTAACATGTATAAAGTGATAAACCAAGGAGAGATACTATACTTGTGTTTACCTTTCTACTACTAAAAAATAAGACCAGTATGGCACGCATTGCACAAATAGATAAGAGCGAATTCGACAAAACTTACTGATAATTTAGATCAGTATTTAAAAAATTACTTATCGTTTTTTAGTACTTCAAAAGGGAAAAAGATCGAACTTACTGAGAACTTATTAAAATAAATCAAAACATCGCCTTTTGATTAGATAGAGAAACGATACAAAGGAAATAAAATAAACACTTAACATTTCTCACTCTATTCACCTATTCTATCTATATATTATTTACATTGATAGATAGAGCGAATCTAGAAGAAAAATCTCGTCCGTCATCTGGATTGTCCATCTCAAACTTTTAACGGCCCCCCATGTGTCTGCCCTCTTCATACTTTTAATGGGCCATGCTTGTCTGCTTATTTTAGGCCCCTTTACCACCCTTTACAATTTGGCCAGATATTTTCGAAATACCCTGTATATAGGTAAGTAGTTGAATTAATGTCGCTCTGAACCAACACAGGGGCTATTGAGGACAGTCTGCGATAGTCCCGAAGGGAAAGATCGAGGACAGCACCTCGTAATTTTCAACCACGGTCAGATGACGGGTCACCCCTTCCCTTGTACAGGCATTTTAGTTCAAGAAAAAGAGTGCAAATTTTATAACAATCGGATAGTAACGGCAAAAGTTTATTTTGAAAGTCCATAACGCCCTTAACCCTCCAAGTGGTTTTGACGAGATATCTCGTCCACCAAGATCTGACCAATTGTCTTAAGGACGAGATATCTCGTCATCAAGATATTACCGATTTTTATGTGATGACGAAATCAAGATATGATCAGTTATCTTTTAATGACGAGATACCTCGTCCATCAAGATATGGTCAGTTTTCTTTCAATGACCAGATACTTCGTCCATCAAGATATGGTCAGTTTTCTTTTAATGACCAGATACCTCGTCCACCAAAATATGGTCAATTTTCTTTTAATAACCAGATACTTCGTCCATCAAGATCTGGCCAGTTATCATTTAATGATGGGATACCTCGTCCATCAAGATATGGTCAGTTTTCTTTCAATGACCAGATACCTCGTCCATCAAGATATGGTCAGTTTTCCTATTATGACGATGCCTCGTCGAGACAATCAGCAGGAGGGTTAAAACAATTTGCGACAGCCCGTAACGAGATTCCCACAATTCAATAAATCCCGCAGGAACGGCCATTCGAAAGTAAAAGACATTCCTCTCCACCAATGAATTCGGAACCAGATCCATAAAGTTTATTGTTTCAGAAGAGGTACCGTTTACAGTGCCATTCTCCTTCCATCCCAAAGGGGGAGACGAAACGGGGGGTCGGAAAAAAGGCCGTGATAATTCTGTCAGCAGAATCATGACTCATAGGTATTCATCACGGTTTTGTTTGATGCTTGGAAAGGGAGTTTCGGCTACTCATAAAACGAGTTATCATTAAGTTTTTTCCTTTTACGAACTGTGTACATAAGAAATCACGGTAAGAACAGCCCGGGGGAAAGTGCAGCGTTTTTTACATCGTCTTTCTCTTGCCTCCCTTGTCTTAGACTTGGAGATATTGATCTATCCGGTTATGTTCGGGGAAGGGAAAAGGAAATTACAACGTGCGCCAAGAATTATAATTGTCTGTGGTCGTAAGCAGAGGGGCCCGTGTATGGAAGGCAGTTTGTGCTAGTTGGTGGTGCCTTTATTTTGATCCACGATTTTCAAGAGGCTGTATTTGACTTCAGATTTCGCGTTTTCCATGTTGTACTTGTGCGTTTTCTTCTGTTACTTTTTTAATTACAACATGCGCCTAGAATTGTAATTGCATATTCTAGTAATGGTACTAAGCAGAGGGGCCCTTGTATGCAGTTTGTGCTATTCGTTAGTGTCTACATTTCCCACGATTTTTAACAAGGCTTGTAGTTAACATCAGACTTTGCGTTTTCTGTTGTACTGTGCGTTTTCTTCTATTGCTTTTTTAACTACAACGTGCGCCAAGAATTATAATTGTCTGTGGTCGTAAGCAAGTTTGTGGTAATTGGTGGTGTTTACTTTTTCCACGATTTTTAAGAGGCTGGTATTTGACATCAAATTTTGCGTTTTTCATGTACTAGACGTTTTCTTTGTTGCTTTTTCGAATTAAAACGTGCACCAAGAATTATAATTGTCTGTGGTCACCAGATTGAGTTTTAAAATAGGAACGATTATAAGCAGGTACGTATTCAGAAATACTTAATAATTGCGGAGAATGTCCGGTTTTCATTCCATAGTGTGTTTTAAAGGAAATCTTCGCGTATCTACGTTTGTTTTTTCATTTATGGCAGGCAGTTTGTGCCTTTACTTTTATCCACGATTTTTAGCAAGGCTGGTATATGAGTTTAGACTTTACGTGTTCTATGTTGTACATTACGTTTTCTTCTGTCCGAAATTACATCATGCGCCAAGTATAATTGTCTGTGGTTGTAAGAAGGGCCCGTGTATGGCAGGCAGTCTGTGTTAGTCGTTGGTGGAATTACTTTTTCCATGATTTTCAACGTGGAAATGTAGCACATGGGTGGATATGTAGCACATGGGCCAAGGGCCTTCGATGTCCAGTCTGCAGATCTTATCTTTAAAGTTGACAGAATGATTTTAGTTCAGCTTAGTAGTTTGTTAGATATAATGTTTAACTTGGAAGTCGTGCAGGTGGGAGAGTGCAGTTTGCAGGCTTGAATGCCCTTTTCCATAGTGTTTGTAATAGCCTTCATCAAATCTGGCGTGGTTTCGACGTTGGATGGCGTCCTATGTTGGCATGGGACTGGTAGATGGTCTGGCGTCATTTCTAGATGAAGGATAGAGATATCATCACAGACAAGGCATACTCTCAATTTGGCATTTTGGACAGGTTAAGGCAGAGAATTTAAGTTGAAAGGAAATGTTTTTGAGGGTACATAAAAGTTCTAATTAGCAGGTAGTCGGCAATTATAAAGTGGTTTATTTACAATTTTTAACTTTGACAATGTATTATGTACGGCAATTCATAATGGCTCTAGGTCTACTTTTATTCACTGGTTGACAATAGTCTTATCTAAGAAATTGTTGTTTTTCTTCAGGTTTTATCGATTTTCACTTTGATGCCAAAATTTAATCTCGCCTACCCTGCTTTTTCCCCCTCCCTCGTTGTTGTGTTATGTTTGGCGCAGCTTGGCCAAACATGGTCTTTGCTCCATAAAACCCCAAACCAACCAAAATTTATTTTTTTACTAGAGGAAGATGGGCTTTTATGACGGTAGGTAAGTACATACGTCGCACTGGAGCAACATACCGGGCTATTGGCAACGGTCAGGGATCAATCCCGAAGCGAAAGATCCTAGGGCAACGCCTCGTCATTTGGAACCATGGTCAGATGACGAGATCAACACCTGAGCTGGCACCCCACTCTCCAAGCTTCCACACCACGCCAACGTGAGGACATTTGAGGCCGCGACAGATTTAACATGCACCAGCCTTATACACGACGGTCTTTGGTTGGATCGAGTTTCAAACTCGCAACCCTCCGGTCGCTAATCCGTCGCTCTTCCGCGATCCTTGTATGGCCGAAACGCCACTGCTAAACACCAATAAACAATGTTTCAAAATTGACGAAATATTTTTTCTTTTGCCGGAGGCTGGAGCTCATCAACTACCCCGCGGGGTGGTTGACTCTCCCCCATGTGTGGGCGTAACCCCTGTCTGTAAAACCAGCTCTCTTCAGGACACTGGTAAAAAACTTCCACCACACGAAAAGAAAGGCTCACCACGCACACTTCCTCCGAACGGAGCTGGACAAAAGTTTCTCGTTCCGCGATCGGCAGCTCGCTAGAAACAAAATTTGAAAAAATGCCTAAACGTTTTCCATCCTTCTACTGAAGAGAGAAAGAAATAAAACTGTTTACACACGCCTCGTTGCTTCTCCAAAAGGATGTATAATCAAAGCACAAGAGGGCGAAAAAGGAAAAAAATGGCCTAAAGACCGTCTTGTAATGGAGACTCTGTATTTCCGTTTGTCCTTATCAAGCTGCAATTGTTGGCGCCACTAACTGCAGCTAGCCTGTCATCGCTCCACTTAGCTTTCATACCCCCTGGCTTTCGCCCCCCCCCCTTTTACGAAGAAACTTGTTGCCCAATGAGACACTCAGCAACTGCACTTCGTGGAGGATCATCTGCGCTGAAAGTTCGGATTTTTCTGCACTGACATTCATTAATTTTCTTTTTTTGGTTCGGTCGTTTTTTCTCTTTTCACTCACCAGATTGTCATGACTTGATTTTTCTCTCTTTTTCTCTTTCTCGTTGGCTGCACGATAGTTTCCAGTTTTCCCCTGATTTTGGATTTGCCTCGGAGTTTCAGTTTTCCCTTCTGGTGAACCAGGCGCGAGTTTTCAAGCCCCTTTCGAAAGGGTTCCACGCTTCTTCCCCACTTTCTATTCAATTGTTTGGTTGGGTTTGTCCAAGCTGCTCCAAATACTGGGCAGGCAACGTCAAGTAATCCAATGAGAAATTATGGTTTAGTGATGCTATGGTCACGACTCTTACGGCCGTATTCACAAGAAATTCGTGGATTAGAAAATCCCTTTGATCAGAGTTAAACCAGGGATTATCCAAAAACCGTATTCACAAAACACGAATTAAGTGACCCACTGATTAAAGCGATAAGCTCGCTGTGATTGACAAATATCTCCTCTCTCTCGACCACGTGACGTTGTTTACATTTATGTAACACTAAGGCCCCGTTCACATGAGGCGTTTTCCAACGCGCGTTTTACGTCTAAACAAAACGCGGGTAGCCAAAGTACATAGAATTCTACTGGAGTGTTCACATGCAGAAATCGCGAGAATCCAAGCGCTAGATAGCTTCGGCGCTTCAACAATCTCCGGTCGTTCTCGCGATTTGAAGGCGTTTTGAGAAGCATAGGTTTCTTCTGCAGCGTTCACATGACACGCGTTTTGACGGGCGTTAGGCTTTTTAATTCCTCTAATCCAAGTTTCTATCTTCGCGATCGTTAAAGATAGAGTGAAAATTTCAACGGATTTGAAATCTGCGGAAAATTTTACACCAGATCGATACCTGAAATGTGATTTTCTTTAAATAAATAATTTTTCAACTGTAACTTTAATATTTTCGCGATACTCATTTGACGAATATATCCATTACGAACACAAAAGGGAGTATTAATCTCGTTTTTATAGAAAAGATATAACTTGATTGGAGTATTTTGTCTTAATCCACTGATTTATATTTATGGCCATTAAAAATAGGATGAGAAAATTGAATCGTATTCGATTTATTGAAGAAATTTACCCTGCTTTCACACAAAACTTGCAAAAATTTGATAGTTTATAACTAAAGAGGATAGTGGGTAATTTTATTTCTGAGAATAACGTATACCGACAACTGTCCGTTCTAGTTTTCATGTGCGGCAAACGTCTTTAAAATAAAGCTTAAATAAAATATTCAGTTTAAAAGAGCTAAACTTTAGTTATTTTTTTATTTTTCCTCAACGTGTGAAATGCGTAAGATAAGTTTCAATTTTCATTCATTTTTCACATCCTCGTGTTACATTGAACTCGATATCACTTTTGAAAATCAACTTAATTTACTGTGAGCTTATTTTTCATAGAATTTATATTTTAATCTTGCAGTTAGTGTTATTACTACTTTAATCAAAATTTTTATATTATATATACGTGTAGACGCAAATTCTATTAGCAATCTCCTGATTTTCGATATATACTGCTTTTTGGTTTTTCTTTGAGATTTTTTAGTTTTAACAAAATTTTCTCGTTTCATCGTGGGGTTTAATCAAATTTTAGTTAAAATATTTCCCAGTCATTATTCCATTCGTGGTTCCATTTGTGCTACAAAACCCCTGAAAGAGGGTAGGTTGGAGGGTTAGTATTCGTTTCGGATAGTTGGAATTCTGGGAAAATTGTGTTTAAAAATTAAAAAACTAATTATTGTTATATGTGTTATTTGTGCTGATACATTAAAATGTTTAGAGATAGGTTTTAAAGAAGTATAGAGATTTATTTGAAGGAAAATTAAATAAAAATTAGCTATAGATCGTAGGAAACACGATAAAACCTGCAAAAATAGCATAAAAAAGAAAGGTTATCACCAGTGCCGGATTTTGTTTGCGTGTCATCTTTTGATAGTACTTCGTAGACAATGCCATATAAACAGAAATTCCGTTTCCAATTTCCTGGTTCTAGAAATAACGTTTTTTGGGGATATATTTTTATTTTACACTGTCAATTTTAAAATTTAAAGGAAATTCTTTGGTCATTTTCTAATTAGTTTCGTTTTTTATCAAAGTTTAATAGAAATATTCCAATTTTTTATACGCAGTTTCGCTTTTACTTACGCTTAAACACATTACAAATGACTCATCTGCTAGCTTCTTGAGCCCAAAAAATCCGTGATCACCCCTTAACAAAAAACGAATCCTTTTTTTTTTGGGTGAATCATCGACACTGGAGAGTGAAGATTATAGGGTTTCTTCCTCTAGTCTTGACAGTAAAAAACGAATACTTTAAGATTTTAGAGTTAATGAAAATGTTTAATAATGCCACAATTTGAACTACATAAAGCACTGCTTCTCCGCTGGCTCTTACCGGTTCCTAGGTCCAAAATATCCCGTCATTCGAAAAATTTTGAAAAACGTACGAAAAGCTAACGCTCAAAAATTTACAACCGAGGTTGATGGCATTGGAATCGTATACTACACGTTACGAAAGATTTACCTGTTTAGGTTGTCATTTCTGGTTAGCAAGTCGATTATATTGCATTTATTTATGTATAAAGGTTGAAGTTCAAAAACACTTTATTCACAGGCAATTAGGGAACGGATGTTTTACAAATCGAAAGAATATCAATTTTTTACGTCGTTTTGAATATTTTTTAGATGATTTTGGGCATTTTATTGCTCATTATACATTTCTAAGTTAACCAAATACAGGCTCTTGTGAATACAGAGAAATTAATTTTAGGTTGGGAAAGAAAGATTTTCATCCTACTTTTAAAGGCTGTAAAATTAAAACAGTTGATAAGGGGCAACAAAATATCGTATTAAAGTGACATTCCCTTTAAAAATAAGGCAATACTTCCGCTTCCGCTTAGTATAACAGGAATATCTGAAAAAAGATTAGTTGCGACTATTGACAAAAAAATAATTTTTTCAAAGAAAAGCATGATTTTGGTATCGATCTATCGTAAAATTTTACGCTGATTTGAAATCCGTTGAAATTTTGGCTCTATCTTTAACCATTCAAAAGATAGAAAGTTGGATTAAGGGAATAAAAAAACATTTTAATGCATAACGGAAACTGACCTTGAAAAGCGCCCAAGTGCTGTTCACATGGTAACGCTCGAAAATTCTTTTCAAACGCGCGTTGCAAAAAGTCCATGTGAACGGGGCCTGACGCCCGGATCTAAAAATATTCCATACTAACTAAATGCTTAGTCGGCAGAATTGAATTCCGCTTACTTTTTCTCGTCAGTATTGGTGTGTTGATGCAGAGTGAAGTAAATTGCATTGCCAATTTTATTTTATACGTAATAAATCAAAAAAGCACTTTTGTTCTGCGACGAATTTGCATCTGCCGAGGTCAACGCAGCTGCATGTTTACGAATGAACTACATTCCGAATTATTCCTAGCGATTCCAAAAGCTGATAACATCAAAGTTTTGTCACGAATAAATTTCATAAATTCGGCAACAATCTCAGCTAGCAAACATAATATTTGAGAATCCTCAGTCAGAATTCTGTAGTTTAACACAGAATGAAGTGTGTCGTCCATTTTGTTTTGTTGACGGACGGCTTCTCTTCCTTCGCAAAAAGCTAGCACTGCCCATGCGCTAACCCTCAACCAAGTGTTAAACCGATTTCGGAGGATCAAAATTTAACACCGAGACTGCAATTTAAACCTCGGATCAGGCATGTGAATATGTTTCTTCGATAATCGGGCGATCATCGTATCCGTGGCTTAACTCGGACTTGTGAATACGGCCGTTACTGTTCATTTAGTCCTTGTTTTTATGTTCATTTAGCCCTTGTTCAATTTTGATGGCTAATATTCTTTATTTCACGTTTAATGTTCACGTTAGCCTTGTTCTAATGTTCACGGCCCTTGTACAATATTGGATAGTGTTCATTTAGCCCTTATTGAACGTTGTTAAATAACGTTAAAAAAATTCACTTGATTTTAGATTTATCTCAGAGTAATCTATTCCATTGAACCAGGAGAGTGTTTTGAAAATATTTTCGGAAAGGGCCCCAAACTTTTATCCCGTTGTTTTCTATTCCAATATTAAATGGTTGGTTTTTTATGGTGCAAGGGCCCATGTTTGGCGAAGCTGCGTCAAACACAAGACACAGCGACAACTAATCCATTACGAATGGGATTGACATGACGAGGTATCTCGTTATTAACAAAACTGACCAGATCTTGTAAACTAAAATTTTGAATTAAAATTTTTCCTCCTTTATGTTAATTTCTTTTAAAATAAATCAACTCCAGCTGTGATATGGAGCCGCTATGCAGAGTCTGCTCCCATCCTCCTTGCAGTTACGAAAGCACTAGAAACAACCTCGAAGCAGGCGGTGGTATAATCTGTCCCTGGGATCTAGAGCTCAAAAACCACGCTCTCCACGGGACTTCTTGCACCCCATGCCCCAGCCCTTGACGAAAGATGGAGAGGAGATAGGAGGGTGAAAGGGCCCCTCGCCTCCAGCTCTTGCAAGAGCCGTAATAGAGTTCGCAGACTCTGCCTCAGGTCAGACTTGGAACTGTTTGTTTTGCTAAAATCTATTACCGGCTCTTCTTACTCTGCAGGGTTTTTAAATTGTTTTCGGAGATTAATGCGTTTCTGGAAACGGAGCGGGAGAGTTCGTGTGGGTTTGTATTTTCTGCCGAAAATATTATCGGTGAAAATACCGCAGCTTTTACCATCGCCCTATTGTTGTTTTACTTCGGGAGAATACCCGCACCTGACCTTTATGCAGGATCTGTCGGTTGGATATTTTCTCCTGAGTAAATAAAGTAACCATCGCACACCTATCCTTTATACAGGACTAGCTGATTAACCCAGCGTTGCTCGGGTTGAATTATAATTCGTCGTAATACGTATTACTCAATGTTATTCCTATGGGGATTTCGAATTGTGTTAACTCCCTCTACAGACCCAGTACAAATAGAACTGGGATTTATATCTAGCTTATGTTTCCCGCAGGATTCTAAAGAATGGGTGTACCAAATTTGATGTGAATTGGTCAAACTGTGATTGTAAGGATACTCAATGTTATTCCTATGGAGATTTTGAATTGTTTTTAGCCACCTCTGCACACCTAGATTAAAGAGAACGGGGGTTAATATGCAGCCTACGTTACCTGCAGGGTTCTAAAATGTAAGTGTACCAAATTTGGTGTGGATTGGATTGGTCAAAAGGTGTAGATTTGTATAGAGAACAGACGGACGCCAACTCTGCTTTATATATAGATATACAGATTGGAAACTTTATATACTCTCTTGGGTACATAAAGTAACCATCGCACCTGTCTTTATACAGGATTTATTGGTTGGACACTTTCTCCGAAGTTTATAAAGTAAAACCCTGCATCTCTGTCCTTTATACAGGATCTATGAGTTGTAGTTTCTCCTGAGTATATAAAGTAACTATCGCATCTGTTCTTAATACAGTATCTATGGTTTGAATAGTTTCTTTTGATTATAAATTAAATCCTGCACCTATCATTTAAACAGAATCTATGGATTGGATAGTTTCTCCTGAGTATATAAAGTAATCATTGTTCCAATCCTTTATATGGGACATATCGGTTGGATTCTTTCTCCTGAGTATATAAGGTAAAATCGTGTACCTGTCCTTTATACAGGATCCGTGGGTTGAACAGTTTCTCCTAATTACTTAAATTAAAACCCTACACCTATCATTTGTATAAGACTATGAGTTAGAGAGTTTCTTCTGAGTACATAAAGTACCATCGCACCTATCCTTTATACAGGATCTATCGGTTGGATAGTTTTCTCCTGAGTATATAAAGTAAAACCCTGCACCTATCATTTATACACCATCTGTGGTGTTGGATAGTTTCTCCTAAGTATATAAAGTAACCATAGCATCTATCCTTTATATAGGATGTATTACTTGGGTATTTCTCACGAGAACTTGAAGTAAACACCTGCAGCTATCATTTATATGGGATCTATGGGTTAGATAGTTTCTTTCTGAGTACATAAAGTAACCATCGCACCTGTCCTTTATACAAGATCTATCTTTATTGGTTGGATACTTTCTCCTGGTATATAAAGTAAAACCCTGCATCTCTGTCCTTTATACAGGATATCTATGAGTTGTTCTGAGTATATAAAGTAACTATCGCAACTGTTCTGTATACAGGATATATGTGGGTATAGTTTCTCCTTAGTATATAATATAACCATTGTACTAATTCTTTATACAGGACATATCGGTTGGATACTTTTTCCTGAATATATAAGGGAAAATCGTGTATCTGTCCTTTATACAGAATCCGTGGGTTGAATAATTTCTCCTGATTATTTAAATTTGAACAATACACCTATCATTTGTACAAGATGTATGAGTTGTATAGTTTCTCCTGAGTATATAAAGTAACCATCTCACCTGTCCTTTATATAGGATCCATGGGTTGAATTGTTTCTCCTGATTATATAAAGTAAAACCCTGCACCTGTCCTTTATACAGGACTATGAGTTAGAGAGTTTCTCCTGAGTATATAAAGTACCATCTACCTGTCCTTTATATAGGATCTATCGTTTGGATAGTTTCTCCTGAGTATATAAAGTAACCATCGCACCTATCCTTTATACAGGACGTATCAGTTGGATACCTTTTTCTGAGTATATTATCTGGTCTGGATGCTAGCCTCAGTAAGAAGCATAGGATAGGGCAGAAGAGTCTGTTGAAGATACTCATTAAGCATGACGAACACCATTAAGGTATCATAGTAAGAAATGATTTGATGCTGAAAAGATCGTGGATCAGTAGTCTGATTGGTTGTTTGCGGTGAAAATCAGTGAATTTAACCCTCTGAGAAGTTCGAACGCATAATTCCACCATGCAATCTGCAGTCAGTCTTCCCTGCATGACACGTTTTGACTTTCGTAACTAATAGAATATTTCCAAAGGATTCTTTCAAAGGAAAGGAACAATAAAATATTTCCAAAGTATTATATTCTTAAGAAAGGAGAGAGAGAAATAGAATGATTCCAAAGGATTTTCTAAGGAAAAGAGAAATAGGATCTTTTCATATATGATTCTATTCTATGAAAAGGATCCATATGATTCTATGATATATATGGAAAGAACCAATAGAATCTTTCAAAAGATTGAAAAATCCATGGATTCTCCTTCCAACCAATAGATGTGATTATTTAGTCATTGTGTTGTGAGGTAAAAGCAATGCTAAACTACTCGAAAATCTCGTGACACTCGGAGCGTTAAAATAGAAACTGACCTTTTACTCAGATTTACGTTAAGAAAATCGTCGCTTTTGTCCTTTTTCCTTTGTCGATTTTAATTATATTTTTGCCACCGAATTCTTTCGAATTTTAATTCTTTTATTTGGGAATGCCGGGCTTTTTGGCTTTCATGGACTCTACGCCACATTGGTTAAAAAGTAGACTTCCCAGACCAGTAAGTAGTAGAAAAAAGATCATGCATGCTCTTTTGCTTTTTTCAATGCTTCTGTCTCTTCCGTCAAGGTATGCTGACATCAGTTGCCCGCTGAAAAGTAGTGGGCCAAGTAGCGTGCAAAAAAACCAAAAAAAAAAAAAAAACGACGGCACAGCCAACATACAAGAAAAATATTTATTTATTTAACAGGAATGTACACTATCTATACAATTGGCTAAGTTTTGTATCCCTAGGTGATGCGTGCAGCAAAAAGGGAAAAATGGAATCCCTTCAAACGGCTGGAGACAGCGTGCTAAAAAAATACACCTGCCCAGTTCGAATTCTTGAAATTTTGGTGTCATGTCATCAGTCCATGCTCAATTTTAATATTCGTTTCTTCAGCTGTGCTCTGCGTGATTTCTTTTTCAGCAATAAAACGGAAGTTGAGATCGAGCGATTTAGAGAAGCTACTCTACTTGTTAGTAGCTAACCGATTATCATGATATTCTGTTTCATCCAGTTTTTATCTAATATGTTATTTTTATTAAAGTCATGTTTTTACTTACGGCGTACTTACTAAGTTTTGAATTAACCGACACATAGAGTATACGTAGCAACACCTTATACCTATAAAATAATCTCATTAGAGATGAGAGATATGTACATGGACGAGATATCTCGTCCATCAGGATCTCGTTATCTCTTGGAAGAAAACTCACCAGATCTTGATCTCGTCATCACCTAAAAATCAGCAAAATCTTGATGAGATATCTCGTCGAAACCGCTTGGAGGGTTAATGGCTGCTGTGAATCGGTCTCCCGGATAGAACAAAGAAAATGCACACCTGTCTTGTTTAGTGCTCTCCACCTCGTTTGCATTCTCTCCCTTCTGAATAGTTATACGATTTCTGCGGACTATACGAAAGACAGGATAGACTTTTCACCCTCCTGGTGGTTGTCTCGACGAAGTATGCAGGCATTGGTAAAACACTTATCAGATCTTGATCTCGTCATCATAAGAAAATCGGCGATATCTTGACGAGATATCTAGTCAACAGAAATCGTGGTCAGATCTTGATGGACAAGATAACTGGGCCCTGGAGGGTTAAGCGTTGCATTCTAAAGATTGAGTGATAGAAAGTATTCGCATCACACGCACTGGAAATACTTGGGACAAGGACAAAATTGTGTGCTTAAAATTATAAAACATTTTTCCAAGAAAAATCAGAAAAACTTTAAGATAAATATTTCTGAAATACCGTATCCTTAGACATTGGCGCTATCCCTGTTACCTCCACTTAACCATACCCCTACCGTAGGTGCAGCCCTGGTTGGTTGGTTGCTTGCTTTGACGTTTTATGGCCACCCATATTTGGCTAAGCTGCGCCAAACACATGATAGACACCTTTAAGCAAAAATGTGCGACGCGATAGCCCAGTTGGAAGAGTAACGGATTAGCAACCGGAGGGTTACGAGTTCGAATCCAACCAAAGATCGTCGTGTACAAGGGGGCTGGTGCACGTTAAATCTGTCGTGGTCTCAAATGTCCTCACGTTGGCATGGTATGGAAGTTTGGATAGTGGGGTGCCAGCTCAGGTGTTGTTCTCGTCATCTGACCATGGTTCAAAATTATCCTCCGCTCTTTCCCTTTGGGACTGATCCCGGACCGTCGCCAATAGCCCGTTGTGTTGCTCCAGTGTGACGTTAATTAAAATACCTACCTACCAAAATCCTAATCTAGAAACCATTAGGTCGACTTCCACATACGGTCGACTTGAGCTCAAAATCTAAAGAAACTGCAGGTATTGGTATTGGTATTTTCAATTAACGTCACACTGGAGCAACACAACGGGCTATTGGTGACGGTCCAGGATCAATCCCAGAGGGAAAGATCAGAGGACAACACCACGTAATTTTTAACCACGGTCAAGAAACTGCAGGTTTTTCAAAATCGTGTATTACGTACGATCGCGAATGTTCCGTGTTACGCTCGCAAACGAAGCCATCCGTTCGGATCTGAAAGTTAAACCCGGATTCTTGCAGTATCTTGCAGCCAACTTCTGAGGGTCGTGGCTCAGTGGCGTCGTGCCCACTGCGCTAGCAACCTTCGAGTTGTAGGCAGTGCAGGATCAATTCCTGTCACATGCATTCCACCCTAGGCGTATTTCTCTCTTCCGTGTTCTCACGTTGGCGTGGTGTGGAAGTTTGGAGAGGGGGTGTTCAGGTGTTGTTCTCGGCATCTGACCGTGGTTCAAAATGTGGTTCTCGTTGTGTTGCTCAGTGTGACGTTAATTAAAATGCCTACCTACCTTACCTACTTTGGATCTTTCCCTTTTCGATTGATTCCGGACCGTCGCCACTAGCCTGTGTTGTTGCTCCAGTGCGACGTTAATTAAATACCTACCCCCATGTACACGACGGTCTTTGACTGGACTGAGTTTCGAACTCGAAACCCTCTGGTTACTATTCCGTTGCTCCTCCAACTGGGCAACCGCGGTTCCACATACCAGTAACCTATTCCAAAGCAATTGAGTTTTTAGTCTGTCCTCGTCATATTGGAGGTCGCGCGTTACTATGACTTTCAAATGATTCAAGAACAAGTAAAAACTGAAACAGGATGCGCATTAGCAAACTGTTTTCGATACACCTCAGGCGTCAGTGCAATTAATTGGCTTCAGCGGGAATCCGAACTGCGGGTATCTTTCGAGCAATTAGACTCACTGTCTAAAGCCCGTTAAATGGGAAACTTCCCATCTGGATCTTTGAACGTTCAGGACCGAACAGTTCGTTGCATGAATTTTGTTAGGGCCTACTCACAACAGAATCTGGGTCGTTCCGAATGGATCTGAATCAGAGATGGACAGACCACGGTGATCCGTTGATCTGCTGATTGCCCTCCTCAACATTGTGTCACTTTAATATTAACAAGTCACCCGATGGGTAATTTTTAAGTTCAATGAAAACTTCAAGACTTCATGTTGAAAAGATTGATAACTTGATATCAGCTTTGAAGGATCCGTTTACTGATTTTTCAAAAGTAAAACCGTTGCTAGATTTATTTAGCAGCCATTTTGTGCCTGACACACGAGTGACTTATTCCTTTACAAAATAAGTAGTGATTTATATAATGATTAAGACTATGTAATGGAGAAAATATGACTGACACTTATTTCTTTACAAAATATATAGTGATTTAAATAATGGTTATGAATATGTAGAGGAAAAAATGTGAGTGACTTATTTCTTTACAAAATATGTAGTGATTTAAATAATGGTATGAATATGGAGTGGAAAAAACGTGAGTGTCACTTATTTGTTTACAAAATATGTAGTGATTTATACTACCATTTTGCCTGAAAATGCACCCGAAACAGTATATCAAATCATCGACATTCAAAACGACGAGAACTGCGAAATAAATTTAACGAAAGCAATTTATTAAACTGATATCTTTGTGTTCGGGATCAAAACATTTGTAAATCGTTGCTAGATAAATACATTAAAATGCACAAGTCTCTTTGTTGTCAACATATCTGAACAAACCTTTTCAGTCATGAATATTAACAAATCGAAAAACAGGAACTGCTTACCAAATGAAAATTTATATAGAAACAAATTTGCTCTTTGCTGGCTACAAAATCAAACCCAATATTAAAACAATCGTTAAATCCCATACAACGTCACGCATCAAATTAAATTGTCTATTTACTTTTATATATTATCTTTCTTTGTAATATATTATAAATATAAATAAAATAAATTGATCTTAACAAGTGCGCATCGATCTGAATCCAGTAGAAACTGACCAGCGGAGATTCGGGTCCATTGAAGCGAAACCCCCTTTTACTAATAGGCGATCGAGAGTATCTGTCGATCCCTTTCAGTTACGCTTATAATCGTCTAAAATATTTTCGGCCCAGTTCGGACAGGGGTGCCAGTTCAGGTGGTGCCTCCTCACCTGACCGTGGTTCAAAATTACGTGGTGTTGTCCTCGGATCTTTATCTTCCTGGATTGATCCCGGAACATCGCCCCAATAGCCCGATCTATTCCTCCAGTGCCGACGTTAATTAAAATACCTACCTAAATTATTGGTATTGGTATTTTTTAATTAACGTCACACTGGAGCAACACAACACCTAAATTAATGTTTCTTTTTCAATACCACCAGGATTTTTCAAACATCAAGAATCCGCAACTCCCATTCCAGAGCGTTTCAATATTTTCTTATTCCAGCATATTCCTTCCTCAGATTCCCGCCTTATAAATACCAACCTTTTTTCATTCTAGGCAGAAACTACGAAAACAAGTTTTTATGGTCCATTCGTCTTTAGTCTTCTGAGAACATTACTGGTCCTTTTGTTTTATTTGACAGTCTGTCTACTCTTGGACGCTGCAGCTCACAAGGTCGGGATATTTGCAAGTCCCGTAGAACGGATGGGAGTGCTAAATGAACCGTGGTCCAACAGCAACAGGTTGAAATTTGGTAAACAATACTGCACAAATCATAGTCCGTAAATCTTGTCATGGGACATAAAAAGCTATCGCCTTCTTCCGCGACAGGGTGCATTTTGTGAACACTTAAACGGCGTATAAAGCGAGAGCTTTTAGGAAACAGCGTAATAAATAACCAGGAAAGTCGTATTCAACGTAAAATTTTTTGAATACGCACTGTATATAAATGAGCTCCGAATGAGTAGAGTGACAACGCTTGGAAAGAAATCCTTTTCTTCTATATGTATATATTGTCATTTAAAAGAATTTGCGTAGACAGTAATACTTAGTTGAATACGGGCCGCGGTAACCCGGTCGGTAGAGCAGCGGATTTGCAACCGGAGGGTTGCGAGTTCGAAACTCGGCCCAGCCAAAGACCGTCGTGTACACGGGGGCAGGTGCACGTTAAATATGTCGTGGCCTCAAATGTCCTCATGTTGGAGTCGTGTGGAAGTTTGGAGAGTGGGGTGCCAGCTCAGGTGTTGTTCTCGTCATCTGACCGTGGTTCAAAATTACGGGGTGTTTTCCTTGGATCTTTAGCTTCGGGATTGATTCCGGACCGTCGCCGATAGTCCGTTGTGTTGCTCCAGCGTGACGTTAATTTATTACCTAGTTATATACAGGGGTAGGTATTTAATTAAAGTCGCACTGGAGCAACACAGCGGGCTATTGGCCGTTAAATCTGTCGTGGCCTTAAATGTCCTGACGATGGCGTTATGTGGATGTTTGGAGAATGGGGTACCTACTCAGATCTTTCTCTTCGGGATTGATCCCGAAGAGAAATGCCAATGGCCCTTTGTGTTGCTCCAGTGTGACGTTAATTAAAATACCTACCTACCCGGAGCGTCGCCTGTAGCCCTTTGTGTTTCTCCAATGCGACGTTAATTAACCTACCTACCTATCGTCAAAAACGATCGCAATTGAAAAACTCTCTTTTGTCAACTAGTTTGATATCAATTAGTTTTTTAACTAAAATTAATTTTTCTATCAATTTTGGTGATTTTTGTGTCCAGTATCCAGAAGTCCAGTGTCCCTATAAGTTCTTTAATTCATTGAAGGAGACTAATTCTTTTTTAGTTAGCACGCCCATTTGTTTTCGTAAGTATCCTATCTAATTCAGCTCTCTTTCGGATTCTTGGCAATTTTCTCCATGTTTAGTCTATTCAGGTTTCTTATAATCGCTGTTAAGCACATTCAGGATAATTGACTCATCCCGGCTTATAAATGTAAGGAGACTTCTTTTTCATGTCTTGATGATGACTTGATGAGTGATTACCTTTCAAACCTCTCATCAAAGGCAGGCTTAGCGCGCAGTTGAAAACGATCAAAGGGGAGGGTAAATTAAGCATTTTAACTGCAATGTAAATTAGGAATCAAATTGATCTTCGTACTTAAAAGAAATTAGGGTCTTGTTTGAAAAAATCAGATTCCTTTTTGTTTTTCGAGAGTTCAAGCATCCAATTAAGATTAGCCTTTCCAATGATGTCTTCCACAGAGATTAGACTCAAACGTCTCTCATCAGATAGGTTTGACGAGTGCTCATAAATGATCACTGAGTTGTGTGAATTAAGCATTTTAACTTCAATGAGAAAAAGATACATACGTATCTTCGATTCTAGAAGGGAAGTGTCAACCCTAATGGTGGTTGTCTCGACGAGGTATGTCGTCATTAGCAAAACTGACCAGATCTTGATGGACGAAGTATCTCGTCATTAGAAAAACCGACCAGATCTTGATCTCGTCATCATAAAAATTCGGCAATATCTTGATGAAGATGTTTCTTGTCATTAGTAAAATTGGTCATTAGCAAAACTGGCCAGATCTTGATGGACGAAGTATCTCATCATTAAAAAACTGACTTGATCTTGATCTCGTCATCGTCAAAAATAGGCAATATCTTGAAGACGATATATCTCGTCATCAGTAAAATTGGTCAGATCTTGATGGACGAGATATCACGTCGAAATCACTCGGAGGGTTAAATAGTCAGATTCCCTTTTGCTTTTGTTTCGAGTGTTTAAGCATCCGAGCAAGAATAATATTACCAACGATCTGTCTTCATTATTAAGAATTACGGTTTGTTTGTTTTGGCGTTTTATGGCGCAAGGACCATATTTGGCCAAGCTGAGCCAAACACAAGACAACGTCAAGTAAAAAATGTCGTGGAAAGGAAAAGAGAGAGGTACTGGGGAACAGAATAGTGGGGTGAAAGCAGAAAAATATCGCTTGGGTATCCCGTGAGCCCGACCCCCGTGGTTACAAAAAACAGTACATTCCATGTGAAAAGAAAAGATCACTAGAGTACCTCAGGTTTGTGAAGCCCGTTCACCCCTGAAGATGTGCCCCTGAGGGCTTAAGCACTACGGAATTGAGATTTTCTCTCTATACTCCATAAATTTTTTTTAAAGATTTTGTAAAATTTGTCTATTTTACAAAATCCATTTTGTAAAATAGCCTGCGTAGACATTCGATAAGATCAGCTTCGTAGTCAGAGAGGGGCCTTGGGGCCTTAGCCTTTACCAAAAATTGTTTTAAGGAAACGAGCAATAGAATCTTTCCAAAAAAGATCCTATTTTTAGTAAATGAGAGCAATAGAATCTTTCCAAAAGATTATATTCTACGGAAAGGACTGATAGAATCTTTGCAAATGATTCTATTTTAAGTATTTGAGCAATAGAATAATTTCAAATTATTCTATTATTCGGAAAGAACCAACAGAACCTTTCCAAGGGACATTATTCTTAGAAAAGAAGCAATAGAATATTTTCAAAATATTATAATCTACGATACTACAAATACTATCTTTCCAAAGGTTCTACCGAAAGAGCCAATAGAATCGTTCCAAAAGGTTCTACTGCAAGGAAAGCACCAATAGAATCGCTGCAATTAAAGTTCCAATCCTAAAGAAAGGACCAATAGAATCTTTCTGTATAAAAGGTTTGAGAAAGAATCCATGGGGGGAATCTTTCAATAGGGTTATTTAGTCATTACGTGTGTTATGAGGTGAAAGCAACGCCACGCTACACAGAAATCCCGCTCAGAGGGTTAAACCTCCAAATGGTTTCGACTAGATATCTCGGCCATCAAGATCTGACCAATTTTACTGATGACGATATATCTCGTCCATCAAGATATTGCCCGATTTTTTATGATCATGAGATTAATATCTGGTCAGCTTTTCTTCTAATGACGAGATATCTCGTCGAGACAACAACCAGGAGGGTTAAATCCTGGCCGCGCTTCTGTGCGTGGTTGAATTGTTTTCAAATCACAAAACCCAAAACATTTTACTGCGATGCCTAGAAAACTACAAACTGTTGTTATTCTTAAAATGGCATTGATTGATTATCATGTAAAGGATGGGAAATTGACCAAGAAGTATTCCCACGCATTTTGTTTAGTTTGGTTCACGGATGTGTTAAAAGCAACATGCGGCGGATGTTATCCTGGTTGACATTGATTATCTTGGTACCCCTTAACTTTTCAAAAACATTTCCTAGAATTACTAAAATATTAGAATAATTAATGTCAGGAATTCTATAAATTACGTTGATTATATTTATAGTTTTCAAAAACTAATGATGTAAAAAGTGTGTTTTTTTCTGCAGAAAAAACTTGAATAAGTGGAATTTTCTGAATTATTATTAATTTGAATTATTATTAATTTTGAAAATTTAATATATTTGTATGCAGTTGTCATAAGTGAGGTTTCTACAGAATAAACTTGCATAAGTGGAATTTTTTGAATTATTTTTAATTTTGGAAATTTAATGTTTGTATGCAATTGTCAGAAATGAGGTTTCTGCAGAAAAAACTTGATTAAGAGGAATTTTCTGAATTACATTGAGAAACATTAATTTTGAAAATTAAATATATTTCTATGGAGTTGTCATAAATGAAGTTTCTGCAGAAAAAGTTTGAATAAGAGGAATTTTCTGAATTACATTGAGTATTGTTAATTTTAAAAGTTAACATTTTTGTATGTAGTTGTCATGAATGAGATTTCTGCAGAAAATACCTTGAATGATAAAAGGGGAATATTCTGAAATACATTGATTACTATTAATTTTGAAAATTTAATATATTTCTATGCAGTTGTCATAAGTAAGGTTTCTACAGAAAAAACTTGCATAAGTGGAATTTTCTGAATTATTTTTGATTTTGAAAATTTAATATATTTCTATGCAGTTGTCATAAATGAGGAATTCTGCTGAAAAAACTTGAATGATAAGAGTAATTTTCTGAATTATATTGATTATTATTAATTTTAAAATTTAATATATTCGTATCCAGTTGTCACTGAGGTATCTGCAGAATAAATTTGAATGATAAGAGGGATGTTCTCTGAATTGCATAGATTATAATTAATTTCGAAAATTCAATATATTTGCATGCAGTTGTCATAAATGATGATTCTGCAGAAAAGATTAGAATAATGATCAGAGGAATTTTCTGAGTTCCATTGAGAATTATTAATTTGGAAAATTTAATGTATTTGTATGAAGTTGTCATAAATGAGGTTTCTGTAGAATAAATTAGAATAACGATAAGATTAATTTTCTGAATTACACTCAACATTCTTAGTTTTCATAACCTAATATATTTTTATGCAGTAAAGTGACATAAATGAAGTTTTTGCAGAAAAAATTAGAATCATGAACAAGCAGAATGTTCGGAATTACTTGAACATTATTAATTTTGACAATTTAATATATTTGCAATCTTAATAATATATGAGTTTTCAGCAAAAAAAATAAAATAAGAGGAATTTTCTAAATTACAATGAATATTCTGAGTTTTCAAACTTATATATCTGTATGGGATAAAGTGACATAATAAATGAGGTTTTTGCAGACAAAAATAGAATAGTGAAAAAGCGGAATGTGTTCTGATTACTAATACTTATTATTCAGTATATTCATTCGGTATTATTAATTTTGAAAATTTAATATATATATTTGTTTACGGTTGTCATAAATGAGGTTTTTACAAGAAAAAATTAGAATAAGAATTTTCTAAATTACATTGCATATTCTTGGTTTTACAAAAATTGCTATAAAAAGTATAAAAAAGCTAAAACTCTTCTCCTAAGAGCTTCCAATTGGCCGGGCATTGGTAAAAATATCTCTATTTTTCAATAACCTTGACATTACATTTCGTCGCGTATTAATGCTGATTTCACGATATCTATACATATAGAGTTGGCCTCTGTCTGTTCTCTATACAAATCTACACCGTTTAACCAATCTACACCAAATTTGGTACACTTATTCTTTGGAACCCTGCGGGTAACGTAGGCTAGATATTAGCCCCGCTCTATTTTTCTTGGGTGTAACGTCCCTTCATCCTGGGCAGATCATTTGCTAGAGGGCGCTCTCTCCCGGTCTGGCTGTGCAGATGACGTCAGAATATCTACAGGAGTCGTCTCTTGTTGGAGTTTTTTTAGAATCTTAGAGTATGGTCAATCGCAGATGGGTTGCGGATGCGCTGAAAATCGCTCTGTATCATATCGTTTATGTATTCTGTCTAAATTCTTTAACTGTAGCTTTATTATTGGAATGTAAATTTTTATGATAATATAAGATTATTTTCATAGAAAGTGGTCTTTTTTTATCGTCGATATGCTACAGAGGGCTAAAGACATTTCGAAATCCTCATAGGAATAACATTGCGTATTTATACGATCAATGTCAGACCCATTCACACTAAATTTGGTACATTCATCCTGTAGAATTCTGCGGGACACAGGCTATATATTAACCCCGTTCGATTTGTGTCCTGGGTCTGCAAGGGGCTAAAAGCAATTCGAAATCTCCATAGGAATAATATTGAGTAATATTACGATAAATTATAAACAATTCAACCCGGGCAACGCCGGGTAATTCAGCTAGTCTTCTATAAATCAGCGAAGCAATACACATAAAATGAAAATTAGAAAAAACGGTAAGAATAGAAGATGAATCACAGATTTTCCTTTAGATAGTTCTAAAAATGTTCGATCCGATGCAGTCGAACATATGCTCCAAAGTCACTTGCTCATCAAGGTAAATAAGGCAATTGTTGAAGTCAGACAGATGAAAACGATTCAAGTAGGCCTGATTTACAATGTGGCCTATTCTAGCTTCAGCAGAAAAGTGGCAACTGCTCTAGGCATTTTGCCAACATATTATGCAATACCTTCCACAAAACTTAAACTTTTTCGGACCAACAAGAGACGACAAGATCTGGATGGATGATATACTTCCTCCATGAAGATCTAACCAATTTTCCTAATTACGAGATATCTAGTCATCAAGATGTTGCAGATTTTTTTATTAAGACGAAAACAAAATCTGGTCTATTCTAATGACAAGAGACGACGAGATCTGGATGGACGATATATCTCGTCCATCTAGATCTGGTCAAATTTGCTACTGATGAACTTCCTCGTCCAGACGGCTATCAGAAGGGTTAAGAAATCGAGCCGAGAGAAATCTTCGCATCACTGCTAAGACAGATGTGAACTCGGCATTTTCGGAAGCGATGCAACATAACTCTAATTAGGACTTCTCTGAGAAGGCTTTCAGAGGAATTACGAAGCATAACTTCTGACACGAGGGGAGATGTCATCGCCTTTGGAGTAAACATCCACCAGAAACATGAGAACCCGGGTGAAATATGTCGTGAGTGAACCGGGTTCTGCGAAACAAAGAAAGCACAAGAAACTATAAATCCGTCTCTTGCTGGACGCACGTGATCGCGTATGTTAGTTGATTGCGAACAGCTCAACAAAGGCTATCATAATCTTTCAAAGGCATTATGCTAAAAAGTGTTTTAAAACGTTTTTAGTTGTTTTGGAAAATAAAACGTTGCTTTTAAGAAAAAGTAAAAATAAAAACTTTTTTTGTTCAAAGCAACGCTTTATTTTTGTAAAGTTTTTCAAAACCATTTTTAATTGTTTTGAAAAAAACACCAAGAACCAAAAGGCTTTCTTTTTAACATTCTTCAAAACAAAGTTTGCAAAAACCTTTTTAAATTGTTTAGAAAAACGTTGCTTGAAGAACCAAAATGCTTTCTTTTATCATTTTTCAAAACAACGTTTTCAAAAAACTTTTTTAATTGTTTTGAGAAAAACGTTGCTTTGAAGAACCAGAAGTTTGGGAACCACTGCTTCAGACTTATTCCAGAATCCTGATGACATTGTAATTTCCTTGCGGGCGGATGACTTCTTGGACTTGGTCTAGCAGGCGGCTAGACCAGGAGGAATAAGAAACAACGTGATCGTGTTGGAATTGGAAAGACTCTTTCTCAACCTGAAGTGGTGTGAAAGTTTGGAAAGTGAGATACCAGCTCAGAGATGTTGCCCTTGTCATCTGACCGTGATTCAAAATTACGAGGTTTCCTCGGATATTTCCCTTCGGGATTAATCCCGGACAGTCGCCAATAAACAGTGTTGCTCAGTGCGTCTTTAATTCAACTACCTCAATCATTCCAAAGGATTCTATTCTAAGGAACCTATAGAATCCAACCCATAGAATCTTTCTAAGGTTAAAAAAATCCATGGATTCTTGAGAAGGATGCGGTTATTTGGTCATTAAATGCGTTGAAGGTTAAAAGCAATAGTACAAATACCCTACTCGGAAATTTCGCGAAGCTTAGAGGGTTAATCTGTATAAGGAATCGTTTTCCGTGAGGGTTAATTTCATTCTAGAACTTCAGGTTATGGGCCGTTCGACGAACTTACTGTTAATCGACATTTTAAACTTGCTTATTCAATTATAATCGTCCGAAAACCAAACGCAAAGACGAAACCGCAATGGCTCCAAAAACAAGGGCATCTGCTTTCCCGTTTCCCACAAGGAAGTTATCAATCGAGTATCTTTGAGAAATAATTATTCCACGAATAGACGTATCAGCTCATCGAACCACCAATTAAAATGAATGCAGAACTTAGTAAACCTAGATCTCGTTGTATTTCCTGAAAATAGCATTTTTCGGCCGTTTTTCTTCGCATCCAGATCAAGCGTTCAATGTCTACTATATCCGAAAGCTAAATCCTTTTTACTGACCTGGATTTGCAGAATAGAATCTTTCCGAATGATTCTATTCTAAGGAAAGGAGCGATAAACCTTTCAGAAGGATTCTATTCTAAGGAAAGAAGAAATATAATTTTTTTTCCAAGGATTCGATTCCAAGAAAAATACCTATAGAATCTTTCTAGTAATTCTATTCTAAGGTTGGTTGGTTGGTTTTTGGGGTTTTATGGCGCAAGGGCCATATTTGGCCATGCTGCGCCAGATACAATACAATATCAAGTAATCGACACACACAGAGTGGAAGCTTTACTGACACAGAAGAGAGAAATACACCCGGGTAAGAATGCACCTGGCAGGAATCGAACCTGCGTCGCCTACAACTCGAAGGTTGCTAGCGCAGTGGGCATACCCACTGAGCCACGATGGCCCCTCTATTCTAAGGAAAAGAGTGACAAACCTTTCTATAGAATTCTATTCTAGGAAAAGGACCAAAGAATCTTTCCAAATGATTCGGTTCTAAAGGGAAAGGAGCGATAAACCTTTCCATAGGATCCTATTATAAGGAAAGAAAACAATAACATTTTCCAAGGGATCCTTTTCCATGGAAAGGAGGAAGGAGGAATAAAATATTTCCAAAGGATTCTATTCTACACAATGGGCCAATAGAATAGTTCCAAAGGATTCTATTATAAGGTAGATATTTAATTAACGTGGCACTGGAGCAACACAATGGGCTATTGGCGACTGTCCACGATCAAACTCGAAGGAAAAATCTGAGGACAACACCACGTAGTTTTGAACCACGGTCAGATGAAGAGGTCAACACCTGAGCTGGCACCTCACTCTCCAAACTTCCACACCACGCCAATAGAATAGTTCCAAGGGATTCTATTCAACAGAATGGGTCAATAGAATCGTTCCAAAGGAAGATTCTATTCTAAGGTAGACCAATGGAATCTTTGCAAAGTTTTTCACAAGGAAGTTATAAATTTGAGAAATAATTATTTTCCGTGAATAGACAGACTTTTAACTCTTCAAACCACCAATTAAAAAAATACAGAGCTTATTAAAACTAGATCTCGTTTTTTTCCCGAAATTTTCGGCGATTTTTTCGTATCTAGTTCAAACGTTCAATGTCTACTACGCCCGGAGGTTAAATCCTTTTTAATGAACTGGAAGAGAAGATTTAACCCTCTCCCTTCTTAACGCTATGGTGAACGTCACGGTCTTAGCAAAACTGTCAGTCCCCTATTCAACAAAACAAAGACAGAAAATTCCTGCAAATGAACTCCACTGACCGCTAAGAAAGTCTTTTTTGCCCTCCCATTTAAAAAATACGTCTTATTCCGTTGGTTCATTTAAATGACAGCGTTAAATCGACTTCTTGGTATTCTATTCCGAGAGGGGTTTTATGCGATTCAGCTTGAATCTGGAAGTAATTTACATTCTTCCGAAACTGATGCCTTTGGTGTTGCATTTCAGATAAAAAGGTAGGTAGGTATTTTAATTAACGTCACACTGGAGCAACACAACGGGCTATTGGTGACGGTCAGGAATCAACCCCCGAAGGGTGAAGATCCAAGGACTACACCACGTAATTTTGAGCTACGGTCAGATCACCTGAGCTGGCACCCCACTCACCAAACTTAAAAGTAATTTCTGCTGAAATATATCGATATTGGTAGTGATCAGCATAAACATCATAAAGAGTTACGAAAGCACTTTGAAGTGACAAGGATTTTACTAGTCCACAATAATTCCCCTCAGTTGCGCAGCTGCAATATCCGATTGCAAAGCTGAAAAGGTTTTTGTCAGGTTGGTTCTTTGAACCGTCTCTACCTCGTCTTCTTTTCCACCAAGCCTTCCGAGAAGTGATAGCTTCATTTCAGTTCCCGCTGCGTTCCTATCGTCCGCAGCGCATACATAAATAAGTGAGATACATCGAAACATTTCCCGATTAGCGAATTCGTAATACTCTACATAAAATAAATAAATCGTTCTGGAAACACTTATGAAACGACTAGTATTTTACTAACCAACAATAACTTCACCCAGTTATGAATGTCCAATCAATACATGTATTAATATTCGTAGTGATCTGCATAAACAAAATAAAGAATTCCGAAAACACTTATGAAGTGACTAGGATTTTGCTAGCCAACAATAATTTCCCGTTTCTGTCCAATCACTACGAATATTAATATTCGTATTGATCTTAAAAAAATTAAGAGTTCCGAAAACATTTATGATACGACTAGGATTTCTCCCAGTTCTGTTACGCTACGATTCTGAAATATATCGCTAATATGGTAGTGATCTGCTAAAGCCAAATCAGTCTAGGAAGAGCTCCGAAAGTACTTATGATGTGACTGAATTTTACTATACGATAATAATTTCCCCAGTTATGAATATCCCAATCACAACGAATATTAATATTCGTAGTGATCAGCATAAATGAAATAGAGTTCCGAAATCACTTATGAAGTGCGACTAGGATTTTATCAGTCAACAATAATTTCCCCCAGTTCACGGATGCTACTGAAATATATCACTAATATTACTAGTGATCAGCATAAAAGAAATAAAGAATTCCGAAAACACTTATGATGTGTGACTAGGATTTTACTAGGCAAGTATAATTTCCTTCAGTTCTTACGCTACACTACTGAAATATATCGCTAATATTGATAGGTGATCTGCATAAACATTATAGAATTCCGAAAACACTTAATGAAGCGACTACAATAATTTCCCTCAGTTGGGTGCCGCTGCACTATCCGATTGCGAAGTTGGAGTAGTTTTTGTCATGTTCTTCGATCCGTCGCTACCTCGTTTTCTTTTCCACCGAGCCTTCCGAGAAGCGACCTCTTCATTTCAGTTCCCGCTGCGTTCTCATGGTCCGCAGTGCATAAATAAATAAGATACATCGAAACATTTCCCGAATATTAGCGAATGACAAACAACCATGTCAAAGCGTTCCCCAACGAGGGTGGGCTAAGGGTGTGCCCGAGACGAAAAGCCATTTTCTTGCTTTTTCGCTTCTTCCTTCTTTCGTTTTCTTCTTCCGAAACCTGTTGCTGGTAGAAGAAAATCATTTTCGGAAGGAAAAAATCGGGTCACGTGGCTTTAAAAAACCAACGTAATATGTACCTTGTTATGTGCCTTTGAGTTTTGATTGGCAGCTGCTGTCAAACGCCACGCCCACCGTATCATGTGCTCATTATTTCCATACGTGGAGTCAGACGGATCCAAAACTATTTTTCTTGCTTTGCTTTCCCCCAGGCTTCCCCCGTAGTTATGTGGGGTGGATCGGGGTTCAGGATCCTTAACTGCGATCTTTTATGGTCGCTGTGACCCACCGACTTAGAAAGCCCAAGACCGATCGGAAATTTGAAAACCCACGTGTGGGGCATAAGGCTTTCTCTTGCCCTGAAGGTTGAACGAATTTAAAGACGATGATTGTCAGTAATTTGTAAGCAAAAATCAGAGTGATGGATTACGTATGCAAAAGAGTTTTTACTTTCAAGCAAATGGTTCAAGGCTGCCTCCATAAGTGTGCTTCTACTGAAATTTGATTCTGATCCAGAGTTGCTATCCCTTGGAGTTTCTACGACACATCAACTAAGAAATATGAAAAACTTTTGGACCATTTAGCTTTCATGATCCAGCAGCCTTTTTGCGGTAGTGATTTGAAAAGCGACACCAATTATTGTTTGTAGAGGGAAGGATTTCGAAACTATCATCTTGCATTGGTTTCGGGCCGCGGTGGCCCGGTTGGAAGAGTAACGGACTAGCAACCGAAGGGTTGCGAGTTCGAATCCAGCCAAACACCGTCGTGTACAAAGGGGGCTGGTGCACGTTAAATCTGTCGTGGCCTCAAATGTCCTCACGTTGGCGTGGTGTGGAAGTTTGGAGAGTGGGGTGCCAGCTCAGGTGTTGCCTCGTCATCTGACCGTGGTTCAAAATTACGTGGTGTTGTCCTCGGATCTTTCCCTTTGGGATTGATCCCGGACCGTCACCAATAGCCCGTTGTGTTGCTCCAGTGTGACGTTAATTGAAATAAATAAATAAATAAATAAATGCATTGGTTTCCCCATAGACTTGGATTGGATTGTTGATCAGGATACATAGCGATACTTTACTATTGCTGGGAGGGCCTTAAAAACCCAAGACCGATTGGAAATTTTAAAACCCGCACATGTGGAGCATGTCTTTCTTTCCTGAAGGTTGAATGAATTTAAAGACGATGATTGGGCAATCTGGTAAGCAAAGTTCAGGTAGGTAGGTATTAATTAACGCCACACTGGAGCAACACAATGGGCTATTGGTGACGGTCCGGATCAATCCCAAAGTGAAAGATCGAGGACAACACCACGTAATTTCGAACCAAGGTCAGATGACGAGGTAACACCTGAGCTGGCACCCCACTCTCCAAACGTCCACACCACTCCAACGTGAGGACATTTGAGGCCACGACAGATTTAACGTGCACCAGCCCCCTTTGTACACGACGGTGTTTGGTTGGATTCGAACTCGCAACCCTCCGGTTGCTAAGCCATTACTCCTCCAACCGGGCCACCGCGGCTCAAGCAAAGTCTAGAGTGATGGATTAAGTATGGAAAAAAGAGTTTCATTTCAAGCAGATCGATCAAGGCTGTCACAGAAAATGTGCTTCTACTGAATTTGATTCTGATTCATTGTTGCTATCCCTTGGGGGTTTCTGTGACACATCAAATAAGAAATGCGGAATTTTTTGTAGTTAATTTATCTTACGGCAGCCTTTCTGCAGTAGTGATTTGTAAAGTGGCAGTACATTTTGTTTGTAAAGGGGGGGGGGTATTTCAATTAACGTCACACTGGAGCTACACAATGGGCTATTGGTGACGGTCCGGGATCAATCCCAAAGGGAAAGATCCGAGGACAACACCACGTAATTTTGAACCACGGTCAGATGACGAGGCAACACCTGAGCTGACACCCCACTCTCCAAACTTCCACACCACGCCAACGTGAGGACATTTGAGGCCACGACAGATTTAACGTGCACCAGCCTCCTTTGTACACGACTGTTTGTAAAGGGAAAGAAAAGGTTTCGAAACTAACCTTTTATATTGTCATCCCATAGTGAGAGATTTGGGCTGTACGTCTGGATCCATTTCTGATTCTTTACTATTGCTGGGTTGTAGAGAAGGACTGAAAATCTAAGACCGATTGGAAATTTAAAGACCCTCAGTGTGGGGCATAAGTCTTGCCTGAAGGTTGAACGAATTTAAGACGATGATTGCTTGTATAACCTCGAAGAAAAATTCAGTGATGGATTAAGTATGTAAGAGTTGACTTTTAAGGGGGGGGGGTATTTCAATTAACGTCACACTGGAGCAACACAATGGGCTATTGGTGACGGTTCGGGATCAATCCCAAAGGGAAAGATCCGAGGACAACACCACGTAATTTTGTTTATTTATTTATTTATTTATTTATTTATTTCAATTAACGTCACACTGGAGCAACACAACGGGCTATTGGTGACGGTCCGGGATCAATCCCAAAGGGAAAGATCCGAGGACAACACCACGTAATTTTGAACCACGGTCAGATGACGAGGCAACACCTGAGCTGGCACCCCACTCTCCAAACTTCCACACCACGCCAACGTGAGGACATTTGAGGCCACGACAGATTTAACGTGCACCAGCCCCCTTTGTACACGACGGTGTTTGGCTGGATTCGAACTCGCAACCCTTCGGTTGCTAGTCCGTTACTCTTCCAACCGGGCCACCGCGGCCCCCACGTAATTTTGAACCATGGTCAGATGACGAGGCAACACCTGAGCTGGCACCCCACTCTCCAAACTTCCACACCACGCCAACGTGAGGACATTTGAGGCCACGACAGATTTAACGTGCACCAGCCCCCTTTGTACACGACGGTGTTTGGCTGGATTCGAACTCGCAACCCTTCGGTTGCTAGTTCGTTACTCTTCCAACCGGGCCACCGCGGCCCTGTAAATCCCCGAAGGGAAACAACGCAGGACAACACCAAGTAATTTCGAACCACGGTCAGATGACGAGGTCACACCTCAGCTGGCAGCCCACTCGGAAGAGGTTGGATAAGTCTTTAAAATGCCCTTGCAGGTAGAAATCACCTTGTTTCACTTCTGGGGAGAATCAGATAGGGACACTTAATTCCCCTTACTAAGAGTGGTTCAAAATTGTGTGATGTTTGGATTGTGGATTTTTCCTTCCGGGGGGGGGGGGGTAACTTGGAGAGTGGGGTGCCAGCTCAGGTGTTGCCTCGTCATCTGACCGTGGTTCAAAATTACGTGGTGTTGTCCTCGGATCTTTCCCTTTGGGATTGATCCCGGACCGTCACCAATAGCCCGTTGTGTTGCTCCAGTGTGACGTTAATTGAAATACACCCCCCCAGTACCTAGGGTGCATCGCGTGGATGGTATGGTATTTTTAATTAACGTCACACTGGAGCAACACAACGGGCTATTGGTGACGGTCCGTGATCAATCCCAAAGAAAAAGGTCCGAGGACAATACCACGTAATTTTGAATCACGGTCGAATGACGAGGCAACACCTGAGCTGGCACCCCACTCTACAAACCTCCACACCACGCCAACATGAGAGCATTTGAGGCCAAGACCGATTTAACGTGCACCAGTCCCCATTGTTCACGACGGTTTTCGAACTCGCAACCCTCCGGTTGCTAGTCCGTTACTCTTCCAACCGGGCTGCCACGGCCCGTATATCGCGTGGAGGTAGGTCTATGAACCCCTCTGTGCGGCAAATATTATCTTACATATTTCCGAAGTGGTTGGTAGGTTTTGAGGGTTTTATGGCACAAGGGCCATATTTGGCCATGCTGCGCCAGACACAGGATACACAACATCAAGTAATAGACACACAATGAAAGTTTTACTGACACAGAAGAGAGAAATACACCCAGGGAGGAATACACCTGACAGGAACCGAACCTGCGCCGCCTACAACTCGAAGGGTGCTAGCGCAGTGGATACACCCACTGAGCCACGACGGATGAAATGGCAGAAATAGATCCTACAATGACGAAATCTGTTGTGATTGTTATTTATGGTCAAATATTCTATGGAACCTCGGTTAAAAGTGAAGATTCTTCGGCCGTCCGGAAGTAAGTCCGTACCACTGCATCAGTTCCCTTGCTGCCAAGTTCGTTATATCTAGGCTATATATGTTTTAATTTCATCGGTTTTACTTCATTCCCCTACTAAATGCAATCACCGGATGACTTCACTGCGACGCAGGTTCGATTCCTGTCAGGTGCATTCGTCCCTGGGTGTATTTCTCTCTTCTGTGTCAGTAAGACTTTCATTGTGTGTGTGTCTATTACTTGATGTTGTACGTCTTGTGTCTGGCGCAGCATGGTTTTATGGCGTATTTATGGCGCGGCCCTTACGCCATAAAACCCTCAAACCAACCAACAACCTATAGCATCAGCCTTTTTTTTTTCCATTACGTGGTGCTGTCCTCGGATCTTTCCCTCTGGGATTGATCCCGGACCGTCACCAATAGCCCGTTGTGTTGCTCCAGTGTGACGTTAATTGAAAATACCAAAATACCAATACAGCCTTTTTTCCCTATAAAAGAAGTAATTGTCCCTCAATGGAATTTATTAGGAACTTTTATAGGATTAGCAAATTTGATAATAATCAGGATTATGAGTAAAATTGACCTCTAAGTTAGTTACCTACGCATAGAACGTAAAAATTACTTGATCCGTTATTGTTTTTTTTATTTTTTTTTTTATTATTTCAATTAACGTCACACTGGAGCAACACAATGGGCTATTGGTGACGGTCCGGGATCAATCCCAAAGGGAAAGATCCGAGGACAACACCACGTAATTTTGAACCACGGTCAGATGACGAGGCAACACCTGAGCTGGCACCCCACTCTCCAAACTTCCACACCACGCCAACGTGAGGACATTTGAGGCCACGACAGATTTAACGTGCACCAGCCCCCTTTGTACACGACGGTGTTTGGCTGGATTCGAACTCGCAACCCTTCGGTTGCTAGTTCGTTACTCTTCCAACCGGGCCACCGCGGCCCGATCCGTTATTGAGAGGCCTGTCATCTAACTTGTTAGTGGGACTTGAAATACGTATCTAAGGAGGCTTGTCATTTAACTTGGTACTAGGGACTGAAATACGGATGTAAGGGGCCTGTCATCTAACCTGGAACGAAGTGGATAGGTTGATTTGGTTTTCATGGAGCAAGATCCAGAAATGGATAAGATGCGAAACGCCAGATAATGAATAGATTAAAAATACATCAGAATAGCAGACAAACATTAAAAGAAAAAAATGCAATGAATAAAATCTAGTGAGTTATATAAAATTAAATATAAAACTAAAATTTTATTCACAAAAATGTAAAACCTTATTAAGATAAAATGAGAACTAAGATGACCGGAATGTCCCATCTTAGATTACTAAACATGAAATGCTAATAAAATATAAGTAGGGTAAAAACCTGAATGATGAAGAAAGGTAAACTTGGTACAAGTACCGAAATACTGACGTATAGGGGCCTGTCATCTAACTTCGTACTAGGAACTGAAAAAATGATGTAAGGAGGCCTGTCATTTAACTTGGTACAAAATATGGATGCAAGGGGTGTATCATCTAGCTTGTAACGAGAGACAGATCTAAGGGGTCTTATCATCGAACCTGGTACAAGAACCAAAATAGGGATATGCAAGAGGCCTATCATCGAACTTCGTACTGGGGATTGAAATACAGATGAAAGGAAGACTCGTCTAACCTGGCACAAGGACCAAAATACGGATGCAAGGGAGCCTGTCATCTAACTTGGCACTAGGGACTGAAATACGAATGCAACAGAGCCTGTCATCTACCCTCTAACCTGGTACAAGGACTGAAATACGGACGTAAGGGGGCCTGCCACTGTATATAACCTGTAACTAGGGACAGATGTAAGAGTTCATGACAATTAACTTGGTACTAGAGACTGAAATACGTATGTAAGGAACCTGCTATCTAACTTATTACTATGGACGGATATAAGGGGACCTGTCATCTAACTTGGTATTAGGGACTGAAATACGGGTGTGGGGGCCTGTCATTTAATTCGGTACAAAGACTGAAATACAGATGTAAAGGGCCTGTCATTTAACTTGCTACTAGGGACGGATGTAAGGGGTTCTGTCGTCTACCTTGTACTAGGGACTGAAATACGAATGTAAGAGGGCCTGCCATCTAACTTCATACAAGAGCCGAAATAGGGGATCTGTCAGTTAACTTGGAACTAGGAACTGAAATATGGATGTAAGGAGGCTTGTTATCTAACTTGGTACAAGGATCGAAATAGGAATGCAAGGGGATCTGTCATTTAACTTCGAACTAAGGACTTAAATGCAATGCAAGGCTGTCATCTCACCTGGTACAAGGACCGAAATACGGTTATTAGATTTAGATTCAGAAGTCATTGAAATAAAGGATTGCATATTTCGTTTATTGCTTGATTTTGCAGAAGCCGTTGTCCTCTTCTCTTCGATCCATTATTTCTGTGTTCCTTTTCTTTCTTTGATAAATGAGAAATAAACGGTACGGTCTAAGCATTTAGCTGACCGGCAACCGCACACATTCAAGCATTCAAGCGTTGTTTGTTACTCACTCTATTCTTCTATTTCACCGCATGCCGAGATGCGATAGAAAGAAAAAAAATTCTATGCTTATCTTTACAGAACATTATAAGTCGACTCCATACGCCGTTGTGTCTTTTCTGCATATTTGTTTCTCGCATAGAGAAATGCCAAATGCGTTTGTCAAAAAGTTCCATGTATATCAGTAGAACAGAATAAATTTAATATCTGAGATGCCGAGATGCCACAGAAAGCAAAAAGTTCAATGCTTACCTTTACAGAGCCTTATAAATCGACTCTATTTGCCGTTATGTCTTTTCCACAAAAGACAATACAATATCATTTATAGCCCCATGTTAAGGAAAGCCCAAAAGGCACAATTACGTCTAATTCTGACAACTCTATATGGATGATCTGATTGTCTTAAAGCTAGCTTTAAGGTGATGTTTTGCAAATGCGGGAAATGATGAGAAAATAATAGACTGCGCACTCCAACCGGACCAACTGCGCATATTATCTAGGCAAAATGCTAGCTTCAATAAGAAGCATGGGGAGATTAGTCTGTGCTGAAGGTACACATATTGCGCACGACAGGCACCATTAACTAATCATAGTAAGAAACCATTTGAGGCTGAAAAGATCTGACTGGTTGGTTTCTTTCGTTGAAAATCAAGGACGTTAAAATAGAAACTGACGTCTCACTCAGATTTACGTTAAAAATCGTCGATTTTGCTTCAGTTTTTATCAATTTCTAGTTTTTGCCAACCTTTTTCCGAAATTTAATTATACGTATCTGGGAAGGATTTTTACACGAAATTGAAAAGTGAAATATTATTTTTTCTCTACTTAATTACTCTCTCCACACTCCGGATTTTACAGTCTAGTGCACTGCACAGCAACTTGTGTGACCAACTTTTCAGGAAAAGTACATCTTCGCCAATAAGAGGGTTGTTTAGTGTAAACATAAACTAGAGCCAGCAGCATATTTGCTCGATAGTTAACAATACATGACAGGAGCAGTTTTTATGCGAGGCCCACCCTTACTGCCTAGGTCATTTATCGCGCTAGGCACCGTGCCAGGTACTGCGGCATGGATCTGGTCCTCCCTCATCAGTCTGGACTGGACTGGACATATCACTTATGGAGCACTTACTGCAAGCAACTTATCTCCCTATCCTAATGAGGGTACATAAAATAAATTGCAAAATTAATAAAAGTTAAAAAGAACTGCAGTGAAACTTCGATTAACTGTCAGTCCGTTATTAAAAGTTAATTAAATATTAAAAGTTATTAGTACGTATACACATACGTACTGTACTCTACGTACAGTAACGAGATTGCGGCGAAAAATGTACCGAATGCTGAAGACAACGCCAGCAGAAGTAACAGAGTGGTTGGTATGCGACAAACTGGACGGAGATTTGACATTTTGTACGACGATGAAATTCTTTCCAGTGTGATTGACATCAAAGAAGAAATTGACGAATACGAGTGTTATATTTTGAATGAAAAAACTACGTTAAGCCATACAGAAGCAGAAACAATGTTATCAAAATGCATTGAGTGGTTTGAGGGGCAAGAAGAGGCAAACGTAACGCAGATGCTTCTACGTAAAGTACGGAACATTGCAGCTCATAAAGCACGAGCCTCGAAGAAACAAAATAAAATGACGGACTATTTTAAAATTTGAATATGTATGTACGTCTAGAGCGTAAGTTCATGTAACAATATGTACTATACTTAATGTAAATTGTATATTATTTGTTTCTGTAAAATAAAATACATGTACAGTGTATTTCCAGTTCGTAAAAGTAAATTTTTTATCATTCGTTCATATGCAATGGATGGGGGTGGGTTGTTGTTTAAGGTTTTTCTGTTATCCGTCTATTCGATTAACCGTCCCGGTCCCGACCCTGACGGTTAATCGAAGTTTCACTGCATGAGAAAGCGTCTGGAAAGTACAAAAATTTAAATCAGCGGTTCAAAAGTTAGCTCCGCCTCCGACACAGCAGCGAAGTTGGTCACCTTCCCAAGTGCTGACCGCAGGTGCTTAGCTTTCGATGGTTCAGTTGGGTTGGGTGTTCAAAGCCCAGCGCCGCTATTTGGTTGTCTTTTACTGCAAGAAATTAAAAGACATGGAGTTGTTGCTAATCTCCAAGTCTAGCCCCAGCTAGACCAAATCCACAAGTCCATTCACGCACACAAAGTCACACACCAAAAGAGATTGAGAAAACAGGCCGTCTCGGGCCAATCCAGAATGTATGCTGGGGAGGCCTGGTCAGATTGGCATTTAAGGCAAACAGGATGAATTTTGCAACCACAGCAAAATGTGAGACTCCTCAGAATGGCCACTGAAAAAGCTGTTTTTGTCATGTAATTAAGGATCCAATCGAGTCTCATGCTCAACTTTACGAGTGACAAGGACGCGATCCAGAAAAAGGGATACTGCAAATTAATTTGCAGGGGAGATGGAATTATTGGAATTGAAGTCAGAGACGTTAGGATCCAAACGAACCACTCCTCAGCGACGTTTAGGTCGTTGCGGGAAGATTTGGAGTTGTTGAAGAAGAGCTCGTTGTCTTTTCTGTGAGCTTTTGACCGTTAGATTATATGGTGGTAATGATCTGAGTGCTTCCCCTCATCAGTCCTTTGAGATTCGGAGCTCGCCTTATACCAAACCTGTACTGACCCTCGTTGGTCGGGGCTGCAACTCCATTTAAGAAGTGTTAACATAAACTACCGGAGAAGAAAAAATATCTCTGGCTAAGAATAATTTGATTTATCAACGTTTTGCGGATGTTTGGCGTTAATTTTTAGTATAAGCTACATGCCGAAATAGCCTTCTAGTAACATGTCAAGTTATATCATAAGTTACGAAAGAGGTTGGCAAAATATTAGCATCCTCCCTAAAGAAAACCCTCTCACATGTTACATAAAAAGCTTTTCAATCCAGCCTTTCGTCTTAGTTCTCAAACTCTGATAGAAAAAGGAACTTATAAATTTATTTAATGCGGTATGCGAAAGTTGTAGAAAGCATTGTACAAGTTTGTTGCATGTCCTGAGACAGATCAGGTTAAATAAATAAATATTTATAGTAACCAATAACTACAGAGATACCGATGAATGACATACACCATCAATAACTGCCAGTCATGAAGAGAATCGTATGCAGTCTTCTTTAGATGGCTTGCCTGTCTTGTGTGTGGCTCGGCGTGGCTAAATATGGCCCTTGTGCCATAAAATCCAACTCAACCAACCTCCTTCAGATGGAATTGTATTCTTCATCCAGTCACTCATATTACTCTTCCATCTGTGATAAAAAATAAATTCTTAAATTTATTTAAATTGGTAGTCTAAAGTTGTAGAAAATATTGTATACTTTGTTTCTTGATTGGCCCTTGAACAGGTCAGATTAAATAAATATTCAAGGTAACTAATAACTACGGAGAGATACTGATGTATGGTACACCACCAAAAAAACATTTCGGTCATTTAGAGCATAAACAGCCTTCTACAGATAGAATTAGATTCTATCATCCAACCGCTCGTCTTAGCTCTCTAACTGTGGTAGAAAAAGGAAATCTCAAATTTATCGAAAGTTGTAGAAAATATTGTACAATTTATTCCTTGCATATCCTCGAACCAGGTCCAGATTAAATACACTCATGTCCAAAAGTTAAGCATAATTGGTAAAATGCGAAAAAATCGGAGTAAATATGGATACAATGGTTCAAAATCACTTGTGCAGAATCGTAGGACGAAGGTAAAACATTGTGCATATGCAAAACAGTTCAGTCGACATGCACAAAGCACCGGCGCACGTCGGAACGAGTATAAAACGGCCTCGAGCGGCATGGCCACTTTAGACAGAAATTTTGCAATTGCTGTGTCACGGAGCGTTGTTAACAATCAATAAGGATGATGGATGTCACAAGGATGCCAACTGGACATGTTTGTGAAGGGACGAATTATTGGAATGCTGGAATCCGGTCGATCCCAAACCGAAGCGCCTCGAATTGTGAATGTGCCTCAGTGTGTGATCTCCAGACTGTGGCAGAGATTTCAAACTACTGGAGATGTTACCCGACGACCAGTACCAGGTCAGCCAAGGGTAACAACCGCTCGGCAAGACAGATATTCGGCGATAACTGCGCGACGTCAGAGGAACCGTTCTGCCAGACAACTGGGTTCAGCCCTGACAGGGTTCATAGTTTCGAGACAAACTGTTTACAAGAGACCCATACACGTTGGTCTCTATGCCGGACGACCAGCAATTTGCATCCCCCTGACATCTCCACAGAAACGCGCGCTTTTACAATTGAGTTTGAAACATCGGCAGTGGAGTCGACAACAGTGGGGCAATGTCATGTTCAGTGACGAGTCCAGATTTAGTCTGCAAACTGATTCTCGTCGTACCAAGATTTGGAGAGAACGTGTAACGCGTTTTCACCTGGGAAAACATCACGGAAAGACATCGTTTTCCTTCAGGGGAGTCACGGTCTGGACAGGCATCATGCTGGACGGTCGCACAGACCTCCACATCTCTGACACGGGGTCTGTTGCCGGTCAAAGATACAGAGACGAAGTCCTTGAGACTACCGTTCGCCTGTTTCGAGGTGCTGTCAGTCCTGGTTTCATATTCATGGATGATAACACGCCTCCTCACCGTGCAGCTTTGGTCGACAGTAGATAGAAAATGCGGGTTCTAAATCAGTGGTGGAGAAGGTGGAGAAATCGAGTGGAGTTGAGTTGTACCGGAAGTGACGTCACGACAGGAAGTGACGTCATAACCGGAAGTGGAGTTGAGTTGTACCGGAAGTGACGTCATAACCGGAAGTGGAGTTGAGTTGTACCGGAAGTGACGTCATAACCGGAAGTGGAGTTGAGTTGTGCCGGAGGTGACGTCATACCTAGTGGAGTTGAGTTGTTAGTTTCGTTTTTAATTTTGAGTTGAGTTTAGTTGTTTTCTTCCTGCTTCGAGTGGAGTTGAGTTGTTAGTTTCGGTTTCTCGGATTTCGTCGAATAACACGTGTTTACGTTTTGGACTTGCGAATTTCAGAGGGATTGGATTTAAGGCGAATTTCAGAGCGGTTGGATTTAAGAGCTGATTTTTCTGTAACTCGTAGCGCCATCTATTAGTACTTTTTGAGTAAAAAAATAATAAAATCTTTAAAACATATTTTTAAAACTAAAAGATGTGATATTTTTTTTGCTGGGATCGAACTGACTACCAAAAAGTACTCGTAGTCGAGTGTTAGTTGGATGAGAATATAACCATTCGGCCACGAATACCTGGTTACTTACCGAAATATAATCAATTTAAATCTGAATACATTAAGTGCGTAATTGGCTGTTAAAATAGTATAGATTGCTCCACCACATCAATAAGTTCGATCAGTTTTTATCTGCGTTTCTGACATAGAAAGGTGAATGTGGTGGAGAATGACGTCATTCCAACGTGTTCAAACGTGGAATCAAACACGTGGTGGAGAATGTGGTGGAGAATGACGTCAATCTAACGTGTTCAAACGTGGAATCAAACACGTGGTGGAGAATGTGGTGGAGAATGACGTCAATCTAACGTGTTCAAACGTGGAATCAAACATGTGGTGGAGAATGACGTCAATCTAACGTGTTCAAACGTGAAATCAAACACATGTGGTAGGCAATGAAGTCACTCGAGAGTAGAGTAGAGTTGAGTAGTAAGTTTACCTCCGCGTTTCTGACATGAAAACGTGAATGTGGAGAAGAAAAGTTTTAGTACCGAATCTGGCAATGGTATGTAATAAGGTTATTTGTGGACTCGCAGAATGGCAACACCTGGACCCATTCTAACAGGTCTGACCAGTAAGATTCTTTTGACTGCAAAATATCCCAGAGGAGGACGTGTCGCTGCCCTGAAATCTTGGAAGTGATATCACTTGTATCTTCAAACGTGTTCATTCCTGTTCCTTAGTGCTTTTAGTGGAAAAACATGAAGCGATCATTTCCTTTTGGATATACTTTACCCTTTACAGATCAAAAAGTGGATATGCTTTCTGAGGCCGATTCGTCCTGAAACCAGTCCTTTTGTCATCTACCCTGCTGAACTCCAAGGCATTGAGTACACCCCTCTTTCATGTCAGAAACTAGCCTTTTGTTATCTACCCTCCTGCATTCCAAAGCATTGTACGTACTTGTCCTGCATTCCAAGGGATTGGCCCCTACCTGTATTTCAAGATAGTACGTGTAGTCGTTTCGCATTCTCATTCTATCCTGTGAGCGTGTGTAGCGCTTTCTCATTTTCCTGCCTCTTATACTTAACCTGTGTGTGAGAGAGGGACGCATTCTCATTTTTCTCATAGAACTTTGCAAGCCAGTATACCATATGTAATGAATACACACGTTTGTGGACTTTGCAGCAACACCTACAGCTCCAAGTTTAATTTGGAACGTCATGTTTCTTCCGTGCATAACGAGGAGTCATTTCCGTGCATATTATGTGAGCGAAACTTTAATAGAAAATCAACCCTTCAGCGACACGTAGCCAGTGTACACGAAAACAATGATTTCCGTTGTGATGTGTGCAATAAGGCATTTTCAAGACTTGACGCACTTACGCGACATAAAAAAAGCCTCCATCAACAACCTCCAAAAAGAAAAAAACCCGGCGAGGCTAACCCTGAGAAAAGCAAGCGGCCCAGACGCAGTGAAAACTTTCAAGGGGGTAATAATGTGAATCCTGGACCATCAACGGGTGGAGTGAATCCTGGACCATCAACATCAGCGGGTGGAGTGAATCCTGAAGCATCGACATCAACGAGTGGAGCTTCTTCTCGAACTGTGCGACGGAAAGAGAGTGCGTTTGGAAATCGTCTCTCTACTTGGACTCTTTCGAACCCGCAAGGCATACTAGATGTCTCCGAGTTTATGGAGGCAAAGAGGAGCGCAGCTGTGGAACTAATTACAGAAATTGTTCATCAGCAGAATGCAGTAAAGGTAAATTTTCTACTTATATGTATCTATGAACGTTTCTCGGAAGGCTCACTTTTCAAAGAGTGTTCTTTTAAAACTAAAAATGTTGCATTATTATCTATAAATGAAATTGACTACGCTTTCAGTATTGCTTCAGAAAAAATTTTAAAAGAAAGCGAAGAATTTGAAATGAAGGATTCAGGTTGGGCCCTTAAATCTATTGTTAAATTGGAAATACGATGTAATAAATATTTACCTTTACGAGGAACTAGTTTTATAGAGTTACCAAATGAAATAAAATTAAAACGTGCGGTTGTAAATGTTAGAAATTCAGACAATGAATGTTTTCGTTGGGCCATTTTAGCTGCATTATTTCCAGCAGATCAAAATACATCCAGAGTTTCAAACTATGTCAACTTTAAGGATGCTTTTAACTTTTCTGGGATAAGTTTCCCTACAAAACCAGAAGAAATAAAAATATTTGAAAAAAACAATAATGATATTTCTATTAACGTTTACTCTTTTTGTAAAGATATGATGATTTTTCCATTAGTAGTCACACCCAAAATTAAAAATAAACACGTTGATCTTTTATTTATTAAAGAGAAAGAAAAATCTCATTATTGTACAATTACTAGTCTTTCACGTCTTGTTTCAAGTCAATTAACCAAAGGAAAGCGAAGACATTTCATTTGTAGACGATGTTTAAGCTTTTTTAGTTCAAACGATAGTTTAACTTTACACTCTGAGCTTTGCAAAATGAATGTTCCTTGCAAAATAGAGATGCCTTCTGAAGAGAAGAAGTGGGTTTTTTTTAATAATTTCAAGCATTCTCAATACGTGCCTTACGTTATTTATGCTGATTTTGAAACATTGACTGAAAAAGTATCCACCTGTGCTCCTTTTGATGATGATTGCTCATACACTAACGTGTACGAAAAGCACAAGCCTGTAAGCTTCTGCTATTACGTAGTCGGTCGAGGAGAAACCAAACCTCCGGTAGTTTATAGAGGAGAAGATGCTTCGCGGAAATTCATAGAATGCCTTCAGATGGAGGCGCAGATCATCGAATCAAAGTACACAAACTTTGTGCCGATGAAGGAATTGAATGAGTCGCAGAAAAAACTCCATGAATCAAATGTGTGCTTCATCTGTCAGAAGCCAATCTCAGCTGGAGACATAAAAGTGAGGGATCATGACCATGTGACTGGGAATTACCGAGGACCGGCACATGCGTCATGTAATTTCAACTACAAACTGCCAAATTTTATCCCGGTTTTTCTCCATAACCTCGCAGGTTATGACTCGCATCTTTTTATTCGGGAATTAGCGGAGGACTCTAAAAACATAACCGTGATTCCGAATACAGAAGAAAGATACATCTCGATTAGCAAAAAAACCGGGAATAAATTTAATTTGAGGTTTTTGGACACAATGAAATTCATGGCCAGTAGTTTAGATACCCTCGCGAATAATCTCCTACAACATGAATTTCACCATACGAAGAATCATTTTCCTTCAAATTGGAAACTTATGATAAGAAAGGGTGTGTACCCGTATGATTACATGGATTCCATGGATAAATTTTCCGAAACACAACTTCCATCTCAAGAAAAATTTTATAATGTGTTAAATAAAACAGCAACTACGGATAGTGATTACGCTCATGCAAAAAATGTGTGGAAATCTTTCAACATTAAAACCCTCGGAGAATATTCGGACTTATATGTTAAAACTGATGTTTTACTGCTCTGCGACGTTTTCGAAAATTTTCGAAAACTATGCATGGCATCCTACAAGCTAGATCCTGCATGGTATTATACCGCTCCAGGACTATCTTGGGATGCCATGTTGAAGAGTACCGGAGTGAAAATAGAACTTTTAACAGATTATGACATGCTTATGTTTGTCGAACAAGGAATCAGGGGAGGAGTTTCTCAATGTTCTCATCGACATGCTAAAGCAAATAATAAATATATGTCTAATTATGATGATTCTCAGCCCTCCAGCTACCTTCTCTACCTAGACGCCAATAATTTGTATGGTTGGGCGATGTCCCAGAAACTACCTATCAAAGGATTTGAGTGGTGCAACATTATTGATATAGATACACTGCGTAATGATGACCAAAATGGATACATTTTAGATGTGGACTTGGAGTATCCACAGGAACTCCATGATCTACATAGTGATTATCCATTAGCTGCCCTAAATGCCGTTCCTCCTGGGTATAAGGAAAATCGCTTACTACTAACGCTCACTCACAAGGAGAGGTATGTTATTCATCATAAATCTCTTTTGCATTATTTGGATTTAGGTCTAAAATTAAAAAAAATTAACAGAGCTATAAAATTTATAGAAACAGATTGGTTAAAAACTTATATAGAACTGAATACAAATATGAGAGCAATAGCTAAAAACTCTTTTGAAAAAGATTTTTTTAAACTCATGAACAACTCTATATTTGGAAAAACCATCGAAAATATTCGACGAAGAGTTGACATTCGGTTATGCTCAAACGAAAAGTCCGCTTCAAAATTGATAGCTAAACCTAATTTTAATCGCAGGACAATTTTTTCAGAAAATTTAGTAGCCATTCATATGCAAAAAACTAAACTAATTTTTAACAAACCCATCTGTATTGGTATGTCAATACTGGATATATCCAAAACTTTAATGACTGATTTTCACTATAATGTGATAAAAAATGAATATGACGTAAAAGCAAAACTATTATATACTGATACGGACTCTTTTATTTATCATATTCGCACAAATGATTTTTTCGAAGATATTAAAAAAAATTTGGACCTTTATGACACTTCAGATTTCCCAGAAAACAATAAATATGATATTCCCAAATTAAATAAGAAAATAGTAGGTAAAATGAAGGACGAGAATAGTGGTAGTATTATGACCGAATTCGTAGGGTTAAGGTCAAAAATGTACTCGTACAAAGTCGAAGGTAGGAAGGTAGTTAAGAAACTGAAAGGCATCAAAAAACAGTCAATTGAACAAAGCATTAACTTTGATGACTATCTAAAATGCCTATTACATAAACGAAATAAGCATGCAAAGATGAATCTAATCAAATCCAAGCATCATACTTTGTATTCAATAACCCAAAATAAACTTGCCCTCTCCTCCACTGATTCCAAACGATACGTTCTCGATGATGGTATTCATACGCTACCTTGGGGGCATTACTCGCTTGTCTGATGTAATGTATATATGTATATTTGCTCTAAATTCTTTCGTATTGTGCTATACTGAACGCTTTCGTATTTTGCTGTACTGAATGCTTTCGTATTTTGCTGTACTGATTGCTTTTGTATTTGATTTAAAAAAATTAATATGAGATGTATTATATATATATATATATATATATATATATATATATATATATATATATATAAATTCTGTGTGTTACTATACTAGATGTTAAAAATATTTTCCCTAACTTTACCCCAGAAATTCATTGTGTTTTGTCAAGGAACATGGAATTATGCTTATAAAAAAAAAGAAAAAAGAAGTATTAATGACTTGGCCATATGGGTCAGTTTACTATTGAGGGGTACATTATTGTTTACATACATGCTCTGATTATGATTATTTAATAAACGATTTTTTTTTCTTTAAAAAAATGTTTCTCTCTTTATTTAAACTTACAAACAAGTATTTTTCTCATGTTATGGTTACAATCTGCAATTTGTTATGAAAAAGTTATTGCATTAGAAAACTGATTTCTCTACCACTATTTTGAAAGCATGATATATATAATCTACCATTGGACAAGATTTATATATATTTTTTGATAGAAAGTAGATGAAATTAAGGAAGTATAGTTTGAGTTTTTTTACTATTTCTAGTAGAAATATCAGTAAAGTAACAGAAGTTGCATCTCTGTAACTGGACTGAATGGGTAAAGACGAGTTAGCTCAGTATTATGAAGACCCTAGCTTACCAGGGAGCTTTGGTGGAATAAATGCCTTGTATCAAGCAATGAAAGGGAAAGTTCCAAAAAAGACTATCAAAGAATGGTTGGAGAGTCAGAATGCATACACCCTACATAAAAGCGTTCGTCGCAACTTTCTGCGAAACAGAGTTATTGTTGGGGGAATCGATTTTCAATGGCAATCGGATTTAGTAGACATGTTAAGTGTTGTAAAATACAACGATGGTTATCGATATCTGTTAACATGTATAGATATTTTTTCTAAATATGCATGGGTCATACCTTTGAAACGGAAAAATGGATCTAGCATTGTAAATGCATTTAAGTCAATTTTCAAGGAAAGAAAACCGAAAAAATTACAAACAGATCAAGGAACTGAATTTACAAATAAATCATTTCAATCTTATTTAAAATCTGTCCAAGTAAAGTTTTTCACGACAAATAATGAAACCAAAGCTAGTGTTGTTGAAAGATTCAATCGTACTTTGAAAACGAAAATGTGGAAATACTTTACCAATAAAAACACCTATCGATTTATAGATGTCTTAGACCAACTCGTACACAGTTATAATCATACACTCCATCGCAGCATAAAAAAAGAACCTATTAATGTAACAGTTGAAAATCAAAAACAAGTGTGGAATACCTTATATGGAGATGTAAATAAAACTAATGTTAAGGAGATTCCATTCAAATTTCAGGTTGGAGACTTCGTTAGGGTTGCAAAGACTAAATTAACATTTGAGAAAGGATATGAAAATAATTGGTCCGAGGAAATATTTACGATTCAGCGTTGTATACGTAGAAAGCTACCAGTATATAAGATAAAAGATTTAATGGGAGAAATAATCACTGGTACATTTTACTCAGAAGAACTGCAGAAAGTTAAAAAATCGCATTCTTTTCATGTTGAGAAAATTTTAAAGAAGAGAGTAGTTAAGAAACGTTTGGAATACTTTGTCAAGTTTAGAGGTTATCCTCGCAAATTTAACGCCTGGATTCATTCCAAAGACTTATTTTCGATAAATTGAGTCTGCTCATTAAATTTGTTTCGCTTCCATAACCCACAATGAGTTTCTACGTCACACTGCCCAGCGACAGCTCTATCGAGTTTTATCCTGGCAACACAATGTCTCACTTCTACACGAAACTCCCCAAACGTCTAGAACTCTCAGGTGAATGGGAAGTTGGATTAGTTGAAATAATTTATCCCAGAATGTGGAATAACGTTATTGATGGTGAAAATTCTTTCGAATATGATTTAGGAAACGGAGTAAAAACGAATGGAAAAATAGCGTGCGGATTTTATGATTCTCCGATTGACATTTTAAATGCATTTCCGAAGCACATAAAAATTCAAATGAAATATAACAAACACACAAAAAAGGTGGTGTTGCAGCTCACTAACGGAGCAAAGCTGCGATTATCCAAGGGATTAGCTGAAAACTTAGGTTTTGAACCTAATAAAGTGATTGGAGAAAATATTATTCCAGGAAATGGAGGCATAGATACAGTAATCACTGAGAGTCCTTTTGTTGCGGATCCTAATGTTGATTTACATTTGCTGTACGTTTACACCGATATCATTCAGCCTGAATTTGTTGGTGGGGTCTTAGCTCCTCTTTTACGAACTCTGACAGTGAAGGGAAGAGATGGTGACATGATTCAAGAACAATTTGAGAGACCTCATTATTTATCAGTTTCCAGAAAAAATTTTGATTCGATTGAAATCGTTATAAGGACACACACTGGTCGTTACGTCTCATTTGAACGCGGGAAGTTGATAGTGAAACTACATTTTCGCTTGAGACATTTGTAATCTCTAGAACAAAATGTATCAACCTTATCGTTGTTGCACCAAAACATTTGAAGACTATTATACTCAGCAAGCAGGTAATGGCTTGTCATATTACAAAGGCATCTCTCTGCAGAAAGGAAGTGGCTTGGGTGGAATTTTTCGAAGCATGTTTAGGATGGTTTTTCCTTTATTTAAATCAGGTGCGAAAGCATTGGGAAAGCAAGCACTTCGATCTGGGGTGGATATTGCAAATGATTACTTGCAAGGTAAAGATGTAAAGTCAGCTATCAAAGACCGAGCTCAAGAAGCAACGAAAACTTTAACCGATAAAGTATCCACTCGAGTGAAATCAATGGTTGGAGGAAATAAAAGGAAACGCACAAATAAGAAACGCATCATTCGAAAGAAGTATCGCAAGCTGTGTGCACCTGACATATTCTCATAATCTTTAGCATGGCCTTAATACGAAATGATTCCTTACCCTCTGTGAAATCTGAACTGGACTTATTTCTTATGCCACCGACTCAAACAGCTATTGAAAAAGGGCAGTGGTCTGAATTTTATCCCATAGCTAATATTTGTGATGGTGGACCTATCGAATTCAACATATCTGGTAGTGGTGAGGAATACATCGATTTATCAGCAACCCAACTCTATGTAAAAGTTAAAGTTGTAAAGGACAATGCAGTTTTACCAGAAAATGAAAAAGTTGCTCCATGTAACTTATTTCTTCACTCGTTATTTTCCCAAGTCGATGTGAGTTTGAATGAGCGTCTAATTTCATCATCCAGTAACACTTACCCTTACCGAGCTTACATTGAGACTTTGCTCAATTACGGCTCTGATTATAAGAAAAGCTTCCTAACTTCAGAATGCTTCTACAAAGATACAGCAGGACACTTTGATGAAACCGATCCTTCAAGTGAAAATGCAGGGTTGAAGAAACGGGCTTCTATGATTGAAAAGAGTAAAGTTTTAGATATGATTGGAAATTTACATTGCGACTTGTTTTATCAAGATCGTCTATTACTCAACTTGGTAGACTTAAAGTTAAAGTTAATACGCAGCAAACCGGAGTTTTGTCTCATTGCTCCTCAAAAAGCAAATTATGACGTTGTTATTGAACATGCATCCCTTTTCATCCGGAAAGTGAAAGTCAGTCCAGGTGTTTTAATTGGACATGCCAAAGCCTTAGAAAAATCATCTGCAAAATATCCAATGGATCGAGTTTTGTGTAAGCTATATTCAGTATCGAAAGGTTCTTTCTCATTTTCACAGGATAACATATTTTCTGGGCAACTCCCGAAACGGATAGTTGTAACATGTGTCGATCATGATTCATTTAGTGGCACTTACCCAACAAACCCATTTTACCTCAAGCATAACCATGTAAATTTCATAGGCGTTTACGTAGATGGAAATCCTATCAGCTACAAACCCTTGGATCCTAATTATGCCGACGGCCAATTTATTCGTGCTTACAATAGTTTGCTCCTAGGAAGTGAAAAACTCTCATCCAATAAAGGTATCTATATTAACAGAGATGAGTTTTCCGAAGGGTACACGCTATATGCCTTTGACTTAACACCAGACTTGGGTGATGGCAACCATTTAAATTTAATTCATCAAGGAAATCTTCGCATTGAAATAAAGTTTGCAAACGCTTTACCGAAAACTGTTTCAGTGCTGGTATATGCAGAATTTCAAAACGTGATCGAAATTACGAAGTCTAGAAATATTTTGTGTGATTTTTCGATATGAATGTGGTACAATTGAATAACATTTTACGAAGTGATGCATACACACGTTTATATTTTGTTGGAGTTTTCCCAAGTGATCGAATTCCCAAGAATTTTAAGAGTTTTCCGGCTGCATTTATTTTAAACACCGATCCTCATCACAAACCAGGGACTCATTGGTTAGCTGTTTATGTGAAATCACCAACAAGTGTAGAGTTTTTGATTCGTTCGGTCAACCACCTTCGTATTTTTTGGGCTACATACATGACTACTTCAAAAAAGTTCCGCATGTGGTCTACAACGACATACCTCTTCAAAGTGTTAAAACTGCTGTTTGTGGACAATATTGTGTATACTTTTTGTATCAAAGATCTAGAAGTAGATCTATGGAATTTACTGTTAAATTATTTGATAGACAGTCTACAAATAATGATATACGTGTGTATAACTTTGTGAAAAAAATTTCGAATATACATGTACCTTTATTTCAATAAAAAAAAGTATAAGTAATCGCCCTAGTCTTTACTTCTGTCATTTGTAACCATGAATTCATTCGCTTTAAAGCATCCTTTCACTGCTCTTGTCTGTGGACTTACATCATCAGGCAAGTCGCATTTTTTGAAAAAATTGATAAACAGCCACACAGATATAATTCATCCTACCCTTGATAAAATAGTGTGGTTTTATGGAATCTATCAAAAGTTATACGATGAGATGCCGAATATCATCTTTGTAGAAGGAATACCCGAAAACTTTAAGCAATATTTAGGATATAATACACTTTTTATATATGACGATTTAATTTCTGAATGTGTGGCAGTGATAAAAGAATAACAAACTTGTATACAAAAGGATCTCATCATATGAATTTATCTGTGATGACTGTAACGCAAAATTTGTTTCATAAAGGAAAAGAATTCAGAGAAATTTCATTAAACTGTCATTACATGTTTTTATTTAAATCGCGACGTGATGTAAGTCAAATTATACACCTCGGTCGACAACTCTACCCTCGAAATTTACATTTTTTTCTTGAAGTGTTTGAGGACGCCACGAAAAAGCCTTTCAGCTATTTACTTGTAGATTTGAAATCTGAAACAGAAGAGAGTATGCGACTGCGTACAAAAATCCTTCCAGGAGAAGAAACTTGTGTTTATCAGTTAAAATAAATAAACTCCCAACTTGCAAATAATTCATTGTTCATCATGCCTTTAACAGAAGGAGACGTGCAACGGATGAGACTTTTAACTGTATGCCCCACAAAATGTCGGAAAGCCTTTTTAAAAAATCTTCCGAAATCTAGCATCCATTGCATAGCTGAATGTTGTTTGAACACTTTAAAAGGGAATGTTCCTTTAACAGATGAACAGAAGAAAAAACTTTCTCGTCATAAGCATACGCTTAGAGACCTAGCAGATAAAAAAGTAACCCTCACTAAAAAGCGAAAAATTATTATTCAAAAAGGAGGGTTTTTAAATATCTTAATTCCCGCAGCACTCACTGTCTTGACTACTCTACTTAACAAGTAAAAACATGCAATATGCAAGGAAAATGATTTTAGTTCCAGAGGAGAGATTATCAAGACATATACCTTCAGACGAACAGCTGAGTGAATTAGATTGTGAGATGAAAAGTATTTTAGTTAATAAAATGGATGATGATGAAAAAATTAAGTTATACAATCAAGTATTGCAGAGGAGGATTAACGTGAATGTATTGAATCCACCATCTGTATCAATTAATTCAGAACTGTCAGATAATCCAGAGAAGGAAACAGATATTGCGAATGAGAAAGAAAGAACGTTAAATGTGGAGGAGATGGTGCTCAAGACCGTTCCCAAAAACTTAATTGGATTAACTACAAATATTATTCTTTATTTAAAACGCAATAAAGAGGTTGTTTCTTGGATGCCTAATGGAGAATTTGTGTATAAAGGTAAAATAGTGAAAAGTTCTAATATTGTTGACCTGATAGACCGTTTAGTGCGAAAAAGAAAGATGGATAAGTACGTGAATGGACAAGAACAGTTTAAAGATGCACTTAAGGAAATTAACTTCCCCAGTTCCTTTGTAAAAAATAAATTTGCTATACCTCAACAACTCGGTAAGGCAGTGAGGGTAATGAAAGAAGTGATGCCTACCCCAACCCCAAAACGAGTCTGTAATTGGCTTCCTCTGTAAATCATCAGTTATTTCCCCGCTATAAAAATCCATAAGTAGATGAGGCTTTCAAGTTTCAAGCAGTATATATTGATTATAATCAAGGTCTATGTCTCATTTCAAGCAATGGAACTCATCCAGAGAAGAGCATTTTCTGTTCTTATTTTCATGGGAATCTCAGCATTCATATTTGGCCTTACAATGATACTCGATAAAGGTTATGTAACAATTTGTGATAGTGATGGAATCATAGATGATTACTCTTTAAATATGTGTAATGATACAATGGAATTACATCTATCTGGAGAAAGAAAAATTACAATTCATTCTCCAAAACAGAAACAGCCGCGTCAAAGATCTCTAGAAAGTTTTTCAGAAAATCTTTGAAAGAGAAAAAAATGTCAATGTTACAAATCTATTCAATTTGTGAACTTGCAATCTATTAAATGTTAAATACACGGAAGCTTGTAAGGGAATGTTTATTTTGTGTACATGTCTGTTTTTGAATAAACTTGTCTTTTACAGAAATATGTTACTTGTTTGTCATTTTTTTAGTTCTAATAACAGACGGTATAATATACAATTCTAAATGTGTCAAATGACACTGCAGTAAGTAAAAGTATGTATACAAATACAAAAAAAAAGAAAAGTAATAAAATAAGTACTTATACATTTTAAAATAAAGAGAGACACATTTGAAAAAGATAAACAAAGAATTTATTGATTATACATATATATATATACAAAACATATTTATATTCTTTAACATGTAAAACTATCAGATTTATCATTAACATAAAGCCTCCGTACTGTTTCGTACAGAGTTGTTGTATTTACAAAACGTAGAACGTCAAAATCAAAGAATAAATACCTCAAGGACATATTCTCCGAAGTTAAAGTTTCTCCGAATCTATTCCAGTCGATTTCATATAAAGCGTTTAGGAAATACCGATCGTAACGTTCACTTAAACTCATAGTCATACATTCATGCCCAAGTTGATTTTCAAAGTTGTTTTCACATCCAAAACAATTCATCATTTTCTTTATTTTTTCCGAAATGAGTACTTTTAGATGTTTAGCCACTCTGTCGGTAAGTTCGCTCACTTTCTCAGATCTATCAGGATCGCCGTAATATTTCTCATCGGTTCCTGCTCCACGTTTCACGAATTCTTCTTTCACAAAATAATCGAGGGATTCATTAACAAATCCTTCATTAATGGCTTCAGTAATTTCCTCCGATACAGCTTCCAGTCGATCCAATTGTTTCACAGAGAGAAGAATGCGCGTTGCAGTTAGTTGAAAAGCACAGTCTTTCTTTTGAAACATATTTTGAAAACTCACACATTTCTCGTTTCCCCGAATTTCTTTGGAGAGTAAAAGGCTTCTTGAAACGATAATAACATCGCTAGCGTTCTTTGAGCGAAAGCTAGGAATTGCTTCGTAGAAGGCTTTCCAGACTTTAGGAAGCAAAGAAACTCCCTCTCTGGAAGGCTGCAGCACTCCCTGCTGATCTCTGTAATAATGACTAATATGCACGCGGATAATTCCCTTGAAGCAAGAGACAACAGCAAATTTGGTATCACCCAAATGGAAGCTATTTGGACCTAGTTCATTCATTGATGAATCAGATACTTGAGATGAAAGTACATCGGCCCCAGAATGCATATTCACTTTTTGATCTGTAAAGGGTAAAGTATATCCAAAAGGAAATGATCGCTTCATGTTTTTCCACTAAAAGCACTAAGGAACAGGAATGAACACGTTTGAAGATACAAGTGATATCACTTCCAAGATTTCAGGGCAGCGACACGTCCTCCTCTGGGATATTTTGCAGTCAAAAGAATCTTACTGGTCAGACCTGTTAGAATGGGTCCAGGTGTTGCCATTCTGCGAGTCCACAAATAACCTTATTACATACCATTGCCAGATTCGGTACTAAAACTTTTCTTCTCCACATTCACGTTTTCATGTCAGAAACGCGGAGGTAAACTTACTACTCAACTCTACTCTACTCTCGAGTGACTTCATTGCCTACCACATGTGTTTGATTTCACGTTTGAACACGTTAGATTGACGTCATTCTCCACCACATTCTCCACCACATGTTTGATTCCACGTTTGAACACGTTAGATTGACGTCATTCTCCACCACATGTTTGATTCCACGTTTGAACACGTTAGATTGACGTCATTCTCCACCACGTGTTTGATTCCACGTTTGAACACGTTGGAATGACGTCATTCTCCACCACATTCACCTTTCTATGTCAGAAACGCAGATAAAAACTGATCGAACTTATTGATGTGGTGGAGCAATCTATACTATTTTAACAGCCAATTACGCACTTAATGTATTCAGATTTAAATTGATTATATTTCGGTAAGTAACCAGGTATTCGTGGCCGAATGGTTATATTCTCATCCAACTAACACTCGACTACGAGTACTTTTTGGTAGTCAGTTCGATCCCAGCAAAAAAAATATCACATCTTTTAGTTTTAAAAATATGTTTTAAAGATTTTATTATTTTTTTACTCAAAAAGTACTAATAGATGGCGCTACGAGTTACAGAAAAATCAGCTCTTAAATCCAACCGCTCTGAAATTCGCCTTAAATCCAATCCCTCTGAAATTCGCAAGTCCAAAACGTAAACACGTGTTATTCGACGAAATCCGAGAAACCGAAACTAACAACTCAACTCCACTCGAAGCAGGAAGAAAACAACTAAACTCAACTCAAAATTAAAAACGAAACTAACAACTCAACTCCACTAGGTATGACGTCACCTCCGGCACAACTCAACTCCACTTCCGGTTATGACGTCACTTCCGGTACAACTCAACTCCACTTCCGGTTATGACGTCACTTCCTGTCGTGACGTCACTTCCGGTACAACTCAACTCCACTCGATTTCTCCACCTTCTCCACCACTGATTTAGAACCCGCATTTTCTATCTACTGTCGACGTCTTCCTTCACAGTGAAGATATATACACCGCATGCAGTGGCCTGCCAACTCTCCTGGTCTGAATCCTATAGAGCATGTGTGGGATATGCTCGGGAGACATATTGCAGCCCTCCGCCACCCACCAAGCTCCGTTCCGCAATTGAAAACTGCTCTCTGTGAGGCTTGGAACTCTTTGAGAACGCAACTCATCTATACCATCATCGGAAGTATGGGAAATCGTTGTGCAGCATGCGTGGCTACCAGAGGTTCCCTTACATGCTATTAAACTTCAGCATCACATTGCTTTAATCATTCCGTTTCACTAAAGTTGACACTCGTATTGTGTACCTTTTTCTTTCAACCCTTTTCTTTGGTAATAAAAGTAATAATTGGATAATAAAAGTCATTATTATCCTTGTTTTGCATTGTTTTCTGCTTCTATAACCCTATTACACCCGCATACCGCATTTCCTTCCATTCCGATGTAGATTTCTGAAATATTCACATAAACAGCAATTATGCTTAACTTTTGGACATGAGTGTAAATATTCAAGGTAACTAATAACTAGGGAGAGATACCGATGAACGACCTACACCACGAATAATTATATTTGTCATAAAGAGCATAAACAGTCTTCTACAGATGGAATTAGTTTGTTCATCCAGTCACTCATCCAACTGTGATAGAAAGATAAATTATTAAATTTATTTAATTTGGTAAGTGAAAGTTGTAGAAAACATTGTAAAATTTGTTTCTTGCATGTCCTCGAACATGCCAGGCTAAACAAATCTTCTAAAGATAGTCTTCTAATGATAGTCTTCTAAAGATAATCTTCTAAAGATGGAATTAGTTTCTTCATCCGTCACTCATCTTAGTCCTCCAAGTGTGTGGGTGATCGTAAAAGAAACTTACATTTATTTAATTTAGTAGGCGAAAGTTGTAGAAAATATTGTACAATTTATTTGCATGTCCTCGATGTCCTTTGCAGGTCCAGATTAAATAAATATTCAATGTGACTAATAACTACGGAGAGATACCGATGAATGACGTACACCACAAAAAATTATATTGGTCATAAAGAGCATAAACAGCCTTATACAAATGAAATTAGTTCTTTCATCTAGTCACTCATCTTAGTTCTCCAATTGTGTGTGATCGTAAAAGAAATTCTTACATTTTTCCATTTAGTAGGCGAAAGTTGTAGAAAACATTGTACAATTCGTTCCCTGTGTGTCCACGGACAAGAGTCAGGTTTAACTAAATAAATATTCAATTTAACTAACAGTTATGCAGATATAGCCCCGATGTGAATGACATACGGCACAAAGAAACTATCAATCATGGGACACACCATAAACAGCCCCTCCTACAGATTGAATCAAATCCTTCATCCAAACACTCATCTTATTTCTCCAACAGTAATAGAAAACCCTTTTTATCCCATAACAATGTAAAACAAACCGCATTCACTATCCAAATTTTATATTTTAGCCCTTCTTGATCAACAGCAAAATAACGTAAAATTAATATTTCGGCGAGCACGGAACAAGAGAGCCAAGGAACGACTATTCGATTAGTTTGATTAATTTGGCATGGAGGGCATTTTCAAGATCATTAGCTTTGATTGGTCGGCTCGTATTAGAGGCATTTGGGAGCAGGGCAAACCGGCGCTGGTATAGCTCGAAGGGGAACGTTACCACTGCACCTTAATGTTACGCCAAATTAACTAAATTATTGGGTATCATTAAAGGGAAAGGGGAATCATTAAAGCGATAAGAATCTGAGACTCGAGCATTCGAATATTTATTTGATCACTTAAAAATGCTTGCGAAGACTTACTGGTCTATTCTTGTTCTCGTAAGAAGAGTATTTGGTGATGACTTCGAAAGACAATCGCAGATGTGTTGACTTAGCTCATCGATTGTATTTGTTGATGGGCTTCCAGAGAATCGCAGATGTATCTCAGTTAATTGATGTACCTTTTTCTATGAAAGAAGTGATTAAGTTTGATCACTTTTCAATCAACATTTAACCAATTCAACGCCGGATAATTCTGCATTTTATACTTTTGGCCTATCTACAAAAGAATAGGTATTATTTTAAACTAAAAATGCTTACGAAGACTTACTGGTCTATTCTTGTAAGAAGTGTTCGTAGTGTCTTCGAGAGAATAAATCGTAGAAGTGTTGACTTAGTTTGTCGATTTTCAACCTTTTTCATCTCATGGCACACATAAACTAATTGCTAAAATTCTGCGGCACATCAAAAACTATATAACATAGTTTGCCGATCTGACAAAAAAGTAAGCATAATTTGAACTAAAAATACTAATAATGTTATAAGAAGAGTATTTGTTGATGAGCTTCGAGAGACAATCGCAGCTGTGTTGACTTAGTTAATCGATTTTCAAATTTTTTATTCCATGGCTCACTTAAACGGATTACTGAAATCCTGCAGCACACCAAAAATCTACTATATTGTTTGCCGATCGGATAAAGAAATATGTGTAATTTTGAACGAAAAATGTTTGGGCGGACTTACTGGTCTATTACTTTTCTTTTAGGTGCATTTGTTGATGGCTTCGAGAGACAATCGTAGATGTGTTGACTTAGTTCATTGGTTTTCAACCTTTTTCATCTCTTCTGAATACTAATATTCTACGGCATACCAAAAATATACCATATTTTTGCCGATCTGACAAAAACAATAGGTATAATTTGGAACTAAAATTGTTAGAACTGAGACTTACTCGTCTATTCTTTTTCTTATAAGAACTGTATTTGTTGGTTATAGCTTCGAGAGACAATAAATCGTTGGTGTTTTGACATAGTTCATAAATTTTCAACCTTTTTATCCCATGTCACAACATAAACTATTAATAAAATTCTGTGGCACACCAAAATATACGGAGGTGACCAAAGTAAGGAGAATTAAAGAGAAAGAAAGCACGTTTTTTCTTATCACTAAGGAATTATTGTGCAGTACACTACTGGTAGTTTATTTCGTGTTATATGTGAGCTTCAATGCAAAGCATTCAAGTTTTTTCCCCATGTTTCAAGAGTGAAAAAGGGAGAAAACATGTTTTTATCAAAACAATTATCACTAAAGAGTCATATGTAGTACATATTCTGTTAATTTATTGAAGGTATTAAAGGTATCTTTTTTTCTCCAATTTTCAAACGTGAAAAAAAAAGAGAAATATGTTTTTATCAAAACTATCACTAACGAGTCATGTGTGTAGTACATATTCTGCTAATTTATTCTGTGGGTAATCTGTGAACTTCTATGTGAAATAAGAGCATTGAAGGTATCTTTTTGTCTCCAATATTTGAAATGTGAAAAAGAAGTATGTTTTTATCAAAACAATTATCACTAACGAGTCATTGTAGTACATATTTTGTTAATTTATTCTGTGGGTAATCTGTGAACTTCTATGTCAAATAAGATGATAATATAATGATGCAAAAATAATTACTATAGATCAATTCATTGTTTAGTTATCGTTTGAATAAAGCATCATATTGCAAAAATACAGTTCAGAATTGAGTTTAAAGTTTTGGAAACATGTTTGCGCATGGTGAGAGTACGTAACGAAAACCCTTGTAACTAGAAAAATATTCCGAATATTTACAAGGGCCGCGGTGGCCCGGTTGGAAGAGTAACGGACTTGCAACCGAAGGGTTGCGAGTTCGAATCCAGCCAAACACCGTCGTGTACAAAGGGGGCTGGTGCACGTTAAATCTGTCGTGGCCTCAAATGTCCTCACGTTGGCGTGGTGTGGAAGTTTGGAGAGTGGGGTGCCAGCTCAGGTGTTACCTCGTCATCTGACCGTAGTTCAAAATTACGTGGTGTTGTCCTCGGATCTTTCCCTTTGGGATTGATCCCGGACCGTCACCAATAGCCCGTTGTGTTGCTCCAGTGTGACGTTAATTGAAATACCCCCGCGAATATTTACAAGATCTTGGTATAGTTGGAAAATATTTTGAAGCAATAAAAAAAATCGATATTCTGGAATAATTTTGTGATTTCTAGTGTATGTATACACTTTAATAAATTTTTCCGAAACATGTCTTCAAGGAAGACCAAACGGAATTTGAATACATAAAGCAATGACTGATTTCATGCCAGATTTGAACAATTTATGCTTCCATACTTAAATAAACTCTAAGAAGCCTTTACAAATTAGCTGTGTGCCGTTTGTAGTTTTCCTAAAGAAACATTAGTTGCATAACAAATATTCAAAATTGTAATACATTAGAACATTGATTATCCGAAGCGTTTTCGCTTAACCTAATAGAAATTTTCGGATAACTGGAAAACAGATTCCAATTGCATCAGGATCGTATAAACTCCTGATGACGATTGGAAAATCAACCACTAAATATTTTCTTAAGAAATAGGTGTCATTCATATTTTTCCACTGCATATTCGTAATCATTATTTAAATCACTACAGATTTTGCAAAGAAATAAGTGTCACTCATATTTTTCTACTACGTATTCATAATCATTTAAATTAATGCATATTTTGCAAAGAAATAACCTACTAGCGTATACATACAGAATATTTCTAAAATTACCAGTTTACTTGAAAAAAATTTCTCCGATAGTTTATTTACTTAATTACTTTTATCTGCACTTTATTGTAATTAAAATATTTAGTGACATATATTTTATCAACAATATATTTCGTGTGAAAAATAAGTAAGGGCAATAAAAAAGATAGATATTCTCGTCGATTTTAGTTATTTCTAGAATATACATACACTACAACGAAAATAATGAACTGAGAAAGAGGAAGAAAAACGATAACTCCCGTAATAACTACACGACCCCCGTCCATCCCTTCCCAAATGCAATTTGTACCCCGCCTCCGCTGACGCAACGAGGAATTTTCCAAATTAGAAACTCGTCTCTCTTCATCTCGGAGAGAGAAAAAAACCCACCTGTATAGTTAGCAACACGACGAAATGTTGAAAAGTCTGCACCGCCTTCTGCCATTGCTTTTTTATCATCAAGTCAGGGGGGTGGGGAATCATGCCTGCAAACGATCCCGGCCAGAACGAGCCCTGCATTCTTATTAGCAATTAACCAACGCGTGGGGGTCGGAAACAGAGGGGGAGGAAGTCCTGAATAAATAATAAAGCAAGAAAAATGGAAGGAAGAATAATTAATGGAACCGAGCGTAGCAATTTAAAACCAATTTGGGATCAGAGCAAAGGTTATGCCTACATGCTTAAAAAGCAAATTGATAGTGAGTAAAGACAAAGTTGCATGTTCTGCGATGTTCAGGACAAATGGTCCATATTTTGGAGTAATTCATCGCCGTGGGCCGCCACCATCCATCATCAGTGGAATTAGTCTTTGTTATCGAGCGCGACTTACGGACGAGACAGATTCTAGCGATCGAGCTTTACCAGTGACAAATGGAGTTACCGAGACCAACTGTTGGGCCGCAGCTAAAAAAGTTAGCGTCTCAAAAGCAAATTTATTTTACAATTGCCCTAACATTCAACATCAATGTAGGCAATTATCGGAATGCATATTTTTATTTTCTTATTGTACGTTGATTGCGCACGTGTACACTTCTTATTCGGTTGACAGTTTGTTGCTTTCTTGGACAGCCTTTCGATTGAGCTTTACCAGCGACAAATGAAGTTACCGAAATCAACTGTTGGGCCGCAGCTGAAAAAATACGCGTATCAAAAGCGAATTTATTTTACAATCACCCTAACATTCAACTTCAATATAGGCAATTATCGGAATGCATGTTTTTATTTTCTTATTGTACGTTGATTACGCACGTATACACTTCTTATTCGGTTGACAGTTTGATGTTTATTTGGGACAGCCTTCCAATGAAGTTTTCCTTGTGACAAATGGAATTACGGAGACCAGCTGTTCTGCCGCAGCTAAAAAAGTTAACGTCTCAAAAGTAAATTTATTTTCCAGAGTTTGCGAGTTTGAAACTCGAGTGCTCGTCTTGGGCTAGTGTACGTTAAATCTGTCTTCAAATATCCTCACGTTAGTGTGACGTGGAAGTTTGGGGAGTGGTGTGCCTGCTCAGGTGTTGTCCTCGTCATCTGACCGCGATTCAAAATTACGAGGCGTTATCCTTGGATCTTTCCCTTCGAGGGTTGATCCCGGACAGTCGCCAAAAGGCTGTTTTGTTGCTCCAGTGCGACGTTAATTGACTACCAGCCAATCAACCTCAAGAAGAGAACGACGAGACATTATTCCAATTGCATAGAAAGCAGCGCCAGAATCAAAAATTACTTCCAGAATTCATATCTTAGATTAAAGACCGCTAATCTTCTTTCAAGGGGCCGTATTAAACAGCTTTTGTTTACGAAGAAAGAAGTCAGATGTAAAACACTCGTCGGCAGTAAACGCTCTTGATCTCAAGTATAGAATCCACTCCCTTTCGTTCTCTGAGAAAATTGAAACAGCTTCCTGAAACCTCAAACAAAGGTCTCAATCATGACCAACTGTAAGCAAACAGACAGATATAACATTTTGGACAGTTTGTTTACCATAGGAACGCTCAACAACAGTCTATCATCGGAGCAACTTGTTCATCGAGACAAAGCAGCTTTTGTTCCTCGATGCCCGACGCCCTGTGATAAAGATAAAAGCATAAGATGCATTAAATAGTTCTCTCTGGGAATAGTCCGAGCTCTCGACTTTCCTTAGATGCTGGGTCGTCATACTGCGCGGGTTCGAAGATCGTGTTCTTGAATTTTTGAAGTATAATGGAGCTCTCGACTCTCCTTAAATGTTGGGTCGTCATCAGCGAGGGTTCGATTGGTTGGTTGGTTTAGGGATTTTATGGCACAAGGGCCATAATTGGCCAAGCGAGGGTTCGAAGATCGTGTTCTTGAATTTTTGAAGTATAACGGAGCTCTCGACTCTCCTTAAATGCTGGGTCGTCATACCGTGAGGGTTCGAAGATCGTGTTTTTGAATTTTTGAAGTATTATAATGGAGCACATAGCCCCGAAGGTGCCTCGATCTCCAGTGTTGACAATAATGTGCCTTGATTATTGGACCTTGCTTGGAAGAAAATAATAGGTACAGCTTTGATATAAAAACTTTTTGGTGGCAACATTTTTGGCGTGTTTTTCAGCGTGCTTTTTGTTACGAGTTGTGGCTGGCAAAGGCAACCTCGCTTTATTAGGATTATGGCAACCTCGCGATTATTTGAAAATCTTTTATTAATTTTTATAAATTATTACCTCTCTTTGTTTTGCCTTGCCCCCAAACCACTCTAGTTTGCAAGAATTGTGATCTGTTATAGCATTTATGTTATATAGCCTGGTTCTCTCTCCATTAGACTTAAATCGATTTCTCAACTTGGAATAAATTCTAATTTACGTGGTGTTGTCCTCGGACCTTTCCCTTCGGGATTGATCCCGGACCGTCGTCAATAGTCCGTTGTGTTGCTCTAGTGCGACGTTAATTAACTTCCATTACCATTACCATGGACAAACTTCTATAACAATATTTCGGAAAAATTAAAGATTTTTTTCATTAAAGTAAATACTCACCTAGTAGTGGTAAGAATAATCAGTTCTGGGAATTTGTTTTGCTTTTAAAATTTTTTTCATTAATTTTTTAATTATTTTCCGCTAAGCTTAAAACATTTTTCCTTCTAAGAAATTCTATCTTGGCGACTTAAAAAGCGCGCCAAAAGCGTTACCACAAAAAGTCTTTATATCAACGCTGTACCACACAAAATTATTTACCAATGTTATGATCGTTTCTTTGATCTCAATTCCGCACCATTAAGGCTTTACGGTGTCTGTTTTGATTTTGGGAAGGGTTGATAACAAATTTAAATTTCTTATATTGCTGGGTTATTGATGTTGATTTGCAGAAGGTAGGTAGGTTGGTAATTAACATCGCATTGCAGCAACACAACGGGCTATTGGCGACGGTCCGGGATCCATCCCGAAGGGAAAGATTCGAGGACAACACCTCTTCGCTTTGAACCACGGCCTGATGACGAGGCAACACCTGAGCTGGCATCCCACTCTCCAAACTTCCACACGTCGATATCTCGTCAAAAACACTTGGAGAGTTAAGAGGTAAGGTAATGGAGATGACTGACATTACTAGGGACTTTACTGAACCAACCTCATGTTGGTGTGATGTGGAAGTTTGGAGGGTGGGGTGCCAGCTCAGGTGTTGACCCCGTCATCTGACCGTGGTTCGAAATTACGTGGTACTGTCCTCGGTCTTTCCCTTAGGGATTGATCCCGGACTGCAGCCAATAGCCCGTATGTTGCTCCAGCGCGACGTTAATTAATTACCTACCTATCACATATCGAGGCTGTTACCATCAATCGAAAAAAACATGTCCATTAATGAAAACATGTATCTGGGATTAAAGAAATGAACTTCCTTACTGTAATAACTGAATACTGGAAGACATATCTGGATTTTGATTGATGAATAATGTTGGAAGAAATGTGCATGTGTACGCCACCTGTCACAACACAATGGCTCTACTTTATGCTTCTTTTCGGATTATTTAAAACCTGTGTAATAAATGTTAATGGGAAATAACCTCTCAAATCGCATCTTAATGCATTATCTGAATAAGATTGACGAATAAATACTTAATGGAAAAAGAAATCCGGTAGGTTTTATGTGAATACGTTTCCTTAGCATATAATAGCCCAGTTGGAAGAGCATCGGATTAGCAACCGGAGGGTTGCGAGTTCGAAACTAGGTCCAGCCGAAGACCGTCGTGTACAAAGGGTGCACGTTAAATCTGTCGTGGCCTCAAATGTCCTCACGTTGGCGGGGTGTGGAAGTCTGGAGAGTGGGGTGCCAGCTCTGACCTCGTCGTCTGACCGTGCTTCAAAATGATGAGGTTTTGTCCTCGGATCTTTCCCTGATCCCGGACCGTCGACAATAGCCCTTCTCGTGTTGTCATATTTATGGATATCTATGGAAATGTTATAGTTATATGGATGCTTATCTAAATATGGAAATGTCATAGTTATGGATATTTATCGGAATTTGAAAACGCGTCCTATTTATGGATATTTATCGGAATTTGAAAACGCGTCCTATTTATGGATATTTATCGAAATATGGAAACATCATATTGGTGGATATTTATCAAGTTATGGAAATGTCATATTTATGATATTTATCGAAATAAGGAAATGTCATACTTATGGATATTTATCGAAATATTTCCATAAATACGGATATAAAATTCATATTTATGGAAAATTCAACATTTTTGTGAACAAGGGGGTGACTAATTGAGGTTTGCACCTGGTCCTGTTTTCCCATGGTTTCACATGGTATGATTATTGTGCGATCACGAATTCGACCACTCTATATAACAACGTCTCCAACAATCGAAATCCGATACAAAATTTCTTCGCTGAAATGTGTCTTTGTGACCCGTGGGAAAATAAACGGGAAAGTTAACATCCCAACAAGTTCGTTTCTATTCAAATCGTTCAAAGGTGATAAGCTCGAAAACCCCTGATCGGCGGCGGCTCTCAAAGCGCGAATTATTCGCCGTCTGAATGCCGAACTGACTCCTCGAGAAATCAAGCTTAGCCAAATCTCCCATTGGTTTTTGGAATTCCCGTTCGTTGTCCTTATCGAAATAACGGTGGACTATTTCCATCTATATTTGCTTTGTGTGGAGGTGCTTCAACGAATATCTTGCTGAGATTTGCCGCTCTGGCGGTTGCCTTTGTACGAAGAAGGGCAAACACTTGACGCACCGATCTTCTGTATCCTTCTTATCATGCTGCAAGCGCGGAAAATCTTCTTGTCTTTTCCATTATTTTATCTCTATACTCCTTTTTTTCTTTGTACTTGAGAACACGCTTCGTGGTTTAATTTCCACAAACGTATGTTAACGATTTCAGTTAGCAGGTGGGGATGAGGTAGCCCGATTGGAAGAGGAACGGATTAGCAATCGGAGGGTTGCGAGTTCGAAACTTTTCCAGCCAGACTTTCGTGTAGACTTTCGACCCGGTGCACGTTAAATCTGTCGTCTCTTCAAATGTCCTTACGTTGGCGGGGTGTGGAAGTTTGGAGAGTGGGATGCCAGCTCAGGTGTTGACCTCGTCATACGACCCTGGTTCGAAATTACGTGGTATTGACCTCGGATCTTTCACTTCGGGATTGATCCCGGTCCGCCGCCAATAGTCCATTGTGTTGCTCCAGTGCGACATTAGTTAATTACCATTACCATCAGTTAGGACAATCAAACTGACAAATTACTTTGCGTCTGTACTTGACTCAGCTTGGCCAAATATGGCCCTTACGTCATAAAACCTAACACAAGAAGCCAAATCGGTCAAAATTAGAACTTGGTTTTAGTGCTTGAAGGTTTTTAAAAGCAAGAAACCTTTGACAGGTACGTTTTAGGAACTGAATCGTGTCTTTTCTCTTATTTTATCTCGACACTTTTCATTCTTTGTACTTGAGTACCGCTTGATTTAATTTCCACATGCGTATGTATGTCAATGAACTCAGAACTTTATACGTCTCTTTCGTGTATGGCTCAACTTGACGAAATATGATCCTTGCTCCATAAAACCCAACACAGCCAAGCCGACTAAAATTAGAAGTAGATTCAAGTGCTTGAAGATTTTGAAAATGCACCCTCTTTCGTAAGTAAATTTTACAATTGAAAAATAATTTTTCTCTTTTATTTTATCTGTACTCATTTTTTCTGTGTACCTGGGAATATGTTTCGTGATTTAATTTCCACAAGTGTATCTTAAAGATTTCAGTTAGTACTGCCAAAGCAACCAATTACTTGATTTTGTTTCTTCTATGATGCAGCTTGACCAAATATGGCCCTTACTCCATTAAATCCAACACAGCCAACGAACCAAACCGACCAAAATTAGAAGTAGATTTAAGTGCTTGAAGATTTGGAAAATACACCAGCTTTGGTAGGTACAGTCGCGGAAAAAAACGAACCACTCCTTTTATTTTGAGCACTATTCACAGTAGAGCAAATTCATAGGTATCATTCAATAGGGAATAACGTGCTCTACAAATTCAAATGCAAAACAATTACATAAGGGGACGTCTTCATATCAAATTTTGCACAAACAACAAAATTTCTAATGTAATTACCATGTTTTGATGTCTTAATCAGATTTGGCATAGTTAAATTAGTCTAAATATGAAATTTCATGGCTCTACTATCTTTATATCCGAGGATATTCAATGTCAAAGTTGCTGTCAATTTCAGGGATCATCTCTACATTGAAAATCGATTAGAGATTAATTGTAGTTATAGCTACCCGAATTTCAAATTTGAACACTATTTCAAAAGTATTTGTCAGCGCGTGCAAACGATCCGATAATTATTATATTTATTATGTAAGTGAAAACGATCCGAGGTTTGTCAGACGTTTTTTAAACTTTTGGTTGCCCCCTAAAATCGTCATAACGAGGAAAATTTAATGTAACGCAAAAACTTAAATTTGGAATTACCTGAAATTTTGCATGGTCATATTAGAAGTCATTTTAAATCGATTCCTACAAAATATAGTAAGGTTCCAATTCATAATTTTTTCAAACATTAATTTAATAATCATTATTGCATACTAAAAATTATTTTTAAAATAAAATATTAGATGGATTTTGTTTGGGTTGCTTAACGGTAACATGGTGCAAAATATCAGCTCTATAGAAATATTATTTAGGAAGATATCCATAAAAGTCTGAGAAACTGATTTAACATTAGGTGCACCAATCTTCCTGTACTCGTGGTTCAAAATTACGTGGTGTTGTCCTCGGATCTTTCCCTTTGGGATTGATCCCGGACCGTCACCAATAGCCCGTTGTGTTGCTCCAGTGTGACGTTAATTGAAATACACCCCCCCTTCCTGTACTCATAATTTCGAAACGGTAAGACCTAATGACATGAAATTTGGTATCTGAAGTTAAATTTTGATATAGATTCGAAATTGTGTATCGAAATAGGGGTTTTATTGGAAATTTTAAAGTTGGTGTTCAATTTAATATGAAGACGGCCCCTTAAGCAAATTTTATGCATTTGAATTTATAGAAGACGTTAGTTCCTGTCAAACGCCATCTTTGAATTTTCTCTACTGTTGAAATTGCTCGAATGAGGAGAGGTGGCTCGTTTTTTTTTCCGCGACTACATTTTACGACTGTTTGTGAATCTTATTTTCTCTTATTTTATCTCTACTCTTTTATTTGTACCTGGTTGTACTTGGGAACGAGCTCTGCCATTTAATTTCCATAGGTGTATGTTCCTGATTTCAGTTAGGACAACTAAACCGACCAATTACTTGTCGCTGCGACTTGGTTTGGAGATACTTGGCTAAAAATGGCTATTTCGCCATGAAATCCAACACAAGATGACACGCCATGAAATCCAACAGATCAAATTTAGAAAATGAGAAAAGTGCTTGAAGATTTTGAAAATACTGGTATGGCAAGTACGTTTTACAACTGGAAGGCGATATTTTGTTTTTTATTGAAAAGCTATCGTTATTAAGTATTGTTGCTTCTTTGACAACAATAGTTGATACATAGTTAGACACATTTGTCAACAATAGTTGACACATAGTTAGACACATTTGTCAACATAGTTAGTTATTACTTTGTCTCCCGCACACTCGTAACGTGGTAGGGTAGGTAGTTAAGTAATGTAGCACTAGTGCAACACAACGGGCTATTGGTCCGGGATCAATCCAAAGGGAAAGATCCAAGGACAACGCCTCGTAATTTTGGACTGCGGTCAGATGACGAGGTCAACACCTGAGCTGGCACCCCCCTCTCGAAACTTCCACACCGCGACAACGTCAGGCATTTAAGGCCAATTTGCACCAGACCCCGTGTATACGAAGGTCTTTGGCTGTACCGAGTTTCGAACTCGCAACCCACCGGTTGCTAATCCGTTAATCTTCCAACCGAGCTACCGTGGCCCCACATAACGTGGTAGTTCATTGCGCACGTGTGTAGGATGGATAGCAGGAAACATTTTTGGTTCGCAGGTTTGTTAACAAAATAAATGGGAGATAGTTCCATGAACAGGTTTCATGCATAGACGTGAAAAATAAGTAGATCGAGCATTGCTATTGAGAGCTTCAAAAAGTCGACCAACATGTCGACTAGTAGTCACGTGACTCTCCAGTGAAAAATTGACTTCGTTGATCGATTTGGTATCTTATCGCCTTGCTGGAGTTATAACATCTTATGACAGGGTCGGTGTGTGAATGCGCATTTCTAGAGAAAAGTGGTGAAAACGCCAAAGTCTAATGCTATGTCACACGGACCAATCAGATGATGAATTAATGGATGGGCGTCTTTTACTGTCCCGTCAACCAATCAGAGGATGAATTAGAGATTCGTTTCCCCTCGGCAGACGAAAGTAGTCTAAAAGTCACGTTACTACTAGTTTTGGTCACATGATCCTGGGCACATAGAAAGGTTACCATCGCTCACTCTACTTTTATACTTCCTCTGGTTTTATCTGCATACCAACGAGATCTGCTCCAAACACAAAGTCTGTCTCTGTCTGTTGCCGTAGCAACAGACAGGGACAGACCCTTAGGCTGTCTATGTTGACAAATGTGTCTAACTATGTCTAAAAACTAACTATGTTGACAAATGTGTCTAACTATGTGTCAACTATTGTTGACAAATGTGTCTAACTATGTGTCAACTGTTGTTGACAAATGTGTCTAACTATGTGTCAACTATTGTTGTCAAAGAAGCAACAATACTTAATAACGATAGCTTTTCAATAAAAAACAAAATATCGCCTTCCAGTTGTAAAACGTACTTGCCATACCAGTATTTTCAAAATCTTCAAGCACTTTTCTCATTTTCTAAATTTGATCTGTTGGATTTCATGGCGTGTCATGGCTTAGGCCCTTATCCTATTTTCTATTGGGATTTTCGAAGAAATGTATTCAAATTTCTAAAACTGGCGCATAATTTTTCAAACATGAATTTTTTTAAATATTTAATCGCGATTGGGTTGAAAAAACGGAAACAACTTGGGCGGCTGAGATAATGGGTCATTTCACGAAAAAAGGAAAATCAGCAATTTTCAGAAATGGCGAATGACTACAAAATGCTGTTCATCGCAAGGTTATTTCAAATATACATGTTAAACCAAAAGCGTTACTTCGCAACTACAGGGCGGGCCAAGTCACGAAGGGGTTTCAACGTTTAGTAAATCCTTTAATTTTGGGGGCCCAATTGCCCTGTTGGAAGAGTAGCGGATTAGCAACCGGAGGGTTGCGAGTTCGAAACTCAATCAAATCAAAGACCGTCGTGAACGTGGGGGGCTGGTGCACGTTAAATCTGCCATGGCCTCAAATGTCCTCACGTTGGTGTGGTGTGGAATTTTATAGAATACGGTGCCAGTTCGGGTGTTGACCACGTCATATCTACCTTGGTTCAAAATTACGTGGTACTCTCCTCGAACTTTCTCTTTGGGATTAATCCCGGACCGTCACCAATAGTCCGTTGTGTTGCTCCAGTACGACGGTAATTCAACTACCTACCTACTTTGAGAAAAATAAAAAAAATTATTGAAAGTTATTTAAAACTTCAGACCCCTTGTGACTTCCGACCCTATCCTGCTGCAACTCAAATTTCTGCCAAGCGGAATTTTAGATATTCCTGGTAGGTAGGTGAATAGTTGAATTAACGTCATACTGGAGCAACACAGTGGGCTAAGGAAAGATCCGACGACAACACCTCGAAATTTCGAACCACGGTCAGATTACGAGGTCAACACATGAGCTGGCATCCCACTCTCCAAATTTCCACACCACGCCAGTCATACATATTCCTGAACTTGTCTTGTTTTCATCTTCAAAAAAAGTCGTTTTTGACGCTTTTACACTGTTGACTACTACTTTAGCTAAGGCTTTTATCTTTCACTCTGTAGAAATTTCATTTTGCGAAAAGCTGTGAGGGATAGCATTGTGATAAATGCCGCATGGCTGTCTTTTAGACAAGACCGTATCAAAAAGAGCGGGAATTCGCCATAAAAAACAAAGATAGCAAGAGCCGGAGATGTCAAAAGAGACATTTCCATTTTTTCCGCAATGTCAACCAACAGTCGGCAAGGGCTCAAAGAGATTGGAAGACGAAACCTTGTAATTACACTATTAGCATCAGGATGAACATAACAAATATCACAAAATGGCTATTTCGCATGGAGTGTGATACGCCAATTGGAGATATTGAGTGGCTAATCGGTTATATTATCTATTTTGTAGATACAGTGGAAGCAGTATGTGTAGAATATATATATTACACTTTACTTCTTACGGAAGTTTATTTTGGTTCTGAAGTGCTCTTCGTCATCTGACCGTGGTTCATAATTACGTGGTGTTGTCCTTGAATCTTTCCCTTTGGGATTGATCCCGGACCGTCATCAATATCCCGTTGTGTTCCTCCAGTGTGACGTTAATTAAAATACTTACCTGAAGTGCGGTTATTTGTTTCTAATTATCATTTTTGTAGATACAGTTGGAGCAGTTACGTGTAGAATATATTACACGCGTTACCTCTTTCCTACATACAAAGTTTATTTTAGTCCTCATCTGCTAATAATCGAGTATATTATCTATTTTTGTAGGTACCGTAAGTCGAATCAGTTATGTGTAGAAAGAATTACACGTTACCTCTTTCCTAAGTAAATTTATTTTGGTCCTGATGTGTGTGCAGCTAATCTTTTACATTTTCTATTTTTGTAGATACAGTAGATGCAGTCATGAGTAGAAAATATTACATGTTACCTCTTTTCTACATGGAAAATTTATTTGGTCCCGATGTGCAGTTAATCGGTTATTTTGTCTACTTTGTAGATACAGTCAAAACAGTTGTGTAGAAAATATTACACGTTAACTCTTTCCTACATAGAAAGAGGGGCCTTGGTAGCCCGGTTGGAAGAGTAACGGATTGGCAAGCGGAGGGTTGCGAGTTCGAATCCAACCAAAGACCGTCGTGTACAAAGGGGGCGGGTGCACGTTAAATCCGTCGCGGCGTCAAATGTCCTCACGTCGGCGTGGTGTGGAAGTTTGGAGAGTCGGGTGCCAGCTCAGGTGTTGCCTCGTCATCTGACAGTGGTTCAAAATTACGTGGTGTTGACCTCGGTGCTTTCCCTTTGGGATTAATCCCGGATCGTCACCAATAGCCCGTTGTGCTGCTTCAGTGTAACGTTAATTAAATTCCTACCTACCTACTTACATGGAAAGAGTGCAACGATAATTAAAATACCTACCTACACCCTACATACATAGAAAGTTTATTTTGGTCCTGATGTGCAGCGGAATCGGTTATAGTATCTATTTTTGTAGATACAGTCGAAATAATTATGTGTACAAAATAGTACATGTTATCTCTTTCCCATGTAGAAGTTTATTTTGGTCCTGGTGTGGCGGCTAATCGGCCCGTATCGAAAAGAACGGGAATTTATCGAAAAAGAAATACAAATGAAAAATATGTGTTTAGTTTTTCGCATTTCTAATATTTGTAGCTGGCTTGTGAATTTGATTGAGTGTTTAGGCAGTTTAAATACTCATATTGCTTCAGCCCAGTGAATCAGCTTCAGGAAATTATCGAGGAAGGTAGGTAGATAGTTAATTAACGTCGCACTGGGGAGCACAATGGGCTATTGGCGACGGTTCGGTATCAATCCCCAAGGGAATGAAGACGAAACCTCATAATTTTCAACCACGGTCAGGTGACGAGCTTACTGTCGTCGTCATCTGACCGTGGTTCAAAATTACGAGACGCTGTCCTTGGATCTTTGCCTTCTTGATACCGGACCGTCGCCAATATCCCGGTGTGTTGCTCCAGTGCGATGTTAATTAACTACCTAGCTACCTGCCTGATGTGCGGTTATGTTATATATTTTTGTAGATACAGTCGAAGCAGTTATCTGTAGAATTTTTTACGTCACCTCTTTCTAACAGAAAATTTAAATTTTGGTCCTAATGTGAGGTTAACTGGTTATATTGTCTAATTTTAAAGATACAGTCGAAGCAGGATACGTGTAGAATATATTTCACGTTACTTCTTTCTTACATAGAAAGTTTATTTTGATCCTGTGTGTGGCTAATCAGTTATATTATCTGTATTGTAGATAGTCAAACCAGATATGTAGAAAATAGTACTATTTTCCTCTTTCCTACATAGAAAGTTTATTTTGATCCTGTGTGCGCTAATCAGTTATATTATCTGTATTGTAGATAATCAAACCAGATGTGTAGAAATAGTACTCTTTTCCTCTTTCCTACATAGAAAGTTTATTTTGGTCCTTGTGTGCGGCTGATTGGCCGGTATCAAAAGGAGCGGGAATATATCATAAAAAGTTAGAGAAATCAAAAAATATATATTTAGTTAACACAAGAGTGAATTTGGCTGAGTTTTTAAGCTGTTTAAACACTCATATTGCTTCAACTCTCTGGAACCAACTTGGGGAAATTATTGAGGGAAGACAAGACACCAATTGCCATACTATATTTTAGTTTTCGGAACAATTTATTTTGTTTATGCAGATCATTGACAATATTTTAGGAGCATTTATAACATGTTTTTGTTGGGGGCAAACCAACCAAAAATATTAAAGCCCAAGGTTTTCGGGCATCTATGATTTAGCACCCGTCTCCTAACGTATAGGTCATACGTCATAAGAGTTGGTTGGACTTTATGGTGCAAGGACCATATTTCGCCAAGTTGCGTCGAACACAAGACAGGCAACGTCAAATAATGGACATGGGAAAGGGACACAAAAGGAAAGTGTTGCACAGAAGAGAGAAATACACCCAGGGTTAGTTCAGGAATGGAACTTGAGCCGCCTGCAACTCGCAGGTTGCTAGCATAGAGGAAACATAAAAGTAGAGTGAGCAATAGTAACCTTTTTATGTGCCCAGGATCATATGACCAAAACTAGTAGTAACGTGACCCTTAGATTACTTTCGTCTGCTAGTACAAAACGAACATTCATCATCTGATTGGTCGACGGGAAGGGAGAAGATACCCATCCATTGATTCATCATCTGATTGGGCCGCGCAACATAGTAGTAGATTTTGGCGATTTGTGACTAACGAGGCTAGTGGTCACATGACTATTCTGTGAAAATTTGACTTGGTTGACTGATATGGCATTTATAGCGTCGTTTGGCGATATATCATCTTATAACAGGGTAGGTGTGTGACGGAGTCTTTCTATAGAGTGGCGACAAAAGTGGTAAAATCACCAAAGTTTACTATCTTTGTCACTCTGACCAATCAGACGATGAATCAATGGATGGACGTCTTCTGTCGTCCCGTAAACCAATCAGATGATGAATGTTCGTTTTCACTCGGCAGACAAAAGTAGTCTAAACGTCACGTTACTACTAGTTTTAGTTCGTTTACGAAAAATTGTCAAAGGATAAAGCTACTAGTTTTGGTCACATGATTTTGGGAACATAAAAAGATTTCCATTGCTCACACTACTTTTACATTTCCTCTAGGTAATGTTTCTGCGGCGTTACGTGTTTCCAGTACGTATTCTGAACATGACGTTATTTTGCTTGTTTTTCGAATATCATTTCAGCACATCGCCAATAAAAATTCCAAAGAACAAATTCCAATTAGATTAAATATAGAGAAAATTAGATTAGCCATAATGGTGATAAACAACATTTCAAGGAAACCCCAATGTTTCACGCGAGACCATTTGAACAGTGGAAGTAAAATCTTTGCTGACCGACCGTCTGGTCTATTTGCTGAACACTGAAAATCCCTTTCAAAGATCGCGTGCCTTCAATTTCTTTATTTACCGAGGTAATGACAGCTGCCAGTTACCTTCTCAGCATACGGACTTCAGTTTTCACGAAATAAAGTAACCAAAAAAAGGTCCGCGCGCGAGTGGTGGCGATCAGTACTCAGCGATGAAAAGTATTCACATCGAATCCCTAATAAGTTTTTTATGAGCCATCGAAAGTTAAAAGCACTACACGTTGAATTGACTCTCCTTTCATTTTATCATCATTTGTCTTCCTTATAACAAGCCAGCTGAATGAAAAAAGCAATAAACGTGCAGCAAAGTAAAAAATACAGCTTAGACGACATCTGAATCGGTCATGGGATGGGGAACGTTCCCTCACTGCGAGCAGCAGAGCTTCGTTCCGCCCTTAGGTTTATGGTGTTGGATTTTGTTTTGTGTACATTCAGAGAGAGAGAAAAAACTCGCCGCCGTCTGTCTTGCTGGACGATAATTATGTGTCTGTTTGTCACAGGTTCATGATGGCCTGTTGGAATGGATAAATTACTAAGCGACGGCACTTTTTGTGTAAGTGCTCAAATTGATAAATAAACATTTATTTGCTCGACTTAGATGCTCGCATTTGAATCGGATATGATGTTGGAAGGAAAAAATGATGTTAAAAAGAGGATAAAATTTCAAAGGTCATCGTAGTAACCACTTGTTTGTTGCAGGAATATGGGTTCCAAAGCCAAGAAGCCGTTCTTCGGATTCAACAGATCTTAAGTGTCTGTCAATCATGTTCTTGTTGCTTCCCATCTAATGATGATTGAATGAGAGTATGTCTACTGTTTTCAGATTTTCACTCCGTGGTTGGTTGAGTTTTGTGGCTCAAGGGTCATATTTGGCCAAGCTGCTCTAAATACAAGACAACGTCAAGTAATGGCATGCACACACTAGGAAAGTTTTATTGACACAGAAGAGGGAGGGAAATACATATACATGGGAAATTTCACTGATACTTGAATGAAATGATGCGCTCTTGTCCCACTCCCATTACAAACAAGAAAATAATCTATGGTATACACTTGTTCGATCATGTGGGGTAAGGGCGATCCCATGAACTAGCATTGGAAAGTATCTTTTAAATTGCATCAATGGGTAAGTTTAAGGGGACAGAGGACTTTCAAAATCATCAAAATCGATTTTTTAATTTTAGCGTTGATAAATAATTGATATCCAACTCTGTGGATAGCAAAAAAAATTTCTAATTACGATAATTTTTGACGGAATTACATTTTCAACAACATAAAACATACAGTAGATGAAAAGTATGTCTACAAAAACGCGTTTTTCTCCGATTCAGATTTTTTTATATTCTGATTTCAAAATGTTCCCTGCGCATCAGGATTTAATTTATTTCCTTGAAATCTTTTTAAATAATCCTTGCAATCTGTTGTATATATCTAAGTGGAAATGAGATATTCATCATGCCTCCAAATTTTGAAATTGGGGCTTAAAATGTTGCTTAACTTATGCTTGTTTTTGCAAACTTTTATGTTTCAGAACCCCATTATTTTTACTTTCCAATTAAGTGATACACTTAAAAAATGGGAGTTAACCCTCCTGGTGGTTGTCTTGACAAGGTATCTCGTCATTAGCAAAACCATTTGCAGATATTTAGGGACGAGATAGCTCGTCATAAGAAGAAAACTGACCAGATCTTGAACTCGTCATCATAAGAAAATCGACAATATCTTGATGACGAGATATCTCGTCATTAGCAAAATTGGTCAGATCTTGATGGACGATATTCTCGTCGAAACTACTTGGAGGATTAATTTGATCCATATGTATACAAACTATTATGTGAATTAAAATTTTAACAATATATGGAAAATTAATGCATATGAGGCCTATCAATTTTTTAAAATTTATAAAATATTGTGACCACATTTTTTATAACTACCGCATTCCTTTATATTTTTAGTCTAAGATCTCTGCGGTCTAGAAGAAAATCTTCTCTAAATCAGAAATGTCTGGGGAAAATTTTCCTCATTTAAAAAATATTTTAAATGAGGGAAAATATTTTAAATGAGGAGCCTAATATTCAGTTATTATCTAATAAAAAACAAACCCTAAATCTCATTAGTCAACTCATATTAAATTATTTTTTAAAATAGTACAGTTTTTCAATTTATTCTTGTATAATACAGAGAGAATGTAAAATAATTGCTATAAATTTTATTAAATAACAATTTGAAAGTTTATTATTATTGGTAATTATTATTAATTATTATTAAGTATTATTAATTAGTATTAATTATTATTATTAATTATTATTAATTATTATTAATTATTATTAATTATTATTAAGTATTAATAATAATTATTAATTATTATTAGCAATAATTATTATTAGCAATAATTATTATTATTAATTATTATTAGTAATTATTATTAATTATTATTAGTAATTATTATTAATTATTATTAGTAATTATTATTATTAATTATTATTAATTATTTTTAGTAATTATTATTATTAATTATTATTACTTTTAGCAATTATTATTAATTAGTAATAATAATTATTATTAATTAACTATTATTAATGATTATTATTAATTATTATTAATAATTATTGTTATTAATTATTATTCATTATTATTATTATTATCAATTTTGTGTTGATATAAAATGTAGGTGGATGTAATATGATGAGAATATTGTAAAAATGTATGTTTTATTGAAATTTATTTGTTTTTTCTATAGTTACATGTAATAAAATTTAACACTGATAATTTAATATGTTTTACTTCGTAAGTAGTGGTTCGAAGGATCGGTGTGGCCTATCCACTATTTCCGAAAATAAATATGACCTTTTATTCAAAAAAGGTTTCCGCACCCTTGTTCAAGGAGATACTTCAGTTACCTCAAAGCAATCGCCTTTACACTGATGTTTTACATCAATTGTTATGTCAGTACCTATTTCCAAGCTGTATTGTTTACTTTCAGGGAACAGATTAGTTTGCTGAAAATCGTTTTAAATAGTGGCAGAGATCTTAGGCTCAAAGATTAAATATAGAAGTGGAGTGAGCAATGGCAACCTTTTTATGTGCCCAGGATCATGTGACTAAAACTAGTAGTAACATGACCTTTAAACTACTTTGGTCTGCCGAGTGGAAACGAACATTCATCATCTCATTGGTTGACGGGGCAGTAGAAGGCGAGTAGTATGGGGGCCTCTATACCGTCAAATCCAAGATGGCCGCCGTTTGATAAGGAGTTGACTGCTGATAAGGTGTTGGGGAGGATTGCTGATAAGGAGAGGGTGATGCCTTGAGGTGGTGACGTCATTGTAAAGATGGCGTTGTTGTGTTGCCATAGTAATGAATTAGTAGTAGCTCAATCTGGTGGGGAAATGAGAAACCCTATTATTTTGAATTAAAAAGGAATTTCGTGGATTCGAACTTTGAGGTACACGTTTTCAATAAAGCTTCAACTTAACCAAGAGATAAAGGCGAGTTCATTAACGTTGCTTGAAATTTCAGTTGATCGGTTTTTATTGTTATCAACTCTAGAATCATATGACGTAGAACGACTTTATCTCTGCAAAAAACTGAATCAAGTGGTGAGTTGCATTAACTTTGCTTGAAATTTCGGTTTATTATCAAGTTCCTCAAAGTTCTGAAAATGATGCGTTTTACAAATCGACCCAAAGTGTGTGAAAGAATGTATTTCAACGATCAGGTGTTTCCAAGGGAAAGCTTAAGTTTGACGATGCAATCACTTCCTGACAATGTGTTTCACCTTGGTGACTATTTATTCGTGCTAATCAATAACTTCAACGGTTCCACACGTGTCCACATACGTAAATTTGCTTTGCATGAAAACAATGTCTTGAAACCAACGAAGGACTGTGTTTCCCTGCATCCAAAAACATGGTACATTCTAATGCAAAAGTTGAGCACATTTTTCGCTTTTGCAACTGCCTCCAACGTTAAAGTTATAGAAAAAGAAGTCTGCCTTTCTAAAATGTTTGATGTGGGGGAAATGCACTTAGTTTTACAACGTGTATTTCAGAAAAGAAATTATACTTTTCAGTTCTCGCCCAACTGTGTGTTTATGAATTCTGATCAGTATTTTAAACTGTGTGAAATCTACGGCAATGTGTTAGATGTATTGAAGATATCGCTTTTGACGTATTTGTTGCCATATTATGTGAAACTGGAAATCAAAAAATGTTTTCCTGGTGAAAGTTACAAACCTTACTGCAGTGATACCATTAAATCTGATTGTTGGAGAGAAGCCATAGCTTCTCTCGGCAAGTGCCTAAAGGATATTGTGTCAAAAAATATAAATATTCTTTTTGACTGTTTAGGCTGTAAGAATGAAATTGTCAATCAATCTGTACATAAATGTATGACGATGAGCGTTGACGAACGCTATTGCGAATTTTTCGCCCTTGCTTTATGTGCTGTTAACTGGAAAGAGTTTGCTATTAATTTTGTAAGACAGAGCAATAAACTGTTAAACTTTTATTACATAATAATGGAGGAAAATGTTTTTGAGAATTTGAATACCACAGATATTTTCAATACTGTTAGAGAGATGTATGTAAAAGACCTGTAAGATATGTTGTTACAAATATATATAAACTGTTGATTCTTTTTTCAATAAATGATTTTTTTTCTTCAATTCAGTGTTTTCAAAAAATATTCTACACAACAAATATACTAATTTTGTATGACAATGTTTATTCAACAACAAAAAAAGGCAAAGGTAAAAAATTATAAGAAAATATTTTTAAAAATGTTTTTTTTTTTTTTAATTTGGTGTTTACTATTCTAGATGGTTACTTTTCCTTTCTTTTTGTTTTAAGATTTAAAAGTACGAAAGGTTTAATTTAGAAAATAAACAATACACCAAGATGATTGATAAGTACTAAAAATAATAGCTAGATGAATATTTATTTCAAGCGTTCTTTTTCTTGCATTAAAGTACATTTACACATTTTTCCTAAAGCATTTAGTAACTCATTTTTTAAGGCATTTTAAAATTCCTCTTTAGTAAATAGGTTTAACATGTAATGATAATAATAAAAATAGTCAATATATTTATAAGGGGTAAAAAGGTCTTTCCTACAAGATTTTTTCCACAAGTCCTTGATAAAAGTCTTATGATTTTTAGAAAAGTCTTAAACTTCCTTATTAGTCTTTTTTGCTGTAGTACAAGTGTTAATTTCATGACATTCAATTCAAAACCACCCTTTTACAATTCTTCCACACTGTGTTCAGTAAATCACTTGAAATTGCATCTACTACATGTACTTATAAATAGACTATTTAGTAACAAATGTACGTTTTAAAATTTTATGTAAAATTTTGGTTCGGCACATAGGACACGTTGAGAGACTCTTCGTACATCTCATGCATGTCACCAGATGACCGCAAGGCTGTAAAGTAGCATCCATTTCCGATTCCATGCAAATTTTACAAAGTCGTTCGTCCTTGTCGTTGTATGAGGAGTAAAGTTTTACATCAGGTTTTATAAAAACATAGGCATTATTGTTTGTTTCATCCAACACCTGTACAATTTCATCTATGGGTGTTTCTTTTAGTCTAGGGTCAACAATCGGTCCTTGTTGGGCTACCAAACATTTTGGATAAAACTTTATGTGTTCGTGTCTGACTACATCCTCCTTTTGCCAATTTTCAAGCCCTCCTCCACACCAATAGCACTTAACTCCGTCCGAGACACCCGTGTAATACAATCCATTTTCGGCCAGGTCCCTAATGTCAACATCTGTGCGTGGCCAATCTCTAAACGTAGATAGACGTTTATTGAGCATAGACATGTTTGGAACTTTAGGCTTCAAATTTACGTGCTGATTACTCATTTTCCTTAAAATTATATTATGCTCTGTTACTCTTAAGTGTAAAATTAGAGTGCAGATTGTGTTGAAAAGGTTCTCTTCGTCAATTTTTTTAAAAAATCTGGTACTTGTCGAAGATACTAGTGGTAGAGTAAAAACAAAAAATCACATGCACATTTAAACATATCCATTCGTTAAAATCTTCTTGCATTACAACACACAATTTTACTTGGCGCATTATCACAAGTACAAGTTTTCTGAGTACATTCTTCACTTAAGCGTTCGTAGTTACTCACAAAAGATAAGAATACAATAAATTTTAATTTTACTGGTTAGTAAGTGTATGGTGTTATTCACTGTTTAGTAAGTGTATATAGTGCAGTTCTTCGTGCCTCTAATTTACAATTCTTTTTCCAAGAACAGCTAACACATTTCAATAGCAATGTTTAATATTTGTGTAATTGTGCATTTTGACGGATTTCAGACTCAAGAGGGTTTCTTAGTACGTAAATACGTATACATCGCCATAAAATCGTAAGTAGCTTCAAGCATTCGTTTTAACTTATCGCCTTATAAGCATAAAACTGAGTGCAAAAGATCACAAAACTGTGCGATATGTTGAAAAAATTACATATGTGGTCTTCCTTTCTGTCCCATGGCATGCAAAAATTGTGTCTCCTTTAGAAAGTTTAGACTCTAAGCTTTTAGAATTGTACGAGCAGACCAAGAGCGCCACCCAGTACCTAGTTGCTTACAAAGGTCGTTGTGTGGAAAAGAAACACCTAGATGCATTGAATATACCAAATATCAACTTGGAACAATATGGGTGTCCCAAATTCGATGCACTATGTGCTCTAAGTAGCAACAGAAAGATCCAAAAACTATCATGTGGTCATCACAAAAATAATTTGCATTGCCACAAAGCTGAGGTGATGGCATTTAATAATTGGCTCGTCGTAAACATGTGTCTCTTAAAAAAATGCAAGTATGTAAAAATAAGTTCTTTTTTACTACAATGTATTAGTTTTGTAAAATATATGAATCAATGTTTTTTTTCTATTAAAAAGTGTTCTAATTTACTTTGTTTCCATGTGATTGCCTTCAATCTGTTTAAGAAGTGTATCTGTTTTTTCTTGCAGAGTTGTTTTAAGAATACATAGAATTCATATTTAATTCAATATTTGTTCATTTTAAAATTCACACTAATACTTAAAATTTTCAGTTATTATTTAATTTTACTCATGTGTAAAACTATCAGCGGTGTGCGTAAATATTTAGATTATGCATTAAATATCAAGAAAAGGCAAAAAGTTAATTTACTTTTCAGCACAGATGTGCACACATTATTTTTAAAACAGAAAACCCACATGCTATCCATTTTAACGTAGTAATGAATTAGATGTAAATTAAGAGAATAATATGAAGTATCTTGTAAAATACTTTATAGTTTCGTACAGTATTGGAATTTTGCTCTGCAATTTAAGCTGCACAATAGGCATAAGGTTTCAAATAAAAGGAAGTTCATATTTAGTAAATGCATGGTTTGCAAAAAAAGCATTAAAAGAGGAACGTTTAATTTAGAACTTCAAAAATAAATGGCTTTTTAATTCTATTTTTCACTGCTTCAAATGTGCAAGGAAACATCTTCATAGTAAGGGTCTTGTAAAGTTTCAAATAAAAGCAAAAAAAAAAAATTACTCTTACAGGTTTTTATAATTATTTTTTACTGTGCATAAAACACACTTTAAGAATCAAACTTTTAAAAAATGTCTTAATTGTAAAATTAAAAATAAAAAGCAAATTGCATTTAAATGTTTGTAATAATATTTAAAGTATATATATATATATTTTTCAATTGTTAAACGTTTTTTAAAAATCTTCAGTATTAAAAATATGTGTAATAGTATCTTGTATATATATATATATATATATATATATATATAATTAAGAGTAAAAGCATCCAACTTTTAAAATATAAATCCTTATATTTCATCCAAAAATAGTTTGTAAATCTGTATAATAAAAATTAAATCACTAAAATTTAGGAAGATTTATTTAAAAAATATGCATGGAAAGATTAATTAAAAAATAACTTTTGGTTTAGATTTTATAGCATAAATGATTTCAATACAATTACAACTTATTCAAAATGTGCACGTTCATAGTACGGGTCTTGTAAAGTTTCAAAAGTTTACTCTTACTTAAGTGTGTACAATACTTAAAACAAAATTTCTGCATTAAAAATATGTGCTATAATATCTAATGTATAATTAATGTTTGAGTAAAAGCATCTAACTTAAAAAACATAAATCTTTATAGCAAAGAAAAATTTCATTTCAGATCTTGCATTTTAAGACATTTTATAAAACTATGTAATAAAAAAGTCCTAAATACAGTATATGTGGTAAGACATGCTAAAAAAAATTTATTTAAAACCAACAAGATATAAGCATTTATAAAAATACTATTCAGAAAGGCAAAGATCAGTTGCAACGTTGTCCAAATATCGTCTAGTGCACAACACTGAGTTTTAGTTCGGGGGCACATAAGTGGTTTATCGCTGCTTTATACAAGAATTTTACGAAACGTTAAGTTTATTCTAGGGCATAATGCATTCCCACGGGGCAAGCTGTGAAACCAAAATTGGTTTGTTGGATACTTCATCACAAGCAAGCTTCCATTTTCCAGAACAATTTTTAGAGAATTGTAGTTCTTTCTAGAAAACACAAATTGCCTTTTCTGTCCAAATGAAACAGACGCTATGGGTGCATTAAGATCCAAGTCCTTCTCATTGTCTTTATGGGCACCTATACAGTCCTTACCATCTTTATAACGGTTCACCAACACAAAATTAAATCTTGTGCCAATTATTCGTTCCACTTCTGCCTTTATTTCCAATAGTAAAGGAGACCAAGGCTTGGCTGTAATACAAGATCCGCTAAAGGCATAGCTTATTCCTACGTCTCCGTATGCTACAAGTTGCCGAGGCACAGTACATTTTTTACCATAAATTTCAATAGTAGTTTCCTCTTTCTTTAAGTACGTTAATTCGTTTTCCAATCGACGAAAATATGCCCAGCCTTCACGATCTGTAAACAGTTTACCATACTCATAACATAAAGAATCTTTACAATATTTCTGCAAACACAGTTCTTTGTCTGCACGCATTTTCTTTGCAGGTCTAATGTCCTTAGAATCCATGATTTATTTAAAAACAGAAAAAAAGGGGCAGTAAAACCCCAAAACAAGATGCAAAGTAATTCAAAGACCCAAGATGCTCCAACTATGCTTTAAAAATCCTCTTATTATCAAATAGTTTCTATCGTTATCTGTGACTCAGTGTTTAACTCCGTTCCTTCTGTTATCTTAAATAACTTACACGTGCAAAAACAATCCTTAGTCATATTCTTACAAGTTCCAGAGGCTTCTAGACTTTCAATCTGATACTTTACCACCACAAACCTTTGGTAGAATATATTTGCCTAAGATTGCATCTAATCAATAAAACAATTTCCCACATTTGTAATATACACAAACCTTAGTCCCAAGTTCCAGAGGCTTCTAATAATATCAATCTTATACGTTTCCTTGCCATCGCTTATAATATGCATACTATAAATCTTTGGTTAGTTACTTCTTATTTACCTAAAAATGTAATGTTTCATACACCGTTATGCCTGTGTGTCCTATTCATATCTCAAAGTCCTCCCCTCAAATTGTAATAATAATTTTCCCTACAAAACATTCACCCTTAAACATTCACATTTTCTTCAAGCTCATGTTGTATATAAATTCATTAAAATATAAAAATGGTTTCCGTATTATAAATTCTATCTTACATGTAGTGTTCATACGCTTAAAATTTTCGCATATATTGGTTGGCCTCAATTACTTATGTTCTGAGTTCCAACGTTAGAGTATTAAGATAATCCCTTCGTCACTATTTCATAGCTAAAACCCTTATTGAAAGTTCCAGTTCAAGCATGTCATATGTGATTCATTGGGTGATGTAGTTCTAGCATGTCATTCATTTGCTTTTCTCGCAATCAGAAAAACAACACCATTCTCCTAAATAGCAATGCGTTTAAAAGATTTCTCATTTACTTTCTATTGTATCCTATCGGTGACTACGTGTTTAACTCCTTCTTTTATCTTAATTAACCTACACGTGTAAAACAATCCTTAGTCATATTCTCACACGTTCCAGAGAGTTCTAGATTCTGTCATTACATATAATTCGCAGACTTTGGATATAAACTTGTCAATTCAACGTTATGTTCATATTCATTCTTCACAGGGGCAATAAGGTATTCACAATAAAGAAAACATACTTTCACTCCCTTAAGATGTAACTTCACGAGCTAGTATTCTATATGTATTCTAAAAAGTAGGTGATCGTGGTCGAACGGTTAAAGTGCTTGTGTAAAACGGGCGGCCGCGATTACCTTTTGCTGAGTTCGAATCCCTCATAATATTGTTTTTCTTTAAAAAAAAAATTCTCCAGTCTAAAGTATCAAGCTACAAGTCTAGAGCTAGAAAATAAATCTTTTAAAACTAATTGTTACTTCTTCCACCACCAGATGGCTGTACCACAATTGTTCAAACCATTTTCTAAACATAGCACCTTCCCAGAATGAATAACAAAAATAAGAAAGTTCCTTAGATTAACTTCTTTTAAAATCACTAGATGGCGCCACCAGTCCAACACACTTACAACTAATTGGAAAATAAAAATTAATTATTCATCAAATAAAACCAAGTCCCATAACGCATTCCTAGTATTAAGAAAAAAAGCAAACACTACATTAATTCACCACCCATAGCTAACTCTCTTACAGCCTAACGGCTAGCGCACTGAACGACAGATCCCATGGTCCCCAGTTCGAATCCACGAAATTCCTTTTTAATTCAAAATAATAGGGTTTCTCATTTCCCCACCAGATGGAGCTACTATTGATTCATTACTATGGCAACACAACAACGCCATCTTTACAATGACGTCACCACCTCAAGGCATCACCCTCTCCTTATCAGCAATCCTCCCCAACACCTTATCAGCAGTCAACTCCTTATCAAACGGCGGCCATCTTGGATTTGACGGTATAGAGGCCCCCATACTACTAAGACGCCTATTCATTAATTCATCATCTCATTGGTCCGCGAGACAGTAGTAAACTTTGGCGATTTGACCACTTTTGTCGTCACTCTATAGAAATGCGCATTCACACACCTACCCTGGCATACGGTGCTATATCACCAAACGAGGCGATTAGATGCCGAACCAATTTTTCACAAGGCAGTCACGTGAGTACTAGTCGACATATTGGTCACACTTTGTGAATCTTCCCTCAATAGCAATGCTCAGTCTACTTATATTTCACGTCTATGAATATGCTAGCCTATTGGCGATAAAAGACAAATTCGTATCTGTCGTTGAGTCTGTATTATCAAATGGATGGTACTATATCCATTAAAAAGAAGCATCTGAAAATGTCTTTTATTTACTCTCCAAGTGTTTCAACGAGATGTCTCGTCCAAGATCTGGTCAATTTTGCTAAGGAAGATCCAAATAGGAAAACAGATTGTCCCTTTCCTAGAACTGGTGACAGTTTGGAACAGGTTTTTTGCACCAGAAGCCTAACATTACAATCCAGTTTTCGACACGAAGATAAACCACCAGGATGTTTAAAGTAAATAATCCTAAGGTATAGACCTCTACGATGTTTAATCAGTGATAATGGAGCCCAATTTATAAGACAGAAATCTCATGGAGCGGTTTCGCCATGCTCCAAATACTGGAACCAAAATTCATCTTAGTGAAACGCCCTCAATTTATCCTGCGGCACCCAAATATCGTGACTAGAAGACCCGCTTAGCAATCTTGATGGGAAATACAAGATATCAGTGCCATATTGCATGATTGCGAGCGAATATCCTTGACCAAAGATCTTAGAGTCATACTAGATAATGATTGCCCCCTTTAAGAGTACTACTCCAGATTATTCCATGCCTGACAAAGCTGGCAAAAATCGAGGAATCGCAGAAAAGCATATGCTGATAAATCATGGCAGACTGATCCAACCTATAGTCTGGATACTTTTAATCTGAAAAAGCATCCTTTCCCCAAAATTACCTATTTCCTAGGAAATGATATTAAAACAGTATTATATACAGTATCTACCTCACAGAGGTAGATACTGTATATAATACTACTATATCAGAGATCTGCATCGTACTGTGTTGCAAGATGGGAAATCCAAGTGACTAAAAGAAGTCGTGAACCAACAAAATTAGAAAAAGGTTGGTTATAATGTATTAACTGGATATCTTGAAGATGATAAGGAAGATTCGTGAAACTATGTCCTTAAGACTCATTCTCCAAGTTGGCTTAAATATTTAATTCCAATGAACTTTAGTCAAACAAATGAAACGCTCGGTCTTACGTTTAAGTAAAGAGACCTGTGAACAAAAAAATTTAAAAAAAGCAGGTAGTTGCATCTTCTGTATATGGCCATCTTAAAGGAGTACAACGTAAGCGAGGTTAGTGAAACCATGACCTTGAAATACATTCTGCGCGTTGCCTTAAATATTTAATTCAATTGTACTTAAGTCAACAAAGGAACCGCTAGGATTTACATTTAAGAGAAAGAAGCCCTGAATCAAAAAAGTTTTGAAAAGGCTGGTTATTGGCCATCTTCTGGATATGGCCATCTTAAAGGAGCAGAGCGTAAGCAAGATTCACGAAACCTTGTACTTAAGACTCATTCTGTGAACCCTTAAAGAGGGCAGATAGGGAACAGCGAGGCAACTCAGGTTAAATGGAATTGAGAAGAAAATTTATTCCTATAGACAGCCCTACATATGGCAAGAGAATGTTACACATTTTTTATCGTTACACATGTTTCTGGTATCGAGGGAAGTAAGGCAAATGAAATGAAATATACATTCCTTGTGACTAAAACCAGATGCCCAGCGTATTCGTAGCTGAGGCCGCAGAAAGGGGGACCGTTAGGACGCAGCTGAATCTATATAAACATTTTCGAAGAAACTAACTTCATACGGCATCTGAATCTGGCTTCACTAGAAATTTATTTTAGAGGATTTTCTTTGTTTTTCCACGAAAATTAGCGATTTTTTTATTGAAGAAACTATGCAATCAAATAATTCCAAACTTTATACGTCCTTTATTATCATTTCCGGTATTCAAAAAATATTTTCAATCATATCCATGAAGAATCACGTCTGCTAACCATCCTCAACTATGACACCGCGCGAAGTTCTGTGGTCACTGATTTCTCAACTTCAAGTGATCTTAACCATACTGGTGGTTGTCTCTATGATGTATCTCATCATTAGCAAAACTGATCAGTTCTTGATGGACGAGATATCTCGTTATTATAAGAAAACTGATCACATCTTGATCTCGTCATCATAAAAAATAGGAAATATCATGATGACGAGATATCTCGTCCTTAGCAAGTTTGATCAGATCTTGATGGACGAGATATCTCGTCGAAACCCCTTGGAAGGTTAAACTTTTCCAAGAGACGTATAGTGTCTGCATTATTCAGGTTTTTCTTATATAATACTGGTCTGATTATCCTTCACATAGCGTAGACACAGAAACCAGCTTGTCTAAGATATCCACACGGTGAACCTAAATACTTTTTCCTGTATTAAATTTCGATCAACGATTTTTTTTCACGGAAATTGCAAAAAAATGTATTGACACTTGGGATAGGATAAACTGCAATATGTATCCATATCTTTTTTTATTGGTTGATCTTTTACTTTGTATGTTCTAACACAGGTTTATCTTCTGGTCACCTTTCATCTTTTCTTCATTAGAAGACAACTGACGAGATCTTGATCTCGTCATCATAAAAAGTCGGCAATATCTCGACGACGAGATATCTCGTCATTAGCAAAATTGGTCAGATCTCGTCTAAATATCAAATCGAGATATCTCGTCGAAACCACTTGGAGGGTTTGGCAAAAAATTTCACCGGCGTTTTACTTCATCAGATGTAGATATCATTTGACGAACCAGAGAAAAATGTTTAAGGAAATGGTGACTTGTCAAATCCGAAATCATCGATTTAACTCAAAAAATTGGCAGCGTCTTTTGCTATAAAAATATAAAAACGTAACACATCGCTTTTCTGATTCACGAAACGACAATAGGATGTTCGCTCGACGTGCTGTTAGAATTTCAAGGCGATAAATCCAATAGTTTTATAGATATGCTAACCACTCGCGGAAAAGCTGTTCCGAGAAAAACAAATTTCGTCTACACGCGTCTGTTAATGGCTTATAACTTGGCCAATTTTGAAAATTTCGACGTGCAATTTGGCACTTATGTTCTTAAGACCCTAAAAATAAAATTACGTGAAATATATAAAAAATTGATTTTTTCGCCGATTAAAAAAAAAACCCTTTAACTCTCCAAGTGGTTACGACGAGATATCTCGTCCATCAAGATCTGACCAATTTTGCTAATGACGAGATATCTCGTCTATCAAGATTTGGTCCGTTTTGCTAATGAGACGAGATACCTCGTTGAGACAACCACCAAGAGAGAGTTAAAATAAGAAAATAACAAACTTTAATGCATACGGCAGTCTTGGGCGTATTCAACTAATTTTTTCAGTCGATTGATCCATTCATTAAAATTACAATCATCACTAAAGTTAATCAGATTAAAAATTATTCATAGTCATAAATAAATCAATAAGTCAGTAATCATTCAATCATTAGTTTTAGTTATGAATACGTTTATTAAAATTCTTATAGAGATATGCAAAATTACTTCGGCGATATTTTTTACTCTCTACTTACACGCCTTTCTCGAATCGGTTCAAGAACCAGTTAATTCAACCATCATTATTTGATCCTTTATTTGACTCATTTTTTGTAATTTGATTTATTGTTCGTGAATTTTCACCGTAAAATAATTTCTAAAGTACTTTTTTTACATTGGAAATTCACGAAAAAGTTAGAGAAAAAAAGAAATTTGATTTATTGTTGTGTTTCATGAACACAGTAAAATAAAAATCAATAAACAATTTCATCATGTTAGTCTCCAGTTTAGTGTAATCTTTCTCTCCAATATGTGGGTAGGTAATTTTGTTGCAAAATTTCACACAGGCACATACTATTTTTATTAGATTCCGAATTTGAATAGAGGTACGATTTCAATTATAATTTTTAGTCATGATTACTTGATTAAAACTAAAACTAAATCAGTCATTAGTTAATACGGAAGGACTAAACCTAATCAATCGTTACACATTAGTCATGATTAAATTTTTAGTCATTAGTTTTCAATCATTAGTCAGATTAAACTTTGCCCGACACTGATGTACTGTATTTACTACTACGGCTTTAACGCATGAGCACACTGGACAATTTCCCAAGGCTCCCCGAATCAAGAACACCATAGTATTGTTAATGTTTTGATTTGAATTTTAAGTTCCCATATAAATTGACTGTTCCCATTTCTAAAGAGCAATGCTGTCCACAAAAAATAATAGTTGTATAACGCGGAAATAATAACTGTATATATAAAATAATAATTGTGTATACACAGAAAAGTACTTTAAAACTTTAAGTTCCAAGGGACTCCTGATTGAATCTCCCTTTCCTCCTGGTTGAATTTGTTTCGGTATTGAGCAAAAAGCAACGCAAGAAACTAAAGTAGTAATTGAATTTACGTCGCACTGGAGCAAAACAACAGGCTGTTGCATGGAAATAAAATCCATTTCTTAAAAACGCTGGTCCAAAAATTATAATTTTGCTCTTACGAGTGGAAATCAAACGTCCATACGCAACTGCTACTAAATACTTTTTTTGCTATCCACGGAGAAAAATACCAGAGAACTTTTAGGTTCCTAGGGATTTCTGATTAAATCTCACTTTCCTCCGAGTTGAATTTGTTTCGGGGGTGAGCAAAAAGCAACGCATGAAAGTAAAGTAAGTAGGTAGGTAGTTGAGTTGAGGTTGAACTGGAGCAACACAACAGACTGTTGCATGGAAATAAAATCCATTTCTGCAGTCCAAAAATTATAATTTTACTCTATTTACTAGGGTAGAAGTTCGTTTTAAGACACCGACTTTTGACTTCCCACTCCAATGTTAAATATTCTAAAATTATTTAATGTCTGATTAAACCAGTTAATAACTAAGATTAACCGTTAATGTCATTTTTTATCAGTTAAAAGAGCAGCTAAATTTATTTACTAACTGATAACAAAAGTGTTAATATTGACAGTTATAGCAAACAATTGCAACAACAATAATGGTTTATACTGCTATGGTGGAATAAGTTTTCTCCATCTAACAGGATTTAAAATCCTACACATTTCGAAAGCACCTTTGGGATCCATAGCGTATCTTGAATTCTTCAACTGGACACAGCGGGCAGAAGTTCATTTTAAGACCCCGAGTTTTGGCTTCCCACTCCAATGTTAAATACTCTAAAATCATTTATATAGTTACTGATTAAACCAGTTAATAACTTTATGATTAACCGTTAATTCTATTTTTAGCAGTTAAAAGAGACGCTAAATTTAGTTGCTAACTGATATATACAAACTATTAATATTAACTGTTATCGCAAATCAACAATGTATAGCATTTTGTACTGCTATCGTGAAATAATAGTTTCGCTCCATCTCAAACAGGATTGAAATCCTACGCATTACAAAAGTACATTTGGTATCCACGACGAATCCTGAATTTTCTAGCTCGACACAACGGGCAGGAGTTCATTTTAAGACCCCGACTTTTGGCTTTCCACTCCAAACACGATAAGGGTGACAGTGATAAAATTGTTTATTCTACCGTCGGGGTACTCGCAACCCCCCTGAAGAAGGTCCTTCAAACATTTCCTGCTCTAAACGGCACCGTCTGGTTTGTCCTGTCCAGTAGCAACCTAGCTGCGCAAACCCTCCAGAAGGACTCAGAGATTTCTGCCTACAGATAAGGACAGGGAATCTATTAAACTCCATGGAGAAGCATCCTTCTTGTCCTGTAGTGCATCACAGAGGGGGGTAGGATCGTAAAACTTCTGGTCACAATCTCCTACCCAAAACGGTGGCATCCTGCAGAGATATCCCGCAGAACTTTCGCGTTTGCATCGGGTCCTTCATTTCCATTCTAGTGTGTATGTATTCTTCAAAAGATAGGAATGTCGACAAGGGTGACCCCCTTTGCCCTTTCTATATCTATCTCCCTGCAAGTCGGAGTAGACAGTTCACGGTCCCTAACTAACGACATGGGCTATCACTTTTATGGGATTTCTTGCTGTCAAGGACGGAGATAGTTTTGTACCGGCTGATAAAATCGGGAGGTTTGCGGAGTTTCTTAAATAATGAGGATGGTTCTGCCAGGTTTACATATCAGCTTCGTCTGGGAAATGCGTTTCTCATTATCTTTGTGAGACTGTTGGGTGTATTAATACCAATGGAAAATAGTCGGTCGTGGCTGTAAAATAAAGATTGTATTCACCTGTGAAATAAAGATTGTATGTGAGGAAGAGCTGCTTGTTTCTTGGTAATTTTAGCGAGTTAACACTGAGATAACTAGCAAAATAGATCCAAGGAGCAAGCCGTATAAAATCCAGTGGCGTAGGGAGAGGTTCTGCCAGGTTGACATATCAGCTTCGTCTGGGAAATGTGTTTCTCATTATCTTTGTGAAGCTGTTGGGTGTATATGTACCAATGGAAAATAATCGGTCGTGGCTGTAGAATAAAGATTGTATTCACCTTGAATGTGAGGAAGAGCTGCACGTTTCTGGGTAATTTTAGCGAGTTTACACCGAGATAACTCGCAAAATAGGCTCAAGAAGGAAGCCGTATAAAATCCAGTGGCGTAGGCAGAGGGGCCTACAAATAGGTTGGTTGGTTTGGGTTTTATGACGCAAACTTTGTTAGCGGACAAGCTGCACCAAACCCAAGATTAAATATACCCAATAAAAACAGTTTTAAACCAAACAAGTCAAAGTAATGAAACAGTAGTACAAAAATTATGTATGCAAACTACTAAAATGATAAAGTTAAAAACAATCATACAGGTGAAAAACGTATATAAAGGAATGAAATGTTTTCAACACAAAAATGGTAGGTGATTGTTAAAAACCTTAAAACAGATGAGAAACTATGCAGTTTAAAAGATAACTAAAGAAAACTTCAAATAGAATTTAAGAACCATTTCTATATGAAAAAATTAAATGTTTGAATTTTATTCAATGAAATATAGGTGAGTTTCCCCATCTACTTGGAAGCTCAAACACATGATTTAATATACGAAAATATACGGTGTTTCGAAAGTATGTGACCAAATGGTACAGGATGGTAAAGGAGCCCAAAATAAACATTTTTGTCAAAGAATGTGTGTCCGGAAATGAATCGTTTAGGTGGTAGAGAGCGCTGTTTAGGTCATTCGATAACATCGCTTTTATGGCGTAAGGCGTCATTCCCTGTTCGGATTTTCAACTGCAAGCTCCAAATTCGAGTAGCAATGCATGACGTTGAAAATCCTAGCGGGGAATGACCTTACACCAGATGTTATCGACTGACTTAAACAGCGCCCTCTACCACCAACTCAACGCTATATTGTCGACGGTCCTGGTCAGTCCCAAAGGGAAAGATCCGAGGACAACAGCTCGTTATTTTAAACGACAGTCGGAAGACGAGGTCAACACCTGAACTGGCACCCAACTGTCCAAACGTCCCCACTACGCAAACGTGAGGACATTTGAGGCCATGACATATTCAACGTGCCCCAGCCCCCACCTAAACGACGGTCTTTGGTTGCATCGAGTTTCGGGCTCGCAACTCTCCTGTTGCTAATCGTTACTCGTCATCTGACCGTGGTTCAATATTAAGAGGTGTCGTCCTCGAATCTTTCCCTTGCGGATTGACCCCGGACCGTGCCAATAGCCTGTCAAGTTGCTCCAGTGTGACCCCAATTCAATTACCGACCTAAAATCTTAGATCATAAACACGAAATGAACCACAAAAAACTCAGAATCTTAAAAGCTCTGTGTTGCTCCAGTGCGGCGATAATTAATTACCATTACCAATCCGTTACTCTTCCAACCGGACTACCGCTGCCCTTCTAAGATTTTAGACGTGCTCATCATATATTCAATGGAATATCATTAAAATTGCAGTTTAAACGTTCTTTATCGCGACCGTTACCGACAATCCGTTACTCTTTCAACCGGACTACCACGGCCCTTCTAAGATTTTAGACGTGCTCATCATATATTTAATGGCATATCATTAAAATTGCAGTTTAAACGTTCTTTATCCGCGACCGTTACCGACAATCCGTTACTCTTTCAACCGGACTACCACGGCCCTTCTAAGATTTTAGACGTGCTCATCATATATTCAATGGAATATCATTAAAATTGCAGTTTAAAAGTTCTTTATCCGCGACCGTTACCGACAATCCGTTACTCTTTCAACCGGACTACCACGGCCCTTCTAAGATTTTAGACGTGCTCATCATATATTCAACGGCATATCATTAAAATTACAGTTTAAACGCTCTTTATCGCGACCGTTACCGACAATCCGTTACTCTTTCAACCGGACTACCACGGCCCTTCTAAGATTTTAGACGTGCTCATCATATATTCAACGGCATATCATTAAAATTACAGTTTAAACGCTCTTTATCGCGACCGTTACCGACAATCCGTTACTCTTTCAACCGGACTACCACGGCCCTTCTAAGATTTTAGACGTGCTCATCATATATTCAACGGCATATCATTAAAATTACAGTTTAAACGCTCTTTATCGCGACCGTTACCGACAATCCGTTACTCTTTCAACCGGACTACCACGGCCCTTCTAAGATTTTAGACGTGCTCATCATATATTCAACGGCATATCATTAAAATTACAGTTTAAACGCTCTTTATCGCGACCGTTACCGACAATCCGTTACTCTTTCAACCGGACTACCACGGCCCTTCTAAGATTTTAGACGTGCTCATCATATATTCAATGGAATATCATCAAAATTGCAGTTTAAATGTTCTTTATCGTGACCGTTACCGACAATCCGTTACTCTTTCAACCGGACTACCACGGCCCTTCTAAGATTTTAGACGTGCTCATCATATATTCAACGGAATATCATTAAAATTGCAGTTTAAACGTCCTTTATCGCGACCGTTACCGACAATCCGTTACTCTTCCAACCGGACTACCACGGCCCTTCTAAGATTTTAGACGTGCTCATCATATATTCAATGGAATATCATCAAAATTGCAGTTTAAACGTCCTTTATCGCGACCGTTACCGACAATCCGTTACTCTTTCAACCGGACTACCACGGCCCTTCTAAGATTTTAGACGTGCTCATCATATATTCAACGGAATATCATTAAAATTGCAGTTTAAACGTCCTTTATCGCGACCGTTACCGACAATCCGTTACTCTTTCAACCGGACTACCACGGCCCTTCTAAGATTTTAGACGTGCTCATCATATATTCAATGGAATATCATCAAAATTGCAGTTTAAATGTTCTTTATCGTGACCGTTACCGACAATCCGTTACTCTTTCAACCGGACTACCACGGCCCTTCTAAGATTTTAGACGTGCTCATCATATATTCAACGGCATATCATTAAAATTACAGTTTAAACGCTCTTTATCCGCGACCGTTACCGACAATCCGTTACTCTTTCAACCGGACTACCACGGCCCTTCTAAGATTTTAGACGTGCTCATCATATATTCAATGGAATATCATCAAAATTGCAGTTTAAACGTCCTTTATCGCGACCGTTACCGACAATCCGTTACTCTTTCAACCGGACTACCACGGCCCTTCTAAGATTTTAGACGGGCTCATCATATATTCAAAGGAATATCATTAAAATTGCAGTTTAAACGTTCTTTATCGCGACCGTTACCGACAATCCGTTACTCTTCCAACCGGACTACCACCCCTCCTCCCACGATAAAACTCTAAACCTTTAGGTGAGTTGGGAGGAGGTGAGTCTCAAACCGGACTACCACGGCCCTTCTAAGATTTTAGACGAGCTCATCATATATTCAACGGAATATCATTAAAATTGCAGTTTAAGCGTTCTTCTTCATCCGCGATGTTTATCAGAAAATCGAAGCTGATAAGGCGTCTTGATAAATTCACTTGCCGTGATTCATCAGATATGTGGGATAATATTCACATGCCGTGATTCATCAGACATTCGCTGCCGCTACTGGTTACGTGGAAATGACTCATCGGGTGTTCCCTTTGGCAGTGTTGAAGAGCAAGAGGCCCCTTCTGGACTGGATGTTTATTCAGTTCTCGGCTTCGAGACCTGACACACATCAACTACTGATTGCGGAACACGCCTCTTATCTTATTCGCTTTGCCCCACCTCAGCACTTGAGACACTTACCTCCACAGCTTCGGAAAAGGGCGAGATGTCACATTTCAAGAAGAGAAAAAGGGACCTCAGGGGGAAGAAATACATTGGGGGGATGTTGAACGTTATCGTTGTTATTCCCTCGACATTTTGACATTGAATACGTCTTTCGCTGGGATGCAGAGAATTGTTGAGACCAAGGGCCATATAGATTCACTGAGACTCATGGAAGAGTCGCCAAGAAACCTATGAAAGTTATCTATTATATATTATTTATTTTATTTATATTTATCATATATTGTTACAAAAAAGATAATATATATAAAAGTAAATAAAGAATTTAATTTGATGCATGACACATTGCATTGATTTAACAATTTTTTAATGTTTGGTTCCATTTTTTCAGTAACCAAGAGCAAAATTGGTTCGGAAATTTTCCTTTGTTAGGCGGTTCCTATTTTTTGATTTGGTAATATTCATGGCTGAAAAGGTTTGTTCATAGATATGTTGACTCAAAGAGACTTCGCACGGATGCAGACTCGTTAAAACCAAGAGCCACATAGATTCACTGCGATTCATGGGAGGTTCGCCAAGAAACCCATGAAAGTTATGTATCATATACTATTTATTTTATTTAAATTTATGATATGTTGTTACGAAACAAAGATAATATATATCAAAGTAGAGAGAGAGAGAGACAAAGAATTTAATTTGATGGCATGACATTGCATTGATTTAATTGTTTTAATGTTTGGTTCGATTTTTGTAGTAGCCAAAAGCAAAATTGATTCAAAATTTTCATTCGTCAAGCGGTTCCTACTTTTCAATTTGTTGACATACATTGTTGAAAAGGTTTGTTCACAGATATATGTTGACTCAAAGAGACTTGTGTATTTTAGTGCATTTATCTAGCAACGATTTACAATTGTTTTTATCCCCCGACACAACGATATTTGGTTAATAAATTATCTTAATTAAATTTATTTCGCAGGTTCTCACCGTTTTGCATGTCGATGAGTTCAAGTTGTAGTGATTCGTGCATTTTCAGGCAAAATGATAGCATAAATAACTAAATATTTTGTAAAGAAATAAATGTAACATTTTTTCCACTACATATACTTAATCATTATTTAAATCACTACATAGTTTGTAAAGAAATAAGTGTCAGTCATACATCTATAGAAATTATTATGTGAATTAAAATAATGGCAATGCCATGGGAGAATTTATGTTCATGAGACCTATCAATTTTAGCTAAATTTTAACCACATATTATGTAATAACTTCCGCAAAATTTAATATATTTGAACTAAACTTCATATACAAACATTTTAGTAAGAAACGAAACTAAAAGATTTTGAATTTTGGTTTAAAATGTTGTTCAACCTATGCTTTTCTGCAAAATTTTATGTGTTTTAGTAGAATTATTTTTGTTTTACAATTGAGAGTTATATATGTAAAAATTATAAAGTTAATTAAAATACTGATAACACAAGGAACATTTATACGCCATGGGCCTCTCCCAATTTTTGCTAAATATATTTTAATCTTATTTATTATGTAATAACTTCCACAAAACTTAATATATGTGAACCAAACTTCATATACAAACATTTAAATTGAAAACAAAAAAGTTTACTTAATTTGATTTATATATGTACAAACTATTAAGTGAATTAAAATATTGATAATGCTTGGAAAATTAATTAATTTTCCAAGCATTATCTTTTGTGTTGATCAATTTGTATTGATTTGTATTAATTTGTGTTGATTTTTTACCACGTTTCGTGTAATAACTTCAGAACTTCATATTTTGGACCAAACTTTGTATATAGGCATTTTAGTTTAAAAACTAATCTGCAAATTTTATAACAATCGGATCAATACTTCAAAATTTTATTTTGAAAGTCCACTGTCCCCTTAATCCTCCAAGTGGTTTCGACGAGATATCTCGTTCATCAAGATCTGGCGAATTTTGCTAATGACGAGATATCTCGTCATGATATTGCCGATTTTTTTATGGTAACAAGATCAAGATCTGGCCAGTTTTCTTTAATGACGAGATATCTCGTCCATCAAAATCTAATCTTGTGAATGACCTCTTCGAGACAACCACCACGAGGGTAAAGATAAAGTTAAAGGTAGGTAGGTATTTAAATTAACAAAAGTCCGGGTAAATGATAGTAATGGTAATTAATTAACATTACTTTGGAGCAACTCAACTGGCTATTGCCGACGGTCCGGGATCAATCCCTAAGGGAAAGATCCAAAGACAACGCCTCGCAATTTTGAACCAAGGTCAGATGACAACACCTGAGCTGGCTCCCCACTCTTCAAACTTCCACACCACGCCAACGTGAAAACATTTGAGGCCACGAGAGATTTAATGTGCACCAGGCCCCTTTGGCGATGGTCTTTGGTTGGATAACGTTAAAGAATTTACTTAACTTTCTCCTTCAAGAGAATAAAGATTTAGAAATGCAGCATTATCAACATTATCCTCTGATTTTCAATACAAACAATTGTCTTCCTTGAGATAGATCTTGTTTTTAAACGTGTTTTATTTTATTTTCTTTGTTTATGCTAATGTTTGTAATCCTTTTATCTGACATGTGTTTGAAAATCATTTCTTACTCATAGATTCGACACGCAGTTTTTTGCTATCATCGGATAATGCTATTGATTTTTCGCTAAGGTCAAGTACTACTTTAAGTACTGAATCTAAGTTATCTCCCATCTCATGACCATTCGCAGCTAAACGGCTCTGAAACAGATAACTTATTTGGACGATTCGAGTGGTTGCCATCCTTTAATGGTATTTATAGATTGTTTTGCATGTGTTTACTAAAGACAATAAAACCCCATGGGAAAGTAAGAGTTCACTAGAGTTCCTTGGATCCGTGAAACCCGTACATACCTAAAAGAGATGTACCCTGAGGGCCACAGAGTGCCTTGAAACGAAAAGAAAACAATGCTAACAAGTGAACTTTGGGTTGCCGAATTAAAAAAAAAAGGTTTTTATGTAAGATAGTACTTTACTTGAGGAATATACAAGTGCAAAAGTACAGGATACAACGTTCAGCCTTTTTCGAGAAGTATCGATTGTAAGAATACACTGTTGCTTATGAGTGGGCAGATAGGTATTTTAATTGACGCCGCACTGGGGAGGGGGCAACACAGCGGGCTATTGGCGACGGTCCGGGATCAAACCCGAAGGCTTATGAGTGTGATTTTCAATGTAAAAAACAAACCAGACGGTCTTCAAAGATTTTACTTGCTGTATGATCTGTGCTGCACGAGGATTGGTGTTTGTACGAAGAATCTACTAGGATTGGTGTTTGTGCGAGGAAACTTTTCAAGGATTGGTGTTTGTTCGAGGATTGGTGTTCGTATGAGGGAACTGTACAAGATTGGTGTTTGAACAAGAAAACGGTTCAAGGATTGGTGTTTGTACGAGGAAATTGTACAAGGATTGGTGTTTGTACGAGGAAATTGTACAAGGATTGGTGTTTGTTCGAGGATTGGTTCGTAAGAGTAAATTGTACAAGATTGGTGTTTGAACAAGAAAACTGTTCAAGGATTGGTGTTCGTATGAGGAGATTGTACGAGGATTGGTGTTTGTACGAGGAAACTGTTCGAGGATTGGTGTTATGAAGTGGAGACAATTTCTCTATGACCATAACTGACAAAGGGATCCAGGAGCGCATCCAGAGGGATGACGGAACTCCAGCAACCATCAGAGCAATAGAAAAATTCAGTTTTCTTGACTTGAAAATATCAATTAGTGTTTAGTGAATTCGCTAAGCAAATCCATATCAATCTTTAATGAAAATTTAGATCCAAGAGTAATGGGTCAAGTTTTATGACGTAGGCTACATTTGGCCAAGCATCACCAAACAACATCAAGTAAATGGACATACACTTACAAGGAAAGTTTTACTGACATAGAAGAGAGAATTACATCCGAGGAAGGAATCGAACTTGCGCAGCCCCTCGTTGAGAATCTTTTACCAACCTAATGAAAGTTTGGATTCATGAGAAAGTTAACTTGAACTATACTACATTACTTTCGGTCCTAGAGATATCTTATCGCTATCCGTAGGAAAAGATCTCAGGCTGCTAGCGCTCGTTGAGAATCTTTTACCAATCTAAGGAAAGTTTGGATTCATGAGAAAGTTAACTTGAACTATACTACATTAGTTTCGGTCCTAGAGATATCTTATAGCTATCCGTAGGAAAAGATCTCAGGCTGCTAGCGCTCGTTGAAAATCTTTTACCAATCTAAGGAAAGTTTGGATTCATGAGAAAGTTAACTTGAACTATACTACATTAGTTTCGGTCCTAGAGATATCTTATCGCTTTCCGTAGGAAAAGATCTCAGGCTGCTAGCGCTCGTTGAGAATCTTTTACCAACCTAATGAAAGTTTGAATTCATGAGAAAGTTAACTTGAACTATACTACATTAGTTTCGGTCCTAGAGATATCTTATCGCTTTCTGTAGGAAAAGATCTCAGGCTGCTAGCGCTCGTTGAGAATCTTTTACCAATCTAATGATAGTTTGGATTTATGAGAAAGTTAACTTGAACTATACTACATTAGTATTAGTCCTTGAGGTTTTCTGTAGAAAAAGGTTTGGTTGGTTGGTTTGGGGTTTTATGGCTCAAAGGCCACCAAAAGCCGAGGCGTTGATCTCTGATCTTTCCCATCGGGATTGATCCCGGACAGTCACTAATAGTCTGTTGTCTTGCTCCACTGCGGCGTTAATTAGCTAAGACCAACCTACCATTACAGCTCACCCGATTTTTAGGTCAACAAAATCCGGGTCCCGATTGGGCCGCGGTAGCCCGGTTGGAAGAGCAACGGATTAGCAAACGGAGGGTTGCAAGTTCGAATCCAACCAGACCTTCGTGTACAAAGGGCGCGGGTGCACGTTAAATCTGTCGGGGCCTCAAATGTCCTCACGTTGGCGTGGTGTGGACGTTTGGAGAGTGGGGTGACAGCTCAGGTGTTCCTCGTCACCTGACCTTGGTTCGAAATTACGTGTGTTGTCCTCGGATCTTTCCCTTGGGATTGACCCCGGACCGTCGTCAATAGCACGTTGTGTTGCGCTCTAGTGGGACGTTAATTAAACTATCTTACTACCGACCTACTGGGACCCGATTTTAACACAGTCCGAAAACTAAACATGCTTAGTTACTGAAGAATTGAAAACAAAATCCGGGAAAAATCCGACATGCCACGAAAATCCGTGACCTATTAGGACAAGAAAGCAAGAATTCGAATGACCGATTCCTCAACTGTCATAACACGACTCGGGAAAAAACAAATCATTCACTCTTCGACGATTTTGAAAGTGTTGACGCTAATCTAGGAAGTCCTTCCTTTATCAGCACAAGTCGAGATCAAATATAATTTTTTGGCTCGGAACAACGGTCGTAATTAGCCGTTATCTTGCGTTATCCGAGTCCTCGGGTCAGAAATGTAGACAGGAGTGAAAAATGTATTTCGAGAAGAATTCCCGTCACGCTCTGGGAATGTAGATACTGATCAGACACTGTCAGAAAAGAGACATTGATTTGAGTCGACTTCTCTGACAGTTACTTGAAGGAGCAAGCGCGGTTTACTGTTATAAGGAGACTAGTTGAATTACCCGGCGTTGCTCTGGTTGAATTGTTTTTAATTCATCGTATTATTACTGTTATTCCTATGGGGATTACAGATTGTTTTTAGCTCCTCTACAGAACCAGGAAAAATAGAACGGGAGTTAATATCTAGATTATGTTTCCCGAAAGAATGAATGTACCAAATTTGGTGCGAATTGGTCCGATAGTGATCGTAAAAATAACCAATGTCAGTTCTGTGGTTATTTCGAATCGCTTTACCCCCTTGTTGACCCAGGACTAATCGAATTGGGTTAATATATAGCCTGTGTCCCGCAGAATTCTAAAGAATGAATGTACCAAATTTAGTGCGAATTGATCTGACATTGATCGTATAAATACGCAATGTTATTCCTATGGGGATTTCAAATAGTGTTTTAAGCCCCCTCTGCACTCCCAAGACAGATAATACGAGGGTTAATATGTAGCCTACGTTACACGCAGGGTTCCAAATAATAAGTGTACCAAATTTGGTGTGGATTGGTCAAACTGTAGATTAGTATAGAGGACAGACAGATGCCAATTCTGCTTTATAGTTACATAGATTCCAGACAATGCAGTAGACTCGCTTGTATAGCCCTCGATTTAACCATCTGAGTGGTTCCGACGGGATTTCTCGTCCATCAAGATCTGACCAATTTTGCAAGTGACGAGATATCTCGTCATTAAGGCGCTGTCGATTCTTTTTGTGATTACTAGATCAAGATCTGGTCAGTTTTCTTCTAATGACGAGGTATCTCGTCCATCAAAATCTGGTCCGTTTTGACCGAATGACCTCTTCGAGATAACCACCAGGGGGTCAAGATAAAGTTAAAGGTAGGTAGGTATTTTAATTAACGAAAGTCCGGGTAATGATGGTAATGGTAATTAATTAACTACTCATTGGAGCAACACAACTGGCTATTGGCGACGATCCGGGATTCATCACGAACGGTGAGATAAGAGGACAACACCTCGCAATTTTGAACCACGGTCAAACGACGAGGTCAACACGCTGGCATCTCACTCTCCACACCACGCCACCCTGAGGACATTTGAGGTCACGGCAGATTTAATTTGCATTCCCCTTGTACACGACGGTCTTTGGTTGGGTCGAGTTTCGAACTCGCAACCCTCCGGTTACTAATCCATTGCTCTTCCATTCGGGCTACTGAGACCCCCTGATGGACGAGATATCTCGTTATTTGAAGAAAACTGACCAGATCTTGATCTCGTTACTACCAAAAATCGTCAAAATCTCGACGAACGAGATATCTCGTCATCAGTAAACTTGGTCGACTCTTGATGGAAGGGATATCTCGTCAAAACCTTGAGAAGGCATTGGCAGTTCTATAACTGTAATACTATTTTATGATCGATGCAATGACCATGGAAAAAGTAAAAATTTCGTAACAGTTGGTGTTGTATCCTGATTCGTTGATGCGATTTAGGTTTTCTATTCGCATGAGTGATGTTGAACCAATGCTCCGCCTGCTTCAGGCAAGCCGCATAGTGGTCCAACATCAGTCCTACGACACTAAATTGACTGGAATACACATGCGTACAGACATATTTTCTGTACAGAAACGGAGTACTCATGCCCTTGTCTCATGTTGCTCCAATGTGTGGCAGGGCTTAGACCCAGAACATCGCATTGTACATAGACCTCATTTATTCCTAGACACACCATCGTGTATTTATTCTCTCACTCCATTATCAATAAAGCATTTTTCAACAAGCCTTCTCTCCTCTCGTTTTTCATATACAGTAGAGGGGACTACTTTGAAGGAAATTAGTTTAAGATTGTTGTATCCCTGAATACGAGTACTTTTTTTGAATAAAGCTCGGATATTTTTTTAATAAACCTCGTATGTAAGTTGCAGACGCACCGAATTGTAAGCTGCAGACGCACCGAATTGTAAGCTGCAGATGCACAGTATTCCAAGCTGCAGATGCACCATATTTCAAGCTGTAGATGTACTATATTTCAAGCTTCAGATGCACCATATTTCAAGCTTTAGATGCACCATATTTCAAGCTGCAGATGCACCATATTTCAAGCTGCAGATGCACCATATTTCAAGCTGCAGATATACTATATTTCAAGCTTCAGATGCACTATATTGCAAGCTGTAGATGCACAATATTGTAAGCTGCAGATGCACCACATTTCAATCTGCAGATGCATCACATTGCAAGCTTTCACACCTATTTAAAAATCGACTGACCCAAGGTCGACTACTTTCTCGTAGGAGCCGCACTATAGGTCACAGTTTGTGTGAACTACGCTATCAAAAGGAGAAATAATTAAATCGTCTTATGCATAGTAATCAGTTTTAGTGCTGTTACACGAATATTTTTCAACGCTCCTGGTGGTTATCTCGACGAGGTATCTCTTGATTAGAAAAACTGACCGGATATTGATGGACGAGATATCTCATCATTGGAAAAAAACTGTCCAGATCTTGATCTTTTGTCATCATCAAAAATCGGCAAAATCTTGATAACCAGATATCTCGTCATTAACAAAACTGGTCAGATCTGATGGACGATTCATCATCTAAAAAATCGGCAATATCTTGATGAGATGGCTTGTCATTATCAAAATTGGTCAGATCTTGATGGACGAGATATCATCATCAAAAATCGGCAATATCTTGATGAGATATCTCATCATTATCACAATTCTTCAGATCTGATGGACGAGATATCATCAAAAAATTGTAAAACATCTTGATCATCAATTTTGATAATGACGAGATATCTCGTCATTATCAAAATTAGGCTTTGATGGACGAAATATCATCATAAAAAATCAGCAATATCTTGATGGACTAAGATATCTCGTCGAAACCACTTGGAGGGTTAAATCAACGGTTATATACGCGTCAGCACGTGTTCCAAATAAGAATAATTCCACCCTGCTGTCATACAAAACGAGGAATGGTTATTTGAGTTTTAGGTGTTTGAATAAAGGGCCCCAGGGGGCATTCGGCCACCTCAGGGGGTGGCTGAAACACGGGACGGATCGTTTGGCCTCCCGCAGTGCTTGAATTGCGGTAGAATCGCTTGCAATAAAAATTGTTCAGAAAAAAATAATTTTCGAATAAAGATAACGGGGAATAGGCATGAGAGATTTTTATCGTTTGAAACTGGAACTACCCCAGATATCCAGCTGTTTTCTTATACACCATACGGAGCGCCCTCTACCGAATGGTTCCAGAAATTGTGCAATTAATTGAGTAGTTGTTTTTTGATGCTCGTGACTAAGCGCAGGATTCTTAGATTTTTACCTATTTAGTTATATGCACTGTATTTCAAATCTGTTGACATATTTTTGCGATTTGAGGTATCCTGAATAAAATGTGTGAATTTTATAGCACCTAAAAATACCTAATATATTCGGGGTTCAGGACCTAAAAACCTAAATCGTTCTTAAGCACCAAAGACCTAAAATAGCTTTTGGAACCTAAACAATATCTTTTTCCAGTTAATAAACCCGCGGTAGCCCAGTTGAAAGAGCAACGGATTAGCAACGCGGGGGCTGGTGCACGTTAAATCTGTTGTAGTCTCAAACGTCCTCATGTTGGCATGGTGTGGAAGTTTGGAGAGGGAGATCCCAGCTCAGACGTTGACCCCATCATCAAATCGTGATTCAAAATTACGAGGCGTTGTCCTTAGTTCTTTCCCTTAAGGATTGATCCCGGACCATCATCACATCGTCGCGGGGTAGGTAGGTATTTTAATTAACGTCGCACTGGAGCAACACAACGGGCTACTCTGGCGACAGTCCAGGATCAACCCCCGAGGGGAAAGATCCGAGGATAACACCACGTAATTTTGAATCACGGTCAGATGACGAGGTCACACTTGAACTGGGACCCTACTCTACAAACTTCCACGCCGTGCCAACCTTACTCGTCGTCTCGAAGTTTGCCATTTCTTCTGGCAAAAGAAGCAGAAACGCACCGTCCAACTAAATAGTTTTACTTTAATTGAACTATTTTTAATAGTTTTACTCATTGAATTAGTAAATTTAAGGGTACTAATGAATTAATCCAACAATAATACAAGCAATTCCATCCACATTCGCCATAAACGAAAAGAATTTGCTAAATCCTTTTGTACGAATCTTATAGCAAGCTATGAAAGAGTTCTGTATCTCAGAAATAAATATAAAACAAACAAATGTATTAGCTTAAATATCTGACCATCCAGAAGTATATAAACGATCGTTAAATGTGTGTTCCTCGTTTTCCCAAAATAGATCAATATTTGTAACTTCACTAATTTTGAAACAAAATTTAACACTTTATCAGCCAAAAAGTAATATGAATGAAACTAAGAAATCACATTGCTCTCCTAATGAAGAACCAAAAGTAAAAAATAATTTGAACGTGGCAGTTCATATCTCAGGTAATGGTTTTTATCGATTATTTCCAAGAAATTTTTAGGTCAAAAAAATCCTGGTAATAAAATATGTCACTTAAAAGGCACTAAGAAACCGCGCACAATATGATAATAATCCAAAAGCAAGACCGCATTCGCTTTGGTTTCGATAGCAATCTTCATACCACGCCATGCCACCAAGAGGAATTGATGAAATGAGGTTTATTTGATACATTGTGCTAAAGCAACAACAGTCATAAAACCCATTGCTAATTTAACATTACGGTATTTAGGGAACACCGAGACAAAAGACACTGGACCATCCAAAATTATTTTCTCAATACGTGCTTGATGAAGGGAGTTCTTTTAGAAAGCCCATTGTTTTTCAGAAGAGAACAGTTAATTCCTCAGGAACGACCCGGATTTGGAGAAAAAATGGTTGTTATCGATTGTTTTAAAGAAATTTTTAGGTCATAAAAATCCTGGTAATAAAATATGTCACTTAAAAGGCACTAAGAAACCGCGCACAATATGATTATAATCCAAAAGCAAGACCGCATTCGCTTTGGTTTCGATAGCAATCTTCATACCACGCCACGCCACCAAGAGGAATTGATGAAATGAGTTTTATTTGATACATTGTGCTAAAGCAACAAGTCATAAAACCCATTGCTCATTTAACAGTACGGTATTTAGGGAACACCGAGACAAAAGACACTGGACCATCCAAAATTATTTTCTCAATACGTGCTTGAAGGGAGTTCTTTTAGAAAGCCCATTGTTTTTCAGAAGAGAACAGTTAATTCCTCAGGAACGTCCCGGATTTGGAGAAAAAATGGTTGCTATCGATTGTTTTAAAGAAATTTTTAGGTCATAAAAATCTTAGACATAAAATATGTCACTTAGAAAGCATTAAGAAACCGCGCACGATATGGTAATCCAAAAGCAATACCATTCTCCCTTTGGTTTCGATTGCAATCTTCATACCTTGCCACCAAGAGGAATTATTGAAATGAGTTTATTTGATACAACGTTGTACTAAAGCAACAACAATCATAAAACCCAATGCTCATTCAACATTACGGTATTTAGGGAACCGGGTGAAAAAACACTGGACCATCCAAAATTATTTTCAGAATGCGTGCTTGATGAAGAGCGTTCTTTTAGAAAGCCCATTGCTTTTAGAAGAGAGGGCAGCTAATACCTCAGGAACGACCCGGATTCGGAGAAAAAATGGTTATTATCGATTATTTTAAAGAAAATTTTAGGTAAAAAATCTTAGACATAAAATATGTCACTTAAAAAGCATTAAGAAAAACCGCTCACAATATGATATTAATCCAAAAGCAAGACCGCACTCGCTTTGGTTTCGATAACAATCTTCATACCACGCCACCAAGGGTAGAGAGAGGAGTTGATCAAGTGAGTTTTTATTTAATACAACTTTTTGTGTCCAAGCAGCAAATAATTCAAACTACCCAACCAGCTGCCCACGCCCTTTATTCCTCGCAGCAGTTGATCTTCCACGAGCACAGCGAGTTCGCAAGCCCGATCAAATGTCCTCCTCCCCCCACCACCGCCAAAGCTTTCCAAACAAGTCAAGAACCAAACAAGGAAAACAAAACTTAACGGGGGAGGGGGGGCTCAAAGAAACTGGCTGAGTTCGTGCGCATTTTACACGAATTATGGATTGAGAATATAGTCGTTAGTCGATTACAACACTGCTCAAATAAAGAATTTATATATAAAAAACATCAAGAAGCAAAAAGCATCGATGGCATGTTCATCATCCGGAGAGTAACCAATCATCAAGGAAGAGACATCAGGGACCGCCCACAAAATTACCTGACCATCTTAATTGACCAAACTGGAGGAAGATAATTCTTTCCCCTCGTGGGCTCCTCTGGGTCATATGACCTTGAAAAAGGACAAGAACTGTGCACGGTTGAGGTTTTGCTCAGAGCTATTTACCCAAACAATTACCACCCGTGAAGCCGATCTCCGCCTTGCCTACACCCCCTGTCAGATACATCATGCAATAAAGGAGGCGTAAATAGATGCCTAGGTTGCTTTGTGTTGCTAAGTATGGGTTTGGAATCTTCCACGAGTCTGCAGATCTCGTAGAGCTCGGTGGAAACAAGACAAGTAAAAAATCCAACAGAACGACAGTTCTGGGTAATGGATATGTCCTGACAAATTCTGCGATGCTAGGAAGTTCTGTAATTCTTTCCTGTTCGTCAAACGTGCGCGTACGCCTATTTCAAAGTTGGCTCCGTAGACGCACCCTTGAATGGTATGCAAGCGGATTTAATGGTGCAGGTTTTTGCGGAATTGCAACTCGTTCAACTGTTTTTGTTTTGTCATTGCGAAACTGAAAAATCCGGCGGTTTCGAGAGAATCCGTTTCGCAATTAAACACTGGTGTGCAGAGGCGAAGTTAAGAGGGTCAACAGGAATATTTTTAAAAAATTCATAGATATACTTTTAAAAGGTTATGCGGTTTTTCTTGAAAACAATGTTTTATAATTTCAACACTAGAAAAACGAACGGTTCCTGCGATCGCGCTCTTTGGCAGCCTGTAACTACCTTCTCCTGAATGAATTGAATATCCTGCTGTTTTATGTCTTCTAATTATTTGGTCTACACTTATTGCGTATTAAATTATTTTGGTATCTGGGGGATAGAACAGAGATAATAGGACCATATACCTAGAAACACGGACAGTTCCTGCGTGACGCTAACGCTCTTTGCTAGCATGTAATTCCCTCTCAATGAATTGAATATCCCGCTATTTAATGTCGTTTAGTTAATTGGTCCACGCTTATTACATACTAGTAGAATAACCCGGCGTTACTCGGTTGACTTGGATTGCTAATTTCCACTTTCGTTAATATAAATTGTAAATCCTATTCATCACATATAACAACTACCACACTCTAATAAAGGTACACAATTATTAAATACACAATTTCATAAATATAAATAAATTTAACATTTTACATTTTTGTAGAATTTAAATTTTTAGTATGAAAGAAAGTCTAGTGTGCCAATGTTACCCAGAATGCATAGAATTGTTCAGAGTATGCATAGAAATGCCTTGTATGTCATTTAAAAACAAAAGCGTTTCCAAAATTATCATACAATAATTAAAAATATTTTTAAAACTAATTAAACCATTTACCTTAATTGCAGTTATTGCACGAAAAATATCAAATTGAAAATCCAGAAATACATCTTAAAACAGATTTTAAAAAACTTCGAACGAACTGTGAAACTTCGTGACTGTATCTGTTTTTTTCACTACAAAATAGATTCTTGGAATGTAACAGATACAAATTTTAAAAAAGCAAACGATTAAATAAATATCAAGGTTGCCATATTAGCTACCAGTCCTATTTTGTAAAAAGGTTTTGTACTGTATATTTTATTTATAATGTTTTATTCTTTTTTATCATCTGTCCCAATATTCAGAATTTTTTAATATTTCGTAAAGAAAAAATAATAATCAAAATAAAGTATTAGAATTTAAATTCCGTAAAAATAGTTTTGGGAAAAATAATTGATTTTCAGTAGCACTGGTAAAACAATTTAAGTAATTGCAATGCCCAATATGCATTCCAGCTTCTCCAAAACTACCAAATTATGGTTGATTTAAGTAGAGTTACTCAGATGTTTTGACATGAAACTTGCTTAAATACATAAGCAAAGCAATTTTGAATAATTCATTCACTATACTAAAGTATGATTTATCAAATGTAGGACACTGCATTAAAATGTCTTGAATAAATCTTATGTGATACTTGTACAAACACACAGACACAAAATCGAACATAGAACCGGAAGGCGGACAGACTTAGCAACCAAGTTCAGTCCCTAAATAAATGTAAGAACTCACAGTATGCAAAGTTTCATGAAAATATGTTCAACCATTTGGACGTAGCATGGGCACACACATACATACAGACAGATGGACAGAAAGACAGAAACCAAACGCGCAAGAGACGGATTTTGCATCAGAAGGGTCCAAACTTTTCCCTTTGGGGGAACGGTTACTACCCAACAATGACATTCAAAGAATTTTAACGTTGTGGTAGGTAGGTGATTGAATTTATGTCGCACTGGAGCAACACAACAATCCTCGGATCAATCCCGAAGGGTAAGATCAAGTACAACATCCCGTAATTTTGGACCAATGTCACATGACGACGTTTCACACTATCTTCTCCCCTTTAAATTCTGCTTACAAATTTTATATTCCCCTGCCCAACTACGAACATTGTTTTCGGTAGTCTGTAAGCAGATTAATAAATCTTTTCCCAAACACTTGGAATGTCAGACTCCTTATTCACGTGACAAATTGACCAGGAACTTATGGCCAGAATGATATAAATTTTCAACTGGAATTATAATGCATAGCCTATGTGACCCGCAGAATTCTACAGGATGAATATACCAAATTTAGTGTGAATTGGTCTGACATCGATCGTATAATAAGCAATGTTATTCCTATGAGGATTTCTAATTGTCTTTAGCCCCCTGTACCATATCGACGATAAAAAAATACCACTTTCTATGAAAAGAATTTTATATTATCATAAAAATTTACATTCCAATAATAAAGCTACAGTTTAAGAATTTACAGATGGGATACATAAACGATATGATACTGAGCGATTTTCAGCGCAACCGCACCCATCTGCGATTGCATCACACTCTTAAGATTCTAAAAAAAACTCCAAGGTCATCTTGAGAGGCGACTCAAGATGTTCTGACGTCATCTGCACAGCCAGACCGGGAGAGAGCGCCCCCTGGCAAGTGCTCTGTCCAGGATGACGGGACGTTACACCTCTCTGCACACCCAAGACAAATAGAACGCGGGTTAATATGTAGCCTACGTTACCCGCACGGTTCCAAAGAATAAGTGTACCAAATTTGGCGTAGATTGGTCAAACGGTGTAGATTTGTATAAACAGACAGATGCCAACTCTGCTTTATATATAGAATTATCTGTTACTAATATAATTTGCCTGATTTATCCAGCCCTCTACAGGAACACTGTAGGCCACAGTCACACCCCTCCGTATTTCTAGGTATACTTCCACTTCTCGTCTTTCTTGTGTTAAGCACAATTTTTTCCTTGGCATAGAAGTATTTTCCAAGCCATGCGTGTGAAACGAGTGCTTCCTCTTGGGGTTGCGAGTTCGAAACCGTCGTGTACACGGGGGCTGATGCACATTAAATCTGTCGTGGCTTCAAACGTCCTCACTTTTGAGGGGTGTGGAAGTTTGGAGAGTGGGGTGCCAGCTCAGGTGCTGACCTCGTCATCTAGCCGTGGTTCCAAATGACTAGGCGTTGTCCTTGGATCTTTCCATCGGGATCGATCCCGGAACGTCGCCAATAGCCCGTTGTGTTGCTCCAGTGTGACGTTAATTACCTACCTTCTACAGATACCTTCTTCCACCTACCTTCTGCAGATTAACTGATTTAAAATACAAAGTTTAAAAGTCAATCCTTCCTTTCATGTAGTCTCCTACAACCGTATGTGGGCCGATGTAGCCCGGTTGGAAGAGTAACGGATTAGCAACCGGAGGGTTGCGAATTCGAATTTAGGCCCAACGAAAGACCGCCGTGTGTACGGGGGCTGGTGCGCGTTAAATCAGTCATCGTCTCAAATGTCCTCACGTTGGTGTGGTGTGGAAGTTTGGAGAGTGGGTGCCAGCTCAGGTGTGACCTCGTCATCCGACCGTGGTTCGAAATTATAAGGTGTTGTCCTCGGATCTTTCCCACCAGAATTGTTCCCGGGCAGTCGCCAATAGCCCATCGTGTTGCTCCTGTGCGTGACGTTAATTAACTACCCACCTTTAGTTAAAGCAGCAAGACTAGTTTAGCTCTAAATTTACCATAGACGTGAAATATAAGTAGACTGAGCATTGCTATTGAGAGTTGCTTCAAAAATGTTACCAACATGCCGACTAGTAGTCACGTGACTGATCTGTGAAAATTTAACTTAGTTGGAAGATTTGATAGCTTATCGCCTCGTTTGGGGGGGGGGGCGATGTAACATCTTATGACAGGTTGGTGTGGTGAATCCCTATTTCTATAGAGTAGCAACGAAGGTGGTTAAATCGCTAGTTTACTATTATCAGATGACCAATCAGATGAAGAATCAATGGATGGTCTTCTCCCGTCTCGTGGACCAATCATATGGCGAATGCTAGATTCCACCCAACAGACGAAAGCAGTCTAAGAGTTACGTTACTACTAGTTTTGGTCATATGATCCTGGGCACATAAAATTGTTACCATTGCTCACTCTACTTTTATATATCCTCTATGAAATTTACGTTTTAAAATTTTGACTTGAAATTACTTTTATCGCTTTTCTCTCAATTGACTTTACGACTTTTCCTGAGATGTTTGTAAAAATAATTTAGTATGCAATGCTCTTCATCTCTCCAAGTATACATATTTTTACTGAGATGGGTCATTTGATCTGTTTAATATTTTGTTTTCACGACATTGTCAACTCTAAAACCATTCTATATACACTGTTGTGCAAAATATTAATAATATCTCAAAATAACATCTTATGAGAATTGAATTTTTATTATGTTTATAATTAAAAACTTATTATTTAACAATCGCTTTATTATTTCAAGCACTAATTCCACTGTTACCTGCATCGAAATTGAGTCATTTAACCCGAATCGGAGGTATTTCCAAAAGGTCGGTAATTTTAGTTGTTAAGCTATAAAAACTTGAACTATTTTGGAAACAAATGGCTGGTTCTGCTGTCTCATTACGATTGGTTTGAAACGTTTACTCTTTAAAATTATTCTCAATAAATTAATAAAATATTAACAAAAAGTAACAATTACCATTTTTTAAAATAACAAATAAAATTTTTTAATTTGATCTGACTATTATTTACTTATTTTTTGTTAATTTTTAATTAAGTATTTGTTTTGGTACTTCTAATACTGGAATTTTTGAGCATTAATTATTTTTCACATCCTGAATCCCAAAATTTTATTTTTTCACACAAGATACTTTTTTTCTTGAGAAATTATCTTGGGCATCTTGTACGAAAATCGTCCGATTATTTACTCCGTTTCGTCAAGCTATTCCAATTTCTGCATTAGAAATATGAAATTTTTAGTCTTCAGTTCTTAGCAACAGATGGCAGCACGATACAATCTTAACTAACAGAAAATGGAGTGATGTCCTGCTTGTTTTTAATCTTCAACGCACTTTTTCAGGAGTTCAGATTTCGAGGCAAAATTAAAACTGGAATCTTGCAGAGTAAACAGTGACCCAATATTCTGAAAACACCAAAAATGAATGAGAACAGGAGTTTTATTCCCCCATAACTTCCCCAAGTGTTGGGCCCTACAGATATATACGCATTTTATATCAGGATTGATAATGCATTTTTATTAAAGGCAGAAGCACTAAAATTGTCAAAAACGGATGACTTTCTGGGCAACTTACAAGTCTTGAGTCCTTTTTAATCGAAAACATTCAGTCACTTGGTATCAAGCTCCCTAATTGGATGCCTACTAATTTTATTTTCGATTCCCGAAACAGAACATTTCCCCCGTTCCTTTTCATTACCATGGTGAAGCAAAACATCACCAGAAAAATCTGGAATAAAAGCTGAAGGGTCAGTACAACTTCAAAAACTATTTCGGGGCTGGCCCATTCTTTTCTTTCAGTTTTAATTGTATGAATATCGTAATTGTATTTTCTCTTGTATGGTTTTGTTTTCATCATTCATTATTTAGGTATTTTAATTAAAGTCACACTGGGGCAACAGAATGGGCTATTGGTGACGGTCCGGGATCAATCCCAAAGGACAACACCACGGAATTTTGAACCACGGTCAGATAACGAGGCAACACATGAGCTGGAACCTCACTCTCTAAACTTCCACTCCACGCCAAGGTGAGGACATTTGAGGCCACGGCGAATTTAACGTGCACCAACCCCCTGTTCACGAACCAGATTTATATTAATTATCCTGGATATTGTGATATTTTCACTTCATGTGAATTCAAGTGTACAAAAGAGCTTTCTTCTCAGACTTTCCTCCAAGATGCGAACGACAATTTTTAAGCTTTTCAAAAATATTACTCATAAACTAATAAATTTTTATCCAAACAAAACTTGATTTTGAATCTCCGTAGTACTGAAAGGCAGACTCAATTTTCTAACTTTTCCATTGAGAATTTAATCATCGATCCATGTTCACAAACACTATTTATATTTGCTGTCCAGAATATTGTGATTTTTACTTCATGTGCATTAAAGTGAAGTTTCCTGAATTTCACACATAAAAGTTGCGCAATTTCAGACTTCAGTGGTCAAAGCGGTAGCTTTAAATAACTGCAAATTCATTTTAGTCATTTGTATTCGCATAACTTTACATTGATCGTAATCTAATATGCCGAAGTGTTTTCTACCGAGGAGAATAAGAACAGGACTGTATACATTGCCAATAAGGGAGGATCCGTCAACCACCTCAGAAGCTAATAAGAATCCACCTCCGACTGAAGAAAATAAGACTTCAAGGGAAGATGTATTTGCCAATGAAACGCTATCCGAAGAGCTCAACCAAAAGAAAGATTCCGACACGAATAAAATTCGGTATAACCAACGAGGTTCTGCAGCTAGTCCGAGTCCAATACAGGGATCCTCGGACTATAGATCGCCTGTGAGCCTCAAATGGAAATCACTCGAAACGAGGGAAAGCGAGTTCAGAGATTCAGAAAATTTGCTGCCTGCAGATCCATTGGTTTCGATTTCGTCTGAGAGCGATGAACATGGTGACCCAAAAGAGCTTGGAGATGGAACCAAGTCATAGGAATTTGCACCAATCCCTGGAAAATCGGATGCAGATACGAACTCTTCGAATTCAGGTAATTCCAACGATGATTTGGTAGAAGAGAAACCACAATCGAAGCAATATGAGTGTGATTTGTGCGGGAAATCGTTTGCATTCGAAAGTAATTTAAAGAGGCACGAACTGATTTACAGTGGAAAGAGGCCTTACAATTGTGACAATTGTGGCAAAACTTTTAAACTGAAATCGCATTTAAAAAACCACATACGGATTCACACCGATGAGAGGACTTACGAGTGTGATACTTGCGGCAAAACCTTTATTCAATCATCGACGTAAAGAAGACACGAACGGATTCACACTGGAGAGAGGCCTTACCAGTGTGACGATTGTGGCAAAACTTTTAAACAAAAATCCGATTTAAAAAATCACATACGGATTCACACTGGAGAGAGGCCTTAATAGTGTGATTTTTGCAAAAAGACTTTTTCAGATAATTCTAACTTTATTGAACATTTACGGATCCACAATGAGCAGAAACACCCTGAATGAGAAATTTGTAAGGAAGTATTTCCAAAATGCACCACCATACTCTTGCACCGTCACGCAGTGGGTATTCACGGATATTATGAAATTTAACAAAGAATCGCATTTAGGATTTTACATATTTTGAAAGAGCCTGAGAGCTTAGTAAATTACAATTTGAATCGAGAAATTCATTGAATAGGAAAATCAGCAATACGAAAAGTTAGGCTTCATGAAATTTTAATTCATAAATATAATGTAAAACAAATATTATGTAAATGATTGATTTATGTTGAACTGTTTCATACCACGTTTTATATATATATATATATATATATAGATGATTGTTGGTTTTAAAAATAAAGTTTTAGAATGGTTTTTATTGTATTGTTTTAACAAAGTTCAGGTAAAATTCAGAGTCGGTTTGAAATGTAATTTGATTTCTTAAAGTGATTTAAAAAGTATCAAATCAATGCTTATTTCCAAACATAATTATATTTTGCTTCTAATGCTTTATCTAATACATTTGAAAGAAAAATTTTTGCACTTATACTTTAGATTGGCAAGAACGAAGATTTAATACTTAATGTTCCATGTGGGGTACTGAAATTTATGCCTAAAGCTTATTCATTTTTGTTTTAACTTCCATAATACTTAATTTGAGAATCTCAAGTTTATTGTAAAATATTGCTGTGGGACTTACAGTGTTATATCTTTCTGATAGGTTTGTAATGGTAATTAATTAACGTCGTACTAGAGCAACGCAACGAGAAATTGACGACGGTCCGTGGACAATCCCAAAGGGAAAGGCCGAGGACAACACCACGTAATTTTGAACCAAGGTCAGATGAGGAGGAAACACCTGAGCTGGCCCCCACTCTCTAAACTTCCACTCCACGCCAAGGTGAGGACATTTGAGGCCACGGCGTATTTAACGTGCACCAGCCCCCTTGTTCACGAACAAGATTTATATTAATTATCCCGCATATTGTGATTTTTTAACTTAATGTGGATTGAAGTGAAGGCGCTACATGAATTTCACACGCAAAATATTCGCAATTTCACATTGATGTCAAAGCGGTAGCTGTAAATAAGTGCAAATTGATTTTAGTTATTTGTATACGCATAATTTTAAATTGTTCTTAATCTTTTCTGCCGAGATGTTTTCTACTGAGAAGGAGAATACGATCACGATCTTATACATTGCCAACATGGAAGGATCCTTCAACCTCCTCCGAAGGTAATAAGAATCCACCTGCGACGGAATAGAATAAGACTTCACCGGAAGATGTATTAGCCAATGAAACGCTATCCGAAGAGTTCAACCAAAAGAAAGATTCCGGGATGACTAAATCCTTGTAACGAACGATGTTTAGCAGCTGGTCCGAGTCGAGTACTGGAATCCTCGGACAATAGATAGCCTGTGAGCTTCAGATCGATATCACTCGAAAGGAGGTGGAACGATTTCAGCGCTCCAGGAAATTTGCTGCCTGTAGATCTATTTGTTTGGATTTCTTCTGACAGCGATCAACACGGCGATCCCATAGACCTTGGAGATGGAACCAAGTCATCAGAATTAGCACCGATTCCTGGAATATTGGAGGCAGATACGAACTCTTCCAATTCAGATAGTTCCAACGATGATTTGGAAGAGAAACCACAATCGAAGCGATATACGTGCGATGGGTGCGGGAAATGGTTTGATTCGGAGCCAATTTAAAGTTACACCAGAGTAGACACGGGGACAAACCCTTTTGATGTTCATTTTGCGAAAAAAGTTTTCCTGAAAAAACGAATTTAGAAATTTTTTGCAGAAAAACCCTGAATGAGAAGTTTGCCAAGTATTTCCAATATGGGGCCTCTTTCACCGTCACGCAGTGGGCATCACGGAGATAATTAAATTTTACAAGACAACATATAATGTTACGTATTTTAGAACACGTATTTTATTATTTACGTATTTTTTAGTTTAGTGAATTACAATTGAAAACTCGAGAAATGTATCAAAATCAGAAATGGCAAGAAAAAGTAAGACTTATTTTAAAATCTTATCGAATTCAATTTCTAACATTATTTTTATACAATACTTGTATGATTTCACATGAGTATGGAATAGAATAATCAAATTTATCGGCTTCATGAAATTTTAGTTCATAATTAGATTGTAAAAAGCACATGTAAAGGACTGGTTCATATTGAACTGTTTTATATGACGTTTGAATACTTAATATGTATATATGGATGATAGTTCGATTTAAAATAAAATAATTTAGAATATTTGATAATTGTATTGTGTAAACGAAATTTAGGTAAAAACCATCCATGTGAAAATGTGTAATTGGATTTCTTAAACAAAGTTAAAAAGTATAAAACTACTTATTTCTAAGCATACCTTTTGCTTCTAAAAATGTACTATATTTGAAAGAAAAACTTCGCATACAATTTCGGTTGGCAGGAACAAAGATGTAATACCTAATGTTCCTTGGGTTACTTAAATTAATGCCTAAAACTTATTCATTTTTGTTGTACCTTTCAGATACTTCATTTGAGCATTGTATGTTTATTGTAACATGTTGCTGTGGGACTTATAGCGTTGCCTTGTGTATGAAAGGAATGCGATGAAGAACCAAACTGTTATATATACATCAATCATTAGATAAGTGGTGGTATTAAACTTGAAGTATATCGAAAACAAATTTTGGGATACTTCCCGGACCTTCGCGAATAGCCCTTCCTTCTGCTGCAGAGCGATGTTAATTACCTACCTGTCAATCTACATCTGAAAGTATTCAAATGTTTATTCAGTTTTAAATCAGAATAGTTACACACATAAAATATATAAATTAGATTTCGTTGCATTTAATTCTGAAATACAAAGGCAGTATCTCTTTTTAAAAGTAAAATTGGTTATTTTATGAAGATTACCTCGGATCGTTCCCTTCGGGTTAGACCCTGGACTGTTGACAATAGCCCGTTGTGATTTTTTTTTTTTTTTTTTTATTAACGTCACACTGGAGCAACACAATGGGCTATTGGTGACGGTCCGGGATCAATCCCAAAGGGAAAGATCCGAGGACAACACCACGTAATTTTGAACCATGGTCAGATGACGAGGCAACACCTGAGCTGGCACCCCACTCTCCAAACTTCCACACCACGCCAACGTGAGGACATTTGAGGCCACGACAGATTTAACGTGCACCAGCCCCCTTTGTACACGACGGTGTTTGGCTGGATTCGAACTAGCAACCCTTCGGTTGCTAGTTCGTTACTCTTCCAACCGGGCCACCGCGGCCCTTCTAGAGAGTTTGACGTTACTTAAAATACCTACTACCTACGATGATTACGCAATATATTTCTGGCCACGGTAGACCAGTTGGAAGAGCAAGGGATTTAACAACCGGAGGGTTACGAGTTGGAAACTCGGTCCGATCAAAGACCGTCGAGTAAACTGGGATGGTGCACGTAAAATCTGTCACGGCTTTAAGGTAGGTAGATAGGTATTTAATTAATGTTGCACTGGAGCAAAACAATGGGCTATTGGCGACGATCCGGGATCAAACTCGAAGGTAAAGATTCGAGAACACCACGTATTTTCGAATCAGACAGAGAACGAGGTCAAACATGTTGCTCCAACCAAAGACCGTCGTGTATAAAGGGAGATAGTGTACGTTAAATCTGTCGTGGCTCTAAATGTCCACACGTTGGCGAGGTGTGGAGTGCCAACTCAGGTGCTGTTCTCGTAATCTGACCTTGGTTCAAATTTACTAGGCCTTGTGCTTGGATCTTTCTCTTCGGGATTGAACTCGGTCTGTCGCCAATAGCCCGTTGTGTTGCTCCAGTGCGACGTTAATTAACTACCAACCTATCTTACTCAAAGAACTTGAGACCGTCACCAATAGCCCATTGTGTTGCTCCAGTGTGACGTTAATTGAAATTCCCCCCCCCAAAGAACTTGATTTAGGGGGGGGGAATTTCAATTAACGTCACACTGGAGCAACACAATGGGCTATTGGTGACGGTCCGGGATCAATCCCAAAGGGAAAGATCCGAGGACAACACCACGTAATTTTGAACCACGGTCAGATGACGAGGCAACACCTGAGCTGGCACCCCACTCTCCAAACTTCCACACCACGCCAACGTGAGGACATTTGAGGCCACGACAGATTTAACGTGCACCAGCCCCCTTTGTACACGACGGTGTTTGGCTGGATTCGAACTCGCAACCCTTCGGTTGCAAGTCCGTTACTCTTCCAACCGGGCCACCGCGGCCCTAGAACTTGATTTAAAAATATATCGTCAACGTAGGTAGTTAACTTACGTCGCAATGGAGCAACGCAACGGGCAATTCACGAATGTCCGAGTTCAATCCCGAAAAGAAAGTTCCGATGACATCACCTCGTAATGAACCACGGTCAGATGATGAGGTCACCTGAGCTGTACCTCACTAATCTCTATATATAAATGGATGTGTGTATGTTCTCTATACAAATCTACACAACTTGACCAATCCAAACCAAATTTGGTACACTTATACTCAGCACCATACGGGTAACATAAGCCACATATTAATCCCCGTGCTATTTGTCCTAGGTGAGCAGAATGGGCTAAAAACAATTCGAAATCACCATAGAAATAACATTGGGGGGGGGGGGTATTTCAATTAACGTCACACTGGAGCAACACAATGGGCTATTGGTGACGGTCCGGGATCACTCCCAGAGGGAAAGTCCGAGGACAACACCACGTAATTTTGAACCGCGGTCAGATGACGAGGCAACACCTGAGCTGGCACCCCACTCTCCAAACTTCCACACCACGCCAACGTGAGGACATTTGAGGCCACGACAGATTTAACGTGCACCAGCCCCCTTTGTACACGACGGTGTTTGGCTGGGTTCGAACTCGCAACCCTTCGGTTGCTAGTCCGTTACTCTTCCAACCGGGCCACCGCGGCCCTGAAATTATATTATAATACCTATGTTTGAATCCAGGTTTTACTTTTCCTCCGATATAAATAATTTGTGAATGTTTCATGAAAAAAGATTTTTTTAAATATTTAATCTTACATCTCACTTTTTGTTATGGAACACGAAAAGCCCAAACGAAAAACTCATTGATCACAAAAGAGTTATTTTGCTACTCGGTATCATGCAACGCCAGAATTGATGCTTACTTTTTAATTTGATTTAAGAGTAATTAATTAACGTCATACTAGACCAACACAACGGGCTTTTGACGACTGTCCGGGAACTATCCCGATGTGAATGGTCAGAGAACACCACGTAATTTTGAACCAAGATCAGATGACGATGCAATACCTCAGCCGGCACCCCTCACTTAACTTCCACACCACGCCAACGAGAGGACATTTAAGACCACGACCGATTTAACGGGCACCAGCAACCTTTCTACAGGGAGGACTTTGACTGGTGTTTCGAACTCGCAACTCTCCGGTTGCTAATCCATTACTCTTCCAACTGGGCTACCGCGGATCTTGAATGTTGGGAATATGCTTTTTGAGACAATGTCAGTGAAAACCTGAGATTTCCTTCTAGCTTTAAGTATCCGGTACAGACTCCTACTGACTAAGAAAACTTCGAAATGCAAGGAAACTAAAACTTCGGAACTAAAACAATGAACCGCAATCGATTCAACAGAAAGATCACATCTGTATAAAGTACGCAAAAGCAGCAAAAGGCAGCTTAAGTTGACATGAAATAGTTAAGAATGGATGTGAAAAAGTTGTTGTGACTCAACCCTTGGCATCCTTCAAAAAGTCGCCATTTGGCGTACTACGGCATCCTCGCTGTGTAACCGCCTGTCCTCAGGCAATCGCTCTTTGGAATTGACTCGTATTGCAGTCACCAGTGATATGGTTCACTAATCCTGGCAATGGCGCCAGTTATTATGGATATAAGACTGTATATATGTACATATTAGTAAAAACTTGTGGTTATTCAGATTAATTGCCTCATAGTATCTGTTTTCATCTTCAAAAGAATTGTTACAGTCCACTTATAGAAAAATGAACCGGTGACCACACAACATATGGTCCGTCGAGCCGGAGACTTTAGTTTCGGTTGTCACAGAACTGGCTTTAGTTATAGATAAATAGAGCAACTATGACGGATAAGAAAAAAATAGTATGCCTCAATAGGCAAAGAAGTGCTTATAAAGGACAATTAACAAAAATCGCAGCATTTTTGGACAATACCGAAGAAAAAGATGACTTACAATCTCAAATGAAGCTGGATAATCTAAGAAGAGTTATAGGAAAATTGGATGATTTAAAAGTGCAGTTCATCGAAAAGGTCGTCGATGAAGCAGAATTGGAAACGCACCTGCAAACCTTCCTAGAATTAGAAGACGAAGCCGAGCAAATGGAGGTAAGGCTTAGAAAACTCCTATTACTTAATGTCAATATGGAAAATCCTAGATTAAAAGACTCTAAATTAGATAGTTCTTCGATGAATGTGAAATTACCTGAGGTACCTTTACCAAAGTTTTCAGGACATTATCAAGATTGGTACACATTTAAGGATCAATTCGTAAACTTAATTGATTCAAATGATAATTTGAGTGATACTCAAAAATTATATTATCTGAAGTCTACCCTTAGCGGTAGTGCTTTAGACGTTGTTACTATGGATGACACATACACTTCGCTTTTTAAAGCATTAGAGGATCGTTTCCAAAACAAACGTTTAATTGTAAATTGCCATATGAATGAAATATTAACAATAGAAACTGCAGCTCAGGATGCAGCTAAAAGTCTAAGAGCAATAGTTGACGGCTGTCAAAAACACATTCGAGCTCTTAAAAGCTTAGGACTGGAGCTTAATCAGTTTTCAGAACTTATGTTAATAAATATAGTTCTTAAGAAACTTGATAAAGAAACGAAAAAACAATTTGAACTATCGCTTACCACCACAGAAGTACCTAAATGGCAAGGATTCATTGACTTTTTGCAAAAACGTTGTTTGGTTTTAGAAAATTTACAGTGTAATGTAAATGTAAAACCTAAATATTCGCACATTGATAAAAATCAAAAGTTGAAAACTTTATTAGTGAAAAATAGCCATAAAGATTATAAATGTGTTTTATGTCAAGGAAATCATTCTATTTTCAAGTGTGATATGTTCTTAAAACTGAGTGAATACGAGAGATATTCAACAGCAAAAAAATTCAACCTGTGCCTCAATTGTCTTAGTTCTAAACACAAAATTGCGCAGTGTCATTCGAAAGGAGTTTGTAATATTTGTTTCCAAAGACATAACTCTTTACTTCACAGACAGCGTTCGGCTCCAAACGAAACTGAACAGACATTTGGCGCTACGCAAGTAAACAAAAAAGAAAGTAGCCCGCCATCCAGTGATATGAACGGTGCCGCGAAAGAGGTGGGGGAAGCGAATGTTTCGAAATCTCTTTGCAATAAAATGTGTTCATCTGGAAAAAATAAAAGTAGAGTACTTTTAACTACATGCATTATTCAAGTAGAAAATACGGATGGAATGAGAATTCCAGCCCGCTCGCTTCTTGATTGCGGTTCACAAGCCAATCTAATGACTAAAGAGATGGTAGACGTATTAGGATTAAAGAAAAATAAATTGAATGTTTATGTTTCTGGGATTAATGGGAATGTTACAAATATCAGATCCCAAGTACGTACGAACATTTCAAATAAAGATGGTTCTTTTTGCAGATCAATTGACTTTTTAGTAACACCTAAAATAACGGATTGCGTTCCTTCTCATAATATAAATATAGATAACGTAAAATTGCCGTTGGATATAGAATTGGCGGATCCAGACTTTGGGAAACCAGCTAAAATAGATATTCTAATTGGAGTAGAACTTTTCTATAAAATTTTAGAGGCTCATAAACATGAAATTTCACAATTAATATTTCAAAAAACAGTTTTCGGCTACATTGTTTCGGGAACAATAGAAGATGTTTCACATCAGATATTTTGTGGGTTTATCCAACCAACAGATGCTTTAGAAGAAAATATTCAAAAATTTTGGAAAATGGAAGGGGTGGAAGATGAATCACGCTTGGTCAGTTTCGAAGAACAACAATGCGAGAATCACTTTAAAACAACGTATCGTCGAGATAAATCAGGAAGATTTGTAGTAACTATGCCTCTAAAGGAAGACGCTAGTACCCTTGGAGATTCGAAGGCTATTGCAGAAAAAAGACTACACCAATTGTGGAATCGTTTAGAAAAAACTCCTTTAATGCGAGAACTTTACTGTTCTTTTATGAAAGAGTACGATAGTCTCAATCACATGAGAAAGGTTACTGAAGATATAGATGAGTCATGTTGTTATTACCTACCACACCATGGGGTATATCGCCCGGAAAATTCTACGACAAAACTCCGTGTTGTTTTTAACGCTTCAAGTCCTACAACAAACGGAAAATCATTAAATGACATTCTTTTGAAAGGACTCGTAAACGAAGATTTATACGAAATCATGATTCGTTTTAGAAAACATAGGTTCGTATTTCTCGCCGATATAGAGAAAATGTATCGCCAAATAGTTATAAATGAGGAGCAACGAAAGCTATTAAGAATCGTATGGAAATCAGATGCTAAGTCACCAGTAGAGGTTTATGAGTTAAATACAGTCACGTACGGAACATCCTGTGCTCCGTTTTTGGCCATCCGAACTTTAAAACAGCTCGCTTTGGAAGAGGCAGAAAAATTTCCTGCTGCGTCTGAAGTTCTTTTGAATGATTGTTATATGGATGATGTTATTAGTGGGGAAGAAAGTTTGGACGGTGTTAAGGAGCTCCAATGTCAGCTTGTTAAACTTCTGGAATCTGCTGGAATGCACTTACATAAATGGAAGGCAAATCATTCTACATTACTGAACAATGTTAATGAAGAAAAGTTAGAAGGTTATTCATTTACTGAAAATGAGACTAAAGCTTTAGGAGTTACATGGAACCCTAGCTTAGATGCTTTTACGTTCAAGGTAAAAATCAACCTACACGAAAAACTGACGAAAAGGTCCATTTTATCCGATATAGCACGAATCTTTGATCCACTGGGTCTTATCGGGCCTGTCATCACGAAAGCTAAAATCTTTATGCAGGAGCTCTGGAAACTAAAGTTGGACTGGAATGATACTGTTCCTGATTTTCTTGCTCAGTCCTGGTTTCAGTTCACAAAATCCTTAAAATCTTTGGAAAATTTTAATGTCAATCGTTACATGTTAGCTCCGAATGCGCAACAAGTAGTTTTGCATGGATTTGCTGACGCGTCCTCAGTGGCGTTTGGAGCTGCTGTATACATCCAGTCTTTCCATCACTCGGAAATTTCATGCCATTTGATTAGTAGCAAGTCGCAAGTAGCACCTTTAAAAACAGTTACCATTCCTAGACTGGAACTATCTGCTTGCCTCCTGCTATCCAAGTTAGTTGTAAAAATTGTGAAGGCATTGAAACTAGTCATACACGATGTCTACCTGTATACAGACTCAACCATAGCCTTAGCTTGGATCCACACTCCGCCATGGCAGTTAAAAACTTTTGTTGGAAACCGTGTGGTTAAGATCCAAGAAATGACACAGAACTTTCATTGGAACCACGTCTCGTCGAACAGCAATCCCGCTGATTTAATATCTCGAGGTGTAGATGCAATAGAGCTAGCTGAAAATCAAGTGTGGTTACATGGACCAGACTTTCTTACTCAAGAAATGGGTTTTCCCAAACTTGAAGACGCTCCTGTATCTCCAGAGGATCATGAACTTATCTCGAAAGAGATGAAAGTCGATCCTGTTAATGACAAATTCAAAGAGACTATGAACATTTGTGGAATTTCAAGCTTAACTATAGACTTATTTCCCAGTGACTTTTTTACTGACATTTTGGCCTTGACTAGTAATTTCTTTAAATTAATTCGAATTTGTAGTTTTATTTTTAGATTTATTGCAAATTGTAGAAACTCATCCAAGAGAGAATTGGGACCTTTATCGACGTTAGAACTGAAAAAAGCCGAGACTTACCTTATCAAACAGGTACAGTATAGATATTTCGCGGAAGAAATAAAAAATCTTCAAAATCAGATGACCATTTCAGGTAATAGCAAATTGAAATATTTTAACCCTTTTTTGGATTCTGATGGAATTATTAGGGTTGGAGGTCAATTGCAAAATTCCAGTTTGTCCTATGAAAGCAAACATCCCATAGTATTGCCACATAAGCATCGATTAAGTGAACTCATTTTTGAGCACTTCCATAACAAGTTCTTCCATGTTGGGCCACAGGCACTTTTGCATCACGTCAGGCAGAGGTACTGGGTTATTAATGGAAGATCGCTTGCCCGTAAAATAGTTCATAAATGTGTCGTGTGTTTTAAAACTAAACCCGTAGAATCCAACCAAATTATGGGAATTCTACCCGCAGACAGAATCAATCCTAGTCATCCTTTTCAAAAGTGTGGTATCGATTTTTGTGGACCCTTCTTAATTAGATATAAAAACCAAAGGAAAGGAAATTATAGTAAAATTTATGTATCTTTATTTGTGTGTTTTGTCACTAAAGCAACCCACTTAGAAATCGTAACGGATCTAAAGTCCGAATCCTTTATTGCCACCCTTAAAAGATTCTTTGCCCGCAGAGGAAAGAGTTCAATTATTATAACCGATAATGGTTCTACATTTGTTGGAGCCAACAATGAGTTGAAAAGATTACATGCTCTTGTAAGTAAACCAGATGACGCCTTGGTTAATTACTTATCATCTGAGGCCATTAATTGGAAATTCATTCCTCCTCGGTCGCCTAATTTTGGTGGACTATGGGAAGCCGGGGTGAAGGCGTTTAAGTACCATCTTAAGAGAACCTTAAGTAATTCCTTAGTAACATTAGAAGAATTTTTAACGATAATTACACAAATTGAGGGAGTTCTCAATTCGCGACCTTTGGTACCTTTATCGTCGGATCCAAATGACCTCGAGGTCCTGACTCCAGCTCATTTCCTAATTGGCCGCCCAATTACTTCACTACTTGAACCTGATATAACCGCAATAAGCGAAAATAAACTATCTAGTTGACAAAAATCACCAGAATGACGCAAATCATATGGAAGAAGTGGCAACGCGACTACTTGAATCATCTCCAGCAGCGTAATAAATGGTTCTTTGAAAAGAAAAATCTTAAAGAAGGTTGCATGGTTGTCATTAAAGACGAAAATTTACCCCCTTCTAAATGGATTTTGGGCAGAGTTATTAACATAATATCTGGTTCTGATAATAAGGTTAGAGTAGTAGATGTTAAAACCACCACAGGTGTTGTTAGAAGAGGAATTTCCAAAATCTGTATTCTTCCCATCGAAGATAATGAATGATATGTATATATTGGAACTTATTAGTATATCGCAATTATAATTCAGACTACTTAACTTCATTATCCTATGTAATTAATTCTATTTGTTAAAATTGTAGTATTTGCAGTATTGTTATATTTGTAGTTATAATAGTGTCCATGTGACAAGTAATTTCTAATTGTATGAACCTGCTTACTTCATGTTATGTACTATTGTCATTTATTATGTAATATTCATATAGTTGAATGTTGAAACATGTCAACGGGGGCCGGTATGTTGTGGCTCAACCCTTGGCATCCTTCAAAAAGTCGCCATTTGGCGTACTACGGCATCCTCGCTGTGTAACCGCCTGTCCTCAGGCAATCGCTCTTTGGAATTGACTCGTATTGCAGTCACCAGTGATATGGTTCACTAATCCTGGCAATGGCGCCAGTTATTATGGATATAAGACTGTATATATGTACATATTAGTAAACTTGTGGTTATTCAGATTAATTGCCTCATAGTATCTGTTTTCATCTTCAAAAGAATTGTTACAGTCCACTTATAGAAAAATGAACCGGTGACCACACAACATAGTATATTTTGAAATGCTTATTTGTGATACGATTTATTGACGTGTCAACACTGGAAAGAAACTTTTTGTGTTCCATGTATACCAAATTTTGGGTAGGTAGGTATTTTGATTAACGTCACATTGGAGCAACGCAAAGGGCTATTGGTGATGGTCCGGAATCAATTCCGATGGGAAAGTTCCGACTACACCACTTAACATTGAACCACGGTCAGATGACGAGGCAACACCCGAGCTTACACCACAATCTTCAAACTTCCAAATGTCCAAGCCAACATGAGGACATTTGAGGCCACGAGAGATTTAACGTGCACCAGCCGCCTTTTCACACGAAGGTCTTTCGATGGATTCGAAATCGCAACCAACCAGTTGCAAATCCGTTACTCTCCCAACCGGGCTTCGTCATCTGACCGCGGTTCAAAATTACGTGGTGTTGTCCCCGGATCTTTCCCTTTGGGATTGATCCCGGACCGTCACCAATAGCCCGTTGTGTTGCTCCAGTGTGACGTTAATTGAAAAATACCAATACCAATACCCAACCGGGCTATCGGACCCTAGTAGTTTTGGAAGTGATCAAAAATAATTTAATTCGAAACTTTCGTTAACCTACTTAAAAATTTAATAGATGTTGAAGGAATGATATATTGGCGTGGTGTGGAAGTTTGGAGAGTGGGGTGCCAGCTCAGGTGTTGCCTCGTCATCTGACCGTGGTTCAAAATTACGTGGTGTTGTCCTCGGATCTTTCCCTTTGGGATTGATCCCGGACCGTCACCAATAGCCCGTTGTGTTGCTCCAGTGTGACGTTAATTGAAATAAAAATAACAATAACAAGAAGGAATGATAATTAATTAACGTTGCACTGAAGGAACTGAACGGGCTATTGGTGAAGTTCAGTGATCAATCTGCTAGGAAAGATCCCAGGACAAATCCAAGAGCTCGTTGTGTTGCTCCAGTGAGACGTTAATTATGTACCTACCAACATAGGGCAAAACCGCGTAATTTTGAACCACGGTCTCGAACCACACACTCCAAACTTCCACACTACCCGAACGTATAAGTTGAAGGAAATAGACATTAAACGTTTTCTACTTTGTTTCTTGCTATTTTTCAACACACAGGTATCAACAATTCTATTCTCGAACAACTTCTAACCTCAAACGAGTAGAAAAAACACTAGAAGCAATTAAATTTAAAGTTTAAGAGATATAATTATACATGTTTAAGTGGAATTTAAGGAAAATCCGAGCACTCACAATGGCCGCGGTGACCCGTTTGGAAGAGCATCGGATAAGTAATCGGAGGGTTGCGAGATCAAAACTCGGTCAAACCAAAGACCATCGTTTACACGGTGGGTGGTAAACGTTAAATCGATCGAGTGTCTCACCTCAAATGTCTTCACTTTGGCATGGTGTGGAAGTTTGGAGAGAGGGGTCTCACAGTTCAAGAATTGACCTCGTCATCTGATCGTGGTTCAAAATTACATGTTGTCCTTGGATCTTTCACTTCGCGTTCGATATTGAACCGTTCTCAATAGCCCGTTGTGTTGCTCCAATGCGACGTTAATTAAAATTCTTACCTACCCACGTCAAAAAAATTAAATATTTGGTAATAAAAGGGTATAACTTAAAAAAGTAAACAGAATGAAATTAAATCCACATAAATGAAAAGTTTTACAAGTTGCTTAGGGGAACTTACAAAAGAGTTTTCCTCTCAGAACTACCTCCGCGATGCGAACGACAATTTTTAAGCTTCTTCTAATATATTACTCATAAACTACTACTACTTGGGGCCGCGGTGGCCCGGTTGGAAGAGTAACGAACTAGCAACCGAAGGGTTGCGAGTTCGAATCCAGCCAAACACCGTCGTGTACAAAGGGGGCTGGTGCACGTTAAATCTGTCGTGGCCTCAAATGTCCTCACGTTGGCGTGGTGTGGAAGTTTGGAGAGTGGGGTGCCAGCTCAGGTGTTGCCTCGTCATCTGACCGTGGTTCAAAATTACGTGGTGTTGTCCTCGGATCTTTCCCTTTGGGATTGATCCCGGACCGTCACCAATAGCCCATTGTGTTGCTCCAGTGTGACGTTAATTGAAATAATAAATAATAAATAAACATAAACTACTAAATTTTTATACAAAGAAAACTTGATTTTGAATCCCCGTACTATTGAAATGCAACCTTAATTTTCCAAATTTTCCATTGCGAATTTAATCATCGATCCATGTTCACGAACACTATATTTGCAGTTCATAATATTTTGATTTTTACTTCATGTGCATTGAAGTGAAGAAGTTTCGCGAATTTCACACATAAAAGTTGCGCAATTTCAGAATACAGAGGTCAAAGCGGTAGCTTTAAATAACTGCGAATTCATTTTAGTCATTTGTATTCGCATAACTTTCAATTGATCGTAATCTAATACGCCTAAGTTTTTTCTACCGAGGAGAATAAGAACAGGACCGTATACAATGCCAAAAACGGAGGATCCGTCAACCACCTCAGAAGCTAATAAGAATCCACCTCCGACTGAAGAGAATAAGACTTCACCGGAAGATGTAGTTGCCAATGAAACGCTATCCGAAGAGTTCAACCAAAAGAAAGATTCCGACACGACTAAAATTCGGTATAACCAACGAGGTTCTGCATCTAGTCCTAGTTCAGTACTGGGATCCTCGGACTATGGATCGCCTGTGAGCCTCAAAAAGAAGTCACTAGAAACGACAGAAAGCGAATTCAGCGATTCAGAAAATTTGCTGCCTGCAGATCCATTGGTTTCGATTTCGTCTGAGAGCGATGAACATGATGACCCAAAAGATCTTGGAGATGGAACCAAATCATCCGAATTTGCACCGATCCCTGGAAAATCGGATGCAGATACGAACTCTTGGAATTCGGGTAGTTCCAACGATGATTTGGTAGAAGGGAAACCACAATCGAAGCGATATGCTTGCGATTTGTGCCGGAAATCGTTTGCATTCGAAAGTAATTTAAAGAGGCACGAACTGATTCACAGGGGAAAGAGGCCTCACAAGTGTGATACATGCGACAAAACCTTTATTAAATCATCGAAGTTAAAAAGGCACGAACGGATTCACACTGAAGAGAGGCATTACAAGTGTGATACTTGCGGCAAAACCTTTAGTGAATCATCGACGTTAAAAAGGCATGAATGGATTCACGCCGAAGAGAAGCCTTACGAGTGTCATACTTGCGGCAAAACCTTTAGTGATTCATGGATGTTAAAAAGACACGAGCAGATTCACACTGAAGAGAGGCCTTACGAGTGTGGTACTTGCGGCAACACCTTTAGTGAATCATCGAAGTTAAAAAGTCATGAATGGATTCACACTGAAGAGAGGCCTTACGAGTGTGATACTTGCGGCAAAACCTTTAGTGAATCATCGACGTTAAAAAGGCACAAACGGATTCACACTGAAGAGAGGCCTTACAAGTGTGATACTTGCGGCAAAACCTTTAGTGAATCATCGACGTTAAAAAGGCACAAACGGATTCACACTGAAGAGAGGCCTTACAAGTGTGATACTTGCGGCAAAACCTTTAGTCAATCATCGACGTTAAAAAGGCACAAATGGATTCACACTGAAGAGAGGCCTTACAAGTGTGATACTTGCGACAAAACCTTTATTGAATCATCGAAGTTAAAAAGGCACAAACGGATTCACACTGGAGAGACGCCTTACGAGTGTCATATTTGCAAAAAGACTTTTTCAGATAACTCTAACTTTATTGAACATTTACGGATCCACAATGAGCAGAAACAACCTGAATGAGAAATTTGCAAGGAAGTATTTCCAAAATGCACCACCATCCTCTTGCACCGTCACGCAGTGGGTATGCACGGAGATTATGAAATTTAACAAAGAATCACATTTAGGATTTGACATATTTTGAGAGCCTGAGAGCTTAGTAAATTACAATTTTAATCAAAAAATTCATTGAATAGAAAAATCAGCCATACGAAAAGTTAGACTTCTTTTAAAATCATATTTAATTGAATTTTAAACATTTTATTAGCAATTAGTGTATGGTTTCACATGAGTTTTGAACAGAATACTCAAATTTGCTGATTTCATGAAATTTTAATTCATAACTATAATGTAAAACGAAAGTCATGTAAATGATTGAGATTCATGTTGAATTGTTTTATACGATGTTTCATATATATTTATATAGATGATTGTTGGTTTTAAAAATAAAGTTTTAGAATGGTTTTTAAAATTGTATTGTTTTAACAAAGTTTAGGTAAAATTCAGAGTAGGTTTGAAATGTAATTTGATTTTTATAAAGTGATTTAAAAAGTATCAAATCTATTCTTATATCCAAACATAATTATCTTTTGCTTCTAAAACTTTATCTAATACATTTGAAAGAAACATTTTTGCACTCATACTTTAGATTGCAAGAACTAAGATTTAATACTTAATGTTCCATGTGGGGTACTTAAATTTATGCCTAAACCTTATTCATTTTTGTTTTAACTTCCATAAATACTTAATTTGAGCATCTCGAGTTTATTATAACATTGCTGTGGGACTTACAAAGTTATATCTTTATGATAGGTTTCTATTGGTAATTAATTTACATCGTACTAGAGCAACACAACGACAAATTGACGACGGTCCGGAAACAATCCCAAAGGGAAAGGCCGAGGACAACACCACGTAATTTTGAACCACTATCAGATGACGAGGAAACATCTGAGCTGGCATCCCACTCTCTAAACTTCCACTTCACGCCAAGGTGAGGACAGTTGTAGCCACGACGGATCTACGTGCACCAGCCCCCTTGTTCATGAACAAGATTTATATTAATTATCCTGAATATTGTGATTTTTTAACTTTATGTGGATTGAAGTGAAGGAGCTACATGAATTTCACCCGCAAAACTTTCGTAATTTCACATTGACTTCAGTTGTCAAAGCGGTAGTTGTAAATAAGTGCAAATTGATTTTAGTTATTTGTAAACTATAATTTTAAATTGTTTGTAATCTAATATGCGGAGATATTTTGAACTGAGAAGGAGAATACGATCCCGATCGTATACATTACCAACATGGAAGGATCCTTCAACCTCCTCAGAAGGTAATAAGAATCGACCTGCGACGGATGATAATAAAATGAAATAGTGAATTGGCTTCATGAGAAATTTCATTTTATTATCTGAAAATGAATTGGCTTCATGAAATTGTAGTTTCTAATTAGATTGTAAAAAGCGCATGTAAAGGACTGGTTCATATTGGACTGTTTTATATGACGTTTGAATATTTAATATATATATATATATGGATGCTAGTTTGGTTTAAAAATAAAAAAATTAGAATATTAGTTGATAATTCTACTGTGTAAACGAAATTTATGTAAAAACCATCCATGTGAAAATGTGTAATTTGATTTCTTATACAGAGTTAAAAAGTATCAAACTACTTATTTCTAAACATATCTGTTGCTTCTGAAAAATATATTTGGGGGGGGGGGATTTCAATTAACGTCACACTGGAGCAACACAATGGGCTATTGGTGACGGTCCGGGATCAATCCCAAAGGGAAAGATCCGAGGACAACACCACGTAATTTTGAACCACGGTCAGATGACGAGGCAACACCTGAGCTGGCACCCCACTCTCCAAACTTCCACACCACGCCAACGTGAGGACGAAAAATATATTTGAAAGAAAAATTGTGCGCATACAATTTCCGTTGCAAGAACAAAGATGTAATACTTAATGTTCCTTGGGGTACATAATTAATGCCTAAAACTTATTCATTTTTGTTGTACCTTTCAGATGCTTCATTAGAGCATTGTATGTTTATTGTAACATTTTACTTTGGGACTTACATCATTTCCTTGTGTATGAAAGGAATGCGATGGAGAACCAAACTGTTACATATACATCATTGTTTTCTGGTGGTATTAAACTTGAAGTACATCGATAACAAATTTTGGGATACTTCCCGGACATTCGCCAATAGCCCGTTCTTCTGCTGCAGAGCGATGTTAATAACCTACCTATAAACCTACATTTGAAAGTATTCAAATCTTTATTCAGTTTTAAGTCAGAAAAGTTACACACATAAAATATATAAATTAGATTTCGTTGTATTTAATTCTGAAATTCGAAAGCAGTATCTCTTTTTGATAAGTAAAATTTGTTATTTTATGAAGATTACCTCGGATCGTTAGACCCTGGACTGTCGCCAATAGCCCTTTGTGATGCTGCAGTGAAACGTTAACACCTACCTTTGAGAATTACCCTGAAAATTAAATTATATGATGTCCTCGGATCTTTGTCTTCGGGTTCGATCCGGGACCACTGTTAATATTCCGTTGTTTTGCTCGAGTTTCTATCTCTTCGGGTTCAATCCCAGACCACTGTCAGGGGCCGCGGTTACCCGTTTGGAAGAGTAACAGATTAGCAACCGAAGGGTTGCGAGTTCGAATCCAGCCAAACACCGTTGTGTACAAACGGGGCTGGTGCACGTTAAATCTGTCGTGGCCTCAATAGTCCTCACGTTGGAGTGTTGTGGAAGTTTGGAGAGTGGGGTGCCAGCTCAGGTGTTGCCTCGTCATCTGACCGTGGTTCAAAATTACGTGGTGTTGTCCTCGGTTCTTTCCCTTTGGGATTGATCCCGGACCGTCACCAATAGCCCATTGTGTTGCTCGAGTGTGACGTTAATTGAAATTCCACCCTTGATTTAAAAATATATCGTCAACGTAGGTAGTTAACTTACGTCGCAATGGAGCAACGCAACGGGCAATTCACGATGGTCCGAGTTCAATCCCGAAGAGGAAGAGAAATTTCCAATGACATCACCTCGTAATGAACCACGGTCAGATGTTGAGGTCACCTGAGCTGCACCTCATTAATCTATATATATATATAAATGGATGTGTGTATGTTTTCTATACAAATCTACATCGCTTGACCAATCCAAACCAAATTTGGTACACTTATACTTCAGCACACTACGGGTAACATAAGCTACATATTTACCCCCGTGCTATTTGTCCTAGGTGTGCAGAATGGGCTAAAATCAATTCGAAATCGCCATAGAAATAACATTGAACATAAAACGATTGCGGTACGCAGATCAGTTTGTTCTACCAGCATTGATCGAAAATCAAATTTTCCAATAAAATTTTTCATCCAGTATTGATCGAAAAACTATTTTTTCCAAAAGAAATTATATTATAATACTTACGTTTGAATCACGATTTTATTTTTCCTCTGATATAAATAATTTGTGAATATTTGATTGATGAAAACATTTTTTTAAATATTTAATCTTGAACACGAAAAGCAAACGAAAAAGAGTAATTTTGCTACACGGTATCTGCCAACGCCATAATTGATGCTTACTTTTGAATTTGATTTAATGGTAATGGTAATGGTAATTACTTAACGTCGTACTAGAGCAACACAACGGGTTTTTGGTGATGGTCCGGGAAAAATCACAAAGGAAAAAATTGATGACAACACCACGTAATTTTGAACCACGGTCAGATGACGAGGCCACACCTGAAAGGGCATCCCACTCTCCAAACTTCCACAACACTCCAACGTGAGGATATTTGAGGCCATGACTGATTTAACGTGCACTCGCCCCCTTTGTACACGACGATATTTCACTGGAGTTTCGAATTCGCAACTCTCCGGTTACTAATCAGTTACTCTTCCAACCGGGCTAACGCGGATCTTGAATGTTGGGAATATGCTTTTTGAGACAATGTCAGTGAAAACCTGAGATTTCCTTCTAGCTTTAAGTATCCGGTACAGACTCCTACCGACTGAGAAAGCTTCGAAATGCAAGCGACACATTCTTCGGAACTGAAACAATGAACTGCAATCGATTCAACAGAAAGATCACATCTGTATAAAGTACGCAAAAGCAGCAAAAGCAGCAAAAGGCAGCTTAAGTCGACATGGAATAGTGAAGAATGGATGTGAAAAAATATATTTTGAAATGCTTATTTGTAATACGATTTATTGACGTGTCAACACTGGAAAGAAACTTTTTTGTGTTCAATGTATGATACTAATTTTTGGATAGGTAGGTATTTTGATTAACGTCATACTGGAGCAACAAAACGGGCTATTGTTGAAGGTCCCGGATCAATCCCAAAAAGGAAAGATACGAGGGCATCACTTAATTTTGAAATACGGTCAGATCACATGTTCACACCTGAGCTAGCACCTCCTCTCCAAACCTCCACACCATGCCAACCTTGAAGACATTTGTTACAACGACACATGTAACGTGCATCAGCCCCATGGACGCGAATTTATTTGACTGGATCGATTTCGCAACTCTGGTTGAAAATCGATTGCTATTCCAAATGGACCACCACGGCCTTTGGCAATTTGGATAGGTACGTAGATATTGTAATTAAAGTCGTACTGGAGCAACACAAAGGGCTATTGGTGATGGTCCGCAATCAATTCCGATGGGAAAGTTCCGACTACACCACTTAACATTGAACCACTGTCAGATGACGAGGCAACACTCGAGCTAACACCACAATCTTCAAACTACCAAATGTCCAAGCCAACATGAGGACATTTGAGGCCACGAGATTTAACGTGCACCAGCTGCCTTTTCACACGAAGGTCTTTCGATGGATTCGTAATCGCAACCAACCAGTTGCAAATCCGTTACTCTCCCAACCGAGCTACCGGGCCCTAGTAGTTTTGGAAGTGATCAAAAATAATTTAATTCGAAACATTCGTTAACCTATTTAAAAATTTAATAAATGTTCAAGGTGGAGGTGGAGGTATTTCAATTAACGTCACACTGGAGCAACACAACGGGCTATTGGTGACGGTCCGGGATCAATCCCAAAGGGAAAGATCCGAGGACAACACCACGTAATTTTGAACCACGGTCAGATGACGACGTATAAGTTGAAGGAAATAGACATTAAACGTTTTCTACTTTGTTTCTTGGTATCTTTCAACACACAGGTATCAACAATTCTATTCTCAAACAACTTCTGACCTCGAACGAGTCGAAAAAACACTAGAAGCAATTAAATTGGTAAATTTACGAGTTATAATTTTACATGTTTAAGTGGAATTTATAGAAATTCCTAGCACTCACAATGGCCGCGGTGACCCGTTTGGAAGAGCATCGGATTAGTAATCGGAGGGTTGCGAGACCAAAACTCGGTCAAACCAAAGACCATCGTTTACACTGTGGGTGGTAAACGTTAAATCGGTCGAGGCCTCAAATGTCTTCACTTTGGCATGGTGTGGAAATTTGGAGAGAGAGGTCTCAGTGTTCAAGAATTGACCTCGTCATCTGACCGTGGTTCAAAATTACGTTTTGTCCTTGGATCTTTCACATCAGGTTCGATATTGAACCGTCGTGAATAGCCCGTTGTGTTGCTCCAATGCGACGTTAATTAAAATTCTTACCTCTCTACGTCAAAAAAATTAAATATTTGGTAATAAAAGGGTATAACTTAAAAAAGTAAACAGAATGAAATTAAATCTACATAAATGAAAAGTGTTACAAGTTGCTTAGGGGAACTTACAAAAGAGTTTTCCTATCAGACCTACCTCCGCGATGCAAACGACAATTTTTAAGCTTTTTCTAATATATTACTCATAAACTACTAAATTTTTATACAAAGAAAACTTGATTTTGAATCCCCGTACTATTGAAATGCAGCCTTAATTCTCTAACGTTTCCATTGCGAATTTAATCGTCGATCCACGTTAAAGAACACTATTTATATTTGCTGTCAAGAATATTGTGATTTTTACTTCATGTGCATTGAAGTGAAGAAGTTTCGCGAATTTCACACATAAAAGTTGCGCAATTTCAGACTACAGAGGTCAAAGCGTTAGCTTTACATAACTGCAAATTCATTTTAGTCATTTGTATTCGCATAACTTTGAATTGATCGTAATCTAATATGCCTAAGTTTTTTCTACCGAGGAGAATAAGAACAGGACCGTATACAATGCCAACAAGGGAGGATCAGTCAACCACCTCGGAAGCTAATAAGAATCCACTTCCGACTGAAGAGAATAAGACTTCACCGGAAGATGTATTTGCCAATGAAACGCTATCCGAAGAGTTCAACCTAAAGAAAGTTTCCGACACGACTAAAATTCGGTATAACCAACATGGTTCTGCAGATAGTCCGAGTCCAGTACTGGGATCCTCGGACTACGGATCGCCTGTGAGACTCAAAAGGAAATCACTCGAAACGAGGGAAAGCGAGTTCAGCGATTCAGAAAATTTGCTGCCTGCAGATCCATTGGTTTCGATTTCGTCTGAGAGCGATGAACATGATGACCAAAAAGATCTTAGAGATGGAACCAAATCATCCGAATTTGCACCGATCCCTGGAAAATCGGATGCAGATACGAACTCTTCGAATTCGGGTAGTTCCAACGATGATTTGGTAGAAGGGAAATCACAATCGAAGCGACATGCGTGCGATTTGTGCGGGAAATCGTTTGCATTCGAAAGTAATTTAAAGAGGCACGAACTGATTCACAGTGGAAAGAGGTCTTACGAATGTGACAATTGTGGCAAAACGTTTAAACGTAAATCGGATTTAATAGACCACATATGGATTCACACTGGAGAGAGGCCTTACAAGTGTGATACTTGCGGCAAAACCTTTATTAAATCATCGAAGTTAAAAAGGCATGAATGGATTCACACTGAAGAGAGGCCTTACGAGTGTGATACTTGTGGCAAAACCTTTAGCCAATCATCGAATTTAAAAAGGCACCAACTGATTCACACTGGAGAGAGTCTTTACGAGTGTCATATTTGCAAAAAGACTTTTTCAGATAACTCTAACTTTATTGAACATTTACGGATCCACAATGAGCAGAAACACACTGAATGAGAAATTTGCAAGGAAGTTTTTACAAAATGCACCACCATCTTCTTGCACCGTCAGAGCAGTGGGTATTCACGGAGATTATGAAATTTAACAAAGAATCACATTTAGGATTTGACATATTTTGAAAGAGCCTGAGAGCTTAGTAAATTACAATTTGAATCGAAAAATTCATTGAATAGAAAATCAGCAATACGAAAAGTTAGACTCCTTTTAGAATCATTTAATTGAATTTTAAAATTTTTTAAGCAATTAGTGTATGGTTTCACATGAATTTTGAACAGAATACTCAAATTTGCTGACTTCATGAAATTTTAATTCTTAACTATAATGTAAAACGAACGTCATGTAAATGATTGATTCATGTTGAACTGTTTTATACGATGTTTCATATATATTTATATAGATGATTGTTGGTTTTAAAAATAAAGTTTTAGAATGGTTTTTAAAATTGTATTGTTTTAACAAAGTTTAGGTAAAATTCAGAGTAGGTTTGAAATGTAATTTGATTTTTTAAAGTGATTTAAAAAGTATCAAATCAATTCTTATTTCCAAACGTAACTATCTTTTGCTTCTAATGCTTTATCTAATACATTTGAAAGAAAAATTTTTGCACTCATACTTTAGATTGCAAGAACAAAGATTTAATACTTAATGTTCCATGTGGGGTACTTAAATTTATGCCTAAACCTTATTCATTTTGTTTTAACTTCTACAAATACTTAATTTGAGCATCTCAAGTTTATTATAACATATTGCTGTGCGACTTACAGCGTTATATCTTTATGATAGGTTTGTATTGGTAATTAATTAACATCGTACTAGAGCAACACAACGAGAAATTGACGACTGTCCGGGAACAATCCCAAACGGAGAGGCCGAGGTATTTGGTATTTTCAATTAACGTCACACTGGAGCAACGCAACGGGCTATTGGTGACGGTCCGGGATCAATCCCAGTGGGAAAGTCCGAGGACAACACCACGTAATTTTGAACCACGGTCAGATGACGAGGAAACACCTGAACTGGCACCCCACTGTCTAAACTTCCACTTCGCGCCAAGGTGAGGCCAATTGATTCCACGACGGATCTAACGTGCACCAGCCCTCTTCTTCATGAACAAGATTTATATTAATTATCCTGAATATTGTGATTTTTTAACTTTACGTGGATTGAAGTAAAGAAGCTACATGAATTTCACACGCAAAACTTTCGCAATTTCACATTGACTTCAGTTGTTAAAGCGGTAGTTGTAAATCAGTGCAAATTGATTTTAGTTATTTGTATACCATAATTTTAAATTGTTTGTAATCTAATATGCGGAGATATTTTCAACTGAGAAGGAGAATACGATCACGATCGTATACATTGTCAACATGGAAGGATCCTTCAACCTCCTCAGAAGGTAATACGAATCGAATAGCGACGTAAGATAATAAAAATGCTCGAAGGATTTATTTCCGAAAGTAACACTATCTAAAGAGTTCGACCAAAAGAAATAATAGCCCGTTGTGTTGCTCCAGTGTGACGTTAAATGAAATACCTCCTTCGGAAATACCTCCTCCTCGAACAAAAGAAAGATTTCGTTAACGACTGTAATTCCCTGCACCGAACGAGATGTTTAGCATCTGGTCCGAGTACTGGGATCCTCGGACAATAGATAGCCTGTGAGCTTCAGATCGATATCACTCGAAAGGAGGGGGAAAGATTTCAGTGTTCCAGGAAATTTGCTGCCTGCAGATCCATTTGTTTGGATTTCTTCTGGTAGTGATCAACACGGCGATCTCATAGAACTTAGAGGTGGAACCAAGTCATCAGAATTTGCACCGATCCCTGGAAAGTCAGGCATATACGAACTCTTTCAATTCAGGTAGTTCCAACGATGATTATAAGAGAAACCACAATCGAAGCGATATACGTGCGATGGGTGCGGGAAATGGTTTGATTCTAAGCCAACTTAAAGTTATACCAGAGCAGACACGGGGACAAAACCTTTCGATGTTCATTTTGTGAAAAAAAGTTTTTCTCAAAAAACGGATTTAAAAAGGCACGAACGGATTCACACTGGAGACAGGCCTTATGAGTGACGTTTGCAAAGGCTTTTACATATGATTCTAACTTTAGTAAACATTTACGGAACCACAATAAGCAGAAAAACCCTGAATGAGAAGTTAGAAATGTATTTCCAAAGTGGGGCCTTTTTCACCGTCACGCAGTGGGTATCACGGAGATTATGAAATTCTACAAAAGACAACATTAAAATGCTATGTATTTTATTATTTACGTACGTATTTTTTAGCTCAGTGAAGTACAATTGAAACTCGAGAAATGTATAAACATCAGAAACGGGGCAAGAAATAGTAACACTTCTTTTAAAATATTATAGAATTCAATTTCTAACATTATTTTAATACAATACTTGTATGATTTCACATCAGTATGGAATAGAATAATCAAATTTGTCGGCTTCATGAAATTGTAGTTTATAATTAGATTGAAAAAAGCGCATGTAAAGGACTGGTTCATATTAAACTGTTTTATATGACGTTTGAATATTTAATATGTATATATTGATGCTAGTTTGGTTTAAAAATAAAAAAATTAGAATATTATTTGATAATTGTTCTGTGTAAACGAAATTTATGTAAAAACCATCCATGTGAAAATGTGTAATTTGATTTCTTATACAAAGTTAAAAAGTATAAAACTACTTATTTCTAAACATATCTTTTGCTTCTAAAAATATATTTGAAAGAAAAATTGTGCGCATACAATTTCCGTTGCAAGAACAAAGATGTAATATTTAATGTTCCTTGGGTTACATAATTAATGCCTAAAACTTATTCATTTTTGTTGTACCTTTCAGATGCTTAATTTGAGCATTGTATGTTTATTGCAACATGTTGCTTTGGGACTTACATCATTTCCTTGTGTATGAAAGGAATGCGATGAAGAACCAAACTGTTACATATACATCATTGTTTTCTGGTGGTATTAAACTTGAAGTATATCGATAAGAAATTTTGGGATACTTCCCGGACCTCGGCCAATATCCCGTTCTTCTGCTACAGAGCGATGTTAATAACCTACCTATCAACCTACATTTGAAAGTATTCAAATGTTTATTCAGTTTTAAGTGAGAAAAGTTACACACATAAAATATATAAATTAGATTTCGTTGTATTTAATTCTGAAATTCGAAGGCAGTATCTCTTTTTAATAAGTAAAATGGGTTATTTTCTGAAGATTACCTCGGATCGTTAGACCCCGGACTGTCGCCAATAGCCCTTTGTGATGCTGCAGTGAAACGTTAACACCTACCTTTGAGAATTAGCCTACAAATTAAATTATATGATGTCCTCGGATCTTTCTCTTCGGGTTCGATCCGGGACCACTGTTAATATTCCGTTGTTTTGTTCGAGTTTCTATCTCTTCGGGTTCAATCCCAGACCACTGTCAGGGGCCGCGGTGGCCCGGTTGGAAGAGTAACGGATTAGCAACCGAAGGGTTGCGAGTTCGAATCCAGCCAAACACCGTCGTGTACAAAGGGGGCTGGTGCACGTTAAATCTGTCGTGGCCTCAATAGTCCTCACGTTGGAGTGTTGTGGAAGTTTGGAGAGTGGGGTGCCATCTGAGGTGTTGCCTCGTCATCTGACCATGGTTCAAAATAACGTGGTGTTGTCCTTGGTCTTTCCCTTTGGGATTGATCCCGGACCGGCACCAATAGCCCGTTGTAATGCTCTAGTGTGACGTTAATTGAAATACACCCCCCTGACCACTGTCAATATCGCATTGTTTTTCTAGAGAGTTTGACGTTACTTAAAATACCTACTACCTACGGAATGAACTTGAAATCGCAATATATATCGGGTCACGGTAGACCAGTTGGATTAGCAAGGATTTAACAAGCGAAGGGTTGCGAGTTGGAAACTCGGTCGAATCAAAACCGTCGAGTACACTGGGCTGGTGCACGAAAATCTGTCGTGGCCTCAAGGTAGGTAGATAGGTATTTAATTAACTGGAGCAAAACAATGGGCTATTGGCGATGATCCGGAATCAAACTCAAAGGTAAAGAACCGAGAACACCACGTATTTTCGAACCAGACAGAAAACCAGGTCGAACATGTTGATCCAACCAAAGACCGCCGTGTACAAAGGGTTTGGTATTTTGGTATTTTCAATTAACGTCACACTGGAGCAACACAACGGGCTATTGGTGACGATCCGGGATCAATCCCAGAGGGAAAGATCCGAGGACAACACCACGTAATTTTGAACCACGGTCAGATGACGAGGCAATACCTGAGTTGGCACCCCACTTCCAAATTTCCACACCACGCCAACGTGAGGACTTTGAGGCCACGACAGATTTAACGTGCACCAGCCCCCTTTGTACACGACGGTGTTTGGCTGGATTCGAACTCGCAAACCTTCGGTTGCTAGTCCGTTACTCTTCCAACCGGGCCACCGCGGCGATGTACAAAGGGAGCTAGTGTACGTTAAATCTGTCGTGGCTCTAAATGTCCACACGTTGGCGAGGTGTGGAGGTTTGGAGAGTGAAATGCCAGCTTAGGTGTTGTTCTCGTCATCTGACCATGGTTCAAATTTACTAGGCCTTGGATTTTTCTCTTCGGGATCGATCCCGGACCGTCACCAATAGGCCGTTGTGTTGCTCCAGTGTGACGTTAATTGAAATACCCCCCCCCTTGATTTAAAAATATATCGTCAACGTAGGTAGTTAACTTACGTCGCAATGGAGCAACGCAACGGGCAATTCATGATGGTCCGAGTTCAATGCCGAAAAGAAATTTCCAATGACATCATCTCGTAATGAACCACGGTCAGATGATGAGGTCATATGAGCTGCACCTCACTAATCTCTATATATACACAGAGCGTCAAATAAGTTTTAAGACTCGTCCCACAGCGCTGGTTGAAATGGCGCTGTGAGTGTAAATGCGCATGCGTCATAACGTCCATCGTCTGCTGGCACACTGCCAACAAGTTGTGCGCATATCGTTAAGTAGCTGAGAGAAGGCGAGCGTTCATTGCAGAAGTGAATTTTTTTCACGTTGATTTTTTAAGATGGAGTAAAGAGCTGTAATTAAATTTAACGCAGAACTTGGTAAAAGTGCTTCGGAAACATACCAACTCATGAAACAAGTTTACGGTGACTGTTGTTTAAGTAGATCAAATGTTTTTGTGTGGCACAAACGTTTTTTGGACGGAAGAGATACGGTAGAAGATGATCAGCGTAGTGGAAGACCAATTTCATCTAGGACACCTGAAGTTATTGAAAAAGTACGAAATTTCGTAACAAACGATCGCTGTGCGTCACTGAGAATGATGGAAGATTCTTTAAACATCAACAAAGAAACAATTCGAACCATCCTGAATGAAGGTTTGGGCAAAACAAAAGTGTGCTAAATTTGTTCCACACACTTTAACCCCTGAACAAAAAGCAATGAGAAGTGCACATTGCAGAGACATCATTTCAGCCGCTGAAAACGATCCAAACTTCTAGAAGTTCATTGTTACAGGTGATGACACCTGGTGTTTCCAATATGATCCTGAAACAAAGCGACAAAGTGCGGAATGGAAGTCACCAAATTCACCGCAAGCCAAAAAAACAAGAAAAGTTCCATCCAAAATCAAAATAATGCTCATTACATTCTTCGATAGTAAAGATATTATCCACAAAGAATTTGTTCCAACTGGACAATAGGGCCGCGGTGGCCCGGTTGGAAGAGTATCGGACTAGCAACCGAAGGGTTGCGAGTTCGAATCCATCCAAACACCGTCGTGTACAAAGGGGGCTGGTGCACGTTAAATCTGTCGTGGCCTCAAACGTCCTCACGTTGGTGTGGTGTGGAAGTTTGGAGAGTGGGGTGCCAGCTCAGGTGTTGCCTCGTCATCTGACCGTGGTTCAAAATTACGTGGTGTTGTCCTCGGATCTTTCCCTTTGGGATTGATCCCGGACCGTCACCAATAGTCCATTGTGTTGCTCCAGTGTGACGTTAATTGAAAAAATACCAAAAATACCAAATACCAACTGGACAAACAATTACAGGTCAATACTACTTAGTTGTTTTAAAGCGTTTGATTGCCAGAATTCGTCTCATTCGTCCAGACTATAGGACTAAAGGCAGGTGTTTGTTACACGACAATGCACCCAGTCACACCTCCTTATTGTTCGTCGATTTTTGGCAAAAAATAATGGCTGTGTGTTGAACCATCCACCGTATTCACCTGATTTAGCACCCTGTGACTACTCCTTATTCCCAAAACTTAAAATGAAGTTAAAAGGGTGTTATTTTGAGGATATTTCGACCATACAAGAAGCTTCGACGCGTGCTTTGCAGGCCATTCCACAAAGTGATTTACAACAGGCGTTCGATTCATTAATAAATCGCTGTAAAAAGTGCATTGAAGCCGGAGGGTCCTATTTTGAATAAAAAACCAAAACAGGTATTAATTTCTTGTTTCCATTTCTTTTTACAGACCCAGTCTTAAAACTTATTTGGCGCACTGTGTAAATGGATGTGTGTATGTTTTCTATAGAAATCTACACCGTTTGACCAATCCACACCAAATTTGGTACACTTATACTCAGCACCCTACGGGTAACATAAGCTACATATTAATCCACGTGCTATTTGTCCTAGGTGTGCAGAATGGGCTAAAAACAATTCGAAATCGCCATAGAAATAACATTGAACATAAAACGATTGCGGTACGCAGCTCAATTTGTTTTACCGGCATTGATCGAAATCAAATTTTCCAATAAAATTGTTTCAAACAATATTGATCGAAAAACTATTTTTTTCGAAAAGAAATTATATTATAATACTTACGTTTGAATCACGATTTTATTTTTCCTGATATAAATAATTTGAATATTTGATTGATGAAAAAAGATTTTTTAAAAAATATTTAATCTTACATCTCACATTTTGTAATGGAAGAAGAAAAGCCCAAACGAAAAACTCATTGATCATGAAAGAGCAATTTTGCTACTCGGTATCTGGCAACGCCAGAATAGATGCTTACTTTTTAATTTCATTTAATGGTAGTTAATTAACGTCGTACTCGCGCAACACAACGGGGTATTGACGACTGTCCGGAACAATCCTGATGGGAAATGTCCGAGGACAACACCACGTAATTTTGAACCAATATCAGATGACGATGCAATACCTGAGCAGGCATCCCTCACCAAACTTCCACACCACGGCAACGTAAGGACATTTAAGCCAACGACCGATTTAACGAGCACGAGCCCCGTTTGTTGGGAATATGCTCTTTGAGACAATGTGAGTGAAAACCTGAGATTTTCTTCTAGCTTTAAGTATCGGGTACAGACTCCTACCGACTCAGAAAGCTTCGAAATGCCAGCAACACACTCTTCGGAACTCCAACAATGAACCGCATTCGATTCAACAGCAAGATCACATCTTCACAAAGTACGGAAAAGATTATGCAGCAAAAGGCAGCTTAAGTCGACATGGTATTGGTATTTTCAATTAACGTCACACTGGAGCGACATATGTGTAACAGGTTATTCTTTAGTCGACATGAAATAGTGAAGAATGGATGTGAAAAAGTATATTTTTTAATGCTTATTTGAAATACGATTTATTGACGTGTCAACACTGGAAAGAAGCTTTTTTGTCTTCAATGTATGATACGAATTTTGGGGTAGGTACGTATTTGGATTAACGTCACACTGGAGCAATAGAACTGGCTATTGTCGACGGTCCCGGATCAATCCCAAAAGGAAAGATACAAGGACATCACTTAATTGTGAAATACGGTCAGATCACATGTTCACACCTGAGCTAGCACCTCCTCTCCAAACCTCCACACCATGCCAACCTTGAAGACATTTGTTACAACGACACATGTAACGTGCATCAGCCCCATGGACGCGAATTTATTTGACTGGATCGATTTCGCAACTCTGGTTGAAAATCGATTGCTATTCCAAATGGACCACCACGGCCTTTGGCAATTTGGATAGGTACGTAGATATTGTAATTAAAGTCGTACTGGAGCAACACAAAGGGCTATTGGTGATGGTCCGCAATCAATTCCGATGGGAAAGTTCCGACTACACCACTTAACATTGAACCACTGTCAGATGACGAGGCAACACTCGAGCTAACACCACAATCTTCAAACTACCAAATGTCCAAGCCAACATGAGGACATTTGAGGCCACGAGATTTAACGTGCACCAGCTGCCTTTTCACACGAAGGTCTTTCGATGGATTCGTAATCGCAACCAACCAGTTGCAAATCCGTTACTCTCCCAACCGAGCTACCGGGCCCTAGTAGTTTTGGAAGTGATCAAAAATAATTTAATTCGAAACATTCGTTAACCTATTTAAAAATTTAATAAATGTTGAAGGAATGGTAATTAATTAACGTTGCACTGAAGGAACTGAACAGACTATTGGTGAAGTTCAGTGATCAAGCTCCTAGGAAAGATCCCAGGACAAATCCAAGAGCTCGTTGTGTTGCTCCAGTGAGACATTAATTATGTACCTACCAACACAGGGCAAAACCGCGTAATTTTGAACCACGGTCTCGAACCCCACACTCCAAACTTCCACACTACTCGAACGTATAAGTTGAAGGAAATAGACATTAAACGTTTTCTACTTTGTTTCTTGGTATCTTTCAACACACAGGTATCAACAATTCTATTCTCAAACAACTTCTGACCTCGAACGAGTCGAAAAAACACTAGAAGCAATTAAATTGGTAAATTTACGAGTTATAATTTTACATGTTTAAGTGGAATTTATAGAAATTCCTAGCACTCACAATGGCCGCGGTGACCCGTTTGGAAGAGCATCGGATTAGTAATCGGAGGGTTGCGAGACCAAAACTCGGTCAAACCAAAGACCATCGTTTACACTGTGGGTGGTAAACGTTAAATCGGTCGAGGCCTCAAATGTCTTCACTTTGGCATGGTGTGGAAATTTGGAGAGAGAGGTCTCAGTGTTCAAGAATTGACCTCGTCATCTGACCGTGGTTCAAAATTACGTTTTGTCCTTGGATCTTTCACATCAGGTTCGATATTGAACCGTCGTGAATAGCCCGTTGTGTTGCTCCAATGCGACGTTAATTAAAATTCTTACCTCTCTACGTCAAAAAAATTAAATATTTGGTAATAAAAGGGTATAACTTAAAAAAGTAAACAGAATGAAATTAAATCTACATAAATGAAAAGTGTTACAAGTTGCTTAGGGGAACTTACAAAAGAGTTTTCCTATCAGACCTACCTCCGCGATGCAAACGACAATTTTTAAGCTTTTTCTAATATATTACTCATAAACTACTAAATTTTTATACAAAGAAAACTTGATTTTGAATCCCCGTACTATTGAAATGCAGCCTTAATTCTCTAACGTTTCCATTGCGAATTTAATCGTCGATCCACGTTAAAGAACACTATTTATATTTGCTGTCAAGAATATTGTGATTTTTACTTCATGTGCATTGAAGTGAAGAAGTTTCGCGAATTTCACACATAAAAGTTGCGCAATTTCAGACTACAGAGGTCAAAGCGTTAGCTTTACATAACTGCAAATTCATTTTAGTCATTTGTATTCGCATAACTTTGAATTGATCGTAATCTAATATGCCTAAGTTTTTTCTACCGAGGAGAATAAGAACAGGACCGTATACAATGCCAACAAGGGAGGATCAGTCAACCACCTCGGAAGCTAATAAGAATCCACTTCCGACTGAAGAGAATAAGACTTCACCGGAAGATGTATTTGCCAATGAAACGCTATCCGAAGAGTTCAACCTAAAGAAAGTTTCCGACACGACTAAAATTCGGTATAACCAACATGGTTCTGCAGATAGTCCGAGTCCAGTACTGGGATCCTCGGACTACGGATCGCCTGTGAGACTCAAAAGGAAATCACTCGAAACGAGGGAAAGCGAGTTCAGCGATTCAGAAAATTTGCTGCCTGCAGATCCATTGGTTTCGATTTCGTCTGAGAGCGATGAACATGATGACCAAAAAGATCTTAGAGATGGAACCAAATCATCCGAATTTGCACCGATCCCTGGAAAATCGGATGCAGATACGAACTCTTCGAATTCGGGTAGTTCCAACGATGATTTGGTAGAAGGGAAATCACAATCGAAGCGACATGCGTGCGATTTGTGCGGGAAATCGTTTGCATTCGAAAGTAATTTAAAGAGGCACGAACTGATTCACAGTGGAAAGAGGTCTTACGAATGTGACAATTGTGGCAAAACGTTTAAACGTAAATCGGATTTAATAGACCACATATGGATTCACACTGGAGAGAGGCCTTACAAGTGTGATACTTGCGGCAAAACCTTTATTAAATCATCGAAGTTAAAAAGGCATGAATGGATTCACACTGAAGAGAGGCCTTACGAGTGTGATACTTGTGGCAAAACCTTTAGCCAATCATCGAATTTAAAAAGGCACCAACTGATTCACACTGGAGAGAGTCTTTACGAGTGTCATATTTGCAAAAAGACTTTTTCAGATAACTCTAACTTTATTGAACATTTACGGATCCACAATGAGCAGAAACACACTGAATGAGAAATTTGCAAGGAAGTTTTTACAAAATGCACCACCATCTTCTTGCACCGTCAGAGCAGTGGGTATTCACGGAGATTATGAAATTTAACAAAGAATCACATTTAGGATTTGACATATTTTGAAAGAGCCTGAGAGCTTAGTAAATTACAATTTGAATCGAAAAATTCATTGAATAGAAAATCAGCAATACGAAAAGTTAGACTCCTTTTAGAATCATTTAATTGAATTTTAAAATTTTTTAAGCAATTAGTGTATGGTTTCACATGAATTTTGAACAGAATACTCAAATTTGCTGACTTCATGAAATTTTAATTCTTAACTATAATGTAAAACGAACGTCATGTAAATGATTGATTCATGTTGAACTGTTTTATACGATGTTTCATATATATTTATATAGATGATTGTTGGTTTTAAAAATAAAGTTTTAGAATGGTTTTTAAAATTGTATTGTTTTAACAAAGTTTAGGTAAAATTCAGAGTAGGTTTGAAATGTAATTTGATTTTTTAAAGTGATTTAAAAAGTATCAAATCAATTCTTATTTCCAAACGTAACTATCTTTTGCTTCTAATGCTTTATCTAATACATTTGAAAGAAAAATTTTTGCACTCATACTTTAGATTGCAAGAACAAAGATTTAATACTTAATGTTCCATGTGGGGTACTTAAATTTATGCCTAAACCTTATTCATTTTGTTTTAACTTCTACAAATACTTAATTTGAGCATCTCAAGTTTATTATAACATATTGCTGTGCGACTTACAGCGTTATATCTTTATGATAGGTTTGTATTGGTAATTAATTAACATCGTACTAGAGCAACACAACGAGAAATTGACGACTGTCCGGGAACAATCCCAAACGGAGAGGCCGAGGTATTTGGTATTTTCAATTAACGTCACACTGGAGCAACGCAACGGGCTATTGGTGACGGTCCGGGATCAATCCCAGTGGGAAAGTCCGAGGACAACACCACGTAATTTTGAACCACGGTCAGATGACGAGGAAACACCTGAACTGGCACCCCACTGTCTAAACTTCCACTTCGCGCCAAGGTGAGGCCAATTGATTCCACGACGGATCTAACGTGCACCAGCCCTCTTCTTCATGAACAAGATTTATATTAATTATCCTGAATATTGTGATTTTTTAACTTTACGTGGATTGAAGTAAAGAAGCTACATGAATTTCACACGCAAAACTTTCGCAATTTCACATTGACTTCAGTTGTTAAAGCGGTAGTTGTAAATCAGTGCAAATTGATTTTAGTTATTTGTATACCATAATTTTAAATTGTTTGTAATCTAATATGCGGAGATATTTTCAACTGAGAAGGAGAATACGATCACGATCGTATACATTGTCAACATGGAAGGATCCTTCAACCTCCTCAGAAGGTAATACGAATCGAATAGCGACGTAAGATAATAAAAATGCTCGAAGGATTTATTTCCGAAAGTAACACTATCTAAAGAGTTCGACCAAAAGAAATAATAGCCCGTTGTGTTGCTCCAGTGTGACGTTAAATGAAATACCTCCTTCGGAAATACCTCCTCCTCGAACAAAAGAAAGATTTCGTTAACGACTGTAATTCCCTGCACCGAACGAGATGTTTAGCATCTGGTCCGAGTACTGGGATCCTCGGACAATAGATAGCCTGTGAGCTTCAGATCGATATCACTCGAAAGGAGGGGGAAAGATTTCAGTGTTCCAGGAAATTTGCTGCCTGCAGATCCATTTGTTTGGATTTCTTCTGGTAGCGATCAACACGGCGATCTCATAGAACTTAGAGGTGGAACCAAGTCATCAGAATTTGCACCGATCCCTGGAAAGTCAGGCATATACGAACTCTTTCAATTCAGGTAGTTCCAACGATGATTATAAGAGAAACCACAATCGAAGCGATATACGTGCGATGGGTGCGGGAAATGGTTTGATTCTAAGCCAACTTAAAGTTATACCAGAGCAGACACGGGGACAAAACCTTTCGATGTTCATTTTGTGAAAAAAAGTTTTTCTCAAAAAACGGATTTAAAAAGGCACGAACGGATTCACACTGGAGACAGGCCTTATGAGTGACGTTTGCAAAGGCTTTTACATATGATTCTAACTTTAGTAAACATTTACGGAACCACAATAAGCAGAAAAACCCTGAATGAGAAGTTAGAAATGTATTTCCAAAGTGGGGCTTTTTCACCGTCACGCAGTGGGTATCACGGAGATTATGAAATTCTACAAAAGACAACATTAAAATGCTATGTATTTTATTATTTACGTACGTATTTTTTAGCTCAGTGAAGTACAATTGAAACTCGAGAAATGTATAAACATCAGAAACGGGGCAAGAAATAGTAACACTTCTTTTAAAATATTATAGAATTCAATTTCTAACATTATTTTAATACAATAGTATGATTTCACATCAGTATGGAATAGAATAATCAAATTTGTCGGCTTCATGAAATTGTAGTTTATAATTAGATTGAAAAAAGCGCATGTAAAGGACTGGTTCATATTAAACTGTTTTATATGACGTTTGAATATTTAATATGTATATATTGATGCTAGTTTGGTTTAAAAATAAAAAAATTAGAATATTATTTGATAATTGTTCTGTGTAAACGAAATTTATGTAAAAACCATCCATGTGAAAATGTGTAATTTGATTTCTTATACAAAGTTAAAAAGTATAAAACTACTTATTTCTAAACATATCTTTTGCTTCTAAAAATATATTTGAAAGAAAAATTGTGCGCATACAATTTCCGTTGCAAGATGGTGTTGTCCTCGGATCTTTCCCTTTGGGATTGATCCCGGACCGTCGCCAATAGCCCATTGTGTTGCTCCAGTGTGACGTTAATTGAAATCCCCCCCCCCTCCGTTGCAAGAACAAAGATGTAATATTTAATGTTCCTTGGGTTACATAATTAATGCCTAAAACTTATTCATTTTTGTTGTACCTTTCAGATGCTTAATTTGAGCATTGTATGTTTATTGCAACATGTTGCTTTGGGACTTACATCATTTCCTTGTGTATGAAAGGAATGCGATGAAGAACCAAACTGTTACATATACATCATTGTTTTCTGGTGGTATTAAACTTGAAGTATATCGATAAGAAATTTTGGGATACTTCCCGGACCTCGGCCAATATCCCGTTCTTCTGCTACAGAGCGATGTTAATAACCTACCTATCAACCTACATTTGAAAGTATTCAAATGTTTATTCAGTTTTAAGTGAGAAAAGTTACACACATAAAATATATAAATTAGATTTCGTTGTATTTAATTCTGAAATTCGAAGGCAGTATCTCTTTTTAATAAGTAAAATTGGTTATTTTCTGAAGATTACCTCGGATCGTTAGACCCTGGACTGTCGCCAATAGCCCTTTGTGATGCTGCAGTGAAACGTTAACACCTACCTTTGAGAATTAGCCTACAAATTAAATTATATGATGTCCTCGGATCTTTCTCTTCGGGTTCGATCCGGGACCACTCTTAATATTCCGTTGTTTTGTTCGAGTTTCTATCTCTTCGGGTTCAATCCCAGACCACTGTCAGGGGCCGCGGTGGCCCGGTTGGAAGAGTAACGGATTAGCAACCGAAGGGTTGCGAGTTCGAATCCAGCCAAACACCGTCGTGTACAAAGGGGGCTGGTGCACGTTAAATCTGTCGTGGCCTCAATAGTCCACACGTTGGAGTGTTGTGGAAGTTTGGAGAGTGGGGTGCCATCTGAGGTGTTGCCTCGTCATCTGACCGTGGTTCAAAATAACGTGGTGTTGTCCTTGGTCTTACCCTTTGGGATTGATCCCGGACCGGCACCAATAGCCCGTTGTAATGCTCTAGTGTGACGTTAATTGAAATACACCCCCCTGACCACTGTCAATATCGCATTGTTTTTCTAGAGAGTTTGACGTTACTTAAAATACCTACTACCTACGGAATGAACTTGAAATCGCAATATATATCGGGTCACGGTAGACCAGTTGGATTAGCAAGGATTTAACAAGCAAAGGGTTGCGAGTTGGAAACTCGGTCGAATCAAAACCGTCGAGTACACTGGGCTGGTGCACGAAAATCTGTCGTGGCCTCAAGGTAGGTAGATAGGTATTTAATTAATTGGAGCAAAACAATGGGCTATTGGCGATGATCCGGAATCAAACTCAAAGGTAAAGAACCGAGAACACCACGTATTTTCGAACCAGACAGAAAACCAGGTCGAACATGTTGATACAACCAAAGACCGCCGTGTACAAAGGGTTTGGTATTTTGGTATTTTCAATTAACGTCACACTGGAGCAACACAACGGGCTATTGGTGACGATCCGGGATCAATCCCAGAGGGAAAGATCCGAGGACAACACCACGTAATTTTGAACCACGGTCAGATGACGAGGCAATACCTGAGTTGGCACCCCACTCTCCAAATTTCCACACCACGCCAACGTGAGGACTTTGAGGCCACGACAGGTTTAACGTGCACCAGCCCCCTTTGTACACGACGGTGTTTGGCTGGATTCGAACTCGCAAACCTTCGGTTGCTAGTCCGTTACTCTTCCAACCGGGCCACCGCGGCGATGTACAAAGGGAGCTAGTGTACGTTAAATCTGTCGTGGCTCTAAATGTCCACACGTTGGCGAGGTGTGGAGGTTTGGAGAGTGAAATGCCAGCTTAGGTGTTGTTCTCGTCATCTGACCATGGTTCAAATTTACTAGGCCTTGGATTTTTCTCTTCGGGATTGATCCCGGACCGTCACCAATAGGCCGTTGTGTTGCTCCAGTGTGACGTTAATTGAAATACCCCCCCCCCCTTGATTTAAAAATATATCGTCAACGTAGGTAGTTAACTTACGTCGCAATGGAGCAACGCAACGGGCAATTCATGATGGTCCGAGTTCAATGCCGAAAAGAAATTTCCAATGACATCATCTCGTAATGAACCACGGTCAGATGATGAGGTCATATGAGCTGCACCTCACTAATCTCTATATATACACAGAGCGTCAAATAAGTTTTAAGACTCGTCCCACAGCGCTGGTTGAAATGGCGCTGTGAGTGTAAATGCGCATGCGTCATAACGTCCATCGTCTGCTGGCACACTGCCAACAAGTTGTGCGCATATCGTTAAGTAGCTGAGAGAAGGCGAGCGTTCATTGCAGAAGTGAATTTTTTTCACGTTGATTTTTTAAGATGGAGTAAAGAGCTGTGTAATTAAATTTAACGCAGAACTTGGTAAAAGTGCTTCGGAAACATACCAACTCATGAAACAAGTTTACGGTGACTGTTGTTTAAGTAGATCAAATGTTTTTGTGTGGCACAAACGTTTTTTGGACGGAAGAGATACGGTAGAAGATGATCAGCGTAGTGGAAGACCAATTTCATCTAGGACACCTGAAGTTATTGAAAAAGTACGAAATTTCGTAACAAACGATCGCTGTGCGTCACTGAGAATGATGGAAGATTCTTTAAACATCAACAAAGAAACAATTCGAACCATCCTGAATGAAGGTTTGGGCAAAACAAAAGTGTGCTAAATTTGTTCCACACACTTTAACCCCTGAACAAAAAGCAATGAGAAGTGCACATTGCAGAGACATCATTTCAGCCGCTGAAAACGATCCAAACTTCTAGAAGTTCATTGTTACAGGTGATGACACCTGGTGTTTCCAATATGATCCTGAAACAAAGCGACAAAGTGCGGAATGGAAGTCACCAAATTCACCGCAAGCCAAAAAAACAAGAAAAGTTCCATCCAAAATCAAAATAATGCTCATTACATTCTTCGATAGTAAAGATATTATCCACAAAGAATTTGTTCCAACTGGACAATAGGGCCGCGGTGGCCCGGTTGGAAGAGTATCGGACTAGCAACCGAAGGGTTGCGAGTTCGAATCCATCCAAACACCGTCGTGTACAAAGGGGGCTGGTGCACGTTAAATCTGTCGTGGCCTCAAACGTCCTCACGTTGGTGTGGTGTGGAAGTTTGGAGAGTGGGGTGCCAGCTCAGGTGTTGCCTCGTCATCTGACCGTGGTTCAAAATTACGTGGTGTTGTCCTCGGATCTTTCCCTTTGGGATTGATCCCGGACCGTCACCAATAGTCCATTGTGTTGCTCCAGTGTGACGTTAATTGAAAAAATACCAAAAATACCAAATACCAACTGGACAAACAATTACAGGTCAATACTACTTAGTTGTTTTAAAGCGTTTGATTGCCAGAATTCGTCTCATTCGTCCAGACTATAGGACTAAAGGCAGGTGTTTGTTACACGACAAGGGCCGCGGTGGCCCGGTTGGAAGAGTAACGAACTAGCAACCGAAGGGTTGCGAGTTCGAATCCAGCCAAACACCGTCGTGTACAAAGGGGGCTGGTGCACGTTAAATCTGTCGTGGCCTCAAATGTCCTCACGTTGGCGTGGTGTGGAAGTTTGGAGAGTGGGGTGCCAGCTCAGGTGTTGCCTCGTCATCTGACCGTGGTTCAAAATTACGTGGTGTTGTCCTCGGATCTTTCCCTTTGGGATTGATCCCGGACCGTCACCAATAGCCCATTGTGTTGCTCCAGTGTGACGTTAATTGAAATAATAAAAAATAAAAATAAAAGTTACACGACAATGCACCCAGTCACACCTCCTTATTGTTCGTCGATTTTTGGCAAAAAATAATGGCTGTGTGTTGAACCATCCACCGTATTCACCTGATTTAGCACCCTGTGACTACTCCTTATTCCCAAAACTTAAAATGAAGTTAAAAGGGTGTTATTTTGAGGATATTTCGACCATACAAGAAGCTTCGACGCGTGCTTTGCAGGCCATTCCACAAAGTGATTTACAACAGGCGTTCGATTCATTAATAAATCGCTGTAAAAAGTGCATTGAAGCCGGAGGGTCCTATTTTGAATAAAAAACCAAAACAGGTATTAATTTCTTGTTTCCATTTCTTTTTACAGACCCAGTCTTAAAACTTATTTGGCGCACTGTGTAAATGGATGTGTGTATGTTTTCTATAGAAATCTACACCGTTTGACCAATCCACACCAAATTTGGTACACTTATACTCAGCACCCTACGGGTAACATAAGCTACATATTAATCCACGTGCTATTTGTCCTAGGTGTGCAGAATGGGCTAAAAACAATTCGAAATCGCCATAGAAATAACATTGAACATAAAACGATTGCGGTACGCAGCTCAATTTGTTTTACCGGCATTGATCGAAATCAAATTTTCCAATAAAATTGTTTCAAACAATATTGATCGAAAAACTATTTTTTTCGAAAAGAAATTATATTATAATACTTACGTTTGAATCACGATTTTATTTTTCCTGATATAAATAATTTGAATATTTGATTGATGAAAAAAGATTTTTTAAAAAATATTTAATCTTACATCTCACATTTTGTAATGGAAGAAGAAAAGCCCAAACGAAAAACTCATTGATCATGAAAGAGCAATTTTGCTACTCGGTATCTGGCAACGCCAGAATAGATGCTTACTTTTTAATTTCATTTAATGGTAGTTAATTAACGTCGTACTCGCGCAACACAACGGGGTATTGACGACTGTCCGGAACAATCCTGATGGGAAATGTCCGAGGACAACACCACGTAATTTTGAACCAATATCAGATGACGATGCAATACCTGAGCTGGCATCCCTCACCAAACTTCCACACCACGGCAACGTAAGGACATTTAAGCCAACGACCGATTTAACGAGCACGAGCCCCGTTTGTTGGGAATATGCTCTTTGAGACAATGTGAGTGAAAACCTGAGATTTTCTTCTAGCTTTAAGTATCGGGTACAGACTCCTACCGACTCAGAAAGCTTCGAAATGCCAGCAACACACTCTTCGGAACTCCAACAATGAACCGCATTCGATTCAACAGCAAGATCACATCTTCACAAAGTACGGAAAAGATTATGCAGCAAAAGGCAGCTTAAGTCGACATGGTATTGGTATTTTCAATTAACGTCACACTGGAGCGACATATGTGTAACAGGTTATTCTTTAGTCGACATGAAATAGTGAAGAATGGATGTGAAAAAGTATATTTTTTAATGCTTATTTGAAATACGATTTATTGACGTGTCAACACTGGAAAGAAGCTTTTTTGTCTTCAATGTATGATACGAATTTTGGGGTAGGTACGTATTTGGATTAACGTCACACTGGAGCAATAGAACTGGCTATTGTCGACGGTCCCGGATCAATCCCAAAAGGAAAGATACAAGGACATCACTTAATTGTGAAATACGGTCAGATCACATGTTCACACCTGAGCTAGCACCTCCTCTCCAAACCTCCACACCATGCCAACCTTGAAGACATTTGTTACAACGACACATTTAACGTGCATCAGCCCAATGGACGCGAATTTATTTGACTGGATCAAGTTTCGATTTCGCAACTCTTGTTGAAAATCGATTGCTATTCCAAATGGGCTACCACGGCCTTTAGCAATTTGGATAGGTAAGTAGGTATTGTATACTGCTTGACAATTTCTAAGGAACAACTGATTTTTGAAACGTAGCATTCCCGACAGCCGACCAATAACAGTAAAATTAAATGCAGAGGGCTTAGAAGAGCAGGACCTGTTATCTGTATAAAAGGCAGTGCATGAAAGCTCTTTATTCATTCGAAATTTCATGCAGTTAGGTTTTTGACGAAAATAGCGCCGTAGGTTGTTGAACTTATTTCTGTGAAAATCAATGTGGTGTGGCAATAATTAAGTGCAAAATATCTGCAAGACATCATTTGAGTGCTTACGATCATGGACGAGCAGTTGGACGGCTGGAAGCAGGTCAAAGTGTCACTACTGTGGCCACAGAAATGGAAGTGTCAAAAAGTGTCATCTCGCGATTAAAAAAGGCCGCTGAAGGTGGAAATGCTATGCGAAAGCATGCCGGTGGTCCTGGAAGGAGCTCCACACTTCAAGAGGATCGATATGTATCCCTAGTGGCGAAAAGGAACAGATATCTCACTCCTAGTCAGATAGCTGCAGACCTTGCAACCGCTACCGGTACACGGGTCTCTGCCAGAACCATTTCTAGGCGATTAAATCAGGTTGGTTTGTATGCACGGAAGCCTGTTCAATGCATCCCACTTCAACCACGCCATCGTCGAGAAAGATTAGGTTGGTGTAAGGAACATATTGGTTGGGGTCAGCAACAGTGGTCCAGAGTGATGTTCTCCGACGAATCCCGTTTCACTGTGACAAGTGATTCTGACCACCAGTTACTGTGGAGAGAGAGAGAGAGAGGAACACGTTATGCACAGCAGAATGTTCATGAACGTGCTCACTATGGCGAAGGCGTGATGGTGTGGGCAGTCATTATGCACAATGGCAGAACACTGCTTCACATCTTTGAGCGAGGTAGCGTTACATCGACGCGGTATTGCAGAGAGATTATTCTGAATCATGTTCGTCCTTTTAGGGGTGCGGTAGGTCCAGACTTTCTGTTTATGGACGACAATGTGCCCCCGCACAGGACCGCTGAAGTATCGGACACACAAGAAAGTGAAAATAAAGAACGTATGCAATGGCCTTCTTACTATCCGGACCTAAATTCTATAGAGCATGCCTGGGATGCTCTTGGCAGACGTGTTTCTCAAAGAACTTGCCCTCCCCGAACCGTGCAAGAACTGAAAAACGCCTTGAGAGAGGAGTGGGACAATATCCCCAAGGAATCCTCAATAGTTTAGTAGACAGCAGGAATAACAGATGCAAAATGTGCATTAGTGTCCGAGGAGGTCACACATCTTTCTGAGGTACTCATATCTGTTTCGGGCCGCGGTGGCCCGGTTGGAAGAGTAACGGACTTGCAACCGAAGGGTTGCGAGTTCGAATCCAGCCAAACATCGTCGTGTACAAAGGGGGCTGGTGCACGTTAAATCTGTCGTGGCCACAAATGTCCTCACGTTGGCGTGGTGTGGAAGTTTGGAGAGTGGGGTGCCAGATCAGGTGTTGCCTCGTCATCTGACCGTGGTTCAAAATTACGTGGTGTTGTCCTCGGATCTTTCCCTTTGGGATTGATCCCGGACCGTCACCAATAGCCCGTTGTGTTGCTCCAGTGTGACGTTAATTGAAATACCCCCCCCCCCGAAAAATGCAGAGCCGCGGTGGCCCAGTTGGAAGAGTAACGGACTTGCAACCGAAGGGTTGCGAGTTCGAATCCAGCCAAACACCGTCGTGTACAAAGGGGGCTGGTGCACGTTAAATCTGTCGTGGCCTCAAATGTCCTCACGTTGGCGTGGTGTGGAAGTTTGGAGAGTGGGGTGCCAGCTCAGGTGTTGCCTCGTCATCTGACCGTGGTTCAAAATTACGTGGTATTGTCCTCGGATCCTTCCCTTTGGGATTGATCCCGGACCGTCACCAATAGCCCGTTGTGTTGCTCCAGTGTGACGTTAATTGAAATACCCCCCCCCCCATATCTGTTTCGGGCCGCGGTGGCCCGGTTGGAAGAGTAACGGACTTGCAACCGAAGGGTTGCGAGTTCGAATCCAGCCAAACATCGTCGTGTACAAAGGGGGCTGGTGCACGTTAAATCTGTCGTGGCCTCAAATGTCCTCACGTTGGCGTGGTGTGGAAGTTTGGAGAGTGGGGTGCCAGATCAGGTGTTGCCTCGTCATCTGACCGTGGTTCAAAATTACGTGGTGTTGTCCTCGGATATTTCCCTTTGGGATTGATCCCGGACCGTCACCAATAGCCCGTTGTGTTGCTCCAGTGTGACGTTAATTGAAATACCCCCCCCCCCCCCGAAAAATGCAGAGCCGCGGTGGCCCTGTTGGAAGAGTAACGGACTAGCAACCGAAGGGTTGCGAGTTCGAATCCAGCCAAACATCGTCGTGTACAAAGGGGGCTGGTGCACGTTAAATCTGTCGTGGCCTCAAATGTCCTCACGTTGGCGTGGTGTGGAAGTTTGGAGAGTGGGGTGCCAGCTCAGGTGTTGCCTCGTCATCTGACCGTGGTTCAAAATTACGTGGTATTGTCCTCGGATCCTTCCCTTTGGGATTGATCCCGGACCGTCACCAATAGCCCGTTGTGTTGCTCCAGTGTGACGTTAATTGAAATACCCCCCCCCCCCATATCTGTTTCGGGCCGCGGTGGCCCGGTTGGAAGAGTAACGGACTTGCAACCGAAGGGTTGCGAGTTCGAATCCAGCCAAACATCGTCGTGTACAAAGGGGGCTGGTGCACGTTAAATCTGTCGTGGCCTCAAATGTCCTCACGTTGGCGTGGTGTGGAAGTTTGGAGAGTGGGGTGCCAGATCAGGTGTTGCCTCGTCATCTGACCGTGGTTCAAAATTACGTGGTGTTGTCCTCGGATATTTCCCTTTGGGATTGATCCCGGACCGTCACCAATAGCCCGTTGTGTTGCTCCAGTGTGACGTTAATTGAAATACCCCCCCCCCCGAAAAATGCAGAGCCGCGGTGGCCCTGTTGGAAGAGTAACGGACTAGCAACCGAAGGGTTGCGAGTTCGAATCCAGCCAAACATCGTCGTGTACAAAGGGGGCTGGTGCACGTTAAATCTGTCGTGGCCTCAAATGTCCTCACGTTGGCGTGGTGTGGAAGTTTGGAGAGTGGGGTGCCAGCTCAGGTGTTGCCTCGTCATCTGACCGTGGTTCAAAAATTACGTGGTGTTGTCCTCGGATATTTCCCTTTGGGATTGATCCCGGACCGTCACCAATGGCCCGTTGTGTTGCTCCAGTGTGACGTTAATTGAAATACCCGCACCCTACCAGGTATGGAAGAGATCAAAAATAATTTGAAACTTTCGTTAACCTACTTAAAAATTTAATAGATTTTGAAGGAATGGTTAATTAATTAACGTTGCACTGAAGGAACTGAACGGGCTATTGGTGAAGTTCAGCGATCAATCCCCTAGGGGTGTATTTCACTTAACGTCACACTGGAGCAACACAATGGGCTATTGGGGACGGTCCGGGATCAATCCCAAAGGGAAAGATCCAAGGACAACACCACGTAATTTTGAACCACGGTCAGATGACGAATCAATCTCCTAGGAAAGATCCCAAGTTAAATCCAACAGCTCGTTGTGTTGCTCCAGTGAGACGTTAATTATGTACCTACCAACACAGGGCTAAACCGCGTAATTTTGAACCACGGTCTCGAACCACACACTCCAAACTTCCACACTTCCCGAACGTATAAGTCGAAGGAAATAGACATTAAACGTTTTCTACTTTGTTTCTTGCTATTTTTCAACACACAGGTATCAACAATTCTATTCTCGAACAACTTCTAACCTCAAACGAGTAGAAAAACACTAGAAGCAATTAAATTTAAAGTTTAAGAGATATAATTATACATGTTTAAGTGGAATTTAAGGAAAATCCGAGCACTCACAATGGCCGCGGTGACCCGTTTGGAAGAGCATCGGATAAGTAATCGGAGGGTTGCGAGATCAAAACTCGGTCAAACCAAAGACCATCGTTTACACGGTGGGTGGTAAACGTTAAATCGATCGAGTGTCTCACCTCAAATGTCTTCACTTTGGCATGGTGTGGAAGTTTGGAGAGAGGAGTCTCACAGTTCAAGAATTGACCTCGTCATCTAACCGTGGTTCAAAATTACGTGTTGCCCTTGGTTCTTTCCCTTCGGGTTCGACACTGTACCGTCGTCAATATCCAGTTGTGTTGCTCCAGTGCCACGTTAATTAAAATTCTTACCTCCCGACGTCAAAAAAAATTAAATATTAGGTAATAAAAGGGGTATAACTTAAAAGTAAACAGAATGAAATGAAATCTAAATGAAATGAAACGTGTTACAAGTTGCTTAGGGAAACTTACAAAAGAGCTTTCCTCTCAGACTTTCCTCCAAGATGCGAACGACAATTTTTAAGCTTTTTCAAAAATATTACTCAAACTACTAAATTTTTATCCAAACAAAACTTGAAATTGAATCCACGTAGTATTGAAATGCAGCCTTAATTTTCTAACTTTTCCATTGCCAATATAATCGTCGATCCATGTTCACGAACACTATACTTGCTGTCCAGAATATTGTGATTTTTACTTCATGTGCATTGAAGTGAAGAAGTTTCGTGAATTTCACACATAAAAGTTGCGCAATTTCAGACTTTAGTGGTCAAAGCAGTATCTTTAAATAACTGCAAATTCATTTTAGTCATTTGTATTTGCATAACTTTACATTGATCGTAATCTAATGCCTAAGTGTTTTCTACCGAGGAGAATAAGATCAGGACCGTATACATTGCCAACAAGAGAGGATCCCTCTACCACCTCAGAACCTAATAAGAATCCACCTCCAACTGAAGAGAATAAGGCTTCACCGGAAGATGTATTTGCCATTGAAGAGCTATCCGAAGAGTTCAACCAAAAGAAAAATTCCGACACGACTAAAATTCGGTATAACCAACGAGGTTCTGCAGCTAGTCCGAGTCCAGTACTGGGATCCTCGGACTATGGATCGCCTGTGAGCCTCAAAAGGAAACCACTTGAAACGAGGGAAAGAGAGTTCTGCGATTCAGAAAATTTCCTGCCTGCAGATCCAATGGTTTCGATTTCTTCTGAGAGCGATGAACATTGTGACCTAAAAGAGCTTGGAGATGTAACCAAGTCATCCGAATTTCCACCGATCCCTGGAAAATCGGATGCAGATACGAACTCTTCGAATTCAGGTAGTTCCAACGATGAATTGGGAGAAGAGAAACCACAATCGAAGCGATATGCGTGCGATTTGTGCGGGAAATCGTTTGCATTCGAAAGTAATTTAAGGAGGCACGAACTGATTCACAGTGGAAAGAGGCCTTACGAGTGTGATACTTGTGGCAAAACCTTTATTGAATCATCGAAGTTAAAAAGGCACAAACGGATTCACACTGGAGAGAGGCCTTACCAGTGTGACGATTGTTTAAAAACTTTTCAACATAAATGGGATTTAGAAAAACAAACGGATTCACACTGGAGAGAGGCCTTACGAGTGTGATACTTGTGGCAAAACCTTTAGCCAATCATCGAATTTAAAAAGGCACCAACTGATTCACACTGGAGAGAGGCCTTACGAGTGTGATACTTGTGGCAAAACTTTTAAACATAAATCGTATTTAAAAGACCACATACGAATTCACACTGGAGAGAGGCTTTACGAGTGTGATATTTGCAAACAGACTTTTTCAGATAACTAACTTTATTGAACATTTACGGATCCACAATGAGCAGAAACACTCTGAATGAGAAATTTGCAAGGAAGTATTTCCAAAATGCACCACCATCCTCTTGCACCGTCACACAGTGGGTATTCACGGAGATTATGAAATTTAACAAAGAATCACATTTAGGATTTGACATATTTTGAAAGAGCCTGAGCTTAGTAAATTACGATTTGAATCGAAAAATTCATTGAATAGAAAAATCAGCAATACGAAAAGTAAGACTTCTTTTAAAATCATATTTAATTGAATTTTAAACATTTTTTAGGCAATTAGTGTATGGTTTCACATGAGTTTTGAACAGAATACTCAAATTTGTTGACTTCATGAAAGTATAATTTATATCTATAATGTAAAACGAACGTCATGTAAATGATTGATTCATGTTGAACTGTTTTATACGATGTTTCATATATATTTATATAGATGATTGATGGTTTTAAAAATAAAGTTTTAGAATGGTTTTTAAAATTGTATTGTTTTAACAAAGTTTAGGTAAAATTCAGAGTCGGTTTGAAATGTAATTTGATTTCTTAAAGTGATTTAAAATGTATGAAATCAATCCTTATTTCCAAACATAATTATCTTTTGCTTCTAAAACTTTATCACTTATACTTTAGATTGCAAGAAGAAAGATTTAATACTTAATGTTCCATGTGGGGTACTTAAATTTATGCCTAAACGTTATTCATTTTTGTTTTAACTTCCATAAATACTTAATTTGAGCATCTCAAGTTTTTTGTAACATTGCTGTGGGACTTACAGCGTTATATCTTTATGATAGGTTTTTATTGGTAATTAATTAACGTACTAGAGCAACACAACGACAAATTGACGACGGTCCGGGAATAATCCCAAAGGGAAAGGCCGAGGACAACACGTAATTTTGAACCACGGTCAGATGACGAAGTAACACTTGTGAGCTGGCACCCCATTCTCTAAACTTCCACTCCACGCCAAGGTGAGGACAGTTGAGGCCACGACGGATTTAACGTGCACCAACCCTCTTGTTCACCAACATAATTTATATTAATTATCCTGAATATTGTGATTTTTTACTTCATGTGGATTGAAGTGAAGGAGCTACATGAATTTCACTCGCAAAATTTTCGCAATTTCACATTGACTTCAGTTGTCAAAGCGGTAGCTGTAAATAAATGCAAATTGATTTTAGTAAATTTTATACGCATAATTTTAAATTGTTCGTAATCTGATATGCCGAGATGTTTTCTACTGAGAAGGAGAATACGATCATGATCGTACACATTGCCAACATTGAAGGATTCTTCAACCTCCTCAGAAGGTAATAAGAATCCTTCAGCGACGAAAAAGAATAAAAATGCCCGACGGATTTATTTCCGAAAGGAACACTATCTAAAGAGCTCGACCAAAAGAAAGATTCCTGAACGACTGTATTTCCTTGTAACGAACGATGTTTAGCAGCTGGTCCGAGTCGAGTACTGGGATCCTCGGACAATAGATAGCCTGTGAGCTTCAGATCGATATCACTCGAAAGGAGGGGTAAGATTTCAGCGCTCCAGGAAATTTGCTGCCTCAGATCCATTTGTTTGGATTTCTGGTAGCGATCAACACGGCGATCTCATAGAACTTGGAGGTGGAACCAAGCCATCAGAATTTGCATCCATCCCTGGAAAATTGGAGGCAGATACGAACTCTTCCAATTCAGGTATTTCCAACGATTATTTGGGAGAAGAGAAACCACAATCGAAGCGATATACGTGCGATGGGTGCCGGAAATGGTTTGATTCTAATCCAAATTAAAGTTACACCAGAGCAGACACGGGGACAAAACCTTTCGATGTTCATTTTGTGAAAAACAAAAGTTTTTCTCAAAAACGGATTTAAAAAGTCACGAACGGATTCACACTGGAGACAGGCCTGACGAGTGACGTTTGCAAAGGCTTTTACATGATTCTAACTTTAGTAAACATTTACGGAACCACAATAAGCAGAAAAACCCTGAATGAGAAGTTTGCAAAGTATTTCCAAAATGGGGCCTCTTTCACCGTCACGCAGTGGGTATCACGGACATTATGAAATTCTACAAAAGACAATATTAAAATGTTACGTATTTTATTATTTACGTACGTATTTTTTAGCTTAGTGAAGTGCAATTGAAACTCGAGAAATGTATAAGCATCAGAAACGGCCCAAGGAAAAGTAACTTCTTTTAAAATATTATAGAATTGAATTTCTAACATTATTTTAATACAATACTTGTGTGACTTCACATAGCAGTATGGAATAGAATAATCAAATTTGTCGGCTTCATGAAATTGTAGTTTATAATTAGATTGTAAAAAGCGCATGTAAAGGACTGGTTCATATTGAACTGTTTTATATGACGTTTGAATATTTAATATATATATATATATATATATATATATATATATGTGTGTGTGTGTGTGGTTGCTGGTTTGATTTAAAAATAAAAAAAATTAGAATATTATTTGATAATTATACTGTGTAAAGGAAATTGAGGTAAAAACCATCCATGTGAAAATGTGTAATTTGATTTCTTAAACAAAGTTAAAAAGTATCAAACTACTTATTTCTAAACATATCTTTGGCTTCTAAAAATATATATTTGAAAGAAAAATTGTGCGCTTACAATTTCCGTTGCAAGAACAAAGATGTAATACTTAATGTTCCTTGGGGTACATAATTAATGCCTAAAACTTATTCATATTTGTTGTACCTTTCAGATGCTTCATTTGAGCATTGTATGTTTCTTGTAACATGTTACTTTGGGACTTACATCAATTCCTTGTGTATGAAAGGAATGCGATGGAGAACCAAACTGTTACATATACATCATTGTTTTCTGGTGGTAATAAACAAATTTTGGGATACTTCCCGGACATTCGCCAATAGCCCGTTCTTCAGCTGCAGAGCGATGTTAATAACCTACCTATCAACCTACATTTGAAAGTATTCAAATCTTTATTCAGTTTTAAGTCAGAAAAGTTACACACATAAAATATATAAATTAGATTTCGTTGTATTTAATTCTGAAATTCGAAAGCAGTATCTCTTTTTGATAAGTAAAATTTGTTATTTTATGAAGATTACCTCGGATCGTTAGACCCTGGCTGTCGCCAATAGCCCTTTGTGATGCTGGAGTGAAGCGTTAACACCTACCTTTGAGAATTACCCTGAAAATTAAATTATATGATGTCCTCGGATCTTTGTCTTCGGGTTCGATCCGGGACCACTGTTAATATTCCGTTGTTTTGCTCGAGTTTCTATCTCTTCGGGTTCAATCCCAGACCACTGTCAGGGGCCGCGGTTGCCCGTTTGGAAGAGTAACAGATTAGCAACCGAAGGGTTGCGAGTTCGAATCCAGCCAAACACCGTTGTGTACAAACGGGGCTGGTGCACGTTAAATCTGTCGTGGCCTCAATAGTCCTCACGTTGGAGTGTTGTGGAAGTTTGGAGAGTGGGGTGCCAGCTCAGGTGTTGCCTCGTCATCTGACCGTGGTTCAAAATTACGTGGTGTTTTCCTCGGTTCTTTCCCTTTGGGATTGATCCCGGACCGTCACCAATAGCCCATTGTGTTGCTCCAGTGTGACGTTAATTGAAATACCCCCTTGATTTAAAAATATATCGTCAACGTAGGTAGTTAACTTACGTCGCAATGGAGCAACGCAACGGGCAATTCACGATGGTCCGAGTTCAATCCCGAAGAGGAAGAGAAATTTCCAATGACATCACCTCGTAATGAACCACGGTCAGATGATGAGGTCACCTGAGCTGCACCTCATTAATCTATATATATATATATATATAAATGGTATGGTATTTGGTATTTTGGTATTTTCAATTAACGTCACACTGGAGCAACACAACGGGCTATTGGTGACGGTCCGGGATCAATCCCAGAGGGAAAGATCCGAGGACAGCACCACGTAATTTTGAACCACGGTCAGATGACGAGGCAACATCTGAGCTGGCACCCCACTCTCCAAACTTCCACACCACGCCAACGTGAGGACATTTGAGGCCACGACAGATTTAACGTGCACCAGCCCCCTTTGTACACGACGGTGTTTGGCTGGATTCGAACTCGCAACCCTTCGGTTGCTAGTCCGTTACTCTTCCAACCGGGCCACCGTGGCCCCCTATATATATATATATATAAATGGATGTGTGTATGTTTTCTATACAAATCTACATCGCTTGACCAATCCAAACCAAATTTGGTACACTTATACTTCAGCACACTACGGGTAACATAAGCTACATATTTACCCCCGTGCTATTTGTCCTAGGTGTGCAGAATGGGCTAAAATCAATTCGAAATCGCCATAGAAATAACATTGAACATAAAACGATTGCGGTACGCAGATCAGTTTGTTCTACCAGCATTGATCGAAAATCAAATTTTCCAATAAAATTTTTCATCCAGTATTGATCGAAAAACTATTTTTTCCAAAAGAAATTATATTATAATACTTACGTTTGAATCACGATTTTATTTTTCCTCTGATATAAATAATTTGTGAATATTTGATTGATGAAAACATTTTTTAAATATTTAATCTTACATTCTATAATGGTGGTGGTGGTGGTATTTCAATTAACGTCACACTGGAGCAACACAATGGGCTATTGGTGACGGTCCGGGATCAATCCCAAAGAGAAAGATCCGAGGACAACACCACGTAATTTTGAACCACGGTCAGATGACGAGGCAACACCTGAGCTGGCACCCCACTCTCCAAACTTCCACACCACGCCAACGTGAGGACATTTGAGGCCACGACAGATTTAACGTGCACCAGCCCCCTTTGTACACGACGGTGTTTGGCTGGATTCGAACTCGCAACCCTTCGGTTGCTAGTCCGTTACTCTTCCAACCGGGCCACCGCGGCCCCATTCTATAATGGAACACGAAAGCCAAACGAAAAAGAGTAATTTTGCTACACGGTATCTGCCAACGCCATAATTGATGCTTACTTTTTAATTTGATTTAATGGTAATGGTAATTACTTAACGTCGTACTAGAGCAACACAACGGGTTTTTGGTGATGGTCCGGGAAAAATCACAAAGGAAAAAATTGATGACAACACCACGTAATTTTAAACCACGGTCAGATGACGAGGCCACACCTGAAAGGGCATCCCACTCTCCAAACTTCCACAACACTCCAACGTGAGGATATTTGAGGCCATGACTGATTTAACGTGCACGCGCCCCCTTTGTACACGACGATACTTGACTGGAGTTTCGAATTCGCAACTTTCCGGTTGCTAATCCGTTACTCTTCCAACCGGGCTAACGCGGATCTTGAATGCTGGGAATATGCTTTTTGAGACAATGCCAGTGAAAACCTGAGATTTCCTTCTATCTTTAAATATCCGGTACAGACTCCTACGGACTCAGAAAGCATCGAAATGCCAGCAACACATACATACCAACAATGAACCGCAACCGATTCAACAGCAAGATCACATCTGTACAAAGTACTGAAAAGCAGCAAAAGGCAGCTTAAGTCGGCATGAAATAGTGAAGAATGGATGTGAAAGAATTATATTTTGAAATGCTTATTTGTAATACGATTTATTGACGTGTCAACACTGGAAAGAAACTTTTTTTGTGTTCAATGTATGATACCAATTTTTGGATAGGTAGGTATTTTGATTAACGTCATACTGGAGCAACAAAACGGGCTATTGTTGAAGGTCCCGGATCAATCCCAAAAGGAAAGACACGAGGGCATCACTTAATTTTGAAATACGGTCAGATCACATGTTCACACCTGAGCTAGCACCTCCTCTCCAAACCTCCACACCATGCCAACCTTGAAGACATTTGTTGCAACGACACATGTAACGTGCATCAGCCCCATGGACGCGAATTTATTTGACTGGATCGATTTCGCAACTCTTGTTGAAAATCGATAGCTATTCCAAATGGACCACCACGGCCTTTAGCAATTTGGATAGGTAAGTAGGTATTGTAATTAAAGTCGTACTGGAGCAACACAAAGGGCTATTGGTGATGGTGCGCGATCAATTCCGATGGGAAAGTTCCGACTACACCACTTAACATTGAACCACGGTCAGAGGCAACACTCGAGCTAACACCACAATCTTCAAACTACCAAATGTCCAAGCCAACATGAGGACATTTGAGGCCACGAGAGATTTAACGTGCACCAGCCGCCTTTTCACACGAAGGTCTTTCGATGGATTCGTAATCGCAACCAACCAGTTGCAAATCCGATTCTCTCCCAACCGGGCTACCGGGCCCTAGTAGTTTTGGAAGTGATCAAAAATAATTTAATTCGAAACATTCGTTAACCTATTTAAAAATTTAATAAATGTTGAAGGAATGGTAATTAATTAACGTTGCACTGAAGGAACTGAACGGGTATTTGGGTATTTCAATTAACGTCACACTGGAGCAACACAATGGGCTATTAGGAACTGAACGGACTATTGGTGAAGTTCAGTGATCAATCTCCTAGGAAAGATCCCAGGACAAATCCAAGAGCTAGTTGTGTTGCTCCAGTGAGACATTAATTATGTACCTACCAACACAGGGCAAAACCGCGTAATTTTGAACCACGGTCTCGAACCACACTACCCGAACGTATAAGTTCAAGGAAATAGACTTTAAACGTTTTCTACCTTGTTTCTTGGTATTTTTCAGCACACAGGTATCAACAATTCTATTCTCGAACAACTTCTGACCTCGAACGAGTCGAAAAAAAAATAGAAGCAATTAAATTGGTAAATTTACGAGTTATAATTTTACATGTTTAAGTGGAATTTATAGAAATTCCGAGCACTTACAATGGCCGCGGTGACCCGTTTGGAAGAGCATCGGATTAGTAATCGGAGGGTTGCGAGACCAAAACTCGGTCTAACCAAAGACAATCGTTTACACTGTGGGTGGTAAACGTTAAATCGGTCGAGGCCTCAAATGTCTTCACTTTGGCATGGTGTGGAAATTTGGAGAGAGGGATCTCAGTGTTCAAGAATTGACCTCGTCATCTGACCGTGGTTCAAAATTACGTTTTGTCCTTGGATCTTTCACATCAGGTTCGATATTGAACCGTCGTCAATAGCCCGTTGTGTTCCACCAATGCGACGTTAATTAAAATTCTTACCTCCCACCTCAAAAAACTTAAATATTTGATAATAAAAGGGTATAACTTAGAAAAGTAAACAGAATGAAATGAAATCTACATGAAATGAAAAGTGTTACAAGTTGCTTAGGGAAACTTACAAAAGAGCTTTCATCTCAGACTTTCCTCCAAGATGCGAACGACAATTTTTAAGCTTTTTCAAAAATATTTCTCATAAACTACTAAATTTTTATACAAAGAAAACTTGATTTTGAATCCCCGTACTATTGAAATGCAACCTTAATTTTCTAACTTTTCCATTGCGAATTTAATCATCGATCCATGTTCACGAACACTATTTATATTTGCTGTCCAGAATATTGTGAATTTTACTTCATGTGCATTGAAGTGAAGAAGTTTCGTGAATTTCACACATAAAAGTTGCAAAATTTCAGACTTCAGTGGTCAAAAGGGTAGCTTTAAATAATTGCAAATTCATTTTTGTCATTTGTATTCGTATAACTTTCAATTGATCGTAATCTAATATGCCGAAGTGTTTTCTACTGAGGAGAATAAGACCTCCTCAGTACCGTATACAATGCCAACAAGGGAGGATCCTTCAACCACCTCGGAAGGTAATAAGAATTCACCTCCTACTGAAGAGAATAAGACTTCACCAGAAGATGTATTTGCATATGAAACGCTATCCGAAAAGTTCAACCAAAATAAAGATTCCTACACGACAAAAATTCGGTATAACCAACAAGGTTCTGTAGCTAGTCCGAGTCCTGTACTGGGATCCTCGGACTATGGATCGCCTGTGAACCTCAAAAGGAAGTCACTCGAAACGACGGAAAGCGAGTTCAGCTATTCAGAAAATTTGCTGCCTGCAGATCCATTGGTTTCGATTTCGTCTGAGAGCGATGAACATGGTGACCTAAAAGATCTTGGAGATGGAATCAAGTCATCCGAATTTGCACCGATCCCTGGAAAATCGGATGCAGATACGAACTCTTTGATTTCAGGTAGTTCCAACGATGATTTGGTAGAAGGGAAACCACAATCGAAGCGATATGCGTGCGATTTGTGCGGAAAATCGTTTGCATTGGAAAATAATTTAAAGAGGCACGAACTTATTCACAGTGGAAAGAGGCCTTTCGAGTGTGACGATTGTGGTAAAACTTTTAAACGTAAATCGCATTTAATAGACCACATACGGATTCACACTGGAGAGAGGCCTTACGAGTGTGATACTTGCGGCAAAACCTTTAGTGAATCATCCAAGTTAAAAAGGCACGAACGGATTCACACTGGAGAGAGGCCTTACGAGTGTGATACTTGCGGCGAAACCTTTATTGAATCATCGAAGTTAAAAAGGCACGAACGGATTCATACTGAAGGGAGGCCTTACGAGTGTGATACTTGCGGCAAAACCTTTAGTCAATCATCGAATTTAAAAAGGCACGAACGGATTCACACTGGATAGAGGCCTTACGAGTGTGATATTTGCGGCAAAACCTTTAGTCAATCATCGAATTTAAAAAGGCACGTACGGATTCACACTGGAGAGAGGCCTTACAAGTGTGACGATTGTGGCAAAACTTTTAAACGTAAACTGCATTTAAAAGACCACATACGGATTCACACTGGAGAGAGGCCTTATGAGTGTGATATTTGCAAAAAGACTTTTTCAGATAACTCTAACTTTATTAAACATTTACGGATCCACAATAAGCAGAAACACCCTGAATGAGAAATTTGCAATGAAGTATTTCCAAAATGCACCATCCTCTTGCACCGTCACGCAGTGGGTATTCACGGAGTTTATGAAATTAACAAAGAATCACATTTAGTATTTTACACATTTTGAAAGAGCCTGAGAGCTTAGTAAATTAAAATTTGAATCGAAAAATTCATTGAATAGGAAAATTAGCAATGCGAAAAGTTAGACTTCTTTTAAAATCATATTTAATTCAATTTTAAACATTTTTTAAGAAATTAGTGTATGGTTTCACATGAGTTTTGAATATAATACTCAAATTTGCTGACTTCATGAAATTTTTATTCATAACTATAATGTAAAACGAACGTCATGTAAATGATTGATTCATGTTGAACTGTTTTATACGATGTTTCATAGGTAAAATTCAGAGTAGGTTTCAAATGTAATTTGATTTTTAAAGTGATTTAAAAATATCAAATCAATGCTTATTTCCAAACATAATTATATTTTGCTTCTAAAACTTTATCTAATGCATTTGAAAGAAACATTTTTGCACTTATACTTTAGATTGCAAGAACGAAGTTTTAATACTTAATGTTCCATGTGGGGTACTTAAATTTTGCCTAAACCTTATTCATTTTTGTTTTAACTTCAATAAATACTTAATTTGAGCATCTCAAGTTTATCGTAACATATTGCTGTGGGACTTTCAGCGTTATATCTTTATGATAGGTCTGTATTGGTAATTAATTAACATCATACAAGAGCAACACAATGAGAAATTAACGACGGTCCGGGAACAATCCCAAAGGGAGGACAACACGTAATTTTTTACCACGGTCAGATGACGAGGCAACACCTGAGCTGGCACCCCACTCTCTAAACTTCCACTTCACGTCAAGGTGAGGACAGTTGAGGCCACGACGGATTTAACGTGCCCCAGCCCCCTTGTTCTCGAACAAGATTTATATTAATTATCTTGAATATTGTGATTTTTTAAATTTATGTGGGTTGAAGAGAAGGAGCTACATGAATTTCACCCGCAAAACTTTCACAATTTCACATTGACTTCAGTTGTCAAAGCGGTAGCTGTAAATGAGTGCAAATTGATTTTAGTTATTTGTGTATACGCATAACTTTAAATTGTTCGTAATCTAATATGTATAGATGTTTTCTACTGAGAAGAATACGATCACGATCGTATACATTGCCAACATGGAAGGATCGTTCAATCTCCTCAGAAGGTAATAAGAATTCACCTTCGATGGAAGAGAATAAAAATGCCCGAAGGATTTATTTCCGAAAGTAACACTTTCTAAAGCGTTCGACCTTAAGAGATTCCGGAACGACTGTAATTCCTTGTAACGAACGATGTTTAGCAGCTGGTCCGAGTCGAGTACTGGGATCCTAGGACAATTGATAGCCTGTGAGGTTCAGATCGATATCACTCGAAAGGAGGGGGAAGGATTTCAGCACTACAGGAAATTTGCTGCCTGCAGATCCATTTGTTTGGATTTCTTCTGACAGCGATCAACACATCGATCTCAGAATTTGGAGGTGGAACCAAGCCATCACATTTTGCACTGGTCCCTGGAAAATCAGAGGCAGATACAAACTTCCAATTCAGGTAGTCCCAGTGATGATTTGGGAGAAGAGAAACCACAATCGAAGCGATATACGTGCGATGGGTGACGTTTGCAAAGGCTTTTACATGATTCTAACTTTAGTAAACATTAATGGAACTACAATGACAATAACCCTGATAGAGAAGTTTGCAAAGTACACTGCTGGCCACCGTAAATGCAACACCCTGAAGGAAGCATGCAAATAATATGAAATTTACAACATGCATTAGCGGAGGTGAGATATGCAAATGATTAGAATTTCAGCGCAGACGCACATCACGCGCGCCTGTGGCGCCACTTCAAAGCGCTATTTAAGGCTTGGAGATTTCGACGATTTCAAGTACGGCAATTGTGTTTTCCTTGTGGTTTTTCAAAAAAACGATCAATTATGCCTCGTAGAAAACAGCGATCATCTTTTGATCAAGTATCCGAGCTCGACAGAGGAAGGATAGTGGCCTACCGAGATTGTGGATTATCTTTCAGGGAAATCGGTAGTCGTGTTGGACGAAACCAAACAACTGTAATGCGGATATGTGATCGTTGGATGCAGGAGGGTACGACGGACCGACGTGTTCGATCGCATCCACCTCAGTGCACCACTTCACGTGATGACAGGCATATTGTGCGTATGGCAGTGACGGATCGCTCAGCCACATCACGAACCATAGCACAGCACATTCAGTCTGTACCGCATCATCCAGTGTCTGCGCGTACCATTCGACGCCGTTTACAGCAGAGTGGTCTGTCCGCAAGACGTCCATTACTTCGTCTACCCTTGACGCAGAACCACAGACGTTTCCGCCGCCAATGGTGCGAAGAAAGAAGGATGTGGACGGCAGAATGGAATGAAATTGTCTTTACTGACGAGTCACGCTTCTGTCTGCAACACCACGATGGTCGGATTCGAGTCTGGAGACACCGTGGAGAGAGGATGCTGAACAGCTGCGTTATGCACCGCCACACTGGTCCTGCACCGGGTATTATGGTATGGGGCGGTATTGGATATCACTCTCGCACTCCTCTAGTACGCATTGCCGGTACTTTAAACAGCCAGCGCTACATCTCCGAGGTGTTGGAGCCAGTTGTCCTTCCTTACCTTCAGGGCTTGCCCACAGCCATATTTCAGCAGGATAATGCGCGACCACACGTGGCACGCATTGTCCAAGGGTTCTTCGTCAATCGCCAGATTGAATTGCTTCCCTGTCCAGCTCGCTCTCCGGATCTTTCGCCGATAGAAAACATGTGGTCCATGGTTGCTCAACGATTGACCCAGAATACATCCCCAGCTGCCACACCAGATCAACTTTGGCAACGTGTGGAAGCTGCTTGGTCTGCTGTACCCCAAGAACACATCCAAAGTCTCTTTGAATCAATGCCGAGGCGTGTGGCAGCGGTGATCTCCAACAATGGCGGCTACTCTGGCTACTGATTTTGGCAGGAACCACACTTCACAGAAGTCTATAAATTTAATCATTTGATACTTGGTCAACATGTTATCTACAAAATAAATTTTGTTGTGATATCTCTTGTCTTTCTTGGTGTTGCAATTTGGGTGGCTAGCAGTGTATTTCCAAAATGGGGCCTCTTTCACCGTCACGCCGTGGGTATCACGGAGATAATGAAATTCTACAAAAGACAACATTAAAATGTTACGTATTTTATTATTTACATACGTATTCTTTAGCTTAGTGAAGTACAATTGAAATTCTAGAAATGTATAAAAATCAGAAACGGGCAAGAAAAAGTAAGACTTCTTTTAAAATCTAATGGAATTAAATTTCTAACATTATTTTATACAGTACTTGTATGATTTCACATGAGTATGGTATAGAATAATCAAATTTGTCGGCTTTATGAAACTTTAGTTCATAATTAAAATGTAAAAAGCACATGTAAAGGACTGTTTTATATGACGTTTCCCCGGTTGGAAGAGTAACGGACTAGCAACCGAAGGGTTGCGAGTTCGAATCCAGCCAAACACCGTCGTGTACAAAGGGGGCTGGTGCACGTTAAATCTGTCGTGGCCTCAAATGTCCTCACGTTGGCGTGGTGTGGAAGTTTGGAGAGTGGGGTGCCAGCTCAGGTGTTGCCTCGTCATCTGACCGTGGTTCAAAATTACGTGGTGTTGTCCTCGGATCTTTCCCTTTGGGATTGATCCCGGACCGTCACCAATAGCCCATTGTGTTGCTCCAGTGTGACGTTAATTGAAAACAAAAAACAAAAAACAAAAAACAAAAAACAAAACAAAACAAAACAAAAAAACAGATGACGAGGCAACACCTGAGCTGACACCCCACTCTCCAAACTTCCACACCACGCCAACGTGAGGACATTTGAGGCCACGACAGATTTAACGTGCACCAGCCCCCTTTGTACACGACGGTGTTTGGCTGGATTCGAACTCGCAACCCTTCGGTTGCAAGTCCGTTACTCTTCCAACCGGGCCACCGCGGCCCTTAGACCAGTTGGAAGAGCAAGGGATTTAACAACCGGAGGGTTGCGAGTTGGAAACTCGGTCCAATCAAAGACCATCGAGTACACTGGGATGGTGCACGTAAAATCTGTCTTGGCCTCAAGGTAGGTAGATAGGTATTTAATTAACGTTGCACTGGAGCAAAACAATGGGCTATTGGTGACGATCTGGGATCAAACTCGAAGGTAAAGATCGAGAACACCATGTAATTTCGAACTAGACAGATAACGAGGTCGAACATGTTGATCCAACCAAAGACCGTCGTGTACAAAGGGAGCTAGTGTACGTTAAATCTGTCCTGACCTCAAATTTCCACACCTTGGCGAGGTGTGGATGTTTGGAGAGGGGAGTGCCAGCTCAGGTGTTGTTCTCGTCATCTGACCATGGTTCAAATTTACTAGGCCTTGTGCTCGGATTTTTCTCTTCGGGATTGAACTCGGTCTGTCACCAATAGCCCATTGTGTTGCTCCAGTGTGACGTTAATTGAAATACCCAACCCCCCCTTGTGTAGGAAGGGCCGCGGTGGCCCGGTTGGAAGAGTAACGGACTAGCAACCGAAGGGTTGCGAGTTCGAATCCAGCCAAAACACCGTCGTGTACAAAGGGGGCTGGTGCACGTTAAATCTGTCGTGGCCCCAAACGTCCTCACGTTGGCGTGGTGTGGAAGTTTGGAGAGTGGGGTGCCAGCTCAGGTGTTGCCTCGTCATCTGACCGTGGTTCAAAATTACGTGGTGTTGTCCTCGGATCTTTCCCTCTGGGATTGATCCCGGACCGTCACCAATAGCCCGTTGTGTTGCTCCAGTGTGACGTTAATTGAAAATACCAATACCAAAGACCTTGATTTAAAAATATATCGTCAACGTAGGTAGTTAACTTACGTCGCAATGGAGCAACGCAACGGGCAATTCACGAAGGTCCGAGTTCAATCCCGAAAAGAAATTTCCGATGACATCACCTCGTAATGAACCACTGTCTGTTGATGAGGTCACCTGAGCTGCACCTCACTAATGTATATATATAAATGGATGTGTATATGTTTTTTCTACACAAATCTACACCGTTTTACCAATCCACACCAAATTTGGTACACTTATACTCAGCACGCTACGGGTAACATAAGCTACGTATTAAACCCGGTTCTATTTGTCCTAGGTGTGCAGAATGGGTTAGAAACAATTCGAAATCGTCATAGAAATAACATGAAGCAAAAAAAGATTGCAGTACGCAGCTCAGTTTGTTTTACCAGCATTGATCGAAAATCAAATTTTCCAATAAAATTGTTTTATCCAGTATTGATGGAAAAACTATTATTTCCAAAAGAAATTATATTATAATACTTACATTGGAATCAAGATTTTATTTTTCCTCTGATATTAATAATTTGTGAATATTTGATTGATGAAAAAAGATTTTTTTTTTAAATATTTTATCTCACATCTAACATTCTGAAATGGTACACGAAAAGCCCAAACGAAAAACTCATTGATCATAAAAGAGCAATTTTGCTACTCGGTATCTGGCAACGCCAGAATTGATGCTTACTTTTTGATTTGATTTAATGGTAATGGTAATTAATTACGTCGTACTAGAGCAAAACAACGGGCTAGTGACGACGATCCGGAACAACCCTGGTGGGAAAGGTATGGGGGGGGAATTTCAATTAACGTCACACTGGAGCAACACAATGGGCTATTGGTGACGGTCCGGGATCAATCCCAAAGGGAAAGATCCGAGGACAACACCACGTAATTTTGAACCACGGTCAGATGACGAGGCAACACCTGAGCTGGCACCCCACTCTCCAAACTTCCACACCACGCCAACGTGAGGACATTTGAGGCCACGACAGATTTAACGTGCACCAGCCCCCTTTGTACACGGCGGTGTTTGGCTGGATTTGAACTTGCAACCCTTCGGTTGCTAGTCCGTTGCTCTTCCAACCGGGCCACCGCGGCCCGGGAAAGGTATGAGGACAACACCACGTAATTTTGAACCAATATCAAATAACGATGCAATACCTGAGCTGGCACTCCTCACCAAACTTCCACAACACGCCAACGTGAGGACATTAGAGGCCACGACGGATTTAACGTGCACCAGCCCCCTTTGTACACGACAGTGTTTGGCTGGATTAGAACTCGGAACTCTCCGGTTGCTAATCCGTTACTCTTCCAACTGGGCTACCGCGGATCTGGATTGTTGGGAATATGCTTTTTTGAGACAATGTGAGTGAAAATCTGAGATTTCCTTCTAGCTTTAAGTATCCGATACAGACTCCTACCGACTCGGAAAGCTTCGATATGCCAGCAGCACATTCTTCGGAACTCCAACAATGAACCGCAATCGATTCAACAGCAAGATCACATCTGCACAAAGTACGGAAAGATCATGCAGCAAAAGGCAGCTGAAGTCGACATGAAATAGTGAAGAATGGATGTGAAAAAGTATATTTTGAAATGCTTATTTGTAATACGATTTATTGACGTGTCACTGGAAAGAAACATTTTTGTGTTCAATGTATGATACCAACTTTTGGGTAGGTAGGTATTTTGATTAACGTCACACTGGAGCAACACAACGGGCTATTGTTGACGGTCCCGGATCAATCCCAAAAGGTAAGATACGAGGACCACTTAATTTTGAGGGCCGCGGTGGCCCGGTTGGAAGAGTAACGAACTAGCAACCGAAGGGTTGCGAGTTCGAATCCAGCCAAACACCGCCGTGTACAAAGGGGGCTGGTGCACGTTAAATCTGTCGTGGCCTCAAATGTCCTCACGTTGGCGTGGTGTGGAAGTTTGGAGAGTGGGGTGCCAGCTCAGGTGTTGCCTCGTCATCTGACCGTGGTTCAAAATTACGTGGTGTTGTCCTCGGATCTTTCCCTTTGGGATTGATCCCGGACCGTCACCAATAGCCCATTGTGTTGCTCCAGTGTGACGTTAATTGAAATACCCCCCCCCACTTAATTTTGAAATACTGTCAGATCACATGTTCACTAGGGTGGGTCATTTTATTTTTTTCTCCTTTTTTAAGGGGCACAGCGATAAAAAGGTGCTAAATGGTATCAAAATAACATGTGTGAAATATTATTACATTCTCATCAGTGTAACTGCCTCCGGATTGATATCAAAGTTTCGATTTTTTCGAGTTAAGTCCTAATTAGTGTTCCTACCAATAAACGTTACTTTCTTCATACATAGACAATGCGTCATGATTGCAGGTGTGAGGGGTGGGTGGGTCGAGTGGGGGAGAGTCGAGGAACACCCTGAGCGTGCGCGCGTCCCTCCCACGTTTCCAGTATAGCTCCGGCTGCAATAAGGCGAGGTTGTTTTGCTCTCGTTTGCGCCATTTTTACCATGAATCGTACTCGTTCAGAGTGGAAATGTCCGTTTGGTGATTCAAGTGATATTATATGCAATTTGTTACCAACCTACGAAGATGTTATGAAGTTCTATGAGTGGAACTGGCATTAGATAAAACGTGATAATGAAGCTAATAAAGAACCCACGTATAAGGAAATAGAGGATATCGTGGCAAAAATTGAAGGAATATGGCCAAGAGCTTCCATTCCTACTGTCCAACATAAACGAGTGAAAGCGATGTTGAAGGCGTATCATCTGAAATGCAAAAACCTTTTAAAATCACACCCTAAAATACCGAAGAAGAAATTAGAAGAGTTTCGCGTACCAGTAAAGGGGTATAGTTTGACATTTCATCCTGCAAGTGTAAGAACATCGATCAGTGCATTTGTCCCAGACACAAAAACTACATGTCAGAGAGAAAAGCTTCCCAATCGACCAACGAACCACTAGAAGAATGGTGATCGGAACCGTAGATATTGTTACAACGAATAAAATAACGAACACTTTGAAAAGAAAAATGCTAAGGCAAAAATCACAGTTTCAGCCTCAAAAAGAAAGCACAGAGAAGCTTAATGTGTCGACTTCATCTGAATCTAGTCAATCGGACAGTGACGATGTATTCCAGCCAGTCACAAGCCTCAACGTCGGTGGCTGCTGCCGATAACCTACCGCTACAAACAGTACAGTAGACTAAGCTTTACTTTCAAGTACGTGTGATAGATACGAAGTATCAGACAGGGCTGGGGCAGCTATTGCTTCAGCTGTTCTTCACATTTCCACTTCGGAAATTATTGATAAAAATTAGCTTCGCCGGAAACGTAAGGTAGCACGAAAATTGGTCGCGGAAGAAGACAAAGTCCTACAAATCCCTGCTTTATACTTCGACGGACAGAACGATAAAACTTCAATTATATCAAAGAAGGACGGAATAATGTATAGACAGAGCATTCTTGAAGAGCATATTTCATTGATAATGGAACCAGAGTTGGAGTTCTTGGGTTATATTGTGTGTGCACCAGCTTTCGGCACATCTGAATGCATAGAACAAGCAATCACTGATTTCTTCCTGGAATCAGAAATATCTATGGAGTCTTTGGTGGCAGTTGGGTGTGATGGAACTAACGTGAACGTTGGACGAAACCGTTGTTCGGTTTCTCCGTATTTCAACAGTTATCCGAGTTTTCTGTTCAAGGTATTAGCAGAGACCAAACATATTTGTACAGAATAGTCTCAGCGGTTTCAACAGGCATTTCCTAAGGATTTAATAAATAAATCCCCAGGCAAAATGTCTCATGCCCGATAGTTAACTCGTGCTAATCGAATTCTACGTTTGTACGTTTCGATGGAATCTCCTTCTGAAAACAGTAATTCTTGCAACGTATGTCGTCAAGGTTTACGTTCCAATCTGGTTTGCTATCGAAATTCACCCTTCCTGTAAAGATGGAGCATGGCACTTCTTCAAACTCATTGATGCAACAAGACATTTGCCCACAGAACTGAAGCCAAAATAGATCTCGTAATTCAAAGAAACAATTACTTCGCAAACCCTGAAATTTTATTGATCGCAATACTGACCGACTCTGAACCGCACATCCGTGAACTGGCAGCCCGTCGCATTTTGAAAACCCGCAGCATTCAGGAAAATAGACTCCGACTGTTTCAACTTCCTCCTGTAAAATTTGATGAATCATCTTATACCGATCTCATTAACTGGCAGGAGAATATATCTGATCCACCAATATTGAAATCCATACCTGAAGAAGACATCCAACTATTTGTCGCCCAAAAAGCAGAACTGTCTAATACGCCTGCAATGTCACACAAGCTGTTGAATGGGCAGTCAAGACTGAAAGAAGTTTCAGCCACATTGTGCAAAAAATCTGAGGCTTCATAAAAAACCAGTCTCGAAAAGCCAAGCTGAAATTCGACAGCAAGGATTTTCGCGCTATTTGAAATATTATTATAATATTATAAATGTCATTTTTGTAAACTTCTCTATTAATAAATAAATGTTACTCATACAATTTCAATTTGTGTTATAGACACATTTTTAAACTTTTTTAACCTTGCTCTGACAACTCCTCAAAAATAAGGTTTTTTTTTTCAAAATATGTGTTCTTTAAAGTCAATAAGGAGGCAGAAGATGATATCCCATTCTAATCAAATTTTATATGTGAGTTAAAATATCATTTGGCACCCTTTTCTTGTTGTGCCGGAGAGAAAACAGAAAAAAAAAATTTCTCCATACGACGGTGACCCACCCTAATGTTCACACCTGAGCTAGCACCTCCTCTCCAAACCTCCACACCATGCCAACCTTCAAGACATTTGTGGCAAAGACGCATTTAACGTGCATCAGCCCAATGGACGCGAATTTATTTAACTGGATCAAGTTTCGATTTCCCAACTCTGGTAATCGATTGCAATTCCAACTGGGCTACCACGGCCTTTAGTAATTTGGATAGGTAAGTAGGTATTGTAATTAAAGTTGTACTGGAGTATAACACACAAAGGGCTATTGGTGACCATCAGGAATGAGTCCCAATGGGAAAGTTCCGACTACACCACTTAACATTGAACCACGGTCAGATGACGAGGCAACACCCGAGCTAACACTCCAATCTCCAAACTTCCCAATGTCCAAGCCAACATGAGGACATTTGAGGCCACGACAGATTTGATGTCCACCAGCCGCCTTTTCACACGAAGGTCTTTGGATGGATTCGAAATCGCAACCAACCAGTTTCTAATCCGTTACTTTCCCAACCGGTCTACCGGGACCTTGTAGTTTTGGAAGTGATCAAAAATAATTTAATTCGAAAATTTCGTTAACCTACTTAAAAATGTAATATATGTTTAAGGAATGGTAATTAATTAACGTTGCACTGAAGGAACTGAACGGGCTATTGGTGAAGTTCAGTGATCAATCTCTTTGGAAAGATCCCAGGACAAATCCAAGAGCTCGTTGTGTTACTCCAGTGCGACGTTAATTAAAATACTAACTACCTACGGAATAGGTATTGGTATTTGGTATTTTTCAATTAACGTCACACTGGAGCAACACAATGGGCTATTGGTGACGGTCCGGGATCAATCCCAAAGGGAAAGATCCGAGGACAACACCACGTAATTTTGAACCACGGTCAGATGACGAGGCAACACCTGAGCTGGCACCCCACTCTCCAAACTACCACACCACGCCAACGTGAGGACGTTTGAGGCCACGACAGATTTAACGTGCACCAGCCCCCTTTGTACACGACGGTGTTTGGCTGGATTCGAACTCGCAACCCTTCGGTTGCTAGTTCGTTACTCTTCCAACCGGGCCACCGCGGCCCCTCCTACGGAATAAACTTGTGATATCGCAATATATATCGGGTCACAGTAGACCAGTTGGAAGTGCAAGGGATTGAAGTGCAACAACCGGTGGGTTGCGAGTTGGTAACTCGGTCCAATCAAAGACCGTCGAGTACACTGGGCTGGTGCACGTAAAATCTGTCGTGGCCTCAAGGTAGGTAGATAGGTATTTAATTAACGTTGCACTGGAGCAAAACAATGGGCTATTGGCGATGATCCGGGATCAAACTCGGAGGTAAAGATCCGAGGACACCGCGTAATTTCGAACCAGACAGATAACGAGGTCGAACATGTTGATCCAACCAAAGACAGTCGTGTACAAAGGGAGCTAGTGTACGTTAAATCTGTCCTGGCCTCAAATGTCCACACGTTGGCGAGGTGTGGAGGTTTGGAGTGCCTGCTCAGGTGTTGTTCTCGTCATCTGACCATGGTTCAGATTTACTAGGCCTTGTGCTTGGATCTTTCTCTTCGGGATTGAACTTGGTCTGTGACCAATAGTGTTGCTCCAGTGCGACGTTAATTAACTACTAACCTATCTTACTAAAATCCCTTGATTTAAAATATATCGTCAACGTAGGTAGTTAACTTACGATGGAGCAATGGAGCAACGCAACGGGCAAATCATGATGGTCCGAGTTCAATGCCGAAAAGAAATTTCCGATGACATCACCTCGTAATGAACCACGGTCAGATGATGAGGTCACCTGAGCTGCACCTCACTAAACTATATATATAAATGGATGTGTATATGTTTTCTATACAAATCTACACCGTTTGACCAATCCACACCACATTTGGTTCACTTATACCAGCACCCTACGGGTAACATAAGCTACATATTAACCCCCGTGCTATTTGTCCTAGATGTGCAGATTGGGCTAAAACAGTTCGAAAGGGAAGGGAGGGGAATTTCAATTAACGTCACACTGGAGCAACACAATGGGCTATTGGTGACGGTCCGGGATCAATCCCAAAGGGAAAGATCCGAGGACAACACCACGTAATTTTGAACCACGGTCAGATGACGAGGCAACACCTGAGCTGGCACCCCACTCTCCAAACTTCCACACCACGCCAACGTGATAAAACAGTTCGAAATCGCCATAGAAATAACATTGAGCATAAAACGATTGCGGTACGCAGATCAGTTTGTTCTACCATCATTGATCGAAAATCAAATTTTCCAAAATTTTTTCATCCAGCATTGATCGAAAAACTAATTTTTACAAAAGAAAGTACATTATGTTTGAATCAAGATTTTACTTTTTTCCTCTGATATAAATAATTTGTGAATATTTGATTGACGAAAAAGATCTTTTTAATATTTAATCTTACCTCTCACATTTTATAATGGTACACGAAAAGCCCAAACGAAATACTTATTCATCATAAAAGCGAAATTTTGCTACTCGGTATCTGGCAACACCAGAATTGATGCTTACTTTTTGGCAACACCAGAATTGATGCTTACTTTTTAGTTTGATTTTATGGTAATGGTAATTAATTAACGTCGTAGAAGAGCAACACAACGGGCTATTGACGACGGTCAGGAACAATCCCGATGGGAAAGGGCCGAGGACAACACCACGCAATTTTGAACCAATATCTGATGACGATGCAGTACCTGAGCTGGCACCCCTCACCTAACTTCCACACCACGCCAACGTGAGGACATTTGAGACCACGACAGATTTAATGAGCACAAGCTCCGTTTCTACACGACGGTCTTTGACTGGAGTTTCGAACTCGCAACTCTCCGGTTGCTAATCCGTTACTCTTCCAACTGGGCTAGCGCGGATCTGGAATGTTTTGAATATGTTTTTTGAGACAATGTCAGTGAAAACCTGAGATTTCCTTCTATTTTTAAGTATCCGGTACAGACTCCTACCGACTCAGAAAGCTTCGAAATGCCAGCAACACATTCTTCGGAACTCCAACAATGAACCGCTATCGATTCAACAGCAAGATCATATCTGTATAAATTACGGAAAGATTATGCAGCAAAAGGCAGCTTAAGTCGACATGAAATAGTGAAGAATGGATGTGAAAAAATATATTTTGAAATGCTTATTTGTAATACGATTTATTGACGTGTAACACTGGAAAGAAACTTTTTTGTGTTCAATGTATGATAGCAATTTTTGGGTAGCTAAGTATTTTGATTAACGTCACACTGGAGCAACACAACGGGCTATTGTTGACGGTCCCCGATCAATCCCAAAAGGAAAGATACGAGTACATCACTTAATTTTGAAATACGGTCAGATCACATGTTCACACCTGAGCTAGCACCTTCTCTCCAAACCTCCACACCATGCCAACCTTGATGACATTTGTGGCAACGACACATTTAACGTGCAGCAGCCCCATAGACGCGAATTTATTTGAGTGGATCAAGTTTCGATTTCGGAACTCTGTGGTAGAAAATCGATAGCTATTCCAACTGGGCTACCACGGCCTTTAGTAATTTGGATAGGTAAGTAGGTATTGTAATTAAAGTCGTACTGGAGCAACACAAAGGACTATTGGTTACGGTCCGGGATCAATCCCAATGGGAAAGTTCCGACTACACCACTTAACATTGAACCACGGTCAGATGACGAGGCAACACCCGAGCTAACACCCCAATCTCCAAACTTTCAAGCCAATATGAGGACATTTGAGGCCACGACAGATTTAACATGCACCAGCCGCCTTTTCACACGTATGTCTTTGGATGGATTCGAATTCGCAACCAACAGGTTGCTAATCCGTTACTCTCCCAACCGGGCCCTGTGGTTCAAAATTACGTGGTGTTGTCCTCGGTTCTTTTCCTTTGGGATTGATCCCGGACCGTCACCAATAGCCCGTTGTGTTGCTCTAGTGTGACGTTAATTGAGAATACCAATACCAATACCCAACCGGGCCCTAGTGGTTTTGGAACTGATCAAAAATAATTTAATTTGAAACTTTCGTTAACCTACTTAACAATTTAATAGATGTTGAAGGAATGGTTCAGTGTAACTAACGTTGCACTGAAGGAACTGAACAGGCTATTGGTGAAGTTCAGTGATCAATCTCCTAGTGTAGTGTTAGGGGTATTTTACGTTTATAACTGCTCACAATGCATGGCGTTCAATCTTCATATTTATTAGAACAGTTACAAACATGAACTACATTATAAAAAGGAAAGAAATATATTTACAGAGAGAGGTTCCAAATTAATAGCCGACATAGCACGTCCTACTCCGCCGGCGTTTAGTAGCAGACTCACTAACTTGGATGATTTCCGCTAGGAGCGCTACAGTGATTGAGAGGGGGAAAGCTTCACTGTCCGTTACACTAGGAAAGATCCCAGGACAAATCCAAGAGCTCGTTGTGTTGCTCCAGTGAGACGTTAGTTATGTACCTACCAACAAAGAGCAAAACCGCGTAATTTTGAACCACGGTCTCGAACCACACACTCCAAACTTCCACACTACCCGAACATATAAGTCGAGGGGGGGGAATTTCAATTAACGTCACACTGGAGCAACACAATGGGCTATTGGTGACGGTCCGGGATCAATCCAAAGGGAAAGATCCGAGGACAACACCACGTAATTTTGAACCACGGTCAGATGACGAATAAGTCGAAGGAAATAGACATTAAACGTTTTCTACTTTGTTTCTTGCTATTTTTCAACACACAGGTATCAACAATTCTATTCTCGAACAACTTCTAACCTCGAACGATTCGAAAAAACAGAAGCAATTAAATTAAAAATTTACGAGTTATAATTTTATATGTTTAAGTGGAATTTAAGGAAATTCCGAGAACTCCCAATGACCGCGGTGACCCGTTAGGAAGTGCATCGGATTAGTAATCGGAGGGTTGCGAGTCCGAAACTCCGTCTAACCAAATTCCATCTACACGGTGGGTGGTAAACGTTAGATCGGTCGAGGCTTCAAATGTCTTCACTTTGGCATGGTGTGGAAGTTTGGAGAGAGGGGTCTCGTAGTGTTTGCTCCAGTGCAACGTTAATTAAAATTCTTACCTACCCACGTCAAAAAAATTTAATATTTGGTAATAAAAGGGTATAACTTAAAAAAGTAAACTGAATGAAATAAAATCTACATGAAATGAAAAGTGTTACAAGTTGCTTAGGGAAACTTACAAATGAGCTTTCCTCTCAGACTTTCCTCCAAGATGCGAACGATAATGTTAAGCTTTTTCAAAAATATTACTCATAAACTACTAAATTTTTATCCAAACAAAACTTGATTTTAAATCCCCGTAGTATTGAAATGCAGCCTTAATTTTCTAACTTTTCCATTGTGAATTTAATCATCGATCCATGTTAAAGAACACTATTTATATTTGTTGTCAAGAATATTGTGATTTTTACTTCATGTGCATTGAAGTGAAGAAGTTTCGCGAATTTCACACATAAAAGTTGCGCAATTTCAGACTTCAGTGGTCAAGGCGGTAGCTTTAAATAACTGCAAATTCATTTTAGTCATTTGTATTAGCATAACTTTCCATTGATCGTAATCTAATATGCCAAAGTGTTTTCTACTGAAGAGAATAAGAACAGTACCGTATACATTACCAACAAGAGAGGATCCGTCAACCACCTCAGAAGCTAATAAGAATCCACCTCCTACTAAAGAGAATAAGACTTCACCGGAAGATGTATTTGCCAATGAAACGCTATCCGAAGAGTTCAACCAAAAGAAAGATTCCGACACGACTAAAATTCGGTATAACCAACGAAGTTCTGCAGCTAATCTGAATCCAGTACAGGGATCTTCGGACTATGGATCGCCTGTGAGCCTCAAAAGGAAATCACTCGAAACGAGGGAAAGCGAGTTCAGCGATTCAGAAAATTTGCTGCCTGCAGATCTATTGGTTTCGATTTCGTCTGAAAGCGATGAACATGGTGACCTAAAAGATCTTGGAGATGGAACCAAATCATCCGAATTTGCACCGATCTCTGGAAAATCGGATGCAGATAAGAACTCTTCGAATTCAGGTAGTTCCAACGATGAATTGGGAGAAGAGAAACCACAATCGAAGCGATATGCGTGCGATTTGTGCGGGAAATCGTTTGCATTGAAAAGAAATTTAAAGAGGCACGAACTTATTCACAGTGGAAAGAGGCCTTTCGAGTGTGATACTTGCGGCAAAACGTTTAAGCGTAAATCGCATTTAAAAGACCACATACGGATTCACACTGGAGAGAGGCCTTACGAGTGTGATATTTGCAAAAAGACTTTTTCAGATAACTCTAACTTTATTAAACATTTACGGATCCACAATAAGCAGAAACACCCTGAATGAGAAATTTGCAAGGAAGTATGTCCAAAATGCACCATCCTCTTGCACCGTCACGCAGTGGGTATTCACGGAGATTATGAAATTTAACAAAGAATCACATTTAGGATTTGACATATTTTGAAAGAACCTTAGTAAATTACAATTTGAATCGAAAAATTCATTGAATAGGAAAATTAGCAATACGAAAAGTTAGACTTCTTTTAAAATCATATTTAATTCAATTTTAAACATTTTTTAAGAAATTAGTGTATGGTTTCACATGAGTTTTGAATATAATACTCAAATTTGCTGACTTCATGAAATTTTAATTCATAACTATAATGTAAAACAAACATCATGTAAATGATTGATTCATGTTGAACTGTTTTATACGTTTTATATATATATTTACATAGATGATTGTTGGTTTTAAAAATAAAGTTTTAGAATGGTTTTTAAAATTGTATTGTTTTAACAAAGTTTAGGTAAAATTCAGAGTCGGTTTGAAATGTAATTTGATTTTTTAAAGTGATTTAAAAAGTATCAAATCAATGCTTATTTCCAAACAATTATCTTTTGGTTCTAAAACTTTATCTAATACATTTGAAAGAAAAAATTTTGCACTTATACTTTAGATTGCAAGAACGAAGATTTTATACTTAATGTTCCATGTGGGGTACTTAAATTTATGCCTAAACGTTATTCATTTTTGTTTTAACCTCCATAAATACTTAATTTAAGCATCTCAAATTTATTGCAACATATTGCTGTGGGACTTACAGCGTTATATCTTTATGATAGGTTTGTATTGGTAATTAATTAACATCGTACTAGAGCAATACAGCGAGAAATTGACGAAAAAATAACACGTAATTTTGAACCACCGTCAGATGACGAGGCAACACCCGAGGCCCATCCTCTAAACTTCCACTCCACGGCAAGGTGAGGACAGTTGAGGCCACGACGGATTTAACGTGCACCAGCCCCCTTGTTCATGAACAAGATTTATATTAATTATCCTGAATATTGTGATTGTTTAACTTTATGTGGATTGAAGTGAAGGAGCTACATGGATTTCACCCGCAAAACTTTCGCAATTTCACATTGACTTCAGTTGTCAAAGCGGTAGCTGTAAATAAGTGCAAATTGATTTTAGTTATTTGTATACGCTTAATTTTAAATTGTTCGTAATCTAATATGCCGAGATGTTTTCTACTCAGAAGAATACGATCACGATCGTTTCCTTTGCCAACATGGGAGGATCCTTCAACCTCCTCAGAAGGTAATAAGAATCCACCTGCGACGGAAGACAATGAAAATGGTTGAAGGATTTATTTCCGAAAGGAACACAATCTAAAGAGCTCGACCAAAAGATTCCGGAACGACTGTAATTCCTTGTAACGAACGATGTTTAGCTGCTGGTCCGAGTCGAGTACTGGGATCCTCGGACAATAGATAGCCCTTGAACTTCCGATCGATATCATTCCATAGGAGGGGGAACAATTTTAGCGCTCCAGAAAATTTGCTGCCTGCAGATCCATTTGTTTGTATTTCTTCTGACAGCGATCTCAGAACTTGGAGGTGGAAGCAAGACATCAGAATTTGCACTGATCCCTGGAAAATCAGAGGCAGATACGAACTCTTCCAATTCAGGTAGTTCCAATGATGATTTGGGAAAAGAGAAACCACAATCGAAGCGATATACGTGCGATGGGTGCGGGAAATGGTTTGATTCTAAGCCAACTTAAAGTTACAACAGAGCAGACACGGGGACAAACCCTTTCGATATTCTTTTTGTGAAAAAAATGTTTTCTCAAAAAACGGATTTAGAAAGGCACGAACGGATTCACACTGGAGACAGGCCTTACGAGGTGACGTTTGCAAAGGCTTTTACATGATTCTAATTTTAGTAAACATTTACGGAACCACAATAATTAGAAAAACCCTGAAAGAGAAGTTTGCAAAGCATTTCCAAAATCGGGCCTCTTTCACCGTCACGCAGTGGGTATCACGGAGATTATGAAATTCTACAAAAGACAACATTAAAATGTTACGTATTTTATTATTTACGTACGTATTTTTTTAGCTTAGTGAAGTACAATTGAAACTCGAGAAATGTATAAGCATCAGAAACGGCCCAAGAAAAAGTAACACTTTTAAAATATAATAGAATTCAATTTCTAACATTATTTTTATGCAATACTTGCGTGGTTTCACATTTGTAAGGAATAGAATAATCAAATTTATCGGCTTCATGAAATTTTAATTCATAATTAGATTGTAAAAATCACATGTAAACGACTGGTTTATATTGAACTGTTTTATATGACGTTTGGGGCCGCGGTGGCCCGGTTGGAAGAGTAACGGACTAGCAACCGAAGGGTTGCGAGTTCGAATCCAGCCAAACACCGTCGTGTACAAAGGGGGCTGGTGCACGTTAAATCTGTCGTGGCCTCAAATGTCCTCACGTTGGCGTGGTGTGGAAGTTTGGAGAGTGGGGTGCCAGCTCAGGTGTTGCCTCGTCATCTGACCGCGGTTCAAAATTACGTGGTGTTGTCCTCGGACTTTCCCTCTGGGATTGATCCCGGACCGTCACCAATAGCCCGTTGTGTTGCTCCAGTGTGACGTTAATTGAAAATACCAAATATATGACGTTTGGGTAGGGTAGGGTATTTCAATTAACGTCACACTGGAGCAACACAATGGGCTATTGGTGACGGTCCGGGATCAATCCCAAAGGGAAAGATCCGAGGACAACACCACGTAATTTTGAACCACGGTCAGATGACGAGGCAACACCTGAGCTGGCACCCCACTCTCCAAACTTCCACACCACGCCAACGTGAGGACATTTGAGGCCACGACAGATTTAACGTGCACCAGCCCCCTTTGTACACGACGGTGTTTGGCTGGATTTGAACTCGCAACCCTTCGGTTGCTAGTTCGTTACTCTTCCAACCGGGCCACCGCGGCCCTATATGACGTTTGAATACTTAATATGTATATATGGATGATAGTTTGATTTAAAATAAAATAATTTAGAATATTTGATAATTGTATTGTGTAAACGAAATTTAGGTAAAAACCATCCATGTGAAAATGTGTAATTGGATTTCTTAAACAAAGTTAAAAAGTATAAAACTACTTATTTCTAAGCATACCTTTTGCTTCTAAAAATGTACTATATTTGAAAGAAAAACTGCGCATACAATTTCGGTTGGCAGGAACAAAGATGTAATACCTAATGTTCCTTGGGTTACTTAAATTAATGCCTAAAACTTATTCATTTTTGTTGTACCTTTCAGATGCTTCATTTGAGCATTGTATGTTTATTGTAACATGTTGCTGTCGGACTTACAGCTTTGCCTTGTATATGAAAGGAATGCGATGAAGAACCAAACTGTTTTCTATACATTTTTCATTTGATAAGTAGTGGTATTAAACTTGAAGTATATCGAGAACAAATTTTGGGATACTTCCCGCACGTTTGCCAACAGCCCGTTCTTCTGCTGCAGAGCGATGTTAATTACCTACCTGTCAACCTACATTTGAAAGTATTCAAATGTTTATCCAGTTTTAAATCAGAAAAATTAGACACATAAAATATATAAATTAGATTTCGCTGATTTAATTCTGAAATTCAAAGGCAGTATCTCTTTTTAAAAGTAATCACGTTGGCGTGGTGTGGAAGTTTGGAGAGTGGGGTGCCAACTCAGGTGTTGCCTCGTCATCTGACCATGGTTCAAAATTACGTGGTGTTGTCCTCGGATCTTTCCCTTTGGGATTGATCCCGGACCGTCACCAATAGCCCATTGTGTTGCTCCAGTGTGACGTTAATTGAAATACCCCCCCCCTTTTTAAAAGTAAAATTGGTTATTTTATGAAGATTACCTCGAATCGTTCCTTCGGGTTGAACCCTGGACTGTCGCCAATAGCCCTTTGTGATGCTCCAGTGAAACCTTAACTTAATACCTACTTTTGAGAATTACCCTCCAAATTAAATTATATGATGTCCTCGGATCTTTCTCTTCGGGTTCAATCCCAGACCACTGTCAATAGCGCATTGTTTTTCTCGAGAGTTTGGCGTTACTTAAAATACCTACTACCTACGGTGTAAACTTGTGATATCGCATTATATATCTGGCCACGGTAGACCAGTTGGAAGAGCAAGGGATTTAACATCCCGAGGGTTGCGAGATGGAAAATGGTGCATTCAAAGACCGTCGAGGTACAATGGGCTGGTGCACATAAAATCAGTCGTGGCTTCAAGGTAGTTAGATAGGTATTTAATTAACGTCGCAATGGAGCAATACAACGGGCTATTGGCGACCGTCCGGGAACAATCCCGATGGGTTAGGTCCGAGGACAACACCACGTAATTTTGAACCAAGATCAGATGACGATGCAATACCTGAGCTGGAACCCCTCACCAAACTTCCACACCACGAGAACGTGAGGACATTTGAGACCACGACAGATTTAACGTGCACCAGCCCCTTTGTACACGACGGTCTTTTGGCTGGATTCGAACTCGCAACCCTACGGTTGCTAGTTTGTTACTCTTCGAACCGAGCGCAGCGGAGCTTAACTCGATTTGGAATTCTATGTTTGTGTATTTGAGTTCACAGCAAAATGTTGCGGTCATATTTGGAAGTATTTCCAAATATTATAAATGTGTTCTTTTTGTAAATACCTTATTATCTTTATCAATATTGTTCAAAAGTATTTTGTCGAATATTCAGAACATATTCAGGATGTCGAAATTCGACACGTTTGAACATATACAGTCGAGTCCCGATAATCCGAGTTGATCGGGACCGACACCAACTCGGATTATGCGGACTACATAATAAAATCGAAGTTCGTCTTTTAACATCTAACGAAACAGACACGTGTTTCCTTTTTCCGCTCATTCTCCTCACAAAGTTATCGTCTGCTATGAGTTCTCGAACTAGAATGATACACTAGTCGGACACTGTCACCTTTCTACTGTCCGAAATTTTTTGCGCATTTGCGAGAGGGAAAAAATACATTATTTAAGCTACCTCGGATTAGCGGGACTACTGTATTTCTTTTTTCAGAATTTTGCATTTTCTCAAGGATCGGAATTTCGTTTCTGTTTGTATTTACATGTTCCAGTATTTTACATATTACAAATACATTATTTAGGAGTTAAACTTTAATGAATTATTTATTTCTTTTAAATATCATTAGACATGGGTAATTTCTTGGCGGTATGTGTATATTTCCACCAACTTTTTTTAAGTCTGGTTGAATACGTATTAGTTTGTAGAATGCTGTTTCATAAAAATTAATAAAATATTCAAAACATTTCAGTAAGTTGTATAATTTCTTATTTTAAAATGAAAGGTGAAATAAAAAAAAATCCCTTTAAAATCAGATGGGTTACGTTAAATTAAAACGGGTAATCATACGTTATAATTAATGTTTCAAAATTTTGACAGATTTTCATTACAAGACAATTAAATCAACATTTTTTTTTCATGTTTCATGGAAATAGCCCGTTGTGTTGCTCCAGTATGACGTTAATTAAAATACCATACCATGTTTCATGGGTGTTATTCAAAGCTGTATTCCATAGTCAAGTAAACACATGTATCAGTTTAAATATGTACGTGGTTCCCATTTAGAAACCTAATCTCTGAAATTAAAAAAGTACCATACGGATTCGATTTAAAACTGAATGTCTCTTGGAGTAAAGCAAATTCTAAATAAGTCCTCTGATCTTGGAATAATATCATTTAGGAATTTTGCAAAATTGAAATTGTTTGTCTTCAGTGCCAGAAGGTCGAGGTTGCTTAACTTACAAATTGAAGCTGTTCTGACGCAACTTAGATACATGTGAAACATTCGTTGAAAAAAAATGTTTTTTTTTAAAGCGCTGTAAAATTGACTTTCTGTTTTTGAAAAATTGTAATCGATTGGAGTTTGCTTTGTCTACACAGATGACATTTATTTTTAACACAAACTCCACTACTCCACGTGGTGTCCTCGGATCTTTCTCTTCGGGATGATCCCGGACTGTCCCCAATAGCCCACTGTGTTGTTCCAGTGCGAAGTTAATTAAATACCTACCGTTATTCGACGTGTCGCTGAATAGAATTTAAGAAAAAATGTGTTTGTTCAAAATAAATTACTCACGAATGCCGTAACAAGTTAATTTACCATCTTCTCAAATTGGTATTGGTATTTTCAATTAACGTCACACTGGAGCAACACAATGGGCTATTGGTACGGTCCGGGATCAATCCCAGAGGGAAAGATTCGAGGACAACACCACGTAATTTTGAGGTCACGTCGGTCAGATGACGACTTCTCAAATTGATGATGAAATTCGAAAACATCGCATACCAGGTGCAAGAATGCCACAAGTAAAACATATTCATAGGAAACTAAGTGCAAGACTACGTCGAAAATTCGCCATTTTTACTGGTATTGGTATTTTCAATTAACGTCACACTGGAGCAACACAACGGGCTATTGGTGACGGTCCGGGATCAATCCCAAAGGGAAAGATCCGAGGACAACACCTCGTAATTTTGAACCACGGTCAGATGACGAGGCAACACCTGAGCTGGCACCCCACTCTCCAAACTTCCACACCACGCCAACGTGAGGTCATTTGAGGCCACGACAAATTTAACGTGCACCAGCCCCCTTTGTACACGATGGTCTTTGGTTGGATGCGGACTCGCAACCCTCCGGTTGCTAATCCGTTACTCTTCCAAGCGAGCTACCGCAGCCTTTCAAATTTGGGGGGGGGGTATTTCAATTAACGTCACACTGGAGCAACACAATGGGCTATTGGTGACGGTCCGGGATCAATCCCAAAGGGAAAGATCCGAGGACAACACCACGTAATTTTGAACCACGGTCAGATGACGAAGCAACGCCTGAGCTGGCACCCCACTCTCCAAACTTCCACACCACGCCAACGTGAGGTCATTTGAGGCCACGACAAATTTAACGTGCACCAGCCCCCTTTGTACACGATGGTCTTTGGTTGGATGCGGACTCGCAACCCTCCGGTTGCTAATCCGTTACTCTTCCAAGCGAGCTACCGCAGCCTTTCAAATTTGGGGGGGGGGGGGTATTTCAATTAACGTCACACTGGAGCAACACAATGGGCTATTGGTGACGGTCCGGGATCAATCCCAAAGGGAAAGATCCGAGGACAACACCACGTAATTTTGAACCACGGTCAGATGACGAAGCAACGCCTGAGCTGGCACCCCACTCTCCAAACTTCCACACCACGCCAACGTGAGGTCATTTGAGGCCACGACAAATTTAACGTGCACCAGCCCCCTTTGTACACGACGGTCTTTGGTTGGATGCGGACTCGCAACCCTCCGGTTGCTAATCCGTTACTCTTCCAAGCGAGCTACCGCAGCCTTTCAAATTTGGGGGGGGGGGGGGTATTTCAATTAACGTCACACTGGAGCAACACAATGGGCTATTGGTGACGGTCCGGGATCAATCCCAAAGGGAAAGATCCGAGGACAACACCACGTAATTTTGAACCACGGTCAGATGACGAGGCAACACCTGAGCTGGCACCCCACTCTCCAAACTTCCACACCACGCCAACGTGAGGACATTTGAGGCCACGACAGATTTAACGTGCACCAGCCCCCTTTGTACACGACGGTGTTTGGCTGGATTCGAACTCGCAACCCTTCGGTTGCTAGTCCGTTGCTCTTCCAACCGGGCCACCCCTTTCAAATTTGGAGTATTTTGTATTTCAATTAACGTCACACTGGAGCAACACAATGGGCTATTGGTGACGGTCCGGGATCAATCCCAAAGGGAAAGATCCGAGGACAACACCACGTAATTTTGAACCACGGTCAGATGACGAGGCAACACCTGAGCTGGCACCCCACTCTCCAAACTTCCACACCACGCCAACGTGAGGACATTTGAGGCCACGACAGATTTAACGTGCACCAGCCCCCTTTGTACACGACGGTGTTTGGCTGGATTCGAACTCGCAACCCTTCGGTTGCTAGTTCGTTACTCTTCCAACCGGGCCACCGCGGCCCTTTCAAATTTGGATAAAAGCTGCTGTAAATAGGTATTTTGGTATTTTCAATTAACGTCACACTGGAGCAACACAACGGGCTATTGGTGACGGTCCGGGATCAATCCCAGAGGGAAAGATCCGAGGACAACACCACGTAATTTTGAACCACGGTCAGATGACGAGGCAACACCTGAGCTGGCACCCCACTCTCCAAACTTCCACACCACGCCAACGTGAGGACGTTTGGGGCCACGACAGATTTAACGTGCACCAGCCCCCTTTGTACACGACGGTGTTTGGCTGGATTCGAACTCGCAACCCTTCGGTTGCTAGTCCGTTGCTCTTCCAACCGGGCCACCCCTTTCAAATTTGGATAAAAGCTGCTGTAAATAGTAAAGCAATGAAGTATTCTTCGTCGAAGGTTCTCAACTCGAGCGAACTCTAATCTACTCTAACTTATTTGATTAAGGTTAAGTTCTAAAGTTTGAAATGATTTCGAATATAAATCGATACACAAATTTTACGAGCCTCAGCAATACAGGGTTAAAATGTAATTTCCTTTTCACAAAATTTGGGAGGCGAGGTAGCCCGGTTGGAAGAGTAACGGACTAGCAACCGGAGGGTTACCAGTTCGAATCCAGCCAATGACCGCCTTGTACAAAGGGGGCTAGTGCATGTTAAATCCATTATGGCTCAAATGTCCTCATGTTGGCGGGGCCGCGGTGGCCCGGTTGAAAGAGTAACGGACTTGCAACCGAAGGGTTGCGAGTTCGAATCCAGCCAAACACCGTCGTGTACAAAGGGGGCTGGTGCACGTTAAATTTGTCGTGGCCTCAAATGTCCTCACGTTGGCGTGGTGTGGAAGTTTGGAGAGTGGGGTGCCAGCTCAGGTGTTGCCTCGTCATCTGACAGTGATTCAAAATTACGTAGTATGGTCCTCGGATCTTTCCCTTTGGGATTGATCCCGGACCGTCACCAATAGCTCGTTGTGTTGCTCCAGTGTGACGTTAATTGAAATACCCCCCCTCATGTTGGCGTGGTGTGGAAGTTTGGAGAATTGGGTGCAAGCTCAGGTGTTGCCTCGTCATCTGACAGTGATTCAAAATTACGTAGTATGGTCCTCGGATCTTTCCCTTTGGGATTGATCCCGGACCGTCACCAATAGCCCGTTGTGTTGCTCCAGTGTGACGTTAATTGAAATACCCCCCTCATGTTGGCGTGGTGTGGAAGTTTAGAGAATTGGGTGCAAGCTCAGGTGTTGCCTCGTCATCTGACAGTGATTCAAAATTACGTAGTATGGTCCTCGGATCTTTCCCTTTGGGATTGATCCCGGACCGTCACCAGTAGCCCGTTGTTTGTGACGTTAATTAAAATGCATACCTACAATAAAATATGGTTCTAAATATACAAATACACTGCTGGCCACCGTAAATGCAACACCCTGAAGGAAGCATGCAAATAATATGAAATTTACAACATGCATTAGCGGAGGTGAGATATGCAAATGATTAGAATTTCAGCGCAGACGCACATCACGCGCGCCTGTGGCGCCACTTCAAAGCGCTATTTAAGGCTTGGAGATTTCGACGATTTCAAGTACGGCAATTGTGTTTTTCTTGTGGTTTTTTCAAAAAAACGATCCATTATGCCTCGTAGAAAACAGCGATCATCTTTTGATCAAGTATCCGAGTTCGACAGAGGAAGGATAGTGGCCTACCGAGATTGTGGATTATCTTTCAGGGAAATCGGTAGTCGTGTTGGACGAAACCAAACAACTGTAATGCGGATATGTGATCGTTGGATGCAGGAGGGTACGACGGACCGACGTGTTCGATCGCATCCACCTCAGTGCACCACTTCACGTGATGACAGGCATATTGTGCGTATGGCAGTGACGGATCGCTCAGCCACATCACGAACCATAGCACAGCACATTCAGTCTGTACCGCATCATCCAGTGTCTGCGCGTACCATTCGACGCCGTTTACAGCAAAGTGGTCTGTCCGCAAGACGTCCATTGCTTCGTCTACCCTTGACGCAGAACCACAGATGTTTCCGCCGCCAATGGTGCGATGAAAGAAGGATGTGGACGGCAGAATGGAATGAAATTGTCTTGACTGACGAGTCACGCTTCTGTCTGCAACACCACGATGGTCGGATTCGAGTCTGGAGACACCGTGGAGAGAGGATGCTGAACAGCTGCGTTATGCACCGCCACACTGGTCCTGCACCGGGTATTATGGTATGGGGCGGTATTGGATATCACTCTCGCACTCCTCTAGTACGCATTGCCGGTACTTTAAACAGCCAGCGCTACATCTCCGAGGTGTTGGAGCCAGTTGTCCTTCCTTACCTTCAGGGCTTGCCCACAGCCATATTTCAACAGGATAATGCACGACCACACGTGGCACGCATTGTCCAAGGGTTCTTCGTCAATCGCCAGATTGAATTGCTTCCCTGGCCAGCTCGCTCTCCGGATCTTTCGCCGATAGAAAACATGTGGTCCATGGTTGCTCAACGATTGACCCAGAATACATCCCCAGCTGCCACACCAGATCAACTTTGGCAACGTGTGGAAGCTGCTTGGTCTGCTGTACCCCAAGAACACATCCAAAGTCTCTTTGAATCAATGCCGAGGCGTGTGGCAGCGGTGATCTCCAACAATGGCGGCTACTCTGGCTACTAAATTTGGCAGGAACCACACTTCACAGAAGTCTATAAATTTAATCATTTGATACTTGGTCAACATGTTATCTACAAAATAAATTTTGTTGTGATATCTCTTGTCTTTCTTGGTGTTGCAATTTGGGTGGCCAGCAGTGTATGTCCTTTCAAATATGCAATGTTTAAACAAATATAGCCAATATTTTTGAGACAAATAAAATGTAAATTTAGAGGTATTGGTATTTTTCAATTAACGTCACACTGGAGCAACACAATGGGCTATTGGTGACGGTCCGGGATCAATCCCAAAGGGAAAGATCCGAGGACAACACCACGTAATTTTGAACCACGGTCAGATGACGAGACAACACCTGAGCTGGCACCCCACTCTCCAAACTTCCACACCACACCAACGTGAGGACGTTTGAGGCCACGACAGATTTAACGTGCACCAGCCCCCCTTGTACACGACGGTGTTTGGCTGGATTCGAACTCGCAACCCTTCGGTTGCTAGTCCGTTACTCTTCCAACCGGGCCACCGCGGCCCGTAAATTTAGAGATTTGACTATTAAAATAAGGATACTGAAACTCAAAGGAAGCGATACCAATCAGTGTTGATTGGTATCGAGGTTTTACAGCGCAAGGGCCATATTGCTCCAGACCAAAGACATAATATCAAGTAATAGACACACAATGAAAGTTTTACTGACACAGGAGAGAAATACACCCTGGGAGGAATGCACCTGACAGGAATCGAACCTGCGCCGCCTACAAGGTTGCTAGCATAGTGGGCTTACCCATTGAGCCACCACGGTCCCTATTGACATTTTAGGTTTTATGCCACTAGGGCCACTTTAAGCAAACACAAGACATCAATGTCATGAAAGGAGGCCGCGGTTGCCCAGTTGGAAGAGCTAAGGATTATCAACTGGAGGGTTGCGAGTTCGAAACTCGGTCCAGCCAAAGACCGAGGCTGGTGCATGAAAATCTGCTCACGTTGGCGCTTGCCAGCTCAGGTGTTATTCTTGTCATCTGACCATGGTTCAAAATTACGAGGCGTTGTCCTCGGTACTTTCCCATCCGGATTGATCTCGGACCGTTGCCAATAGCCCGTTGTGTTGTTCCAGTGCGACGTTAATTATCTACCTAGTGCAGTGTTTCTCAACCTGTGTGCCACGAGAGATTGTCAAATGTGCCGCGAGGATTTTTGACAAATAATTAAAATTTCATGGGTTTTGTAACTTTGAAATAGTAATTGTAATTACCTCAACGGTTTCTAAAAAAATCTTTTTAAATTTAGTTTTCCCGCGTTTTTATTTGATATTATTTTTTCCCAATTGTAATTGACGTTGATTCAAATTGCTCTTAAAATCAAGATTTGTGAAATAAGTAAGTCTTTAAATTTCTTTAATGTGATTGCATTGCTGTGAACTAATTAAAAATGTTTTATTCATTTAGCCATAATGGACAAATATTTAATAAAATCTGGTGCTTCACAAACGGAAGATAAACAAAGAAACAAACGGAAGTATGAAGATGACTACATCGAATTCGGATTCATCGCAATTGAAACGGAAGACCCTCAAATACCATTCTGTGTAGTCTGCAAAAAGAAACTTTCAAATGAAGCTCTCGTTCCTAGTAAACTGAAAAGACATTTGGAAACTTGACACCCACAGGTCAAAAACAAACCAAGAGAATATTTTGAAAACCTGGCAGCGCAGCAAAATAAAACAGCAAAAAAAATTTTTAACTATATGAAGATGCCAGAAAAGGATTAATTGTCAGCTACAAGGTTGCACAATTAATAGCACAACGCAAAAAAGCACACACCGATGCCGAGTCCATCATTAGCTATCATTGTCGAAACAATGCTGGGAAAGGAAGCGACAGAGAAGGTCAAGAAAATACCATTATCCAATGACACAATATCACGCAGAATCGAAGATTTATCTTCAGACTTAAAAAAACAAATTGTCGAGCATTTCGAATCGCACGACAGTGAACTCTGGTCACTTCAAACTGATGAATCGACAGATCAGTGGAAAAGCACAACTCCTTGCTTTCATTCGATTTGTTAAAGATGAAAAATTCTTATTTGAGCTTGTAAAAGAAAATATTTCAAGCTTTGGTTTGCTGTGGAAAAACTGCAATTGCGTTGGTGTTTGCACAGACGGATGTCCATCAATCTTGGGAAACAAAAAAGGATTTATCACATTTGTGCGCCAAGAAAATCCAAATATTAAAAGCGTCCACTGCATGATTTAGAGAATCTCTCGTTTCAAAATTTTTTAACTCCAGATATGTTGATTGTTATGAACCAAGTCATCCAAGTGATGAATTTCATCAAGAGTCCACCTCTTAAATCCCGAATTTTCTCAGCTGTGCGACGCAATGGATTCCGACCACAAAACTCTTATATCACACCGAAGTGCGTTGGCTTTCGAAGGGAAAGGTTTTGAAACGACTGAAAGTAGAGGTGATTTTGTTCTTAGAGGTCGAAAAAACGTCTTTTGAATTTTCTCTTCATGACGAGATTTGGTGACTTAAAGTTCAATTTCTCTCGGACTTGTTTGAAAAAAGCTGAACTCTCTAAATTTAAGTCTTCAAGGTCCATCCGAGAATATCGTCACATGAACATCAAAACTGAAGTCATTTGAAGAAAAATGACTGGAAATCTGAGATATCAAAAGGAAATTTTGACTGCTTTCCGGGTGTCAATGAATCTCAGTCAAACAATTTGCAGACGAAATTGTAAGCACCATTGACGAACTTCAAACCTCACTTAAAAGCTACTTTCTTTCGCTTTCAGTTGACGAATATGAATTGCAAATTACAAATGGGTTAATCAACCCATTTGTAATTTGCAAGACACCAAATTTGACAACAGAAAAAGAACAGCTCATTGATTTGAGAAACGATAAGTTTTACCGTTCAACATTCTTCGAGAAAAATTTGGAAGAGTTTTGGCTTTCTGTCAAAAATTTGTACCCTGCAATCAGCTTGAAAGCTATTAAAATTCTTCTGTTTTTTGCATCTTCATGGTTCTGTGAATTTGGATTTTCAGCGTTGACAGAAATCAAGTCCAAAAAGAGAGAAAGACTTAAAAGTTGACGATGAACTGGCGACTTTGGAACCTCGTTGATTTAATTTGTTCAATAAAACAGGCTCAGCCCTCTCATTGAATGAATTTTGTAAATAAATAATTTGTTTTTGTATCATATAACTTTTACATTTTTTATATTCAGGTGTGCCGCAAATAATTCCAGATATTTTTAGTGGGCCGTCAACCAAAAAAAGGTTGAGAAACACTGACCTAGTGCGATGAAAGCAGAAAATCGTTTGGGTATCCCGTCTTTACTGAAGACAGTAAAGGAAATGGGAAAGATCTGCAGAGTACCTAGAGTCCGTGCCTCAAGATGTGGCCATGAGGGCAGTTTTCGCATGATTAACCAACTTCGATTTACGCTGATTTAGTTATTTTTTAACAATTCACAAGGAGGGCTAGAGCACAATGGACTCCTCTTGTATGTGCCTGTTTAGAATGGACAAGGAAATATTCACCAAGTCTAGCTCTCTGGTCTCCTTTTCCCCTAAGTCAGAGCATATGGGTTTTTGTTTCGAATTGCTGCAATGCTTTTTTCAATGGGCATTTTGTTGGATACTTTTAACTATTTTCATTTGGTACTAAAGTGCTCGACTATTTTCATTTGGTACTATTCAATGGTTTGACTATTTTTAGTTGTTTTATCTACTTATGGGTTTAGCAAAACTTCTACCCACATAGATTAAGATAATCTCAGCATTTATGGTTGGTTTGGGTTTTATGGTACAAGGACAAGACGGACAAGCTGCGCCAAACGCAAGATAATGCAAACCAATAAACTGTTAAAACGATCTAACAATAAAAAATATATTTAAAATTATACTTATTGTACAGATGTAGTAGTTTAGATACAAAAGGTGCAGGATTGAAGATGTAATGCAAGTAGGCCACCATTATTAAAATAAATTATGAGGGTTAAAAAGATAACTGGAGAAAATTGTGTAAAATGGGTGTCCCATCTTAGTCGAAAATTAAAATTCTAATATGAAACAATTAAAAACGACGGATTATAATAATGGTAAAATGCTGCAGCGATGTTTGAAAGGTAAGAGCTATGCATATGGGCGGTGATCCAACAAATCCGATAAAATAGGTGAGTAATGAGGTTTTAAAAAATAGTAGATATAAATGTCTAAGGCAGTGATTCTCAACCTTTTTTGTCACGGTACACTTTTAATAATTTAAAAATTTGGCGGCACACTAACAATAAGATAAATTTAAATGAATTTTACTTGGTTAATTGATTGATGTACCTAAAATATATTTTGTAAAAATAGCATACGATAATAATTTTCAATGAAATATAAAATGAAATTCCATTACAAAGTAAACAAAATGTTTATTTAATGATAAATTACATTTAATGCGAAATTTGAGCTTGGTGTTTTTTGATAACTTTATTTGCGTATATTTTTGGGCGTAAAAATAATAATATTCTCATTTTGTGATTCAGATTTAAAAGTCTGAATCTTTTTTTCGTTTTTATGTTGGTCAAAGCCGAAAATCCGAATTCGCACAAATAAGATGTGGAAAATTGTAATAACACACTTAAGGCTTTTTGAGATTGTGGGATAATCGTATCTAAGATTAATCCAGAACGAATTAATCTATTCTTCTGAATGTTCGCAGTGGCGGCACACTTCAAGAATCTCGCGGTACACTAAATTGCCGCGGCACAGTGGTTGAGAATCACTGGTCTAAGGCATGCACAAGTAGTTTAAATATGATTTATTTCTTTGCAATGCTGGCACAATGGAGCAATTTCCCCGACGAATAAAAATCTACGATTGATCATTTATATTTGTAAAATCAAGAACATTTTGTGGGGATGCACCCTCTGAATACGTCCATGCTATTGGAATACATAGAATTACTGCATTTCAAAGGTGGAAGCTGGTTTCGTATGTGAAGTCTACAATCTGTTTTCAAAGCGGCAAATCTTCCATTCTCTACAGCAAAAATGCGTGTAAGGGAAGGAGTTTTATATCTGCAAATTAAAACATTGAGTACTTAATATACATATTTATACAGGTAACCCCCGTATAACACGGCACTTCTATAGCACGGATTCACTCTAACACGGTTCGAGAATTGGGAGCATCCCCGTATAGCACGGTGCTTTTATGGAATGATTGGAACAACGATGCGAAAAGCACGGGCATTATGAAAGTTCAATTTAAACGGTGTAGCATGGGAATATCCCAAGAACTACACGCACGGATATTATCTCGAGATAAATTAAATAAAAAGTAACTTAGCTAGCTTAAGAGACATGGCGTCTCTTGGGAATTCCCGCTCGTCATCAAAAAGAAAAATGGCAAGAACGCTTAACGCGTTTCTTTCTCACAAAACTGCAAGGTCGTTGGACTGAGGCGAAAAAAAAAGAGAGCGTGATCTTCCTCCACGCTTTTTATCAGTTTTTCAGGGGGTCGCAAATCAGGGGAGATGGTCTTGTCAATCAAGGGAGCTGGACTTCCTGATTAGGTTTTTAAATTAGCTCATCTGTAATTTGTTAGACAGACACACGACATGGCATGGCGTAACTTTCTGGAAGATTCTTAGCATAGTTAATGAGCGTCACTGGAGCGAGGGAGAAAACGGAACTGAGAAATAAATGGCATCACTGATCTCGTTGCTGTCACTGAATTAGATTCGATTAGATTGAAGTGGTGTGTTCGTGAACCGACACACAACAGTTAGTGTTTAACCTTTTTTTAAAGAAATAATTGTTTTTATTTTTATGAATTAATCTGTAGCCCTAAGCTACGTCTGGCGAAAATAAAAAAAAATGTCTCTTAAAGGACATTTCATCTCCATGGAAACAAAATTACAAATTTTAGATTGGCTCAAAAAGGGCGAAAAGATATCACGTCGCCAAATCGTTGGATTTAAATGAAGCGACAATACGGACTATAAGGGAAAATGAACAGAAAATTAGATTCCGTTGCTGCAGGCTGTTCTATCTCCTCAAACATGACATCTCGTCCTAGGGCAGCAATAATTGAGCAGATGGAAAAAGCCCTTAGCCATCTGGATTGAAGACTTAAAAAAACGGATTCCACTGAGCACCAATATTATTAAACACAAAGCCTTGAAAATTTACTACTTAAAGGAAAATGGAGAGACTGCTACTAATCCAGATTTTATAGCCAGCAAAGGGTGGTTTGATCATATGAGAAAACGCTTATCACTACAAAACCTAAAAATAGAAGGCGAAAGTGCATCAGCCGATAAAGAAGCCGCCGAAATTTATCCAATGGAATTGAAAAGAATTATTGAAGAGGGTGGATATTCAACACACCAGGTTTTTAATGCCGACGAGACTGCTCATTGGTGGGAAAAAATGACCAAGAGGACATATATTTCTAAAGACGAAAAAGTTGCACCAGGTTTCAAAAGACCGTGTAACAATTACTTACGTGCAGTAATGCTTCAGGCGATCACATGGTAAAACCTATGCTGGTTTATAAATCTCTCAATCCTCGAGCAATGAAAAACCTAAATAAGAGTAATTTACCGGTATACTGGGCAGCAAATAAAAAAGCTTGGGTGACTACTGAATTATTTAAGAAATGGTTTTTAAACTGTTTTGTACCAAGTGTGGAAAACTACTTAAAACAGAAAAATTTAGATTTTAAAGTTCTACTTATATTGGATAATGCACACCCCGCCACCCGCAAGATTTAAATAACCCAAATATCAAAATAATTTTTTACCTACAAATACAATTGCTTTACTTCAACCGTTAGATCAGAGAATTATAGCTACATTTAAAACCAATTACCTAAGATCATTACAATGGGTTTTGAACAAAATCGATCATGAATCTGGACGTCGAGGAGGCGTGGAAACTTCACAATTTTGGACTGCATTAATCTAATAAACTCATCCATCAGAGAAATAAAACCGACATTAAATGGTTGTTGGAAAAAAAATATGGCCGGAGTCTATTGAGAGTGAAAATTTGATCAAGACAGCATAAAACAGAATGGATGCAGTAGTAGAAATTGCTAAGTCTCTAGGAGGAGAAGGTTTTGACGATATGACTGTACAAGATATCCAAGAATTACTGGTGGAAGAAATTGATGAAGTAGGTTTGGTAGAAAGGATATCTGGAATCCATAACTCAGAGGATGATAGCATAGGTGAAGACAAAGTTAAAAAGTTTACTCTACAATGCATAAAGAAAGGCCTAGGCTTAGCCAAACAGTCATATTTCTTAAATGAAGATCCTTCAAATGAAAGGAGCATTAAGTTTAAAAGAGAACTTCATAAGTGCTTAGCACCATATAAGGAAATTTATAAAGATATTTTAACTAAAAGCAAGCAATCTAAAAAATAACAGATTTTTTGCAAAAGGTAGAGCATGTATCTGAAGATAATGCAGAAAAATGCTCATAGGATGAGGATATCTTGCCAAAAAGAGAAAACGCCCTAAGTTAATGGTGCTTAGTGATAACGAAGAAAACATTGTTTAATTCATATTAATATGTATTACTTCTTAAGAAAATTTTAATAAAGATATTTATCTTAATTATGAAAATATAATAGCATGTTTTTTAATTTTTGGAACCCAATCCCCTTTTTCGTACTAGTTCTTTGTTTCGTATAACACAGCAATTTTTTGAAACATAACTCCCGTGTTATACAGGAATTACCTGTATTTTGCGATTGATGAGAACTAACCTCAGCATTTTTATTTGTAAAATCGGGAACTTTTTGTGGGGCGTACCCTCTGAATACGCCCATGATGCTATTGGAGTAAATAGTATTGCTGTATTTCAAAGGTGGAAGTTGGTTTCGTATGAAGATTTCTGCACAACAAATCTGCCATTTTCTCTATAACAAAAACCTGCACTAGGTGTAAGTGTAAAGGAAAAGAGGAAAGTTTATACATTTCTGCACATTAAAACATTGAGTACATATCGTACAGAAACTTCAATCTGTTTTCCAAGTGGCAAATCTTCCATTCTTATAACAAAAACCTGCACTAGGTGTGAAAGTGTGTAAGAGAAAACATGAAGGTATACACATATCTGCAAATTAAAACATTGAAAACTTCGAATACATATTTGTATTTTACAAAGGGCTTGTCATCTAACCTAGTATCGAAGTCCAAAATGCAGAATTTTGCGATTGATTTCATCCTGCACGAAAAAAAGACACTAATAATTTTGAGGTCTTAATGGGGAGTCTGAAACTTAATAGAATGGTTAAATTAATTTACTAGTGTCACGAATGCGAGACAGCCACGAAGTAAGAAAATACTTTTCCAAAGTTGATTTTTTTGTAGGAACGGCCCCATTTTTCTTGTGCGTCTGGGTTGCGTTCTGCTCTTTTAGTTCAAATATACTATTTTAAAATTTACGGAAAATCTTGAGCAGATTTTTTTTGAAGGATTATCAAGTTTCATAGTTTTGCCAGTGGTCAAGATGATTGCTTCTCACCCAGAACACAAATGAGGTAGGACAATTCTTAATAGCTTTTACCAATTCAAAAGATATTGTTTCTACAACTAGTGAAAATATTTTATTTTTATATACAGGATGATTCAATGATGTTATGGGCAAGACAAAATGTAAATATTTTTCTGCTTCAAACTAAATATGGCAACATGACTTTGGAAGAGTTTAATATCAATGACCTTATAGAACACCATAACATCTTATCTACATCATTCGTAAGGAAATATGCAAGCTATGGACTATGGTAAACTGCCTGCATATCTACATTGAGAACTAAGGAAAACAGGATGATGTTAGGGTTTTATGGCGCAAGGTCCAAAAGCGGACAAGCTTCGTGGAAAACAGGAGGAAGGAGTGCATTAGTTTTATTAGCAATTTTAATGTCATGATATGATTTATTGAATAAATAATAAACCAATCTCATAAATAGAAACATCCTTTTGATTCGCCCGGTATTTATAACATTACTTTCAATTGCACTGGTCTACAAAATCAAAAGGGTTAACTAAATAATTGCAACCCATTGGAGAGCAAGTAAATTGCATGATCAAACACATATGCCAATGATTATCCAATAAAATCCAAATTATGAGATCAAAACGAAATGCAGGCGCTGTTATTGTCATGTGATTTAGGAGATATCAAACATAATCCTTCAGGCAGCATTGGGATATCTCCATAATGCTGCATGCTCTTTTGGATATAATAGTAAAATAGGTTTTATTCTTTCAACTCTCATATGAGCATTTAAGTTACCAATATCTGATTCCAATGATAATAATTATGGATGGTAAAAAGTGGGGTTTTCTACGAGACATTTGTTCACTGATCTCATAACAAGGGTAACTTAAAAGTTAGTGGTCAGATTGGACTTAACAGCAAGAATCCTGGATCAATGTTCCATAGAAATTTCGGAGGTATTTAGTTAGAAACAAATATGAACAATGCAAACTACAATATTTTTAATGCATCAATTCTAAAAGCATTTGAGAAATGATAGCCACTTCTTGCCTTCTGATATTTGTGTGATAATAAGGAAATACATTACTCATAATTCATAAACTAACTTATCAGCGAAGGAAGTCAAATTTATAATTTTGGGTATCTCTTCTCTACTCTTCACAAATGAAAATTTATATTCACACAAATGTAAATTTACAAACATGTACAATCATTTTACAGATGCTGATACTTTTTACCAACAATGTAAGCATATTTTACCTATAAGATGTGAAAACCTGAAGTCAAATTAAAACTCAATAATAAATGACAAAAGGTCCACAAGCAACACTTATCAAAATTAGTCGAGCTTACTAACACGTTTAAGATCTAATAAATTATCTTCATTTCCCTATGGGGTACCTGAAATAAAGTGGTTCATTCAGAAAGTTGTTTACTCGAAGTACTGCTATCATGGTGTCATGAACATAAATTCGAGGCACAGCATACCACTTTAACGCTTTCCATATATTTTTTATGCTTTTGACATTACACTGGATATTATCAAGTTTGACATAACGGTTTTTCTGAGTTTATAATGCTTTGCATTAATTATCCTTATTGTCAAATGACTTGATTCCCCATTAGACAGTATGTATAAAACTTTCAAGTCCCAACTATATTTCACTTGTCAGAAATCAATAAGTATAAAAGCAATGACAACCTTTTGTTGTCGAAGTACTGAAAGTGTTTAAGTATAATAGTATTGAAAAATTCAAATTACCTTTTTAAGTAAATATACATGGGAAGCACAATATACTAATTTAGCATCGCTAAAACATGAAACATCATAGAATATGTACAAAACTGTACTCACACTATACATGAAAAGTTTAAAATGTCACAACATTTAAGGTGTAACACCTTGACAGTCTTTATTAGAGTCAAATTGTCATAACAAAATAAGATTTAACATATCTATAATTTAAGTCCTATGTTACAGGTTTTATAGTAACACCCCGTCGGATCATACCCCAACCTATCAACCTAAAAAGAAATAAAATATAAGGAATATTATTTAGGAAAAGTAGTAGGGCAACAATTGTCACATGCAAAGTTTGACTACATACATACCGCCAATGTTTTTCTATCCTTCGGCTAAGTGCTATTTTTTCTCCGACTTCTGTACAAACAGGATTTGTTAAACTTATCTTGGCTAAATCAGCTTTTACAGCCAACACTCTCCCACCAGTAGAAAGTGATCCAATGTTTACCATTAGGACTTCAGTTTTTGCTAATTTTTGAACCTGTAAAAATACAAATTCATTTTAATTTAGACATAAATAAAATCTTACCGATTCACATGGAAAAATAAATTTTATCACATTTTGATTAATTTTCATGTATAGTACACTGACATATACAAGTACTAGTACAAGATATTAATATAAGTACAAATTAGGCTCAGATGGATTACCCAGCAAAAAAAGTGAGAACAATGAGTATGCCTTAAGGTGTATGTATACACTAGAAATCACGAGAATTGACTAAAATATCGATCTATTTTTTAATAATTCAAAATATTATCGAACCCCTTAGCTTTCAAACGATACCAAGATCTTGTAAATACTCAAAATAGTTTTCAAATTACAAGGGTTTGGGTTAGGTACTGTCACCATAGACAAACATGTTTCCAAAACTTTAAAGACGATTTCTGAAGAACTATGTTTTTGCAATAGGATGCTTCTTTCCAACAGTGATAACTCAACAATGAATTGATCTATTATAATTACTTTTGTGTCATTATAATCTATATAATACAGTGGATGTTTTGACACTCAAAGTTATTGGTTAAGAAATGAATTTTTAGTTGATTTTTAAATGTTGAAATTCCTGAAAAAATCTTGATTTTTTAGACTTCCTTTGTGAAAAAATTGTAAAAAAGAACGTACTCCCTTTAGTAATTTGATGGAGGGTCAAAACAGGAAGAATATTAGGAATAATTTCCAACAGGAATTGTCTTTCTGAACATATTAGAATTTGAGATATCACTGTTCAAAAAACATGCTAATTATATCTAAATTAGATAACTAATGGGTAGCTTAATCAGAATGTTTCACTAAAATGAGTTTAAGCACAAACCAATGATCTATTATGAAAAACTGGATTTTTAAAGTCAAAATTTAAAAAAATGTTCTAGTGTATACCTTAACTTTCGTTTTAAATTTATTTTATAATGTGTGTTGTCTTCTTCCGTTGTAAGTTTTATGAACCTTTTTTGACATTTTCAATTCTAATTGTTGAAATTATTAACTGAATCTTAGTCGTTTTAATGACACTATGATAGAAATAATTAGATTAAACTTGATGCCATTCCCGAGACATGGCAAAACTTTTTCCAATTCCGTTGAGCCTTTTGACAAGGCTTGGGATACATGCATTTCCAAGAGGATTGAAATGCTAGCAGAGAAGCTGACCTATCCAAGCTGGGGCTGTAAAGATGACATATCGGAAGTTCACTGTTCATTCACTAATTTGCTGGTCCCAACCCTCACGTTTGAACTCCAGTTCTTACTGCAGTTTACACAAACAATAATAGTGTCTTTTATGAGGTAGAACTGAAAAGGACAATATATTGTGAAAAAGATTTATTCTTCATTTCTAGTACGCCTGAATCTTTTGGTGCCAATAGCAGATATGGTCTCTTCAATAGGTGTGACCTTTATTTAAATTGTTGTCAGCATTTATCTTGGCAACAATACCACGTTTTCATTTCCAAGCAGTCAAGATTATCTTAAGACATTTTGAGAAGTCATTTGCGATTTAATTGCATATTTTTCAGTCAGGTGATAAACCTCAAACACCTTTGCCTACCAACCATGTCGGAAAGTATCCTTGATTGATTTTTCATTGTGTGAGCAGAGTTCATGGGAAAAGGTGGTTGAAATAACTATTTGAAGCAAGTGATTTTCAGCTGGAAATTTCAGATTGTCAAATGAGAATTCCATAGCTTCTATAAACCAAAAATTCATCAGGGACTAGTAAAAGAATGATAAAGCCAAATAGGTGATAGAACGAAGTGTTACTGTAATTAAAAATCAAGTCCACTGTCAAAATGTTTAGATGCAATGATAGTCAATTCAAAATTATTGTTTTTGAAAATACTGAAAACCTTCAAACTGAACTTAGGGGATTTCAAAACAGCCATTCTTTACTGAACACTCCCCATATTCCCTATTGCCTTTGTTATTAATTATAAAAACGAAAAAATTCAAAATTTTGCTCTATCGCAGAAATTTTAATTTCAAGGTCATAGTAACAAAATATTTGAAAAAGTTATTTTCTAAAACTTACATGAAAGCAAAGCCCTAATACAAAAGGACTATTTCTCAAAGTCAGAGTTCAGGTATGAGGTTTTAAAAAGATCTTAAAACGCAAAAAATACAAGATGGTGGAAATTTTGAAAATACTGGAACACCCACAACTGGATTTTGGAGCATTCAGGGAGGATTCTTGAAAATTTCACATTGTTCTATTTCCCACAGGTTTATATGTCGACCTGAAATTAAGATTCCATCCAATTCCCTCAAATCTTAATTGACTACTATAAATATTCATGTAACTTCAATGAAAAAAAATTAAGAGCCTATTGAAAATCTGAGAACTCTAACTGATTTAAAACTGTTTGGAAAAATTTAGCATAGTTCCACCGTGTTTACATTGCAGCTAAATATTATAAAGTTATTTTAAGCCCTTGATGCTTGATTAAGATATTTAATAACACCACGAGTATATTTTACAAACAGTGGAACCAAACACAAGACATTTCTAAAGTAACTATCCATTTTAGTGAAAACGTCAAATGATCATTTTCTCTTCTGGGTTTCATAAATCATACTAACCACTAAAGAAAGAATATCAGTAGTTGAAGTGTGTATGCAAGGTTTAATAGTAGGACTTGAGCCACCCTTGGAGTGGGTAAGAGATTTTCCAAAGGTTAGTGTTTGGTTCTGCAACTCAAGGTGTACAGCCCCCTTTTGCTGAGAAAAGAATGGTGACATTTACTTCTATATGTTGCATACTATTTTGTGCCTCAACTCAATTACCATAAAATTATCAACACTGTTCTTTTCCAACCATTTTGCAACAAGTGCTCATGACTACCTGCATGAAACTTTTCCGAGAAGGTGGATAGGAGGTTCAACCACATTTTGGGTTCCGTGATCATCTGACTTCACACCTCTAGATCTTTTCGTGAGTTTTTTTGTTAAAGCAAAGGCATAGAGCTGACCACAGCTGCATTGGCCAAGATAAAACACCTGATTTCTTGGAAAAGGTTTTCAGCATCACATGGGGAAAATATTAATATTTGTTGCCTTGATGTAATTTATTCATTTGCAGCACAAAGTATTAAAATGCTTCTTTCCATAAATGGATAGTTACTTTAGAAACTGTATATACAACTCAGCATTTTATATAACTTAAATTTTTCAACATCTCTTTAAGGATCAAGGATTAGATGTTAATTACCTTTGCTCCTTTCTTATCTCCTTCTGTACGAACTCCTAATAATCTACGCAACAAGAAATAGGAAATTTCTAACTCTGTAAAAATTTCAGGTAATGCACCAACAGCTCCAAGAACTTGACCAACCATACGATCGGCTCGAGACAGAGTTGGATCTATTTTTGTTCCCACACCTGCAAATATTATATGCAAAAACACATAAATTAGCTATTGAAATAAATATATGTATGTCTACAAGAATGGTTGGGGTTTTATGAGGCAAGAATCATATGTGGGTAAGCTGTGCCAAACACAGGCAATGTTTAGTAATGGACATATACATACAGAGAAAATTTTACACACAGAGAGAAATACACCCAGGGAGGAATCGAACTGCCTACAACTCACGTGTATTATAATACTATAAGAATTCATAACATAATAAAAGAATTAACTCTCCCTGTGAAACACTATTGGCAATTACAAGCCTTGCACATATCAATTAGGATTTGTAGCAGGAGCTTAATTTAGACATTATAAATGGGATTTACATGACCGCAGTTTGAAAATTTGAATAGTAATATTTTTCACAACACTAAAAAAGCAAATTGAAAATAATATACTCACTCTACTTCAGATTGAAGTTGCAGCCAAAGACAAGTACAAAAAATATTAAGGAAATTGTAATCTATTTTAAGTAAATAAGATATTCTCTTTACATTAAACAAAACTTTAAATTGACAAAAATTTGTGTGAGGATGTTTTCATTTACCTAAATTATTTCCTTGATTAAGCTTCACAATTGAAAATTAAGTGTTACTTTGCATCAGTTATAATAGCATACAACATCTTTTAGTTCTAGTAATTTAACATCTTTCTCAAAGTAATTATAAATGATAAACTCCTTTATGGCCATAAATATTAATTATGTTACTTGTACAATTTAGCACTTGTCCTTGTTTTAATTTAACATTTTTAAGCATAAGAGCTACGCTAATGTGTTTACATTATTGAAACAGATAAAAACACCTAAACAGTTGCAGCTTGTCGTAACTACACTGCTGGCCACCGTAAATGCAACACCCTGAAGGAAGCATGCAAATAATATGAAATTTACAACATGCATTAGCGGAGGTGAGATATGCAAATGATTAGAATTTCAGCGCAGACGCACATCACGCGCGCCTGTGGCGCCACTTCAAAGTGCTATTTAAGGCTTGGAGATTTCGACGATTTCAAGTACGGCAATTGTATTTTTCTTGTGGTTTTTCAAAAAAAAAAAACCGATCAATTATGCCTCGTAGAAAACAGCGATCATCTTTTGATCAAGTATCCGAGTTCGACAGAGGAAGGATAGTGGCCTACCGAGATTGTGGATTATCTTTCAGGGAAATCGGTAGTCGTGTTGGACGAAACCAAACAACTGTAATGCGGATATGTGATCGTTGGATGCAGGAGGGTACGTCGGACCGACGTGTTCGATCGCATCCACCTCAGTGCACCACTTCACGTGATGACAGGCATATTGTGCGTATGGCAGTGACGGATCGCTCAGCCACATCACGCACCATAGCACAGCACATTCAGTCTGTACCGCATCATCCAGTGTCTGCGTGTACCATTCGACGCCGTTTACAGCAGAGTGGTCTGTCCGCAAGACGTCCATTGCTTCGTCTATCCTTGACGCAGAACCACAGACGTTTCCGCCGCCAATGGTGCGATGAAAGAAGGATGTGGACGGCAGAATGGAATGAAATTGTCTTTACTGACGAGTCACGCTTCTGTCTGCAACACCACGATGGTCGGATTCGAGTCTGGAGACACCGTGGAGAGGATGCGGAACAGCTGCGTTATGCACCGCCACACTGGTCCTGCACCGGGTATTATGGTATGGGGCGGTATTGGATATCACTCTCGCACTCCTCTAGTACGCATTGCAGGTACTTTAAACAGCCAGCGCTACATCTCCGAGGTGTTGGAGCCAGTTGTCCTTCCTTACCTTCAGGGCTTGCCCACAGCCATATTTCAACAGGATAATGCGCGACCACACGTGGCACGCATTGTCCAAGGGTTCTTCGTCAATCGCCAGATTGAATTGCTTCCCTGGCCAGCTCGCTCTCCGGATCTTTCGCCGATAGAAAACATGTGGTCCATGGTTGCTCAACGATTGACCCAGAATACATCCCCAGCTGCCACACCAGATCAACTTTGGCAACGTGTGGAAGCTGCTTGGTCTGCTGTACCCCAAGAACACATCCAAAGTCTCTTTGAATCAATGCCAAGGCGTGTGGCAGCGGTGATCTCCAACAATGGCGGCTACTCTGGCTACTGATTTTGGCAGGAAACACACTTCACAGAAGTCTATAAATGTAATCATTTGATACTTGGTCAACATGTTATCTACAAAATAAATTTTGTTGTGATATCTCTTGTCTTTCTTGGTGTTGCAATTTGGGTGGCCAGCAGTGTATTTTAAAATACCTTTTAAATATTTTAATAGTGCAAGAAAATAATATACAACACAGCTTAAATGTCTACAGAGTGAGGATACATTCTCCTATTCATTCCTGAAGTATTAGAACGGTTTGACAAATGCAAGATGACCATGATCATGAGATAAAATTTTAAATTGAATAATTTGAAAATAGATTGATATTACAAAAATAGGAAGGAAGATCAAATGTACAATTACACAACTAAGATTGCAGATATCAAACATCAACAAATGCTAGAGTATTAATATACAGAAATGTCTGACTTAAGCTAGAGTTGAATGGTCACTGCGTCTTAGAGCTCATTACCATAATTAAAAATAAGGAATCCCTATATTTTTAAAATCCAATTATATTATATTCAGTAAATATTTCAAGTGTACTTATTTCAAAGTGATTAAGTTACCTAGAAGAAAATTTTCCGATAATGAATTTCCAATGAAAGGTACTTTGCTGAATCCGAAATTTAATATCGTTTTAATGCCATTTGCAAAGCAGGAGTCTTAATTTTGCAAAATGGATTTTTCTTGGTATTGGTTCATTGTAACAAGTAACTGCAGTATGTAATAAAATTATAAAGATCAATGTGTTTTTACAGAATTCTTTTATTGTTATGAGTAATCATGTCAAGATGAAAAGGTTAGAAAATTTTCTGCTTTGACTTTTAACGGAGCTTATATATCGATAGCCAAGTCCTAAAACTACAACTTCACTCAAAATCTTTACTAATCATTTGCATCAGATTCATCCCACACAATGCATGAAAATATGTTTAACTACATTAATTACTTACCAATCAATCCACCTGGAACAGCATACATTAAATCATTTTGTTCAGCAAATAGAGAAACAATTCTTGAATGAATAGGTTTACACATGAGCTTTCCCTCATCATCTTTAGTAACAATACCGGGTCGAACTTCTATTTCTTGACCAACCTAAAAGTTTGTAAGTCAATTAAGAATTATAGCATATGATGGAAATGAACAAAAACTATAAAATAAATAAGTAAATCTAAAAAAATTGAAAATGAAACATCCCAGTTTCTGCAGGAGCTGAAAAGAGAATTTTAAATTACATCTGGGTAACTCAATTTGAGAAAACAACCACACAAATAATGAGTTCTATTCAAAACATTTTGTACACACATACACCTGTACCAATTATTTTGAATACAGTGTATACATGTCAACACCATCTCATTTGTAAAAATAATTTGGGTATTCCTGGGGTATCATTTTTTGGATTATTTGGTTGAATATCATATTGCAATTGAAGTGGATTATTGTAGATCATTACAGTGATTACTTTGTAAATTATGAAAATTTGCATATTCAAAATGCCATTTTAGAGTAAGATTTACAAGACTACTTTGATAATTGAATTTTGTTAACTTAATTTATAATTTCAAGCACTAATTCCAGTGTTCCCTGCATCCAAATGAAAATTAGGTCATTTAACCTGTCTTGGTGAAAGTAGGTCAGTAAATTTAGTGTTAAACTAGCTTTTACATATTTTTTGACAATTTTCATGAGAAACAATGTTTACTCAGATGAATAAATGCTTAAATATAACTGTACAAGTCTTTGGAAAGGGGATGAAATGACAAGCCTAGCAGTGAAATCTGCAGGTTATTTCTCTGTGGGATTGTCCTTGGCAAAATAGGAGTTTTTATCTTGACAAGATACCTCGAGGAAACCAATAGGAGGATTAAATCTCACCCCAATGTAGGGGCCCTGATACAAATGTTTTTCAATGATATTACTTTTAAACTCTTGAAAAGTGATACTAATAAAAACATTCAAGAAGAATAATCACGAATTAGGACATTCAGCACATTTTGTAGCTCCATCAGAAACATTTTATATTAAAAATTTCTGAAAACACATGAAATAAAAGATTTCATTTGTCATACTGAAAGTTTCATAAAAGATCCAGTTAATATATTTTCATAAGTTTAATTGTACCTTTAATACTCCTCTTAAAATACTGCCACCTGCGACTCCACCTTTTAAATCTTCAACCTCGCAACCAGGTTTATTTACATCAAATGAGCGAATGACTGAAAAATAATTGCAAGCACAAAAATGTATACAATGATCATAAAATGGTATCTTATTCAATTCTATCATACATCAAACACATTAACATCTATTCAAATATGTATTTTACAACTTGAATTAAAAAATGGAAAAATGGAAAACAGAATTTACAGAATTCATAATCTTAACACTAAAACAAAAATCAGATTATCGAAGGTTTATTAAAATTTTTTTGAGAATGTGTACTGAAAAAGCAAATTTAAATTACAATAAATTTTTTAGACTGCTAGATGAATGTCTTGTGTAGTGTTCACAAAATATGAAAATATAAAACACTTACATCAAGAAAATGTTGATTACTTTCCAGGTCTTGATATTTTTAAGTTTTTATCTAAAAACTCCATGATTTCAACAAGTTAATGTGTAATTTCCAATGCACTAAAAAATTATCATTTTCTAATAAAGGCTATGTAGAACAAAAACGGTAATTTAAAAATGTAGATAGCAACTTCGTACAAACCTACACAAAACTCAAGCATCAAGAGAATATTTTATAGAAATGCAAAATATGAGTATTGGTAAAGCATTTTAAAATGCATTAAAATATTTGCAGACTCATGTAACACTTAGCAGGGAGAGAAAAATCATGATTTTTAAAAATTTTAATCAGATTTTTATGATATTATAATTAAACTGATGCATCAATTCATTAAACATGTAAGAAATGAGACATGGAATTCTGTAATTTCTAGATAGTACTGATTTATGCAAAGCCTTAACATGAGTGGTTAGAAAATATAGCAGAATAAGTGTTTGAAAACTTAACAAATTACTATAAATTTTAATTAAAATTTTTTTATTTTCCTGCCTTTTCAATACCTAACATGTTTCATGTGTAAAAACCGCAAGTTACGTTAACTGTTACATTGAAAATATTCTTTCTAAATACAGTAGTAAGATAGCTGTAAGAATGGCTTTCATGTTTTTTACAAACATTAAAATATATAAATGAGTTTCTCCATTCCAAAATCTCCACAAAGAAATAAAAAACATATCTAACATAGGAGCCTGACCCCTTTCTCTTATTGGGTCACATCAGAAGGAACGAACGAACGAAAATTTTAAGGATCTTAATTCTTTGGTTCCGAATATTTTTATGGTTGTGTGCAGGCACCCCTCCAGCATGAGGGAAAATATTACAAATATACTATTAATATTGGTAATGATTTATGTAAACAAAATAAAGAGTTCTGAAACACTTAAATATGAAGCAAGTGGTATTTTACTTAGGCCCTCAATAATTTCTCGAAAATGACACCATTACATCCCAATAAATACTGTTACCTCTAGTGCACTCAAAGGAAGTCAGTTATTTTCAATTAAAAAAAAAGGGTCATTCTTTAGGTCCTATTGAGTGGAAACAAATTTGTAAACTTATATGCATAAAATAACATTTTGTGTCCAGGTTACTTGAATTTTATTATTAAACTTCAACTAAAAAAAATTAATTTTAAATTGATTTTTTTTTCAAACAGAAAACATTTGATTTTAATCAGCATGCCCATTTGCTCATAAAAATATAATTTTTCTAGTTGCATTCTTGAAAAATTGACACTTAACACCTATTCAGAGCTAAAAACTCACCAATGAGTCGAGGTTCTGATGTGAAGTCTCTGATTGGAACTGGAATTTTTTTTACAATGTATTCACAGATGACTTCTATATTATACTTGAGTTGAGCTGATATTGGTATCACTGGAGCACCTTCAGCAACAGTACCTAGAAAGAGTGGGATCAGTTTCTCTAAAGCTTGAAATTTCAGACAAGAAATTTTATTGACATCAAGAAATCACAGAAGTTTAATATGGCACAAGAAAAATGTGGAAAGCTCAGACGAGAAAGAGCAAGATGAGAGAACAGATTTTTGCTATTATTCAACCTGAGTCTAGTAAGTCTAGTTATACTTGATGGAAGGGATGGGTTGTTATTCCAATAAAAGTTTAAGTAACTGTTATTTCAAACTAATAGATAGCAACTGATATACTTGTAGAAAACATTAAGTTACCAATAATGACATTGGGATAGCAGTGAAACAATTAGAATTTAATGAAATTTTTTAAAGTTTTGATAAAACTAAAACATTGAAATTGCTGAAAATTTTACAATTTAACAGCTGATTAAAGCAGTTAATAAATATAAAAAACAAACCGTCAATGTCAATTTCTAGAAGTTTTATAGGAAACATTAAATTTAGTTGCTAACTGATAACTTAGTACTATTACTATTCGTCGTATTATTAAGATAAGTTATACAGAGTCGAGTCACATTATTTTGACCACCCCCTACCTCAGACGCCAACAGCGCACAGCCAATGAAATGCAGCATGTGGCACTATCCGGCGTGGTGGGTATAAAAGTTGGAAACGTAGGCTATCTTGGAACATATCCTTTGTTGCTGTGATGGGTAAAACGCGCGATTTATCTGACTTGCAAAAGGGGATGATCATTGGCTTTCGCGCCAAGGGCATCAGTATTTCGGAAACTGCACAGTTTGTGAATTGTTCGCGGTACTGCTGTGGTGAAAGTGTACTGTGACTGGAGTAATGGCACCATTGAAAATAAACGGCGTGGAAGTTGCATCTGCTAAAACGGCTTCAATTTGCACGGCAATACAAGAACTGGATTGCTACAGATTGCAAAGGGTTGCCTTCTTAGACGAGTCACGTTTTCTGTTCTATGAACAGATGGACGTTCATGTATCCGACGAGAAACGTCCGAGAACAAACACCCTGCAACCATTGCTGAAAGAACACAATATGGTGGTGGCAGTGTTATGGTGTGGGGAATGTTTTCATGGCATTGCCTGGGTTCTTTCGTACCTGTGGAAGGTACACTCAACGGATTGGGTTATGTATCCATTGTTGCCGATCATGTACACCCATACATGTCGACTGTTTTTCCTCAGAAGGATGGGATCTTTCAGCAGGACGATGCCATGTGCCATACGTCCAGAATTGTCTGCGATTGGTTGGAGGAGCACGACGAAGACTTCCAAGTGCTCCACTGGCTCTCAAATTCACCAGATCTGAACCCAATCGAGCATCTTTGGGATCATCTCTATCGCCATGTTCGCAGTATGGACACTCCACCATGCACCCTGCCGCTGTAGTAGGATGTACTGCAGTCTGCATGGCTCCAGATACCTGTAGCAACCTTCCGCATCTTATTGACTCACTCCCACGCAGTCTAGCTGCTGTCCATGCTGCAAAAGGCGGTTATTCTGGATATTAACAGGTGGTCATAATAATGTGACTCGACCCTGTAGTAAAATAACAGTTTATAATGTTATAGTAAAATAAGGTCGTACAGTTACCATGAAATAACATCTTTGTCCACCTCTACTTGTTTGGTTTCGTCATTATTACTCAAATTACATAAAACGTGAATGTGCCAATATTGTTTGCTCCAATCATGCTAAATTTAAAAATCAAGCAGTGCGCACTTGAAATTTTGTCACTGAAAAGACCACTAAATGACAATTTTAAAAGTTTACAAGGATCCATGTACATCACACTCTAGTATTTAGTGATGCAAGATGTTTACTGCTACTGCAGGTAGAAGAGATAGAACACAATAAGCATCCAAGTCAATTAACAGATGGAAACAAGACGTAAACTTGTACATGAGCAGCATTTTATATAGTACTGTCACAATGAAGTGAAATGGAAAGTCTGAATTCATTAGTAAATATTTAAATCAAATGTTAACATTTTAACCAAATAAAAATCATACCTTGAACAAATTTAAGAATTTGTTGATATTGCTCTTTAGCCTGCGATTCCTTTACAAGGTCAATTTTGTTTTGCAGAATAAGAATGTGTTTCAGTTTCATGATTTCTATAGCAGCTAAATGCTCTGATGTCTGCGGCTGCGGACAGGATTCATTTCCAGCTGCAAGAAATATTAAATTAAAGAAACTAACACAGAACACTTACATTTATTATTTGAATATTTATTTAAATCACATACCAATCAAAAGAAGGGCAGCATCCATTACAGCTGCACCATTAAGCATAGTAGCCATAAGGATATCATGACCAGGACAATCCACAAAAGATACATGCCTAAAATTAATATTAAATGAACAGTTAAAATATAGTCAAACCTCAATAAGACAAACTCGCTTAACACAAATTACCGATAATATAAGCTAAATTGCAATCCCATCGAAAAGTATATTCAAATAAAGTTAATCATTCGTTTATGAATTCAGGTTACACTAATCGCCAGTTTAGATGAAGTTTCGAAACTTAATGGCAAACAGATTCTATTAAATTGTATTATCAGAAACATTAAGCGACTCTGAAATTATAGAAAATTTATTTGTGAAAGAGAGTGAAGAAAGAATAAATGGGAGATTCCGAAGACAAAGGTATAAGAGTGCCTTCTTCAAAAGAAGCTACTATTGGATTAGAAATTGTTTGTCGTTTTTTGTTAGACAGTGAAAATTCATCTACTTAATTTAACAGCACTGAACAAAGATTTCACCAAAGATTTTCTTAAAGAATGTCACACAAAAAAAAAATCGGTAGCAGAATCATTTAAAGACAAAAATTGCTTAATCAGGAAATATCTGTAATAAGGAATTATCTGTATAACTTTTGTGATGAAGAATACCATTTATCTGTGAACCAAGAATTGTACAATAAGTAATGTAATTGCATTAATATTATCGTATTGTTCAAATAATGCTTTTTCTGAATTCGGACAAAGATTTTTAGTTCCATGAAGTTCGTCTTAACCAGGTTTGACTGTATAATAAACTGAGGACATGTATTTTTGCTTTAATATTAAATGTACAAATCTCTTCAACTCTAAATTCAACAAAATTTTACATTATTTTTTGTGCACAGAAGACAAAGATGGATACATTTTACATATTGTGAAGAAAGTGTTGTGTTCATACGTGATGCAACAAGAGCTGGAACTACAGCACATTGGTAAGATGTAACACTTTTAATGAAAATGTGTTGGTACACTTTTTCTAATTAAATACCACATTGTGATGTTTTGAGTACCTCAAGAAGGAAACATTAAAATCTGCATTGTTGGATACGTCAGAAGATATTATTGTAAAAGTTGGTAAAATGAGCAGAGCAAGGGCATGAAATACACATGCAATACAAAATAGCATACACAACAAACTCTGCAACAGCACAAACCAGTACTATGCAACACAAATCAGGTTTCCAGTCTGTGGACACCGATAGAAAAACATGTGTTCTATATTCACTGTACATGACACAACATCTCTATTTCTAATATGTGCCTTTGCTTACAGAAGAGTGGTTCATCTAAAAATCTCGAAAGCCTGCTTTCATTTCATCCATATATTCATATTAAGAGCAAAATTCTGGCACTGGTTTGTTAGCAATTGCAGAAACTGAATTTCCCCAATTTATGATACATCGGCAATTAGGACCAATTAAGACATTTACCCACTGAATAAAATGTGCATTCTGGCAATACAAGGTTATTGTTTCTTCAAACATTTTTCTTTTTTTCGATTTCAATTCAATATTTTGAGCAGAAATCACCTAATTTAAAATACATCCTGATAAAACAGTTTTAAGGAAAAAAATTGTAATTTATATTTTCAAAACGGATGATTAATAAATTGCAGGACTAGTGACACTTATCTGTTGTGTAAATTTGTTGTGTGTGTCATAAATTTTGTTTATCTTTTCCCATCTTTTGAAGTTATGCAAAAATGCAAGTGATTAAAATAGCTGTTACAGGGGATATGAATCTGTTCTCTTTATATGCAACTCATTGATTATAAAAAAGATTGAAACAAGAAAAATGGTTTCATCAGAAATAAAATGGATAATGGATAAGTCATCAGAAATAAAATTTCCATCATATTTCAGTTTCCTAGAAGTGTTAAACTAGTTTTCAAAGATTTCCAGGTGTATAAACCCTGTGCTAGATACTTCATACACAAAAACCAGGGGTAACTACACTTTATAACAATTAGCAAAGTAACAACAATTTTAATTACATTAGCTTGACTGGCTAAACACATGAATATTCTAGCAGTTGAATTGTTTTATATATGCTGATAACTAATAAAAATTTGTGTACCATTTACTTTTAGAAAATAAATACTTCGTGTTATCAATAGGGAGTTACTTCATTTGAGTAGGTGCCAAGCTGGTATTAACCCTTAAAACCATAAAATCTACAATAAATCAACCTTGCAACCCTCACTTCATAATCATACTTATTTACATTAGTATTACACATATAAGTCATACAAACTTGTAATATAAGTATTACCTCAAAAGTCTAAATCTCCCAGGACACCCGATTCTATCACACGGAAAGTCATCTTCTTTGCTGCTTCTTGCTGACTTGTAACAAGCTGGTCGAGGACAGCTATCATGGTCACATTTGTAGATCTAGAATACAAAGTGAAAATGTAAAATATTACATTAATCCACAGTAAACACGTAGACAAGCATTAAAATATATTAAAATGAAAGTATTTCCTTACTTTTGCATTAGCATATCCCAACTTAATTGTGATGTTCCTTTCAAGTTCATTTTTGAATCTTACAGTCTAGAGACAAAAAATAATTAAAATTTCAATAAAATATTTTATTTTAATTAATAAGCATATACATAATAGTTTCAAATAATTTAACAGTCTATTCAGAAATCTTGTTAATTTATACAGATATGAACAGTGTCACAAAATGCACTTTTGAGTAATGTGCAATGAATAAATTCAAATAAGATATTTTACCTCTAAAGTATATCTCAAAAACAAGATTAAAACATGAATACAAAATAATTATAAAATATACTCAAATCAAAGATACTATTCATCGGGAAAATGTCTTATAAATTCATGTGCATAAAATTTGCTTAAAGTGTCGTCTTTACATAGAACTGTGCTTTAACTTTACAATTTACAAATGACGATATCCAATTCTGAATCTATCAAAATTTTACATCGTATAACAAGTTTTAAGTCATTTGCTCCAAGTTCACACACTTGATGTGCTCTATTTTGTAATGATGGAAACATTTTCCAATCAAAGTATTATTCACACACTGAGCTTGTTTACCTACTTAGTTTAGGTTGATTGATGGTTGGTTTTGGATTTTATGGCACAATGGCCATATTTCACAAAGCTGAACCAAACACAACACAATGTCAGTAATTCTGAAATAAAAGGATGGAGAGAAGAAAGTAGAGAAAGAGTGCTTGGGTTGCAATCCCCATGTTTATCAGAGGCAGTAAACCTCATAGGAAAAGAATAGATCACTTACCTTGAGTTCATAAAGCCCATACACACTGACATTTTAAACAGCCATATCAATAGTAAATCTTATGGTCATAATTGCAGAACTATCAGATTTCTCAATCAGCAATTCCATTGCAATAAGTTATTAAATTGTAGATCACTGAAGGGTTGGTTGTTTTAACATTTTATAGCGCAAGGGCCACACTTGGTCAAGCTGCACCAAACACAAGACAACATCAAGTAAAAAATGTCATGAAAGGGGAAAAGAGGGATTGGGAATAGAAAAGTGGGATGAAAGCAGAGTACCCAGGGTCCATGAAGACAGTACACACCTAAAGGTTGGTTTGAGGTTTTGTGACACAAGTGCCATATTTGCCCAAGCTGCACCAAACACAAGGGAGGAAAACAGCAGAAAGCAGAAGAGTAGGTAGAGGTAAAACAGAACAGAGGACAGATTACTAGGGTACCTTCACACACCTATGAGATACACCCGAGGGCTCACTGTAAGGGAAGTCTAAAATATTACATTTTAAATTAAGTTTCATTACCTGAACTCCTGATATTGCTTTCACTACTGTTGATTTTCCATGAGCTACATGACCAATTGTTCCTAAAGAAAAAAATACAGATAAGTATCAAATTGAATACACAATGTATTTAGAACATCAGGGTTCCCACTCTTAAAGCAAAAGAAAAATTAAGACATTTCCAAGGCTATTTTTCATTTTTTAAGACTACACATCATATATCATAAGAGATTAACCCATGAATTCGCAAATGAAGAAACTTTCACAAGTGGTTGGGTTGGTTGTTTTTTAGTTTTATCGCACAAAGGCCATATTTGGCCAAGCTGTGCCAAAAACAATAAGGGAAGAAGAATAAGCAAAAAGGGGAAGGGTAGGCGAAGGTAAAAATGAAAAGGAGGAAAGACCACTCGGGTACCTTGAGGTTGTCATGCTAAAGATGTGCCCCTGAGGGCACTAGAGTTGGGTCTCAGCCCTTGTTTTAAAGCAAATTCTTAGCTAACTAATAGCTAGGTAGTTGAATTAACGTTGCAATGGAGCAAGACCTTGTAATTTTGAATCACGGTCAGATGACAAGGTCTACATCTAAGCTGGCACCCCTCTCCAAACTTCTACACCACACCAATGTGGACATTTGAGGCCATGACAGATTTAATGTGCACCAGCCTCTATGTACATGACGGTCATTGGTTGGATCAAATTTTGAACTCTCAACCCTCAGGTTGCTAACCTACTACTCTTAAAACTGGGCTACCGCTGCCACTAGCTAACCAATAAAATTATGTCCTTGATTTTTTTATGAAACTTGACCTTGGACATGTATCATTAGTGTTGGAATGCAGGTAAATCAAATAAAACATGCATTTTTTCTTATAAAAACTAAGGCTTAAATTTTTTAGGAACTTTCAGTAAATATTAAGGCTTTTTAAAAACCCTCATATAGAGGCCTGTGGATACTATGTAGATTACTTGACATCACACACCGAATTCTATCTGAAAATTGCAACAGCTGATATGAGAATGTCACAATATCTCAAATTAATTTTACAGCAGTTTTACATGTAATAGTATCATTTTTACACATAAATGTAGGAAATGATTGTTATTAAGTTAGTAAAGAAAATTGGGTTTCAATTCTTTTTAGAACTAAATTTCTGATCTACATCTTTTGAGTTAAAAATCACGAGCTTTGGAATTGGAAATACCTACATCTTCATGAAACCCAATCCTTCATAAAAATTAGTTTCTCTTTATAAATCTGTTTACTTTAAAGATCTGTCAATATATTTAATGCTTACAAAATCCATAAAAACATTTTTTAAGGTATAAACATCACAATAGCAAAAAATTGAAACCAGACTGAAGCTTGAAAGCTACACTCATATCCAAATTTATCTTTACATACCCAAAAATAATGATAATCCATTTTTGCAGGGAATGTATGAAAGACAAGCCTAATTAGCATTATCTAATCAAAAGTGATCAAACGCGGTTTCTGATATACAAATCAAGGCGTTACGTCATCCGACGGTGAATCAAGAGCTTTGCGCAAAGTGAATTTCTACAATACAGCGTTTAATTTCAGTGTGTAAAGACTAAAAACTGTTTGTTATGGCTCCGAAGTATCATTTGGAAGAATCAGTGAAGTGGCAAATTATCAGCCGTTTAGAAGCAGGGCAGACAATCATGGAAGCAGAGAGATGTGCGAATATTTCAAGACAGACAGTCCTACGCTATGGAAACAATTTCAGAACTCTGGATCTGTTGTAAGGAGGCCTGGACAAGGTCGTAAACGAATAACAACTGCTTCTCAAGATCGATATCTGGCAATAACTGCCCGTCGTAACAGGAAGTCTACTGCTCGGAAGTTAAGTTCAGAGGTTGCAGCCGCCACTGGAACTGTTATCACAGCAAACTGTATACAGAAGGCTTAATGAAAAAGGCCTTTATGGCAGACAGCCAAGGGTATGTATTTCACTGTCTTCACAACAAAAGAGGGACCGCTTTAATTGGTGCAAAGAACATCAGAACTTGAGTGAACACCAGTGGACCCATGTTCTCTTTACTAACGAGTCGAGGTTTAGTTTAACATCTGATTCTAAACGCGTTTACATCTGGGGGAGTCAGGAATGCGAAATCTTCCTTCGAACATTATGGAACGTGACTGTTTTGGTAGTGCAGGTGTGATGGTATGGGGAGGAATAATGATCGATGGACGTATGCCCCTACACATTTTCAAGAGCGGATCTGTGACCGACCAGAGATGTCGGGATGAGGTCTTAGAACATTATGTAAGACTTTTCAGAGGTGCATATGGATCTGACTTTTTATTTATGGACGATAATGCTTGTCTACATCGAGCAAACCTCATTGACGAATTCCTTGAAAGTGAAGCCATTGAGCAAATACTGTGGCCAGCAAAATCTCCTGATCTGAACCCAATAGAGGACTTATGGGACCACCTTGGAAAAGCAGTTGCATGGAGAAATCCTCCTAGAGTTATAAATGCCCTGAAGACCGCTTTGCTGGAGAAGTGGAACTTAATTCCCCAAACTGTGGTTAACAATATTATTGCCAGCATTAAAACATGTTGTGATATGTGTGTACACGTCAGGGGAGATCACATTCCATATTAAATTCATAAGCCTTAATTTTTTCTGAGTTATTCTTTTTTTCTGAACTCTCCTTGTCACATATCATTTCCATTTTTATTGTTTCATGCCTAGCTTTATATCATATGGAGTGCTCTTAAATTTTTCCCATGATGTTATGTATCATCTCACACAAATTCATGAAATTATAGCTCAGTTTCTGAGAAATCCATGATTTTATGCATGTAAAGATAATTTTGGACATGATATTTAACATAAATTTACCTATATTGATGGTAGCTTGTCGACTAATGACTTCATCAGTAAGTGGTGTTAGCTTGCCAACATCCTAAAAATACAATTATAATATGTCAGATGATTTCTGTTTTTAGATTAGTTCACAATCTCAATTTGGGAATTATATAAAATACACAGTAAGTTTCACTTTTTTACTCAAATAACAGCCTAAATAAATATTAATAAACTGGAAAAGATTAGTTTTTAACCAGTGACATGTTGGGTCCCAGTGTCAATCTGTACATCAGTCTCACAACCTTCAGAGTAATCTGGCAGGAAGTGAGCAGGGTTCACAGATCCCTAACTGAAGAAAGATCAGATTCTGAGAATTCCACATATCTCAGCATTCCTTTCTTTTCAGTAGATGAGTTTCTCAAGACCCTTGATCTTTTGCTAGCAGCTAGGAAAATAATTCTTCCCATTATTTGTTCACTAACAAAGTTTTGGTCATTCATGGGGCTCTAGAAAACCTTGCTTGACTATTCCTGTTAACTTCACAAGACAATGTGTTCAGCACTTGCTCGATGTGTGTTGTTTTCAACTGTAATTTTTCTCCCTTGTGGCTTGATTAATTAGCTTCAGAATTTTACTTCAAAAAGCAATTTTTGTAAAATTCACAAAATTTTTGTTAAATAACAAAATGACAACTCCATATGAAAAAGAGATGGAGATTTTAAGGACCCTCATGGCTGAGGCTGAAGTGATGCAGATACTGTGGTCAATGAAGAGTTCTGTGAACATGAGTTGGTTGGTTTGGGGATTTTATGGCAAGGGCCATATTTGGCCGTGCTACACAAGACATACAATATCAAGTAATAGACACACACACAATGAAAGTTTTTATTGACACAGAAGAGAAATACACCCAGGGAGGAATGCACCTGACAGGAATTGAACATGCACAGCCTACAACTCTAAGGTTTCTAGCACAGTGGGCATACCCACTGAGCCACGACAGCCCCCTGTGATAGATTCAATGAGTATTATTGATACCGAAGAGGAAGATGATAACGAACACATGGAAGAATTTCTTGTAATGGATAAGAGCACAAATTGGGTGAAAAAACAGTTATAACCAGGGTATTAAGATTTAAATAAGCTTGTTTTAAATCATGATTTAAATCAAAATTTCATTTTCCTTTGTTTTAAGTTTATTTGTGTTTGGAATATCACTTTAACATACTTATCAATGCTCAGAGAAAATTTGAAAAATAGGTATATTTGATTTCAATTTATGTATATTTTCATGTTTTATCTCATTTTAATTTTTCTTATAACATTTTTACAAGTTAAATATTAATGAGAAGTAGGAATTTTTTCATGAATTTTGCAAGTTCCCTTTATTTTATTTTCTATTGATGACAGGATTTTTTCTCAAAAACAAGTCTTTAACCAAATTACCTTATATAAAAAAGAAATTGTATGTATTTATTCATATATGATAAATATATAATGCAAAAAGATTCTGAAATTTGTCTGGTTTTTTTTAAATTTTATTCACAAATTTATAACATAGTGTTAGTGGGATCCCGGCAACCTTATTTATTAGATCCCAAAAATTTCATGCCACTGGATGTGGGTTTGAATCAAGCCAATCTAAACCACTTAAGTACCAGATGGGAAAACATTGCTTTTGCATGGCATTTATTGTGCTGTTCTACGAGGGGTGTTCAAATGAAAAGGTACGAAACGACACTGTGGGTTTAATTGAAGTCTTTATTCAAAAGTAATCACCAGAGGCCTGAGCACAACTGTCCCACTGTTACACGAGCCGAAGGATTCCCTGTTCCCAGAATACCTGCGGCTGTGACAAGAGCCAGTCCTCCACTGTGTCCTTCAGTTCGTCGTCCGAGTTGAAGCGCTTCCCTTTTGAGATGTTTTTTTAGCGGACAAAACAGATGGAAGTCGCACATGTCCGGGCTATAGGGCTGCTTCCACTTGAACTTGTCCAGTACACTTTGTATGACCCTGGAGATATGTGGACCTGCGTTATCGTGGAGCAGAATCACTCCCTCCATGAACAGCCCAGGCCGTTTGCTCTTGATGGACTTGCATAGGCTACAGAATGTCTCACAGTACAAGTCACTGTTAATGGTTTTTCTGTGCTCGAGGAATTCGATGAGTATCGGACGTCGAAAAAGACGGTGAGCATCACTTTGCCTGCTGAGAGCACAGCTTTGAATTTTTTAGGGGAGGTGACGACGCATGCTTCCATTGCATGCAGGCCCGCTTTGTCTCTGGCTTGAAGTGATGGCACCAGCTCTCGTCACCGGTGACGATCCGCTCCAGGAAAGTGGGGTCTTCATGATACCGGAACAGGTGTTACAGTGCTAGCCCCATGCGCAGTTCCTTTTGCGGTTCGCTGAGCTTCTTCGGAACTCACTGCGCGCACACCTTCCGATAACCCAATCTGTCATGCACAATTGTCCACAATGTTCCAACACTGGCCCCCACCATCACTGCCAACATTTGCATTGTGACACGCCGATCACTTCTGACCAGGTCGTTCACCTTGTCGATGAGTTCGGCCGTGATTACCGTGTTTGCCTGGCGTGGTCTCGGGTCATCACTCAAACACTCCTGACCTTCACGAAAACGGGCACTCCACTTTCTCACTGACATGTTGGACAGTCTCCCCTGTATACGGCCACCATCTGGAGATGAATACTGGCCAGTTTAACCCCTTCCAGTCAGAAATCTGATAACACCTCGCTGCTCCTCAATCGTCGAATTTTGCAATGTGAACGCCATGATGTCCTCACACGCACTGCTGCGTCAATTGGACGGAACACACAACTGCCTGCTTCTCTCCTGCGTCATGTGCGGGCGCCCACGCATAACCACGCCGGTACTCGTGCATTCATGTCCTTAGATGTCTCACTACGTTATCCCAAAGTGGCATATTCACATTTCAACCGGTTTGGTTGTTACAACGTTTCGTACCTTTTCATTTGAACACCCCTCATATTTATTCTACCATGTGATTAACTTTGCTAATTCCTATATCGAGTTTTATTCTTTCAAATATTTACCCTGCTATATTTCCTAATACATTAATGTTATTCATAAATATTAATGTTTAACATAAATCAAAACTATATAGAAACTATACTGTGAGTTGCGTATTTCATATTTAACTAGTTTAAAATTGTACGGGCAAAGGGATTAATTAAAATCACAAAAATTTGATTTAAATAAAAAAATCTGATTCAAATCAAATAAATCCAATTTTTATGATTTTTTTATACCCTGGTTATAGCAGAATGTCCTGCATGGACACACATCATGCACCTTCTATGACCTAAAGGCGAAGCAAAAGCTGTATCTAACCCTAGGAGTAGCTGGGAAGTCTTTTTTTACAATCAAATTGTATAAATTTTTGATTGTACAAATATTTATATTGCAAAAACAGCCATGAATATCTATCTCATGCAAGAGATGTGAGGCAGACAACTATGTTAGAAATGTTTGCATTGATAAGACTCTTGTATTCATGTGGATTACACAAGTCCTCTCAATTCAATGCGAGATTGCTGTATAACAGATGAAACCAGGATAGCTATTTTCCATATAGGTATATCCTACAAATGATTCTTATTTCTTTTAGATGCATACACTTTGACAATATAAATGACCAAGATTGATTGGGTTTTATGGTGTAAGAGCCATACATTTGGCCAAGCTGCACCAAACACAAGACAGATATTGTCAAGTGATGGATGGGATATACAGCTAAAACCCATATATAGAAACTTGAAATTCATCAAAATATCAGTCAGGATAATTTTAAATAGCCATGGTATTATAGAAACAATAAAATTAGACAAGACCTGAATGTGCCCAAACTGAAGCAATTTTTCAGTAAACTAGCCCTCAATTTTTTAACCAGCTTGAGAGAGAATTGATAATGAATCGATTAAATATCCCCAGGATGACTTTTGTCATCCAACCAGCAGTAAGATCAAAAGCCATACTAAATTATAAATGATTAGCTATATCTAACTTTTAAATCCCATTTCTAATATCTCTAATCTCAATGCCACAACTATATCTCTCCTCAATAAGCATCGAAATGAGTCTTCAAAATGCCTGATCTACAAGCTCCAACCACAGAGAAGGAAGCAAGCCTTCTGATTAGTGCCTCAACCCCCACCCCTCTTCTCCAAGTCCCAGTAAATCCTATAAAAGGCTCCAACAAACTCACAACTGTTCTGCACCCATCACAAGTAGTGATGGGCAGAATCGAGTACTTTTGAGAATTGAATACTTGGTATTCGAGTACTTTCAAGTATCAGGTAAAAGAGAGTATTTGAATAGATATAGTAAAACGATTGATAGTAACAAGCAGAACTATAATATAAGGCTACTATATAAAAATAACACCCCATTATTGTGTCCTCAATAGCATAGTGGTTAGAGCACTGGATTTGTAACATTCTGGTTCTAGGTTCAAATCCACTGCAAGAGAAAATTGGTGGGTCGTATTATTTATGCAAATGATAATTTTTGTCAAGATAATCAAATTATTTGTTTTTCACAAAACCCAAATCTTAAATCTATATATTTTTCTTTTTCCATTAATGTAATTTCTTATATTTAAAAAAGTTTGAAAACACTACTATTTATCTATTTGAAAGGTAGACACTCAGCAAATAGCGTTTACAGAAGAAAATGAGTTTCTTGGAAAATTAAACTGCGGGATAAATTACAAATTTACTACAGAAATTAAAACTTTTTGATTAGCATATTTAAAAAAACAATTAATTCTATGTACAAATTTCTGGTCGTATGCATTTCCTGCAATTGTAAATATGTATGAAGTATTTTAAATCACGAGTTTACAAATCATGATATTCAAATTTTAAGTTTTCACATTGGATTTGATTTTCTACCATATTTTGAGGAAATCGTTAATTTTTATTAACTAGTAGAGTGGTTGGTTCTGGTGAAAAACAGTTATCATTTTTAACAGGGAACATGGCCAGAATTTTATTTTTGAGGGATGACAAAAATAAGAATGAAAGTTTTTATACTAAACTCTTAAAAAGTTTGTATGAATGTAAAAAGTATTTTTATAGCCAGGATCTGAAACTCTAAATTTATAAAAAGTGACACATCTCGGTCAATCTAAGTACAAGAATCATTACAATGGTTCCGCAAATATTTACGAAATAAATTACATTAAAAAATCAAATCTCATTCCTGGAAATTCACTTTTAATTTTGCAACCACTGTTCGGAGTATGTACATAGATGTGAGAAGGTGGTAGTGTCAAAGCATAAAAAATATTCATAATCATTACTATCATAATAAAGATTGTCACATATTTAAAAGATTTTTCATAAAATAACAGCTATTTAAGAATGAAATAATGTTATTTCACTTGAGAAAAAAAGCATTTTAAGCATTCTAGTGTCTTATTTGTAGATACTTTAACTACCACAGTAATAAAAAAGCTATTAAATTATTTTTTCTACTTATCAAAATTAAATTAAACACATAATTAAAATTAAATTTGAAAAATTAAATACTTTCAACTCGATTTTCGAAAATAAAAGGCAAATCATGTAATTTTCTGATTATTATGCTTGCCTGTTCAAGAAATTGCTCCCAAAAAATTTTAAATCCAATCTCTTAATCGATGGAGTTTTTCGACATTGTTTAAATCAAGCAACATGGAAACCCATGCAATGTGACACAGCAACAAAGGATGAATACTTTGGAATTTGAATACATAGGGTGAGTACTTTGTCCGAATCCTTGGAATGAGTACTTTTGAATCCAAATACTCTTGTATCAGAGTACTTAGGACAAGAATTAAGTACAACAAATACTTTTAAGTACCAAGTACACAAGTACTTTTATATTCAAATACTCCAATCACTAGCTACAAGCAAGTACTTCACAGGAGATTGAGTACCTTCAGTCCAGGTTCTCCAAAACCCTCATACAAAGAAATCAACATGCACACAACGAAAGTTTTATTGACACAGAAGAAATACACCCACAGTAAGTTACAGGAATCGAACCCGTGCCACTTTTGCAAAAGAATTGTTGGTCAAAAAAAATCATTCTTGTAGGATAAACAAGCAAGAAATACATCCAGTTTAAAATTTGTAAAAGTCAAGAGGTAAATTCATTGCTTTGTGGATTTCAAAAGGGCACTCCCCTTATTTCCAACCAGGGGTTGATTGGGTTTTCATGGACAAAGTCCATATTTGGCCAGGCCGCACCAAACACACGACAGACAACGTCAAGTAGTAATGGGCACAGACACAAGGGCATGTGCAAGATAACATTTCAGTGTAATAATTTTCTATAACGAAATATTGTAAAATTGTATTAGACAGTCAAAATTTATTATTTGACAACATTCCACTTAAATCTTAAGCTCAAGATCAATCTCATCAGGAGATAAAAAAAAAAAACATTTTATTGACCCACATTTTGCAGATTACCAGAACTAAAGGAAAAAGTTCAAACTTCTTGCAAAATTAATAAAGCAATCCATAAATACAATTATATTGAATTTCAGAAAAATAAGTAAATTTAAACACTTTAATTATTAAATAGGGCATTACTTCCTTGCACACAGAATAAGAGAATAGCAAGTTAAATTGTCCAAGTTCATATTCCAGTAAAAAAACTCGTATAGTTGATCTGAAGAGTATTGCATCATGCATCTAACAATATTACATCAAAGAAAATTATTTATACAGTAGTAATTTTCTTTCGTAGTTGTAATTTTTACATAATATTAATGTGTTCCATAAATTTTAAGTAAATCGACCAGAAAAAGATTTGAAATATTACATTATTTTTAGAGCTAGGCCTTCGTGGAGCATCGCAGTCAAGCCATGTGTACAAATATAGCGATGATCTCTATCAAACTAAAGCATCCCATACATGCAAGGTTTGTTTAATAATCTAAAAAAGTGACGTACTGTCCAATTTATCTGTACACATGTGCTGACACATCGATTTAACTATTTTTTTACCAAGATTATTCATCACCGGCAAGAAGTGATCAAACCAGGTCAGGAGTTAAAAAAGCACTGGTCATTAATATTTCGACTTATTAGTTTTCAAAATTTCAAAGTTATGTTATACATTCGATTTCTCGCAAGAAGGCCAAAAGCAATGTGATCAATATGAAATAACAGCATCATGCATATGGTAAAACGTGGCTGATACCAAATAAAAATTCCACTAACAAAGATAATAAGCAAGAAAATTACTGCAAAATGTGTCAAATACATTAAACTTTAGTTATTGCAACTTTGGATATAAAAGAATTATTTTCGAACTTACTAATTTTGCAAGATCTTGTTTTTTCAGTTGTGGTTGACCCAGCAATGTGTTAGTTTCTGACGGCGCCATTTTGTGTATTAAAAAAAACAACGTATAACCCTATAAAGGATTTCATGATTAAGAGCACAAGGGCTACTATAAAAGCTCGTTGATTTCCCTGCGTGGTCTCTTGGCGAACTTTCAGAGTATGAATTCCATTATTCCCAGGGAACCCGCCTAGATCGACACGCATCACCAAAACGTCATTTCCGGTTTCTCAAGTTGGCACGTTGGCGAAAATAAAATAATTTTATTCGAGATGGGCAAAGCCGTTATTTTCGAGGCGATAAAAGCGCTACCGTCATTGCTATAATTTTCAATCCCCGTTATTTTTAACACTAATATGCGTTTGATTGATTGATTGACAGGGACGGAACTAGGTTGGCAGACGGGACATATGCCTCGAGCGCCGGATTGGAGGGTTGCTCGAAACTGACAGAGTATTTTTTTACTATAGATATTTACGCATGATAAAAAATGAAGACGAAAACAAAGGAGACTACAAAAACCAAAACTAATAAAAGGAGCTAAATGCAGAATGTGTGAATTGTTGCATGAGTATGAGTTTGATGTGAGTAAAGAAGGGGAGGATGGATAGGGCAGTAAACTGTGCGTGAATGTATTTTTAGAGTGACTAATGCTATTCTTACCTACACATATCCCAATATCATTTGATAAACCCTTTCATTTCATTTGTAGCGATTATGATAAGTGAGAAAGAATATACCAAAAGATTATACCCCTACTCTCAGATTATTTGTCAATGAAATATCTTAGAATTAATTTGGTATTTTATCTTGTACTAAAAATGAAATTACTGCAAATTAATCTACAATATTTACCTTTGAAATCAAGCATTTACCATCTAAGTTGAATTAAAAAAATTTGGAATAGTGGAATTAATTTGTGGTGGCGATATCAGGTGTTGTCGGGAGGATTTTTGGTTTGGTTGGGCGGTGGGAGGGTCAAGGCGAGTTCTTGCCCCGGGTGGAAACTAGGCTAGTTACTCCCTGTTGATTGAATGCACATTGTTCCGACTTGTGTGCTTGATCTCGAGAATCCGCAAGAAATGACTTCAAATAATGAACATACACTCAAGGAAAATTTTGAGACGAAACAGAGAAATACATTTAGGATATATCAGAGGAATTGAACCCGTACCTCCTACATCACGCAGGCTGCTGGGCAAACCAAATAAAGCACTGAAACCCCAAAGTGCTAATATTAACAGCAATTTCACATAACCGTTAGTAAATAAGGTAGGTAGGTAATTGAATTGATGTCGCACTAGAGCAACAAACACAACGGGCAATTGGTGACTATCCGGGATCAATCCCGAAGGAAAAGATCCAAGGACGCCTCGTTATTTAAACCACGGTAGACGATAACACCTGAGCTGGCACCCCACTCTCCAACACGACGTGTAAAGGCAACTGCTACTTTTTGCGTCAAACTGATTTTCAGTACTATTCGTTGGAATCGAGCCGATGATATCAGCAGACAGGCAAGTGCAAGCATCAAGGACAAACAGGAAGCTCCTAAGACACTAGCCCGTTAGACTAGACACGGGCGCTAGGACGTTGCAATCTATTTCCTCCCTCCTCAGGATTCTTTTTTCTGCAGAGATAGAAACCTGCAAAATAAGATACAAAACAGCAGCAACAAAATTTTCGGGAAAGCAGCATCTCATGCCCAAACAAATATGCAAGACCATACACCTTAAACCTGGCTGTACCGCATACTTTAACTAAAATATCGTATAATATAAACTATAAAAAAATTTTGCTCAGTAATATTCATTTAAGAAGCAATTCAAATTCAAAATATTGACAGAATTTCGAAACTTTCAATTCAATTCAACATTTTTTTGCAATGTAAATATATCAATGTACACTTGGAATAAAATATTTTTATGTACAAAAAATATCAAATACAAACACAAAAAATGTATTTTACTATTGTAAGTGAGGTGTACGATTTAAACTGTCAGCATTTATATGCTGTTTTCTTTTTCTATGGACTACCTCATAATTCAAATGTTGGAAGACTACAGACCATCTTAGTAGCCTAGAATTTGTTCCTGTATTCTGCTTTAACCAAACTAGTGGATTATCGTCAGTCTGAACCAGGAATGGTAGATGTCCATTTAAATAAAACTGCAACTTTTAGACAGCAAAAATGATAGCAGCACACTCTTTCTCAGTGGTATTATTTCTTTCGGCTTGAGTTAATTTTTTACTCAAGAACAAAATTGGATGTTCCTCATTGATCTGGGATAGCACAATGCCAATTACCTCATTTGAAGCGTCGCATTGTAAAATAAATTGTTTTGAAAAAAAACCGGTGCGTACACAACACAGGGTTTTCAAAAAGTTTTTTCTTTAATTCCAGGAAAGATTCGCGGCGTAGTTGTCCATTTTACCCCCTTTAACAAATCCTTTAAAGGAGCAGAAATCTATGAGAATTTCGGGATGTATTTACGGTAATATCCGACAAGTTCTAAAAACGAACGGATGTCTGTTTTAGTAGATGGCTGTGGAAAGTCTGCTACTGCCTTAATCTTTAGATCTCCGGGCTTCTTTATCCTTGCCCTAATTATTTGACACAAGGTTGCGCAAATTGGTATTTTGATGCTTTTAAGTGCAATTTAGCACCTTTAATGTTTTCCAAAACCCACTCGGCACTTAACTTGTTGCCCTTTGTGAGTCACCTTATACTCTACTTCTTGTCCAACTTCAAAGAAGCATTTCCATCAAATACACTTTCGTGAAAAAATACTTCTTTGTCATGGACTTGTGTTTCAATGAATCCAACAGTATCTTTCAGAGCTGCAACAAAGCTTCGATAAGAATATCTGAAGCCATTGCGTACTTTATATAAAATTCCCACACCATATGCATACAGTTTGTAATCTTTAGCATTTTGTATTATTCGAAGCTTCACTTTATCACCGTTTCGAGGAACAGCTTTGGGTTCACAATTGCTGACTGTATAATACACTTTTTCTTTAGTTCCATTTTTGTTACATACGATGATACCATATGGCGGTTTTTCTTCATCTTCTTGAGCAGATTTCTTGCATCCTTTTTGTGGACTTTTACCATTCCAATGAGAACAGGTCTTAACCACTCCAACATAAGTGAATTCATCTGGATTGCAGGTTGCAGCCGTTCAATAAAAGTGGTGCGTATTCGCACTGCCAATAGGCAAGACTTTTACACGAATTGCAATGTAACGACTAGCTATAGTTGTATCCTGAATCACAGTAAATTAAACTTCATCTTGAATTTTTATACTTTCTTCAAAACGACTTCCAGATTTGTTAAGCATTCATTGTCTAAGCATTCAGTTATTTCACCAACCAAACTTTCAGTTCCAACGTTCTAAAATATCACTGTTCCTAAGGGCGATGTAGTTACACTTACAGTAACTTCCGAGTCGTATTCATCAATTAAACATCATGGCCAAGATTAAGACTTTTGAACACTTTGCATTCACTAGAGTGGAAAAACATATCTTTTACAACATCACCTCTTTCAATAAAACCAAATATTTCTTTAAGAGTACAGATAACACCACGGTATCTCATAGGGAAGAGCTTTTCCGAACGTATATTATAAGCTCTAAGGTTTCTTGTATTTTCGTCAGTAGCAATAAGAAAAGTGACCTTATCAGGAGGGTGAAGCTCTACACTTCCATAAACACTTTCAGCAAAATAAGGCCGAAAAAAACATTCGCCACGACTTTAATAAGCAACTTTACCTTCAGTATTAAACTTTATTCCAGTGATTACCAAATTCAGAAACTCTCTTCACACATTACTTCAGAAGTAATTTTGCAAACAGAACTAGCAAATGGTTTACCAGTACGACGATAATAAGTCATTTCAAATTCAACTGCATCACCACGTTTTAAATTATCAATATTTCCAAAAAATTGACTGCAGTAAAAGTCTCGCTTGTCGTTCGCAACATTGTATGAAACCATATGAAAGTAACAAATTTTCAACCGATTCCCGTCTCCTTAGGAGTAACACAACTAGAACTAGAACTGTTACTGTTACAAGGGCAGTCATTCGATGTTTTATTGAAATCTGGAGAACGCTGGCATTTGGGCATTGCAGGGTCTTTTAATTCAGAATCAGTCTTCGTTATCTGAGGCCGCAAAAGAATTAATCTTTATTTTATCTATATTTTCAAAATTTTTTCTTTGAGCACGAGTTTGCACAGCATTTAGAACTTGTATTTCTAAATTCGTCTTTTTTCACCTCTTCTATAAGAAAAACTGTCTTGTTGCTTAATAAGTAGTGTTCTTTATCTAGGAAGTTATCCTTGACAGCAGCTTTGGTTATAACATGAACCAACTCACACTCCAAATCTACTTCCGCTATAGACAAGCAAATAGGACTGTCCGCTTAAGGAGGTGCTATCCATACATGTTCACCCGTGTACATGTGTGGATTTACAAACTTTCTAGGAATTAAATCAACGCTGGCTCTTGTGTTTCGTAAGATAGAAATCCGAGATCCATTTGCAGTCCCAACATTAAATGTGGGGAGACATCAAATCCATTAATCCCTTTCCCATAATTTAGCTAGCAACTATGATTTCATTTTTCTTCAACTTAGGAGATTGAAGCCTAAGATAATCATAGATATGTAGGTATTTTAATTAATGTCTCGCTGGAGCAACAGAAAGGGCTATTGGGAACGGTCCGGGATCAAACCCGAAGGAAGATGATCATAGGAATTGCATTAATAACATTGAAGTTTTCTTTTTTCAAAATTTTTCTCTTTATAATATTCTGTTCACTTCTGCTTTTCCAAAGAGTTTATTTTCTCCCTTAAACTTATGAAAACCAACATGTTTTCTTGATACTTTCTTTATTCTGGGAACCATTAGTATTTCTGGGTGTGACTCCTTTAAACTTTCAAATTGATCTATTTTTAGCTAATTCCAATGGAGAATTCAAGTTCATTCATTCCTCGAGAAAATGTTCTTTTACTTCAGACGTTGTCTCTTCATCTACTCTGTGGTATGCAAGTCTGAGTTTTTCAAAAGTTTTGATTTCCAAATCCGAAACCCATTCATCATAATACAGTGGACTCCCTCTTAACCGGTCACCTTTTAACCGGCCTCCGCTTTAACCGGCCGCCACTGACCAATTATGTACTGTAAATACAGTAGCCTACAGTAAACGTGTTTAGTTTTTCCAACAAAGGAAGTTCTTCCATGTTAAGTTTTCTTAATTATACATATCATATTACAATAAAGTAGGCTATATACTTAGTTTTATTCTAATAAAAACGATTTCGGGAGTGTATTTTAATGTTATTAAGGGAACGACGGTTTAACCGGCCAGATCGTTATCCGGTCTGGGTCCCGGTCCTGAAGTGGCTGGTTAAGAGGGAGTCCACTGTAGCTTGCAAGTTCATGAGCTTAACTCCTCCATGTTTTGTCCGAGACTTTTTGATGACCGTAAAATATCTGCTTCAGTTTCTTAGAGCTTATTTTGTACCCCTTAAGAATAATATCTTTCGCATAATCGTAACCCTTTGCATTTTCAGGTGATTCTCTAGTCATCATGCTCGAAATTTCCGAGGGCAATAAAGCTTAGTAATCTACATTTTCAGTTTTGCATCATGAATAGTTAGTAATAATTTCTATACACACTATACGATTGCATAAAATATACACTAAATATCAAATATACTTCAAAAATACAGGATAAAAGAATCTTCAACTATATATTAGCATGCAATATAAATAATTGCGGTAAAATATTAGTTTTTTCTAACTAATGTGTAATTACCATGTGTAATTCAAATTATCTGATTTTTTCAAATCATTAAATACACAAAACATACAAAATTTCTGTGAAATCAAAACGAAATTTGGTACAGCTGTACCTAGCGCCTCGTCAGATGGCCAAGATGGATTTTTATGTCGCCAAGGAAAGAAATAGCGGTTGAAATATCTTTTTAATTTTTAAAATCCTCCCAATCTATATCCCTAACAATTTCTAAGAACTTGTTGAAATAATAAAAATACAGAAGGTACAGAAATACTAAATACAGAAGGCATGTCGAAATATAAAAAGGTAACGCTTTTCAAAAGAAAATAGAAAGAAACAATGCAACCTGATGCGACTGACTGGACCGTGACTAAAATCAAACTAAACGTTTGAATTCTTCTATACATGAAACGGAAAAGAATTGGAAATTTTTTTTAAAGAACCAATGTAATCAAAAAGGACAATTTAACTAAAACGAAAAGAACATTCTAGAATATTCAAAATGAAAATTTACACTTTCAGTTTGCCGAGGTTGCCCTAAAAACGGGAAAACCTAATAAAGATGGTTTACCTTCACCTGCCATAACTCGCTACTAAAAGTGCGCCAAAAACGTGCCAAGAGCGTTACCACCAGACGAGGCGCTAGATACAGCTGTACCAAAATTTAAATATTCATTCACTTTCGATCTGACACTTTTTGGCAACTTGACACAACTTGATAATGTCTACTTAATAAAACATGAAAATGCACTTTATCAAATTCTATGAACTTTCATAAAGACAATAGTTTAAAGAACCACAAAATAAAATTGGATTTGTAGTTTATTCTTTTTTTAAACCAAAACAAAATTAGGCTCTGCCTCACTAATTCCGGTCCGGTCAAGAAATTTTAACTTCCTCTTCATAGTATTCACTGGTTAGTATTTTTGGTAAAAATGTCGAATCCGGGTCATGTTTGTCGCCAAGCAATTTTTGTCTCCAAATCAAGATGGCGGCCATCTTGGCGATTCTATTTGTTATATCCGGAAGTGAAAATGAGGAATGCACAAATAAACAATAAAGAAAAATTAAACTTACGGTCCAATTTAATCAGGTTCCTCTGGTCTTCCTTTTCGAGGTTGTAAATTTTAACGATTTCGGCAACAAATGCCAGGAACATCCGCTGGATTTCCGTTCTATTATGTTGCCGCCGCCATATACAATATATTCGGCAAGGTAACCGTCAAATTGGTCTTTGAACGTACTCGTTCCCTTAAGGGATCGTTTGATGGCACCCCACGTCCCCTCAATCACATTGGTATGGGCTCCTGTGTAGCCGGGTCCTTAAAGTGTCATATATTCTTACCATGAAATTGCAAGCAAGCATCCAAACACACTTCTCTACAAAAATTAAAACAATCAATCATCGTATGGGTCGCCACATCCATTTCATTCATAACACATCTAATTGGCTTTTCATTCACCCAGTACCACGTAATCAAAAGAATCTTACACATATGCAATTTACTGTTTTCAAACCACGTTCCCTTTCGCATCGATCGCTTTCGTTTATGTCCATCCTTTCTAACGATAATTAATTAATTTAATTTCTAATTAAAAAACAATAAATATCAATAGAAACATGCCACTTACTTGAAAACATAGTAATCAAAATTTTGGAAATCCAACGGCAAGCACGGAAATCAAAGAAACACTGATAGAATCCGTTGAAAGCACAAAATTCTTAAGCGCTAAGCAATCAGAACGCAAAAAAAATCCAAATTTCAAAATGCTAACCAATCATAGAACGCAAAACATCGCAATTTCGTTAAAAAAAGACCGGACTTTCCTTCGTAAAAACCTTTTGCATAGGGTTGCCATAAAGCTGGATCAAAACACCAGTTACCATGTTTGGCGACATCTCCACCGTATTTTCTTTATCTAAACTAATTTACAAATACTTTTTCACCAAGTTCATCTGCGAGTTCGAGGTCTTTTCTCTCACGAGAAAGAAAAGATGATTGATGAACTTGTTAGTAAACAACCAAAATCTGATTTGCAATTTCTCAGTCTAATTCTGATTAACTCTATGGGAAACCTATCCAAAATTTTGAATTTAAGGACTCCTTTTGGATTCCGATTCACTGTGAACCAATAAGGTAACAATCCCCAAATCAGTACAATTTTAATTCAAATTTGCTTTTTTATATCTAAGCAAAATAATTCTTATTTTCTATTTCTCATCAAGAAAAGAATACATACTTTGTTTTAAAATCAAATTTCTTATAGAATGGTCACAATCTACTTTTTCAATACCAATTTCGTTATCACATATATATATATATAGTTATCAATATTTCCTAATAAACTATATATGATTCACAAACTATACTCAATACCAAATATGCTTCTCAAATATAATAAAAGAATCTTAAACTATATCGTAGCATATACAATACACAAGATGCAATATAAATAAATGTGGTTAAATTTTAGTTTCTTTTAACTAATGTGTAATTATCATATGTAATTCAAATTATCTGACTTTTTCTTCAAATCATCACATAGAACATACAAAATTTCAGTCAAATCAAAACGAAATTCAAATTTTCGTTCATTTTATCATCAAATTCTATTAACTTTCATAAAAACAATAGTTTAGAGAACCCCAAAATAAAATTGGATTTGAAGTTTATCCGTTTTTTTAAACCAAGACAATTAAGTTATGGCACTTTGTCACTAATTCCTGCAAGCCAGAACCTTTATGAACTTAATTTAATAAAAGGGTGGTCTACCTGCATTTTCTGTTTTCTTGTTTCCATCCACTTCCAGGACACCAAAAACTTTAGTCTGTGTTGAAATACAAATTGCCTTTGGAAATTAAAAATTCATTCATTTTTTTCACAAGACTATTTACATGGGTTTATCAATGGAAGCGCGCACGACAAAACCAAATGCTTAATTTCATGAAACACTTCGAATTACCATGGAGACGTCTCAACCAGACGAAGTCCGAAAGCTAACTGATTTTCAGTTCTATTCGATGGAATCAAGCCGATGACATGAGCAGACAGGCAGGCGCTAGCATCAAGAACAAACAGGAAGATTCAAAGTCTAGACACTCTGGTGCTAGAACGTTACAATGGTCTTACTTAGGGATGGGGAAAAAAGAACGAACTGTTCTTTTTCACCTGTTCTTCAAAAAGAATGGGAACAGCCTGTTCCCACTTTTCACAAAAACCTGTTCTCGGTTCTTTTTGTTAAAAGAAACATTGCAATTTTTTTATACTTCGATTTTAAACAGGTGGGAATTTTGCAAAGTTATCTTTTCTCGAATTTTCTAAATTCGCAAAAATTTTCGTATATTCTAAATTATGGTAAGTCCGAAACACAGCTGTTGATCCTACAGTTCGTGACTCACTGTTTCCTGTTGATTCATTCATCCGTTCTCTGTCCATAAACCTACTCCCTGCTCTCAAACTGATCCGACCCTGTTCTCCGTTCTCGGAGCTGTTCTCCGTTCTCAGAACAGTTCTCTGATCTTGGAGCTGTTCTCCGTTCACAGAGCAGTTCTCTGTTCTCGATGAACGGTTCGCGGAACTGATCTCGATGACTGATCCAGAAACTGTTCTCGACTGAACCAAGCCCCGACGTCTGATGAATTTGAGAGATTAGCGTAATAATTGTGAAATTTTATAATTGTTAGGCAATGACATAATGATGAATTTTTAGTTTTAAACAAATTAATTTTTTTTTAAATATTGCTGATCAAGATTTTGTTGTCCAGCTTTCTCTCTGGTGGTGTCGCCTCTACTCGTTCCTAGGATTTGCAATGCTTTTAACTTTATTTTAAAACCAAATTTTACAAAATGGAAAGCAAAATTTCAAATGTGTGGACATATTTCCCTGTGAAAAGGAAATTCGGATCGGGTGTGTCATGCTCTCTATCAGTTGAAAAGGGATCTCATTAAGTCAGGTATTACGATTTTAAAGACATCTCGGAAATAAGAATCCCACTATAAAACTAATGTGTTGAAAAGCGAAAGTGATATTTTGACTTGTATTTTTTATGTTTCAAACGTGTTTAGATAGATCATATAATATTAACCCGTTTTTCAAACCAATTTTACTTTCCAAGTGGAAATATCCCGGTATGCGTTTTTTTGTGTTCATAATCTTTTATAAAGGGCAACTCCCTATTGCATAGCGTGATTCAAAATTACCTGGTGTTGTCCTCGGATCTTTCTCTTCGGGATGGATCATGGACCGTCGTTTTATTGACTTAAATGGCCATTTTGCTGACTTAAAAATGACATTAAAATCTAAAAAATAATTACTTTCGCTTGCGTATTTGTTTTGTCCTAGGCACTTCATATCTGGTTGGGAAACTACTTGAGATGATTCATATGTGGGACATTATTAGTTGCCACTAGGGAGAGAATTTAAACGTTTCGATTTGCAAGAACGTTTTCCAATTTACGGAAAAATTCTGATTTTCTTTTCTCAATTACTGACAGTTGGCGCAGCTTGAATCGACTTGCCCCTTGCGCCATAAAAAATCAATCAACCGATAACAATATGAAGACCGAGTCATTTGTATATTTTTATATATGCATGCTTATATACAAAGTACTAACGAAGATGACGTAAACAAAATTCGGTTCCTGTCAGTCGCGAAAACTGCTGGCGCCACATAGTCTACGAGGAGGAATAGGGCTTGCACATTTCGAATAGAGACATTTGAGAACAGAACAGGTTAAAGAACAGTTCTTTTAAAAAGAACGGAATATCAAAGAACTCTTCGCCGAAAAGAACAGTATTTCCCATCCCTAGTCTTACTAATACAATACAAATAAATAATTTTGGTGCGTGTAATCTTTTGGCCTACCATATGTTGGATGTCATTGAGAAATCCCAAGCTTTTTATATACTTTTTTGATGTGTTGACAATTTAAAATAAATAAAAATAAGAGATTTTGATTCTTATCCTAGAAATATCTTTGTCGTTTCCAGTTTTGAATTTTAAAAATTAGGTAAAACTTTTGATGATTTTATTGAAATAATTGGTGATCTTAATCGAAATTTTAAATCGTAATTGCTCAATATCAAATACTTTCTGCTTTGTAAAATTTCAGAATTTTAAAATAGATTTAAATTTTTCTTTAAGGCCAAGTATGGTTCATAAGATGGTTATAGTGCCTTCAATTACTGTAGGGCAGTGGTTCTCAAAGCTTTTAGTCCAAGGACCCCCTTGAAAATTAAAAATTGTCGTGGACCCTTTGATATTATAACATTGAATAGGTCATATGTAGACTTGTATAAGACAATAGTGATCTTTTTAACCCCTTAATTACTTCTACAGATCTTGTGTATTTACATCTTTCTTTCTTACCTGATTGTCAGTCTACCTCTTGTGCTTTCTTTGGAACGTGGATTGGTATTCTAATTGTACTAATTACATTAAATTCTACACTTTTTCACTCTTATTACTTCCTATTCGTCAAGTGCTTTACTTTACTTATCTTTAACCTATCTTTTAAAGTACTGATCAATAAAGATTGTAAATTTTCTTATTAATAATGATGTGGAAATTCTGTAGGTACTCCGTAATTGATACGTCCGTTCCGTTTAGGGATCCTCATTTTTAACCTGTTGTTACCAATTTCTCTTGGTCTGGCAAATGCTAAACCAAGTTCATGAAACCACTCGTCTTTAAAAAGTCTAACACCATCAAAGGATTCTCAAAAAGGTCATGGGAATCCAAACCGATACACGAAAGTATGTGAGCCGGGGAAGCCTGTGAGTTCGTGCATTTAGGACAAATAGGAAAAATGGTGTCTATTTTGAAATTTGAGTGTTTTGATGGCCACTTCTGAATCTCGACAGAGCCTTCTGTGATTTTCGATTGCATAACATTTCCAAAGCATAGCCTGGTCGCGAGTTCCCCTATACCAATAATGAGTAGGGGAAGTTCTCCATATAATATTACTGCAGATCTTGGACTTCGAAAATTTCCTGGGACATTAATTGGTTCAGTGACCTTAATCTCTAAGCAGCATTCTTTAGCCAGCCCGTCTGCTGTCATTTCTTTCGCTTAATGTAATATGAGAAGGTATCCATTGAAAGTTATTGCTTCAGAGGTTAAAATTCATTTAAAAGGTAATAAAAGATGAGAGATGTTTACTCACACCCCTTTTCTTGAATCTTTACGCCCTTTTCTAGGGCTAGGCAAAAAAAGATCAAATTCGATGATGCTTTTGTTTTATCCATGCTTCTTATTCATTCTTCTTTTACTGAAACTTATCTATTCATTAACACAATGAAGCTCAACCAAAATGAAGACACATCCTATAAATTTCGCTAATCTTTAATTGCGCTGAAATATATTTACATTGAAAACAGAAATAAACAGAACATTTTCTACAGCTTAATACGTACGTTCCAAAAAGTCAGTAATCTCTTTTCTCCTACGTGCGCATGCGCAGCAGGTCCGCACAAACGATAACAGCCTCGCATTCGCGACAAAAGTGGTTATATTGTCGGTTCGCTATTGTATTCTTGAGGAGAAAACGACGAAAAATATTTTACTCTTTCTAAATTAAATTAAAAAATACACAAGTTATTCTGAATCTTCTTTATTCCATGTCTCGCAGTAAATACAACAAACTTTTCGAGCCTTTTTCAAGCATTAATTCTTTTTTAGCATGTTGCCAAAACGAAATGAACAAAAGAGACTAAATATTTAATATCGATTAAAAACATTCAATATCGATATTAACCAAAATGTAAAAGTAAACAATACATAAATATTAACAATCTAAAATACTTGTTGAAATTGAAATAATCTTATAATTACTTTTTCTTGTGCTAAAACTGAGCCACTACAATATCTACTATTATAACAGGAAGTGTTTGTGTGTCTGTGTGTGCTGTGTCTAGACGAATCTATAGCCCTCACAGCCATGAAATTTGGCAAACAGGTAGTCCTAATGGTGACTGAATGTACCTCGAAGCCCGAATTTTAAAATTTAATCTAGAAAATCTTCAATTAATTTATTGGCATATTTTTGTATTATTTGATTTCCTAAGAATGGCAACAGTGTGAGAGAGATCACACAGCTTCTGTTCTTAGAAATAAGCCAAGGCTCTGTTTACCTTCTAAAAAGGATGTTTCATAAGGCAACCGTGTAAATATCTGTATGCAGCTGCGGATCATCCAACGTATTCAAAGCACTCTTGATTAACTTTGTTAATTTTTGGTATTGCTTTCTGTTTTTGTTGGGTATTTTTCGCAAATAGTATATAATGGTTATTTCAAAACTTACTTTTGAATTTGTATCATTTATGCAATTTTGTTTATTACTGTTTAATTTGGTTTTGATTTCGCTGACATTGTAGTGTTTTTTTCATAACTTACTTTCGAATTTGTATAATTTCTGTATTTGTGTAATACAAATCTATCGACGCTACACGTGACACAGATGACGCTGTGAACTGCACAACAGAGTTTCTGAACACATTGGAGCCATCTGGAGTACCCTCACACATATTAGAACTGAAGATTGGGGCACCGATTATGCTTCTCACAAATCTGCATCCACCTTCACTCTGCAATGGAAACAGACTCTATCAAGAAACTGATGCCGAATATTATTGAAGCCACCATCATGACTGGACATGCAGCATGCCAATCTGGACATGCCAAATGGAAGAACATTCAACATATTGTGACATCTTAGCGCCTAGGAGTCTAGAATGGCCGGCTGCAGACCCGGAAGTTTCCTGTCAAAAAGTCCTTCAATACTGCGCTTGCGCATGTGAGGAGAATGAGAAACAGTTAGCTCACGGACTCCGTCTAGTTGAGACGTCTTCGTAGCAATTCGTAAATTTTAGCAATTCGTAAATTTTAATATGAAAATAAGCATTTTTGTTTCGCGCGTCCATTGTAAACCCATTGTTTTGTCTGTGTTAAAATAAATGTTATTTTTTAATGTCCAACAAAAGTTCGGATTAATTCGTCACAGACTAGAGTTTTGGTGTCCTGGAAGTGGGATGGAAGCAAGAAAGCAGGAAATGCAGGTAGGCCCACCCTTGTATTAAATTAAATTTACTAAGGTTCTGGCTTACCGGAATTAGTGAGGCAAAGAGCCTAAATAGTTTTGGTTAAAAAAAACAAACAAAAAGAAATGACTACATATCCAATTTTATTTTGTGGTTATTTAAATTTTGTCTTTATGAAAGTTAATAGAAGTTGATGATAAAGTGAATTTGCATGTTCTACTAAGTAGATATTATCAAGTGGATAAAGTCACGGCCAAAAAGTGCCAAATCGAAAGTGAACGAAAATTTAAATTTCGTTTTGATTTTACTGAAATTTTGTGTTTTGTGCATTTAATGATTTGAAAAGAATCAGATAATTTGAATTACATATGGTAATTACGCATTAGTAAAAGAAAAATAATATTTAATTGCAACTATATATATTGCATCTTGTGTATTGTATATGCTACGATATAGTTTAAGATTCTGTTATTATATTTGAGAATTGTGTTTGATATTAAATCTTATCTAGTATTTGAAGCATATTTGGCATTGAATATATTTTGTGAATCATATAGTTATTAGAAAATATTGGTAACTCTATTTATGATAACAAAATTGGATTGTTTACTAATAAGTTATTCATCGATCATGGCTTTTCTTTCTCGTGGGAGAAAAGAAGACCTCCTCGAACTCGCAGATGAACTTTGTGAAAAGGTATCGCATGATTGTAAACTGGTTGAGATAAGGAAAATAATCCTAAACAGTGAAAACTATGAAGAAGAGGAAGTTAAAATTTCTTTAACTCGTATTATGGAAGATAGGATAAAGAGAGAGAAAGAAGCAAAAGAAAAAGAAGAAATTGCCAGACGAGAAGAAAAAGAAGAAATTGCCAGACAAGAAGCAAAAGAAGAAATTGCCAGACGAGAAGAAAAAGAAGAAATTGCCAGACAAGAAGCAAAAGAAGAAATTGCCAGACGAGAAGCAAAAGAAAAAGAAGAAACTGCCAGACAAGAAGCAAAAGAAGAAATTGCCAGACAAGAAGCAAAAGAAGAAATTGCCAGACAAGAAGCAAAAGAAAGGGAAGACCGTAATATTCGAATGGAAGAAATAGCTTTAGAGAAGAAAAAGCTAGAAATGCAAGCTGCAAGTGAGCTAGGACTATCTAATAGAGAACGGATGCCAAATCATAAAATTGAGCTCATCAAAATTACCCCGAAATTTGAGGAAAAGAAAGATGAAATGGGTCTATATTTAATAAATTTTGAAAGAAGAGCTGAGATGGCAGGTGTGCCTAAAGAAGATTGGGTGCCGTATTTACTAGGCGTATTGCCTTCGGAAATTTCGAGCATGATGGCTAGAGAATCGCCTGAAGATGCAAAGAATTACGAATATGTGAAAGATATTATTCTTCAGAGGTATAAAATGAGTTCTGAGAAATTGAAGCAGATGTTTTACCGTCATCAAAAAGTCCCATGGAGAAGTTACGCTCATGAACTTACAAGCTACTATGATGAATGGGTTTCTGATTTGGAAATCAAAACTTTTGAAGAACTCAGAGACTTGCATATCACTGAGCAAATGAAGAGACGAGTGCCGTCGGAAGTAAAAGAACATTTTCTGGAGGAGTGGATGGACTTAAATTCTCCGCTAGAATTAGCTAAAAAAATAGATCAATTTGAAAGCTTGAAGGAGAGTCTTACACCCAGAAATACTAAAGGTTCCCAGAATACAGAGGGTATCAAGAAAACACACGTTGGTTTTCATAAGTTTGAGGGAGAAAATAAACCCTTTGGAAAAACAGAAGTAAACAGAGAAGATTATAAAGAGAAAAATTTTGAACAAAGAAAGCAACTTCAATGTTATGAATGCAATTCCTATGATCATCTTAGACCTCAATGTCCTAAGTTGAAGAAAACTGAAATCATAGCCGCTAACGAAATTATGGGAAAGGGAATAATAGATTTGATGTCTCCCTACATTAGTGTCGGAACTGTAAATGGGTCTCAGATTTCTATCTTACGAGACACAGGATCCAGCATAGATCTAATTCCTAGGAAGTTTGTTAAGCCACACATGTATACGGGTGAACATGTATGGGTAGCATCTCCTTTAGCGGGTAACCCTATTTGCTTGCCTATAGCGGAAGTAAATTTAGTGTGTGAGTTGGGTCATGTTATAACCAAAGCTGCTGTCAAGGATAACTTCTTAGATAAAGAACGCTACTTACTAAGTAACAAGACCGTTGTACTTATAGAAGATATGAAAAAAGACAAAGGCTCTGATATTGAAGTAAAAGACTCTGCAACGCCCAAGTGCCAAAGTTCTCCATATTTAAATGAAACATCGAAAAACGACTGCCCTTGTAACAGTAACCGTTTTAGTTCTAGCAGTGTTACTCCTAAAGAGACTGGAATCGTTGAAAATTTGTTACGTTCATATGGTTTTATACAATGTTGCGAAAGACAAGCAATATATTTTTTTCACTACAGTCAATTTTCTGGAAATATTGATAATTTAAAACGTGGTGATGCAGTTGAATTTAAAATTACTCATAATCGTCGTACTGGAAAACCAATTGCTAGTTCTGTTTGTAAAATAATGTGTAAAGAGGCAGTTTCTGGATTTGAAACCACTGAAAAAAAGGAAAATACTGAAGGTAAAGTTGCTTATGAAAATCGTGGCGAACGGCCCTATTCTGCTGAAAATGTTGATTGTAATGTAGATTTTCATCCTCCTAAAAAGATCACTTTTAGTATTCCTATTGACAAAAATACAAGAAACCTTAGACCTTGTAAAATGCGTTCGGAACAGCCCTTACCTGTGAGATACCGTGGTGTTATCTGTGCTCTTAAAGGAACATTTGGTTTTATTAAAAGGGGTGATGTAAAGGATATGTTTTTCCACTCTAGTGAATGCAAAGTGTTCAAAAATCTTAATCTTGGCGATGATGTTGAATTTGGAATACAGACTCGAAACAACAAGGAAGTTGCTGTAAGTGTAACTAAATTGCCCTTAGGGACAGTGATATTTGAGGACGTTGAAACTGAAAGTTTGGTTGGTGAAATAACTGAATGCTTAGACAAATCTAAAAGTCGTTTGAGGAAAGCATAAAAGTTACGAGACAAAGTTGAATTTACTGTGATCCAGGATTACGAGGTAGTCCATAGAAAAGGAAAACAGCATATAAACGCTGACAATTTAAGTCGTACACCTCACGTACAAAAATAAAGTGCTATTTTTTTGTGTTTGTATTTGTGATATCTTGCATATATAAAAATATTTTATTCCTAGTGTATATTGATACATTTGAATTGCAAAAAAGTGTTAAATTTGAATTGAAAATCTAAATATTTTGAAATTGAATTTCTTCTTAGATGATTATTACTGAGTAAAAATTTTGATTATACTTTGTTAAAATTATGATATGTTTTTTTTTAATTTAGAGTAGGCGGTACACAGCCAGGATCTTTAGGGTGTATGGTCTACTTGCATATTGCTTTGGGCATGAGTTGTTGCCTTCGCGAAAATTCTGTTGCTGCTGTTTTGTATCTTTTTTGCAGGTGTCTGTCTCTGCAGAAAAAGAATCTTGAGGAGGGAGGAAATAGACTGTGACATCTTAGCGCCTAGGAGTCTAGAATGGCCGGCTGCAGACCCGGAAGTTTCCTGTCAAAAAGTCCTTCAATACTGCGCTTGCGCATGTGAGGAGAATGAGAAACAGTTAGCTCACGGACTCCGTCTAGTTGAGACGTCTTCGTAGCAATTCGTAAATTTTAGCAATTCGTAAATTTTAATATGAAAATAAGCATTTTTGTTTCGCGCGTCCATTGTAAACCCATTGTTTTGTCTGTGTTAAAATAAATGTTATTTTTTAATGTCCAACAAAAGTTCGGATTAATTCGTCACAATATCATGAAGCTCTCTAAGCAAGAATCAGTAAGGTGGAAGGAAGGAGGTGACATGGCCGTGTCATGTCGGGTGGTGGGACTCATTCTTAAAATTATTGTTTTTCTTTTTAATGTTTTCAGAATCAATGAGGACATAACAAGAATGATGTCACGGGCAACGCCGTGCGGGTACTGCTAGTACCTTAATATAAGTGTTTGGGTTGTTTCGGGTTTTATGGCGTTAGGTCCATATTTGGCCAAACGGTGCTAATCACAACACAAAGAGGAAGAAATGAAGAGGGAGGAATATCACTCGAGTACCTCGTGGTTATGATGCCCATACACACCTAAAGATGTGCCTGAGGACTAATATAGGGAGGGGGTAAAATATTTAGATCTGTTAAATACACTGCTGGCCACCGTAAATGCAACACCCTGAAGGAAGCATGCAAATAGTATGAAATTTACAACATGCATTAGCGGAGGTGAGATATGTAAATGATTAGAATTTCAGCGCAGACGCACATCACGCGCGCCTGTGGCGCCACTTCAAAGCGCTATTTAAGGCTTGGAGATTTCGACGATTTCAAGTACGGCAATTGTGTTTTTCTTGTGGTTTTTCAAAAAAAACGATCAATTATGCCTCGTAGAAAACAGCGATCATCTTTTGATCAAGTATCCGAGTTCGACAGAGGAAGGATAGTGGCCTACCGAGATTGTGGATTATCTTTCAGGGAAATCGGTAGTCGTGTTGGACGAAACCAAACAACTGTAATGCGGATATGTGATCGTTGGATGCAGGAGGGTACGACGGACCGACGTGTTCGATCGCATCCACCTCAGTGCACCACTTCACGTGATGACAGGCATATTGTGCGTATGGCAGTGACGGATCGCTCAGCCACATCACGAACCATAGCACAGCACATTCAGTCTGTACCGCATCATCCAGTGTCTGCGCGTACCATTCGACGCCGTTTACAGCAGAGTGGTCTGTCCGCAAGACGTCCATTGCTTCGTCTACCCTTGACGCAGAACCACAGACGTTTCCGCCGCCAATGGTGCGATGAAAGAAGGATGTGGACGGCAGAATGAAATGAAATTGTCTTTACTGACGAGTCACGCTTCTGTCTGCAACACCACGATGGTCGGATTCGAGTCTGGAGACACCGTGGAGAGAGGATGCTGAACAGCTGCGTTATGCACCGCCACACTGGTCCTGCACCGGGTATTATGGTATGGGACGGTATTGGATATCACTCTCGCACTCCTCTAGTACGCATTGCCGGTACTTTAAACAGCCAGCGCTACATCTCCGAGGTGTTGGAGCCAGTTGTCCTTCCTTACCTTCAGGGCTTGCCCACAGCCATATTTCAACAGGATAATGCGCGACCACACGTGGCACGCATTGCCCAAGGGTTCTTCGTCAATCGCCAGATTGAATGGCTTCCCTGTCCAGCTCGCTCTCCGGATCTTTCGCCGATAGAAAACATGTGGTCCATGGTTGCTCAACGATTGACCCAGAATACATCCCCAGCTGCCACACCAGATCAACTTTGGCAACGTGTGGAAGCTGCTTGGTCTGCTGTACCCCAAGAACACATCCAAAGTCTCTTTGAATCAATGCCGAGGCGTGTGGCAGCGGTGATCTCCAACAATGGCGGCTACTCTGGCTACTGATTTTGGCAGGAACCACACTTCACAGAAGTCTATAAATTTAATCATTTGATACTTGGTCAACATGTTATCTACAAAATAAATTTTGTTGTGATATCTCTTGTCTTTCTTGGTGTTGCAATTTGGGTGGCCAGCAGTGTAGATTACAAAGCGTTAAAACTTCAAATTAAGGATTTTGGCGTGGTGTGGAAGTTTGGAGAGTGGGGTGCCAGCTCAGGTGTTGCCTCGTCATCTGACCGTGGTTCAAAATTACGTGGTGTTGTCCTCGGATCTTTCCCTTTGGGATTGATCCCGGACCGTCACCAATAGCCCGTTGTGTTGCTCCAGTGTGACGTTAATTGAAATAACAATAACAATAACAATAACAAATTAAGGATTAGTCATGCCAATTTAAAGTTCCGAAACAAAATTAATCTTGAGATAAAAAATACAGTTAGCATTATACACTCTTATTTAATAATTAAAATCTCTCAAAAGGCTTTTAACATGTAAAATTATGATATAAATGACATCAAAATTTGTACCTTAATCTTAATGTGAAAAATGAAGCTTCTTTTTAGCAATTAGCACAGCAATGTTTGGTTTGATGTCTGATCATTTCAATAAGTCACTTTGAAATTCAAGTTTTTCTTCACCTTCCAGGTGGTTGTCTCGGCAAGGTTTCTTATTAGCAAAACTGATCCAGATCTTGATGGACGAGATATCCCGTCATAAGAAAACTTCCAGGTCTTGATCTCGTCATAATAAAAGAATCGACAATATTTTGATGACGAGAAACTCGTCATTAGGAAAATTAGTCAGATCTTGATGGACGAGATATCTCGTCGAAACCACTTGGAGGGTTAACTTAGGTTTCAAATACATGAGCTGAGAAGCATTTTTAATACAGTCGGCTCCCGGGAGTTTACTCTTTAGGTGTATACGGGCATCACAACCCCAAGTGATATGTCCTCTCTTCTGTTTTACTCTCGCTTATCCTTCCGTTTTTTTGTGGACAAATATGGCCCTTGCGCCATAAAACCCCCCAATCAACCAACCTTCTGTTTTTGTTTTTATCCTCCCTCGTTATTGTCTTGTGTTCGTCGCAATTTGGCCAAATGTGGCCCTCTGCCATTCGAGTCAAGTGGTTTTGAAAGTCTATTCAAATCAGTTGATAGGTTGAAACGCAAACAAAGCGCTTCCACTAATGGCGTCTAACACGCATTCCGGTTACAAATATATCGTTCTGTGCCGAAAGAGATGACATTAATAACGAGTTGGCAGGGGAGAAAACATTCACGGAGATCGCCATTAATGATTCTGCGTATGGCAGCCTCTTCCTAAACAGCTTTCACAACTATTCAGGAATTAACTGACCCAAGGTCGACTGCCTTCTTCTTGTGGGAGCCGCACTATATCCAATTTGATCTATCAATAATTCGCAATGAAGAGAAAGTCCGTTGACAGTTGAGTCAAGTGGTTTTGAAAGAGTCTATTCAAATTAGTTGATAGGTTGAATCGTAAACCAAGCGTTTCCTCAACAGGCGTCCTTAACGGGGATCATAATCCTTCGTCGCCGAAAGCGATAGCGGGCCGCGGTAGCCTGGTTGGAAAAGTAACGGATTAGCAACCGGAGGGTTGCGAGTTCGAATCCAACCAAAGACCGTCGTGTACAAAGGGGCCTGGTGCACGTTAAATCTGTCGTGGCCTCAAATGTCCTCACGTTGGCGTGGTGTGGAAGTTTGGAGGTGGGGTGCCAGCTCAGATGTGACATCATCATCTGACTGGTTCAAAATTGCGAGGCATCGTCCTTGGATCTTTCCCTTCGGGTTTGATCTCGGACCGTCGCCGATAGCCCGTGTGTTGCTCCAGTGCGACGTTAATTAAAATACTTACCGAAAGCGATAGCAGAGATAACTAAGCCTCGGATTCTTAGGTTCTTACACATTCAGTTTTGTGCATTCTGTTTCAAATATGTTAACATTTTTACGATTTGGAATATTCTGAATAAAATATCAAAATTTATAGCCCATAAGATACCTAATTTGGGGTTTACGACCTATAAAATCCTAAGACGGCTTTAAACCTGAAAGCGGCGACCTAAAGTGACTTTTGAAACCTCCTAAAATCCTTTTTTGAGATATTTCCACTTAAAGTGCATTTTGAAACAATTTTTTCTCTCGATAGTGACGTTAAAATAAAGCGTGTTTCAAACGCGTGTAACGCAGCAAAACGTGTAGTGCACTGCATATAAAAACTACGCAAAGCACTCGAATTGTATATTAAGAATTGAAGACATCTAAAGCAAAAACATTCAAACCTTCGTTATTCTCCAAGATAAAATTCTATAAACTTGTGAAATAACTTAGTGATGTTTTCTGAAAATCTATAACCTAAAACAGTTTTAAAAATCTGTATCATAGGTTTTAAAATCTAATTTAAGACGGTTAGCACCTTAAAATCCGGGTCCAAGTGATAAAGAGTTGGCAGGAGGAAAGTAATCACGGCGATCGTCATAACCACACACACATTCATGCTTTTGCGTATGGCCGCCTTTTTCTAACGCGCTTTCACCTATTCAGAAATCAACTGACCCAAGGTCAACTGCTTTCTCGCGGGAGCCGCACTATTGCGATCTTCAATGACCCCCCTCTGTTTGGTACAATTTACAAATCAAAATCAAGCCCAAATGTCATGCTGCATTCATTTCTTTTGTTTAAGTGTATGTTGAATTAAGATTTGTTTGGACACATTTTAAAATGCTCTAATAAACGTATTTTTTAAGTAATTGTTTATACATACAATGCTGGCCATCGAAAATGCAACACCATGAAGGACAAAAGATATCAAAATCATATTTATTATACAAATAACAAAGCACACGGATGAAGTGATTGAAATTACAGTCCGTTTTGCGGAACGCGAAAGAATCAGTATTTTGTGTAGCCGTCATGGGCGGCAATAACTGATGCTACATCTCGGCATTGAAAGAAAGACTTTTTTGTGTTTGATGTATGGCAGTCCATGCTACTTCCACACGTTGCCAAAATTCATCTGGTTTAGTTGCGGGTGGTCTGTGGTATGACAGTAGTTGGACGATCATCGACCAGACGTGTTTGATGGGTGACAGATCTGGTAAACGGACGAGTCATCGAACAAGTGATATCTGGTGGACATTGAGGATTTATTATACGTTACATGCCAAGTGTGGCCGTGCATTGTCTTGTTGAAAACTGACCGCAGGCAAGCCCTGAAGAGAAGGGAGGACAACAGGCTCCAAAACTTTAGACAAGTAGCGGTGGCTGTGAGTGTACCCGCAATGTACTAGGTAGATGTAATACAGTGGCGCTCCATAACGGCGATGCACAATGCAAGAGTCATGAAGTATGTTGCCGCCAGACAAGGAGTGAGACCATCGTGGTGCTGTAGACAGAATCGAGATTCGTCTGAAAAGGCGATGTCATGCCATTATTTTGTCCATGTGCTATGTTCTACGCACCTTGCAGCCGCAGACGCTTGTGGTGTAGAGTAAAAGGTAGTCGCAGCAATGGACACCTTGAAAAAATTCCTTGTTGATGCAGACGACGTCGAATTGTTCGGGCAGTCAGGCTGTGTTGTGCAACACACTCTAATTCTTGAGCTAGGGTTCTTGATGTTGCAGTACGAGCAGCAATAGCCATTCGCACAAGATGTCTTTTCGTTCGGTGGTGTGACGAGGCTGCTGCAATCGTCCCTCCTGTACCCACGATTTCATATTCTCATCGCTGTGGCTTGATTTCGTCCAACACGAGCACCGATTTCTTGGAAAGATAATCCGCAGTCTCGATTAGCCACAATTCCTCCTCTGTCAAACTCAGAAACGTGATCGCTTGACTACCCTATTTTTCGACGAGGCATAATTAAGCTTCCTAAACACGGGAACAGCGAAAAAACAATGTCAATACATAATACCGACTGTATTCTTCCTTTTCATACTGCTTACAGGAGCATTACTGGCACACATGATTTGTATACACGTTGCAGTGCTCCAATCTTTTGCATATCCTTCCATAAACTAACCGAAGGGTTGCGAGTTCGAATCCAGCCAAACACCGTCGTGTACAAAGGGGGCTGGTGCACGTTAAATCTGTCGTGGCCTCAAATGTCCTCACGTTGGCGTGGTGTGGAAGTTTGGAGAGTGGGGTGCCAGCTCAGGTGTTGCCTCGTCATCTGACCGTGGTTCAAAATTACGTGGTGTTGTCCTCGGATCTTTCCCTTTGGGATTGATCCCGGACCGTCACCAATAGCCCGTTGTGTTGCTCCAGTGTGACGTTAATTGAAATAAAGAAATAAAGAAAGAAAGAAACCTTCCATAAACTACGCATCGTGGAAATTTCAAGCTTATAGGATGCTTCCTTCATGGAGTTGCATTTTCGATGGCCTCAGCAGAGTAGTATTTGCAAAATATATTAGTGTTTTATTAAATAAAGTAATATATATATATATTACTTTATTTAATAAAACACTAATATATTATATATATATTACTTTATTTAATAAAACACAACTCCATGAAGGAAGCATCCTATAAGCTTGAAATTTCCACGATGCGTAGTTTATATATATATATATATATATATATATATATATATATATATATATATAAGAAAGTTACGGACTATTACAAAAATCAGGGCATAGCTTTTTATGTAAACTAGAGAAGGGCGTGGGTAGATAAAGTTAGAAAACTACTGCTCTAAGGTATTCTCAAACTGGGAAAACTAGGGTGGGACAGATGTTTCCTCGAGCAGTGGTGGTGCTATACTGAATTTACCACAATCAGTGGTTAATATGGTGTAATGCTGAATTAAATCTAAAATTGCTTTCGCGTATGCCCAAACTATCGCTAAAATTTCCTTAATTCTCCTAGTGGTTATCTAGACGATTCAACTCAGTCAGTTTTGCTCTCGTCACTGGCAAAACTGATCATATCTTGATGAACGAGATATCTCGCCATTAGAAGAAAACTTACCTGATTTTGATCTCATCAAAAATTCGACGATATCTTGATGACGAGAAATCGCTTCAATAGTAAAATTGGCCAGATTTTGATGGACGAGATATCTAGTCAAAACTACTTGGAGTGTTAAAATGGGAAACTAGAATCTCAAGTTTCTTAGTCAAATAAAAAACGATTTAGGAAACCTTTGAGATTCAAACCACCTTGGATTGACCTTTTAGTGGTATATTATGAAGGACATTGCACCTGAGAATGAATGAGATAAGGTGAGCAGTGTTCTTTAGTAGCAGTACTCATAAAGTACTCAACACAGTTGGATAATTGAGTAACAGAGCTCCAGTGCTGGTAGAATTGAGACTATCTTTCAGACATCAATTCCAGGGGAAATAGAGGGTCGTTGAGAAGCAAGGCGGTCAATAAGATGCTAAAAGATTGCAAAAGCAGACACCCACACACTTCATCCTGAATTATGGGCTGCGGCAAGAAAATTTCTGATCGGATTTCCGTCATTCTATTTAGTTAAACGCGGATTAAATGTGGTAACAAGTTTTTTGATTAATCAACTTAATCTTTTGAGGAACCAACAACAAATAGTTGACCGTGGAGATTTAAGGATGCTGCTGACGAAAATCAAGCATATGTACAGTCGCGGAAAAAACTCGAACTACCCCCTTTATTTCGAATACTATTCTTAGTAGTGCAAATTCAAAGATATCATTCAATAGGAAATAACATCTACAAATTCAAATGCAAAAAGAATTGCATAAGGGGGGTATTTCAATTAACGTCACACTGGAGCAACACAACGGGCTATTGGTGACGGTCCGGGATCAATCCCAAAGGAAAAGATCAGAGGACAACACCACGTAATTTTGAACCACGGTCAGATGACGAGGCAACACCTGAACTGGCACCCCACTCTCCAAACTTCCACACCACGTCAACGTGAGGACATTTGAGACCACGACAGATTTAACGTGCACCAGCCCCCTTTGTACAGGACGGTGTTTGGCTGGATTCGAACTCGTAACCCTTCGGTTGCAAGTCCGTTGCTCTTCCAACCGGGCCACCGCGGCCCCTTGCATAAGGGGATGTCTTCATATCGAATTTTGCATAAACAAAATTTCTAAGGGAAACACCATGTTTTGATGCCTTAATCAAATTCTGCATCTTTAAATTAGTCTAAATATAAAATTTCATGACTTTATATCCGGAGATATTCAATGTTAAAGTTGCTGTCAATTTCAGGAATCATCACATTGAAAATCGCTATTCGTAGATCGAGATTAATTGTAGTTATAGTTACCCGAATTTCAAATTTAAACACTATTTCTCTCAAACGTATTTTTCAACGCGTGCAAACGCGCGCGATCCGAGAATTATTAATAATGCATATGAAAACGATTCGAGAATTATACTAGCTGAATTTACCCGGCGTTGCTCGGATTTAATTGGTTAAACGTCGATTGAAAGTGATCCAAAAAATCACTTTTCTGTCATAGAAAATGCAAATATAGAGAAAAAGTAAGCGAGCGCAAAATAATTTTTAAAACTGAGATTTTTAAGCTTCTACAATTTACTTTAGATCCATTTCACACGGGTAAGACAAAGCTACTAAAACAGACTGAGTTGACTATACAAAAGTCGATTTTGAGTTTTGGAGTGATTGTGAATGCCTTTTAAGTTCATTTTCTAAAAAACATGACACATCGTATTATTGCAGTCAGTTTTTTCGTATCAAGGTTTTTTATTTGTAGCACCTGCACCAGGAATGCGAATTTCGGAATTCCACCATCATGAAAGGCTGACACATCATATCGATACTATATCATGATCAACGTTTCAAGCAATTACACTTTATGTTTGAAAATTCGATCTCGCATTTTACAGACGGGATACATAAAAGATATACTGAGCGATACCGCACCCATCTGTGATTGAACCACACTCTAAGATTCTAAAATTCCAAGGTACTCCTGTAGATGTTAACTCTGACGTCATCTGCACAGCCAGACCGGGAGAGAGTAAGTGAATGATAGGATGACAGGACGTTACATCCCTCTGCACATCCAAGACAAATAGAACGGGGTTAATATGTAGATTACGCTACGCTAATTGCACACACATCGATTTTCGATCGTACGGAAAAATATCATACGATATTTTATCGTGTGCGTTGCTTGCACACACCACGGTTTTTCTATGTGTAAGTGCAGTCGTTTGTTAAAAGCTCATGACTACTCATCTCAAAATGTACGGAAAATGAATCCCAAACGTGTTGTTGCCATGTGGTTGGTGTACCATCGTCTCAGGAATCGTATCCGAACTTAAGGGGTTCATCCAATTAACCAGAAAAGGGAACAAGCAGGAACATTCTACACACTTGTACAAGAGCTTCGAGATGAAGAGAACAAGTTCAACTATTTTCGTATGTCAATATCATCCTTCGATGAACTGCATGTACGACTTAAAAGTGAAATCCAACATACGAATACGAAAATGAGAAACAGTATTCCATCAGAAGAAAGGCTTGCTGTGAAGTATGTGAATAGTCACTGAACTCGTTTTTTCCATTGTCCTCCATATCTTCAAAATCCTTATTTAGTTCACAGAAGACGTCTTTCCATGCATTTCTGGTAGCATTTCTATCTTTGTACATGTCTAATGTTTTGTCCCATAGCACTGGTCTTATTTGCACCAATGAAATATATGTATATATATATATATATAAGGATTTCATTATCAATATTTTCTACCATAATTAAAACAAAAATAACACTACCGTATAACAAATTGAACTAACGTATATCAAACTGAACTAACGTATAACAAATTGAAAATACTATTTGTATACACAATTGTTGACAAATAAATTGGAACACACAGGAAGTCAACTGAAGACAGGTTATCATATAATCGTGGAGTGTGCAAGCGTGAATGGATAACGTACGCTACTGAATTCACGGAAATGGCACGGCGATCGTCTGTTGTAGTGGCAGTGGACGATAAGGTTAGTTGCACACACATCGATTCCGATCGTTCGAGAAAATATCGTGTTATCAAATTCTTTTAGTGGAACGAAGAGCGTGGAAGCTTGCACAAGGTTCGATCTACACACGTCACATCACGACCGTCGTGTTGCTATCGTCCACTGCCACTACAACAGACGATCGCCGTGTTTTTTATTCCCCTAATCCAAGTTTTTCTTTTTAATGGTTAAAGATAGTCAAAATTTCACCGGATTTCAAATCTGAGTAAAATTTTACGTCAATTCCATACCAAACCAGTCCATTTCCATACCAGTCCACTAAGCGTAAACGGAAGTATTGCCTAGTTTTTAAAGGGAATGTCACTTTAATAAGATGTTTGTCTCCCTAATCACACAACTGTTTTAATTTTAGACATTAAAAATAGGATGAAAATCAATTTTTTTCCAACAGAGAAACCTAAAATTGTTTTTTCTGTGTTCACTTGATTCCGAATTTTGTTAATTTAGAAAGTATAAAAATTTTACTTAGCATAACTTAGAAAATACGAAAAATTTTAGCGAAGTCCGAAACACAGCTGTTCATCCTATAGTTAATAATTGTGAAATTTTATAATTGTTAGACAATGACATGTTGATGAATTTTTAGTTTTAAACAAATTAATTTTTTCTAAATATTACTAATCAAGATTTTGTCTAACTTTCTCTGGTGGTGTCGCCTCAACTCGTTCTTAGGATTTTTGCAATGCTTTTAACTTTTAAACCGAAGTTTACAAGAAATGGAAAGAAATTTCAAATGTGGACATATTTCACTGTGAAAGATGGAGTTTCGAATCGGGTGTCATGCTCTCTGCATAAGTTGAAAAGGGATCTCATTTAAGTCAGCTATTACGATTTTTAAGACATCTCGGAAATAAGCATACCACCATAAAACTAATGTGTTGAAAAGCGAAAGTGATTTTTGACTTAGACATTTTGTTTCAAACGAGTTTAGATGAATTATATAAATTAACCTGTTTTTTCGACAAACTACTTTTTACTTTCCGAGTGGTTATCCAAGTATGCGTTTTTAAGTGTTTTTATAATATTTTAAAGGGTAACTCCCTATTGCATAACGTGATTCAAAATTACGTGGTGTCTTCGGATCTTTTCCTTCGAGATGGATCACGGACCGTCGCCAATAGACCGTGGTATTGCTCCAGTGCGACGTGTTAATTACCAACCAACCTACCCGATTGCATAAAGCTATACTTAGAAGTCTTCCAAGTGATTATCGGGTCCTGGATTTTGTTGATCTAAAAATGACACTAAAATCTAAAAAATTCAATACTTTCGTTTGCGAATTTGTTTTGTCCTAGGCACCTCATATCTGTTTGGTAAACCGTACTTGAGATGGTTCAGATTCGGGACATTATTAGCTACCATCGAGGACCAAGAAAATTTAAACATTTCGATTTACAAGAACTTTTTCAATACCCCCCTCTAATATTGGATATATTATAATTTTCTTTATTTAATTACTGATAGCTTGGCGTAGTTTGGACAGAATTACCCCTTGCGCCATAAAAATCAATCAATCGATTAACAATTTGAAGACTCCGACCAAGAAAATTTAAACATTTCGATTTACAAGAACTTTTTCAATATATATTCTAATCTAATATCGGATATATTATAATTTTCTTTATTTAATTACTGATAGCTTGGCGTAGTTTGGACAGAATTACCCCTTGCGCCATAAAAATCAATCAATCGATTAACAATTTGAAGACTCCGACCAAGAAAATTTAAACATTTCGATTTACAAGAACTTTTTCAATACCCCCCCTCTAATATTGGATATATTATAATTTTCTTTATTTAATTACTGATAGCTTGGCGTAGTTTGGACAGAATTACCCCTTGCGCCATAAAAATCAATCAATCGATTAACAATTTGAAGACTCCGACCAAGAAAATTTAAACATTTCGATTTACAAGAACTTTTTCAATATATATTCTAATCTAATATCGGATATATTATAATTTTCTTTATTTAATTACTGATAGCTTGGCGTAGTTTGGACAGAATTACCCCTTGCGCCATAAAAATCAATCAATCGATTAGCAATTTGAAGACTCCGGATTATTTTATCTTTCGTTTTCTTCCTGTCAAAACGTCTGAGACGACGGGACACCAACCACATAGCAACACGTTTGGGATTCATTTTCCATACAATTTGAGATGAGTAGTCACGAGCTTTTAACAAACGACTGCACTTACACAGAAAAAACCGTGGTGTGTGTAAGCACGTAATAAAATAAACACAGGATATATATATATATAATATCGTTCGATATTTTACCGTACGATCGAAAATCGATGTGCGTGCAACTAGCCTAACAAAACGGGGATCGTGCCGTGGCATGTGTAGATAGAACCTCGTCCAAGCTCCAATGCTCTTCGTTCCACTAAAAGAATTTGATCGTACGATATTTTTCCGTACGATCGAAATCGATGTGTGCAACTAGCCTTACCCGCAGGATTCCAAAGAATAAGTGTACCAAATTTGGTGTGGATTGGTCAAACGGTAGAGATTTGTATAGAGAACAGACAGATGGCAGCTCTGCTTTATATGTAGATTTATTACGCAAGGGTAAACTATCCGAGAATTACTTATTATACGAGCTCTAACGATATTGTGAATTGTAATCATGATTAAAATGTGGAAAAGGATTTTGGAATTATAAACAATTCGAAACGGAGAAAGAACGTTGATCGATGTTCCGTATAATTTTGTATTGTCTTTAGTGTTCTTAATAAAAGTTAATTTTTTTTAATTAGCGTTTGTCTCCATGTATGCAACCAAAAGGCCTACCTACAATTTTTTAATACAATCGAACCGATATTCCGATCATCCAGTGAATAGTGTCATTCAATTGATTAGTAGTTCATCTATACGACACAACTGGTAAAAGGCAATGTATTTTAGATTATATAAGTGAAATTTCAAACCATTTTTCAAAAATTTAAACATTTCTCAGGTTTGTCAGATGTTTTTTAAACTTTTGGTTGTCCTCTAAAATCGCCATGAGGAAAATTTAATGCAACGTAAAAACTAACCGTAGGAATGAGCTGAAAATTTGCAGGTCATATTAGAAGTCCTGAATCGATTCCCATCAAAATATAGTAAGGTTACAATTCATAATTTTTTCAAACATTAATTTAATAATTATTGCATATCAAAAACTATTTTTAAAATAAAATATTAGGTGGATTTTGTTTGGGTTGCTTAACAGTAACATGGTACAAAATACAAGCGCTATAAAATATTTAGGAAGATATCCATAAAAATCTGAGAAACTGATTTAACATTAGGAGCTCCAATCTTTCTGTACTTCCAACTTCGAAACGGTGACTTAATGACATGAAATTTGGTATCTATTTAAATTTTGAGATTCGAAATTGCGTCAAAATAGGGGAATATTGGAAATTATGAAGTTGGTGCTCAATTTAATATGAAGACGGTCCCTTATGCAAATTTCATGCATTTGAAATTGAAGACGTTAGTTGCTGTCGAAGGCCATCTTTGAATTTTCTGTTAAAATTGCTCGAATGAAAAGGGGGTGGTTTGTTTTTTCGCGACTGTACAAGTTAGAGCACACCAAGCATATCCTTCTCATCAGTGATTTTTAATTTTACTGATTTGATTGATATTTATTACTAATAGTGTGCGATATAGTGTGGTTATGTGCAATTTATTTTTTAAATTTAATTTTAATAAATAACTATAATTTCAGTTCCAACTTGTTTTATTATAAATTAGCTTTTTGAAATTCTAAAATTACATCAATATTTTGGAGTCAGTTAAAAATTATAGGCACAGCTACACTTGCAGTTTATTATTAGTTGAGATAGCTTTCCAGGAGGTGCCAAAAATTATCTTTGAAAAGGAGGACGTTGAGCCAAAAAAGTTTGGGAACTATGTTGTAAATGCTTGTTCATAAATATCTAACATTTATATTGTCATCCAACTAAAAAGTGCAGATTTTAAAACACAGGTTAAAATATTTTAGTTTCCTTCAGTACAAGATGTATACTTGAATAAGGTATATAATACCTTAAAACTTCACAAACCATTGCCCAGATTTGCTTATAAAAATGAGTAAAGGTATTATAAAGGTTTCAGCAGAAAAAGATTAATTGATGTTAAATTATTTTAAATCAATTATTCGTAAACCAACTCAGGTAAAGTTCCAATTAAATATTTTTAGTTTTAAATATCCTTTTTTATAAATATATTTTAAAGTATTTAAAACTTAAACTATCTTAAGCTAAAACATTAAAAACCTTCCAATTCTTCCCAATTCACTTTATACAGCTTTGTTGTGTGATGGACAAAGGCAATAGCATAAGAGGATTTTATGGAATTTCTTAGAAAACTTCAATTTGATATCAAAATATTTTAATGTTATAGTTATACAAAAATATTTTATACATCATGTAAAATGGACATAAAAGTTATACTTAAATTGTACAAAAATGGAATCAATTACCTAAAGCACATTATAACGTATCAGAAAAATATATCTAACTTAAATTTCAAAAATTATATACTGCTTCAACATAACAGTAGAATGGAAATATTCATTGAAATATTGACAAATTTTATATCAAATAAACATAAAGAACAAACTTAATTTATATATGTATTTGAGGCAAAATAGTTAAAAGTAGGAAACAAAAAACAAATGGGATATACGAAAAGAATCAGAGTTTGAAATTTTCATGATTATTTCATTTAGGAGATTTAAAATGCAAGTCAATTTTGTTTTTAACTTTACACTGAACTTACAAAAACAAAGGTATGCAAAAGATACATCTTACTGATGCAATTAGTTTTTATTCACTTAGTATAATTGTCGCTCAATACTGGAATGTAAGTCAAAATTCGCTTTTAACAAATTTCTACATAAAATTTCTGGGAAAAGAAATTTCTATTTTCATTTTACTATAAAAATAATCTCAAAGTTTAGAACTTTGTAAAAAACTTAATGTCTAGATTGTTTAGAATTAAACAGTTCATACCAAAAAATCAAACATCAGACAATGTGTTGTTTCCCTTACATTTATATAAAATGAAAGGAAATTTTTCAAGATGGCTATCCTACATTTGTTTCTTGGGATAGTTTATAAATTCTAAACTAATTTAATATACAGCTACAATAAGTCAATTAAAGAACTGATGAAATTGGAATGCACATTTTAGAACAGGATTTTCTAACAATATTTAAATACAACAATATTCACTTCACATGTGTTTAGATTTTGTAGTTTATAACGCACATTTTTTATACTAAAAGAAAAATAAAACATCAAAATTTAGTACAAAAAACGTTTAAGTAATTTTTCACTCATCTTACTTTTTCATGGAATTAAAAATGATTCCAAAAATAATTTTACACAAAAACAAAAATTCTTAAGACTTCAAACATACTTTCTAATGTTAGTTGTTATTTATGTGTACCACTTAAGCATATAAAACTTCAACACTAAATATTATTTTTACAATTACATGTTCATTTTCCAGTTGAATGTTCTTTGCAATTGAATCAAAATATCTGATGATCATTTTGTTCAATACAGCACAAGATTCGCTCTCAGAACAATGAAATGAATTTTAAATAAACTTACTGCTAATATTAATAGAACCTCTAGTAAAATTAAAACTTCCATTTTCAGGGAGGACCATGTTATAATTATTTGATTATTCAGCTTTAAATGTTAAGTTAAATTGAGTGTTTTGTAAAAGCACTCAGTAAATAAAATACACAGCATTTAACCTAATGAACTGTATTTGTGTGGTTGCTTGGATGTAGCAACAAGGAACAGGTTTTTCACTTTTCTTCTGTTAGTTAAATATCATGAAAGTTTGTTCGCATCAAATGTATAGATCCATCTTAAATGACATCCAACTTTAGAAATAAGTTACACATGCATGAAAATTTATAAAACATAATTCAGTAAACAAAATGCAATAAAACAAATTTTCATCAGAATATATTAAACTCAATTACTAAATATGCAAAAGTTTACTTCATATCAATACAAAAAGAATGCTTAAGATTTTACACAACTTTTATTTTTCAAAATGAAAATACAACTTAAAAAATTGTTTCCAAAGGTTAAGTACATGTTAAGTAAATTTAGTAATAACAAATTATGAAAACAATGAATTCTAAAACGTGATGTAAAGTATCAAAAAAATTTGAGTCTTAAATGGACAGCAATTAAATATTATAACATAAGCAATTCGAGTTTTACAAACATTTAACTAAACTTTAAAAGCAAAATTAAAATTCCATAACCTATTTTATTAACAGATTGGAAAGATTGTCAGATGAAATGTGCAAATCGTATTTATAGATACTTTTATAAGACAATTTAAAAACTTATTACAAATGAAAATACCAATAAAAATTGAAGTATACACCCTTTAAAATACCAGACAAACCTACTCACAGATGGTTCAAACATTTAGTCTTCTCGGTGGGATGCTTCAAAGTAAAATACTTAATAGAACAATAGCAGTTCTCTTTATTATATTGGGAGATATTAAAGCTCTCGAGAATGTCTCAAAATACAGATTTAAAACTTCATTGTCAACAAGTATCAGCAGAAAAATAAACTATCATTATATATTTTATCTTCTGAATACACATAAAATGGACTTCATCTGTTGCATTTATATCAATACATTAAAAAAGAATAACCGCATACCTGCCCAACTAAAAAGGAATACAAAGGACAAAACAGTATTGAAATACACAGATGAGAGCTATTAATTAACTTAATCACATAGTTATCATGTTTTGCTCGTATTGAGGAATATTTTAACAAGTCATCAACTTAATGAGATTAAGAACTTGGTATAAATATTTTGCTAACTTCCTGTACAGGTAAACAAATTTAAGCTCACCAGACAAGTCCCAAGTGCATTCTACTCAGCAGTTATCACTTGCATCAACAAAGAGTAGTTGATTTAGGTTTTGAGAACTGTTCTTGTCAAGGGTAACAGAAGTTTTGGCTTTCATACATTAGTTTTAAACAAACTAGTCAGTTGCTAACATATTTTCTATAAGGATTGACTGAATAAGAAATCCTATGTTGTGAATATACAACATGGAATTATAAAAGTGGTTCTCAAGAAAATAATCAGCCATTTAAATAAACTCATGACTTATAATTTGTTCACTTGGACGGTTATTCTATATATTGTGGCCATGAAAAGCAAAACAAATCTATCAATGTTATAAAAATGTCAAACCATAAAAATAACATTTCAAATACACACAAAAAGAATCAAATTTAGGAACAAGTTATTGTTTTTCCTTGTCAAAAACATACTTAACTTATGCAGCACATTTGTCTTTAAAAATATACAAATTCATGACTTCTTTTCACTTCTAAACAATTTTGAAATCAACAAGAATCAAATTTCTAATCAAGCAAATAAACAGCCTTATAAGTAATTAATAATACACTTAAATTCACCAGATATATAATAGGTATTTTATTGTACAATAAAATAGTCCAAATAATAAAAAAATGATCAAATTGAATAATTTTAAGTTAAAAACGTCAGTATGCAATTTTAAAGATAAAAGAATAGATGATTATCATGGAAAGACCAAATAAAGATTCATTTTGTCATTCTAGTAAGTTTTTGCTATGAGGGTTAATTCGACCAACTATACATAGATCTAGCTAACTAAAATAACAATTAGCAGTAGTTTATTCAATGTATTTCATGTATATATATTCACTTGATACAATTTTATTTTTATCAAAATTTTTTTCAGGATGTTCTATATCAATATAATTATTTAATATATTCAAGCTTTTCACTTTATCTTTCTGAAATTAAAACTGTTATAGAAGACATTGAATAGATGTTTGCAAACTGCATCCAGAACTTTGAACTTTTAGTTCTTTAGAACTAGAAGTTCAAAGGGGGTCCCCTGTTTCAAGCAATTATCTTAAAACTGAATTGATTAAAACAATTTGAGCCTTTTTAATGAGAATAAATAAAATAAAAATAGGATTATACAATTTATCTATAATTTTAAAAGGGTATTTAATACTTTATTGCAAACTTATAACCTGTCAATTTTAACTTCTTTTCAGAACACTACGAAAAAGATAATTATAAAACTGAACCCGAGTGGGAAGATCTTTGCTTTTTCCATTAATTATCCCTTACAGATATTTTTGTATGATTTGACAAATAGCAGGAGGAGAAATTTGTGTTGCAATTAAAAAGTAAAATTTGATATATTTATATACACAAGAGAAACATACCATATAACCAAATATTTCAGTTCAACAATAATTTAGTTAAAAAAATGCATATCACAAAAATGATTTTAAAATTAAACCATTAGGAGCTATATACATATTATAAGTAAATAAATAGAGAAGAATATTGTCAATAAATAACCTGAAGACAAAAAATCTGCATCTTATATTTGATTTCATTTGTGCAAACCCTTATACTCTAAAATAGATACATAATCTGAGCTATAATTTTCATTAAAATATTTCCAGTCTTAATTTTCACATATTTGATATATCATTGAAGATAAGGATATCAATCTTCTGCATTTATTTAAACCTTTGAAATATAAGTCATGTTTTTAAAAGACCTTTTAAGTTTTAAATGGTTTATGGGGAATGAATATATGCATAGGTAATCAAACTTTAACATAATAATTAGTTAGTGACTGCTTCAGTTAAATGAATATTGATAGAAGTATACCTCTAAAGTGCTATTTGAAAGTATTGTATAGCAAAGCAGGTTTATCCATACATTTCCATATTTCACGTCATTATAATCATGTGATGTGTTATGGTGAATGATGCAGTGAAAAATTTAAGCAATGAAAGAAGTATAATATAAAATATATTCTAACAAAGATAAATCACTCAATAAAATAGTATGCATATAACTTTATTAGTGTGTAATAATTTTGCTTGAACTGTATGCAATACTGCAGATTCAGTTCATGATTTAATTGAAGCGAAAAATATCTTTAAGTTACACTATTAATAATTATACTTTCCTTAAATTGGGTTAATGCGTTGGGCTTGTCCATCCCCATGTTTACAGCATGATTTGTAAATCAATTTCACAAGTAATTTTGTTAAAATAATACATCTACATGACACATTGGGAATACTATTTCTAAATATAAATGTGCATACAATGGATTTCCTATAATTTGTTGATTGTTGAAGGTATTTTAAATATTTGTAAATTGGCTGTGGTGCTCTTGAAAGATTTTAGATCATCTCATGTTATCTGATTGACAATGTAAAAAAATTTCTTACTTAAACTATCATTTTCCCAAAATTATAATTTACCAAATACAATATGGCATCATACACAAAAACTAAAAAAGTGTTTTAGAAATAATTTTAAAAATATTAATTGCATTTTCAAAGCATGCCATTGAATTACCATATGCTTGTTACAAAAATCACACTTTAAAAATTTTAACTAGTAAATCACTCATATTTTAGAAGGAAGTAGATCAATACGACAGCACAAAAATAAATTAAGAATAAAAATAACAGTAACACACATATTTAAATTTATTATTTACATCAAAGGTATCTCTTCCAGGAAGAGAAAAAGATCACAAGCAGTTATCACAAAATTCAGAGGAAAAACAGATTCATACACATTTAAAAAGCTATAAAATTTTACATTATGACAGCAACAATACCAATATTTGTGTGAGGGTACTACACACATACATTTTTAGAATACTTAACAAATATCGATTCAGTCGACAAAATTAGATTTGATTGCCTTGGTTTCCTTTTGTTCCCTCAATTTCATTTTTAAGGATAATTAAATATCTGTATGGTACATATAATTAACAAAGTATATCCAAATCAAATAAAATTCTCCAATTTGTATAAAAATTACAAAACAATGCAAGAATACTGCAGATTGCACAGCACATAACATAAAACTGCAGAAAGTAGCAATGAAATACTGAGATTGAGACAGAAATGTAATCCATGAATTACATACGTACTAAAAATAAAAGTATGAATTTACTAATTATAAGTGATCTTACATTTCAGTAATTTAATTTCTAATAATCTAACATTACGTTATTTAACATTTGAAGTTTGTGAAAAGGGTTTCCATTAAGTTCAGAACATAAGTTTTTAATTTTGACATGTCATTAATTTTTTATTTTATTAAAGCTATCGAAATTTTTTGAGTGTAAAAGTTAAGACTGAAAATTAAAAAGGTAAGTTTTTTGATTAGGTAATTCATTTGAGATAAAATCCTTGTTTTCGCATAAATTGCTTAATATAAGATTAACATACTTAATTTTTTATCACTTCAATGCTCTCAAAAGTCACATTTTGTAATTGATTTTTAATAAACAGAAAAACTAAACAATTCTAAATATTAATCACAAATTTTCAAAAAATTTACTTTGAACAGAATGATTTAAATATTCATTTAATTATAATTGCCTGAATAAATTGGAATGTATTACGAAAAAATGAAACAGGATAATTTTACATCATGTTCTTAACACAATATTAGAACTTTTTTTTATCCAAAAGTAAATTTTTGATAAGCATTTCATTAAAAAACGAAAATTCATGGCTGGTTAGTTGGTTATGGGTATTATGACACAAGGGCCATATTTTGCCAAGGTGTGCCAAACACAACGAGGGAGGAAAAAAGCAAAAAAACAGAAGAGTAGCAAGGGTAAAACAGAAGGGGGATAAATCACAAAAATTCATGAAACGGAAATATTAAAAATCAACTAAGAACTAAGTTTTCTCAGACCAGATATCTTTCAGTTTTTGCATTTCGTTATAACCTTTACAGAAATATTTATAGCACTCAGTATCTATGAATAAGGACACTTCTTTTTACAGATAACAGACATAAATGATCAATTAAACAAAAGTATTGGTCTCAAGTAACAAATAAAAATGAACAACTCTCTCATGATACCAAAGAATTAAAGCCATATCATTGACAATATGCCAATGCAAGATTTAAATACATTTTGTCTCTATTAGAATTATTACATATTTAAAAAATTAAAACATGAACAAATATAATTAATATAACAGTAAATCAGGAATAATAGTAGTTATTGTTAACAAATTTCTTTTGCATAAATTGGCTCTTTAGAGCATGTTGGAGGGCTTGGTAAAGTATAACAAATGAATTTCATTACATTCAATGAAAATATTTTTATCGTAAAGCGAAACACACATAAAGAATTACCGATTCTGAAATAAAGAGTTGCTAGTACACGTTACATAACTAACATGAAATACAAAATATTCTGTGTAGTACATATATATATAAGCTAACCATAACTATTGTTATTTGCATGTTTTATATCATTTCCAAACAAATTGATCACATTTCATACAAGCCTCACTTTCAGTACAAATGTCTTGAATATACACTATCCAACTTGAATAAACTTTATACAGGACTGCCACAGTCAAAGCACTTGTGAAATGGCAGCATTCAAAGCATAAATTTTTGAAACAAGGAAAAAAGTATCCTCTTAAACACTATTTTGGTAGAAACTTTAGTTGCTCAGATACAAAATGAATTGGCTAAAACAAAAAATGTGCTAAGTATGAAACAGACATTGAAGATCTTGACAAGAAATTTAAGTTTTAAACTGAAATATTGTTTAATAAGGTTTTCAGGACAATGTAGTAACCAGATTCCAATGTATTTCTTTCACAGTGGCCTTTCTGTCCATTGTGAGTCAAAAAATTGGAATAAATTTTCATTGACCAATGTGAATTTTCAAAGTAGACAAAATTTTGAAAATCGGAGTTTTTCAGACGATCCTGCTTCATAAGATACCCCAGTCATCAAGGTTGAAAAATAACAGCAAAAAGTCGCCTTTTAGTAGCCTGTGGCAGCTCTGTATTACATAACAAACATTTCAGTTTTTGATGTAGTAAAAACTGATTTATCTCACATGGAATGCAAGGCTTCACAGAAAGGAAGAAAAATATTATCTCTTGTACAAACCATTATTTATTAATGCAAGGTAAAAAGCAACACATCAAATAACTCTAAATACTTTAAATTAAAATAGAAAAATAAATTTATTTGTTTTCGTGCAACACTGGAGTTTTAGAAAATAGTTTGCCAGCTCAAATTACCTAATTCCCAGGAGTTAATGGAATGTAAAAATATATATATAAATTAGAATTATACAATTAATTTGTGCATTTTTGTAAAGTTAGGTTATTTTTCAAAAACATCCTTCGCTCCAAGAATCTTCTACACGCTTTTTGCTGAGCATAGAAGGCATAGGAATTCCAGATCTGAAATATATTTGAATGTATAACTTATGCTAAAAATACCTCACAAATATTTTAAATTCCATTATTTATATATTTTACAAATAATTTTATAAAACAACTACTTATTACTAAATAAAAGTTTTAAAAGAAACACATTTCTTGACAACTATTCATTACATGGATAATACGGACACCGAAAAATCTCATTAAAAAAATTCATTTAACCTTTGGGATAGCAAATCCTCCTAATTTATGTATATTTCAGAAACTTCAGTACCTAATGTTCGACATTTTCACTTGGAAATTCTTAGTTAAGTCTGCATAAAATGAACCTTTCAAAGAAAAGAATGTTCAAATTGAAGTGCATAGATTGATCTAGAGCTTTGTTACCCTTGAATTACACCATGAGTCCAAGTTGAATAAATATTTTGGTCATTCAAAGCTATTTCTGAGGGTTTGTTAGAACAGCTCCAATAGAAACCAATATATGATGTGGTGGACTTAGTTACTTCCATTCATTATAGCAGAACCACAATGATGAAATTGGGTAAAGAAAAGCAGGTGCTGGACTTTGTCTCCAGACAAATTATTTAATAAACAAAGGGTACAATAAAACAAAATAGGAGATTAAAACAAGAAAAACAGTTTTACACAATACAGAAACAAAAATGTCTTCTATCTGTACTTTTAGCAATTCAGCTATTAGAAACTTATAGTAGTTTCATATTAAGGTATCAGAAACCACAGAAACTATGTATAATACATAGTAGTAAGCAAGTATAGACAAGATAAACAAGAGAATATTTTTATAGGATAAGGTATAAAAATTAGAATTTTTTGGAGAAATATTTTACAAGAGTATAAGATATATTTTTAGGAATAATAGTACTCTAAGACACAATTTAAGAATCTTTAATTATTCTTTTAATCATTTATGAGAACAAATATAAATTTTGCTGAGCAAATTCAATGTGTTTGCTTACAAAAAATCAGTCATGTTCAAAAGACGAAACTAATACAACATGCAGTTAAAGTCCTTTCCAAAACTTAACTTAGAAAATAATAAAATTCCAAAAACATTGCCCCCAAATATTTGAGAAACTGTACTGTGTATCATTACAAATTAAGATTGAAAAGCACACAAAAATAATACGTTATAAAATTGAGAAAGACTAATTTCAAATTTCTACAGTATATTCACCCACAGGGAATTCAAATCAGCCAGAGATTCGTCAAAACAATAATTATAAGTTACCGAGCAACAGATCTAGAGGCAGAACTAGCTCTAGATGGCCTTGGCAATCCAGATCTAGCACGCAGTCTTGAATCAGCAGAATCTGCACTCCTAGGCACAATGGTTACAGGCTCTACATCATCAGGAGACAGGAAAGCAGACTGAGGTAATGACATCTGATTAGACTGTTTCAATCTTGAAGGAGATTTTATGTCTCTTCTTGGCTAATGGGAAAACCAATAACATAAAAAGAATGTAATTTAAGAAAAAAATTTAAATCATGTATATATATATTTTTATTGAAATATATTGTTTTGAAATATCAAAATTGTCAATTATTCAGAATATGCCATTTATCTATGCCTGAGGGATATTTCATAGCATTGCTCGTAATATTAATTTTTTTATTTATTAATTTACAAACCAATAAAGCAGAAATGTATTCTTAAAGCTGCTTAACATCTATCACTTTGTGAAGTTGTCTAAATTGTCTTTAATTCTAAGCCATAAGCTTATTTTTAGTTTCTAACATTTTAAATTATCACAAAGGATTGAAAAACTAATTGTAAGTCATGTGATTAGGGTAGTATTCAGCTTTCTTTTACAAATTTGAAGAACAATTTGCAAAGCTAGCCGCATTTCTGATTCTCAATTATTTATGAATTCTTTACTTAGGGAGAAATATCTACTTTCTTACCTTTTGTACAACACGTATGCTGGAATCAGATTTCCTTCCAACTGATCTTCCTTTCACAGGATTTTGTATTGGAGTTGTATCATTGTTGACTTTAGTTTTTGATTGTCTTGCTACTAAAGGATCTTTGTTTAAATTAGGAAGACTACGTCTATAGACACCCAATTTTACTGAAAAAGATAAAATGCCATGTAAAACTTAAAATGAATGAATTATTTAAAGACAAAACGAGAAAGTTTTCTTTCTAAAAATAAATCAGCCTTTTTGGCAATAATTTAGATTCACACAGCTTAGATTCTTATTTTAAAACAAAGTCAAGTTTTTAGAAATTCATTGTAATGCATGTCAAAATAAACTAAAAATTTCATACAATTTAAATTTTCTTCATGAAAAGTGTAAATTACAATTAGATTATATTGATGGCTTAAGACCACAAACTGGCTAATTCCATTGAAGCTAGTTTTACAGGAAACAGCAGGGTAATACACAAGACAGAGTAAGCCGTTATGACTACAGCAAATTTCTCATATTCAAATATTATTTGGAAATTGATCAGTCTAATCCTATTAAATTTAAAGCCGTCTAGATGGTAGCAACAAAACTAAATTTTGATAATAAAAAAGTGTAGTTAGCTGGTATGTAGTCTCAGACATCAATATGAATATACATATATAAACCTAGTCTTGTTAGATTTAAGAGTTTATTACATGAAAACATGGGGCTTTTATAGGGCACTTTACAAAATTTAAAATCATAAAAAGGCATCTTTTTTAAAGTTAATTTCCAGATTCTTTCAATTTTCAGATAAGTAACAAAAAACTTTTTTCCAGCAAACTTTTTTCGTACATGATTTCTTATGAGTATTTTATGGTTTCCCAATTTTCCAGGTAGGGTAAGGGTCCTAATACATAAATCCAAATATTAACTAGTGATCAGTATATTTATCCAAACTATGATGTATCCAATGTTTACTGACAGTAATCAATATCCAATCCATATGAATAAAATTGTACATGAAAAATACTGTTTTCTTCCTTTTTCAGTCCAAACAGGCAACTTTTACAAGACTTTTTCAGCGCAATCATTTAACTCTCAATACAAAGTTGCAAATATCATAAACTAATACCATCTATAAATATTCATGATTTAGAATGCCTTTTTAAGTTTTGCTTGGTCCATAACATTCTGTGAATGTTTTAAAAATGCACTCCACTAAAAAAACCCCGGATTCTCTTGTTTTGAAATTATTTTAACCCAAACATGCATTGCTAATTTATTGTTTTAGTATACTTATAGTTTGGATGACATATACATATCTTTTTAATTTGTGTGGTAAAAAATATTTTATTACATTAAAGAAGATACTTAGTATAAAAAAAATCTGCACACATAAAGTAGTCAACACTATGCTCTTATAACAGAATTGATTGCCCAGTTATAATTCATAAACAAAATATAAAACCTTTTTCTTTTCCAGCATTGTGTAATGAAGCATTAGAACCATAAGGGCTATCGGACGGAGAAGATTGATCAGAATAATGACAAGGTTCCAATGGATATGAATTATTTTCCACATAATCATAACTGGATGCTAGAAAAAAACATTTTGTTTCAATCATAGATCAAGTTTTCCAATGATTTAGAATACCTTTATGATAGAAATAATACTATTTCAACTAAGTACATCAATGGCACTGTCTCCCAGAAAAATGAATAAGTACCCAAGAGACAAATAATGAGTGAAGTCAGAAATGCAATAGTGCATTTAAAAATATATTTTACACATATACAGTCAATGGTCCTTTAACAAACCCCATGGGACCAAGTTCATAAAAAGAGTTCATTAATAATTTAATATATGGTATCTGGATGATTTGATTATATCTTGCAAAATTAGCTGAGTTTATAAAGTCAGGGTTTGTTAAAATGAATATCAACTATATATGCATAAAACAAATCATAAACATAAAAATTAGAAAAAATTAAATTAATGTATTTTAACATCTTTTACCCAGTGCTCGATCACGTACTTTTAAAAATTTGTCACTCAAAATTCTTTTGGAGTTTACAGCTTCAATTATAATAGTTTACTTGAAATGATGAACATTTTAAATTTCTATACAATGTTTTTAAATGATTCAGTAATTTATGGAATTTCATAAAGGAGATACCATGAAAATAATAGTCTATACTAATTTAAATGAACTCCCAAATTATGAACCCATTCGATTTCACAAAATTTTATGGTCCTATTCAAATCCCTTTGAACAATTTTAACTCCTTTTTCAAGAACTTCCCCTGTCCTTTGGAGATAGTAAAAAGGTGAGAATGTACTTGATGTATGAGAAGCCTTTTAAGTATTCACACAAAAGCATACACTATACGAAAGGGCATGCAAAATCATCAATCTTATAGTAGTTTCAAGATGTTTTGCCCATGATTACATAAATATAATTAACTTATACATAATAATTTCTGATATTCCCTTCATTTGTATCACACATATCAGTGATGCTCTCTTGTGACCTTCAAAATTATATAAGTCAAGAATAACATCTAAATTTTTTTACATTTAGAAATGGTAAGTTATTTTTACAATAAATTAATTTACAATAAGTTTTCTAAGTTAAGTATTAATATAAAGCACTTACAATCATTAACACTTTGAGTACCAAACACCGAGTTTTCTGATATATCTTGGTCTGATATGGAGCCTCTTGAAGAAGTTGAAACTTTTCTCAAATATGAGCTACTTCCTAATAAAAGTTATATTTTATACAGTTACCACAGAACAAGCATAACATTTTACTAAACATAAGTAGTATCAAGATAAACTGCCATAACACTATTAGAACTCTAAAGATAATATGCTATTCCACTAGATTGCCAATAGATGGTGTTAATGTTTATTCACTTTTTGATTGAAGATGTATTCAAATAACATAGGGCTTATGCAGACATATAGGATTAATGCTAATGCCAACCATTAAGCTTAGCAATTATGTAATTCAACTCAAATAAACTATTATTTCCTATTAATGAAGTGTGAATACCACAAGGCTACATGTATGTTGACAGGTATTTAATATTAAAAGCAAATCACAAGAAAAATTTGAACTGAAATGGTCTTAAAAAAAAGAATGAGCTTTATATATTAGCATTGCATTTTTTAAAGCACATTTTTTATGAAAAGGTAAATGTACAATTGGCATTCACACAAAAAACAAAGGAATATTTATTCTTTGTAGCTAGAAATGCAAAGAATTATTTCTAACTTAAGAAAGTGAATTTTTTAATACAATTTCTTGTTATTAAATATAAAACTATATAGAATAATAATTTGTAAATGCCAATGAAACTAATTGAAATTAATTTTGAAAATGAAAATGTTTCAATCCATCATGGAAATATTTAAATCTGAAATTAATTCTAAGACCATGAAATTAGTGGACCTATTTTATAATTGAGTGAGATCCATGCTCTTGTATAAACCTATTTTGTTATAATGGAAGTTGGTCAAAGATATACTACCAAATTTCTCCACTTAATGTCAAAATTTTAAAATCATCTATAATATTTTCCCCTACTTACTCTGGAGTGAAAGTCAGTCCTCCCATTAGACAATGACCTTTTAATAGCACCCACCAGGATGGTTGGTTGGGTTTTAAAGCTCAAGAGCCGTATTTGACCAAGCTGGATCATACACAAGACAAACATCAAGTAATGGATGTACAAAAGAAAGCTTTAATGACACAGAAGAGAAATACACCCAGGGAGTAATTGAACCTGCACTGCCTACAACTTGCAGGTTGTTAGAGCAGAGTGGGCAAAACACTGAGCCACAGCGTTTCTGCAAACCAGGAAAAAAATTTAACAGGAAAAAGAATTCTGATTTCAATTCTATCAAAATTTTTCAATTGGAAGTATGTTTGCAACCTATTTATTGTCGGAGAATGAAAGGCAGGGTCAACTGTGCTGAAACTTCTTGTAAATACTTTTCATAAATATTGAAAATATCATTTGTGTACCAAAGTTATAATTTTCATCCAAAGCTATAATCATGTTTCCTTTAAACTTTGCAATTTACAAACTTCTCACCTGAACTGCGTTTAGGAGTACCCAGAGGTGAATTCATTCTTAAACCTATAAAAGGAAATACATATATTTAAAAAATTCTTCCTTTTAACTACACTTTAAATACCTAATCACATAAATATTTACTATTTTGAAACAAAAACATTAACTGCAAAAAATTCATTTCAATTGTTTTACTCACATTCATTAATGAGATGTATAATAAGAATAATGAAACATACTTTCTTCCTGCATGCGTGCAACTTCTTGAACGTCATTAGCATCTTCAAGAACATGGCAGCTAGATAGAGAGTCTGAACTCACGTCACTCCCTCTTCTACATAACTGTAATTCATCAGAGTTTTTGTCTTTTTCATTGTTTAGCATTTCCAGCTTCTCAAGAAATTCCATAGCCTGTTTCTTCTTTGATCGTGTAAAAGTTCGAGAATCAATGTGGAGAGAATCATGGTTTTGAGCTACATTATAAAAAGTAACAAAAATAAAACTTATTCCTAGAATTACACACACAGTTCATCATTATCTTTAATACATAGCTCATAATGTAAACTAAATTAAGACAATACATATTATACAATGTTTTGTGCTTTATAAAGATGTAAGGTATATGTATGTTACGGTGAGAGTTGATTATCAGGGAGTGCTTACAAGCCAAAGTGAGTAGACACTCTTCACTGCTTCAGTCAGGACTGGAGCAGTGAAAGTTGATAATAATAAAAGAATCAATTTTTCCTGGTGAGCGAGATCCCAAGCCAGTGAAAGTTGATCATGATTGTAACAAGGCTAAATTTATGACAAGAAAAGAATTTTGCTCCAATGCAGAAATATATGTGGAACATTTCTCTGTAACACTGAAAAAATAGATTTTAAAAAATAAATACTCTACTTTTGGCTTGAAATGTGGCAGGAAGTACAAAATATATTAACATAATTCTAAAACAGTACACAGGTGAAAAGAGAAATACATATCTTTTTGTTTAGTTTAACCTTACTATGAAACATGTACGAAATGTATGTATTTCTGTAAGTACAGGTGCCACAAATCACATGAAAACTTTTATAGGTTTAAGTCTACTTTTATGATATAGTAATTTTATGGTTAACTAGTACTATAAGACATCTCAGTTGTAATAATGAAAATTTATGGATGCAAAGATAAATGCTATAATACCAATTTCTTTAAATCTGATTTTAATTTCAACATATTTTTAAGATAGTTCCATGGCAGTGAGCATTTTTTAAATGAAACAAAGAAACCTAATTTTTTTGGAATTTTTGTTCCAACATAAGCTGTCTGTAACAATTATTGCAAAATAGATTTTTAAACTGTATAATTCTTTCTCGGAGGTTGGTGCATTTTAATGATTTAATTCAATAAGTAATCTGCTTCAATGAAGTGTTTTGTTTTATCTCTTATCTAACTGTATGCCTTTTTTCTTGCATTTTTTTGGGATCATATTTTCTGTTCTCGGTAATTGGATATTTTTCTGCAAAGACGATAATTAAATTTTAAAAATCAAAATAAAATTATATTGTTTAGATTAATTTAAATTGCATGAGATTATATGAGCCTGTTTATCATGTTCCTGGAATTTATAAACTAATAGGAACTTTTAAAGTATGAAAATCAAAATTCCAATTTGACAGACCTGATAAAGGAGTTTTGTACATCATTTGAGTTCGGCGTAAATTACTAATGGCAGGATTTTCAGCATGGTGAGGCATTCTATTTGGTGGAGAAACTGAAAATATTGCAATATTATAGAACTAAAATAGAAACCAAAATTATAATGCTTTAGATTGCAAGAAAATTTTCTACTACATTAATACCAGGATTTTTTAGACAAAAATATTGTGAATGACTGAGGTCCAGTAGAATCAGACAAGTATTTTGCAAATTTAAACAAAATCAATTTATTTTACCAAAGACACACACGTCACATGATGCTAGGAGCAGACGAACAAGTAGTTGATAAAGCCAAAATCTGAACAGGGCTAGTTGAGGGATCACTTCCACCCCTACACACAGGTTAACAATGGATTGAAAGTGGCTATCGTGCATGGTGACTGTGGTGTTAGCTAGGAATATTACTAAGAGAGGCGTAGACAAATATATTACGGTGACTTGAAAACTTTCTTTGTTTTCTCCTAAAAATGTTTCTTTAACCCTGCTCATAGAAATTTTCAGATAAATATAAATCATTTCATCTTCTTAGATTTGAACTAAATTTCTCAAATTCCCGTAGAATAACTCAAATTATGGCAAGCATGATGACAATTCTTCAACTAAATGTAATCTCAAGGATATTTAGGAAATATTTTAGCACTGGAAATATTAGTTGACCTGCCTGACATTTGACTTCGCAACAAATACTAGAACAAGACTAAGTACAGTTCCAGCTTACTAAAGATTGCACAAAAGGGGCCTGTACATTGTGTCAATCTTTCTCCCTTTTCAAGTGGATATACCTGCTTAAGATTTGTCTCTTTTAAAGTTTATGGTAAACAGTGAGGATTCATATCACTTTTCCTCACAAGGGGGCAATATGGGTCTAGATGATTCAGACAATGGGGACACACTGGCACATGAGAGATGCAAAAGGAATGAGACGAGAGAATCTAGGAAAAGACCAGGGACTGGAAGGTTGAAAAAAGGTGTTCTCAATTGTACAGAGGTGATTCCATACGAAGATGTCAACAGGTTCAATGAATAACTAGGCAGATAAAAAATATAAAGTAACTTTAATCAAAATTCAATGAAAATAAGCTGGCTAGTTTACCAGTTTTGCCCCAAATAAAGGCGATTGCAGATTTTTGAAACGAATGCTTGCAGTGGACAGTGCGATGTCCATAGTCTGTATATAGCAATATAGTTACTTGAAATAAATTATTCATGGCAAGAATGCACCCTTCTCTGCATTCACCAGTAATATCTAGTATACAGTTTGACAGATTGTTACATTGGTGCCAGCACTGAGGTCTTGAATGGGTAAGGAAATGCTATACCATATTGATTTTGAAAAATTAGATAGGAGCAATAGATTATTGCTTAAAGTCTGGATCTATGTGCATCCAGTAAAGTTATAGTGTTTTGAGCATTGGAAAAGCAAGGAATAAGTGCATGGAGTGTATGTTAGCTGCAAAGCATTTCATGTGTAATTGTTGTTGGTTGTTTGTACTTCAATTTTACCTTCAGTGGTTGGTTGCATATTTTATGACACAAGGGCCATATTTGGCCATGCTGCGCCAGCCACAAGATATACAATACTGAATAAATAGACAAACACAGTGGGCATACCCACTAAACCACGAAGGCCCTTTTACCTTCAATGGATTTGGACTGATCAAAGGGATGGTTATTGACAGAAAAAGGTGAATGGCAGTTGTTTTTAGACTAAGAATCCAATTTATGTTTTAATTGTGTTTTATGCAAGGAATTACTGCACATAATGGATTTAAAGTAAGATGTAAAAGTTTGGTGCATTTTTAGTTGTGTTTTATTAAAGGAATGAAGTGCAGTATTGTTAAACTAGCACAAAAGTGTTAAATGCAAAAGATTAATTATAAGTTATATATGCACCTTTAAACAATTATTAAAAGTTAAAGTTTAAATATGTCCAAATAATCTGTGCAAAAGCATACTGTATATATGTATAGAAATAAATTATTTCTGACAAGATTGCGTCCCTCTTTGCGTTCACCACAGTAGTATCTAAAGTACTGCTTGACCAGATCTGTTACAAGCAGAATCTTCCTCTTCACAAACCACAAGTAATGTAGAATTTTAAAGGTATCAGTACCCAAGAGTAGCTTGACATAGCTTGCAATCAGTTGTTGCAAATCAGTTTAATTGAATTTATTCAAATTTGCCATTAGATTGTATTAGTATATTAACATTTGTGTGTGTGTGATGCCATCTATCATTTCTTTTTAATTTCGCAATATTCCTCATTTCCAGACAGACTTGTCAATGATTTTAGTATATTACACAATTGTAGTAAAAGATGTCTATAATCAGTAGTACATATTTTGATTAGAATTGTCATTAAAATTGTGAACAAAATGAAATTAAAGACAATGAAAACATTCAAAGGCAGTTTGTTTTAGAATTCCAAATGTCTGAAATAAGAGGGTGGATTATTAAGTTTGAATGTAGGCAGCCATGATTCCACAGAATGAGTCATAATAAAAACAATGCCTAACAAACTAAGTAAATGGATGTTTTGAAAACTGTCTTACGTATTTCAAGCTCATTCAGTTTCGTCAACAAAGCATCTTTAGCAAGTTGTAACTGTTTATCCTCAGGTTCATTCACACCTTTCCTCAACCATTTGTATGGGCTTTCATTTCTTTGTTCTTCATTTTTGCTTTTTGGAGATGTATATAACCTTAAAAATGTTCAAACATTAACACATAGGTAGCATTGATAAACAAAATAAACTTAGAGCAATTCCAAAATATTAGCAGATAATACATAAAATTTAGAATACACTCAGACATGTAAGAATGAAGTGTTTGATTGAGACTAAAGGTAAAAGAAACACAATGCAAACTGACACAAATATATGTGAAAAGAATATCTGTACTAATACAGATATTAAATTTTTAACTCTTTTGGATAGTTGCATAGATTGGCTGTGGATGAATAATTTTCAACTGCCCTAAAATATAAATTATGTGCATATTACATACTTAATCCAGTGGAAGGTTCACCTTACAGCTAAATATAAATGGTTGCACGGAATACCACCTACCCCAAGCTGAATATGTATTATGTAGGCTAAATAAGGTACTAATTTTTTTGTTTGATTATAATTAAAACTAGAAAGATGGAAGGGGCTAGTGTGGCCCCACATTCTTATATAGTGCTCGATTAAATAAGACAGATTATTTTAAGTAAGATGTGATAGATTATTTTTTACTCAAGTTCCAAATTTAAACATTAACCTGCTTTTTTGGTACTGCTTTGACTTGGTAATGTTTTTGGCATGCTTTTTATGTCGCCAAGGAAGAATTTCCTAGAAAAAACAACAGCTTTTGGCTTAATGGAAAATCATTTAAAAAATAACGAAAATAATTTTAAAAATAGAAAAAATCCAAGGAATAAATGATTTGCAGCTCTTTCTTTCCTAAACTTGCCCTGCTACCAGAAAAATCAAACTTCAAATTTTGCGAAAGAACACCCTGAAACTTATCTACAACACTCAACACAGAAAGCAAGGTAAAATAAAAAAAAAAAGAATTATTTAGAAATATTAATAAGAGATTCATATAAAAGCAAGAAATGATACAACCTGATGTGTGACTACTGTGATGTTTAAAATACAGACTGAAAGTTTTAACTATTCAAATTTACAGGAAATGTAACCGGAAAAAAATTCAAAAGGACCAATGAAATCAAAGGACAATAAAACGGAAATTAAATTAACATTACAAAATATTCAAGAATGGAAAAGAACCGGAAATGAAAATTTTAACTTCGCAAGGTTGCCATAATCCTAATAAAGGGGGTTTGCCTTTGCCTGTTACAACTTGCTACAAAAAGCATGCCATAAAAGTCTGAAAATCAAACTGCACCTGTTTCGTTTGCAAGATCTTCACACAGTGCATTTTTATCTTATCCAATCTCATTTATGATGCCAATATCGAAGCATTTGTGTTAGCTGCATTATTATTTATAGGTGCCAAATATTAAGTAAAGCTCTACACAAAGTGGGAGGTTGAAATTTCTCTGGCTAAGTATCTGTTTCTTCATCACTTTACATCAAATGCAAGTATTTATCAGATATATCTAAAATATTGTAAAAATACAAGCATAAGCCAATGACGAGTTCTTATTCTCAATTTGACAGTAGACAGGTTTACCATACAATGTTGATGCCATACTTGTCTAGTTATCCTCAGATCTGACTGACTTTGCTGCATCCACATAAATGGCTTTGTGGATTATTCCTACATGAAAGGCTGAAATCTGGTTTTAGCTTATTCATCATTACAACTGCTACTTTTCCTTCTCATTAGGTGGGAAATATTCATTTTCAGAATAGTTACTTCCACTATTTCCCAAATCGATTTCACCCAATCTTTGCAATCCTTTAAAAATCTCTTTGAGAGCGAAGCCGTGTTTTCAAGTGATCTTAAATCAGAAAAAATCATAAATTCCTATTCCATGTGTCATATGAGTAAGGTATCAGACATTACAAATGATGGTAAAAGAATTGCTGGTCAGCTGATAGTCTCACCAAAATGGTGTTAACAGCTGGGGAAGGGAGCAAAGAAATTGTAAACATAATGCAAAGATAGGAAAACAAGGTCAAACTATTTTGAATGTCAGTGCAGTGATAATAGCCTTCAAAAAGGAAGAATTTCATGGTATCATTGCACAATACTATAGGGGCCTCTCCTGACCCTCTCGTCTTTTTAGGTGTAGGGTCCTATATATCCGTTTCTCTGACCAGCCAGGACAAAATGATTAAATACACAATAAGTGTGGACCAAACAATTGAAAAAGTACAGGCCCCATAAGTCTTCCTAGTGTTAAATGGTATTAACTTAGTTATTTAAATATAAAAATTATTAAAGCATATTTAATTTATTAATCAGGAACTTATATTTGTAACAAAAGTAGCATATAATGTAACAAAAATGATCTTTTAAAAATCCATCGACTTAATCAAGATTTGTGCAAATTCTTACATAATGCATTCGAATTCAAGACGGACAATTTTATTACTAAGAACTTTGCAATTCTTGCTAGCAAGCTCTCATTTTCGATAAAGTATGTTTTCAGTTATTTTTTTTCCTATGTCAAGAAATGTCCATAATTTCCTACAGGAAGACCAGTACAAATTAGCTCGGTGAAAAAGGTCATCAACTAAGATGTGATCGCCAGATAAAAAAGTGTAAGATAAAGATGACTTAAATCCATAAAGCTCCCCGTCAAACAAAAGGGGCAGTCAGGGAAAGCATGCACACCAATGCAGTGTAAGTGCATTGGTGTACATGATTCTCCTGACAAAATGCATGTCCCTTAAAAAGTTGTGTCCAGTTAAAATTCAAAAATTTGCCATAGGAATATGTCATGGCAAATTAGGTGGAACAGGGTCAGACAAAAGCATGCTCCGTGTTTTTTCCGTGGCCTTAAGCTTTTGGTGGGCAGACGAACTTATTTATCTTTCGCTCTACCAACCTGCAAGCACGGAAGTAAGGGAGAGAGCTGGATGGCTGGGGTAGAAGACAACCATTTTTAGTTAGCTTGTCTGCACGCTCATTGCCTGGTATATTACAATGGCTTGGTTTTTCAATTATATATGCCCATACACACAAATATAAATTAAATTTCATAAAAAAGTGAATAGAGTATACTTTGTACAGATATTCAGAGGGGAAAGCAATTTCCAAGACATCGCACAAAAGTGTGTGCAGAGTATATCTCAAACTCCAATAAAAATTCAAAATTCATTCATCCCATTCTAAAAGACTGAGGGATCTGAAAATTAAAGTTATTTACTAGAAATCATGATAACACCCTGTCTAAGACTGAGGGGTTAGGAAACTTTTTCTTATGAAACAGCAGAAAAACATCAGCTACTAGAGTAACATTACGGCTCACCTGAGCTTTAATCCCTTCTGGTAAAATGACGAGTCTAGCTCGTCATAGGTTTATCATGCCATACCGCACAATGACGAGCTACACTCGTCATGCGACTAAAGTTAATGTTGTGAATATGATCCAAATCAATAATATAATTTTAATTAAATTGTACCGGAAGGGGTTAATGTCGAGCCTTAATGTCTAGAGAAGGTAGATTCATACCATTTTGTTCTATTGGAGTTCAAGTATGCATGTCACAAAAAGGCATGTGGGGTATCACCTAACCTTTTATTAGAAATCAGCAAGAACACCCATTCTAAAAGATAGCAGCAGGTCTGGTTTTTAAGGTGGGAGAGCATAAGGCAATGATGAATGTGATCATTGGATTCTAATGGTAAACATGCTTAAAAGTTCATTCCATAGGAGGATTGGGGTATGACAGAAAAACTTTGAGGTTTTTATGCATGATTTTGAATTCAAAATCATTATGCATAAAAATCTCAAAGTTTCGGACATTCTGAAGGTATCCCAGTAACACCTAAGGTCACTAAGGTCTGTCGACCTTTGATGATTTTTTGCAACACAAGTGCTCATTAGATGGGATCTACAGCTTGAAGTAGTTTAGTTTAATTTTTATGGTGCAAGGGCCATATTTAACCATGCTGCAGACATAAGACAGACAATATCAAATAATAGACATACACAAGAAAAGTTTTAATGACACAGAAGAGAGAAATACGCCCAGGAAGGAATTGAATCCGCAACAACTACAACTAGCAGGTTGCTAGTGCAGTAGGCATACCCATTGAGACATGGCCCACAACTTGAAGTGGATTATGGTTAGATGGGTTTTAAAGCACAAGGGCTATATTTGGCCAAGATGCACCAAATAAACTGAACCAAGTAATATCAAGTTAATGGATACAAGGAAAGTTTTACTGACACAGAAGAGAGAAATACTCAGGGAGGAATCAAACTTGAAGTGGATTATGAATCATTAGACATCCATGCCTAGACCGTGAATCAAATCCAGAGCCAGTTAAATCAAGGGCAAGTGTTAACCACTCAACTACCAGGCCAGCTTTTAGGTTACAAGACTATATAACGAAAGTGTCTTTTTGGGTTGTTTTGGAGTTTTATGGCACAAGGGCCAAATTTACCCAAGCTATGTCAAACATAAGACAGACAACTTTAAGCAAAAAAATTAGATGAAAGGGAAAGAAAAGGGATTATAGAATAGAATAATGGGATGAAAGCAGAAAAAGACCACTTGGGTATCCCTGGAGAACGACACCAGTGTTTACTAAAGACAGTAACCCCCATGGGTTTGGTTGGTTTTTATGGTGCAAAAGCCGGATCTGTACCAAATGCAGTATATATTTGAGATCAAGCATTTCTTAACTACAAGTTTAATTTTTTTAAACTGAAACATAAAATACAGAATGTTGCAAATCGAAAGATGGTGGATATAATACTATAAGTCAGGTTATAAAAGCTAAATAGTTTATAAAACCAATGTCCTATAAAAATGAAAACAAGTCTTTGTGGTAAGGGTCTACTAAAAGTTCATGTATGATAAGCACCAAATCAAGCCCCATGGGAAAAGGAAAGATCACTAGAGTACCTCATATCCATGAAGCCCATATACACCTGAAGGAGATGTGCCCCAAAGGTGTGTCTTTTTGGAAACAGTTTCCAATACTTGAGATAAATTTAAAACACAGCATTAAGGAATTGAAGAAATATAAAATTATTTCATAACAAGTTTAATAATATCCAAGATTAATTTCTCTTCCAATTGAACAAAACCCTAATTTCTTAATAGATTATTGAATTCAACTGAGGTAAAAAAACATGGGGTAACTGAACAAGTAGAATTTTGTCACCAAGAGATAAAATTGCTTCAATTTTAAGAATTAAAGCACAAAAAATGGAAAACATTGCAAATAATAAGTAATTAGGAATGAGCATATTCTGAAATGTAAAAATTTCTTCTGAATATTGATAAACATCTTTAAATCATGAGCTTGAATCTAAAATACAATCAAACTGACACATGGCTCTAACAAATTTAAATGTTTTAAACCTAAACTCACATTTATTAATACATAGGATTTAATGTGCATTAAGATATTTTGCATAGTAATGCCTAAATTATTTGTAAAATTCATTCATAAAACATTATTACTTTAAACAAGTCACTATTACATATCTCAGAAATATTTCTCACCATGACTCATCATCTGACATTTCAATGTCACTAACTTTGATGATTTCCAAATCGTCAAAATATTCATCTTTATTTGCACAAACAGAAGAATTTTCAGCATTCGTTTCAGTGTCAACACTTGTTTTGACATCAGAATTTTTTCTAATAGGACGAGTAGAATTTTTCGCAGATTTCGGTTCTTTGACTGGAGACATCGATCTTTTTCGAGGCAAATTTTGTTTGTTTCTCAAATGTAAATTCTGTATTTCTAATTTACGAACCAAATCTTGAAGTTTCTTGACTTCTTCTAATGTGTTGACAGAAGGTTTGAAATCCTCCATCACAATACTCATTTTAGAACAAGTAAATAGTAAATTAAACTGACACACAGAGAGAGTATCATAAAAAGGAATTTTGTCGGTCCACAAATTTCAAATAAATGCGATGTTTGTATCAAAACGTGAACATTGATTAAATTATAAGAACTTTATTTACAATCAACTTAATCGCTAGGTACAGTTGTGAGTTGGCGAATATGGAATGGATTGTTTGAGACCACATCCTACTATTCTTCTATCTAAGCCATACACGGAAGTTTCCGTTTCCGACGAAAATATTTTTTCTCATTAGGTCTTTTCTTTCTACACTGTTCCTGAATCAAAGATTCTATCTACAAAATATATTTATGTTGAATATTGCCAGTCAAAATTAACCACAATAATATCGAAAATTTGAAAACAATGATTTGAATTTTTAACTTTAATGAATCCTGTGAAAAATAGCAAAAGTGCTATCCTGGTGACCCTTAGCAGACACTATAAAATATGAAGTTTTACTTTCGCTTTGCCTTTTCTAAAAGGAAAGCTTTGAAACATTTATATTTATCCGGTCGGATGATCCGGTTAGAAAAATAGCCCATACTTAATTGAATTAGAAACAATAATTGATTTTAACCCTATATAATCTGAAAAGAAATTATGAGAAATGTTCAATTAACGTCGCACTGGAGCATCAAACGGGTTATTGGCGACAGTCCGGGATCAATCCCATAGACGTGAAATATAAGTAGACTGAGCATCGTATTGAGAAAAGCTTCAACAAATGGAAGCAACATGTCGCTAGTAGTCACGTGACTGCTACACGAAAATTCAGCTTGGTTGATTGATTTGATTTTTTATCGCTTCTCTTGGCGACAACGTTTACTTATAAAAGTTAGCGATGTGAATGATGTATAATACTGAATAGTTCTTGAATTTGAGTTACGTTTTAACATTGTTAGGCGATGCGAATGTGTATACTACTGAATATTGAATTTGTGTAACTTTTGAATGTTTTTAGCAATTTGAGCTGCTATATAATTAGCTTAAGTTCGCATTGGGATGAAGTTTAACTAGCACGTATACAACAAAAATCCTTACGTGTAAGATAAATACGTTGTAGTGAATAGATTGATTGCAGGCCCGGACTTTAGATACGGCCCTCTGGACAGGTTTAACCGGCCCTCAAGCCGAATAAGTCCCGTCGGATATGTTTACCTGGCTCGCAGACCAGATATGCGTCCTCCAAATTTTTATCAGGACCGCAGTTCAGATACGGTCTTCGGACAGGTCTACCCGGCCCACAGTCCACCAAATATGTTTATTAGGACAGCAGACCAGATACTGGACATGTTTAACCTGCCCACTGTCCAGATATGACACTCAAGACAGTTTTACCTAGCCCGTGATCAGAATGGGATGTGTCAGCAAAAACCAAAAAATTAATTTAACGATGTTCAAAGACGAACTGGAAATGTTACTATCTACTGGCCTCGGACAGGGGACTCAAAAGTCACAAAAAAAATCATTCTTAGAGTCAAAGATAAAATATAAATTTCCAAACAATTTTTCTTTCTACAGTATTTATAAGCTGGAATTGAAGAGCTCAAGAGAATTAACGAAATGTTTCAGATTATTTAGGATAGTAAATTTTAATATAGATTTCTGGCAAAAAATACAGTTAAGTTAAAATTGTATGCCAACTAAGCAGTAAGCCTTTTATAAAGCTTTGACAAGTACAGTAAAGAGAGTCGTCTTTTTTGTACAATTCGAAAAAAATATTTTCAGTGACTTTCGTAGACGCTAGAAAAATTTAGTTTGGGAGAAATCTGTAGTTTGTGCAAAGGAAAAAATTGCTTTAATATTTGTCACAAGCCCAAAAAATTTTTATGAATCAATATTTTTCTCAAACAATTAGAAAAACTCATTGAACTTTCCTGCATCATAAAATTTTCTTTTATGCAAAAGGTTTTAAGTTATTTATACAACTATTTATGAAATCAAAACCCTTACATTTTTGGTATTGAGTGCCTTTATGCTCGACATCAAAAACCATATTTTTAAAGGACATTTGCTCTGACAACTCGCCTGGGAAAGCAAATTTTCTTACACAAGTCAAAACTCGAACTATGAAATATTTTTATAGTTCGATTATTAATGATAATAATTCAGTCTTCCAAGCAAGATGCTTGCAATTTATGAAGCCATAAATGGGCTATCAACATCAAAAGTAAAACAATTTCAATATTTACCGACAACGTAGCAAATTTAAAAGCATTAACACTTTTGCCAACAACATTATGGTGCAAACGAAATTTTTAAAAATGTCTTCAAAAACACAGCACCCAAACATTCAAATACACATCAATTGGGTCCAAGCACACCCTGACATCATTCGAAATGAAGCAGTTGACCAAATGGGTAAATTAGCAACTAAAAGCACAGAGCTCTCAAAAACATCCCTCAAATGGCCGAAGAGACACCTCGTTTAAACACACAATCGGTAAATTATCTAATAGCAATCAGGATGGGAAAACTCGGATAAAGGAAGACACGTTTTCCATTTCTTTTAAAAAAAAATAACTATTAAAAGTTTCCACCAGAGTAACCCAGTTCTACACCGACTATATGGGCCCTTCCCATCTTATCTTATTATATTTAACATTAAATGAAGTCGTAATTGCGCTTGCGGTGAAATTGGCTTAGAAATTCATAATGTAACTATATCCTCAATTCTCTAGATGGCATTTCAAAACACCAAGTGGTGCTAATGTTAACGCTTTTGTGCATATATTACAAGAAAAAAGAAAGTGTACAGAGCTAAATAATAAAAACCTTACATTATCTTTGCTGAAACATAGATAATATCTGTGAAACCTTGTAAAACTTGTCTTCCTTATATGTACCCCTTCACAATTTTACATTTCATTCTCACTCCTAGGAAAATTGCCACACCCATAATTCAGTTCATTAAACCTCAGAAACTATCCGAACTTGCATATGATTTTTTATGTACCTCATTCATTAGATTAATTAAAATATGTAACACTTTTCTTGGTCTTTTCTTTCTATAGGTAAACAATAATCGTGAACAGAGTACAGCGTAGCCCAAAGGACCATTTTTGGTGATAGAAATCCACACTCGTTTTGATAAGTCTTAGGATACCTATAAGTCGTCTGCGGCGTCGACACACTTTGAACCAAATTTTAATGGGCTTTTATACGTAATTGCATCACAACAAAACAATGAGTCTAATAGATTCAAATGTGCTGTTTTCAATGGTGTTTATTATTATAAAGGAGGTTTGTCAATTTTTAAGCACACAATTTTCAAAGGCTCAAAAATACGTGATCTTGAATTTTGGGTTAACTTAAAGGAGTAATAAGGAAAATAGTAACAACACACATAAACAGTGCCCGTGCCATGTTTATGGTTTATCACGATTTTCAATCGGTGTGCCGTGGCACCCCACTCTCCAAACTTCCACACCACGCCAACGGGAGGGCATTGGAGACCACGTCAGATTTAATATGCATCAGCCCCCACGCACACGACGGTCTGGTTAGATTGAGTGTCGAACTTGCGACCCTCCGGTTACTAATCCGCTACTCTACTATGGCCCCTCAAAATATAGGAATAGAAAAATATTTACAGAAATTAAAAATCCTAACTAGATTTTTAAAAATAAGTTAGTAATATTGGCATAAAAATGAAGTGTTCATTTAAGAAAATTAAAGAATGCGAAAAATTTCCATCAGTGATCTCGTCTGACTTTAAGTAGCAGGGTATGAAAAACCATGATTTAAAAAAATCATAAAAATCGATTTGATATTAATCAGATTTTTTAAATTTAAATAGGATTTTTATGATTTTAACTAATCCCTCTTCCGTACAAGTTTAAACTTGTTGGACACGAGACACGAAGCCATAGTTCTAGATAGTTTTGATTGATGTTAAACATTAATATTTATGATGATAACATTAATGTACTATTAGGATATAAAGCAGGGTACATTTTACAAGATTAAAATGCGATATAGGAATTAGCAGTTATTCACATGATAGAGTAAATAGAATTGCACAAGAAGTGCCATGCATATGCAATGTTTTCCCATCTGACTCTCGAGCGGTTTAGATTAGCTTGATTGAAAAATAACTGATGGCATGAAACTTTTTGTATCTAGATCTATAAGGTTGCCGGGATTCTACTAACATCATATTATAAATTTTTGTACAAAATTAATCAATAATCAGACAAATTTCAGAATTTTGCATTATATATTTATCATACAAGAAAAATGTATGGAATTTCTTTAGTTATTTTTATATAAAGTAATTAATTGATTCAAGACTTGTTTTTGAGAAAAAATCATATCACCAATAGAAAATAAAATAAAAGGAACTTGCAATAAAATTCATGAAAAAATTCCCACTTCTCATTAATTTTTTTGCTTGCAAAAAGTACAGGGTGGTTATAATTAAAGTTCAACTTTCAAAAAGCTGTAAAAAAGAATCACTGCTCAGAATGACCTGAAATTTGAACTGAATATACTCGAAGGGGGAAATGGTATGAATTAAATGGCATAAGAAAAAAATTAATTCCAAATTTTAGCAATAGATGGCGCTTTAAGCGTCATAACGTAAATGGGTTCGGCTACAAGTGACATAATCAGTCATTCAATCGCAATACGACGGCTATGGCGTGAGTTGCACGTTAAACCAACTGTACTGTTCAATGTGCATGACTGTATCAGTTTTTTACTGAAAAAATGACTTCCAAGTCATTCAACAGTTGTGGCACTGTTAGTGGAAAGCCCATCCACCGCGACAAGGTCGTACCACATCGGATGGAGAAAATCGGTTTTTAATTGTCCTGAGGCAAAAACTTCATAAAAAGCGACAATGAAATCGGTTTTTAATTGTCCTGAGGCCAAAAACTGCATAAAAAGCAACAATGAAATCGGTTGTTAATTATCGCCAGACTTGCGCAACACATGTTCAATATGCTGTCCACTGTTTGCTGCCACAAGTTGAAACCGAGAAACAGCATGTTCCACAACAGATCGGAGTGTCTCAGGGGTCACGTTGTGAATGTGTTGCGGAATGCGTGCCTTCAATTCATAAGTTTGCAATCGGACCAATGAACACAACATTTTTCAGATAACCCCACAGCCAGAAGTCACAAGGATTAAGATCTTGACGGCCAGGCTGTTGGAAAATGACGGCTGATAATTCTATCATTTCCGAAATGCCTCTTGAGCAGCTGCTTCACTGGCTTTGCAATGAGCGGAGGAGCGCCATCTTGCATAAAAATGGTGCTACCCACACATGCACGCTATTGAAGTGTTGGAATGACGTGGTTGCGCAAAAGACTCTCATAGCGTTTACCATTGACGGTACAGGTAACAGGACCCGCACGACCCATCTCCTCGGAAAAAAAATGGTCCTACGATAAACGATGGCGTCAACCCGCACCACACAGTTACCTTTGCAGAATGAAGAGGTACTGGTTCATGTGCGAACGGATTTTCCGTTGCCCATATTCTGAGTATTGACATGTGTTAGATATCATGCAAAACATGTAGTGTGTTATTAACTGTGACCTTAACTGTTTAAAAACTTTTGAATGTGAATGGTAAAAAGTACTTCATCCTCTTCTAACCTTGTTCGAATGGCTGTATGGTGCGTTTTTGTTGTTCTGAATAAAGCTGTTATGATCTATGTATTCAATTGGTTGATTAATCTATATATTTAATAACATGTCCTTGGAGATGGGCTTCGTCTGTCCACAAAATGTTCCATGGCCATTCATTGTCCACTTCCATGCGAGCAAGAAATTCTAGAGCAAAAGTTTGTCTTACTGGCAGGTCAGCAGAAGCAACTCCTGAACATGGGTAATTTTGTATGGATAGCAATGCAGGATGTTTCGTATAATTTTATGCACCGTGCTCACAGGCATGTCCAAAGTTCGGGCAATTCCCCATGCACTGCACGTTTTCACACCACCGCTCGTCTCTTCCTGGAATGCTGTGACCACATCTTCTACTGACGTCGAAGCAATTGGTTTCCTCCCTCTGCCGGATTTCACTTCAAAAGAACCTGTCTCTTGGAATTTCTTAATCATTTTCTCCAGACCCTTGGCAGACATCGGACCACAGCCTTTTTTCATACCCTTTACTGTCCGGAACTTCTTCAGAGGTACTGGCGCACGGTCACCGTTCTTGTAAAAGAGCTTCACAAGCAGAGCGCGATCCTTCATTGAGAGTCATGACAAGCTTCTCAGACGCAATATGAGGAAAACGCCACGTACCCCGCGTTTTTATAACAAATGCGATGTGTCGTGCGCATGACAAGTCTTTTATTTTGCATATTATGACGCTTAAAGCGCCATCTATTGCTAAAATTTGGAACTATTTTTTTTCTTATGCCATACCATTTCCCCCTTCTTCGAGTATATTAAGTTCAAATTTCAGGTCATTCTGAGCATTGGTTCTTTTTTTACAGCTTTTTGAAAGTTGAACTTTAATTATAATCACCCTTTACTTATTTGTGAGAAAATTTTATGTGTAATTAAATGGTAAAAATGAGACAAAACATAATAAAATACATCAATTGAAATCAAATTTGCCTATTTTTCACATTTTCTCAGCACTGATAATAAGTATTTCAAAGTTATATTCCACTCATACAAAAAGGTTTTATGCATAATAATACTAAAAAATTAAACTTTCCTCATTGAACAGCATAGAATAAGTGTAATAGCATTCCTCCAGATCATGCCAATCGAGTGGAATTTTGAGTTTTCAATAAAATAATCATCACATTCATTAAAATAGCTTTCCGCTTCAATCCATTATCTAGTTTAACATATTCATTAAATTATTAGATTAGTAATTTAACTTTTACATTCCAAAGATAAATTCCATAAATATAGAATAGTAATGCTAGCAGGTAAATATATAATTCCTTGGGATCAATGCATAAAATTTTTTAATTAAAAATTGGAATTCTTTTGTGATACTGCAGAAAAGTTTTCATTGTGACTGTCTTTATTTTTGGAAACAGAATACTTACCTTATTTGATATATTTCTTAACTTAATTGAATAAAATAATTTGCATCTTGTTCATAGTTATTTTATTTTCAAATCAATAAACTTAATACACAGAAAGGAAAAGGAAATTTTAAATTTCTTTAATTAATTTAATATGGATTTATCTTTTATTTTAATTATTATTATTATTATATAATTCCACAGATGGGTGCATACAAAACAATTTTGTTCAGCAAGAAATAATTTAAATTATGTACTTAAGTTCATGTTTTCAATTCATAATAATTTTATTGTGTAAGACACGAAAGAATATAGTGATCCTAGTTGGAGCCAAAAAAATCATCGCCAAGACAGAACGATTTCACAAGTTTCTAAAGTTTGATTTATTATTTTTAATATTTTAAGTCCTTATAGATGTACAATTTACAATAATGAACACATTCGAACATCAGTTAAACATTATTTTAGATATATATTGATAGCAAATCTATGAAATCTTTTTATAGAACGGGAAATGTCCGCAGGTTGTATTAAGAATTCCACTCAAATTCAAGAACTATTCATATTATACACATTCGCATCGCTAACTTTTTTAAGTAAACGTTGTCGCCAAGAGAAGCGATAAAAAATCAAATCAATCAACCAAGCTGAATTTTCGCGTAGCAGTCACGTGACTACTAGCGACATGTTGCTCAAACTTTTTGGAGCTCTTCTCAATACGATGCTCAGTCTACTTATATTTCACGTCTATGATTGTAACTCCAATTTATTAAAGGTGGGTACATTACATTTTACAGGTGAACGATTTACGTGCAGTTTACATTAGTTTTTTGTGCTCTTCAATTTTTGCTGGTACGATAAAAATTGATGTTCTAACTTTGGAATTAATAAATATAACTTGTGGACATTTCGTGTTCAATTAAAAATATTTCATACATTTGCAGTCAATATATATATCTAAAATAATGTTTAAAATAAAATAAGTGATGTTCGGGTATGTTTGCTATTGTAAATTGTACATCTCTATAAGGGTTGAAATATTAAAAATAATAAACCGAACTTTAGAAAGTTGTGTGAAATCGTTCTCTGCTTGGCGATGATAATTTTGGCGCCAACTGGGACACTATATTCTTTCGTGTCTTACATGGTAAAAATGTTATCAATTGATAACATGAACTTAAGTACATCTTTTAAATTGTTATTTCTTGCTGAACAAAATTGTTTTGTATCCACCCTTCTGTGGAATTATATAAGAATAATGATTAAAATAAAAAGTAAAGTTTGAAACTTTTAAGAATTATATTGTTACCTCCACGCCAAAGGCACGAATCTGCAAAATTGACGGTTCTACAAAAACGCATTAAGGGGCCGCGGTGGCCCGGTTGGAAGAGTAACGGACTGGAGAGTTGCGAGTTTGAATCCAGCCAAAAGACCGTCGTGTACAAAGGGGACTGGTGCACATTAAATCCGTCGTCGCCTCAAATGTCCTCACGTTGGCGTGGTGTGGAAGTTTGGAAAGTGGGGTGCCAGCTCAGGTGATGCCTCGTCATCTAACCGTGGTTCAAAATTACGTGGTGGTGTTCTCGGATCTTTCCTTTTGCGATTGATCCGGACCGCCAACAATAGTTCGTTGTGTTGCCACCTCAGGGCTACATTAATTAAAATACCCACTGACCAAACCACTGATTTCTTTTTCTTCCTTGTATTTTGTAATTTCGTGACGAATTGTATAAAATTGGATAACTTCCAGCAATTTCTGAAAACGTTTCAGTCATTGCTATTGATTTTCCATTCGTGAAATAAGTCTGTGAGAGCAATATAAAAACGCATTCGCAGCAAATAGTCATTTGGTATCCTTCTGGTAAGGGTAGCTTTTTAAAATCCCCCCCCCTTAATAAGATATTAAATTAATTAAAATACTTTGTACTACTATATGAATGCAAGAAACATGCTCTTCTATTAAGGGAATTTTTTAAAATTAATAATGCAATTTTTTCCACCAAGAGGACCGAGGTAGCCCAGTTGGTTGGTTTTGGGGTTTTATGGCGCAAGGGCCATATTTGGCCATGATGCGCCAGATACGACGTACAATATCAAATAATAGACAGACACACAATGAAAGCTTTACTGACACGGAAGAGAGAAATACACCCAGGGAGGAATGCACCTGACATTAATCGAAACATCGAAACTGCGCCGCCTACAACTCGAAGGTTGCTAGCGCAATGGGCATACCCACTGAGCCACGACGGCCCTGTTGGAAGAGTCACGAATTTGCAACGGGACGGTTGCGAGTTCGAAACGCGATCCAACCAAAGACCGTCGGGAATATGGGGGCTAGTGCACGTTAAGTCTGCCATGGCCTCAAATGTCCTCTCGTCATCTGACCGTGATTAAAAATTACGTGGTGCTGTCCTCGAATCTTTCCGTTTGGGATTGATCCCAGACCGACATCAATAGCCCGTGTGTTGCTCCAGTGCCGACGTTAATTAAAATACCTACCTACCTACTTCTCATCAACTCGAGTAGAACATGTAGAAGAAATATAAAAGTAGAATGAGAAATGGTAACCTTTTTGTGTCCAGGATCATATGACCAAAACTAGTTAATAATGTGACCCTTAGACTACTTTCGTCTGCTGGGTGAAACCTAAGACTCATAAGATAATGTTTCCACGGAACGGGAGATGCCCAACCATTGATTCATTATCTGATTGGTCCATTAACTGATCATCTGATAGTAGTAGACTGGCGATTTTACCACTTTCGTCGCCACTCTTCATAAATGCGCATTCACACACCTACCTTGTTATACGATGTTATATCGCCAAACGAGGTAAGATACCAAATCGGCCTACCAAGTCCATTTTTCAGAGCAGTCGTGACCCCTAGTTGGTCACACTTTTTGAAATCTCTCAATAGCAATATTTAGTCTACTTATATTTCACGTCTATGGTAGAACCGTCATGTTCAGAGACGTAACTAGGGGGGGAAGCAGACGGGGCATGTGCCCCGGGCGCCGGATCTGAGGGGCGCTAAATTGGCCGAGTATTTTTTTACAATAGATATTTACGTATGATAAAAATGAAGAGGAAAACTTATTAGTAGACTACAAAAATTATAAAAGGAGCTAAATGCAGAATGTGTGAAGAAATAGCAGGAAAGCTTAACCTAGATCCTCTTTTTAAAGAAGTACGGAGGACGAGGAAGAAGCGAATGTTTGATGAGAAAGGCGAAGTTGAAAGCTATGAATTCTCAGAAGAAAAAAGTTCAGATTATTGATTATACAAATATAGATCGTATTCTGAATGAACTGAGGCAAAGGCTTCAAGTCATTCAAAACATGAATAGTTTATTTGGTTTCCTCAATGGAGCTTGGTTTGAAACAATGAATGGAGAAGAATTGAAGAACCAGGCACTTGAGTTAGTTACCATATATAAAGAAGACTTAGACAGGGACTAGCTGGCGATAGAAGTGGAGAGTTTTAAGTATCATGCCTTGGATTTAAGCCCTAATATGAAAACGGCTACACCATCAGGTCTTCTGACGTTAATATACAAGAACGAACTTGAAGACGAGTCCACCAATATAACGACAGCCTCCCCCCCCCCCCCCTCGTTGAGAATTTTCCTCACAATACCAGTCTCAGTCGCCTCAAATGAAAGGAGTTTCAGCAAACTAAAGATCATAAAAAATTACCTCAGAAACTTAACAGGACAACAATGACTAACCAACCTAAGCATCATATCAACAGAGCACAAGTTAGCTTCAAAGCTATCTTTTGAGGACATTGTAAAAATGTTTGCAGCCGAAAAAGCCCATAAAGTTAAGTTTTAGTTCAAGGTTTCTGTGTTTAAATTAATTTTTTTCACATTTTGTCAATAGAATAAGAGATTGTGTAAAATGTCTAAGTATAATACTCAAGATAATAACTTGAGTAAAATCTGTTATTCCTAATTCTTGTTTTAGTTTTCCAAAATCCTTGAATGATTTTCAGTCGACGTTTCGATAATGCTCTTTTTAAAAGTTCGAAAGTCCATGGGACATCTGGAGATTTAGCAGGAATATCAGTAAAGGGTATTTATTGACTTGATACCAGTTTCTTGTTCCATTTTTTCCAAGAATTTAATAGTGGATTTAGATGTGTGGCTGCTTCCGTTATCCTGATGCAGTTCTGCTGATTGTTGGCACTGTGGGTAAAGATATGGTATTTCTTTTTTGAATATTGGGGATAAAATATGGTCTTGATAATATGCGGAGTTGATTTTTACATTTTTTCCCATCTTTTTACTTTTAATTTTCCATTATATGCAAAACCGGCAACAATCATAAATCTCTTAGAGAAAGTTCTCACGTTAAAGTTACCAAGTTGAACCATGTTTTAGGATTTTTCTCCTCTTTTATAATAAATTGTTCTTTTTATTGCAATCAATTAAATACACCCACGCCTCGTCTATTGTCACAACATTTTTCCATCTTTCTCCAGCTAAATGTTTCTCATAAAGAATTCTGTAGCGAGTTCTGCAATATGTCGTGGAGATAGACGATGAACATTGTATTTTTTGGCCTTTTTAAGATTCAAATCACTGTTAATTATTTTATTTACAGTTGAAACTGAACATTTTAATGACTTTGTAATAGTCCTTTGACTTGGCGGATCCTCTTTTAAAATTAAAGATTTTACCTTACAAATATTCTCAGAAATTCTTTTTTTTGGATACGTATTTGGAAGTATTTTTCCACTTTTACATTTTTTTCCTTTCTCAATAATATTACTTATCGTACCTTAAGATATCGAAAACCATTACAGCGTTTTTGAACAATTGAATAAGCATAATTCTCTTCGGAAAGAGCGGAAACATAAGTGTTGAAAATATGGTATAACTATAAATTATGGTAAAGATATAAACAACGCTTAAAGATAGGCGCCGTAGTTCTGCTTTCAAACGATTTGTTTATTTATGCGGTTGAAGCTAGTCGCCATAACCTTCTCTTTCCGCCACATACGATTGCTTGCGTAATCATTACTAGAATTTGAATAAGATCTCAGAACGCAATGTAAAATGCGTAGAGCTTGGCTGCTCGTTTTTGTATATATTTATATTAATGTTAATAAATTAGATAGCCTTTAAAAACCTTGATACTTGGATGTGTTTCTTCACTGTGTCCGGCCTGCTCACATTTTGTGAAGATATTAGAACACTTCCATCGAAACGGAAACACATAGCCTACCATCCATTGCTTATTTAAAAGCGCCATTTTGATAGTAAACAAAACTCTAGTTGGCAGACGATAAATTATACTTTACCTATTTAACTGCTGCGAAAATAAAACTATTTCGTAGTATACAATTTTTTTACAACTCATCAAAATCATTCAAAAAATGTCCGAACAGCCTCTGTATTTATCATAATAAAATATCCTATTCTAAAGCAACAGTCTGTTGATTTTGATTCAGCCCACACATATCCCGATATCATTTGATAAAACCTTTTCATTTCATTTGCAGCGATTTTAAGTGCGAAAGAATATACCAAACATGCTACTCTTAGATTATTTTGTCAATGAAATAATCCATTTACCTTTGAAATCAAGCATTTACCATCTAAGTTGAATAAAAAAATTTTAGACACATGGAATTATTGTGTGGTGGGGCGATATCAGGTGTTGTCGGGGAGGGTTTTGGTTTGGTTGGTCGGTGGGGGGGGGGGCGCCAAGGGGCGAGTTCTTGCCCCGGGTGGAAACTAGTCTAGTTACGTCTCTGGTCATGTTATCCAGTAAGCAGAGCGAACCAGACAAAAAATGTCATTGTACAAGTACTTCCAAGTGTCAGAGGAACGAAGTTATGTGTAGTAATGAGAGCAACAAGACAAAATTACGTTTCGCAAATATCGATGCCACCTGGGCTTTACCTTCCTGGTGGTTATCTCGTGATTAGCAAAATTGGTCAGATCTTGAAGGACGAGATATCTCGTCGAAACCACCTGAGGGTTAACACTCACCTAATTTCTCGAGGAAGGTAGGTATTTAATTAACGTCGCACTGGAGCAATTGGTGACGGTCCGAGATCAACCCCCGAATGGGAAGATACGAGGACATCACGTAATTTTGAATCACGGTCAGATGACGAGACAACACCTAAGCTGGCACCCCTCTCCAATCTTCCACACCATGCCAACGCGAGGACATGTGAGGCGACAATAGCCCGTTGTGTTGCTCCAGTGCGACGTTAATTAATTACCGTTAACAATTACCATTGAACCCCTTTCCTAACTGCCCCATAGAGAAACCAATGGGTTGTTATGGGAGTGGTAGTTTTTCAAAGGTCTCATTTAAACAAAAATGTAATTAAATGTTCATTTATAGAATTAATCTTATGCAAAAACTGCTTATTAAAGTTAGTTTTTGTAAATAACTGGTCACAGAGGAATGTGTGTGTCTAAGAGGAGATACTCTGGGTTCAAGCCCCATTGAAAGTGCTGGCTTTTGATATATCTTTTAAAAATAAAATGGTACAAATGTATGGAATACTTTTTTTTATATTCTTCACATAAAATAGTTGAGGTATTCTTAAAATAAGTATTTTATAAATTTTTATTCATTGTCCGTCCTCACGTTGGCGTGCTGTGAAAGTTTGGAGAATGGGGTGCCAGCTCAGGTGTTACTTCGTCTTCTGATGACCGTGGTTCAAAATTACGTATTATCCTCGAATCTTTCGGATTGATCCCGGACCGTCACCAATAGCCCATTGTGTTGCTCCAGTGTGACGTTAATTGAAATTCCCCCCCCCATTCTGTAAGTTTTTACTTAATATTCATTCTAAAGTATAAAAGCAATGATCATGGGCATTGCTTATTCTGCAAACTTCTCCCATCTATACACCGATCACATCAATCCTTCCAAATGATATAAAAGTAACAAGCGAATATAAAGAAACAAGGGGATTTTGAATATTTGATTAATTCTATTTAATGTTTTTGTAAATATGTATTGAACCATTGGCAGTCATTTGTACCTAGATGAAACACCTTTTATGTGCAATCACAAAAATCCTTGTTTTCTGACAGAAGAGCAATATTTTGCCATGCTACTCCAAACGAGTGCCTACTAATGGTAGGTAGTTGAATTAATGTCGCACTGGAGCAACACAACCGCCTATTGGCGACTTTCAGGTTCCAACCCCGAAGGGAAAGATCAAGGACACCTGGAAACTTTGAACCACGGTCAGATGACGAAATCAAGTAAAGGGCATACACGCGCACAAGGAAAGTTTCAGTGACAAAGACGCAACTACACTATCAACCTGCGCTGCCTACATTAGCAGGTTGATAGTGCAGTTGGCAAATCTACTGCGGCCCTTTCATTTCACAGTAATCAAGGTGATAAATTTTTATTGGTAAGTAAAGCCTGCAGAAATGATGGCAAATTTCGTTTTTAGTTTCTTTGAATATCAATTAACTCATGTTGTATTGGAGGCAGTCTTAATCTTGGAAAAGAAACGAAAATAATTAAATCGTTTTTTATGCAACGAGTGAAATCTATTGAACTCGCATTTAAGATTTTGAATGAGGTCGGCATATTTCCAAAGATCAGTTAAATGGTATTCTATTTAGTGATTGCTCCATCTCAAATAATTGTCTACTTCTGAAAGCATCAGTTTTCTTCAATTTTATGTTTTTGGTTGAAGACATGAACTCTATACTCACTTTAAACACTTGTTCTGAATAGGCAGCAAATGAACTCAAATCTTGCAAACCCATCCTTACTCAAATGAAACGCTTAATGTGAAAATCGTGATTGACTTACCTGAGTTTCCTAGCTGGTAGTGCTGGAAAAACTGAATATTAATGCTTTCGGGAGAAGAGCCAATTTAGTTGTTCGAAAGGTAGGGAAATATTAAGATTTTTATGGGCACATTGTTTACAGTAATTTATTTATCTAAATATTAGCAATTCTGGTTTTAATTATTTTCAATACATCACTTAATTTTAAATTTATTCCATGGTACTGGGTTGAATGTGACCAGTGGGTTGGATACTACGAAGAAATTTTGGTTGCAGGGGACAACTTGACAAAGATGGTTCCCTTCCAAGCAATTAGTTATAGCAAAGATCACAGGGTGTAGCAAATAATTTGAAATAAAATTGTCAGAAACTGAAAGGGAACTCTTTTATATTTTGACCTAACCCACATTGCACGGAGATGATTAATCAGTTCTTTCTGTAACTAAGTTTAATGACTTTCTTTTTCTATTGAGTTGAATGGCTAGAAAAGGGCTTGGTCTCAATTAGTTGACAGAACAGCATCATTAATAGCTGTTGGTTATCCATGACACATTTCATCTTCATGAAACAAACAAAATTGGAATTTTCCTAATTGACAATACATCTTGACTACACTGTGCATTTTGATTTGCTATACTAAGATAATTCAGTTTGAATTCAAAATGGCAATGCTGATTTTAATTTTAGAGCTAAACATTTTAAAACCTTTTCAGCAATTTAAAGTGATATCTTATTTCAAACTGATCTGTTAAAGATTTAAGTTTTTATTGGTAGGTAAATCAATGTCGATGCACTATTTACCTAAATCAAATAATTACTAATGGAATATGGAAATTGTAGAAACTTAAGTGATCAATGATTTCAGAAAACCAATTACCTTTATAATTGTTACAATAGGAGTCTGATATTTAGCTTTCATAAGTAGTATTAACTTTGGACCCCTCAGAAATAAAATTCTGGTGTGGTAAGTGATTTTTTTATTTGAAAAGTACAAAAAATATTGATTCACTTCCTTGAAATACTCAAGTCAGGTATATTCCCCTGTAACCAGTTTTCCTCACTTCAGCCTTAACGAGTTAGTTATCCAGACGCGAGATTATACCTAATCAGATAAAATATTTTTTGTTTTGAAAATTAGATCGGCACCCTACTATACACTTTGAATATTTGTAATGAAGTTGGCCATCCAACGAAAATCAGTTTCAAAGCGCGAGTTATACACTTTTAAATCTTTATAAAATATCCTGTGCACATAGTATAAATATGCTAAAATAGGATATTACCTATTATGAAGCGTTTACAAAATGTTTTTTGGCCAAGCAAAACACAATATTAAATGTGATTACATGCTAGATAAATTCACCAGTTCATGTACACTAAAGAATTAAGAAAAAGAACACCAATGTTATAAAGATCTTTATGTATGTCAGCACATAATTTACATGAAGTATTCAATAAGCAATAGCTTAATACATGACAAGATCTACAAGAAATATGAAGCTGTTTTTGCTAATTCACATATATACAAGGACAGATCATGATTTTTACAGTGGACACAATTGGCGCTTACTAGATACATTAGGCAACTAACTAATCATATAAAATTGGGACTGTAATAAATAAATAGAGCATTTTAGCAGAAAGTTCCCTTGATATACAATCAGACTAGCAGATGATTCATCCAACATAAGAACTTTGTATTGAGCAACAATTATACCTTATATTTTTCAAAGCACATAATACTTGATCAGTTCATTGGTTGGCAAAGAAATGATTTGATAGGTTGTTACTGGCCACTTTAAAAATGCAAATACTCAACAATGTGATGATAACAGTGCACATTATGTCCAGATCATATTCAACAGCTAGTGATGAGTGACTGCATTATTTTTAACACCATGCATATTAATAGTAAATTTCAAGAGCTGGGGATAAAACAAAACATGATTTGTACAATAAAATGATTTTCTGAAATAAATTATATTCAATTAAATAGCACAGATTCAGGATCTTGATTAGCCAGTTGCTTAATGTGTCTAAGCACATCCTTTTTGGTGATGATCCCAAGTAGGCGACTGAAAAAAGTTTAACAGTTAGCAACTTGGCAAAACATGCATTTTTTGCTTAAAATGAGAAAAATCTATTATATAAATAATTAAATTATCAATATACTGAGGATAATCGAAATCAAAGTTACTCTGACACTATGATTTATACATATACTATAAAGAGCGATAGCATTTGAAATCTTTCTAGATTTCAAGTCATACCACCTGCAAAAGGTTTTAATTACCACCAGACACATTAAATTTTTTAAAGAGGTGTTTGTCAATGTCTTTAGGTCCTTCATTACAAATTGGCACAGATATAAATAAGATTAATATAACCATATCTGGAGTTTTGGGGATATTTTTAAGGGGTGCTTAATGGCTCCTTGAAGAACCATCCTTCAACCGAGAATAAAGATATGGAGACTAGTCTCGAATCAAACAGTCAGAGTTGGCAAGTGGTTGTTGGCCAATTTGAGTGATCATCAATAATTGTTTAAACTAATCTCTATTAACTTTTGAATATAAATAATGTTTAGTGCAATAAATATTTTGCCTAGTTGCAATCTACTTAATGGTGGTTAACACCTTACACGAAAAACAATGTCCACTGGTTTTTTTTAGTACCTTCCACAATTAGCATAGTATGACATTTACAATACCAAGGACATCAAGATTGAGTTCCATGGTTACATTTTTATTTGTTTCAAAGAGCTTATACTTCATCCACTACATGCAGACGTTGCAAGCAACAATGGAAACAAGCTCTGTATCTGTGTGCTTCCTCATTTGAGTTTAATCCATTTCCCATTAAATATCTTAGTAAACTTAATAGTGACAGATGGTTCACAATAATTTACTGTTACCAACTTATATCTTACAGTTCAGAGTAAGCTAACTCTTCCTTAAATCTTGAAAACATGAAATTTAAGTTTTCTTAAGATTTGTCTATTGGATGAAAGTTGTTCTTGTGTTTTATTGCTTGAAATTAAGTATTTTTAAGACATGTTAAAATTATTTTTTCCATGAAATGCCTTCATGTATTAAATGATTGGTTTAATGATTCATGCATAATTTTTTATAAAGCTTACTTAAGTCAACAATGAGCCCACCATCTTCTCACCAATCTCGTTTTCATAAATCTTATATTTTTGTAGATGCTTGTTACTTATAACAGATAACTCTTTCTATGATTGTGAACTGAAATTTTTAGCAAATGCAAATTTTATAACTTGAAACTCACCCATTGTGTATGACCAGAGTTTGACGCAAACCAAGCTTACGAAACATATCAATCACTGTCTCCATAGGCGTTTGATCCGTTATGGTTATGGGAGCCTGAAGATAAAATAAAAATAATTATATAGCTAATAATAAATAGAATATGATTCAATAAGATAATGGTTTTAGCATGTTTCACTCAGCATTAATTTGGTACGTAAGAAATGCAGGTAAGAATTGGAATTGGCAATTTAACAATTTCTCTTCACGTAATTAGACAAAAATGGATCAAGCCATGCTCATTCAGCCAACCATTTCCATCTGGAAATTACACAAGTGTGGTATTCCCTAGAAATCAGGTCTCAATAAGAGCATACTCAAGAAACTTTGGTGTTTCGAGTAGGAAGTGAGAAAAATTCAGCCAGCAGAATACGTAATACAGTTATTGCAAGATGGGAAAGTTTCAAAACTTAGATTGCTGTGACCCTCATGGAAAGAATATGGGCATTGAAGATTTTCCAAAGTAGGAGTATCAAGGAACTCTTCAGATATTGCTTTACCTACCTTCAACATCACTGATGACATGCTTGTCCTCTTAAATTCTTGTAATTTGGCTTTGAAGTGGAAATTGGTAAATATTCATTTTTGTGAGTATAACATTTCAAAATGTAAAATGGCAAGAAATCTTTTCTTGCCAAGAAAAAAGAAGATCAATACCCCAGACAATTATCCAATTATTGCTATTACTTTAATAAATAACTACAACATATTGGCCTACCGTCCATGGAAATTTGGCCAAATATTAGCTACCACAAGTTTCTGATTAAGTTAGCTGCATCTTTGAAGATGTCCCAATCGCGTAATATATCTTATATCCACACACAGGTCAAAAATACTTCATAAGATCCCTAATATGATGCATTTCTGGAAGGTTTCATGAAAATCTGTCGATTATTAGCAGATATGAGCTATTTAGTGATTGGGTGTCCGCCATCTTGGATGCCATAGCTGGGAAAACACCCCGAATGGTGGATGTCCACCCAAGTCAAGAATGCTTACTAAGACACCCTACTAAGCAGTTACGAAATAAAATTTTCCTTATTCAGAATTTCCTACAGAACCCTAGCTGGACTAATAAGTTTTAATGCAAAAGAAAAACTTAATATTCCAGAAAGAAATTAAACATTCTTAATAGCTCATTTTCCCAGCACAAGAGGAAAATGAATTTCTGTGTATAATCGTAATTTTTAACTAGATATTTCACAATAACTTTCTTGTACCTTTTTACACAATATCAAATTCAACTCACAACTCATATTATCTGTCTTGTAATTCTTATCCCTTACTTTTTGTCAGTGTATAGTAAATAATGAAATCATCAATTAATAAGATATTTGTCCAAAAATATCATCCTTGGTTTAAGCTTCATTTAGTGTGCAAATTGCTTTTAATCAGTCACTCCATTCTTTCTATCACTTATGCCTATAAAAGGTTTTGCACTCCTCAAAAATAAAAAAGCTGAAAGTAACAAGGAAAATACATACCAGGTCTAAAATCCTGCGAAGTTTGATAGGTGGTGGTCCATTCCATGGCATAGGAATATGGCTAGTGAAAACAACTCTTGAGTTTCTGACCACCCCGTCCTGAGTTCTTTTGGCATTTGCTTTAAAAAATCGAATTTATGAGGAATACAAGTTTTGATGCATATAAAATTGAATTTAAATTCAGTTTTCTACATATTTGATAAAAATTAGTTCCATAAGCAATATGAAAAGGATACTAACACACACCATTTATGAATGCAAACAATTTTTAAAATATCGAAGTTGTTTTAACAGAATCAAAATTCACAAGCCTTTATTGTCACATTATAAAGGACAATTCAGAATACTGATTATGAATTATTCTGATTGTTTTTAACCATTTGCTATATCCAGATACTTTCAATTAGAAAGCCCTTGCAGATTATCTATAAATCCCATCATTCATTTCAAAAGGGGTTACAAATATACAAATACTAGCACTACCCATAATTTCAAATTAGAAAAGTACTTTCTTACATCTAATAACTTAAAAAAATTCCAAGTGGAACTTTTGTTGAGATTTACATTCAAAATTCTAGAATTTATAAAAGAAATGTTCTTTGATTTCATCACACTGCATCAGCCATTGAAGATAATTTTTGTTGTTTCCATTACATATAATAATGAAATGAATGTTAAATGACAACAAAATAAGATAGCATTTAAATTCTCACTCTTCAAAGTAGCACTTATTTCACTGAAAATTTGTTAAACACAGCAGGTAAAGTTGTATGAGTAAACTTTCAAAATTCATTCAGAAATAATTTGTTGAGGGACTAGTTTTTTAAATTCCAAGTATATTGGAAAAAGAACAATGCAAAAAGTTAAATTTTGTATATATTCATATATATACAAAATTTAACTTTTTGCATTGTTCTTTTGATTGGTTTAGGTGATTACAGGTGGTTAGGTTTCTGTAATTAAAAGTTAGCATTTAAAAATACAGTAGTGAACAACCAGAGTTAACTTTTTGTGACTTAAGTAAAACCAGTATATCTTACCAATGGCTAGACTCAAATCCCTTCTGAGAACAAAACCAACTAAGTACTGAGATTCTGTAGATACCACAACAGGAAAACCATTATGATCTGTAGTATTTAGGAGGGTTTCTAAAGATAAAAATAATTAAAAATTATCAATGATACAATGATGAGTAATGAAATGGAACTCAAAGGACATAAAATACTGTTAGAGCTATTTAAAGAACTTGAAATACAAAATTAGCAGATAAAAATTTGGAAAAGTATAATTTACATAAACTAGTTGCACAAGTATAGCTTGAGATAAATTACCAACTTAAATTAATGGTTTGTCATTTAGGGTCATTTTTGTTATGGGGTGAAATACCCGAGAATATGTCATGCAAACTTCTTTACATCACTTATAATTCTTAATTTGAATCACTCAAATATTTCAAATTAACACAATTTCTAGAGCTTTTAAAATTTCTAATTCAAATTCAAAAATAAGGCATAACACTATGAGACACAACACACGTTTGACCAGACAGTGTCAGTTATTTATAGAGCATTTAACTTAAAAAAAAGTAGATACTCTTTTGTCAGCAGCAGACAAAATAGATGAATTAATAAGTCCCTTAATTTGAATAAAAGAAACTCAATGTCACAAAAGGACTACATAAATAACCAAAGTAAAAGGCACAAATATATAAACATTGTTAATACAAAAAAAATCACTATAGAATTGTCAAAAGTGAAGTAATTTAAAAAAAGAACCGAAATATTAGCAATTTAATTTGGAACACATTCAAACCTATATTGTCAACTGTCATGCTATCCTGAGTAATAACACATAGGGGTCCTTCATTTCTTCTGTAATAAAATTTCAAGAAATCAAACAGTATATATACACAAAAAATAAATTTTGCTTTCATTAAAGAAGTCAAATTAGTGATAAAAGTTTTAATTTAAGAGAAAAGTAACCAAAATGTTTCCTGGATCAAAACATTTAGAAGTGTGGCAGTGTTTAAGTATTACAAATTTTACAATGAGTAGGAAAAATTGATATCCAGCTTTGATAGCAAGCTATGCTCTCCTAGATGCTGTGAAAAGCCATGAACTTTTAATTTTATAATTTAATTCAAATTTAAGCTTGCTTTTATATAGCTATGAGGATTCCTATTACATTATTATTATTTAAAGAACAATACATGTATGCCATGTGACTGAACATAGTATGAAGCAAAGGTAGACATGATTGGTTTAACACTTTACAATCCATTTTTGATACCCAGGGGCATTTTGACTGAGTCCTAAGGCTTGAAGTGGATCCCTAATCATTTCGAATTTTCATGTACTCCTGAGTTACTTGAACTGAGAGCAAGGTAGATTTGAAAAACTGTTATTGGGCATTGAGTCAACTTGATCTGAGATCAAAACCTAATTACTTCCAAGTTTTCTTAGTTATTTCTACATTTATTTTTATATTCAATTGCTAACAACCAGCCACCACTGACGAAACATGTATAAAAAATAGGCTTATCGCTACATGCTTATTACTTGCTATAAAAACCTAAAGATATACAATGTAACACTAATGGAAAGAAAACTGCAACTCTTTTATTTTCTATAATGATAAATTTCTTACTTCGGTCGCATCACATCAGCTGCTAAAGTTGTATGTGTGAATTCTCTTCTATCGAGAAATGGATATCCATTTAAATGGATATGGGCATCATATCTAATAGTGTATTAAGGAATATATAGTACTATCCATGCAAGGTGAATACAATAATTTGTTTCTAAACTTTCAGTTAAACATTTTTGTACATTAATGCCAGGTCATTGAAGAATGAAACAAAGCATGTTGATATGTTTGAGAATTCATTTGAAATAAATTGAATTACAAAAATCATACATTTAAGAAGCTATTTTAAATTGGTATCACAATTCACATATTTGAAATATATATCTAATAAATACAAAACTAGTTTAAAAGAGGTGGGTTAAGGTACACAACTTTGAAGACAATGGAATTGTGGCAACACAAAACATTTCTTGTTATATGGTAATATTTTTCAACAAATAGTCAAACAGTTCAATTAGACTTGCAATGTCCAAGACAAGCTATCTTATGACTAATGCTCTTGAGTCTTCATTCTGTTCCTTAATATTTTCAATAAACACTCGAATAGCTTTGAATTATATGAATTAATGTGATTTAATGAAAATTTGTGATACAGGTAACAAATAATAGCATTTCCTGGTCAACTTGATGCAAAAAAACAAATAGTACTTATCAAGAATAATTTCAAGAGGTGAATAAAGGCCAAGCTCTTCTAGAGATGGAAACAAAAAACAAAATTTTGTATAAGGATACATTCCTTCTTTTCCTAAAGCATCTCCAACCCATTTGCTGGCCATAACAGCAGCCATCAGAGGAACAATATAGTTCACACTTCCAGTCAATTCAAACATGATGACTACTAATGATACTGTAAAATAAAGATTTACAAATAATGAAGGATGGTTGGTTGGTTGGTTGGTTGGTTTTTTATGGCACAAGGATAATGAAGGATGAAATATATATAAAATACTACTGAACTTGCCCATTTTAAACAAATGTTAAAGCAAAATAATCTTTCATCCAATGATTCCTCAAAACATAGCTCTTATATATAAATGTAGTTCACTTTATTTCCTAAACTTTTAATTACAGGGTTGGTTGCATCGAATTATGGCACAAGGGCCATATATGGTCAAGCTGTGCCAAACACGAGACAACGTCAAGTAATGGTCAAACACACAATGAAAGTTTACTGACACAGAAAAAATACACCCAAGGAGGAATTGAACCAGAGCCATCTGCAACTCACAGGTTACTAGCATAGCGGACAAATCCACTGAGCCATGGCAGCTCCTCTAATTACTGTGTAAAAGCTTAAAACAATTGACAGAGGCAAATCTAAGGCTTGTCATAAAACAAATTTATGCAAGAAATATGTATTTGTCAGCAGTTAGTTTTCAATACCAGGAAGTCGGAGAGTTAATGCAAATAACTGATTTAACCCTTTTGCATGATTAAAATTTAACTATGAAAAGTGGTTTAATTTAGTAGTTTATGCTCTTTTTGAAGGACGACCGTACTTTCGCATTCTTTTTGTGTTTGCTTTCTCCCTTCCAACATTTATTAGTTGCTCAGCTAAGGGGACCATGAATAATAATAGTGGTTCTGTGTTCCACATCACACTTCGTAATCCATGCATTCACAACAGAAATCAACTAATTTTCAAAAAATCTTTGTCCACCACTTGTCTGATTTTCTGCCATGACCATAAAAGTAGCCATTTCATCACAGCAGTCAACTACATTCATGTACATATTGTAGTGGGAAATGGCTTCTGGGCAACTAACGTCTAATTTTGTACCATCTTTTTGTTTCAGAACCACGGTCACTAATTCATCAGAACGAATGGGCGTGCTCAAAAACGTAAGTCCACCATTTGCAATCTGAAAGTATTGCCAGGTTTCTTTAGCCATATTTTTATTCCTTAAGAACACTGAAAACGTAAAAACCCGTTCAAAAGTGGGATTTACTTACCCAATAGGGAATGAAATCTAATCTCTGGAACGTATATGCTCATTAGGCCCGAAAGGGTTAATAGCTCTAAGCAAGAGAATTTAGTATTATTATGGTAGCCAGTTATGTTTATTTCATACATAAAGGGTAATAAAACAATGAAAGCTGTTAAATTGAAAATTCAGAGATGATTTGCTTCTTTGGGTTTATGTTAAGTATCATGACTAGTTTCATGTTAAGTATCATGGTAGGTAGGTATTTTAATTAACATCACACTGGAGCAACACAATGGGCTATTGGTGATGGTCTGGGATCAATCCCAAAGAGAATTTATGGCACAAGGACCACATTTGGTCTAGTTGCACAAAACAAAAGACAATGTCAAGTAATGGACATACTGACACAAGAAAAGTTTTACTGACGCAGAAGAGAAATACACCCATGGTGGAATTGAACATGCACCATCACCAACTTATAGGTTACTAGCACAGCAAGCGAACCCACCGAGAACAGTGAGCAATAACTCAAAGAGCCTTCTATAGTTTGAATCTTCAAGCTATTAGTATAAATAATGTAATTTTTACTTAGTTAAAAAAATCCCTAGTTTCATGTTAAGTATGAATGATTTTAACATAAAAATGAGCATGTTTTCACATAGTGTAGTTATTAAGTTACTTAATCAGAAAAATGTGTTTCTTTTTGGGTTGGTTGGGTTGTTATCGTGAAAGGGCCATATTGGCCATGCTGCACCAAACACAAGACAGACAACGTCACGTAATGGACATACACAAAGAAAGTTTCACTGACACAGAAGAGAGAAATACAATCAGGGAGGAATCAAACCTGACAGGAATCGTACCTCAGATGCCTACAACTCGCAGGTATTTCTTTTTGGTAGTGAGTTTTTTAAATTCTGTTTTTGACTAAAAATAGCATTGCAACCAGTTAAATTTAGTTTTAAAATATATTTATATCTACCTTCAAAAATAAAAGTAACAGAAGGAAACAAACACATGAAAACAGTTTCTAATTATAATGCAAATGTTTTAATGTGGCATAGATTTATGTAACTTATCATGGATTAGACATTATTAATTAAATATAATTTCAAAGTCTGCCTTTCAAAGATGTGTGTGGGTATGAATTACTTAAATCTCTAAATGCCTCCAACCTTATTGAGATTTAGGCAAAAAGCTTTTTAAATTCAAATTTATTATTTTTAATAAGATGGTAAGAATGTTGACTTTTCCCAATGTTTTGAAAAAGCAAGCATTAAGTATGTTAGCTAATTAAGAATTTGAAGTCAGAATGATAGTAAACATGAAATTGCCAGAAGCTTACAAAAAGTATTTTCTGACAAATCTTCAAACATCTTTGAAAAATCTCATTCTTAATTCATTACTAAATTCCTGTTTCATAGAGGGGTGTAGTTTTAGGTTTTTAAGTTCCCAACTCTTGAAAATCATCAGTTACATATGTAATTACCTGTCATCCTTGTTACTCCCGCTAAACAAGCAGCAGCTCCAACCATGGCATACAGTCCAGGTGTCATACAACTTTCTCCTTCAGGGCAAGCCTTCTGAAATATTCGTAAATGGCTGTATGACCTGCAATCAAAGAGCAAAAATAATTTAATTTTAAAAGGATAAATAAAAATAACCTAATAGAAATCAATTAAAATAAGAAAAATGAACACTTCATTAGTCTACTTGTCTTTATGTGAAGAAACTGGGTACTTGCCCTTTTTATGAAATCGTCAATAAGACAGGATAGGAAAAGTAAATTTTACATAATATAGAATTTGGAATTCCATTCCAGGAATTTGGTTTTCTTTGTCTCAATAAAATCATGATTATGCTTCCTGAAATAAAGCTTGAAAGCTATCAAGAAAATTGTAAGTGTTTAACCTGAAGATATTCAAGGATTAGTGCTTTCTACAAAATGAACTCAAAGTGTATTAAACAATGGTTGTCAGGTCATGATTTTAATATATATCATGCTAAAAATTTTCAATTGCAATCAAAACTTAAGTATTAAAAAGATTATAATCTTTACATTAATTTAAAATCTTTAATTCTGTAGGTTTAAAAATAATTAACAATTCATTTTGTTAACAAATACATACATAGCAATTTGCTCCATTGCAATGCCAACAATTCTTCCCATTATAGCTCCCATTGCCATGCTTGGAATAAATAATCCAGCTGGAACCTATGGATAAAAAGTTATAATATAATTCATTTCTTATTTCACATAAAAGAGATGATGTGGCTTGCATTCTAAACTCATCTCAAAATCAAATGCCAATAGGAAAACACTACAAAAGAATATTAAGTTTAGTGAATGCTTAGATATATATGTCTAACAAATTTTCATCCACTATATTTCAGGTAGACATTTTCATAAAAACTTGCTGATACAGAAATGACATTCCTCAATACAAATTTGATAGTATAACTTTTCAGATGATTGGAATTTTAACTTCACATTACATTTTGCTTATTTATGAAACAATATCATCCGACAGTCAAGCAGGTTAACATGTTAGTACTGAATTTTATAAAAACAGTACATTTTCTTCCATCTTATTCTAGTCTAAATTTGGGAAGGGTTGAATGAGCAGACCAAGTTCCATGATTTTGAAACCCAAATGAGTTTAAGATAAATTTTTATTACCAATTATCAATTACCTTAAAAAATAACAAAATCATTTAATAATATCCAACAGACAGAAACTTCACCCGATAAAGTATGAATTAGAAACGTATATACCATATACTTTGTCACAACCCATTTACAATACTGTCCTAGCTCAAAATCTCGTCTAAGTAATATTAACAGGTTTCAGAAACATAAGTTGAGTGCAATATGACACTTTAATACATCAAATAACCTTTGCAGCAATTTATAAAACATCAAACTACATGTTATGCTAAATTATTTTTATATTATAATATTTGGTCATGAATCAGAAGTATCAATTTGTACATATTTTACATTAACAATGTTTAAAGCATAACATACTCCATAAGAACCCAATATTTACCTTGATTCCAAAGGTAAAAACAGTGATAACAAGCTTAAAAACAAGTGCCAAAGATAATTTAGCCAGAGACTCATACACTCCACTGTTAGCTTCTGCCATTTCAACAGGGCTGTTCACCTTAGTGAAGTTGCGGTTATAATCACTGAAATTGAAGAAATACAATTACAATTATTCGAAGGGATAAATAACATAAATTTTAAAGTATTTTAGAGTAAAAGCATAAGATAAATGAACCAAATAGTTGTATTTTAAAAAAATGTAATGAAAGCTAAGGATTATTGAAGTTTTTAAATCTTAATATAATTTCATCTGATGGAATTAAAATATATTAATTGAATTCTAGACTGAGAAAGTGCAATGGAATAGGGCAGTTCATAACAAAAATTACAAATATCAATCAAATATGCAGATATAAAATATTAACAAAACAAATATTTATACTAATGATAAAATGAAAATAATTCAACAGAAAATTCTTACCAAAGAGGAGACACATTAGCAATACCACACTGACTAAACAATAGTTTGATCAGATCACTTGTATTCATGCGTGTGTATTCGTTGGGAAAGTTTACAATAGCACTAATGAGAGTTATCAAAAGCACCTAGAGTAATGCGAAAGTATAAAATCAGAAAAATATGAAATAGGATATATTAAACAGAAGATTATTTAACAAATGATTTGAGTAAATATTCAAAATTCTGCCATTGGCTTGGATAAAATATGAAGGTACTGCAATGTTTTGCTTATTCTAAAAGTAGGACGTTAACACTTTATTTTAGTTCTTTCAATCTGTTTCATTTTCTTTTAATTTTTAAAGCCTTTTTTGGTTAGGGTTTAATTTATAGAAACACCATCTAGATGCCCAGTCAGGTTTTATGTGCCCTGCCTAAGATAGGTTATTGTAGTCTGGACAGATTTCATGACCCTTGATACTGAAAAGCTTAACTACATTTCAAACATGCTTGAGAGCTACAAAGAACAAACATGGAGACAATGATTCAGATGCAAGTTTCATTGACGAAGATGAGTCATGATAAATGTATGAAATTGATAAAACTTGTTTCCTTCATCTTATACCATCATCAATGTTAAAAATGACATACATGGATCACTTGAGATTGTGGATAATTCTGAGTATGCTCTACTTTTTTGTAAAATTATGCATGACAACTGTATCATGATTAAAAGTACACATTTCAGTACTAATGTTGAATAGCTTGTTCATTATCTTCAATAAGGCAGATTTTTAGAATATTTCACCTGATGCAACTCAAATTCGCATTGATAAATGTCCAGCTCTATATAATTTAACATAGAAAGTCCTAGCAATGACAAAATACCAACTTAAACCGATTTATTTAAGATTACAGATAAGCTTTAAAGAAATATTTTTTTAATACTTTGAAATTTCTTTATTGTTCTTGTTTACAAATAAATTTAAGGAAACTACAAATTACAGTAACTCTCATCCTTCATTTCAGATTGTTATTCATGGCTAAAATAATTTTACACAGAAATTCGTTGCATTGCTGTAAAGTTGTCTATTCTTGTGCAAAGTTCAATTTACAAGTTATGAACTTGGAACAATTTAGTCTTGATAATCAAACATAATTCCATCTTACTATTCATTCACTTTTGCTTTAAATTCAAATACTTAGGTCAGGAAGTTTTCAATCCTCTAAGACAATTTCTAAGGTTCAAAACACTCCACAAATGAACAGTTCTATATTGAAACCCTACAGGTCAGTAAATATAAGGGTAAAAGAGGCAGAAGATAGTTTATTACAAGTGTTCATTGCAAGTCAGTTATGTCTTAAAAGACTTCATTGACTTATGGAGTTTCTGAAATATGTGGATCAAATTATTAATGCAGACAACCAATAAAAATAACTCAAAGAAATCAGTTAGATATAAGAAAACAACCTACTTCTGAAATAGGATATTGACCGAGTTTGGACTCTTTTCGGAATTTGCACCACCTTATGTTTCCTTTAATAAATATGGAACCAACTATACCCTGAAATGATTAAAAGTTTGCTTGAATTGAAAAGTAAACTGACATTTTGAAAATATTGTAAATAAAGTAACAAATACAGGATGATTCGAAACTTATAGGACAAACTTTAAGGGGTATTAGAGCACACTAAAACAATCATTTTTTGCCTAACAATGTATGGACGCAAGTGAAGTGTTCAGGCATAAAAACAAAAATTGCACAGGAAATGAATGTTCCAACATTTTTTTACAATAATGGCTCAAAGATGACACCAACTGCCAGGTTCCAGCAAAAGAACAATGTTCAAGTGCACCAAACCAAACAGGGCACTCTGCCAAAAAGTTTGCCAATCCATGGATTGATGCTGTCAAGCTTGCATTAATGTTCATGGTCACACTTTTGAGCTAGAGTGCACTGTTTGGTTTGGCGCTCTTGAAAATCGTTCCTTTGCTGGAAACCGCCAGTTGAAAGGCGGTTGCCACAAGCTTGCATTAATGTTAGTGATGGCACTTTTGAGCACTTACTGTAAAAACATTGTAAATACGTATAGTAAAATAATGATGTCAATAAATATTTTGTTTAATTTCCTGTGCAAATCTTGTGTTAGAGCCAAAACAAGTCACTTGCACCCATGCACTGCTGTACAAAATATGATTCTTTTAGTGTGCTCTAACATCCCTTGCAATTGGTCCCCTGAGTTCCGAATCACCCAGTATAATTAAAACATAAGAAAATAGAAAAGTTTATAAATGTTCAGAAGAGAAATGTTTCTACAATTTTCTTAAAATTAAATATTTAGCTTTTGAAGTTTACTTTGCCAAAAATTAAATGACCTGATTGCAAGTACCAAAAATATACTAACATGTTAAATATTATAGCAACTATTTTAAAGTATTGAACAATTTTATAGAGGTTATAAACAATTTGTTTACATTATGAAAACTGTTCAGTCAATAGCTTTTAAGATTTATATTTTAAGATTAATCAATATAAAATAATGTAGAATGCAAATGACTATCATGAAAATTTAGAAGATGCATTCTAGATACCAATCTCACTAAGGGCATTAATCAAAACAAGTTTTGTAATATATAATTTGAAACTTGGTATAAAACTTTAAAAAGCAATTTTATTTAGCAGATCAGAACTTTTAATCATTAAATTTAAAATGCAGTTTATAATATCTATTTTTTAATCTAAAAAATAACTCACTAAAGAATAATTTTTAAAATGCAAATACATTACCCCTAATATTCCCAAAAGCACAAATGGAATAAGTTCAAAGAATATCCATGGCCGAGTCTTTTCGACATAAAACATGACTAAATGGTCATTTCCAAACGGGTTGATTGATCGCAAGACAAAAGCTGCTACCAATGCACAGAAAAAGGAACGCCAAAGTGTTTTCAATGGAAAGTAGTAGCTCACCTAGAAGACAAATTAAGATAATTAATGATACATAGAACTTAAAATAACAAATATAATTCTTTCAGTTTAATATTTCGTTAGCATTTCTTAATAAAACATCTTGTTAAAAGGATCTACAGCAACAAAACCTTTGCTGAGAAAAATACTCAAGATAAAAATATGCAATGTATTCTAATTTAATTCATGCCAACAAAAAGTACTTTCTTTTACTTGAATAAATGCCCTGTAAAATTTTATTTATAACTTGATATTAAATAATACATTTTAATACCAAATTATTAACTTAAATTATTTCAATTTTTAATTTTACTAAATAAATATTACACTAAAATAAATTTATTTTAGTATGATAGTACCTAATATGTCAATGTTTCTGAAGGTCAGTTATGTAACTCACTATACAGAAAAACTTGTCAGTATTATTAGTAAAAAACTAAATGTAGGACACACACAAATTTAGAATGCTTGAAATCCCAGCAAAACATTGCAAAATATATATGACACACAAGTACCCTTCACTCTTTCGATGCAAAATTTTTATCTAGAGAAATATGGCATGCAAAAAATAAAATAGGATGTCTTTCAACCTTAAAAGTGTCAAACAAAAGTAAAAAGACACCTACTTCTTCCAAGCTAAACAAAACGCCTCCAATAGGTGCACCAAAGGCAACAGAGACCCCTGCAGCAGATGACGCTGAAAGTATCTAAAGAATAACATATTTAAGATTAATGCTAATATAAAATTTGAGTTAAGAAAATAAATTGTAGACTATAAAGTAAAAACAGTCAATCATATTTAACACCTAGAGGAAAACAAAATTTACAAGTCTTCACAAAATTTATTTTTATTTTGCTACACTAACCTCTCTTTTTTTCGCTTCATTTTTCCCATATTTCGGGAAAAGGTATGAAAAGATATTTCCTATGCAGCAAGCAACATGAACTAACGGTCCCTCCTTGCCTAAGCTGAGACCAGCAGCTACAGCAAGCATCATACACACCGACTTGATGGTAAGCGTCCATTTTCCGAGATAGCCACGAATTATAAAGCCACTTAAAATAGTTTTAATCTGCAAAACAAAAATAATCAGTATGAACTTAATGCCACATAAAGATAAAACATTCAAAAATTTTCTTTTGACTTATAAATTTAAGGGCAAAAGATGATTAAATTAACATGAAACCTAACATGTTCTAAGTAAAATTAAAATTATAGGTAAGATTAGGCATTATATTCTCATACAAATACCACCAGACACAAGATTTATTTTCACTTGCCAACCATTCAAAATTTAAACAATTTAAAGTAATCTTGTCTTCCAAAGATAATAGATCACTTATTCAGAAATATCCAAGAATTGGGCAGCATTTGCTTGTATATCAGTGAGTCTGTAAGGTGGTTACATTAGATTACTAGCATTCATTGAACAGTTTCAAAACTTACATTAATTATAATACTAATAAATAACTTTTAGAATTGCGGATTCCTGGACAAGGATTCAACAAAAAAGGGATTTTGTGATAAAATGCATGCAAACTCAGATAAATTAAAACATGTTTATATTTCAAATAGAGGCTTTGATCAAAGCCAAAAATTACCAAAATTATCGAGAGAGAGAGAGATTTACCACAATTTTCTAATGTTTCGTGAAAATCATTTTGGGAAATGAAATGTTCAAATAGAATACAAGTAAAAGTTTGGAGATAATTACACATAAACTCATGAAGTAATTTGTACACAACATGCAATTTGATAAAATATATAAAAATAAGGCGTCTTCCCTTTTAAAATTAAATTCTTTTTTATTAATACCTTTTATAAATTATTTAAACACATAATTTTCACTTTCAATTGTTAACATCTATAACCAAAACTTATTTATAAGAATGAAACTGTAAAATAGTATGATATAGTACAATGTGTAATAAATGAGAGGTCTACATCATGAATTGTGATCAAAGACCCAACTTTGAATCGTATATAAAAGTTCTCAAAAAGTGGACACAAAGGAACATACCTCTGGAATTCCTGATCCACAAGCATATGGTGCAAAAGTTTTCACTAATAAAACAGCAAGAGCAGCAAACAATAGACTCCACAATATGTACATGATAAATTCAATAACAGTTGATCCAAAATTGATGCTGGTATAACCAAATTCTTCTGGCCATGTGTGCCACTGAAAAGATATATCAATATTTAAATTTCAACTCTTTGTAATGAGCTTTAGATAGATTCTTAGACTTGACGAAGTTCTTATTGACACTATATTTTTACAATATCAAGTAGTGGGCTCAAGCAAAAAATGACAAGTTTTAACTGGATGTAAGCTTTTTGTGTGGGTTATCACCCAATTTCAAAAAAAGCAACTCAAAAAGTGTTACCCTACAAATACTGAGAATGAATGCTCAAGTCTTATATTTACCTAAAAAGTTCTTATGGCTTGTGAATATGTGAGCACTAAAGATTAGGTTGATCTATTGATTCAAACATTGTTTCTTGCCCACAAGAAGTTATTTCTCTAAAATGATTACAAGACTAGTCACTGTCAAAATTTTAATCTTGGATGAAACAGTAAAAGGTGGCTTAACACCTTACTAATAAATATAAGATATTTTCAAGTTGTTCATACTTTGTTCAACCCCTATACTTTTAATAAAAACATGCAAATTATCAGAAAACAAAATTATGCTTTAGTTGTGTAATGCTTGAAGATTAAATAAATAAGCATTGGGTTATTTGATAAATAAGTCAGATATAAAAAGATTAAAATTTTAATAGCAGTCGTAAATTGTCTTCACAAAAAGTTTTATTACAATCTGCATTTGAAATACAGGGTTAGCATAAAGAATGACTGGATTTTAAACATTTATATTTTCAAAACTATTACACATAATATAATCAATAGTACATGAAAAATAAAAAACATTCCAAGTTTTTTTCAATATCGCTCAATAGATGGCAGCACTTCCCTAGAACGGGGTGATTGAAATTGAAAATGGCGACAATGACAGAAAAGTTTTAGTGTATTAGAATATACAAGGGTTTCTTCTGTTACTTCTGTGCAGTGTGCATTTAGAAATCGAGGAGCTTCCACAACGCTGGATTGGACGTGTGGGTGACGATGATTTACCCTTATTCACATGGCCACCAAAGATCCCCCGATCTTACACCATGTGATTTCTTTTTATGGGGTTACATTAAAGATCTTGTTTATAAACCACCATTGCCGAAAACGCTCAATGAACTTAAAGAACGCATCAGTGCTGCATTAAGAACCGTTGGTAGTGTAAAACTGCAAAATGTGCGGAACGAACTTGATTACAGATTAGATGTTTGTCGTGTTACGAAAGGTTCACACACATCAAACCATTCGTAACTGAAAAGAAAACCTTGGAACGTTTTGCTTTATTTTCAAGTATCACTGATTATATTATGTAATACTTTTGAAAATATAAATGTTTAAAATCCGGTCATTCATTTTTGCTAACTCTATATATATGACCCAGGTTCTAAGCATAAAATTTTGAAGTATCAATTTCTATTGATGAATTTTCCCCATAGTTGCATGAGATTTGTAAAAACCAGCACCAACTGAACCATGGTATAATTTTCAGATAATGAATATAGTGCAAGGGGAATTTTTACATGCCTGAGCACATTTATCACCCTCGTAAAACGTATCATTCGAAGACCAACAGCACTGTTCGCGATTCAGCCAGAATGCTTGGGGGCAGATTCCTTCTTTTAGGTCCTTCATCCAACCTGCACCAATGTCAATAATACCAGAAACAACTCCTATGGAAAGACAAAAAATATCCATTGAAATCCAAACTATCAGCATTGAATATACAGAACTTTTCAATGTTAAAGGACTGCTTAAGTTACATTAAAATATTATTCCTTTTCATCCAGTAGCATTCATAGTAGGTGCATAGCTCCATTGATGTTTTGTTTGCATTGTAAAATAACTTGCGACTTCCAAATTTGTTTTCTCAGAGGGTTTTCTAAAAGGCATGAACACTTTTCAAATGCCTTTCCCAAGAGTTGAACATGCATATTTTCTACTGATATGATGCAGATACATCCCTTTGATTTTTACGTCAACTTCCTCCAACTTTTGTCAAAAAGTGAGTCATGACTTGCAACTTCCATGACCATTAGACCAAATTTCTTATGAGCAATAAATTTAAGTTTCAAAGAATGTTTATTCTATTGAAAGTAATATTTGTAACAGAAGTATGACTTAAAGCAAACATGCATATATCAATCACTAATGAATAAATTTAAAAATTAAAAGCTTAAAACAAATTAAATTATTTCCTATATTTTTCCATTTCATCTCATCTAGTAAATGTAATGCTGGGTAGAAAAGTAACAGAATAGAAAACTATTGATTCAGTACAGGGGCACACCCAGGACGTCAATTTGGAAGGAGCTACTTTTTATCATAAGCTCTTTATTTAGGGGCGATTTTAAAAATTCTTTGAAATATAGAATAGTTTCAGAGTGTGTTAATCAGACTAGTTTTAGTTCGTTAATCAGACTAGTTTTAGAGTGTGTTGCCTAGAGACTAGTTTTAGAGTGTGTTGCCTAGAGACTAGTTTTAGAGTGACTACCCCAACACAAACAGAAGCTTTATTGAAGTTGAAAAGTGCCAACGTTTTAATGAACAATGTTAAAAATTTCAATTTTTTCCAACCCCAGTAATTAAGAAATGGAGAAGCAATCAATGAATTAAACAAGGACATTTTTTGCTTTTATAGGGTGAAGGAGGGACTTAAGACTCTCTGTAGAAGCGCCCGATTCAGTATCAGGCACGCAAACAGGCTATTTAAGGAAAACTTCCTTCACTCTAAAAAACCGACAAAAATCTTCAGTTACTTAAATTTTATTGAAAAATAAAAACTTACCTGCAGCTAAGCCTGCTAAAAGAACACATAACCACCCTGACCAGGCATCATGGAATCCTGTAATAAGGTCGCAGATAGAATCTCCTCTTTTTTTCACAATGTGTCGATGTCGCATTCGATCTCTGGCAATATCTCGTTGCCAATCAATAGTATGGAAGTCATCATACTGGCCAATTCCAGGTGGAAGTTCCTCTTCTTGACCTTCTGAACCTGAAAATATGAAATCAAAATTTGAAGCCTAAGGACTAAATTAAATAACATACTTTTATTTATTCACAAACACTATTCTGATTGAGTTAAGTTTTTTAGTGAAATAAGTGATCGACTATTATTGTGGAACAAACGATTTTCAAACATTAAAAAGTAATGTTAAAACAAGCAATGCCATAATCAACACTATAAAATTTTAGGTGACTCAAATAAAATGATTTGCAGAAAAAGATGCAAATATAGCTATGGAAACCAAATCTCATGGTTCATGACATGAATAATAATTAAGATTACTCTTCTACAATGCTTCAGAATGTATGAAGAGAATTTAATGGCAATTTTTAACAAATTTCAAATGAGCAGCTAATTAACAGCACAAAAACTCCATTATTTATTAAAAGACAAAGCAAAAATTTGGTTTCCCATTGTTATAATAAATTTTGGAGGAAAGATGTAATAGAGAAAATCACAAGATTCAATCTAAGACAAAGGAAAAACTTAATTACGAATCCGCAATCGAATTGCTAATACATGACTTGGCATTAAATATTGTTTTCCAGATTTATTATTTCACAGAAGACTGTGTCAAACCTCACAAATTAAACAGCGATAACAAATTTTCACGCTGGATTACTTAACTTTGTTTACAGAAAAACGATTTCATGTCAGATTAAACGAAATAATTTTTAAAGTTAAACATCTAACAGAAATATGTTGAAGTGTACCCCAACTTCTAGTGCCCCCACAAAACTCGAGGGGTAAATGTAAATACCGATGAGTACTCAATAAATTGTTTCAATAAAAGCACCCATACCAGGAGCACCAGGTCCTAGGGTCCAAATATTTTTTAGTTCTGAGCCTGGTCCACCAAACATGAGGGTTGGTTGGTTGTTTTGGGGTTTTATGGAGCAAGGGCCATATTTGGTCAAGCTGCGCCAAACGCATGACAAATCAAGTGAAAAATGTGAAAGGGGAAAAAGTGGATTGGAAAAATAATGGGATGACAACAGAAAAAGATCGCTTCGGTACCCCGGGAGCGCGACCCCCGTGTTTACTAGACATTAAACCCCATGGGAAAAGAAAAGATCACTAGAGTACCTCGGATCCGTGAGGCCCGTACACACCTAAAGAAGATGTGCCCCTGAGGGTCCCAACATAGATATTAATATACCAGGTGATCCAAAAGTAACAGAAAAAGTAAAAATTCAATAATTCGAAAAGTATAGACAGTAGCACGATGCGGTTTCCACAGAAATGCAAAGTCATGGGATTTTTTTAATAACAAAAAATTTTGTCACAGGCGAGCGTTATGCAGCGCTTTTAAGAGACAGACAGCATCATTCCCTCCTTGCAAGAGAGGCAAGCGCTCCATAGTGTAATATTCATGCAGGATGGAGCACCTCCGCCCATCACCGGTTGTCAAGCACCTGCTGCGATCGACATTTGTCGATAACCGTGTCCTCAGTCGCTCTTTCCCGCACGAATGACCACCAAGGTCTTCAGACCTTACACCTTGTAACTTTTGGTTATGGGGCTACATAAGTCACAGGTGTAGAGGTCGGCCGGCGTCGTTGGCCATATTGAAAGAAGCTATTCGCTATCATCTGGCGGGAATTAGAGCTGAAGATATATATAACAAAGAATCAAATATACAAAATAATAAAAACCCAAACATACAAAATATTAAAACGCATAGTATTACAAATGCAGACTAGTAAAGATCCAGAAGGCCAAAAATGCGGACAAGTAGAAAGCCAAAAGGCTATGAAGTCAAAATACTGGGGTATAAGCAGTCAAACAGAAGTCAAAAAACAGTACTGTCCATGTATGCGCGTTGAAGCCGCAGACATAGCATGGCTAGTAATAATTCAAAAGAAAGATAAATTTAGGAATTGAAATTAAAGAGTACCAAGAAAATTTCGAAAAAAATGAAGTGTTGGTGGATCAGGGAGGAGCCTGACCCAGTCAACACAATATGGTGTTTTCTGCGTGTGGGCGGCAGAAAAATATATAATGCAATTACTATAATATACAATACTAAAAAAATATATTATAATACAATTGCTAATCCCCCCAGCTGGTAAGTTTCAATAAAATTTCTAACTCTAAATCTAACTTTCTTTACAATGTAATAATCTCCATTTAACACACCTTATTAATAAATACCCTCACTCTTTTTTTTGGATTATTTTTGAAAAATTTAAAAATACTAATATTTATTTAACTGATGATTAACCATAATGGCTTATTTTGGAGACTTTCCTGTTGACTATCAATTCTATTTAATATACTAACTATAATAGGACTGTTAATTTATTAAAAGTCCTATTATAGTTAGTACCTATTATAGATTTGAACACTATCTTCGGTTTCCGAATCAGAATTCCAGTTCCGGACTGTGATGTTTAATGATTTTTTGGGCGTTATGAAGGGCATTTGTTAGCGGTCCTCATGTAGGTTGCAGCGGGTTGTTGTCGATTTGGGGTTTATTAAAATGGGTAAGTTTGTATTCTCTTCTATAATTTTGTATTGTGCATGTCTTTGGTGTCCTTGGATGTTACTGGTTTTGCTTTTCTAATTTTGCCTTTCTACTTGTGGTGTTTGGAGGCGTGTGTGGGCTACTTTCGGCGAACTGCCGCCCACACGCAGAAAACACCATATTGTGTTGACTGGGTCAGGCTCCTCTCTGATGACACTCTGAACCATCAACACTTCTTCATTTTTTCGAAATTTTCTTGGTACTCTTTAATCTAAATTCCTAAATTTTGAATTACACACGCATACACACAGCTGTATCGATATATACAAATAATACCTACCAAACTCCAAGAAAAACCTGGAAGATTTTTACGACACAAAGAGCTACGCAGATGCTCCATATTAACACAGGGCTGCAACAGCCAAAGCACCCATCAGTAGCATAAATTTTTTAAAATAAGCAAAGTCTCCTCTTAAACCCTATTTTATTGCAACAGCCGTTGTGTGTAGATCTCGCCAAGAAATTAAAATTAAAAACTAAATATTTTCTTAAGGTTTTCATAACAATCTAGCAACCAGATTCGATGTTTTTCTTTCATGGTTGCCACGACGTGGAACCAAAACTTCGAAATTGACGTCCCTCTTTGAAAATTTTCTCTTAAGAAAAAGAAGAAACATTTTTCCGTCCGCAAAAAGTTTAAAAAAGGAAGGGGCTAAATTTTCGTTGACCGTTGGTTGGTCTTTTGGGTTTTATGGCGCAAGGGCCATATTTGGCCATGCTGCGCCAGACACAAGATATACACCATCAGACACACACAATAAAAGTTTTACTGACACAGAGGAGAGAAATACACCCAGGGAGGAATCGAACCTGCGTCGCCTACAACTCGAAGGTTGCTAGCGCAGTGGGCATACCCACTGAGCTACGACGGTCTCGTTGACCTTTGGTCAATTTTAAAAAAATGCCAAAATTGTGAAAATAGGAGCGCTTGAGACGATTTTGCTTAAAAACAAACTCATAGTCGCCAAGTACAAACAGTCGTCTAAGTCTAAGAACATGAATCTTGATGACTTTGATCATGCATACATGAATCTTTTGCACTTAACCACTTAAAGCACGAGTTTTTTTGACAGAAAATGAATATATAGGTATAGTGTAAGTTATTTTTTGCAATTTCAGTTGTGGGGGGCATTAGAAATAAAATAACGCGAGATACAAGAGCGCCCGTGTGAGACACGGGCTTGTGCAAATTTGCCGGTAACTTTCGCCCGCGTCAGACACGGGTAAATGCGTTAAGTGGTTAAACAATTGAACAGTGCCGTCAGCATGACGTATGAAGAAAGTTCCTCTTTAGCAAATACCATGTCTGCCTGTTAGAAAATGCCCCCAAAAAAACCTTCAAATAAAAAATTTTGAAGGGCCAAATTACCGATAAACGCGTCAAATTAGGATTCATGAAAGCAACGTAACCCTGCTCTTCTGTAATATGCTTGGTGGCAGTTCAAACTTGGCGTAACCGATTTGGCAATAGTTTAATACAAAATGGCGTAAAATACATGCAAAACAGAAAACTTTTCGAGTGTTTAGGTAGGTAATTAGTGAACGTCGCACTGGAGCAACACAACAGGCTATTGGCGACGGTCTGGAATCCATTCCGAAGGGCAAGATCCAAGAACAACGCCTCGTAATTTGGAAACACGGTCAGATGACGAGAACACCTACGCTGGTATCCAACTCTCCAAACTTCCACACCAACGTGAGGACATTTGATACCACGACAGATTTAAATGCACCAGCCCCGCGTATACGACGGTCTTTGGCTGGACCTAGTTTCGAACTCGCTACTATCCGATTGTTAATCCGTAGCTCTTCCAACTGGACTACCGCGGTCCCTTGAGTAGTTCAAAGTTATATATTTATAAGATTTTCTAGAAAATATGTGGCAAAGGTTTTAACAATTTAGTAATCAGATTCCGATGTTTTTCTTTCATGGTTGCTACTTAAAAAAATTTCCTCCCTAAAGAAAAATCCGAAAAATATTTCTTTTTTCGTTCAGAAGACCGGAAAAGTTGGTAGGTATGCAAACAAAATAGAGTAACCAGATATGCAAAGTGATTGGACCTCATTCACTAGGTCGTTTCGCAGTTTTTCAGGATAGGGGTGTCACTAAGTCTTAAGAGCCCGAACACCTTGGGCCCAGTATTTTTGTTTGGGGGTTCCGGGACCCTTTCCACATAAGGGATAAATCTCAAACATATCGATAATATTGGTATTGATTTGAAAAAGAGTTCTGAAAACACATGACGCAACTGAGGTTTTAATTAGGCATTGCAATTAATTTCCCCTATTTCACGCCACTGGCTGGTTTGGTTATATGGCGCAAGGAGCCATATTTGGCCAAGATGCGCCAAAAAGATAATGTCAAGTAAAAAATGTCGTGAAAGGGAAAAATGAGGGATTGGGGAACGAGTTGACATACAAGGAAAATTTTATTGACACATAAGACATAAAACAGAACCTAACCTGCGCCGCCTACAGTTCGCGGGTAGCTAGAAAAGTAGGCAAACACTGAGCTCCCCCTCAAAAAAACATCCACTGATAAAATTATAAGTTTTGAAATACGTTTTTATGATCTTATTTTCAAAACAAAATCTTATATTTTGGCCCGCGTGAAAACTACCCAGTAATCCCAGGGAAGATACTGCCACGTTCGTCAGCCCACAAAACGATTCGGGATGGCCAAGGGTACCATGGCAATTAAACACTGTCTTTTTACCGAACTTCAAATATACTAAATTCAATCAAAATCAACAGAAAAATCCTTGTGTTGAATGTTAAAAATTTTCAAAATAAAATGAAAATTACAGAAAAATTCAACATCAGTAGGACTTATAGCGAGCGCAGTGTGTGCATACATTTCAATAAATTATGTACCAGAAAGCGGCAGGAAAGTAAAAATCGTCCAGTTGCGATGGCCCCGCAAACTATTTGGGTTAGCCACGTCTTTGACAGCTGAACTCTTATACCGAAATTCAAATCTAGTTAATTCAATCAAAATAAACAGAAAAATCTTGTGTTGTATGTTTTACAAATAAAATGAAAATTGCAAGAAAATTCAATATCAGTAGCTCTTACAGCAAGAGCAGTGTGTGCAACATTTCAATAACTTATGTACAAGAAAACTGCAAGGCCGTAAAAATCGTCCCATTGCGATGGCTCGCAAACTATTTGGGTTAGCCATGTCTGCTAGTCTTTTCTACCAAAATTCAAGCAAAATAAACAGAAAAATCTTGTGTATGTTAAAAATTTTCCAAATGAAACGAAAATTTACAGAGAAAAGACTCTTACAGCGAGCGAAGTGCATGCAACATTTCAATAAATTATGTACCAGAAAACGGCAAGGCCGTAAAAATCGCCGTAACGAGATGAGTGCAGTGTTGTGCGGCGAGCTTTCAAACTGATCTATAACGCTGTACAAACAGACACGTTCAATAAATGAAAAAGACTGCGTAACAGAATAAACGCAAAATCCTCCGACCAAGGATATATGCCACATATTAACAATCAAGGACATCGAAATGACAGGTCGGTATTTATACGCATTATTTATTTACACGCTGCTTGGTATTTAGGACTTGGATCTTTGCTGTTGTAGGCAGTTCAATTTACTTTTCCTAAAATAAAAGTGCAGTATTTTTCAAGGGCATTTTTGAAGAACTTCCAAAAATTTGTCATTGATCAGTATTCCTTTTCAAGGGCTTAAAATTGGCACACAAAATGTTTGGAAACAAAGATAATGATGCGAAAAAGTGTAAATAAAATTATTCAATCAGCTATCAGAATAGAACAAAAATGAGGGGAAGGTTAGAAAAGGGCGAAAAACGTACGAATTAGAAGTTTTGGGTTAAAAAAGGTAAAGTTCTGAAGAATTCTATTCTGAAAATTTGATTGAAGGCAGATATTTTAAAGTACTTTAACTATGCCAGCGATTTTGAAAAATAAAATTCAAGTACTTTTTATGGATTTTTAAGAACAGCGGGATTCTGGTTGTAGATTCGTCATAGACAACGTAAGTTTGCTTCAAATTCTTAGAGGGCTCTCAAAGATTTGGTTTGTACGTCTACGGTTAATTTTTGCTACACGTGGGTTCGAACCCAGAGCCGGTCGAACTGAGAGCAAGAGCGCTAGCCACAAGGCCGCCTTCAAATTTTAAAGATAAGATAGTAATAAAAAATTTGGTTCGTAAATCAGTATGCTACAAAAAGGAAAATGACAACACCAGCTGTTAGGTTGCGTGCAACTTTTAAAAAAATAAAACCTGGGCTAAATTCAAGGAATTCTACGAATAAACAAAACGTTGGCGTTTTCAAGGATTTTTCAGGCCCCTGGAAGCGAAAACAAAATTCAAAGTTTCTTAGTTTTTCAAGGTTGGTTGGGTTTTTCAATGTCGAAAGGGTCATATTTGGTCAAACACAAGACAGATGACATCAAGTAATAGACATACACACACGGAAAGGTTTTACTGTCACAGAAGAGAAATACACTTAGGACGGAATCGAACCTGCGCCGCCAACTCGCAGATTGCTAGCGCTATAGGAGCAAACTCAGACAAGGCGGCACCTAGTTTTTCAAGGATTTCCTGTTGTACAAACCCTCAAGTGAAATTTGAGGACTTTTACGGACCGCGAGAACATCAATGAATGACTTTTTGCGTTAATGGTTGGGTTCTATGGCGCAAGGGTCATATTAGGCCAAGCTGCGCCAAACACAAGACAACGAGGGAAGGAAATAAAGTAAAAAGCAGAACGGTAGGCGAGGGTAAAACAGAAGGGTGGGCAGATCACTCGGGTACCTCAGGGTACCTACGTACACACCCAAAGATGCGTCCCTGAGGGCTACACATTCAAGGAAAGTTTCACTGACACAGACCTTGTGCCATAAAAAACCAACCAACCAACCACTGACACAGAAGAGAGCTACACCCAAAGAAAGGAACAGGAATCGAACCTGCAATTACCAATGCTATGGAAACTGGGTATTTCAAGCCTACAAAGTGCACCCTCCCACCTGTTCGACCTTAATTACACCTCACAAATTGTTATGCTGAACTCAAACATTTTGCTATCCATAAGATATGCAGACCTGGACACGGAGGGCCTTCGTCCCATGTACCTGCAACTCGCAGGTTGCTAGTGCAGTGGGCAAACCCACTGAGCCACGAGTTTCATACATCAAACAATCCGGTTCAAAAAATAAATTTTCTAAGGGTATTTTCAATTTTCCAGGTTGTTGGTTGTTTTGGGGTTTTACGACGTAAGGGCTATGTTTGGCCAAACTGAGCCAAACACAAGACAACGTCAAGTAAAAAATGCGAAAGGGAAAGAGGATTGGGGAACATAGTGGGATGATGGCAGAGTAGGATCGCTTGGGTATCCCGGGTAGGTAGGTATTTAATTAACGTCGCACTGGAGCAACACAACTGGGTACCCCGGGAGCGTGACCCCATGTTTACCAAAACAGTAAATTCCATGGGAAAAGAAAAGATCACTAGGGTACCTCCGATGTGTGAAGCCCATACATACCTAAAGGAGATTAATTTTTGGGTTGGTTGTTTCTGTGGTTTATGGCGCAAGGGCCATATTTGGCCATGCTGCGCCAGACAAGACATTCAATATCAATAGACACAATGAACGTTTTACTAACACAGAAGCGAGACATACAGCCAGGGAGGAATGCACTTGACAGGAACCGAACTTGCGCCGCCTACAACTCGAAGGTTGCTAGCGCAATGTGCGTACCCACTGAGCAATGACGGCCCCTCAATTTTTCAGGAATTAAATTCAAAGTTTGCAAGGGTCCTGGAATACAAGTTACTCATTCCCAGGAGTTTTCAAGGATTTCCAGGTGTACGAACCCTATTGTTTTCCCCTATTTAAAAGAAAATTCTGAAAGGAAAAAAATGTTCATTAACGCTTGCGAAACCAGTTGTTTCACAACCATCGGCAATGTAATCAATTCCCACACGACGTTTTGATGACGTTTTTACTGCTGTTATCATTTCCTAGCGAGAACAAATATTGATCTAATGATTGGTTTTGCACAAGTCTACATCCAAATAGTAGGAACGTTAAGGGGCGGTGAACTTTCGCAAATCATCAAAATCGATATTTTTAATTTTTGTGTCAAAAAAATTTATATCAAATTGTGTAGATAGAGAAAAAAATTTCAATTGCGATAGTTTTTATGGAATTACACATACAACATAAAACATACAGTAGATAAGTACGGTAGGTTTACTACAAAAACGCATTTTCCTTCGATTGAGAAATTTTTTACATTCTTTATAACAAATGTTCCCTGCTAATCACATATGAATTGATTTCCTTGAAATGTTTTTTTGACAATCCTTGCAATCTATTTTATATATCTAAGTGCAAAATGAGATATTCATGCTTCCAAATTGTGAAATTTTGGTTTAAAATGTTGCTTAACCTATGCTTTTTGGCGATACTTAGTACAAAAATATTTTTTGCTTTACGATTGAGGGATACACGTACCAAATGGAGTTACCAATTGAAAATTGGAAATTCACCAGGCTTCTAAATTTTTATTTAAAATGTTGCTTAACTATGCTTTTTTCCCGCAAAACTTTAGATGTGTTTTAGCACACAATTTTTCTTGCCTTACAATTGAATTGCAAGAAATCCACTCTCCAAACTTCCACACCACGCCAACACGAATACATTTGAGGTCCCCACATAATTTTGAATCACGGTCAGATGATGAGGTCACACCTGAGCTGGCAGCCCACTCTCCAAACTTCCACGCCAACGTGGACATTTGAGGCCACGACAGATTTAACATGCACCAGCCCCTTTGTACACGTTAGTCGTTGATTGATTGTTAGGTTTTATGGCGCAAGGTCCAAAAAAGGACAAGCTGCGCCAAGCGCAAGATAAAATCATTGTATTATATAAAAATAATAAAAAGTAGTGTTTAAGAGAAACGAGAGCAAGAAATTTGTCATAGAATAAAATGCAAAATTCATGAATATATATATATATTAAATAGCTTTTAAAAATCAATTGTATTTAAAAAAGGGAAAAGATTCGGGTGCGGGTTTTCCCCTATCAAATCCTGCATAGTTAAAATAGAGCTATTAAAATATCTACGACGATGATGATTAAAATCAGGGAAAATTATTAAAACGTGATGAACGGTAAAAGGAATAATGCAAGTATGACACGAAGGAGCATTTTATCCAAGTAATAAATGACGATGAGAAATCTGGTATTTCCAATGAGGCGAATCAATTTGACATCAATCCTCCGCACTGGAGCAACTGGCCACTGATTAATGAGAGATTCAATGAGATGAAGTTTATTGCCGACTTGCAGGTTCCAGGACTCTTGCCATAAACTCTGAATAAAATTCTTCATGGACTTCTTACGTCTGTAAAGGGTACAGCCAGGAACAATGGGGTAGAGGCGGTTTTTGCAGCATTGTCGGCTACTTCATTGCCCTCGATACCCACATGGCTGGAGACCCAACAAAAGAGAATATCGAACCTCTTGCTTTTTAATGTTTGAAAGATGTTCAAAATGTCTGACACAAAAGGGTGACAATTATGATCATAATGCTCCAATTGTTGCGGTATGCTCATGCTATCAGTGTATACACAGTAATTACGATGGTACTAAGGGATATTTGCTGAAGAGCGCGACAAATGGCTACTACTTCAGCAGTGTAAGCAGAAGAGGAAGGATGGAGGCTGTGTAACTGGATGTAGTGTTGTTCAAAACTACACCACAGCCCACCTGTCTTATTGTTTTCGACCCATCCGTAAAAACTGGTATGAGAGGCGAGTAGACTGCGATGGTAATAAAAAAGTTGTTGGAAAATAGTTGGGTGTGTCAGACTTTGAATATGTGGTCTTTGGTTGGATTCGAACTCGCAACCCTTCGGTTGATAATCCGTTACTCTTCCAACCGGGCTACCGCGGCCCCGTGTTGCCCTCGGATCTTTCCTTTCGGGATTTCCGGACCGTCGTCGCTATGTTGCTCAAGTACGACGTTAATTCAATTACCAACCCAGCCCTCAGGGGCATCACAACCCCGAATGATCTTTCCTCCCTTTCATTTTTACCCTCACTTACTCTTCTGGTTTTTCTTGCTCCCTCATCGTGTTGTCTGTCTTGTGTTTGGCGCAGGTTGGTTGGTTTGGGGGTTTTATGGCGCCAAGGCCATATTTGGCCATGCTGCGCCAGACACGACATACAATATCAAGTAATAGACACACAATGAAAGTTTTACTGACACAGAAGAGAGAAATACACCCAGGGAGGAATGAACCTGACAGGAATCGAACCTGCGCCGCCTACAACTCGAAGGCTGCTAGCATACCCAACTGAGCCACGACGGCCCCTTGGCGCAAGTTGGACAAATAGGCCCTTGCGTCATAAAACCCCAAACTCCCAATCAATCTACACAATCGCTGCTATTTTTCTTTACAATGCGCATTAACAATAGCTTTAAAATGATTAATATTTCTATTGGATTTAGGGTATTTGCTGACTATTTCATTACCTCTAGTTCAAACGAGGATAAAATGCAACGAAAAAGGTTAAAAATGCATTGTTTGAAGTCGATAAATATTTTTCAGTGAATCTAAAACAAAAAACGACTGGAATGATCAGTATGTTTCAATGATTGTAAAACACTTAATGAGTCGGTGAATAAGATACATTTTTACGAGCTTGCGATAGCATTAAAAAAGAAATAACAGCGCTTGCAAAAGGCGCATATTTTCTCCTTTCATTTCGCGAGAATTAAGGTGGCACATCATCAAAAAAATCCTCATATTTCCTCAACTTTTTCCCTAACACGAAACATGCCGTACCCATACCGTGGAGCTGTATCTGGGAAGTCACAAGGAAGTGATAAAGAACCCTTTCGCAAACAATTGCATTCCTGGAGAAATTGTTTATACACCAACTGTTACTGGAAGTGCAAAGATGGTTGGGTTTTTCAATGGCGCAAGGGCCATATTTGGTCAAACTGCACCAAACACAAGACAGGCTACGTCATGTAATGGTAGGTAGATAGTTAATTAACGTCGCACCGGAGCAACACAAGGGGCTATTGGTGACGGTTCGGAATTAGAGGACAAAACCTCGAAATTTCGAATCAAGGTCAGATAACGAAGTCAACACCCGAGCAATGTCAAGAAATGGACATCCATACACAAGGAAAGTTTTGCTGACTCAGAAGAGAGAAACATACCCAGGGTTAAGTTACAGGAATCGAATCTGCACCACCTACAACTCGCAGGTTGCTAGCGCAATGTGCCCAGGCGTACACGTTCTAGGTTTGCGCTCTACAACGTGCCAAGACCGGGATTCGAACAGAGCCAGTTGAACCGAGTGTCAGAGCGCTCACGGGAGTAGGCTACCAGTTCAGCTCGCTGATTGAATAGAGGAAGGTAAAAATACGTATTTGCAAAAGGTCGAGGGTAAAATTAATTGGTTAAGCTGCTGATATAAAAACCTATTGCCAAAATTAAGTAATAAATCTTTTCTCAAACATTCACGGGACCTCATTTGAAGCAATAGGTGGAATCGGCAAAACCCTCTAAGGGGTTTCGACGAGATATCTCATCCATCAAGATCTGATCAATTTTGCTAATGACAAGATACCTCGTCCATCAAGATCTGGTCAGTTTTGCTAATAACAAGATACCTCGTTCGAGACAACCACTAAGAGGGTTAAGGCCAGCCCTGACGCCCTAATTCCCCGTTATATGTCGCTGACAATGCGAAAAGAATTTTCCGGTCCATCAGTTTGTGAAGAAAAAAGTCTGGGTCTAGATTATTTCTCTTTTGAAAAGAATCCAAACAAGGAATCCTCTGAAGACTCATGATTTAGTGCTAGATTCTTAAGAGCCGGTAAAAGCGACACGGCGGTCTTCAACCTTTGCAACTCATTCTCCGAGTCTGAGGACAATGAACGTAACACGTTCATTCGTAACGACACGGATGTCAGAAATGCTGACATCACATAAAATTTAGCTATTACACGAGGGTTTAAGAGCAATATCAAAATAGTTTCACTTCAAGAATGAGTTGAAATGTGATGGATGAAGTTGGTTGGTTGATTGATTAGGGTTTTATGACGCAAGGTCTAGTATGGAACAAGCTGCGCCAAACAAGATGAAATAAAAACCAATAAATGCAATTTCGGAAAATCGAGCCAAACCAGCAATAAAGTATATTAAAAAGAGTACAAAAACGTAATATGTGGAAGAGAAATTAAATTTAATCAAAGATATGAGAAGCACAAGATTAAAATATGCCATAATTAACATAAAATGTATAAAATCATATATAAAGTGATATTTTAAAACATGTTTCCCAGCAACAAGGTGTATAGTATAGAAGGTTAATAAATAGTTGCGAAAAGTAAAAATATCAAATGAGGTTTTTAAAAAGACAGTCATTTAAAAATGAGATTTGAATGGGGATTTCCCCAATCAAATCTTGTAATGTTAAAATATGTCTATTAAAATATTTATGACGGTGATGATTAAAAGTTGGACAGTCAACTAAACTATGATGAGTCGTAAACGGGACTACACACGTGTCACACATAGGGGTATTTTCACCCCAAAAGATATACATGTGCGTGAAACGCGTATGTCCAATACGTAGGCGAGTTAAAATCACATCGGAAAGTCGGATGGTTAATGATGGCCATAATGAAAGTGATGATCCAGGGAGCTTAAGATGTATGATGGATGTAAACTTTATTTTGCACTCGTCTTAACCTCCCTTCAACCCTTTCAGACGTCTGGTGCCCCATCCCCTGAAATGGTTAAGGCTGGGTATATAGATATTCTAGGGTGTATTATGGCTGCTCAAAGGGGGGTCACCGTGACTCAGAGGGGTTTCCCACTGAGCTAGCAACCTGCTAGTTGGAGCCGGCCAGGTATTCGATTCCTCTCAAAGAATTTATCTGTGTCAGTAACTCTTATGTGTGTATGTCCATTTACTTGACGTAATCTGTCCTATCTGGCCGGGCGGCGGTAGCCTGGATGGAAGAGTAACGGACTAGCAACCGGAGGGTTGCGAGTTCGAATCTAACCAAAGACCGCCGTGTACAAGCTGGTGCACGTTAAATCTGTCGTGGCCTCAAATGTCCTCACGTTGGCGTGGAAGTTTGGAGAGTGCGGTGTCGGCTCAGATGTGACCTCGTCATTTGACCGTGGTTCAAAATTACGTGGTGGTGTTCTCGGATCTTTCCCTTCGGGGGTTGATCCCGGACCGTCGCCAATAGCCCGTTTTGTGTTGCTCCAGTGCAACGTTAATTAAAATACCTACCTGTCTTGTTTGGTTCAGCTTGGACAAATAAGGCCCTTCGCAAGTTATCTTAAAACTTCAAAGCGTTACGCACTCATTTTAATAGGTTGGCTGATCGGTTTTAGGTTTTACGGAGCAAGGGTCATATTAAGCCAAGCTGCGTCAAACAGAAGTCAAGTAAAAAATATCGTGAAAGGGTAGGTAGGTATTTTAATTTCCGTCGCACCGCAGAAACACAACGGGCTAATGGCGACGGTCCGGGATCAAACCCCAAGGGAAACCACGGTCAGATGACGAGGTGACACCTGAGCTGCCACCCCACTCCCCAAACTTCCACACTACGCCAGCGTGCGGACATTTGAGGCCACGACAGATTTAACGTGCACCAGCCCTTTGTACACGACGGATTCGAACTACCAACCTTCCGGTTGATAATCTGTTACTCTTCCAACCGGGCTACAGCGGCCCTATCGTGAAAGGGAAAAAAGATTGACTAGAGTAGAGCGATGAAAACAGAAAAAGATAGCTTCAGTATCTCGACTGTTGAGTTTACTAAAGACAATACACCCCGTGGGAAAAGAAAAGATCACTAAGGTACCTGGGGTTCGTGCAGTCGGTACACACCTGAAGATGTGCTCCAGAGGGCCTCATTTTAATGATCAGATTTTTATGATCCTCTTGAATAGTCTTTATTCTTTCACTGGCAGAATAACCCGGCGTTACTCGGGTTGAATTAGCTAACTAATTTCCGTTTTCGTAAATAAATTGTAATTCCTATTCATCCCATGTAACAACCCCACTCTAATAAAGATACACAATTGTTAAGTACCCAATTTCACAAATGTAAATAAATGTCATTTAACTTTTTATATTTTTGTAAAATTTTAATTTTTAATAAGAAAGAAAAGTTTAGAGTGCCAATGTTTCCCAGAATGCATAGAATAGTTCAGAGTATGCATAGAAATGCCTTATATGTCATTAAAAACAAAAGCGTTTCCCAAAATTATCATACAATGATTAAAAATGCTTTTAAAACTAATCAAACTATTATTTACCGTTATTAGTTATTGAACGAAAAACATCAAATTCAAAATCCAGAAATACATCTTAAAACAAGCTTCGAACGAAAAGTAATGAATGTATGTTTTTTCACTACAAAATAGATTCTTGGAATATAAAGGACACAAATTTAAAAAAGCAAATGATTAAAAAAATACCAAGGTTACCATATGAGCTACCAGTCCTATTTTAAAACGTTTTGTTCTGTATAGTTTTTTTATTCTCTTTATCGTCTGTCCCAAATATTCAGAATGTTTTATATTTCGTTAAGAAAAATACGACTCGAAATAAACTAGAATTTTAATTCCGTAAGAATAGTTTTGGAAAATAATTGATATTTCAGCACTAGTAAAACAATCCAAGTAATTACAATGCTCAATATACCTCCCAGCTACTCCAAAACTACCAAATTATGGTTGATTTAAGTATAGTTACTTAGATGTTTTAACGTGAAACTTGCCTAAATATGTAAGCAAAGTTTCAAATACTGCATTCGCTAAATTAAAATGTGGTGTAACATTAAATTATGCTGAACAAATGATGCTTGTACAAACACAAAATCGAACGGAGGACGGAGACTTACGCAACCAATTCAGTCACTCAATGAATGTAACTCAGTGTATGCAAAGTTTCATGAAAATATATTTAACCATTTGGACGTAGTAAACTTGAAACGGGTCGAAAATATTCAATGTACAAACACTCCATTCTTATTTATAGATTACGGTATTTTAATTCTGTGGCTTATCACTATTTTGTCTCGACAATTGAATTTGTAAATGCAGCAAATATCGAAATCCAATTAAATTCAAATTACTTTTCTTCTATCACCGGGATACGCTCAATACCCAAGGTTCGAAATGAGTTAACTGAATACATATCGTTACCACCACGCCAAAGGAGCGAATCTAAAATTGAAGTTTCTAGAAAACGCGTTCAAAGTTTTGATGCTTCGGGAAAAATCGAGTTACGACTCAAAGGTTTTCTCATGAACATCGGCGTTTCCACTAAATCAGGATGATTCGTGGCCGTCATACTACAAAACGAAATGGCGACTCGACAAATGCAGTTACAAGAAAATCGCCCAAAATGCAGACTCGTGCCTTTGGCGTGGTAGTAACAATATTTCTAATACCTCGTATTTCACCGAGTCATTTCAGACTCCAGGCAACGCTGGTAATTACTGTTACGAAACGCCTGTGTATGTTGTCATGAAACAAATATTTCGTATAAGAGGCTGCGGTAGCCCGGTTGGAAGAGTAACCGGAGGGCTGTGAGTTCGAATCCGACCACAGAAAGTCGTGTACAAAGGGGGGCTGGTGCACGTGAAATCTGTTGTGGTCTCAAATTGACGGTGTGGAAGTTTCGAGTGGGGTGCCACACACAGCTCAGGTGTTGCCTCGTCATCTGACCGTGGTTCAAAATTACGTGTTGTCCTCGGATCTTTCCCTTTGGGATTGATCCCGGACCGTCACCAATAGCCCATTGTGTTGCTCCAGTGTGACGTTAATTGAAAAATACCAATACCATAACTAATTATTTTATTAAAATGATTTTGAAAAGTTTTCCTTTATTACAGGAATCTAAAGCGTACAAGGAATTCATAGCAATCTAAATACAGCTCAACCAGTAGATATTGCTTTAAGGCCAATTTCGAAACGTTGTTTGAAACAATATAAAAATTATAAAACGATTAAACAGCGACACAAACAGGATGAAAAATAAAGGGAAATTTACCCGAAAATGTTGCGATTTCAAAGAACATTGTGATGCAAGGGATCTTTTGTCGCGATAGCCAATTTCGAAAAACCATCGATTCACAAAAGTAAAACAATCTAACTTTCAAAGAGGCAACGTTTAACTCATAAGCAACATTTTATTGAAGCGGAAAAAGACAGTCGGCCACATGAATGAGATATTTCAAAATCATTCATCCGAAATAAGAATTTTCTTTAATTTTGAATTCTTAAGACGTTTTAAAGCATTTATGGTTGGTTGATTTGGGGTTTTCATGGCACAAGAGCCATATTTGGCCAAGCTGCGCCAAATACAAGACATGAAAAGTCAAGTAATGGTTGGTTTGGGGTTTTATGGCGCACGGGCGATATTTGGCCAAGATGCGCCAAACACAAGATTGCCAAGTAATTGTGAAAAAAAGGATGGTGAGAAGAAAGGAAAGGATCGCTTGGACATCCTGGGGTCGCGACCCCGATGTTTACCAGAGGCAGTATACCCCACGGGAAAAGAATAGATCATAAGGGTACCTCGGGTTGGGTCAAGTAATGGACACACAAGGAAAGTTTTACTGATACAAAGAGGTAGGTGGTTGAATAAACGTCGCACTGGAGCAACACAACGTGCTATTGGCGACGGTCAGAGATCAATCCCAAAGTAAAGGTCCGAGGACATCTCGTAATTTTCAACCAAGGTCAGATGACAAGCACGACACCTGAGCTGGCATCCCACTCTCCAAACTTCCACACCACGCCACCGTGAGGAAAGGTTGTTTAGGCTTTTTATGGCGGCGAAGGCCGTATTTGTATCGACCTTCTAATGAAATTGACGGATCATGTTGGCGGAGTCGCTGTCGTAAGATCTCTGAAGGGTGAATCACGTGAACATACGAATAGATAGCCGATTGGCTATCGAATCGCGGACTAGTGTTTTTGATCACGGTGGATAATCACTTTAACCAATCAATAATTTAGATTCGTGCTTTCACCCACAACCATCTGACAGATCTTCAAACCGAGCAACTGGAAGAAATAACATGAAGCTGCGGGCACATGCTCCGTTTATTTTATTATAAGGTCGGATGCATATTTGGCCAAGCTGTACCAAACACAAGTAAAAAATGCGGAGGTAGAAAGAGGGCTTGGGAACAGAGTATGGAGCCGTAAAAGCCGAAAAAGCTACAACTTATCTTTCATTCCCCATGAAATATTAACACGAGTATTATCACGTTGCTTAACGGAATTCTCCGAGGGCATAAAACGCATGACAATTGGAAGAGCTGTCCAGACCTATAAACATGTAACATGATTTGCCAAAACGGCTTTATACAAGGATAAAAGTAGAAGCATTTGATGGGTCCTTTCAGTTTTATCGCTATGAGAACAGTTTTTGTGGCTTGTAAACAAGCTTTCACGACTATCTCTCAGTGGGACAGATAAAAGTAAATATGTTAAGCTAATACTCGTATCGTCACACTTATAAGAATATTGCGGTAGTTTTAGATACATGCAAGATGGTTGTCAACAGGTCATGATTTGATAATTTATTTTTGCTTCTAATGACCTTCCATCTTCGATACTACAAGTGGCGAACTGGTAGGTAGGTATTTTAATTAACATCGCACTGGAGCAACACAATGGGCGACGGTCCGGGATCAACTCGAAGTGAAAGATCCAAGGACATCACGTAATTTTGAATCACGGTCAGATGACGAGGTCACACCTGAGCTGGCATCCCACTCTTCAAACTTCCACACCACGCCAACGTGAGGACATTTGAGGCCACGAGATTTAACGTGCACCATCCCTCGTATACACGGTCTTTGGCTGGTTTTTCGAACTCGCAATCCTCCGGTTGCCAATCCGTTGCTTTCAACTGGGCAAACAACCAAATTGATACTTAAAGCTACAACTATTATACAGATTTTGGAGTCAGTAACAGTACTTTAAGCTTCGAAGTACTTTGTTCGGTAAAATCTTAGTTACCGGCGCAGCCTTGAAGTGATCTCAATATTTCGAAGCCAAGTCAGTGCTAAATGGCAAGTTATTAGAGGTGAATTTGGGTTTAGGTTTGACGCAAGAACCTGAACCATTAACATATTAGTCAAATTCAATTTTCAAAAACCTGTGTGCCTTTTGATCGAACAGGGATTTTACACATTTTCATATTTTTTAATGATTGCAAAATTCATACGAGCAGATTCCCGAGTCGGTTGGGTTTTTTGTGCCAAGCTGCGCCAAACACAAAACAGTATCAAGTAATGGTAGGTAGGTATTTTAATTAACGTCACACTGGAGGAACACAATGAGCTATTGGTGCCTGTACGAGATCAATCCCAAAGGGAAAGATCGAGGACAACACAACGCAATTTTGAACCACGGTCAGATGACGAGGTCACACCTGAGCTGGCATCCCACTCTTCAAACTTCAACACCACGCCAACGTGAGGACATTTGAGGCCACGAGATTTAACGTGGCGTGGATACTCGTTACTATAATTTAACGTGGATACTCGTGTACACGACGGTCTTTGGCTGGACCGAGTTTCGAACTCGCAACCCTCCGATTGCTAATCCGTTACTCTTCCAACAGCGTTACCGCGCCATCCCCCAGAAAAGAGAAATACACAATGGTAAGTTTCAGTAATCGAAAGTGCCGCGCACATTTGCAGATTCGCAAGATTAGGCGCATTTTAGTTCGTACTCGCAATCACAAACATTCATAAGGTATTAGCACGGATATTTCAAAACTTTAAACATTTTGATAAGGGGGTAGGTAGGTATTTCGATTAACGTCGCACAGGAGCAACACAACGGGCTATTGGTGACGGTCCGGGATCAATCCCAAAGGATAACATCCGAGGACAACACAACGCAATTTTGAACCACTTTGGTAAGGGGATAAAGGGGAATCGAACTTGCGCCCCGTACTAGATTCGTGAGATTAGGTACATTTAAAATCATTCATAAAATATTAACATATTTTCAAAAATTTACAAACTTTGATAAAGGGGATAATGCTATTTATATAGGTTCAGGTTTCCATCCAGTGAATAGCTGAACCAGACGAAATTTTCCAAGGAACATTTCCACGAAAGTAAATAAAAATGACAAGCAAAACTCACGATCGCCAGACGGTTTCAAGGCAATGATTACTTGATCCAAAGTATTTGAAGCTCCATCAGCATCCGCATTATCCTCTTCTGTCATCATCTTAACCGGCGAGAGGTAAACAAACTACAGCGTGGATAGAAATGCTATGGGGTTACTCGTGAACGCGGAAAAGAAACATGGCAAACACGTCCCCACAATGTTCACCACATCACTGGGTAGGCGATTAAAATTCCGGAAAAAACACTCGATAAAACAACGGAGATCTTAAAAGATGTGCTAAAACACCTGCTCGCGAATAGGTGTCATCGTTTGAGGACAACAACCAGCAGGTCTTTGTGGAGTGAACGTTCTGCTCGAAATCATCCGCGATTGTCAGGGTTATCGCCAGTTACATCCGGCGCCAAAAGAACGCCAATTGGCTTAAACGATAAAGATGACTTCTTACGAGTTTCAGTGGAGGAGATTCATGTCTTGAAAAAAGACATTAGTGGCGTAGGCAAGATTTAATTTAATTTCGGAAGGGACCACGGTAGGTATGGTATTTTAATTAACGTCGCACTGGAGCAACGGGCTATTGGTGACCGTCCGGGATCAATCCCAAAGGGAAAGATCCGAGAACACCACGTAATTTTGAACCACGGGAAGGGACCACGGAAAAAGTACCAATTTTAAAGCAACAAGCAAATCTAACAGTGGCGCAGGCCATGAGGGGGGTCCAAGCCCCGTTCTGATTGGTTGTTTCTTATTTTTATAATATACTAGCAAAATTACCCGGCGTTGCTCGGGTTAAATTTGATTGAAAAGTGATCAATCTCTTTCATAGAAAAATGTAAATATCATTTAAGTGCACGGAGAATAATTTTTTAACATCGTTTTAACTTTTTCATAGCTTCTACAATTTACTTCGGACGCATATATATACATGATGTATCCATCCCTATAATCCCTTTCATATTCGCACTTCTGCTATAAGACACTACAAAAGTTTTTTCTAAGGTGACCTACTTCAGAAGTCATTCAGAAACATCTTTGAACTACAACGTATGGCTACCGGTTTTAATTTAAAGTAACCTACCTTATTTTAAAATAATTTTATTTTCATTTTACCGGTTATTTTAAAATAAGAAGTTACACACATTACTGAAATAAAATATACTAAACGAAACCCTTTTATTTTTATGAAACAGAATTCTACATACCATTACTTTCAACCAAAGACTTGAGGAAAGTTGGTCAAAATATACATATGCCGAAAAGAAATTACCTGTCTAGTGATATTTTGCAGAAAATAAAAAATAATTCATAAATATATCTGCAATATGTAAAATACTGGAAAACAAATACAAACAAAAACGAAATTCCGATCATTGAAAAAATACAGAATTCTGAAAAACGAATGACCAAACGTGTCGACTTTCTGAGTATATTATCAAAAAAGCAATTCGAAAAAAGACGTTTGAAAAATATTGATATAGACGATGATTTACGAAATTTAGAAATGCTCAAACATGACCGTAACATTTCGCTGTCTTAACTCAAACACACGAATGAACTCAAAATCAAATTTATAAAATAAAACATTAGTTCTGGCGTTGCCAGATACGGAATAGAAAAATTACGTTTGCGTGCCGCAATCGTTTTGTAATCAATGTTATTCCTACGGGGATTTCGAATTGTTTTCAGCCAGCCCCTAGGACAAATAGAACGAGGGTTAATATGTAGCCTACGTTACCCGCAGGGTTTTACAGTATAAGTGTACCAAATTTGGTGTGGATTGGTCAAACGGTGTAGATATGTAGAGGACAGACACCAACTCTGCTTTATATATAGATCTCATTACAAATTAAATGTTGTAAATGCATAGAATACTACTGTAACGCAACATAAGTTTTTAAATTAATTAATAATTTATTAAATTAACCATTGCTAAGAAATTTGGAAATATTAAGAAAATTAATTTGTTGTCTTCGGACATTACCTTACACCGATGGCATTCCAGAGGGGGGGATTAAACCACCCCCTCCCCGAAAGAAATTGTAGCTGATATTGAATCTTTTTCAAAAAGTATGAAGCGGACGGTGGACTTTCAAAATCACCAAAATAGATCGAAAAATCGGTTTAATTTTAGCGTTAAAAATTAATTGATATAAAATTTTGTGGATCGCAAAGAGAATTTTTAATTTTCGATCATTTTTGACGGAGTTGTATACATCGAAGTTATAGTAGATAAGCATACTAAGTCTACTGCAAAAAAAAAGAATTTTTCTCCGATTAAGATTTTTTTGACAGTCATCTGATTTCAAAATATTCCCTGGTTTTGAGCAATTTACTTGAAATTTTTTTTGTGTATAATCCTTGAAATCTGTTGTTTATATCTAAGAGCAAATGAGAAATTCATATGCTTCCAAATTTTGGTATAAAAAATGTCGCTTATTACTTTTTGTTTGCAAAATTTTAGGCGTTTTAGTACAAACTTTCCCCATTACAATTGAGCGATACACAAACACAAAATGGATTTAATTTAATTTATATGCATACAAACTATTATGTGAATTAAAATTTCGATAATATACATGGAAAATTAATGCGCATGGGATCTATCAATTTTTGCTAATCGATAAAAAAAGATGTTTGACCACATTTCATGTAATAACTTCCAAATGACGTTAATATTTTTGGTTGGTTGGTTTTGAAGTTTTATGGATCAAGGGCCATATTTGGCCATGCTGCGCCAGACACAAGACACATAATATCAAGTAATAGACATACACACACAATGAAAGTTTTAGACACCGAAGAGAAATACACCCAGGGAGGAATGCACCTGACAGGAATCGAACCTGCGCCGTCTACTTAATATTTTTGGTCCAAACTTTAAGTGTAGACAAACCTTTTAGGAAACAGTTTGTGCAAATTTTATAACAATCGAATAATAGTTGAAAATGTTTGTTTTGAAGTTCAGTGTCCTCTTAAAAGTGCACAAAATACTTTTGCGATATTGAGTTAATAAAATAAGAGCTATTAGATCAATTAATAATTTATTAAGATAATCATTTACCAGGAAATAAGAAAATGTGTCCCATATCTGGTCCTATATTCAGAACATTATTTTTCACTATCTCACATATATATTGCATATCTACATGTATAACAGCGATTTTCATCGTGGTGTTGTCCTCGTATCTTTACCTTAGGGATTGATCCCGGACCATCACCAATAGCCCGCTGTGTTGCTCCAGTGCGACGTTAATTAATTACCAATTACCACAGCGAGTATCAACCTTTGTCTTGGCGCACATAGGCTAATTACTAAAATTCTGCGGCACACCAAAATGTATATTTTTGAATGATTAACGAAAAGAAGTTACCCTTTTTGCTCCGAAGTGGCTTTTAAAATATCTTTTTGAAACCAATTATTTGATATACTTTGAAATAAAATATATTCAAAAGTACTTATACGGGTGTTGAAATTATTTGCGAACCGCTAAAGTTCTAAACTAAAACGTTGAAATGGACTAAATCTTGCACAATGTAAACCGTTTCACGATTCGTAAGGCACTCCAATGTCATTCTTTTGCAGCACAGCGGTTGAAAATCATTGATATATCATTAACGCTTCAAGACTGAGAGTCGTATACACGGGAGCAAGTGCGCGTTAAATCTGTCGAGGCCTCAAACGTCCTCACGTTCGCGTGGTGTGGAAATTTGGAGAGTGGGGTGCCAGCTCAGGTGTTGTTCTCGTCATGTAGCCATGGTTCAAAATTACGAGGCGTTATCCTCGGATCTTTCCTTTCCGGGATCGATCCCGGACCGTCGCCAATAGCCCGTTGTACTGCTCCAGTGCGACGTTAATTAACTACCAACAAACTCAAGACAGAGAAATAAAAGTTTGAATACTTTCCTAACGTTACTTAATTGTTATATTTTTAGAGTACCAACCATTTAAAAATGATTTTCTGCACTCGGATCATTTGAGATATTCGTTTTTCTTCCTTATACGAAGATAGATAGTGGAATCAACGTCCCACCAGAGCAACACAACGGGCTATTGGCAACAGTCCGGGATCAGTTCCGAAGGGAAAGATCCGAGGACAACACTTCGTCATTTTGAACCACGGTGAGATGAAGAGGTCAACACCTGAGCTGGCACCTCACTCTCCAAACTTCCACACCATGCTAATTTGAGGCCACGAAGAGATTTAACGTGTACGCAATCTTTTATATTAATTCTTCAAAATAAGATAATTTTTTAAAGCATTCACTGAACGGTTATAAGTCCAAGTTTTCCTTTGGCATAAAAAGTGCATTTTAACTCCCCAAATATGAAATTCCTCAACGCTACTGTTATATATCATTCACTACATATTGTAACAATTCAAAAGTAGCTTTCAACAAAATTTGAATTGCTTAATGTTATTTTATTGTCATTTGGCCCACACAAACATTTCTACATTCGTATCAACTGGGTAGGTATTTTAATTAACGTCGCACTGAAGCAACACGAGCTATTGAAGGCGGTTTTGATTGGTTGTTTGGTTTTAGGTTTTATGCAGCAAGGGCCATATTTGGGCAAGTTGCGCTAAACACCAAAACAACGTCAAGTAAAAAATGTCACGTAAGGGAAAAGAGAGATTGGGGAATAGTAGGCGACGGTCTGGGATCAATCCCAAAGGGAAGATCCGAGCATATCTCATAATTTTGAACCACTTTCGTGGTTATTAACTACACCTTCTCGACTTACGACTTATGCGACTTACGACCATTCGCACTTAAGACCACAAAAAATAAATAAAAATAGTAAATAAAGAAAGATAACTACATTGGTATTGGGGTGCTATTTCAGCATTTAAGGCTCATTACCTCAAAACGATATTCACACTTTTTGGAAGCAGTACAACATTCTTCAGTGTATCAAGAATGTTCAACCGCATGGGAATGTGTAACAAAGTGTATGTAGGAATTTAGAAAAAGTGTCTCAAATGTTATGCGATTTATTTGAACAAGAGGAGCTAGAAGTGATTAGAGAAGACATACTATTTAAACTTGCAAACAATCTAGAATTAGAATGTGAAATAGAAAATGTAGAGGCGTTGCTAGATTGTGAGACAAGAACTTTTAGATAGAGTTGATTGAATTGGAAGCAGAGTGGCAGAAGAAAAAGCCGAAAAGAGAAAGGTGAGCCAGAAAAGAAATTCACGGCAAAGAGTTTATCTGATTCGTTTTCGCAATTAAACAAAGCTCTAGCCAGTTTCGAAGCAACGGACCCTAATGTAGAATGTTTTGCAAAGGTTGAACGCATCATTCAAGATGCTGTGCGTTATTATCGTGAGATATATGACGAAAAAAAGAAAAAATCTATTCAAACAAAGCTCACCATGTTCCTCAAAAGACCATCTATCTCAACCCACGAACATACTGTGAAAATTAATAATTTATTTTCAATTGCACTTTTTCACAGAAACAATTTTTTTACGTATGTATGTATGCGGAATTTCATTTGTTATTTACTATTTTTACATTACGTAATTTCAGGTTGTATTTTTGTTTACAGTACGTACAATAGAGATAATATTATATTTTTCACATTATGTACAATAATTATACGTACCTACATAGACAGAATTTTTGTGTTTTATGTACAATTTTTATAGCCCGTTTGAATGAAAAAGTGTTGAGAAATATAAATCCGACTTACGACAGTTCCGCTCCGACTGATAGGTCGTAAATCGAGGAGACTATTCGAAAAGGAGAAAGAATCGAGTACGAGTACTATGGAGAATCGAGTACAACAAATTTTTTAGAGAATCGAATACGAGTTCTTTGAAGAATCAAACACGAGTTCTTTGAAGAAATCAAACACGAGTTCTTTGAAGAAATCAAACACGAGTTCTTTGAAGAAATCAAACACGAGTTCTTTGAAGAAATCAAACACGAGTTCTTTGAAGAAATCAAACACGAGTTCTTTGAAGAAATCAGATTAGTTCTTTGAAGAATCAAATACAAGGATTAGCGTGAAGAATCGAATACAACGAGAACTATGAAGAATCGAGTACGAGAATTATGAAGAATCAAGTAAGAGTGCACTATGAAGAATCGAGTACCTTAGTTTAATTGAATACTGACATCTACTTCTCAAGTGTGAATGTGTGTTGTATGCTACGACATAAAAATCTCAAGAAAATTAAAGCGGCTGTGTGAATCACATAAAGACAAAATTTTGCAGCCTTCAAAGAATCCCACAAGTGAATTTACATCTGCCTGGGGAAACTTGAGTGGATAAATTGGAACTCGGGACAGAATTAGAAAACTGAAATCTGTCAATTTAGGTTGCGAAACCAAATCCCTTTAACGCTTAGCTGAACGGATCAAAATACAATTTGAGCGATTTATGTCATGTTTCAGCAATCGGACACGTGCGAGTAGAAGTTGGTAGGGGAGAATCGACTTTTTTTTTCTTTTTACGCGGGGAGAGGAAATCGTTGCCATGGCAACCAAGTATCCAATTTTCTTTTTCCTCATTGCGCGCTTCGATGTTAAAATTAAAGGGCAGACATTTGAAATGATCGGAGTATTCAAAACAAGTTTTCAAAATTTGATTCGGAATCAGGGTATATTTCGAAAAATTTAGCTCTTGAAAATAATTTTTTTAAATGCCGCAAGACCCCGTTTCTCGAAGTAAATAGTGTCGTAAAATAGACAGAGGGTACTCGTTGGAAATAGAGGGCGCGAGTGTTTTTGTGGCTGTTCGCATTTTCTGTTCCATACAGAAAGCGACGTAACTTGGCTGCAACCATGAGGAAGTATAAAAATAGAGTGAGCAATGGTGACCTTTTTAGGTGTCCAGGATCATGTGACCAAAACTAGTAGTAACGTGACCCTTTGACTACTTTCATCTGCTCAGTGGATTCAAATATATTGGGTGGAACCTAATAACCATAATCTGATTTGTCCACGGGACTGGAGAAGACATCCTTCTATTGATTCATCATCTGATTGGTCCATTCATTGATCATCTGATAGTACTAGGGGCCGCGGTAGCCCGGTTGGAAGAGTAACGGATTAGCAACCGGAGGGTTGCGAGTTCGAATCAACCAAAGACGTCGTGTACAAAGGGGGCTGGTGCACGTTAAATCTGTCGTGGCCACAAATGTTCTCACGTTGGTGTGGTGTGGAAGTTTGGAGAGTGGGGTTGCAGCTTAGGTGTTGCCTCGTCATCTGACAGTGATTCAAAATAACGTGGTGTTGTCCTAGGATCTTTTCCTTTGGGACTAATCCCGGACCGTCGCCAGTAGCCCATTGTGTTGCTTCCAGTGCGACGTTAATTTCAATACCTACCTGATAGTACTGGACTGGCGATTTCACCATTTTTGTTGCCCCTCTATACAGAGGCACATTCGCACACCTACCCTGTCATACGATGCTATATCGCCAAACGAGAAGATAAGGTACCAAATCGGTTAAATTTTTCACAGAAGTCACTTGAATACTAGTCGACATGTTGGTCACTTTTTGAAGCGCCTCTCAATAGCAATGCCCAGTCTACTTATATCTCACGACGATGGCTGCAATCACCGTCTTTCTAATGAAATAGACGAAGTAACGTGCGCGTAGCTTCATGCCATCCTTTCGGTCGCTAGGTTTGAAGATCTGTCTCGTGGTTGTGGGAAAAAGCATGAACCCTAATGTGGGACAAATTGATTGATTTAAGTTATTAAAAACACCAGTCTGAGCTTCGACACCAATCGGCCAAAGTCGATTCGTAAGCCCAAGCGACTTACGCTCCTGAGGTCTTACGACAGCGACTCCGTCCACATGCTGTCTGTTTCAATTGAAGGTCGATGGTAACTTACCCTGGTGTATTTCTGTGTTTGAAAACTTTCCACGTGCTCTATATCATTAAAAGTTCGATGCAAATAAATGGACATACACACAAGGAAAGTTTTACTGAGACAGAAGAGAAATACACCCAGGGTAAGTTAAAGGAATCGAAACCTCGCCGCCTAGAACTCGCGGGTTCCTAGTGGGCAAGCCCATTGAACCACGTGTCATTTTGGGAAGTCAGGAAAGTTCGTGCAGAAAAATAACCATGCATTTACTTGCACATAGATACGTATGTATCCGATATTTAGAATAGCATTCGCTATATATAAAGCAGCTCACGGTATGACATTTACTCTTTACACTAGAGCCAGCAGCTAGAATATCATATGTTGGTTGTTTTGAGGTTTTGTTGCGAAAGGACCATATTTGGCCAATCGGCGTCCAACACAAGACAATGTCAAGTAAAAAATGTGAAACGGGAAAAGAGGGATTGGCCAACAGAGTAGCGAGATGAAAGTGGAAAAAGATAGCTTGGGTATCACGGGAGCGAGACCCCGTGTTTACTAGACAGTAAACCCCATGGGAAAAGAAAAGATCACTAGAGTACCTGGGGTCTGTGGAGCCCGCACGCACCTAAAGGATAAATGCCCCTTAGGACGGCACTGTGAGAAAACCAGTATATAAACCGGTTTCCCAACTTCCTCTTTTACCATGCTATTTCAATTAGAAAAGACGAATTTAAACAACGGAAGATTGCAGAATTTCTACACGCGTGCTATTTTCTCAGGGGCTGATGAAATTACCCTTCATTATTATGAGTCGGGTGTTAAAAACCGCGTTGAAAAACAGTAGGGCTATTAAGACACGCCATCCATATCACGCAACATGCTAATAATTATTGAACTCAGGAGTGTTCTTTTCGGAAAGATGGAGGGGCCATCCTCAATCAAATGAACTCATTAATTATTAGTTAGTTTTGTGGTTCAATGGCGCAGGACACAAGACATACAATATCAAGTAATATACACATAATGAAAGTTTTACTGACACAGAAGAGAGAAATACAGCCAGGAAGGAACCTAACTCCCAGAGACGGCCCGATTCTTTTGGGATCCCCAAGGTTTTTATATCTGGACCGAGGCGAAGCTGGACTTTTTGGGTAGATAGTTGAATTCACGTCGCACGGCAGCAACACAATGGGCTATTAGCAAAGGGCCTGGATCAATCCCCCGAAGGGAAAGATCCGAGAAAAACACGTCATTTTGAACCAGTCATGTAACGAGGTTACATCTGAGGTGGCACCTCACTCTCCTAACACAATTAATCTAAGTGGCCCTTGGTCTTAACAAGTCTGTGCATCCCTGTTGTAAAATGTAGGATGAATAAATAAGGATAAGGCTCTATCAGTCCCCCGCCTTAAAGACGCCGATTAGGGTTCATGCAAGGTTGACCTGAAGGGCATCTACATCCGGTCATTTATGAACACGTGAGAAAACGTGCCAGCCTTCGGTCGGCGAGCGATATCTAATTTTCGGGTTCACTCCCCTGTGAAAAACGATCCTCGTAAGAAATTAGTCGAGACCTATGCCACATTTCCCTTATGGTCTTCCTTACATTCGTAATGGTTGGTTGCATTGAGTTTTATGACGCGAGGACAATACTTGGCCAAGCACAAGATAGACAACATCAAGTAATGGACAAACACAATGAAAGTTTCATTGCCTCGGGGAGGAATCGAACCTGCGCTGCCACCAACTGGCAGGTTGCGAGCGCAGTGGGCAAACCTAGAGCCACGGCAACCTCGAAAGGCATTCGTCGACAGGGTAGGTATTTAATTAACATCGCACTGGAGCAACGAAAGGGCTATTGGCGACGGTCGGGGATCAAATCCGAATTCGGCGACATGGAGGAATGCGTGCTGGCATGCAGCGCGTTGGCAACAAGATTAGCAACTTCCGTAATAAGATTTCGTTTCATTTGTCGGTTTCTGGTGATATTCTCTATCTCAGCTCTTTTGGCTCCACGGCAGAGGCCCTCAGGAAAACTATATCAAATAATAAATTGGAAGCGTAGCTGTGCTTATAATTTTTGAATTTCACCAAAATACTTATACAGCTCTATAATTTTAGAATTTCGAAAAGCGAGTTTGGTCGATCGGGGTTTTACGGCGCCATATCCCAAGACGGACAAGCAGCACCAAACGCAAGATAATGCAAACCAGTAAAATTAAATGAAAGATTAAAATAGTCTAATTAACAATAAAAAGCATAAATTTGTTGTACATATGATATGTAGGTTAGATGACAAAAGGTGCACGTAGGTAGTTAATTAACGTCGCACTGGAGCAACGCAACCGGCTCTAGGCGACGGTCTTGGATCCATCCCGAAGGGAAAGATCCAAAGACAACGCCTCGTCATTTTGAATCACGGTCAGATGACGGGAACACCTGAGTTGGGCACTCACTCTCCAAACATAAACACCACGACAAATTTAACGTGCACCAGCCCCCGGGTATACGACGGTCTTTGGCTGGATCGAGACTCGCAAATTGAACTCGGAATGTTCCTTCGACGTCAAGATGTAAAAACTTTATTAAATAAATGTCGCCCGTGGGCCCCTGTTAGGTCTGAGTGCTGTTTAGGTCCGGCTGGGCCCCTTAGTGCTGCAAGAAACCTTTTCTCCACCCTTCCAATACAGGCTCTAAACCTCTGGTGAATCGGTTGTTTGGTTTAATGACGCAAGGCCAAAAATGGACGAGTTTCGCCAATCACAAGACGATAAAATTTAGAAAATAGATTTAAGACATCGGAACAATAACCACATCAACATTAAGAGAAAATGTAATGAATAAAACCAAATGAGTTAGACAAAAATTAAGCATGGAGGCAAAATTTTAATTACAAGAAATGTAAACCTTCATTATAATAACTAAGATGGGATGTCCCCATCTTAGATGATAAATCTTCGCGAAATTCCATTTAAAATATGATCCATTATAGATATGGTAAAAATCCTGAATGATGAAGGAAGATAAAAAGTAAGGAATGTGGAGGCTGACCCAACAGATCCGATAAAATTGATGATACATTGAAAAGGTTGAGGTTGGTTGTTTTCGGGTTTTTATGGCGCAAGGGCCATATTTTGCCAAGCTACACCAATCACAAGGCAAAAAACACAATGAGGGATGAAGAAAAAGCAGAAGGGTAGGCGACGGTAAAAAGGTTTAAGATTAGGACAAGAGGTTAAATATGGCGTATGGTAAAAAGCTGTTGGCAATGATGGCACGATTTCCCCCATTAATAAATGTCGATGCGTGCCTCTCGAATGGCCGATACGAAGATGAGTAATTAAAAATATCCAGCTGTCTTGATGGTAACGACGGAAGGAGTGAAATTGTAGGTAAGATGGTAAATAGTTTATTTGCTTACTCCAGTCTTCGCGCCATATATTCCATACAATGCCCCGTACAAAATGATGATCATTGTATGGAATGTCTCTAGTGAGCCGGATGGGTGAGGATCGATTAGAAGCCGCTTGGGTACATTTGTGTGGCAAACAAATCCGAGCCCACCGACCAGGGTTCAGGCATCAACATGACAAGGCGTGTGGATTCACTCAAGTCGAATTGTGACGGTCCCTGAAATAAGACAGATGCATATGTGGAAATTTCATTCTAAGTCCTGCAAGCTTAAGCCAGAGCCAGGCTATATAAATCAGGGATGCACAGACCGCGGCCCACCTGACCATGCGTTATTTTAACTTCAAGTCACATAATAGGTAATTTAAAAAAAAGCATATGGGCACAACAAAGTAGCTGTGGTGTGCCAGGGGCGGCACATTTATCCGTGAATACTTTTCCAGTCGTGAATATTAACAAATCAAAAAATAGGAACCGCTTGACTAATGAAAATCTAGAATCAATTTTGAGCTTGCCTACTACAAAAATCGAACCAAATATTAAAACAATTGTTAAATCAATACAATACTAAATTTCTTTATTAACTTTTGTTATCTTTCTATGCAACAATATATGATAGTAACTTTCATATTTTTTGGCGGCCCTCCCATAAGTCACAGTGAATCTGTGGCTTTTGGTCTTAACAAGTCTGTACATCCCTGCTATAAATGGTAGGACGAATAAATAGGGATAAGGCTCTATCAGTCCCCGCTTTAAAGACACCGATTAGGACCCATGTAAGGTTGACCTCACGGGCACCTATCTCCGGTCACTTATGAACACGAGAAAACTTAGCAGCCTACGGTCGGCGAGCGATGTCTAATTTTCAGCTTCACACCCCTGTGAAAAACGATTCTCGTAAGAAATTAATCGAAACCTATGCCACCTCTCGGGGTCTTCCCTACATCAGTAATGGTTGGTGGGTTGCATTAAGTTTTATGGAACAAGGACCATACTTGGCCAAGCTGCGCCAAACACAAGACAGACAACAGCGAGTAATGGACCAACACGCACAATGAAAGTTTCACTGACACAGAAGAGAGAAGGTTGGTAGGTAGTTAATTAACGTCGCTCTGGAGCAACACAACGGGCTATTGGAGACGGTCCGGGATCAATCCCTAAGCGAAAGATCCATAGAAGTGAGAAATACAATCAGGGAGAAATCGAACCTACGCTGCTTACAACTCACAGGTTGCTAACGCAGTGGAGTGGACAAACCCACTGAACCACGGCGGTCTCCCATCAGCTAGTCGGAGCGGAGTGGCTGCGCGCCCAACCAAGGGGGTCGGACCCTCTTCTGATTAACCCTCCAAGTGGTTTCGGCGAGATATCTCGTGCTTCAAGATCTGACAAATTTTGCTACTGACGAGATATATCGTCAAGATATTGCCGGTTTTCTGATGACGAGATCAACATCTGGTCAGTTTTCTTCTAATGACGAGATATCTCATCAAGATCTGCTAATGACGAGATACCTCGTCAAGACAACCACTAGGAGGGTTAAGCCACTGCTTACACGCCAGATTTGAATCCGAAACGGTAAGAACTCGCCACTGCAGATGCTAAGCGGCCAAATGTTGCGCACCAAGAAATGAGATCGAGAGAGGAAACGAACTTTCTCTCGACTTCGAGCACGGAACAGAGTGACACGATACGTCGAAAGAAAAACACAAACCGTGATTTCCAACCCACAGCTGACTAATCGCAATTCAGCAAGTTCAAATAAAAAGCGTTCAAGATGCATGCTAGTCAACCAGAACTTGCAATACAGAACCGGTTATTTTCAGCAGGATTAACTCAAAACGAAACTTCGGGATAAAACGGTATTTATTTCCTGCTCAACACAAAAAAAACACGCAAATTTGCCTCATTTGAAAATGTTTTTAGAAGTTGAAATGATCGCTTCTTTACCCTCCAAGTGGTTTCGATATCTTGTTCATTAAGATCTGAGCAATTTTGCTTACGAGATATCTCGTCTAGACATTACCGACCTTTTTATGTGGTGGGTTGTTTTTAGTTTTTATGATGCAAGGGCCATATTTGGCCAAACAAGGTGAAAAGGAAAAAGAGGGATTGGGGAATAGAGTAATGGGATGAAAGGAAAAAGATCGCTTAGGTACCCAGAGAGCGCGACCCGTCTTTACTAGACAGTACAAACCCAAAAAGATCACTAGAGTATCTCGGTTCGTGAAGCCCGTATACACCTAAAGGAGATGTGCCCGAGGGCCGATTATTTTATGACGAGATCAAGATCTGGTCAGTTTCCTACTAATGACCAAATATCTCGTTCATCGCGATCTGGTCAGTTTCGTTAATGACCAGACCTCTTCGAGACAAACACCAAGAGGGTCAAGACTAGTCCTGGTGGACTAGCTTTCAAAATTTATAGTGAGACTTAGAACTTAGTGAATTTTTTTGCGAGTGTGCGAAAATCTTATTTTTAATTTACATACTAAAATTTTGTCTTAAAATGTATTTATTTTTTAATTGTTCACTGAATTTAGTTATTTTATTTAAACAATTATGATGACTATTTAAAGTTCTTATCTGTAATTTAATTACTACAAAAATTAACTTATAAAACAGCAGTCTCACGAAATTGGCTATCTATGAAACTTGAGGCAGCAGCTATTGAATTCAGCTACTGACAAATCCTTGTTGGTTGTTTTGAGATTTTATAGAGCAAGGGCCATACCTGACAAAGCTGTGCCAAACACAAGTAAAACTGTAGTAAGAGGGATTGGGAATAAAATAATGGGTTGAAAGCAGAAAAAGATCGCTTGGGTACCCCCGTAGTAAACCCCACGGGAAAGGAAAAGATCACTACAGTACCTCGGGTTCATGAAGCCGGTACACACCTAAAGGAGATGTGCACCGGCATAGAGGGCATACTTAAGTTAGAAATGCGTTAACTGAATACATATATGTAAAATACGTAACTCTTATTTGCAATAAAAGGGAAGGAAGCGATATTATTAACAATTAAAGATGTTTATTTACAATGGATAGGGGAACTTATTTACAAGTTAAGTTACATCGGGTGTTCAGGCATGGCCGTACGTCTTTTCAAGTCAATCTGGAACTGTCTGCGGAATCTGAGAATAACTTCCGTCGCCGTTCTGTAAGGAAATTGTGGTGCTTGTTAATCTTTTGTATCGCACACAGGAAGTGGCAAGGGTTCTACTTGTTCTTTAAACCATATCCCACATTCTGACATCTTGATATAGCCAGGTCTTCCGGCTATACACGAAATGGGAATATGACATCACTAACTGAAAAATAGAAAAGGGAAAAAAGAAAGAAAAATGTCTGAGTTGAGCATATTTGGCATGCTCTTGTAGATTTTTTTCATCATGCAGCAATTCTGTACAACATTGGGTTGATTTCAGCGTATACTTGCAACGTTGTTTAAAATTATCTTTCGGTCGTGTGTAGAGGTAATCATTACTGTGGGTTTTCGTCGTGTCTTGAGTAGAAGCTTTATTCGTCGTCTTCAATCAAGTATGTCATGGAGATCAGCATCGTGTAAATCGGTAATACAAAATTACAATGGAAAAAAATTGTTTGAAAAAAGTTGTATAAGTCTTGTGATTCAATATTTTCAATTGAACCAGGCTTTCATGTGGTAGGCAGAGGTTGAAGTTAGGTTGGGTCCATATTGGCCAATTTTCTTTACTTCATACCAGTCCTTTGGGAGAGTTCTATTTGGTCCAAATTAACTGCACTGGTCAGGTTGTTGAAATCTGAATTGGTGTTTTCTCGAAGTATTTTGTCGTTTCTGCAATTTTTAATAGTTCCTACTCATGGTATTTTTGTATGTACTCGTATACCATATGTAAAACTACAATTTACTTGATTGAGAATGTCCATTCCAATTACAAAATTATTGCATATATCTCTAAAAACGTAAACATTTGTCGATATAATTGCATCATCAATACGAATTTGGGCATTGAAATACCCAACAGGAGTAATTTTATCACCACTTATGCCATTAATGATGGTGTTTAATCACTAGATTTTCGAGCGTGTCGTATAATTCTTTGTTGATCACTGTCACCTCGCTACCTATGTCAACTAAGGCAATGTGTTCTGAATAGTTGAGGATAACATTCTTTCGAATTTTTCGGGAATCCGCAACTACAATACACTTTACTCCATGAGTTTAAGGACAATCTCTTGCAATGTGTCCATTAAAAGAATTACATTTAAAACATTTCTTGCCTTTTAACTTATCGGGACGATCAAAAGATTTGTGTTCCCGTTTACCCACAATTGTAATATCTTTTTTCATTTGTCGTAGATTTGCAATCTTCTTGTGCGAGTGATGTTATATTTTCCAAATTACTTTTTAGTTCGTCAAACGAGGCTTCGGGGTATCGAAATATCATGGTTGAATGTTGTGAAAGCCGGTTGGTCGTTTTTTATGAACAGAAATTTTCTCATATATCTTTAATTTTTCTTTAAATTCCAAAAGATCTTTTGCACCATACAAAAGCAATTTGTTATTATTTTCAAGAATACAGGCAATTACATATTCAGATGGTGGCTCAATAATTTTAAGTTTTCGCGAACTTAAACTTTTATGAATGTCAATCGATGATACCTGGGAACTAAATTCCAAAAGTCATTGTTCTTTCCATTTATCAAAAGTAAAAATTTGTTTCAAGGTTGATACATACAGTTTGGCAGGATCGGCTAATGCTTTCTTAGTAAACAAATTTTTTGTTGATCGGAGGTGATATTATATAAAGTAAACATTCCTTCTCTCATCCAAAAATAAATCAATAGAATATGTCTCTTCCGTTAAATAAGCGAACAATTTGAATATATTTCAATGGAAAAAAACACTCCACCTTGAGTAGGCATAGGCATACACTCTTGAAAGAATTTCATGTAACAGGAAATGGAATACTTTTTTGGAGCATGAATCAGTTTCGTTTGAAGAAAAAGAATGTTCTTCGTTTGGATTAAGCATGGAATGGGGTAAGCCAGAACCACTTTCGTTTTGACTAACAGGCTGTTGATACACAATAGTTTCGTTTTTTAAGGATTGATCGTGAGAAACTATTTCAGCCGTTGTGTTGGAACGAGAATTGTTTCATTTCCACTTTGATCATTGTCAGAATAATTACGCACACTGATCAAAGTCTGAATTAGATAATCCAAACAAGAATCGATCAGTTAATTCGTTAATATCAGCTGTTACTTCAAGACGTAGAATGTTGGCAATTGAATTAAGATCGGGTAAAGATAAATTTTTAAGAACTCGCTCTGTTTTCAACGTTAGATCACAATCGGATGGAAGGCCAGAAAATTTTCTCAGATCTGATCTGTGAAGTCTTCCACTGTCTGTTTCAAATATCAAAGAATGAAAAAGTTTGATATTTTTGGTGGATGTTGATTTAATGCTTTCGCTCATACTGGGGGATATCACCGAGATTTTTTGCCATGATCAAGGGTAGCGAAACCATTTTTCACGAAAAAGAAATTTCGTACTCAGTTTAGACGGTTTGCCAGCTAGGTAATCCAATCAGGTTTGTTTCGGTTTCAAACACATTATCAGTTCATTTCTGTAAGATAATTCATCACTCGAAGTCGTCCGCTTAATAAACGTCGTGATCATTTCTGTTATTCTCTGCGGCGGGTTTGTCTAAGGAAGCGTAAAGCTTGGAAAGCGCCCAGAATACGTAAAACTCTTATTTGCAGTAAAAGAGATGGAAGCAACATTAACAATTATAGATGTTTATTTACAATGGATAGGGGGAACTTATTTACAAGTTAAGTTAGATCGGGTGTTCATCAGGCATTGCCGTACGTCATCCTCTTCTCGAGTCACTCAGTGGAATCTGAGAATAACTTCCGTCGCCGTTCTGTCGGGCCATCGTGGTGCCTGTTCATTTCCGGTATCACATAGGAAAAGGCAGGTGTGCGACTTGTTCTTTAAACCATATCCTACAAATATTTTTATTCCTCGTGGAAGGCAGGTAGGTATTTTAATCAACACAATGGGCTATTGGCGACGGTCCGGGATCAAACCCGAAGGGAAAGATGGAGAACACGTAATTTTGAATCACGGTCAGATGACGAGGACCCACCTGAGCTGACACCCCACTCTCCATACTTCCACACCACGCCAACGTGATGACATTTGAGGCCACGAGATTTAACGTGCACCAGCCCCCCTTTGCACACGACAGGCTTTGGTTGGATTCGATCTTGCAACCTTCCTGTTGCTAATTCTTTACTCTTCCAACCGGGCTACCGCGGCCCTTTCCTCGTGGAAGGAAAAAAAGGGATTGGGTAGAGTAGAGGGACTAAAGCAGAAAAAGATGGCTTGGGTATATCCCGGAAGCGCGACCCCTGTGTTTATTAAAGACAGTAAACCCCATGGTTGTTCGTTGGGGTTTTATGGCGCAAGGGCCATGCTGCACCAGACATACAATATCAAGTAAGAGACAAACATGAAAGTTTTTACTGACACAGAAAAGAGAAATACACCCAGAGAGGAATGCACCTCACAGGAATCGAACCTGCACCGCCTGCAACTTGAAGGTTGCTAGCGCAGTGGACATACTCACTGAGCCACAACGGCCCCAAAAAGTCCCATGGGAAAAGAAAAGATCACTAGAGTACCTAGGGCTCATGAAGCCTGTACACTCCTAAAGGAGATGTGCCCTTGAGACGACAAATTCTGGAAGGTGAGTATTGTGAACTGAGCCGTGACAAAATTAACATGTTGTATACAAAAATTAACATGTTGTATAATAGGAAAAATAGTGTAAACCAACTCCACCCTGAAGTATTTTTAGTGGACAAAATTGCACTGCCATTCATGCATCCCGCTAAAGACCACCTAATCAAGACAACCCTGAGTTCCCCTAACTCAGGTAATGCATTTTAAATTCTTAAAAAATGGTAAATACAAACATAACGTGTTTAAATGCACTCTAGATAAGTTATACTCTGCATAAAGGTAAATAATCTTAATTTTGTAACACGTAATGAGGTAGTAAACGTCACTATTCTCATTATTTGACAAAAATATCAGATTGAAATAGTTTAAATGTAAGTGACAATGCAACTACTAAGAACGAGAGACATAATGTTACTCTAGAATGTTGTGTTATCGTTCAAGTTGGTTGGGTTTTATGGAGCAAAGGTCCTATTTGGCCAAGCTGCTCTAAATACAAGACAACGTCAAGTAATGGACGCACTCACACAAGGAAAGTTTTTCTCACACAGAAGAGAGAAATACACCCACCATAAGTTACCATCGACCTTCAATATAAATAGACAGAGCATATGGGCGGAGTCGCTGTCATAAGATCTCAAAAGGATAAGTAATGTGACCTTAGAATCGACTTGGGCTGATTCGCTATCGAAGTACAAACAAGTGTTTTTAATCACACTGGATAATCTTTTTAACCAATCAATAATTTTTCCCACATTAGGATTAATGCTTTTTCCTAAAATCGCATGACAGACCTTTAAACTGAGCAACTAGATGAAATAGCATGAAGCTGTGCCATGTGCTCCGTCTATTTCATTGCAAGGTCGAAGTAACTTACAGGAATCAAGCCTCCGCTGCCTATAACTCGCAGGTTGCTAGAGCAGTGGGCCAACCCACTGAGCTACAGCGGCCCCGTTATTGTTTAGGAAATAAAAGTATTTAATTTTAAACTTCCTAATAAACCAGTGGTTGAAAAACTTGTTTCAAAAAGGTATGAATTCAAAATTACACTGTCATTTTGTCATGTGCATAAAAGATGACAAAATTACACTGTCATTTTGTCATGTACATAAAAGATGACACTATCAGAATGCTTATACTTTTTATTTTTGCACAGCTGTACAGTAAAATCTGTTTTTCATCAGTCTATGAGTTTCAGCTCTATGTTGACGATTTATTCTCAAATGCATGGAAGACTGACGAGAACTTTTTTGCAAACTGTTTTTTGTTATAAAGAGCCGCCACCTTGCTTTTCATAAAAGAAAACTAATTTTAATTGAAGCAAAAAGTGTAGTTAAAAGAAAGCAGGTTATGTTTCAGGACAAACTGATGAAAAAACATTCAAATTGATTTGGGGAACATATGAGGTTTGATATAAAAACTAAGCTTGGAGAGATGAAGCTACCTGAAGATTACAGAATTCATTGAAAGTGCTTTCAGCATCAGAACTATTGGAAGAAACATGTCAACAGAAAAGGTCTATTTTGAAGGAGACTAGGCTTGAACTAAATATGCATTATTTTTCTGGCAAAAGGTTCAGATACTTTTGATCAGACCTCATACACACATGTATGAAATAAATGGATACTGTATGATACCCCTATAATATTCTCGAATTGGCACAACAGCTTTCAAAAGACAAGTTTCAAGAGTATATATAGTTGGTTTGTTACAATACGGTCATGTTTTACTTCAAGGATTAATAAGACTGGTTCCAGGAGTATGAGAAATTAATTAGCCTCTTTTCAACACATATAAAACATGGATACAAAATAGTTTTTCTGTAAAACAGAATATTTTTTATTAAAGCTACTTTTTATTTCCTTTGGAAAAACACTTGATTTAAACTGCTAATTTTCCTTCACAGTGTTCTACTATTCCCACTGTTCTACAATTCCAGTATTGCATAACGATAGTGAAATTAGTTACCTTGAAGTTTAGTATATTCATTATCAGAATCACTACTACTTTCAGGAAGTCCTGTCATAGGAAAATATTGTGCTTTCCCAGGTTCACCTACAGGTACATGGAAAGAAATCATATTTGCAGGTGACATGCAAAAAATACTACATGCATAAGGAGAGGTTTTATATTTTAAATTCATAACTACAACCAACATAGTGCAAGTGCAAATAGAAGCAGACAAAGAAAATATGAAACACCATAGTATGTTTTAAACAAAGCAGCATGCAAGACCTTTAACTACAAAAGAAGCAGAAAATATAATACTGTAAAACCTCGTTAATTTGCATATAAGATATTAACTTAATGAACTTATTAGGAGGGGAAAGGAAATCAACAACTCTGCTTATTTACAGCAAATTTAAAAACAGTAATTTTAGAACAAAATTTAGGATCACCTAAACTAAACAATGAGATTAAAGAAAAAACTTATGAAATATTTTATATCGGAATTAAATTTATCTTACACATTACAACTATTATGAATATTTTGTTAACATGAAAACATAAGCTTGCACATAAACCATTAATTTTCAAGATTTCTATAATTTAGTTGAAGTGTTATTTCAATCTAATCTCAAAACATTACAATTGTAGATTTTACAGACGAGTTATCCTCAATATATCCCGAATAGTGTCAAATAAAATTAGACAAATTGTGAGAAGAAAAAAAATTCTGATGGATAGAAGATAAGATTAGATAGATCAGGTTACCAAACTTGGTAACAAACTTAGCAATTTGCCCGTGTAGTAAGTTCTTTGCATAGCTAGTAAATAAATTTACAATTATATACTAGATGAAGGGACACAAAAGCTAAAGCATAAATAGACAAGGTTTAACAGTATATATATTTTGAAATAGAGCAAGGGAAAGAAATACCAGGAGCCTCAAATTTAAGCAAACATGTACATAAAATCCTTTCAATTACATTTAAAGTTGGAACAAAATAGTCTAACTTTAATAAGCACTGTCAACATATGTGAATGGTAAATTACACAAAACCTTCATGCTAAGATAGATACAATTTAAAAAATTGAAACTAACTAAATAACTATATAATTAAAAAATTAATTTTCATAAAATAATTTTTTTAGGTATTGATAAACTACTATTAGCAAAATATAAACATCTGAGATAATAAAAAATTAGTTGAGAAATAAAATGTTTTTCTACTTACAAAGAGAAAAAGAATACAATAAAAATGAAGGATCAGCTTAGATAATCAGTCTGTTAATAAAAAACTAAAAGACACAATAGTTACAGTTCAAACTGAGAATTACTCTTTTGCCCATTTGAATCCATCTTAGCTTTAACCAAATCTTATTCACCTATGAAGTTTTACTTTCAAGAAACAGGAAAATGAGGAGGTTTGGGTTTCATACAAAAATAACTTTATTTGAAATAATTCTTCTAATTATATTTTAGAAATTTCTTGATAAAAAAATTTAAAAGCAAGTTAAACTTATAAATTATGAAAAAAATCAAATTAAACCCATCAAAACTTTGCATAACTAAAAATAAATATTGTTTGCAGTAACTGAAAGTGTATGGTCTGTATGATGTATTAAAATTGCAATTTAAAACAAAAATTAGATTCAAATGCAACTATTTTTGTATTTATTATATATCTATTAAAGAAATTATTCCATTTTACATAGCACAATATACTCACAAGGAGAGAATACACATTTTCTCTCAAAAAATCGGAAAATCTCACAAAATTACTTGAAATTAAAGAGGTAAAATTTTAAAATGCTTATTTTTCAAAATTGAATGGATATCCAACTTGATGACCAACTTTTATGAACACAAGAATGGAAGTTAAGGAATGCTAGATGCCCTTTAAAACAGATGAGTATTCAGAAATTACTAGGTTTTGCCATTTGCCATGAATGCTGGTACAAAGAAAAAAAAACATCATTGCTAATCATACCATTTTAAAATAAATCCTTTTTTAATACTGCTTTTGAGGCACTTGATGAAAATACCATTTCTTCAAAGTGTTTGAGCTCAAAATATCCCTTTAGGCACTTAAGTTCAGCTTAGATAATCAATGACAGGATAAAAATTAAATTCAAATGAAATTATTTGTTAATTACAAATAGCAGCAATTGTTTACTAAACTTACATTGTGAATCAGAAAAATGTAGTCATTAATTTTTTCATACTTTACTCAATATTATTGCTTGTTTTAAAAAATGACACAAGAAAGCTATATCAACTCCTATAATCGCTTTAAAATCAAGACATTTAAATTTCTTTAGTGTAAACTAAAGACCTAGGGGTAATTACTGTTTTTACCTATTAAATAAATATTTATAAACAATTGATAGCATTGAAAATGCCTCATAAAACATTGAAAGGGATTTAACTATGAAAATAAAGTTAAAATTTACTGAAAAAAATCACTAAAAATTATAACATTTTTCTTAAAACAAATCTCATTCATTCAATTAAAAAACTTTTGGCCATCAAATCTATATGTATGCATAAGAATAACTAAAAATTCACATAAATCTGATTTTACAAAACGAGCACTCTTATACAATCATGAGCAATATACCCCATCTTTATTAGCAAACTGTAACTGAAATAGTCAAGTGAAAAAATGCAATTTGTCCAAAATTAAATTACTCATACCATAAAAATCAAAACCAGTTTATCTTTTGCTTGCCAATATGTAATTTTTAAAAACTTGAGTTAAAATGATTTCTTCAGACTAAGTTTAAGTGAACAAGAGACTACCCTATATATGAGGGAATCATAACTGCACGAGCAGTGAACATTACAATCAATACGGAGCATAAGCATATAGTGCTCTGTATTTAATCGAACAGATTCTGATACTCATTAACAGGAACAAATTAAACTAACGATAATCTAGTTCCAATTCAATCACACTTTTTGATTTGTTTTAGAATGAATTTTTTTTATAACTGTACTAGCACAATTAATTTGTATATAATAAAGCATGAAAACTTCTGAAATAAATGTGTTACGAAAGATTTACTTATAGTAAAATATATTTCGGAACTAATTCTTCCTGCCATGAAATTTGAATGTCATGGCAACAGGCTCACCTACTTCAGGGTTCCTATTCTTCAAGATAAAGAAAAATTTCGGACCTTATTTAAAGGACTTTTCAAGGCACCATTCCAGTTTGCTACATGAGTACACAAAAGAAGAAACTTTCACAAGTGCTAGATTTAGGTCCACAGATAGTTTTAAAAACATCATTTTTCAAACCTATAAATATTAAGCCCACGATTTTTAATGACACTTGACCTTGTACCAGTATCATTGATCTTGGTTTCGAATGTAGGTGAAATAAAATAAGCAGTGTTCTTGTAAAAATTAACACTTTTAAAATTTTAAAGGACTTTCAGCAATTAAGGCTTTTTAAGGGCCCTTAAAACCAGAATGAAAAACCAAGCCTTTTTGAGGTTCGTGAGAATCCTGTATATTTTCTGTAATGTATCAAGTTAAATTAGGCAAGTTATTTTGAATATTTAAACATTTTTACCCTAAGAGTATAACAGGTATTTTGAATTGAGTACATAACTAACACTCGGTTTCCTTTTTACTACCCAAAATTTCCATAGTTCAAGACTAAAGTTTGATCTGGATTTATTATTGTGCCTTGTAGCAACAGACAAAAATAGCATTATCTGCAAGAATACCTTGGTACATCAGCAGTGTTTTGGTCACAATAACAGAATATATAAAAGAATTTATGTTGATATTTTTTTACCAATATGCTAATATAAAGTAGCTTAGTAAACTAAAATGCATCATGTGGAAATTTTAATGTATTCTTTTCTTTGCACAAGATTCACCTTTTTATCATAACCAAGTGATTACATTAAAAGAGACAAATGATTACTTTACAGACTATGATTTTTTTAAAAATAGAATGAATTATGTTCAGGAAGTTAAAGAAAGTGACTTAACTTGAAGAAACTAAATTTTTATACACTTATATTAATTTCAAGAGATGAAATACTTGGAAATATTTGTTGATTCATTTTTATTAGTTCTTGAAAGATTACAAGCAAAGTCAAGTGAAATTTTAAGGAAGTTAAGATACTTTTTTGTTAAAATATAACTCACTATGAGACGCATGTCCTTGTTCAAAATGACTTTCCATATTTTCTCCTCCAGCAGTTATGTCAATCATTTCGTCGTCACTACTCCCAGAAAGAGAGAACTTTGTATAAACAGTCTGATGATTACTGTCGCCAGTAGCCTGAATAGAAGTATCACAGTTGTTTAATGAATGAGAAGTAGTTTGATTCTGCACAGAACGACGAGCATTTTTTGTCCATCTGACTAATATATCACTCTCCATAATCTATATAACTGAAGCTAAAACAAGAGAAAAGAGGATAGTAAAGAGTAGAAAATGGAAAAAGTACACAAGCAACAAGAAATAGAGAAGTATTTAATTTTAATTTTTCAAAAGCTGCACATCATAATTTGGCTAAATCATTTACAATTTGGCACTGGCTTGGTGATGAAAATTTAAACACCAAAGCCACAGTGAACTAGGATTTTTCCACACAATTTCTTATTTCACAAAAATAACTATTCTAATACAAGAACGAAACAGAAACTTGAATTACAAGCATTTCTACCAGATACAATAAATATAATTTCATTTAACTTGGCCAACAGCTATATGTACCGAATATTAAACAAATAGTTAGCTTCAAAGACAACATTATCAACAGGGGCAGTTTAGATTTGTTTTAAATTTTACACAAAACAATTTAAAAGATGTAACTGAACAAATAAAAATGCAACTTGTGTCACTAAATACTAACAAAATATAAGTGAATTAAAAAACATTACTATCAGTATTCACATTGGAACAATAGGTAAGGAAGGTAAAAGTAAATAGTGAAATATTTACACCACAATATTATACTCAGTTCCAAATTTCCTTTATCATTCGCATTTCTTTAGAATCCTTAATTTTTATTCAAATTTTTAAAGTACATTTAGTCAGCTTTTTAGCTCTTTTGTAGGCTAGAACTGGTGTGCTTAACATTAAACCTAATTTTCCTATTTATTGTGGTGTGCCCAGCACTCAAAATTAAATATTTTATTCCTTAAAAGTAAAAAAAGAAAATCTATAATTAAAACATTTCCTAAAATCAGTTTCAAAGTTTTTTCAAGTGTACATGTTTTCCTTTATAATAAATTTCTACTTTTTCACTAAGGGGGACATAGAGGGAACATAGGCGTTGTTTAGTCAGGATTCAAAATTTGAAGCAGAAAGTCAGGCATCAATGGCACCTAAACATCTTTCCTCAGTTGCCAGAACGTACTTGGGGGCAATTTCAAAAAAAAAATATGTAGATATATACACAGCGTATTTAATGACTAGAGCATGTATTTTGATGACTGTCGAGGCTTGCAGAAAAATACAAATTTTAAGACTAACTATATTTAGTTATTTATATTGATTCAATTTTGTACTATCCTAAGTACACAAAGTTACACAATCCTAAATACAGAGGATCCGTTCCTGCAATGGAAAGCTAGCGATATCAACTTATGTCAAGAATTCAGGCACTAAGAAGTTGGGAACGTTCTTGGCGCTCGCAAAGTAAATGAAAAGTTATGCCAATTAAGGAGTAACGCAAACTGTGATGGTTAGTTAGGGCATTTATGGTACAAGGGCCATACTTGACAAAGCTGAGCCAAGAACAAGGACCATACTTTTGGCTAAGCTGAGCCAAGCACAAGACAGGCAAGTCAAGTAACAGACATACACAAAGTTTTACTAACACAGAAGAGAGAAGCAAAAAGCAGAAGGGTAGGTGAGGGTAAAAATGAAAGAGGAAAGATCACTTGGATACCTCAGAGTTGTTGACAGGAATTAAACCTGCACGCCTACAACTTGCAGGTTAGTAGTGCAGTGGGTAAATCCACCGAGATTCCCTATCTCCTACAGATTCTAAGAACGAATAATGGTTAAGTCAGAATTTTGCATCAAAAATGAGGACTGGGTTTAAGCTGGTCATCAAAACAAAATATAAGGGTGCTAGTTATGGTTAATGTCCACTAACTTCAAACCCCGATTTGAGTAACATTTTACTTTAACACATGTGTTAAAATAAAACAAACCACATCTATGATTTATTCTAATCAGATTATTCACAACAAAATACAGTTGGGAGTCACAAAAAACCCTTTTGAGGAATTGGGTCAACTTCCCTATATTACAAGACACATTTCAAAAACATTCCTAGTATCGCATTGACACCCAAAATAATGAAAACATTATATTTTTTCAAAAAACATTTATTTTTTAAACAAATGCATGGATTTGATGGGATGAATCAAAAGTGTCAGCATAGGATTTTCTATTATAAACAGATATTGTACAGGATTTTTCGATCTTAGTAATTTGTCTATTACCTGAATATAGTACATTCAAAATTTCAGTGATAAATAAGTTTTATAGTTCAATATGAATGAAGGAATTTTGATTTTCTCATTTGGAATTCCATAATTTAAACCTGATTTTTGTATTCTTGTTAGATAATACCGAAAACAGTTTTTAGAAAATGTATAATTGTTATAAAATGCCTATGGTAAAAAGGTAGATTGTTTAGTGTATTTGTTTTGTCTCACTATAAAAATTTAAATGGATCATAATATTTTAATACCAATGAAGTTTAATATCATATTATGTAAGCTACAGAAAATATAACATTCTTTGACTGATGTAAAACACATGAAGTGACATAAAATCAATAAACATCATTTTCATCACAATATTACGAATGGAATTATGACAAATAATGCATATTTCAGAAAGAAACATTAATCCATATGCTTAAATTGTAGCTAGCAGAACAATATAAACATTGCAAACTAGAGAAGCATCAACCTAGTTTAAAAATAGTTAAGCTATAGTTAATGCATTAATAACTATTGTAAAATTACTCTCACTTATAAATATTCTCTTATCAGTTAAGTAAATTGCTCTTACTTAAATTGGATTACATCCAACCAATAAATGTGTATTAAACACAGCACCTAAAATTAATATTTTTAAAGCAATAAGTGAACTATTTACAAACTTTCAAACCATATGCATGTGAGTGTATTTAATTCCAGCAAAAAGTATCACATTTCACTAAATGAAAATCACGAAACATTCCCAGAATACAATATTGCGCATTTGGTGGCAATATAAACACGAAATAAATAAATCCTACATAGTGCTACATTAAAATATTTAATATGAAAATCAAATCAAATAAATGAAACGATTTTGGGCGAGATAAACGTTCGAATGAATATATTTAGATTTTAATTTTCCTTTAAACTAATACCGAAACTAAAGAAAACATAAAAAGTTTACCATTTTCGGAAGTGGAATTTGAAAAGCAAGTTTCTTAAATTATGCGGCAGATTAAATGTAATGTCAATGATCAAATACTATGAATGAAACAAGAATAAATATTGTAAATAAATAGATTCCTTTCAGGCCGTCATTTAAGCGAAAAGGAGATTTCAATCCAACTGAGAAATCGATTCATCTCAACCTTAATCGATGAATCGATTACTGAAATAATCGATTTAATTGATTAAAAAATTCTTTTGTATTATCACTTGTATTTGTAAAGGATAGAGGACATGCTTTTTAACTTTCACTTTTTATTTTCGAGCTTTTTTGAACATATCCCAGCCCCTTTACGCATGTCATCATATTCAGGTTGAGCGGGTTGGGGTAGTTGAATTAACGTCACACTTGAACAACACGCCGGGCTATTGGCGACGGTCTGGAATCCATTCCGAAGGGAAAGATCCCAGGATAACACCTAATCATTTCGAACGATGACGAGATTTCAGATGACGAGTTAATACCTGAGCGGAGCCATCGTAAAGGAACGGACCCGAACTTGCGGCGCTGAGGTCGGTTTGACGTCACGATAGGTAGGTATTTTAATTATTGTCACACTGGAGCAACACAACGGGCTATTTTGACGTCACGATAATGGTGTATTGTTCTCGCTTACATGCATGCTTTAGGTGTTCGAAACGTACAAATATTTATCTTTCTTTGAATTTTAAAGTGATAATTGATTCGAACCGTTCCTGTACGGTATGCTGGGTGTACATAATAAAAAAGGGGATGCATCTTCTTTTCTGACTTTTAGTTGATAGTTACTTTTATGGGGATTCATTAGGCGCTTTTCATTGTTGATGTCAGTATAAATGACACGGAACAGATCACAGGCCATCTAGATAAGAGGTTGAATGGAGAAAGAACATTTTCAAGGGGAAATTTCCGCAAGCCAACCCTCCGAGTATTGATTAGGACCGCACAAGTACCGGAATATCTTATTTTTTCAATCCAGTCCAAATATTCGTACTGCGTTAATGGTAGTATTAATGTACTACCACACAAGTGCAAACAGTTACTTATTAGTAAAAATATGTTGTACAGGAATTCGATCTAAAAGGAATAATAATGATTATTACATTTGAAGACCAAGTATTAAACCATTATAGTACTATATTGAAGTTAACCAATTAAGTCGGGCTTCATCAGCACCAAAAAACATACATGGAACCTCAAATTATTTATCCTCACATATCCGGTATAACTATCCCGTTGATTATCATAGTCAGTCCCTCATTAGATAAGTACATGTTTGTCCCCTTATATAAACCCTGGTTTGTACCGTAGCTGGAGTCCCTCTGGAGCTAGGCTCCCTGAAGAAAGAATCAATTATTCATAGCTGGAGTCTGTTCTAATCTAGTTCAGTTTCACTGACAGTTGTCTCGTAATTATGCGTTTATTTTTTTAGCAGTTCGAATTTTTTGGTTCTCGGTTATTTCTCGGACAAAAATGTAAGCTTTACTTTAAAGAATTTCAAGCTACCATTTAAATGGTCTGTGTTTGTAAGCACTGTTTTGCCATTCATCGTTGACGATTAAACCTGATCAGATGTTAAAATATGGTACGCCCATTTCATTGTCAAAATTACGATGGTTGAATATACCAATATGTTATTCGCGCTCCTTCGGAAGTAGTTACTCTCTGCGTAACTACTTCCCATATCCCACGTCTCGTATATATTAAAAATATTTCTTTATTATTCTTCGTTACTGACATTTTTATACTTTTTATGTATATTTTTAGTTACGTACATGTAATGGTTTGTTTATTTAAACTTAAACATCAAAATGTACACTGGTAAGAACTATTTGTTGCTTAATGTATTTTATACCAGCAATCAGCAGTCAAAAATCACTGCTAGGAAACTTTATTGAATCATGTTATATTTAAATCATGTAGATGTTAGCACTAAATTCAAGTTCAGAAACATTATTTTTAGATTTGTTAAACGAAGTTCGCTTTTAGTAACTCAAATATTTTAGGTAAGCAGTTTTAATTACATTAGGTGAAATTTTTAAAAATAATGTAACTTATTTTCTTAAATAATGCTTTGAATAATGCTTAATAATTAAATATGAATGGATTGTAAGTATTAATTAAAATTAGTTTTCCTCGACGAAGTTAGTAATTTGATTCATTATAGAGCTTAAATTAGGGTTTAATTATATTGTAGTTTTATTTCAATTGGTATTAATTATTATAGGCATTTATGCTACTCTATATTATAAAGGCACAATCTTTTGTTTGTTTTCATCGAACTTGGAGACAAGTCGGCACAACATTATAAATAAAAAGGAATGTGATTTCAATATTAAAAATCAGGCTGTGATAACTTTTGAACCTATCTCTGAATTTGTATCGTAAACTTGTAATAGGCTTTTCAGAATTATGGAGTATTTTAGAGATCAATTCAGTCGATGCAATAATAAAGCCGGAGTTTTATGTTTATGTTTCAATGTATACAACAACAGAGGAGAAAATGTCGAGTGTTCAAGTAATACACGAATGTGTAGGTATATATTTTCTTTAGTTAAAAATATTTTAATAGGAAAAAAGAATATTTTGGCAGGCTACCACCCCTTTATATACTGAAAATTCCTTAAAATTTAATTCTAAAATTTCACTCGCCTCAGACAATCAAACACAATTTTGTTAAACACGTCTTAAGACATAAAAGGAATTTCAGAAAGGCCCTAGGATTTCATAAGTGAACAGTCATCAATAAAAAATGAAGTCAGAATTGGAAGTTTTAACTGTTGAAAAAGATTACTTACAAATAATATTGTTAGAATGGATCTGTTTCATTCTTTATATAAATAGAACTACAATTTATTACTATTTTTTAAGATGTCACGTTATCAAAAAATTTGCTTCTTTATGTAATTAATCCTAAAAATAAGTATTATATAAAAAATACTATTTAATAAATAGGGTATGTAGGTATTTTAATTAACGTCGCACTAGAGCAATACAACGGGCTATTTTTAATAAATAGGGAAGGGATCGAAAACATTTTTGGTTACATTTACTTCATTGGAATTTTGCAAGAGGAAAAATATTCTGACCAGTTATCTTATAAGCATGTCCATTAAAGTCTTAAATTGCTGCGTAAATACTCAATGACTCCTTTGTAATGGCTTCTCTTGGTTCTAAAATTCAGCACACTTGTTTCTAAACGTCGAAACTAATGTAAGACAGTTAAATATTCAATATTTTAACGAATTATATGGTACTGAGACCGAAAATTACTCTCAATACTTTGTGTTAATCTCGTATGTACAAAGGAACGAATATTTTCGTATGAGAAAATCAATCCGAAATTAACAAAAGAAAAAGCTTAGAATCTTGTTCCAAATTTTGGAAAACATGGATTGATGAATTTGCTTTTATCGAGATTTTTCTATTTCCGTCCGATCAGTGACTCTTTGCTTCCGGATTTTTCCCTCCAATGCACCCTTGTAGTGACATCACAGAAGCTGCACGGTGCCATCGTGAAGAAACGGGCCAGAACCTGCGGCACTGCGGTCGCTTTTACTTCATGATTTGGGGGCTATCGTTCCCGTTTGTTCTCGCACACATGCATGCTTTAGAAAACGCTTGAAACCGACAAATATTTATCTTTCTTCGGATTTTAAAGTGATAATTGATTCATACCGTTCCTGAATGGTATGATGGGTGTACATAGTTAAGAAAAAAGAGGCATCTTCTCTACTGACTTCACGGTATATGAGTGATAGTTACTTTTATGGGGATTCATTAGGCGCTTTTCATTGTTAATGTAGTAAGAGTATACATGATACGGAAAAGATCACATGCCATCTCGATAAGAGCTTGAATAGGAAGAACCTTTTCAAGAGGAAATGTCTCCGAGCAGTGGTTAGGGGCGCGCAAGTACTGGATAATATCAATTATTTCAATCTAAAATGGAAGGTATAAGATCATTTCGTTTTCCAGTCCTAAAGATTCCTACTGTGCTAATGGTCGCATGAATTTACACACCACACAGGTGCAAAGATGTTACTCATTACTAACAAAGGAGAATTCGATCTAAAAGGTATACTAATGATATTTACATTTAAAGACCAAGTATAAACCATTATAGTCATTGAAATTAATCAACTAAGTCGTGCTTTATCAGCACCGAAATACACACTAGGAACCTCAAATTAATTATCCTCACACATACGGTGTAATTATCCCGTTGATTATCTAAACATTTAAAAATTAAAAACATTGTGTGGGTTGTAACTTATGACTAAAGAAAAATAAAAGTTTGACTTTTTTAGAGGTCATCATAACCTAACATTTTTGCTTATAATTGAAATTAATTACTGTATTACATTATCACCACCAATATGTATAACCATTATTTAAAAAAAGATTGTTATCAGCTTAAAATTTAAAAAATTGGTTTTGAGCTATTTAAAATTCAGTAAAGATTTTTTTCTTCACTGTTAGAATGTTTTACTAAAAAATATGTAATTTAATTTTCTATAAATTTTGGATTAATTTCAACGATTCACATGCATTAGTTATTGAAGAATTGATGATTTTTATTTCTTTATATTCATAAATCATATACACTATAATAAATATATCGATTTCTTATATTAAAATGTTACTTCAGAGGAAATTAAATAAAAGGAGATGTAAATTGTTGCACAAGAAAACTTAAAAATTGCTTACAAAGTAAAATAGAATTTGTAGGTACATTTTATTTAGTTAAAATATTTTCATAAGAAAAATAATTATATTTGGACAGGCTACCTATATATGCTGAAGATTCCTTACAATTTAATTCTTGAATTTCACTCGCCTTAGACAAACACAATTTTGTTAGCCTTAGTTCTTCAGCCTTAAAGAAATTTCAGAACACTATTTGATTTAGAGAAAGACCCTAGGGTTTAAATAAGTGAACAGTCATATCAATAATTGTCAATAAAAAGTGAACAGTCAGAAATGGAAGTTTTAACTATTATAAAAGATTACTTACAAATCATATTATAAGAATGGATTTGTTTCATTCTTTATATAAATAGAACTACAGTTTATTACTATTTTTTAAGCTGTGAAGTTATCAAAAAATTTATTTGTTAATTATGTAAGTTATCCTAAAAATAAGCATTACATAAATCAAGACAATGAATACTATTAAATAGGAAAGGGATCGAAAATATTTTTGGCTACATTTACTTCAATTTGAATTTTACAAGAGGTGAAATATTCCCACTAGTTGTTATATAAGTATGGCCATTGAAGTCTTTTAAATTGCTCCTTAATTAATGAATGACTTCTTTAAAACTGTTTCTATTCGTTCCAAAATTCAGCACACTTATTAAAGGTCAAAACGCTAATGTAAGACAAATATTCAACATTTTAACGAATTATATGGAACTGGGACCTCTTAACGAAAATTGCTCCAAACACTATGTTAATCCCGGAAATACAAAGGAACGAATATTTTTGTGTGTAAATTAATCCGAAATTATCAAAAATATTAAGCTATATTGATTCAAATCTTGGAAAAAATGGATTGATGGATTTGCTTATATCGAGATTTTACTATTTCCGTCTGATCACTCTTCGCTTGCTAATTCTTCTCTCCAATGGCCCCATATGGTGACGTCACAGAAGCTGCACTCAGGCAGGCCATCGTGAAGGAACGGGCCTGAGTCCCTTTTAAATTAATCAGGCTGCACCATTTTCTTATCAATTTGGGCAGGGTTGCGAGTTCAAATCCAACCAAAGACAGTCGTGTACAAGGGCGGTTGGTGCACGTTAAATCTGTCGGGTCCTCAAATGTCCTCACGTTGGCGTGGTATGGAAGTTTGGAGAGTAGGTTGACAGCTCAAGTGTGACCTCGTAGTGGTATTCAAAATTACGTGGTGTTGTCCTCGGATTTTTCCCTTCGGGGTTTCATCCCGGACCGTCGCCAATAGCCTGTTGTGTTGCTCAAATGCGAAGTAAATTAAAATACTTACCTTTAATGGTTTGTTGGTATACCAGGAGTCTTTTCAGAATCCGGATTACATAAAAAATTATTATAGTGGTAAAGATCAAGGAGAATGCGTTCAAACAAATACAGTAATAATTGCGTTTGGATCTACATCTAAACCGTAACAATTCTGATTTAAGGTGTTGAGCCCGGAAGTAAGAAGTTAAATAACGTCGCACTGGAGCAACACAACGGGCTATTGGCCACGGTCCGGTTGGTTTGAGGATTTTATGGCGCAAGGGCCACATTTGGCCATGCTGCGCCAGACACAAGACATACATCAAGTAATAGACACAATGAAAGTTTTACTGACACAGAAGAGAAATACACCCAGGGAGGAATGCACCTGACAAGAATCGAACCTGCGCCGCCTACAACTGGCGACGGTCCGGGATTAATACCGAAGATACAAGGACGCCTCGCAATTTTGAACCACGGTCAGATGACGAGGTCAACACATGAGCTGGCACCCCACCCTCCAAACTTCCACAAAACTCCAACGTAAGGGGGTATTTCAATTAACGTCACACTGGAGCAACACAACGGGCTATTGGTGACGGTCCTGAGCTGGCACCCCACTCTCCAAACTTCCACACCACGCAAGGATATTTGTGTTCACGAAAGATTTAACGTGTACCAGCCCCCGTGTACACGAAGGTCTTTGGCTGGATCGAGTTTCGAACTCGCAACCCTTCGGTTGCTCTTTTGGGCTAGTGTTGAGCCCGGTTCCGCTGACTAGCAACGTTACTTAATCACAGAAAATTGCTTTACTATCATATTACATTGGGAATCTCAGGATACCACACTACTCGAAGATATCCCAGCTCCCTCATTAGTACAGTTCGGCCGTGTATCTGGAATGTGATTTTAACCTGCCTATTTTACTGAGTTTTCTTTCAGTTATAGGTTTTATTTTTGGCAGTATAATTTTTTCCGTGGTTTCTTGGACAAATTTTATGCCTTTCATAAGCACTAATTTGCCACAGGTCGTTGACAATTAAATTTATGTTCAGATGGCGAAATGTGATTTGCACATTTTTCTGTAAAAATTTATTTGTATATCCTAGTATGTCTAGATGAAATTTGACAAATTCGAGTTTAGGATAAAGGAGATGTGGCTTTTGTAAATTTAGAACTAGTTGTTTTCCATAGCTAACAAAATTTAAAATTGCAGTACTATAAACTTAAGAAAAGGAATATACCATGCTTTGCCATCTGATACCCGAAATACTTATATTTTTGAGGGCATCAATATTTAGTGACTAAAACTATTCCTCTAGATTTATCCTATTTCAGATCATACCAATACCTTACTTTACAGATAAGCATTTACACTTTTAGAAAGTTGATCTTTGCGAAGTGAATCTAAAATATCAATACTGCAAATCCTTAGTCATGAACAAAATTGTTAAATCTTATTACATTTTAAGAACTGCCACGAAAATAACTTCAGTAATAATTATGGTGGTACCTTTTGAAGTAACATCTTATAGAAGCATGTAAAATTAGTTGCCACCATTGATAATAGCTAAATCATCGAAATAATCACTAATGTCCTTCAGAATATTCATTCAAATATTTTAATTCAGAAATGAGCTTAGGATTGAATGATTTTTCAGAATTCAAATGTACCGATTACATAATATCGTGAAGTTAATCAACTGAATTTATCTTGCAATTCAGAATGGAAAATAATTTTAATGACATACTTGGCCAGTGACTATCAAGCCTTTTCTAAAGTTGTGTGTGAAGGTAAGTTTTCGCAAAAGTAATTTTTCTGTAGTTTTTGAAATTATAAAATATCAATGTTTACATGTATAATAAATAAATTACAATCAATTATTAATGTTGTAATTAATAAAATATCAATTGGGATATATATAATTTAACTTTATTGTTTTAATAAATACTTTTCAAGCATTTCTAAATGCAAAAATTTTTGTTTTGTGGATGAAAGGCAGCAATATCAGCATCATTTGTTAGTCTAAGAAAGTCCAGCTTTGCCACTGGCTACACACAAGCTGGGAATGAACTCTTATACACTATTGAATAAAAGAAATTTAATTTCACCAACTTCACTCTTAAAACTACTGTTTCAAAAAACAAATTTTAGTCTAAAAACCATAGCCTTTCAAATTTGTAGTTTCCAAATCAACATTTGAATTATTTCAAATCAATCCCCTTAAAAGAAAGCTTATACCTAGGTAGCCCCCAAAATGAAATATGGGTGCACCTATGGTATTGAGTGTATGAGGATTGAATTTATTAAGATTCAAGATGAGATTGGTTATTAAAATTGACTGAATTCAAACTGATTATTTTATATTGAGGAGTTAAAAAATATAACGAAATAGGATTTGGGTATGATATAAATGTAACAAATTAGAAAAACAGCTAAAAACAAATGCTGTAAAAATTGTCAGATGGATTGCTGTCAGATTATGTAATTAATAAAATAATAGAACCCCACAGTGATTAGTTAAATACATTATTGCTTCAATGTATGACTGCCTTCTACCAAGTCAAAATTTTTTCGAATCAATTGGGTTTCCAAGTCGCACTTTAAAAAAATAACCCCAAAACATAAAATGAAGATGACCAGTTATCCAATATGGTCATCAAAGCTCTTTTCAAAAGGTTTCACTCAATTACTACACATTAGGCTATAGAAATAAACATATTTAGTGTAAAAATTTATTTCAAAAGCTTTATTTTGACAAAAGTTAATCCATCGGTCCAGATCTGATTATAACATAATAAAATATATAAAATCTGATTATAATATAAGATTAATCTGAAATTGCAAAAATTAGAATGCTTGGACCCAATTCCACTTTATTAGAAATATATAACATTGAATGAGAAATAAACTTGGATTAATTAAAAAAAATAATTTTAAATTGATCTTTAGGAAAATATTGAGAAAAGCATATCCAAATGTAACACTAATTATTTTTTGAAACAGTGTTACTCACACATTGTTAGAACAAATAGAATTTATTATTCTTCAGGTGAATAGTGTACAAAGGAAAAGCTAACTTAACTAAGTTACAGAATTTTATGCAAACGCAAGACACAATGTAATACTAATATACAATATTGAGTATTTTAAATGCTCACACGATTCTGTGATAGTCAATGAAAAACAAATATATATGATGACAAAAGTACAATACAATAAGTACAGTAGTTTTAATATGTATCCTTAATCTAAAACATTCTGTCAAACATATAAGTTTCACTTATTATAACGGACTGTTACAATCACAATTTCTATAATTTTTTAATGGTACATCAAATTTCCTGATTTGATCCGCGATTTTAAAACTACATTCCTCGGACTTAAACAGAATTTCAGTGAGTGTTAACATTGTTTTAAGATTGCAATACACTAAGCATGCATTCAAAATAGTATAAAATCTAAAAATCTTGAGTTTAATGTTGTCAAATAAAATTAGTAATTTACATTTCTTTTAAATTAATAGTCTACTTATTTTATAGACATGCATTTTCCTACTCAACAGTCACCTCTGACCAACTTTAAATGTTCTTTATTTAGAAACATACTTTTAACAAAAGTTCAATCACATTTGACTTCAGCGTTAATGAAGCTATATTCAATGTAGTTTAAATTATGTTATTCACATATTATTATAAATTGTTTTTAATAGAACATACTGATAACATGCACGTACCTTCTATGTTGATAGCTAAAATTTTACTCAAAACTTAATATTAAGTGTTTACCATGGAATAACAGAAATCACTCACCAGTAGATAATACATATTTAATCCAATAATTATTTTTACTTGGCCTATGTTGAACAAGGAGCTAAATTTAAAATATTTCAGCTAAGCATTTTGATTCAGAAAGATTTGTATTGAATTTTGTTATGCATCTATGTGACATCACTTCTTGCCTCTCTGCATTAAGCTCCTCCCTCTGTGCACAGCAGATTTCCCCGGTTCGCTGTCAGGGATGGTCGCTTGTATCTGCCATCCTTTTTGTTACATTAAAGCGTTTTAGTTAAGTTGCAACTCCCAGATTTCATCATTCAGATTACCTTTTCTCAAACCCTCAACTAAGTATTAAATAAATTTTCTATACAAATGTGAAGTACTCGTAGATACAAAATATTTCTTTTTCGTTTCCAGCCACAACTGCAAATAGTTCAAGTCTATAACTTATTACATTTACACAAGATCCTAGCCACTTTGACCATAAAATAACAAGAAATTTAGAAAATAGGAAATAATTAACAGACATGAAAACAACCAGATTCATCTACAACCCTGACCAGTTTAATCACAAGAATTATATTTTAAACAAAAATTCAATTTATTTCGAAAATCAAATACAGTCGAGTCCCGATAATCCGAGTTGATCGGGACCGACACCAACTCGGATTATGCGGACTACATAAAATCGAAGTTTGTCTTTTAACATCTAACGAAACAGACACGTGTTTCCTTTTTCCGCTCATTCTCCTCACAAACTTATCGTCTTCTGAGTTCTTGAACTAGAATGATACACTAGTCGAACACTGTCACCTTTCTACTGTCCGACCACCACGAGAAAAATCCTGAACAGGGTTGCTGTGAGTAGACGAATCAAAGAGAGGAGGGAAGCTGGTATAAAATGGACTGCAATATTTGGCAAACTAAGCGCACTTCATTTGGCGAAGAATCCGTTTCGCCTGTGATGATATGATAGTTAAATGAGACTTTTGCCGCGCCGGTCGCCAAATGAACTTGCCTTCATCCCAAAATGCAGTGGAATAACCCGTTTCCATAACGACCGCCACCACTGTCTGGTGACTGGGGTTTTTCTCGTGACGGTAGCACAGTACTCCGTTTTGGGGGTGGGGCACCCCTCAGAAGCAAAATGGACTAGCCCGAACCAGAATGGCAAGTGGAGAAGAAAAGCGAAAATTCCAAGAAAAACTGACTGCCTGCTCAACAGGCAGGTGACAAATTTTAAGCGCACTTGCGAGAGGGAAAAAAATACATTATTTAAGCTACCTCCGATTAAGCGGAGCTCGGATTAACAGGACTCGGATTAGCGGGACTCTACTGTATTTACTTTAATGAAACGATTTGTTGATTTTATATATTTAACTTGATGAAAATAATCATAAGTTCAAATGTTATTAAATACAAGCTAAAAATATAGTTAAGTCTTTGATACAACTTATAAGTAAATCAAATACACTGACAAAATAAACACAAATTATAGTATAATAAACTTACAAAATTATCACAATACTTGAATACTGATGCTGAACAACATTCAAATAAGACAACAACCAATTTTGAAAAAGGCGAATTTAATATATTTTCAATAATTTCTTATTCATCTAAAACAATTAAAATTATACAGTTAATTACGTCTTTTTCAAATAGTTAAAAATTAAATTTTAAGTGACTAAGAATTCAAGATACAACTTTGAAGAATTCGCAAATTAACTAGATTTAATGCATTGTTTAAAAAAAAAACAAGTGAGAAACAGTTTATTTGTTTCGCAGCTGTCTCATAACCATTTTGAAATATTTTCCTCTTAAAACAGTCAATATTCAAATCCCAACATAAATAGACTACATCAAATGTAAAATAAAAATAAAACGTTTTACTAGTAGCTATCAAAACTAAAAAATAGCTAATAAATTGTAACATAGAGGCAAACCATTGTACATGTAATTTAATGCAGATATTTATAAACATTAAAAAAGATTGATGACATCTAAACATGTGAACTCAAACTTGCACAACTTTACAGTAAGTTTTGTTTTAAAATAATTATGAAAAGAATGTTTTATGAGCAATAAATATGAGAAAACCATCTGGCTTAGTCAAGTGATTAAAATAGAACACTGGCTGTGTAATAAGGAAAATATTTTAAGGGAACGATTTGCTCCAAACCTTCGCAACTGCTTTGTTGAACCACCTATCAGATTTCAGGTATATCTAAAACAATAAAGTACATTTTATTATTTATCAAAAAACTGATAACTTTATATAAAACTCATTTTTAAAAATTAAAAACAATTGAAATTTAAAAAATTTCCAGTACAACATTTTTAACAATGTTTGCACTAGTACTAAAATAACTATTAGCATATTTTATTTCATGAATATAGTGCAATACAAGAAATAAACAAATTCTTAATATACACAAAAGAAATAAACACATGTTTAATATAAAGATACTAACCACCAATATTGGTATGTTGAAACAAGCAATAATTTCGAAATCCTTTAACAATCTAACAATCTTCTACTTTCTTCAAAGTTCCGTCTCAATGCTCTTGGAGAGATACTATCAATATTTGGCAAATGTCTAGGTCTGTTCAGAAATCTTTCATATCCAATACCTTGCAACCTACAATATTGATCAATAAAAATATTGATTTACAATTCAAATAAAAGTTTCTAGCCTATTTAAATATAATACATTCACCTATTTAATTGTGGTTTGATATTTTCATTTCAAAACCTAATTCTGTGCATTAATTTTAAGAGAAAATATGCAAGACAAATTACTGACACATTTAAAATATAAAATTTTTCATCATTTGAATGGTTTGATTGGTGCCTCCATAAAACACTTGCGTGTGCTTGGCTGAACTGACAGCTAAAACGTTCATCCAACCTACCATTGAAAAATAAAATGAAAACTTTTCAAATTGACTTATAGAAATGTATTAGAACATAGTTTAATATAACATTGCTTTTATAGTTCCAATTCTCAGTATTTTCATTGCTAAAAATTATACAATTAAAATGGTTTATATCTAAATTTATTTTTTTATGCTCATGCACATTTACTCAACATTCAAATATTTTCAAATTGTCCCATTTGAAATGAGGTAAGCTGTGCTCAGTTCTATACTTAAGAGACAATATGTTCTGTCAAAAGATCTTGAAAATGAATAATGCTATATAATCAGTAAAAAGGCTATAGGAAATGTAAAGTTTCTTCAGTTTATAAAGGTATTCTTAAATTCTACAAACATATTTCAAAACTCAAAATCATACTTTGAAAATATCCAAGTATCTTTAAAGAAATTGTTTCTAATATAAATATTACAAGTAGAAAAAATTTAATCAGGAATAAGCAAGATCATTCTATGTATATGCAGATTTCAAATAACTCAGAATCTTGCAACAACTTAGTTTTTGAATTACGTTACCTGTTCAATTTACCCGATTCTACTACAACTACAACATAAAAGCTTCTTAAGAATGTGAAGATACACTAAAATTTAAATTAAATTACAAGTTGTTTTATTTTTATTGGATAGTACTTTTTAACTGGTTAAAGTGAAGCTGTCAAAAAGGTAAGCAGAACTGTTAAGTTAGATTAGTCTTGAATCTTTCCCACAGAAATAAAATGTAAAGCATTTCGAGATTGACTCAGAATTTAAAGATGTTTCTTCTAGATGGAATTGTTTTATTGGATGATTTAATAACAGCAATAGAAGCATTGGTTCATGAGCACAAAACAGACGGCTGGTTTTATTCATTGATTCCTCTCCAGTTAACTTAAAAGCTAATTCTCGACAGAAGAAACAAATCTCATTGGCTCATGCAATTCAAGTGAAAGACCAAAAAAAAATTTGAAAATACTTCTACAAAAATTTAATATGAAAAACATTAGTGAAGTACTTGATTTAAGAACATCGCTGTTATCCTTGACTTGAACTGGGAAACACAAAATTTCCTTTGCAGTTGAAACAGCAGAAAGAAAAGATTTTTAAACCCTAAAACATTGACTAAAATGAGCACCAAGAAAGTTTGATGTCATCAGAGTACTTGTGGATTCTGAAAAATGTACCTCTTCCTGCTAAAAGGTACGTCACAACATGGGGAAGTTAAAGCAATGGATAAAAATTGTTTAATTCCACATACTTGACAAATTTCGAAACACATGTAATGGTGAAATCAAATGCATTTTTGAGGGGCTATAAATCTCAGTAAATTATTTCTGAATCAGAAATTCAATTAGCAATTGAAAAGAGTTGATTGGTAGCCTTTCAAGAATATTTGCAGATATTTCCTTTTGTAGCCACATTAAAGCCATGTGGAAGAATTTCATTTCTGAAGTTCCATCTACATTTCTTTCCAGTGAATCTCAAAGCATAAAGTCAAGAGGATGGTAGGGAATTTTCAGCTGTACCTGGCCTCGGAAATTTGTGATACTGAGAAAAGATATTAGCCTTTTAGATAATTTGTTTCAATGAATCATAAATTCATGCAATCATAAACTTTTTAACTACATTTCAAAAATATTTGTGATAGTAATTAGACATTTGCATCTGAAACAGAAATGCTATCAGATTCATAATTACGATTTGAGTAACAAAAAGTAAAAATTTGTAACCCAGTGTTACTGATAATTTGTATTTAAATATTAAGCAAATATACTTACGAGCTAAAGCTCAGTGTTTCTTCGATGCTTTCTGGCAATTGTCTGTTGTTAGTTTCAGGTAAATATAATGCAAGAAAGCCAGAAACAATAGATGCTACACCAAATATAATCATTGGTAATGGAGAATATACTTTTCTCTGTAACATAATTGAATAGATATTAGTGTAAATATTGTAATAGTAATACTAAGATCCTTAAAAGTTCACATGCATTACTAACACAGTAGAATACAATTATCAAATAGCATCATTAATTAAAAACATTTTAAGCACAAGGGAGTTTAATACAGAAAATAAAGTTTAATTTTGAAAGCATGACACCTGACTACATAACATTCCACTTTAGCTTAAAACTCAATAGATGAGAAAATTTTGTTACATTTCACTTCGTTTTCATATTCTATGTAGTCATTTTTAAGCAAGAATGCATATAAATTAATGTTTCAAACAATTTGAAATTCAAGCAATAAAGTATAAGAATTTTTAGTATAATTAGCACCATTAAGATAAAAATCCATGTGGTTACAAGTATTAGACACTACAATGAAAATGTAATGCAAAAATATTGAACAAATACATCAATATCCTTCCTAACAATTTTGAATATGGAGTTAAATGCTCTTCATACCAATTAATTTATAAATCGATATAAAAATGTATAATGCATTCAATTGAAAGGATTATGAGTTTCATAAGGAAATTCAATCAAAATATAAACAAAGAAACAGAACGTTGGGGGAAGGATTTAAAAATTTTGTCAGTTTATAACAAAATATAAAGCATCTGTTGAAGAAATGGATCTTGGAAACTTATATTAATTAAAATATACATAAAAAACATAATTTTAAAACCTAATACTTTAAAGAATCCATTTCTATGCAAATTTTGAAAAACCTAAGATAAAAGTCATTACTTAAATGTTTCTAAGAATAGTGTTTTAGCACAATACCTGAACTATACAATCTTTCATTAAATAGTACATAAACAGAAAAAATTAAATCGTTACTTATAGAAAAACTTAAAGGATTCTGCATACCAGCTGAGCGATAAGTGGGGCAACTATTCCTCCAATGCGAGCAAACGTACTACTAAAACCAATACCAGTACTTCTAAGATCAGTAGGATATATTTCAGCTGAATATATGTAGATAATTGCAAATGAAGCACCAATTGCACATTTGCCTAAAACAGCAAGGAGAGTAGACACCCAAGCATGAGCTAAAATTAATAATCAAAGGAATTATTTATTATATGTGTGTGTGTGTAATACATTGGAAGCAATATAACTCAGTATAAAACACAGTAATAACTCAGTATAATAAAACGAACAAATACAAATATTTTATTCTATTTTAATATATCATTCATAAATTCCACCTTATTACTAAAATACATTACCACTATATCCCTTTTGAAAATATGATTGATCTACAAGTATGAACAATCATAACAAAATTTCAAATGCCTTAAATTTATTTGCTATTATTTTAAAATTTTACGATACTGAACAATAACTTACCTGATGGAATAATAAGAGTTAAAATACAAGCAATACCACCAAACACCATTACAGTACACAAAACGTATCTTCTTCCAAAATAACTGAGAGCCCATGTAGCCAGAAGAACAGCAGGTATTTCAACAGCAGTTAAGATAGCTAAATTTGCATATGGGCTTCCAGTTAAATGCTTAGTACTCAAGGTAAGTCCATAGTATACCATGGCATTTACAATCCTAAAAGAAAGTTTAAATAAATAAAGGTTATTTTAGAAGGAAATATATGTTAATAGTTTATTGTTTGTGAAATGTTTTTAAGATAAATAATTAAAATGTTCATTACTATTTCCTTCCAGCATGTTGTGCTTATGTAAAAACATGATACACTATTGAACACACGAGTAGACACATGAACTACCCCACCAGAAATATGCTTGTCAAGATTATTTTAGATGTACAAAAGAATCAAATCAGCCCTATTTATTTTTGCATTGTTCATATAGAAGAGCAAATTCAAAGGTACCATTCAATAAGGAAAGTTGAAATTCCTTGTTCAGCACTCTGGTCACTTTTAGGGATCTCCAAGCATGAGGAGCATTCCTACAAGGACATTTCTTTTCCAATGCTTTACTGACAATATAGTCGATTGAGGATCCTAAGATCAGCAATACTTCTCACTACTATAAAGCAGCTTATTCCCTTATCAAACTCAGTTAGCCCTTCCTGGCAAGTCATTTTTATGAGCAAGTGACTTGTCAGGAAGAAATAAAATGGATACAGGAGATCGATGTTCTTGTACTGTATACCATCAAATATGTATCTGCTGCAAGAGGACACCATTGCACCTAAATTGGGGTGTCCAATTACTTGTCTACATAGAGTGTATGAAAAATCATGTAATATACAAAACAATAGCCCTACTAAATGCACATCATCCTTTAACTTCAGTGAAAAACTGTGCTTCCTGTAACTTTGAGAAAAAGCACTTGTCCTTGATATAGTTAATTTAGGTAGAACTCTTATTTGTAGTAAAAGGGATGGAAGAGACATTAGTAACAATTAAAGATGTTTATTAGCAGTGGATATGGGGAAACTATTTACAAGTTAATCACTTTGTTACATTGAGTGCGGCTTACATGCCAAATCCTCAAGAATCCTGCATATCTGTCCCTGTCTGAGAACAACTTCGGTCACCAGTGCATCTATACATAGTGGTGCTTGTTACTTCCTGGATCACAGGAAATGGCACATGCTGTCACGATTCTGTATACTATATCCCACATGTATGATTGCTATTTATTAGAAAAGAAATCAACCAACTCACAGTTGATAAAAAAAGTATTCTATTTATTAGCATTTCAGAAACATTATCCAATCTGCTAAACACTGCATTAATCATTCAGGAGAAAAATACTAGTTAAACATTTTGCCATAAACCCAAATTCGAACTGAAATGAATTAATGTGTGCTAATAGATTAAAACTACCAATAGCAGTAGTAGCTAAATTTTTACAATAAAATTATATGAAAGGGTATCTGTTTAATGTTAAATACATTTTTATTCTTAAATCTTTTAGTAATTCCTGGAGAAATTTGGTTTGTCAATCTAGTTGCTTTTTGCTACATGAGGGCAAATTAAACCAATAGTTCTACAGGTTGCAAAATGCTAACATTTTGCAGGTTGATGTTATTAGCTTCAATGACCTACAACTTAGTTTTAAGTGTAGTTTCCATGCTCTTTCTGAATTGATCTTATTTATAACAATGTGTGGCAAGGGAAAACAAGCAAAAGCAAGTCATAGACAAATGTGTTCAGGCATAATAAGATTTGAAAGAACAAGTATTACCAACTAAAAAAGATGTTCATGCTCAATTTTCGCAATTGAGGAGATTTCATCAAACTCAAGGGGCTAGATGATTGTTGTTGTTCAAAATCAGGACCATCATTGCTCTAAAAGATAAAATTATTATTTATAAGCATATAGTGTAAAATGTATAGCATAAAATTCATGATTATCAAAAAGCCTAACAATCAAGTTTATTATGTAAACAATACTACACGATTTGTTTTAAATAAAACTCAATAAACATACAAAAGCTCAGAAACTAAATCAGGTGTCAGGTATGAAAGTCAAGTTCTTTTCATCATCTTAAACTTTAAAGATACACTTCAAAATTTCTTTATATTTCTTGTTAAGAGGGAACAAAAGATCATAAATATACAATGTATAAAAATTCTTATCTTATTGCCATTTAGATTTTAATTTTTCATAAGTGTTTCTCATAAATATTTGTTTCCAAGTCAATGAGGGAAAAGTCCATAATACAAAAAATGCACTGGAGAAAATAGTGTACAGAAAGCAGGATTTAATTTTTATAAAATACTAGCATTGCCCGTGACATCATTCTTGTTATGTTCTCACTGATTCTAAAAACATTAAAAAGAAAAAACATTATTTTTAAGAATGAGTCCCACCACCCTATATGACATGGGCATGATACAGAAATTCACTATTTCACTCATTCTGTTGCAGCTATACTTTCCTTAATTTCAGTCTGCAATTGGTTCCTGCAAAAGCTATAAACATTTCATAGCAGTTAACAAGAAGCATAACAAGCTTAAGTGGATAAATCTAATATGAAATGAATTACAGGAATGTTTTGGATTTCATATTTTACTTATATGCTGCTGGTTGTTTTTCTTTTTGAAGTTTATATTTATGTTACACATCCTTAATTTGTATTACTTTTGTATTTGTTGTGGAAGTAACAACTTGCAATAAATCTTTTCAAAGTGGTAAATAGGGGGTTTTGACCCACAAAATTTAATTTTGTGATTGAGAAGTAAAGAGCAACATTATAATTCCTAGGGCTCACTCGATAAACTGAGCAAGTCAGCAATGCATCTAACACTTTTAATTGATTATGAAACCAATCATAAATTGTCTCTTTAATTAAAATTCTTTAAATGAATCTAGACACAAAACTATGAAAACAAATAAAAGTAGTTGACTTACATATTCAGTTGCTCTAAGTAAATGTTCAGGAACAGTAGTCTTATTCCACCTGGCAGCTTTTAAAATAGTTTTCTTTGCATCACTATGCCTGCCTTTAGCATTTAACCACCGGACAGATTCAGGTAACAGCCTATAAAATGTTAAGGTTAAGATGAGCAAAAATAAACATTTAAAAGAATCAAATCCTGTCTACATAAAATTCAATCCATCTTCAAATGGGAAATAGGATAACTTATTTCCATCTAGAAGGAAATAAAATGACACAACATGCAATAAAAATGTAGATACAGATAAGGTTGCATAGTTTTCATATACCCCCCCCCAGGACTCAATATTTTAAACTTTTTTGTTAAATAAAATTCCTCAAAATTCTTTTGGGAATTGCTAAAAAATTTTTTTAATCTTCACTCAGCTATACACTTAAAAATTATTGGTTTAAAATTGTCACAATTTGAGTATAGTGGGTCAAAAAATATTCATCCACCTCACATTTTTAAATGTTTTCATGAAATTTACAAGGATAATAGTAATTTTTAACACCAAGCCATCATTGAAAATCACTAATTTGAAGGTAGCTGCACAAATCAAAGTTTAAGTCAATAGCCATTGTCAAATACGGAGCACATTCGGTAATGTAGGGTGTTCTAGGTGTGTATATGAACAGTTGGAGTAAATACACTTGTTTTTTTGTTAGACTAAGGTTCAATATGCATACATTAATCTTTTAAAAAGAAATGTGAAAATTTTGGGTGGACAATTTGGATTAAAACACAGATTTTGGTCCACCATTACAGTAATCTAAAAGGTAGTGCTTTGTATACAAAGGTCTGGTTGTGGTGTATAAAAGATCAAAATGACTTAAAATCTAACCTCAACTTAAACATGTATATCCCCTTAACTTTCTAAGGAAAAATCACCTTTTATAGCAACAAAATAGTGAAACCCATTGAAAATCTTTCTGCAAGCAGAATAGAATGAAATTGGTTCCAGTTTGATTAAATACCTCATGAAAACAATGATACTGTTAAGAATTATTAATTGTTTTACACTTAAGACAATCTAAGGTGCAAAATAAAATGCAAAAAAAATTATCGACATTAATTTCATCTTAACATTTGTTATTTTTACGGAAGGTAGCAGAATACTGTAGTGATTTCATGGGTTATGCTACAATTTAAATTTGCTAAGTGAACCTTTTAATTAATAAACTATTTTGATGGTAAGCTAAAACAGAAAGACAGATTTTATGGTAACATTTTTAGTCGTAATTTCAACTATAATCCTTATAAAATTCATGAAAATGGTTAAAAATGTGAGGTGCATGAATACTCTAGTGATCCACTGTATAGCACTTTCTACAAATTGATTGATGCACATTATTTGCTATATAATGATTACTACATATTCATGAATGTATATTATTTGCCACTCTGTACAAAAGAGAATAAAGATAACAGAGGAATAATTTTCTTACAAAAGGTTAATTTAAAATGAAAGAATTTAAGTTTCCAAAAATATATTATAAATTTCATTTGACGGCATAGAATTATAAATTCGTATGAGAAAAAAATGAAATATTAATACCACTTACCAAAAATAAATAAGCATAATGAATGATGGTATAGAAATGGCCAATTGTAAGAAGCGCCATTTTCTTATAAAATACGCAAGAAGACTAAGGATTAATTCACCCATAGCAAATACAATTTGCATAAGGTTAGCACATAGAAGTCTTTTGGATGTGCCAATGAATTCAATAGCTAAAGAAAAATATACGTGAGTAAGGAGCTCATTAAAAAATTCTAATATTTTGATACCAATATCAACACAAATAGATAATTTACACAGGGGAATTCCACAGATAACATAAATTAATTTTACATTAACCTGTGAGTGCAGACTGGATTTGATCAATCCAACCTGATATATTTTTTTATTTCTCATTTTCTTTAATCTCTCATAAATGGCACTATCTGCACTTCTGTGGATTTTCTTCCTCTATATGATTGCAAATTCATTTTCTAGAGCAGTGTCCCAACCTTTTTTCTCAAGTACCCCTTGATAACACTTCATTTATGAGTAACCCCTTCTCTCATAACCCTTCTCACCCATCCTTCAACACTAAGCAAAAAAGTTTGTTTTTGTTAGGTGGTAATGTTCTTAGGGTTAGCTAGCAAATTAATCAAACGACTGAAATTGATGACACTTATAGGCTTTTATTTTTATTTTACATTTTTTAAAATAGCAGCCTAACAGCAAAACAAATAGCATTATATTAATTTTCAATCACATAAGCTTATGATGAAAGTTCACAACAATTTTTCAACTTGATAGGCAAGTTTTCAAACGTGGCCTTCAAGAATTTCAATGCGATCCTTGAGCTTGTTTCAAGGAGCTAAGTTTTTAAAATCAGGTTCAAATGAAGAGATATAATCTCAAGTCAGGAGCAGCATCAAGCTTATTTCGATATTTATTCTTAATATACGCATAAGACGAGAACGCTCTTTCGACAAGCTGTGTTCATGAAAGGCAATAAATATTTCATTGCTTTATAACTGAGTTCTTGATACTCAACTTTTACTGCTACCCAGAAATTAATGATATTTCTTTTTTTGAAATCAGATTGTAAAGAATCAGTCGAAAGTTCAATCAATATTTCTTTTTCAGAAATGATCATTTTGCGGCTTGTTGAAAGAACAATTTGTCGAACGGATTTGAAATCCAATTATCTTCACTATTTCGCTTTGGGAAAAACTATCTGAAGGACACCTTAAGTCCTTTTAAGTGAGCTATTGTACTACTTTTTACTTCTTTTGACAATTTCAGCTCGTTTTCAGATGAGAAACTGAAGTGTCTCAAAAACTTCACACTGGTCTTTTCCAATACAAGATTCCCCAAAATCCAATTTCTTGATCATAGACTCGATTTTATCAGACACCTTAAAGACGGTTATAGAACTCTTCTGTAATCCTAAGTTGAGCTTATTGATTTCTGAAAAAATATCACATAAGTATGCGAGCTGTTGAAGCCACTTGCTTTCATGAAACTTAAGAGCTCAACTGAAAAGGTTGGTCTTCAAAAAGAAGTTAAAATTCATGTTTCAATTAAAAAAATTTTGTGAGTACCTTTCCTCGTGAAAGCAACCTCTCTTCATTATACAAAAGTAATGTTTTATAGAGGCTGTCCATCTCTTCACACAAAGATTTGAACAGTCTGGAGTTTGTTGAATTGGCCTTAATAAAATTAACAATTTTCAGATTGACTGAGCACTTCCTTTAATAACTGTCAGGAGTTTGGACACTAGGCTTTGTCTGTGAATACAGCAATGACTCCAAGCTACATGGGGAGTGACTTCTTTGATGCGAAAGTGTAAGCCTGTATAACAGCCAGACATAGATTTTCCACCATTCGTGCAATAATTCCACAATTCGTTCCAATCAATACCTTTTCACAGAAATAACCCTGAATGACATTAAATATAATCTCGCCTGTGCATCTTTCAGTGAGAGGATAGCACAGTAAAAGATTTTCTTCAAGCACGTTGTAATGTAAATATCTTGCTATAACAAGCAAAATTGCCAGATTGGAAAGATCAGTGTTTTCATCCACCTGTATTGAAAAGAAGGGACTGTTTTTTATTCTTTCAATTACTGTAGATTCAATGTCGTCAATTCTTCGAGAAACTATTATTTGAGAAGGGAATAATGTTAATTTTTCAGACATGATCTTCACCGAACATACAACGAACAGCATCTTTGATACAAGGAGATATCAAATTTTGAGCAATTGTGATTTTTACCGCTTATAACAATATGATAATTTATGCTGTACGATGCTTCAACCATATTCTCATGAACTTTGCAGATTACACGAAAGATGTTAGATTAGGACAGTTTGATAGTCGCCGAAAAAAACTAACGTCTTCATGTTTATAAATTGGATGCTGTCTCTAAATGACGCTTTAAAAAGATGGTTTCATGGCACCATTCGACAAAATCTCTCCATAAACAACGCACAGTGGTTTTGGAGTCTTCATCTCCTATTACTAAAAATCCATGAAAAGTATTCATCACGATATTTTCTCTTTTTTCGATGAGCACTTTTGTTCAGGTTCCCTTAATTGTTGCTCCCTTGCGCCTGAAAATCATCAGACTGTTCCGAAGTACTTACAGCTTCAAATTCAGCGGGTTGAATTTCAATGCTATTTGCAGCTCTCATAATAGTACCTGTTTTCAACCACTTATTCATTTGGAGACACAAAACAGTATCAAGAGAAAGTCATTTAAAGCATTAAAGTAATAGATAAACACTTCAAATTAAGCACTCAAAAAAGGAACGCAGCTAGGCCTATTAATTCATGTTACTCAATTGGCGCCCAATCGAACACTAAAATGATGGCCTGCTTTCAATCGCGTTTTAAATAAAAATATCGATGCCTGAAGCTGAGACGTTTCGATATTTTTCTAGAGAAGAATTACTAGAAACAAAAGAAACAATGATGAATCAATGACTAGGTTTATGCCTATTACTCCCTTTTTCTCTTTTTTAGGTGTTTTCCGCCATACTAATATGATTTTTGCATGCCCCCAACCGGACCACCACGCACCTCCAGGGGTATGCGTACCCCAGATTGGGAACCGCAGTTCTGAGTATAAGAAATTTCCAGGTAATAGCTGAAAGATACTGGATAGAATTTTACTAATTTTGCCTAAAAATAATCTAGAAAAAATTTGCTACCTATACATATTCTTTTTAATTGTATTTTGACGTAAATATAGATTTGGATAATTTGGCAGACAGCATTATAGTTAACAAGAATCAATGCAATTCTTGTCAAGTATATTGAATGAACCATTCAATATATTTTTGAGATTTCCTTGTTTCTTTTCAGGAATTACATTAGTTTCTTGTAAAATACACGGAACTTCAGTGCACAATTTATAGGCTAAGTAAACAATACATTTTTAAAACATGGTCTGAGACTCAACCCATGCACTTGGGCAAGATTTTTCATCCACGGATCTACGAGTTAAATTAAAATTCTGATAAACTCATCTATATGCATTTCATTTTTTCACTGCAGGAAAAAATTTCTGGATAAAATGGTGCTAATAAATACAGCTTCATGATAAAATGATACCCTTTTTGCTCCTAGGGATAGAAGTTAAATTTAAGGCACTTTTACATTTTCAAATTCGCAAATTAAAATGCTTGTAGTAATTCAAGTATGGATTGAACATTTCTGAATTAAAATTACCTTATGTTATGAATGCTTCTTTTTGGATTTAGGTTAATATAACTATAGTTAATTATATATTGTTCCAATAGTTTATCTGATTTTAAATATCTCACAATGCTAAAATTTTTAATGTAGATTGCACAAAAGATCAACCATTCCAATTTACTAAAATGAAAAATTATTTTCTATCTGTTTTCAAAAATATTATTTTGGCCTCATGAACTTACACATGGAAGTTTGTTAAAATTTAAAACAAAAATAAATTGTAATTAAATGGAATCAGAAAAAGTAAACTTTGTAATTATGACCAGCCACGAGTGAATTAGAAAAGTATTGGATGCTTGAGAAAGTATCTAGATCAGAGCTGTCTAACCTTAAATAATTAAGAACCGATTTGAGGGGAGGCCACATCTAGAATAAATACTAAATATTGAAATATCTGTCCTACTGTTAAGTTTCACTCTTCACATTTCATAATAAAGTAGTCATGTTGCTTAGAGTTCTTACTGAAATAGTAAACAAGATAAACTATTATAATTAATAAGGCTAAGATTTTAAAGATTTTGTACTTTTTAAGCAATACAAATATTATTCAAGTGGATAGAAATGTTTTTCATACAAATCCTAAGCTGATTTAAGTGCTTTGTTAGGCATTTATGTCATTTTGCATATTTTGGCGTATTTCAGGTAAAGGCCATTTTGGATAAATTTCTCCGAACTCCCATTTTCATCCATGAAGGAAAAATTTCCTGAGATTGAGCAGACAGCATATTTAGAGTGCTTTTCAGAGTCAGTAGAAGTGAAAAAAGCTGTTTGCAATGTTTTAAAACTTTGTAGGCAGACTAAAGAAAATTATTCACATCTGAAAATCTATACATGTTTTTTGTTCGTTGCAATTCTAAACAAATGAAAAACCTGAGTTAGCGACGACAACCTAAAAATATTCCACATTAATGTGTTTGTTACCCCAATTCAAACTATTAGTTTGACACAGGAACTAACAGAAAATGTAGATAACATTTGAACTTTTTCGTTTTCTTTTATGGACCCTATTTTTATCAATAAAATAAGGACTTTCAGTTTCGAAGAGAAACGAAACAGTAAGTTGTATAAAAAGGTATTTTTGTTACATCTGATTCTTTTACTTTTGTTGTTTCCCATGCACCTTTTTAATAAGTTTTACAAAAAATGTAATTTTTTTAGGTAATTATTTTTGGTTTTACAGCATTTTTGGTAGTAATGTTTTCAACTATAAGTTTTTTTTTATCATTTTCCAACAATTTTTAAACTATCAAAATCCTAGCCTGAATAATTGATATTTCATTTTAACCCTCTGCATACGTCAGGGCAAAATATCATTTCCTTCTTTGGTTACGGCAGCCGGCCCAACGGCTTTACAGGTAACTTACTGACACAGGCCGAAACGGCCTTTACAATGCTTTCTCCTGGAGGAGAGTGAATATGTCGTCCCATTATCACCTAATATGCCTGTTTCTATTGTCAGGTCGCGGGTATGCCTAGAAGGGACAGATTCTTCCCGGGTAAACTGAAAGGGCGGCGGTGACTTTTTAAGTGTATCTCTTTTCATTTACTCAACCTCTAAGACTAGATGCTCGAGGATAAACAATTTGCGAGGCTCCCCGTCGATAACTCTGACATCTTTGTCAATGGGGAGATAAGGCTATTCACGAGCGGGTCTCTAGCACAGAAAAGAGGGGATGAAAATCATAATGGGTTTCAGGAGTTTGAGGTCTGAAAGAATCCGAGCCTTTCGTAACAACGCCGCTCGAAACTTTCGGCTGGTCCCAGTATCCAGAGGGTTAATGAACTTGCATTTAATAAAATACATACATTAATATCAATGTCTCTGAAGTCATCAATAGTTTGTAGTTAATTACAGTATATATAAGTGATTTATCAGTCACTAAATATCTGTAAGTGCATTTTATGAATTTTTATCAATACATTGAGCAGTTGGAAAGATATTTGCTCCCTAGCATTGAGTATGTTGCATGTACGAGATGTCTGCATAAGGTTCAAAGAAAGCTTTGACATAAGTTAAATTAATGAATTTATCAATTACATAAGAAATGATATTTACAGTGAAACTAAATGGGTACATTAATGTGAGTGAGACACCTCTCTTTGTGTATATTGAGATTACAGGTGCTCTTAAGGTAAACAGGTGGGTGCTTATGTCATACAGGACATTGTTATTAAGGCCCTACTTAAATGTTCCTGAATGGTCACAAGTATATCTTGTGTTCACAGTGCTTCAATTTTGAACAGCGCTCTCTAGTTGCTTGAAAATTTCCCTGTTCAATTTTGCTAGTATAAAAAGGGGCTGATTACAAAACACAATTTCAGTTGATGGTGGTGATGAAGGATCTGAACAATAAGCAGCCTACACAGAAGCATGCATGTTGAAATGAGTCATTCAGCAGAAATGTACTTATGAAAAACGTAAAGAAAAGTTTTATTTTAAATCCAAAGCCTTATCCAACAGGGAGGCCACACAAAATTATTTTGGGGTTATTGTGAGCTGGATGTGGCCCATGTTTTGGACAGCCTTGATACAGATAATAGATTACATGATAGGTTCTAGTTACTTAAAAACAAAATCTGAAATGTTTTATGGATGAGCATATAAAAAAAGCACAGAATATCTTCAGGGATGCAAATTAATCTGTAGACAATGTGGGAAAGGGCGCTGGAGATGCACGACACATGTTTTAAAATTAAATAGTTTCTTTCCTTGTAACAATATCTAAATATGGAACTTGTAATTGAATAAAATATTAGAATGATAAAATAGACAAAATCATGTATTACTTTGCAATATTAAATCATTATTCAGAAATTATTTACTTACCTAATATAAATCCAGTTTGAAAAAGTCCTGTAACAGCTGCTGCAGAAATAAATCGCAAGGAAGAAAATATTCCAAAGTTTGGAGCAATAATTGTTCCAATAGATGAAGCAACCATCACTGTTGTGGCTGACAACATTACATTTTTGCGTCCAAACCTTAATAAAATATATTTTAATTACCAGATAACATTTTTCAAAAAACCTTCATTTAAGGTCTATAAAAATAGATACCCCCAAAGAATACATTCTTAAATTATATTACAGAATTCAGTGAATGTATATGAAACCCGAAAATGCATTGTAATATAAAATTTGTAATTATATGCTATTATTTAAAAGTAATAAATGGATTTACCAAGCATCTCTCTCTCACACACACCAGCATTTTAGAAGTTGGTTAAAATGAGACTTCAACCATTCACAAGTTTATTCCCAGATTAAAGCAAGTAAAAAACTGATAACCAAGACTAGCAATGCTGCTTTTGTGGTCAAAATTATGTATTGTTACTAAGCTTAAGCAAAATCATTAAAAGATTTGCAAAACATAATCAAAGGAATCAATTTTGGATTAAATTTCTAGATAATTATTTCAAGTTTTTCTCTTATGAATTATCATGTAAACATTTTAAAATAGAAAAGTAAAATTACTAGAAAATTATAGATAAGGGGAGTCCATAGAGAATTGAATGGAAATGTGAGTGTCCCACCTAAAACTTTCTCAGTTGAACCACTTGAGTAGTGAGCTATTAAATGAGTTGCAGCCTTTTATTTTACACTACCAAAAATTAATTCAAATTACCTCAGCTACAAATGTACACTGAACTTAAGGTTCATTCATTTCAACTCAGCAGTAATGATTTTAGTTTACTAACTAAAACCATACAAAATATCAGAGGACATTGAAGTTGCAGATAAGTGATAGTTCATGGAATGGGGAAATGTCTATTACTTTATTTTACAGAAGTAATCACCTAATACTAAATTTTAAGGACTCTGGAAACAAATTATTCCCATAGCAGATTGATATATGTTCACTTTAAATTTAGTATAAAAATTTATTTGTGAACTTTAAATACTTTCTTTGAACTCCATACCAATTTTTTTTATTTGAACTTAAAATAAATTATCATATTTGTAGAATACATACTTATCTGCAATCATTCCAAAGCCAGCAGATCCAAATAGAATACCATACATAAAAATTGAATTTGAAGTTGCTCCATTCCAGCCTTTCTTGCAGACCATATCGAACTGCAAATGTATGAAAAGTATTAGCAATAATAAGGGTTATAGAAAGGTTCAATTTAAGTTCCAATACGTACTTCTGATGTTGCAGTACTTTCATACTCTGCATGGTCCCACACATACTTCGTACAAGGAAGAATATTGCTTGAGTTAAATGTTTGTGGTTTACAATGACCTTCACCTTCAATCGCACCAAATCGCTCGCAAGAACTTAAAGTTGTAACATAATTATCTGTGACAGTCGGAATAGCAAAATGTACAAAATTCTCCAAGTACTGAGTTGAGTCATTGTCACATTCAGGAACATGGCACCTGTAAAATATAGATCTTCATGAAATAAAATCCCTTAGATTATCAAGATGACATTAGTAAATTTTGAAAACAAAAAACATGCCTTCAGAGTACTAAAGCATTGGAATTTCAAATTGTAAAATACAACAGAGCAAAGTACTCTGTCTATCATGAGAACTGCTCATGACACCATGGCTGGGTGGTGATGGTCGTTATAGAAACAGGACTCGTTCATTAAAAGCAGGGGTTGCTCTTGGGAATGATGTAATTTTAATACATTTTTCGTAAATGTCGGCAGCAGAAAGAAGTAGTTTACTAGAATATATCTTCTCAGCGACAAGTAAAGTTCTTAAATTCCAAATTGTCATTAAGTGTGCCATTGTGACAAACTTGAATACATATCTTCAAGAATCCACTATGGAATAAAGGATACGGTCCGTTACTAGGGCAACAGAGGGGCAGACTTTACATATGGAGCAGTTCTTGTGGTAGACACAGTACATGATCATGTGGCATTAACAGTGAGGATGGTTTAGGATAGATGGCATTGTAGGTATTAGATTTGGCTTGTCACTCTAGTCATATTGCTACAAGAGTTTAGACTGGAAGGTTAGAACATCCTCCATATATTCATCATAGTTCTTCTGACTCTTATTTGCCTAGATGAAGGAATGCAGTTTTAAGTGTGAGCAGTTCCCATTAGGGAACAAATATAGCCCTAGCACCATAAAGCCCAACCCATTAGGACTATCCATCAGTTCACAACACCTAAAGGCATTCCGATAGTTCCTACATTTGAATGAAAGTCAAGATAATGTCTGGTGATTACAATGAAAGCATGCTTGTTGCAACGTTTATTTTCAAGAAAACTTAACACTTGTTCATATATACTGTATGTGTCGCCACTACTTTGTTTATAACCCTCTTACATCTTAATGACTTAACTAAGCTGGTTGGATTTTTTGTGGCACAAGGGCCAGATTTGGCCAGGCAAAAATTTTCCCATCCAGCATATGGATATACACACAAGGTAAGTTTCACTGATAGAAGAGAAAAATACACCCAGGATAGTAACAGGAATCGAACCTCACAGCTTGCAGGCTACAAACCCACGACTTAACTGAAGTGTCTTCCCCAAGATCATTGATTTTCAACTGGAGTGCTGCAAGAATGGCACTGGTGTGCCTTAAAGATGGTAAAACGGTTTAAATTGTGTAAGATTTATTTAATTTCAGTGGTTGTTTTCAACTTTTGACAAGTGTGCTCAAATTTCAAATACCTGTGTAAGTAATTTTGAGAATTTTTTTATTTAAAAATATTTTTAAAAAGCCACTTTAAAGCAAAAAGTGTAGGAGATATTGATATTTTTTGTAAATCAATCAAAACTACCTATTTTTTTGGCAGATTGGAAAAAATATCTTTGATCAGAGGACAACTCATAATTTTGAACTGCAGTCAGATGACGAGGTCAACTCTTGAGCTGGCACCCTACTCTCGAAACTTCCACACCATGCCAACATGAGGCTACATCAGTTTTAACATGCACTAGCCCCCATATACACGACGGTCTTTGGTTGGATTGAGTTTTGAACTTGCAACCCTCCAGTTGCTAATCGCTATCCTTCCAACCGGGCTACAGCAGCCCTAGACTTTTTAGGATGTGGGGCAAATGGGACTGATGTGATGCCTTCTTCCAAAACAAATATTACATATTGAAAATGAAGATAAACAGTTATTTAAATTTGTACAAATACTAATTAATCTCATGAACTGAAATACAACAATATAAACTGCAAATAAATTATTTACAAAATTAACTTTTACTTCATTACTGACCATGCATCACTAGTAAAAAGCCAGTTTTAATGGTTTCTTGTTTCCGAGACAAGTCAGAAATGGCACCTCCGGTGGTGTTTGATCTCCAAACATCTGCAAGATAATTTGGTACAGATTTGATATACTTTTTGGTGGCAACGCTTTTGGCGCATTTTTTGTAGCAATTTGTGGCGGGCAAAGGCAACCCTGCTTTATTAGGATTATGGCAACCTTGCAAAGTTAAAATTTACATTTTAGGCCTTTCTCATTCTCCAATATTTTGGAATGGTCTTTTCATTTCTGTTTAATGTCTCTTTTGCATCTCCTAATAGAAAAATAAAAATTTTGTGTCAAAAAAGAAAAACCTGAAGCAAAATTTTTGATGTTGGTTTTGTGGTGCAAGGGCCATGCTGCACCAGACACGACATAATATCAAGTAATAGACAGACACACAATGAAAGCTTTACTGACACAGAAGAGAAAAATACACCCAGGCAGGAATGCACCTCACAGAAATCAAACCTTTGCCGCCTACAACTCGAAAGTTGCTAGCACAGTGAGCGCAAAATTTTTCAAGGAAGGTTGTTAATTAATGTCGCACTAGAGCAACACAACAGGCTATCGGCAACGGTCCGGGATCAATATCAAAGGGAAAGATTCGAGGTCACACCTGAGCTGGCACCCCACTCTCCAAACTTCCACCACACCAACATTTGAGGCAATGAGATTTAATGTGTAACAGCCCCTGCGTACATGGCAGTCTTTGGTTGGACCAAGTTTCGAACTCACAACCCTCTGGTTACTAATTCTCTTCCAACTGGGCTACTGTGGCACCAAAGTTTTTGAATGAAAATCTTAGATAAGTTTTTGCTTAAACGCTCTTGATTTTTACTGTAAAAAATCAACCAAGGACTGCTGATGTCCCATCCCAGTAGCCTCGAATAATTTCTTGCTATGATTGGTTAATGGCATTTGATATGCAATAGGTACCTTCAAAAGACTTCTCTCCTGTCACATTTCCAACTGGTCTTCATGCATGGTCTATCATTCTCACCCTGTTCTCGTTTTCCTGCCTTTGTAAAAGACAGCCTCAAGCTCTAAGGCAGCACTTGGATCTCCCAGAGTTGCCAGGATTGGGTACAACTTCGCCTTTTAGGCTCCTTTTCAACTCAGGGCAACAAATTATTTGTATTTTATTGTCCTTGATAAGTAGGGGAGGGTAGTTGAATTAATGTCACACTGAAGCAACACAACTATTGCTGATGGGGTCCCAGATCAATCCCGAAGGGAAAGATTTGAGGACACCTAGTAATTTTGAATCACGGTCAGAGGACATGGTAAACACCAGATACCCCACTCTCCAAACCATGTCAATATGAGGACATTTGAGGCCACAGAAGATCTAATGCACACCAGCCCCACTTACAAGTCTTTGGTTGTACCAAGTTTCGAACTCGCAATACTCAGGTTGCTAATCCGCTACCCTTCCAACCATGCTATCTCTCATAAAGAGAAACAATGACGAATCTAGTTGACTTATAAGGTTGTCAAAAGCTAAGAGTAAGAATTATTTTGCTTTTTATTTAATCTCAGTACCTCCAATTATCAATATTACAATACGCTATTGGAGGTCATATTGAAGGTGTGGTATGATTTTTTTAGCAAAAACACTTGTTTATATGCACTACGAAAAACATTGTAATTGTTGTGTACAAATTTACGATGCAAGTCATGACAGTGACAGCACAAGACATGCTCAAAATACAACTGTTACATAGTAGTTAGCAAGACAATTGTCACAACAAATAGGTTACTGCAATATTGCCACTGATCCTATTTTTGCACATGAATTTTTATAATTGACAATTTTAATTGTTTCACTTTTTGTTATTTGATTATATTTGTTCATTTTTAAATGTTATAGAAATTTATTCTGGGTTTTTTGTTTGTACTAATCCATTCATCCATAAACAGTGGAGGAACTTAATTAAACCTGCTTTAGAAAAGCAGGCAATTATTGCTTCTTTGCTTTTTTCGTTCAATCACATGATTTGTCTTGCCAATTTCCACATGGCTAAATTTTGTTACGGTGAATATGGTAGTTATAGAATTCAAATTTGCAATAGACGAGTTCATGCTATGAAATGTTTCGCTTAATGTTCATTCCTTTCCTGGAAAAGTATACATTTCTATTTTGTCCAAGATCCTCATTGTTTACAACAGTATTGAAATTCAATGTAAAGTTACCTGAATGCATTTAAACCAACTTTGTCCATAGGTGTTAGAAAGATGCTTGAATGCATTTGCATTCCACCCAAAATTTGAGCAATGCAACACAATACCATAACACTAAACTGAAATTTCCCAAAATGACCAAGATGGTCCAAAATTAAGTCGAAATCCATCATGCGAAAGACTTCCTTCCCTTATCCTGAAGATATTTCTTTCAGTTTCGAACCACCTTGTTACTACAAGAATTCTGCAAGAGCACGTTTAATTTTAAAACTTTTGGTTTTTCAGCGTTGCCAAACCTTTCTATTGAACTAAATCCATCTCATTCATCGTCTGCTTCAAACAAGCGGGGCCTGTGTTTAGGATTACCTGCCACGCTAGCAGCCTTGGCGCAATAGGATATCCAGGTTCTATTCCTACGTGGTTAGGTAAGGTAAGGCATTAACGTCAGATTGGAGCAATACAACGGATAATTGGAGACGGTCCGGGATCAATCCCGAAGGAAAAGATATGAGGACGTCTCGTGAATTTCGTACAACGGTCAGATAACACCTGGGCTGTGGTACCCCAGTCGGAAGAGTAACGGATTAGCAACCGGAGGGTTGCGAGTTTGAAACTCGATCCAACTAAAGACCGTCTTGGCGTCAAATGTCCTCACGTTGACGTGGTGTGGAAATTTGGAGTGGGGTGCCAGCTCAGGTGTTCTCGTCATCTGACCGTGATTCAAAATTACGAGTTGTCCTTGGATCTTCCCCTAATAGCCGTCGCTAATAGCCCGTTGAGAGGACAATGTGTTGCTCCAGTGTGACATTAATTAAATACGTGCCAACTGGGTTACCGCGGCCTGTCTCATACGGGATAAGTAGAGGTAGTTAACTAATATCGCACTGGAGCAATACAACGGATTCTTGACTGTCCGGGATCAAACCCGAAGGGGAAAATCAGGACACTTCGTAATTTTGAATCACGGTCAGATGACGAATTCAAAACCGGTGCTGGCATCCCACTTTCAAAACTTTCACACCACGCCAACGTGGATATTTCAGGCCACGTCAGATTTAATGTGCACTAGTCCCCGCTTAAACGACGGTCTTTGGTTGGACCGAGTTTCGATCTCACAAACCTCCGGTTGCTAATCCATACACTTCCAACTGGGCTACCGCAATACATATTCTCTTAGATGCCTTCAGATACCGATTGGAAACAAAAAAACACCTTATCGCAATCCTTCAATAATGCAATCCCTAGTCCCATTGCTACAGGTAAGCTGTTTAGATTTTATTTGTCCAATTTGGTCCAGCTAAAGACCGTCCTACACGGGGGCTGGTGCACGTTAAATCTGACGTGACCTGAAATATTCTCACGTTGGCGTGGCGTGGTAAGTAGGTATTTTAATTAACGTCGCACTGGAGAAACACAACGGGCTATTGGTGACCTGACGACGATCCGGTATCAAACCCGAAGGGAAAGATCCGATGGCATGGCGTGGAAATGTGGAGTAGGGTGCCAACTCAGGTGTTGACCTCGTCATCTGACCGTGGTTCAAAATTATGAGGCATTGTCCTTGGATCATTCTATGCCCATTGCGCTAGAACCTTCGAGTTGTAGGCGGCGCAGGTTCGATTCCTGTTAGGTGCATTCCTCCCTGAGTGTATTTCTTTTCTGTCAGTAAAACTTTCATTGTGTCTATTACTTGATATTTTATGTCTTGTGTTTGGCCCAGCTGGGGCAAGTTTCCCTGCATCACCTGTGTTATGTAATTGAACTGTGTTGAGAATGAATGGTGCAAAATCAAAAGGTAGGTAGGTATTTTAATTAACGTCACACTGGAGCAACACGAGCTATTGGTGACGGTCCGTGATCAATACCAAAGGGAAAGAACCGAGGACACCACGTAATTTTGAACCACGGTCAGATGACGAGGCAACACTTGAGCTGGCACCCCACACTCCAAATTTTCACACCACGCCAATCAAAATCAAAAGGTAAATTGATCTTTTTTTTTATTAGAAGGGCCATATATGACCATACTGCACTAGACACAAGAAATGGATATACAAACTATGCAACGTCAAGTAAAGGATATAAACTCAAGGAAAGTTTTTCTGAAACAGTAAAGCTTAATATACCCACGGAAGAATAGAACCTGCGCCGCCTACAACTCATTTGCTAGCACAGTACGCAAACCCAGAGCCACGGCGGTCGCCAAGCCAATGGTGACGGTCCGGGATCAATCCCAAAGGGAAAGATCTGAGGACACCACGTAATTTTGAACTACGGTCAGATGACGAGGAAACACCTGAGCTGGCATTCACTCTCCAAACTTCCACACCACGCCAACGTGAGGACATTTGAGGCCACGACAGATTTAACATGCACCAGCCCCCTTTGTACGACGGTAGGGACAGTACCTTTAAGCATTACAATCACGAGAAAAACAGCATAATTGCGATAAACTGCTAAAGTTTGCCGTGAATCACAATGAAACTTTAAACAGTGTTTATGTATACTTTATTCTACACAATACAGAAACTGTTAGGTTAATATTTTCAAATTAAGTAATAATTTGTTCCAATTTACATAAACCCAATCTACAGGATATTTTCACAAGGACTTGAGCGCAACTTTCTGAGTCAACTCATGCATTTCTGCCGAAATAATAACGGAAATGAGTAGCAGTACTGATTATTTGAAATTTAAACGAAAAAAAAAAACGCAACCCAACAGAAAAATATGAAATAATCAATTATTTCCACTTAATTTTTAGCAAAATTTCTCTTTAAAATTTTGAATAAAGCTTTTACTTTTGTGAAAACTTGGTTTTTATTTTGAAATTTTAGTGATGATTCAACTTCACTTCAAATTTCGCTTCAAAGTGTACGAGTTATAATGCAGTGTTGAAATTATTCTCATTCTGAGAAAAATGCGATTCAAGTTAAGCTGAAAGGGTTAAAATTCAAGCAGGGGTGTCAGAAAAATCTTAATTGTATGAATAAACTAATAAGAAATTTGTTATTCTGCTTTCTTTGCCAGAATCAAAGCATTTCAGACTTTCTAAATTCTTCGAAATTAAAAATTATATTTTTCAAAAGTTTTATAATACTGTGCCTCCTTATATATAAAGCAATGTTGGGTTTTATGGTACAAGGGCCATATTTGGCCATGTTGCGCCAAACAGAAGACAACGTCAAGTAATGGACACACAAGTTTTTAATAACACAGATGGAGAGAAATACACCCAGAAATACCCCACCTACAACTTGCTAGCAGTGGGCAAACTTACTGAGCCACGTCGGCCTCCCTCAATGCAAGGATTAATAATGAAAACTCGGATTTCCGTCACAGTATGAATAAATTTATGATAATTTTACAATAAATCTAGGCGTAAGATACGTTAATTTTAAACTGTTCAAAGTCCTCAACGATCTTCTGTTTTTCACAGTACTTTCACACGCAAAGTTCACCACATTTCACCTTTCACATCAATGCATTCTAAACTACATTTTACTGTTTCATGTTAATGAGAGGTTTATATATTTTTTACATATTTTTACACTTTTGAGGTGTTTATTGTTTTCATGCTTACTCGAATGTTTTATCAGGTTTTTAATGCTGAACTGGTTGTTGGTATGGTAATTTTAAAATCTATTTTAACGAATTTTATTGTCTTGCGTTTCTCGCAGCTTGTCAGTTTCTGTATCGTGCGCCATTAAAACCAAACCAATCATCTACTCACTAAACCAGACTAGTCAAGGACAAAGTGCGAACACTTACGCTGGATGCTTCATTTAAAGGTTAACCCTCTAAGTGGTTTCGACGAGATATCTCGTCCATCAAGATCTTACCAATTTCTTGTCTGACCAAGTCGGCAATATCTTGGTGAGGAGATATATCGTCACCAAGATATTGCCGACTTCTTGATGAGATCAAGATCTGGCCAGTTTTGTTCTAATGACGAGATATCTCGTCGAGACAATCAGCAGGAGGGTTAAAAGAAACTTGATATCAAATTCATCATTAGTAAAACTGACTAGATCTTATAACGGAAGAGATATCTCTTCATTAGAAGAAAACACGATTAGAAGAAAACTGACCAAATCTCGTCATAAAAAATCGGCAATACCTCGTGACGAGTTTTCTCGGTCATAAAAATTCGGCAAATCTTGATGACGAGTTTTCTCGTCATTTACAAAATTGGTCAGATCTTTATGAACAAGATATCTCGTCGAAACTACTTGGAGGGTTAATCCAAGCTCGGATAACCAAGGTTCTGCTGTATATATATTTTGAAATTCTTACTTTTCATCTTTGGATCATGAAACCATCAGGCGATTCTCGATTCCTAGCTCCCAAAGGATCTTCCACTCCTTCCATTATACACCTACCCTATTCAATAACAAATACCGATAGCTATTCTTAAACGCCACGATTCGATTTCGGACTATCAACTAGTACCTACAAAATTAATTTCACAATGTATTCACAAACTGTCTTTCATTTATAATGTCAATACTGAAAGCCAGAAAGTTATCGCGTTTTCCACGTAAACCTCTTCTGCAAATAAACATTCGATTCATATCAATACAGGAAATACATCGGTCCTGGCGCATGTGACCGCGTTTCGTATGTGATAACGAGCATAGAAAATTCATCGACCTTCATATCTGTTACATAATCCATACTTTAAATTCTTACGACTCGCCTAATCACAACCTGTATCTAAAAAATATCTTGGATTACGGGTCCCCATACACCGACAGAATCCGGGTCAATCCGAATCGAGTTGAAACAGACTAAAGAATTCTCGGGTGCATTGAAGAGGAACTCTATTCAGGGAAGTGTGAAAGCTTTTAAGGGGACAGAGACCGCGGTAGCCCAGTTGGAAGAGTAGTGCATTAGCAACCGAAGGGTTGCGAGTTCGAAACTCAATCCAACCAAAGACCGTCGAGTACGAGGGGGCTGGTGCACATTAAATCTGTCGTGGCCCTAAATGTCCTCACGTTGGTGTGGAATTGTTTGATTGTTTTGGGGTTTTATGGCGCAGCCATATTTGACCAAGCTGCGCCTAACACAAGACAACGTCAAATGAAAAATGAATAAAAATGGGAATTGGGGTAGAGCAGTGGGTTGGTTGTGTTGGAATCGGTCTCAAACCTCCAATTATAGTGCCGTGTGGGGCACATAAATTTGAAGAATATGTAAATCTTTGAATGTATAAAAGTGAAGAAAAAGTGGGATCATGATCTGATCAGACTTCTTGTTGTTTTCTAAAAGTATGTTTTTAAACCATAAGACTTGGCTACGTAATAAAATTTATTTTTAATGTATAAAACTCTGTCTTCAATCGATAAAACCCAACAATTGGTTATGGGCCACAGACCTTAAGCTGAACCTGAATTCTGCCACTACCGGTTTCCAGTATGTTTTTTTTTTTTTTTATTTCAATTAACGTCACACTGGAGCAACACAACGGGCTGTTGGTGACGGTCCGGGATCAATCCCAAAGGGAAAGATCCGAGGACAGTTTCCAGTATGATGGGTATTCAAGAAATGTCCATGTTTTCCTTCCCGAAGTTATCCGATTTCAACTATGCCACGTGGAAGACGGACATGAAGGTATTGCTAATCGACCGGAACTGCTGGGAATTTATCACTAAAACGGAACCTCTATTATTGGAAGATGCTCCAGAACAAGAAAAAAGAGACTATCGTTATAGGAAGCAGAGGACATATACAACTATCTACCAGGGCATAGACAGAAAATATCAAGTCTTAATTTCATCTACTGAAGACGGTAAGGAAGCCTGGGATATATTAAAGACCAACTTTGAACCAGCATCTAGAGCACGATTGGCAGGCCTTGTGGACGAGTTCTTTTCAATCCGCTACCAGCCGGAGGACGAATCCATTGGACTCTTCTGCAAACGAGTGCATGAGAAGCTGTTACAGATAAAAGAAGGTGGATTCGAAATCCCAGACCTCTTAGTTTGCTTTCAACTAATAAGACATTTGCCTCACGAATACGATAATCTGGTACAACTGCTATACAGGATGGATGACAACGAGTTCACGCTAGACAATTTGTCTAAACATTTAATAACAGAATCCAGCCGGATCGACCTGAAGCGGAAGGACGAAGACACAAAATTAAGTATCGTGGCCGATGCTTATGCTACAAGAAACAAGTCATCTAGATACAAGGAGACACGGGCGTCTACTCCTGATCACAGCAGATGCGTACTGGACCCTGAATTAATTCCTTCAAGCCCAAGAAAGTCGACAGTTTGTCGTATGGGGCCGCGACCATTCTGTAACTATTGCAAAAAGTCGGGACATTACGAATCGAAGTGCTTCAAGAAAAGCAATCGGCAGAAACCTGGTGGTGAATTATTTTATATGGAGGACAATCCAAAAACTGATCTTCAACGTGCCTATGCAGTTTCAAATTTTCCAAATGAAAGACCGAGGGAATTTCTCATTGATTCAGCTGCAACTGCTCACTTCTGTAAAGAACGTGATATGTTTACGACATTCAGAAAACTACCACCACAGAAGATCCTAGTCGGAGACAAGGACAGCACCTCGGAAGTATTAGGTATGGGTGATATTCAATTTACAGTTTTAGATAGAAACAGAAATTATGATATAACTTTAAAAGATGTGTTATACTCGCCTAATATGAGAAGAAATTTAATTAGTGGTGCTCGTATTGACCTTGTGGGAAACCAAATTAAATGGGGAAATAACAAAATGATTATTTATAATAGTTATAATAAATATTTGTTTACTGTTCCCAGAATTGGAAAATTGTATATCTTGAAAGGTTATCCCAAGATTAAAAATTATACATATGTAACTGGTTTAGATCTAGAAAAAGCCCACCGTAGGTTTTGTCATGTTAACATGCCCTTAATTGAAAATATGAGTAAAATTAATTGCGTAAAAGGAATTGAAAAACTTAATTGTAAAAATATAGATAAAAATTGTAAGATTTGTGCTATTGCTAAATCCACTAGAATATCCTTAAAAAGAAACTATATGTACGAAAGGAAAACTAAAAATGTTTTGGAAAGGATCCATATGGATTTGTGGGGTCCTGCTCCAGTTAACTCTCTAGGTGGAAACAAATACTTTTTATCTATTATTGATGATTTTTCACGTAAAGTAACTGTTTATATTATTCGAAATAAGAATGAAGTTTTTGATTACTTTAAAAAATACTTGGTTAGAGCTGAAAGACAGCTAAATGTTAAGTTAAAATGTGTCCGAACTGACAATGGTTTAGAATTTTGTCACAAAGAATTTAAAAAGTTTTTAAATGATATAGGAATAAAAATCGAAAGAACTTCAACTTATACCCCTGAACAAAATGGCATTGCAGAAAGGTTCAATAGAACAGCCATGGATTGTGTCAGAGCTATGCTTCAAGACAGTGGTTTACAACCACAATTTTGGTCAGAAGCACTTTTAGCATTTATTCACACTAAAAATAGATGCGAACACAAATTAACTGAGGGTATATCTCCTAACGAAATATGGACTGGTTTCAAACCATCAGTAAAACATTTTAGAATTTTTGGCTCTTTGGCATATGTTCATATTCCTAAAATACAGAGAAATAAATTACAACCCAGAGCAAAACTTGGTATTTTGACAGGATATGGTTTGAAAACTAAAGGTTATAGAATATATGTACCAAACGAGAAGAGAATAGTTGAAACTGTCCATGTTCATATCGACGAAAGTAAGAAAGCTGTTGATGTACTATTTGGTAAAAACTTTGAGTACGTTTCTTTCGATCTTAATTCTAATATTCCTATTTATCAATCAAATGAAAATATAAAAGTAAAATCGGAAAGTGAAACTCAAGTTTTAGATTCTAAAGATTTAGTTAAAACTGAAAACTTAAAATGTCTTAACATTTCAAATTGGCGAAGAATCGAAAAACCTAGAAATAAAAGCAATAGAATAGATGTATACTATTATTCTCCTGAAAATTTGAGAATGAGATCTTTAAATGATATTAAAAAGTACTGTACTAAAAATAAGATTAGGTTTGATCCTGTAAATTTCAATTTTAAGCCAGAAACTGAACATCCTAATGTGGATATTTCTAATGTGCCATCTACTTCTAGTGATGAATCTAATTTTTTAGACCAACAGATGTACGACATGTATGATCAGTGTTACAATGTCGAAATCCCCAAAAGTTATGAAGAAACGCAAGCAAGTAAGGATAAAATTAAATGGAATACTGCCATGAATGAAGAAATTCAGATAATGAAGGATAGGCAAGTATGGAAATTAGTGGACACACCCCCAAATACAACCATAATTGGAAGTAAGTGGGTGTACAGCATAAAAATGGACGAAAACAATATACCTAAAAGGTATAAAGCTCGTCTTGTTGCTCAAGGTTTTAAGCAAAAACCCGGCATTGATTTTAAAGATATTTTTTCACCAGTTGTGAATTTTTCTATTGTTAGATTATTGTTTGTACTATTGATTTCTATGTTGGGTTGGTATCACTGTCAAGTTGACGTGAAAAGTGCATTTTTATATGGACACCTTAAGGATACTATATACATGAAACAGCCAAAAGGATTTGTGCTGAAAGGATCCGAAAACAAAGTATGTCTATTGGAAAAGGCTATATATGGTCTGCATCAAAGTGGTAGAGAATGGAATTTGGAATTAGACGGTATTTTAACTAAATTAGGATTTTCTCAGTTAAATTGGTGTAATTGTGTCTACAAATTTAAAGATGTAATTTTAATTGTTTATGTAGATGATATGGTTTTGTTTTCAAAAAGAGAACATTTGATAAATGAAGTAATCGAATTATTGGACAAAAAATTGGATCTTACAGTCCTAGGTAAAACTAAATATTTGTTAGGCGTAAACTTTCAAGAAATTGAAAATTCGATTTATTTACATCAAATTACCTACATTGAAAAATTAATGTCAAAATTCAAAGATCTTCCTAAAAGTTTTGTGAATTTACCTTTTAAAATTGGTTGTAACTTACCTGATAAGGTTAAAGAGGAAGAAATAATTGAAAATGATTTAATGAGGAAATTTCCCTATCGTTCCTTAATAGGATGTTTATCGTTTTTGTCAGATAGATCCAGACCAGATATTGCATTTGCCGTTAATATAATGTCCCAGTTTTGTAATGGTTATACTTACAAACACTGGTCTTACGTTGTTGATATTATGAACTATGTTTTTCTTACAAAGGATTTTAAAATTAATCTTTCCAATGTAAAAAGTTCAAATTTGATTGTTTTTTCTGATGCAAATTGGGGATGTGGTCTCACAAACAGACATTCAAGCAGTGGCTATTTAATTTATTTGGGTAACATCCCAATATCATGGAAATCTTCTAAACAAAAGTGCATAGCTCTTAGCTCAATGGAATCTGAATTTATTGCACTAACCGATTGCACTAAAGAAGTTATTTGGTTTAGTAGAATTATAAATGAATTAAGTTTGTGTGATCACATAAGACCCCAAGTATATTGTGATAATCAATCTGCTATCTATTTTTCAAAAAATAGTCAGGAAAATCAGAAAACTAAACATATTGATATCAAGTACAAATTTATTCGTAAATTAATAAAAGATGAACTATTTAACGTAAATTATATTTCATCGGAAAATAATTTGGCTGACTTTTTAACAAAGCCTTTATTGTTAAATAAATTTAAAAATATTATTAGAAAAATATTTTGTTAGATTTATATATATATATATTGAATTGTAATACATCTGCTGAGGTTTTACAACCGATGGGGCCGCATGTTGGAATCGGTCTCAAACCTCCAATTATAGTGCCGTGTGGGGCACATCAATATAGAAGAATATGTAAATCTTTGTATGTATATAAGTGAGGAGATTGGGGATCATGATCTGATCAGACTTCTTGTATGTTTTTAAACCATAAGACTTGGTCACGTAATAAAATTTATTTTTAATGTATAAAAACTCTGTCTTCAATCGATAAAACCCAACAAGGGTTTTATGGCGCAAGGACCATATCTGGCCATGCTGCGCCAGAACATCAAGTAATAGACACACACAACGAAAGTTTTACTGACAAGAGAAATACACCTAGGGAGGAATAAACCTGATAGAAATCGAACCTGCTCCACCTACAACTCGAAGGTTGCTAGCTCAGTGGACATACTCACCGAGCCACTACGGCCCCTATACAGTGGGATGAAAGCAGAAAAAGATCGCATGAGTATCCAGGGAGTGCGAGCCCCGTGTATACAAAAGGTGTGGTGTGGAATCTAGGTTGGTTGATTTGGGTTTTATGGCGCAAGATCCAGAAAAGGATAAGCTGCGCCAAATAGGTTTGGAATCTAGGAGCGGGTTGTCAGCTCGGATGTAACTTCAACGTCTGATCATGATTCAAAATTACGAGATACTATAATCGATGGCTATTTTAAGTATATATTTTAATTAAAGTCGCACTGGAGCAACACAAAGGGCTATTGGCGACACTCTGGGATCAATCCTCAAGAGAAAGATCCGAGGACGAACCACGCAATTTTGAACCATGGTCAGATGACGAGGGTGGTATCCTCGGATCTTTCCCTTGGGGTTGTTGCGAGTTGTAGGCGGAGCAGGTTCGATTCCTTCCTGGGTGTATTTCTGTATTCTGTGTCAGTAAAGCCTTTGTGTTGTGTGTATGTCCATTACTTGATATGCCTTTTGCGCAGCAAGGCCAAATATGGTCCCTTGCGCCATAAAACCCAAACCAACCCTTCCAGGTGGACCCTTACCGTCGCCAAATGCCCTTTATGTTGCTCCAGTGTGACGTTATTTAATTACCTACTTTAAGGGGACTTTAAAGACTTCAAAAATAATTTAAAAATCGATTTTCCAATTTCGCTGAAGTCGGAAATGTTCCGATTCTGGTAAAAATACCTCATAAAATTAGAATTAGTTCGTTCACAAATAAAAATGTTCCGACACCCCTATTTCAGTTTTTTCCTAGTCTGTTTTAACCTTTTGAGTTTGATTTAATCATTTTTCTCAGAATTTGGGCCGCGGTAGCCCGGTTGGAAGGGCAACGGATTAGCAACCGGAGGGTTGAGAGTTCGAATCTTACCAAAGACCGTCGTGTACAAAGGGGCTGGTGCAAGTTCAATCTGTCGGGCCTCAAATGTCCTCACGTTGGCGTTGTGTGGAGGATTGGATTTTTGGGTTTTATGGCGCAAGGTCCAAAAGCGGACAAGCAGCGCTAAACACAAGACAGAATATGACCAAATAAAAGTATAAAATATTAAAGAATTATTGGTCTAAGATAGATAAAAGTACATGTGAAAGAAGATATTTAATTTTAATTAAAGATGACAAAAATATATATAAAAAATCATAGTTGATATGAATTGATTTAAAACATGTTGACCAAAAAGGTATATAATATAAAAAGGTATGAGTAATGAGTTGTGAATAGTAAAAATATCAAGAGGTTTAAAAAGCCAATGTCATTTAAAAATGAGAAGATTTGAATGGGGATTTTCCCCAATCAAATCTCGTAGACTTAAAATTGTGCTTTTAAAAAATTTGATACGATGAAAAACAGGACAATTAATGTGATAAACAGAAAATGTAGTAGAGCATGAAATGCAAATGGGTGTGCTCTCCCAATAAAAGATGAAACGTGCGTCCAATGCCGAAGACGGGTCAATTTGACATCCGTCTTCCGCACTGGAGGTACTGGCCACTGATGAATGATGGGTTTTGTACAATTCAGTTTGTCGGTGACTTGCAGGTTCCATCACTCTTGCCACAAGGAGTCGACAAACTCCTTTGTGGACATCTTGATATCAGTAAGAGGAACGGCTTGCCGCAATGGAACGGAAGCTGACTTCATAGCAATGGAAGTTTGGAGAGTGGGGTGCTAGCTCAGGTGTTTTCTAGTCATCTGATCGTGATTCAAAATTACGTGTTGTCCTCGGACCTTTCGCTTCAGGATTGATCCCGGACAGTCGTCAATAGCCCGTTGTGTTGCTCTAGTGCGACGTTAATTACCATTACCACCCATCGGGTTTGATCCCGGACCGTCCCCTAGGGCCGTCGTGGCTCAGTGGGTATGCCCACTGCGCTAGCAACCTTCGAGTTGTAGACAGCGCAGGTTCGATTCCTGCCAGATGCATTCCTCCCTGGGTTTATATCTCTTGGGTCAGTAAATCTTTCGCTGTGTCAATTGATATTGTATTGTCTGGCGCAGCATGGTCAAATATGACCCTTGCGCCATAAAACCCCAAAAACCAACCCGGACCGTCGCCAATAGCCCGTTGTGTTACTCCAGTGTGACGTTAATTAAAATACCTACCTCAGAATTTATTCAACACTGGGCGCACTAAGACTATTTTTCTTAATTCAACTTCATTCCAAATATCATGCGTCTATCATTTGAGCTTCAAAACAAAACCATAATTTTGTACAAACATAAAGCGAGTTCCTCTGCGGTTTCTTAACCAGAATCAAAACATCGGATTTTCTAAATTCATCGAAGTTGAAAAACTTAGCTTAATTCAAAAATTTGAATACATGAATAAAAAAATTTTGCTAAAAATCAATTAAGTGAAACAATTGATTATTTTTATTTTTGTGTTACTTATGTTTTAAATTAAAATAAAAAATATAACTCAAGGGGTACTCTTACTCATTCCAGACAATTTTTGGTAGAAAATGCGTGGCTCTGAAAGTTAAGCGCAAATTGTCATTGTATGCCTTGTAGATTGAGTTTATATAAATTCGAATAAAATCTTAATTTTAAAATATTAACCTAATTTTTCGATATTGTATAGTGTAGTTTTAAATTCTTAAAAATTTCATTTCGATGTACAGCAAACTTTAGGAGATAACGATAATAAGATATCGAAATTTGTGTTTCCCTCCGAATTTGGGGCCCTGGTAGCCCTGATGAAAGAGTAGCGGATTAGCAACAGGAGGGTTGCGAGTTCGAAACTCAATCCAACTAAACACCATCGTGTACGTGGGGGCTGGTGCAAGTTAAATTTGTCGTGGTCTCACATGTCCACGTTGGTATGGTGTGGAAGTTTGGAGATGGGGTGCCAGCTCAGGTGTTGACCTCGTCATCTGACCGTGGTTCAAAATGACGAAATATTGTCCTCGATTCTTTCCCTTCGGGATTGATCCCAAACCATCGCCAATAGCCCGTTGTGTTACTCCAGTGTGACGTTAATTAAAATACCTACCTCAGAATTTATTCAACACTGGGCGCACTAAGACTATTTTTCTTAATTCAACTTCATTCCAAATATCATGCGTCTATCATTTGAGCTTCAAAACAAAACCATAATTTTGTACAAACATAAAGCGAGTTCCTCTGCGGTTTCTTAACCAGAATCAAAACATCGGATTTTCTAAATTCATCGAAGTTGAAAAACTTAGCTTAATTCAAAAATTTGAATACATGAATAAAAAAATTTTGCTAAAAATCAATTAAGTGAAACAATTGATTATTTTTATTTTTGTGTTACTTATGTTTTAAATTAAAATAAAAAATATAACTCAAGGGGTACTCTTACTCATTCCAGACAATTTTTGGTAGAAAATGCGTGGCTCTGAAAGTTAAGCGCAAATTGTCATTGTATGCCTTGTAGATTGAGTTTATATAAATTCGAATAAAATCTTAATTTTAAAATATTAACCTAATTTTTCGATATTGTATAGTGTAGTTTTAAATTCTTAAAAATTTCATTTCGATGTACAGCAAACTTTAGGAGATAACGATAATAAGATATCGAAATTTGTGTTTCCCTCCGAATTTGGGGCCCTGGTAGCCCTGATGAAAGAGTAGCGGATTAGCAACAGGAGGGTTGCGAGTTCGAAACTCAATCCAACTAAACACCATCGTGTACGTGGGGGCTGGTGCAAGTTAAATTTGTCGTGGTCTCACATGTCCACGTTGGTATGGTGTGGAAGTTTGGAGATGGGGTGCCAGCTCAGGTGTTGACCTCGTCATCTGACCGTGGTTCAAAATGACGAAATATTGTCCTCGATTCTTTCCCTTCGGGATTGATCCCAAACCATCGCCAATAGCCCGTTGTGTTACTCCAGTGTGACGTTAATTAAAATACCTACCTCAGAATTTATTCAACACTGGGCGCACTAAGACTATTTTTCTTAATTCAACTTCATTCCAAATATCATGCGTCTATCATTTGAGCTTCAAAACAAAACCATAATTTTGTACAAACATAAAGCGAGTTCCTCTGCGGTTTCTTAACCAGAATCAAAACATCGGATTTTCTAAATTCATCGAAGTTGAAAAACTTAGCTTAATTCAAAAATTTGAATACATGAATAAAAAAATTTTGCTAAAAATCAATTAAGTGAAACAATTGATTATTTTTATTTTTGTGTTACTTATGTTTTAAATTAAAATAAAAAATATAACTCAAGGGGTACTCTTACTCATTCCAGACAATTTTTGGTAGAAAATGCGTGGCTCTGAAAGTTAAGCGCAAATTGTCATTGTATGCCTTGTAGATTGAGTTTATATAAATTCGAATAAAATCTTAATTTTAAAATATTAACCTAATTTTTCGATATTGTATAGTGTAGTTTTAAATTCTTAAAAATTTCATTTCGATGTACAGCAAACTTTAGGAGATAACGATAATAAGATATCGAAATTTGTGTTTCCCTCCGAATTTGGGGCCCTGGTAGCCCTGATGAAAGAGTAGCGGATTAGCAACAGGAGGGTTGCGAGTTCGAAACTCAATCCAACTAAACACCATCGTGTACGTGGGGGCTGGTGCAAGTTAAATTTGTCGTGGTCTCACATGTCCACGTTGGTATGGTGTGGAAGTTTGGAGATGGGGTGCCAGCTCAGGTGTTGACCTCGTCATCTGACCGTGGTTCAAAATGACGAAATATTGTCCTCGATTCTTTCCCTTCGGGATTGATCCCAAACCATCGCCAATAGCCCGTTGTGTTACTCCAGTGTGACGTTAATTAAAATACCTACCTCAGAATTTATTCAACACTGGGCGCACTAAGACTATTTTTCTTAATTCAACTTCATTCCAAATATCATGCGTCTATCATTTGAGCTTCAAAACAAAACCATAATTTTGTACAAACATAAAGCGAGTTCCTCTGCGGTTTCTTAACCAGAATCAAAACATCGGATTTTCTAAATTCATCGAAGTTGAAAAACTTAGCTTAATTCAAAAATTTGAATACATGAATAAAAAAATTTTGCTAAAAATCAATTAAGTGAAACAATTGATTATTTTTATTTTTGTGTTACTTATGTTTTAAATTAAAATAAAAAATATAACTCAAGGGGTACTCTCTTACTCATTCCAGACAATTTTTGGTAGAAAATGCGTGGCTCTGAAAGTTAAGCGCAAATTGTCATTGTATGCCTTGTAGATTGAGTTTATATAAATTCGAATAAAATCTTAATTTTAAAATATTAACCTAATTTTTCGATATTGTATAGTGTAGTTTTAAATTCTTAAAAATTTCATTTCGATGTACAGCAAACTTTAGGAGATAACGATAATAAGATATCGAAATTTGTGTTTCCCTCCGAATTTGGGGCCCTGGTAGCCCTGATGAAAGAGTAGCGGATTAGCAACAGGAGGGTTGCGAGTTCGAAACTCAATCCAACTAAACACCATCGTGTACGTGGGGGCTGGTGCAAGTTAAATTTGTCGTGGTCTCACATGTCCACGTTGGTATGGTGTGGAAGTTTGGAGATGGGGTGCCAGCTCAGGTGTTGACCTCGTCATCTGACCGTGGTTCAAAATGACGAAATATTGTCCTCGATTCTTTCCCTTCGGGATTGATCCCAAACCATCGCCAATAGCCCGTTGTGTTGCTCCAGTGAGACATTAATTACCATTACCATTGAAGTCAGTACTGGAACTTTAAAATTATTTAAACAATATATGCGTTACTTTTCATATGAAACTTTAGCATATACAACTGTTTCTAGTTTAAAATTATTCAATTAAAGTTGGTTTACGTTGAAGTGTCAGAAAAATTGGCACACCAGTCTAATACTTGTTAGGCCTCCAACGGGGACGTAGAACTATTTACGAAATGATGACGCATCTCACGAGCTCGAACTACACTGGTGTTCAAAATTAAGAGATTTTTGCTTTTTCGATTGTATCCAGAACTACTGGGACATATTTTTTAATGAAATTAGTTATATACCTAGGCTGAAATAATACAAAACCTCATTCAACAGTTTTGGTACACATGCATGATCGTGCGTAACTTATCAGCGCAGGAAGGTCTAAAACGGAGGTTAAAATATCAACAAAAAATGGGTTGATAGGGGTGTGGTCCCCTCTTAGTTGTACAACTCTCACAACGTGAATTCATACTGGAAATGAGGCAGTTTATGAATCCCTGTGGCAGTCGGTCCCACTTCTAGCAACGCTGTTTTCAGGTCCTGGATGGGGGAAGGCGAGTTGCAATTGCGCTCCTAAGAGCGTCCCAGATATGCTCTATAGGATTTAGGTCTGGAGATCTGGCTGGCCAATCGATCCGGCGAATATCCTCACTTTCCAGATATTCGTCGACCAGATGAGCCCTATGTGGACGAGCGTTGTCGTCCATAAAAATGAAATCAGAGCTAGCTGCTCCCCTGAAAAGGCTAACATAGGGCTCCGAGATCTCATCCCTGTACCTCACAGCAGTCAGAGCCTCTGTCAAAGAAATGGAGGTCTGTGCGCCCATCCAACATGCCTGCCCAGACCATCAAACCTCCGCTGCCATAGTGGTCTCTTTCTCGGATGTTGGAGGACATGCAGCGGGTCCCTGGTTCTCTCCAGATGAACGTAAGTCGAGAATCAGTGGTTAGGCTGAACCGGGACTCATCAGCGAAGAGAACGCCTCCCACTGATCCCTGTTCGTGAAAATCGATGTTTCTGAATCATGTTAAACGAGCTCTCCTGTGCGCAGAAGTGAGCGTTACGCAAACAGGTCTTCTTGCAAACAGACCTCTCTCCGTGTAACCTTATGGAAACAGTAACCCTCGAAACTAGGCTTCCTGTAGCCGCATGAAGATCACGAGAGCTGAGAAGCTGTTGCACTTCTGTTACGCCTCGCTGTAATGGACAAATATCGATCTTTATTGGCCGTCGTGGCTCTTGGACGACCTGGCCCAGGCTTTCTCTCTACGGATCCGGTATCCTTAAACTGTTTCCATAAGTTGGACACGACGCTGGGCGTTACATTCAAGTCTAGCAATCTGCACTTGAGACTGCCCTGCTTCGTCTCCCGATGATTCGCCATTTCATTCCATCATCCAAACATTGGTGGTTACTAATTTTAACTGTTTGCTTTTGAATTTCACCGAATATTGAAAAAAAAAACCACCACGAAATTTGCCGAGGTGTGCGAGCGAACGAAGCGCGGAAATTGTCACGTACTCTTAGAAAGCCTGTTCCTCCAAATGCTCCACCCACACGCACGTGTATGCTTACGTATTGGACACTAAAGATTTTCCATCTTTGTTGGGAAGCATTAGTTTTACCTTTCGTTCAGTACTTTTCGAGAAATTGGACAAAATATGCAAATTATCTTAATTTTGAACACCAGTTTATTAAACCGCTTTGAGTATCGCTTAAATAATCGCGACAATTTACCATTCTCTCGACTGGAACTGCTCTAGATACTTCCACGGATCGTTTTGCATATGCATTGGCAAATGCAATCAATGAAGTGCTTAAGAGGCGTTGCTATGTATTTTGCATAGGCTCGTCTGTACCAGTTTTTCTGGCTCTCCTGCGTGCATTAACAAGCTTTTAATTGAAGACTAAACTTTTGTTTTCCGAAGACAAGTATTCTGTAATTAAAAACTAAATGTCAGTGGTGCAGCGGTTCAAGTGCGATTAGAAGCCAGGTATCACCTAACAAAAAATCTAAAATTCGGAAACAAAGAATTGCACTCAGCAAAAAAATTAAACTTATTACAATTAAATCAGCTCTAGATGTTTATCGCTTTACATATGCACTGGCACATGCAACCAAAGACCTGCATAGGTTGAGTTTATATGTATTTTGCATAAGCTCATCTGTACAAGTTTTAGTGGCACTTCAGCGAGCGTTAACAAGCTTTTAAATCAAGACTACGCTTTTGCACTTTCCCAAGACAAGTATTCTGTAAGTAAAAACTGTCAGTGACGCCCTTAACGTGTAGCCAGGCTGACGACCGATCGCTTGATCCGTAGCCGACGTTGGTTGTTTTGAGGTTTTATGGCACAAGGGCCATGCTACGCCAGACACAAGACGTACTATATCAAGTACTAGACATACACACAATGAGTTTTACTGACACAGAAGAGAAATATACTCAGGAACGCACTTGACAGAGGAATCAAACCTACACCGCCTACAACTCGAAGGTTGCTGGCGAAGTGGACATGCCCATTTAGCCACGACGGCTCCCCGTAGCCGACGATGGAGTTCAATCGTCCAGCCAATTAATGCACACGTGACCAATGTACATCTCCTGTTTATCTGAAGGAGAGACCAAAGCAGTGTTGGGTCAGTACATAAACGTGAGATGTAAGTAGACTGAGCATTGAGAGAAGCTTCAAAAAGTGAGTAGCCCATTGTGTTGCTCCAGTGTGACGTTAATTAAAATACCTACCCATCTCAAAAAGTGACCAGGTCGACTAGTAATCACGTGACTGCTCGTGTAAAATTTATTTGGTTGGCCGATTTGGCATCTTACCGCCTCTTTTGGCGTTATAACATGAAATGACAGGTAGGTGTTTGAACACTCATTTCCGTAGAGTGCCGAACGAAATAGTGAAATCGCCAGTCTACTATGCTCTCCAAACTTCCACGCCACTCTAAAGTGAGGATATTTGAGGACACGACAGATTTAGAATGCACCAGTTTCCGAGAACACGACGGTCTTTGAATGGACCGAGTTTCGAACTTTCAACCCTCCAGTTGCTAATCCGCTACTCTTCTAACCGGGGTACCGGGTCCCCTAGGAATTTAGAGTTTTATAACTTAAATTGTGTTCTACTTGGGATATTCTCATGCTTTATCACTTTGCAAAATTGAGATCTGGTTAATGTACAACAATCACTATTTTTATTTTTTTTTAATGTTCTTTGAAAAATTTGAAACACTAGAAACGCAAGATAAATACAGTATAAGAATAAATGTGAATTATTAAAAATATTTCTTAAAAACTTCCATTAAAAGAGTACGCATTAAAAGTACGTAATTTTCCACAAGTGTCGACTTAGAATAACTTTGCATTCATTACAGAGGAATTAAATAGTTTGTTTCATAAATTGCTAGAATTTACGAAATATCTTCAGTTCTACTCATGCATGTTTAGTTAATTCCTAAATTTAAACATTTCGGGTGGCATCGGAAATAACATTAACAGCTGTTTGAAAAACAAAAGGACTACTTGTTCGGTACTTTTAAGTCTCGAAGGAAATTGAAGATCGAACACAGACGTAGGATATCAGACTACAAGTCTTAAGTTGCGGATTCCAGTTTTATAAAACATCTGTTCCTGCATTGTTTATTGGAAGGTTCTAGTTCAAGAAATTAAAGTTTTGAATCAATGGAAAGCTTTTTAAAAATCTGAACGTCATTCTGTAGATCCCTGTTCAAGTATCGTGCTACCAGGCATCTTCTTCAACTAGCTGCAACAGAATCAAATCATGTTCAAAACGATTCGGGTGACATAACAATCCACATTCATGAGTTATTCTCATCTCACCTACCGCATATTGAATATTTACTACCGAAAGATCTTCCCTCATATAATTTTCAATAATAGTTTCAAGCATGTCCAAAAAACAAGATGCCGTTAATACTTCCAGTACCAAGAGCCCATTGTTCAACATCGATGAGTAAAGATTTTCCTCGAAATTGGATAGTCTGCGAAACCTTTCCATTGATCCTATGGAAAATACATGGTTGAGGAACTTGTCATAGATCCATTCCGATAGGACATAATCTCGGCGAGCAACAGTTCCCGTCATCCAAAATGCCTCAAAAATGCATTCATACACTTTGTTACGAACATAATTCAAATATCTACCAGAAAGAGTAAGCAATACAGAGAAGAAGCCTCCCTCGGTAATGGAATCGCGCACCCTGTCGGCAACCTCCGAAAACAAACCCAGCAGCGGCCACTCCAAAAGCAGGCACAAAACCCTGTCTGAATACTCCTCAAACGCAAGTTGCGTTTTTTCATAACTCAACTCAGAAATAACGAGATACAAAAGATCTGAATTGAAACGCATGCATTTCTTATCCAAAAGGATATGCAGAGCCAGTTCCAGGATGTCAGTTCTATCTGGTTCCTGCATTCTGTTTAAGTAATAACGACTGAATTCCTCGTTGTTCAGGTTGACGGCCATTTCGAAGCCGTATTCGAAGCGATCATTACTGACATACGTATCAAACCCGCTTCCGCTGGTCCTCTCCATCCAGTCCACTATATTGTCAGTCAAATAGGATATCCAAAAGGAAACTTCCTGGCGTTCTGTTCTGTTCAGAAGCTTAAAGTCCTCTACATGAGTGGTACAGATTTTGTCATAGCCGCAGATCGGCCAGAGCTTGATTAGTTGGTCTTCGATGCAGTTCCCACACGCCATTCGGAATGTGTTGACAGTATCTACGATTCCGGAACGGATTACTTTTTCAGCCGTTTTCTTATAGTCGATGGTTCCTAAAGATTTCCAGCAAAGGACTTTGGACAAATCCATATGGTCTAGTTTACCATTATGGTCTTCTATCCAGATATTAATGCGTTTCCCTATGGGTCCAACGACGCTTGCTACTTGCTGTTGCAATGGTTTGGACAAGGGAAGCCGCTCTAACTTTGCTATGACTCTTTTCGTCATATACTGCAGCGATGAATCCGTTAATCGACGAATGTCCTCATGGTACCAAAGGAAAACGGCAGCTTTGGTTGCAGCTCTGGTGGCTAGGGAAAACCATATATCCATTCTTTCATGAGGGACTTCCTAAAAATATCAAAGACAAATTAGAGAACATTTTTGGCAACTTTAACCCATTTTTTCTACGACGAGGACATACGAAAAGGTACAAATGCGAAAACGAATCAATAGGTTGATATCTATTTCAGTTTTGCTTTGACCTTGGAAGACTGAAAGTTTGATTATTAAAAGAGGGGAGGGGAGCCCAGTTGGTTGTCGCAGATTGGTTGTTGATTTGGGTTTTATGGCGTAAGGTAAAGAATCAAGTCAAAGAGGTCTAAATCCCTCTAAAAACAATGGTTCAATACCTAAACTTTTAATAATCAATAATCCTGAAGGAAAGCTTTCAACCTTTTCACCATTTGCTGTACAAAAATATATTCAGTCTGCTGTTGGCGAACCAAAAGCTATAAAGAAATTGCGGTCTGGTGATCTTTTTATAGAAACTGTATCTGCATATCAATCTGAACTAATGAAATTGAACCAAATTGACGAACTAAAAGTTAATGTAACTCCACACAGAACTCAATTTTAGTCGTGGAGTTATATCTGAATCTGGCCTCTAATGTATCTGAACAGGAGTTTATGGAAGAATGGAAATATCAACATGATTGTTCAGCCAAACGCATTTGCATCAGACGAGATGATAAAAGTATTAACACAAAACACGTAATATTAACATTCAACACACCAGACATGCTGACATCCATTAAAGCCAGGATACTTAAATTGCAGTGTTAGATCATTCATTCCAAACTCTTAAAGATGATTTAAGTGTCAGAGGTTTGGACAGTCCCAGGCTTCATGTCGATCATCTGCAATTTGTGCCAGATGCTCAAAACCAGAGCATGGTGAAAACTGCAATGATGAACCTCCATGCTTCAATATCAAGGGAAGTCATCCTTCTTACTCCAGGTCTTGTCCTCAATGGAAAAAAGAAAAAGAAATCCAAAGCATAAAAATAAAACAAAAGATTTCATATCTCGAAGCAAAAAAATAGTAGAAAGTCAAATTCCAAGAGCAAATATTTCCTACGCATCTGTAATAAAAACGACGAAATCCGTTGCTATCGAAACAGATACCATTCCCAATGAAGAAATTGAAAATATAATCGTGCAAAGCAAAGAAACAATTGTCCAAGAAAAATGCAACCAATAATCAACAAAACAAACATTCCTAAACCATCTGGTCCTAATGCCAAAGACACTTTTAAAACAAAATCACAAATGAAAATAGATGCTATAAAATCTAATAGAATCAATGAAAAATATAACTTGGAGACCTATTCATCTGGTGAGGGGAATGGAAATAGACAAAACTAAAAAAAATAGGCCCAAACGCACAAAAATCCTGATATATTATCATGCCTTGGCTACCGTAACCATGTTGAAGATGTGAAAGCTTTGATTGTTACGATCCTGTATGTCTTGGTCTACAAGAAACTTTTTAACACCAGCAGTATATAGAAAAATTAGAAGATAACATCACAAGGGAAAGATCGTGTGAAAAACAATCGTGCTAGTGGTGGTGTAGCACTTCTAACTTGTCTGGATTATCCATCTTCGGCTATCCATTTCCGAACAGATTTACAAGCTGTCGTCGTTCAGATAAATTTAAAATACTTGGTATAGATATGCAGCATATTGTAACTAAGTGAAATTCTTGACCAAAGATAACTGAACAATTTAGTCTCTCAATCAACTACCTGCTCCTACCTGGCGACATGAATGGTCACAACACTTTATCGGGTTGTAGGGATTTTATTCCCAGGGGTCAGCAGATTGAGCAGAAGATAGATGATCACTGCATCTGTCTTCTAAATGGTGATACCTATTTCCATCAACCTACTCAAACCTTCCACTACATTGATCTGGCTATGCTCACCATCTATCTTATTATTTTAGGATTTCAGAGTAGGAAGTGATCTTTATAATAGCGACCACTTTCCTATTATTCTAACTTACACAAAAAATTATATAGACCCTTCCTTCCGACCAGTGCGCTATAATTATGATAAAGCGAACTTCATCTAAATCTATTAACTCAAGAAATGATGAATTTTTTAAACATTGATCATGCAGTTGAAAATATAATGAACTATTTAAGAAGTAGCAGACTTGGCAATTTCTAAGTCGTCACCAAATATTCGAAGCCATGGTGGAATCAAGACTGTTCCATAGCATATAAAAACAGAAAAAAAATCTTCGAACATATTTCGTAGGTATCCAACCTAAGATAATGATTGCTTTTAAGAAAGCAGAAGCCCGAAAAATTCGACGCCAGTCGAAGCTCTTGGCAATCATTTAAATATTCAGTCGTCTCGTTAAAATATCTATGGATAATAAAAAACATCAGGATATTATAAACCGGCTCCACATATCGCAATCTTAAAAAATGAAGGACAAATTACTTCAAATCTTAGAGACATCATTACTAATGTGTTAGGAAAGGCATTTTCAGATGTCTCAAGATAATTTTATTTTCCTAACTTTATTACATACAAAATACGTGAAGAGTGTAAGAGTATTAACTTTAGATCCCTTACGCTGGAACATTACAATACTGATTTTAACATAAAGGAACTTAAAACTGCTTTCCATAAATCTCATTCAGCCCAGAGGGACCTGACCTCATTCATAATGACATGCTGAAACATTGAGGAATCCTGATTAACATAACTTTTAAAACTTTTTAACAGAATCTGGCATAATCAAACATTCCCTACATCGTGGCGTACGGCTATTATAATCCCTATCGCGAAACCAGGTAAAGATCCTCAAGCTCCGAGTAATTAGACTAATAGCCCTTATCAGCTGTCTACGTAAAAAATGGAACGTATGGTCAATGCACGCCTTGTATATTACTTAGAAATGAACCTGTTCTCTTCGCCTTTCAAAGTGGATTTCGTCATGAAACCCCAGATAACCTTATTTTAATGGAAATCTCCATTCGAGAAGCTTTCGCAAAAACCAATCATCTTGTTTCAATTTTTGACATGGAGAAAGCTTATGATCGAACGTAGATGTGGTATTCTTCTGGACTTATTCAATATTTGTCTTCGGGAAACCTACCAATCTTCGTTCTAAATCTGCCAGACGAATTTTCACAAGGCGTATCTCAAGGAAGTGTGCTGAGCGTTGTCTTGTTTATCATTAAAATTAATGAAATTTTAAAGCAACTTCCTCCCAGAGTTCATGGAAGTCTTCGTCGATGATTTCCAAATCTCTTGTACATTATCAAACATGCTAATGATTGAAAGACTGCTGGAAAGAGCTATAAAAAACACCCCTATTTTGGCAAACAAAAGTGGCTTTGTCTTCTCCGCTCAAAAAAAATGTGCATTTCTGCAGAAAGCGAGGAATGCATCTTAATCCTGAAATACGCCTCACCCGATCGATAATCCCATCAATACCAGTTAATTTTTTGGAATAATTTGATTCCAAGTTAACATTTCGACATCACGTGAAACATTTGAAACAGAAATGTAACAAAACTCTAAATATTTTAAGTCTTATCAACTACATCATAGGGAGCTGATTCTATCTTTGTTGAAAATTTTTAGGACAATAGTGCGGTCCAAATAGGATTATGGATTGGATGTTAGGATTTTATGGCGCAAGGTCCAAAAAGTGGACAAGCTGCGCCAAACACAAGGCAGGATATAACCCAATAAAAGACAATTTTTTTAATCAATCCCAAAAAAGAGCTAAAAGATAGAGTTAAAACATAAAATGTGTAGATGCGAATAAAAATATAGAGTTCGATGATAAAAACAAGACCATTGATTGCAGCACAACTGATGATTTAATTTACATATGCATAAAATTTAATGGTTGGAAATTTAAAAGAATTTGATAAAATAGATTGATGAGTCATTTTGAATTTGCAAAAATTAGATGAGGTGTAAAAAATCAATTGAACGTAAAAATGCAAAAAGATTTGGATGGGGATTTTCACCAATCAAATCCTGTAAGTTTAAAAGTGTACTTTTAAAAAAAATTTACGATGATTAAAAGCAGGACATGTAACTAAAATATATGATGACCAAAAAGGGGATTCTCACCCAACAAAAGATGACGATGAGTATGTCGACTGTACCCAATGAATAGGATTATGGATGTGTTGTATACGGTTCCGCAGCCAAGTCAGCTATCAAAATGTTGGATATTATACATAATCAAAGTATCCGTATATCTAGGTGCTTACCGCACTTCCCTTGTCCAGAATCTAAACATCATATTCGGAGAACCCTGTTTAAAACTTGTACGTGAGACTTGCCCTGATATTTTAAAATCAAAACTAATCCACCTCATCTATTATTTATCATTACTAACCCAAAATTTGGAAGTCATTTTTCATTGAAACGATCCATTTTAATATTACTAAAGATTTTATGATATTGACCAAATCATCCAGTCCAGATTCTTTTACTAGCAATTATTTTATTCTCAGAGAATTTTTCATCTTTCAAACCAGTATTTACTGATGGACCAAAGAGTATGACACACTGGTGCTGCAGTATTTGAAGCGGTAACTGTTGCCAGGAAATTACATCGTTGCAGCTCCGTTTTTACATCAGAAATATATGCCTTATTTTTAGCACTGGGAAATAGCTACATCCTTACAAAAAATGGATAGTATATTCCGATTCTAAAAGCAGCCATTGAAGCCCTTACAAATATTTCAGTGAAGTCATCCTTTTTGATACTCAAAACAATAAATCTCTTTAAATCTAAAATTTCGAAATCATACTTTGTTCGATACCTGGTCATGTAGGCATTCCCGAAAACGAGAGGGCAGATTTTGCAGCTAAGACCTCCAACTATGCAGCATTACTTACCAATCTCTATTGAAGACGTTGAAATGGTTAAAGACAAAAATAAAATCAAACTGGCAAGATTCTTGGGATAAAGAATCGCAAAATAAGCTCACTATATACAGCCATCCATCACAGGATTCGGCAATACAAATGTGAATAGGAAAAATGAAGTGCAACTGATAAGACTTCGCATTGGCCATACCCATTTTACATTTATTGATCGGAGAACCTGCTCCGTTACGTTCAACTTGCCATTGTGTTTTTACTGTTCAACGCGTTTTGACTGAATGTAGAGCTTTTAATAACCAGACAAATGCGATTTGGATTTTCAAATCCCACCCTAAGACCTTTTGGGAAGTCCTTACAATAAAAATTTGTTTTTATTCATGACATCGGTTTTATGAATTTTATTTAGATTTTATACATTGACTAGTTTCAATTCAAAATTGCAAATAAGTTTACATCAGTCCTTTTTTGTCTAATTTTATTGTCTTGTCTAGAGCAGCTTGGCCATATGTGGCTCTTGCGCCCATAAAAACCCAATCAACCAACCTCCTGCTTATCGCGGCGCGCGAACTCACGGTCACTGGCCAATATTTTCCCCCTCAGCTATCGATTGATACTAGGTTGGTTAGGTTCGGTTGATAATATCAAAACTATTATTTAGTAAGGATGGATGGTTTGCATTTTGACGCAAAATCCTAAAAAGGATAGGCTGCGCCAAACAGAAGACAACCTAATCAACAGTTAAAATATTTAGAATAGTCAGACAAAAAGTTAGATTTGAAATGATGTAGGTATACAAAATAAAAGACAACTAAGGTGTTTGGTTAGAGGTTTTATGGCGCAAGGACCATATTTGGCCAAGCTGCACCAAACACCAAGACAATAAGGACAAACAACTAAGATTAAAATACTAATTTAAAAGGGTAAAAATAATGAGTTTTATGTCGACGGTAATATTTACAATAGATGAATTGAGATATGGTTTAAAAGGTATAGATAAAAACATTTATAAAGTTTAAAAAGCCAATGTTGAATAAAAATTTAAATAGATTTGGATAGGACTTTCTCCCACCAAATCTTAAAAGTTTAAAATTGAACTGCTAAATAAGTTTCGACGATGATGATTAAAAACTGGACAATTTGTTAAAATATGATGAACGGTAAAAGGGACCACACACGCGTTACACACAGGGGCATTTTCTCCTAAGATTCCTGTGAGTAAAACTAGTGTGACCGATACGAAGGCGAGTTAAAAGCACGTCGGAAAGTCGAGAAGGCAGACATAATGGTTGGTTTATTTGGGTTCAATTTCGCAAGAGGACAATTAAATTAATTAAAAGCGAACGAGTTGCGAAAACACATGACAGAACGCAACCCAATAAGATACGAAATAATTTTTACGATTCATTTATCCAAACAGTAATAAAGGGCAGATTTAAAAATATAATATTAGAAGTACATTGAATATAAAAATATTCAAACCTCAAACAGTGAAATGAGATTATCATCGTTATAGTTAATTTGAAGTTTAAGACATGAAAGTTAAGAACATTAGATGAAATTAAAAAATATTATACTTCTTAAAAATCTAAAAACATTTGGATGGGGATTTCCCCCACCAAATCTTGTAAGTCTAAAATTAAATTGCCAAATAAGTTTCGACGATGATTAAAACCTGGATAATTTATTGAAATATGAACTGTAAAAGGGACAATACACGCGTTACACACAGGGGCACTCTCCTAATAAAATATGTCTAAGTAAAACAAGTGTGGCCGATATGAAGGCGAGTTAAAAGCACGTCGGAATGTAAAGAAATTAATGTAGGCGACCATAGTAAAATGTCTCTACGAATGCCATGGAACTCATTGCTCGCTTGTAAACTCCAATAATTTTGCCACTTGTTGCATACGTCTCGGACAGCTTGTCAGTGATCATATAGAACGGGGAGACTCAAAGGACTCAGTATTTTTAGCCGCTTCAGTAAGGTTGGAATTATTCATTTAGCCAAAGTTAAAACTAGGTCCTGTGTCATCCGTCCAGTCAGGAAACTGCCTCTTAGAATTTTAGGAGAACTTAGAAAGCGAACTTCAGAAAAACGAACCAGAAACTTTTGGTATGCCAACCCTTGAGCAACAGACATTACATCATGTCATTCCTTGTACTGGTCGCGTTGTGTGCCTCGAGTTTCTAAAACAGAGTTGGTAGGTTTCGGGTTATAGGGCGCAAGGACCATATTTGGCCAAGTTGCACCAAACACAAGACAATGTCGTTATTGTGAAAAGAGAGAAGAGAAAGATCTCTTGGGCATCCTGGGGTCGCGAACCCCATGTTTACCAGAGACAGTAAACCCCATAGGAAAAGAATAGACACTAGGGTACCGGGTTCGTGAAGACCGTACACACCTAAAGATGTGCCCCTGAGGGATGCCAGACTTTTTGATTTCTGGTAGATGTTCATCTGAACTCAAGGTGCAGTGTCGCGAAGAGCTTCGTCGTAATCGAGTAACTAACAGAACCTTTTGAAACGACTGAACCAAAACTACTCGAACTGAGTTTGCGCAGACTTCCTAATTACAATTGCTACGAATGCATTGATGAATGTCTCCTTTCCACTGATCATATCCTCTACAGTTTGCTCAAGAAATCTATTTAAAAGTATTAATAGATCATTTATTTCCGGCATGTTTTATCGAACTATGACATTTAGTAAAAACCAGGATTTCTGCCATAAACGGAACAATTATTCTGAAAGTGTTGGGTTTTGGGTTTTATGGCGCAATGGCAATATTTGGTTATGCTACGCCAAACACAAGACAACGTCAAGTTGTGGAAGTATTGGGTTGGTTGGTTTGGGTATTATGGCGCAAGGGCCATATTTGACCATGCTGCGCCAAACACAAGACAGACAACGTCAAGTAAAGTGCTGTTAAACGGGAAAGAGGGATTGGGAATAGAGTAGTGTGATGAAGGCAGAAAAAGTTCGCTAAGGTATCCCAGAAGCGCGACATCCGTGTTTATCAAGACAGTAAACCCTATGAGAAAAGAGATGACTAGAGTACCCCGGATCCGTGAAATACGCCACTTTTATGTATTATGCTTCAAACAAGGGATTCTTGAAAATTATCACGATTGACCAATCAATGCTATCCGTTTAGACAAGTCGCATCTTAAATACTATTTTAACAAAGTTTCAAAGTAATCAAGTATTACCATTAATCAATTACTTAAGTTTGGGGGAATTGATCAGACTCTGAAATACACAATGGTTGTTTTGGGGTTTTATTGCGCAAATGCCGTATTTGGCCAAGCTGCGCCAAACATACGTCAAGTAAAAAATGTTGTGAAGGAAGAGGGATTGGGGAACAAAGCAGTGGGATGAAAGCAAAGATCGCTTGGGCATCCCGGGAGAGCGACTCTCGTATCTACTTAAGACATTAAACCCCATGGGGAAAAAGATAGCTGGAGCACCTCGGGTCCGTGAAGCCCGTACACACCTAAAGGTGATGTGCCCGTGAGGGCGAAATACAATGAAAGAATTAGAAAGATATATGGCTAATAATGGATCCGTAGAAAAGGTGTGAACATGAAAAGTATCACGATTGACCAATCAATGCTATCAGTTGTGGCAAGTCTATCTTGATTGATTTGAAACTTATAATAAATTATTTAAGCTTGGGATGAAAATTAATCAAATACAGTGAAACAATTAGAAAGAGATGGCTGCTAATGGCCCAGGATCCATGTGACCAAAACTAGTAATAATGTGACCTTTAGCCGTCCATCCATTGATTGATTCATCATCTGATAGGTCCACGCGACAATTTGGACTAGCGATTTCACCATTTTTGTTGCCACGCAATAGAAATGCGCATTCGCATACCTGCCTTATCATAAGATATATCGCCAAACGAAGCGATAGGATTCCAAATCGGCAACGAAGTCAATTTCTCAGTCACGCGACTACTAGTCGTCATGTTGGTCACTACTTTTTGAAGCTCCTCTCAATTGCAATGCTCAGTCTACTCAAATTGCGCATCTATGGTTAGCACCATGACTCTTGGTTCAGCTGGGTCTGGGTTCGAATTGTGCTAGACGTTCGCATTGGTTTGAAAACATCTTTAAGCCAAGTCTCGGTCTAATCTGTTCTTTAGTAAACAATTACCGTGGTTGGTTGAGTTTTCATGGCGCAAGGGCCATATTTGGCCCAGAGGAAATATAAAAGTAGAGTAAGAAGTTGTAACCTTTTTATATGCTCAGGATCATGTGACCAAATCTAGTAGTAATGTGACCCTTAAACTACCTTCGTCAGTTGAGTGGAACCGAACATTCATCATCTGATTGGTTCACGGGACTGGAGAAGACGCCCATTCATTGATTCATAATCTGATTGGTCCGCGCGACAGAGTGGTAGACTTTGGCCAACTTTCTCGCCACTCTACTGCAATGTGCATTTAAACACCTGCACTGTCATTAGATGTTATATTGCCAAACAAAGCGATAAGATGCCAAAGGCCAACCAAGTCAGTTTTCTGAGTTGTCATGTGATTACTAGTTGACTTGGTCAATTTTTGAAGATCTTAATAGCAATGCTCAGTTTTTCTTACGTCTGATTTGGCCATGCTGCACCAGACACAAAACAAACAATATTAAGTAATGGACATACACACAAGGAAAATTTTGCTGACACATAAGAAAAATACACCCGCGGAGGAATCGAACCTGCACCGAACTTAGATTGGATTCTACTTGGAATATTTTCATATTTCATTATTTCGCAAAAATGGAATGTGGTCAAGTTCAAAAATCATATTTTGTATTTTTCATGTTCTTTCATTGAAAATTTCCAAACATTAGAAACACAAGGTAACTAGTGAGTACAAAAATAAATTATTAAACCATTTTAAAGAAATACATTTCGTTAAAACAAGGTATAAAAGCACGTATTTTTCTACAACAGTGTTAATTTATTAAATCAAATAGTTTATCATAAAAATATTTCATAAATTCCAGCAATTTAATTCTTAAACATCTAAAGTGGATACGACAGTATATTAACAGCTGTTTGAAAAACATAATTAACATTTGTTTGGTACTTTGAAAAGTCCCGAAAGAACTAGTCATTATGTAGTAAACCAACATTGAAAGTTTTAAGTTGTATATTTCAGAATTTTATCAGAAAAAACATTTGTTTATGAATTGTTTATTGGAATGTTCTGAAGGTTATAAGTTCAAGTGATTAAAGTCTTGAAGCAAGTTTTTCAAAGTTCTGAACTTCATTTTGACGATTCCTTTACAAACATCGTGCTACCAGTGAGCTTCATCAGCGTCTGGTATCAGATTCAAATGAGGATCAAAACGTCCAGGATGACAATAAAGTTCGCATGTATGTAAATTTCTCAATATTCTGATAGAATTTCGAATACGCGTTGCCGTCGGGTCTTTTTTCATATATTTTTCAGTAATGGCTGTAAGCATGTCTAAGAAACAAGATGCCGTTAATACTTCGAGTACCAAGATCGCATTGTCGAACATCGCTATGCGAAGGTTAGCCACGAAATCCGATCGTCCAACACGCAGTTCAAATGAAAACATGGAAAACACGTGACTGAGAAACTTGTTCCAAATCCATTCAGTTAGAACATAATTTCGATAATCTTTAGTTCCGGTCCTCCAAAATGCCTCAAAAATGCTTTCATACACTTCGTTGCGAACATAATTCACCACTCTTTTAGAAAGAGTAAGCAATACAGAGAAGAAGCCTTGCATAGTAATGGAATCGCGCACTCTGTCGGATATCTTCAAAAAGAAATCCTGTAGCGGCCACTCCAAATGGAGATACAAAAGCCAGTCTGAGTGCTCTATAAATACAGATTGCGTTTCTATGTAACTCATCTCAGAAACAACTAGACGATAAAGAGCTGTATTGAAACGCATACGTTTCTTATTCAAAAGGTTACGCAAAGCTTGAATTAGGATGTCAATTCTTTTTGATTCCGGTAGTTTGTTTAAGAAATAGCGACTGAATTCCTCGTTGCTTAGATCGATGCCGAAATGGAAACCAAACTCGAAACGATCATAACTTATTCTAAGTTGATTCATCAAGTTCTTCATGTGGTGTGACAAATAGGCTATCCAAAACAATATTTCCTTTCCTTCTGAAACTAGTATAGATCCAAAATGGTCGGGATAATGGTATACCGCTGGTTTGTCAATACCGTAGACAGTCCACAGATTGATTATTTGGTCTTCAATGCAATTTGAGCACGCTATCTGGAAGCTGTTGGTAGTATCCACGATTCCGGAACGGATTACTTTTTCAGCTGTTTTCCTATAGTCGATGGTCCCAGAAGATTTCCAGCAAAGGACCTTGGACAAATTCATATGGTCCAGCTTACCATTTTGATCTTTAATCCAGAAACTAATATGTTTCCCTATGGGTTCAATAACGTTTGCTACTAGCTGTTGCGATGGTTTGGACAAGGAAAGGCACTCTAACCTTGTTAAGATTTCTCTCGTCATATATGGCTGCAATGAATCCGTTAATCGACGAATGTCCTCATGGTACCAAAGGAAAACGGCAACTTTGATTGCAGCTCTGGTGGCTAGGGAAAACCAAACTTCCATTCTCTCGTGTTCAACTTCCTAAAAATGTCAGAATAAGACAAATTAGAACATTTTTTTCATCTGCTTTAGCTATTTTTTTGTCTACTGACGCGGCCATACGAATAGGTACAAATGCAAAAAGTTGAAATCTATTTCAGTTTTGCTTTTATTTCGGCCCCTTCGAACATTTTTTAAGTTCTATTGATATTTTATTTTAGTGTTAATATTCTTAATCATGAGTATCTGCCAAGGCTATCACTGGATCAAAAGTTTGAGGGATAAGAAAAGAAAATTCAATTTGATATCCCCACCTCATAGTGGCACAGGGGAGAGGACAAGCCCTTTCATTTTTCATTTAATTATAAATGCCCCTTCTGCAAGCTTTGATTGACTCGGTTTGCCAGTTAAAGTCCGTTTTTCACCAAACAAGATGTAGGGTTAAATGCTTTTCATATTTCATTAAAAGTTAATCAAGGAGGAAAATGTTAATTTCCGGAAGCCAATCTGAATTTCAGAGGCTGGATTTCGCTGCAGAGGTAGATGGAAGTATGCAAATGTTCTGTAACAGAAAATCACGGTTTCGTGTCGAGAAATATGCAAAAAAGGCAATCATAAGTCAGCATTGTGAAGGTTTAGAGGAGTTTCATGTAAATGCTGATAATAAGTGTTTAGAACTTTCGTACGATTAGTTTTCAAGACAGACGTGTTTCTATGACTTCCAGAAGACGAATGACATAGCGAGGGCTGGCGTTCTGTGGGACGCCTTGAAGCAGGACAATCAATTACAGATGTTGCTCTTTTCTTCGGCATTCATCATTCCGTCATTTCACGATTATGGAAACAATTCAAAACAAGCCAAACAGTTATCCGAAGACCTGTGGCCGGTCGCCCAAGGGTTACGACCCCCGCGGAAGATCGATATATTGCTGTTTTAGCCAAGAGGAATCGAAGAGCGACCTCCACACGTGTGACATCTATGGTTGCAGCGTCCATTGGTAAGACGATATCTGCCATTACTGTGCGCCGGTACGCCCGGGTACCACGAGTTTGTATTCCTCTATCCGTCCAATCCAGAGGGGCACGATTAAAAAGGTGTCGGCAACATGTGAATTGGTCTGTCTGATTGGGCCAACGTTATATTCACGGATGACTCGAGATTTGCTATGGAGCCGGATGACCACGTGAAAGGGTCTGGAGAGAACAAGGCACACGCAATCGGCCTCAGAACATCGTCGAGCATCACGCATTCCGAGGTGGAAGCATCATGGTGTGGGCAGGGATTTCGTTGGGATATCGCACTGACCTGCATATCTATAGACGGGGTTCTGTGATGGCTCTCCGGTATCGGGATGAAGTCCTAGAACCCACTGTGAGATTGTACGCTGCAGCAGTTGGTCCTGCTTTCGTTTTAATGGATAATGCCCGTCCTCATCGAGCCAACATCGCCGACGACTACCTGGAGAGTGAGGGGATTGTGCGTAGATTGACCGGCGTACTCGCCCGACCTTAATTCCATTGAAAATCTTTGGAATACCCTCGGCCGTGCTGTGTCTGCAAGTTTCCCACCCCCAGTCACTCTCAGAGTTTCAAACTGCTCTACAGGAGGAATGGCGATTACTTGACTCTGGGTGGTTGATCACCTGATGGAAACCATGGTCACACGCTGTAAACTTAGTATGAGGGGTGGTCACGTATCCTATTAAAGTTGGTTTTGGATTTATACATAATTTTGTTAATGACTCCAATATGACATCATCTTATAATTTATGAAAATTCAATATTGTTTTCATTTTTGTATGTAATTCTCTGTTTTGATTCATGCATAAACATATTTGCTACTTTCCTGCCGCACATCGTGTCAATCAAAGCTGTACTTGTCGATTTTTTCGCATTTTACCGCTGCGTGCTTAACTTTTGGCAGTGAGTATTTATTTGAAAGTGCTGCAAAATGTCGGTTTTTTATTTGCCATGATTGATTGCATCATTGAAGCGCACAAGCAAACCAAGAATCTTTCCTTTTCTCCAAGAAACGGCGCTTTATTTATTGTTCAACACTAAAATAATTGTGCACAGCACTAGTCCAAAATCGAGTCGATCTCTTAGGCGTTATCCAGCTCATTTTGCCATGGCAATATTGATGAAACGTGTTGATAAAATTGCACTCTCTTCCACTGTTCATTTCCCTCGGGGGCGCATCTTTAGGTGCGTACGGTGTTCACGAACCCGAGATAACGAAGTGATCTCTTCCCCAAGCTTGGCCAAATATGGCCCCTTGCACCATAAAGCCCAAAATTAACCACTTTTCATTATAAGCCTACTAGCAAAATTGAAATGGTTAAACGTTGATTGAAAGTGATCCGTAGAATTCTGTCAGAAATATGCAAATATAGAAAATGTAAATATATAAAAAATAAATGAGCGGAAGATAATTTTTTAAGCTCCATTTTGACGTTTTTATAGCTTTTACAATTTACTTTGGACGAAATACTTATTCCTGCTTTATCCATATATATAATACAATGCACATACATCGCATTAGTGTAAGACAAAACTACAAAAGGTGATAGGGAGATGACTATTACAGAAGTCAGTTTTGATTGATTGTTGGGTTTTATGGTGCAAGATCCAAAAAAGGACAAGCTGCGCCAAGCGCAATTTTGAGTTTTGGAGTGATTGTGAATGCCCCTGAAGAATGCGATAGTTCCGAATCCACCATCATTATGAGATTGATCATGAATATATCGTATAAATATAATTTGTCAATTTATTCTCCAGCAAATACATTTTTTCTTGGAAAATCCATTCCGCATGCGAATTAACAGCTTGTTTTAAGATCAAATGTCTTCAGTAGACGAAACAAAGTTAAATCGATTACAATTTTTCAAAAAAAAAAAAACCCAACCGGAATGTCAATTTTACAGCGCTTTAAAAAAGAAAGCCAATGTTCTTGAACGAATGTTTGAGATAGCAAAATTGCATGAGAATAGCTTCAATTCATAAAGTAAACACAACCTCGATCTTGTCCTTTAAAACAATTTCAACTTTTCAAGTCCTAATTAGAATATCTTATAGATGATATTCCAAGATCAGTTTTATTTAAAATTCGCTTTACTCCAACTTGTAGTTTCAAATCGATTCTTTTTGGAACCTTTCTTGTCAATTCAGAGATCCAATATCTAAATGGAAACTACGTACATATTTAAACGATAGATGTTTCCTCACTATTGAGTGCAGCTTTTCAATAGAATCTAATATAATTTGAAACGAAAAACAAATGTAAGTTTTACTGATTCAAATTGCCTTGTAATGGAAATCTATTTTAAAATTTAAAAACCTTTGTATTACAACTTTAGTTGCGTCTTATTTTAAAAGGTTTTGTTTGTACGCTTGATTTATTTTTATGAAACGGAATTCTGCAGATCATTATACTATAATGAATCAATGACTTTTATGGAAAATTGGTCGAAATATACATATACCGCCAAGAAACTAAACCAACTAACTTTTATCAGTGAATTTTTCGCTTGCGCTTTTCGCATTAAACCAGGTTCCTTACAAAATGTAAGTTACGCAAAATTAAATGTTTTTAATGATTTCATATCATTAGTCAAATATTTATAAACTATTGACATTTTGGAAATAAATAAAAATAAGTTCAAACATAAGTATTAGAATTTAAATTCTTTAAACATAATTTTTTTGGAAAATTTTTTTTCTCTAGCAACACTGGATATATATATATATATATATATATATATATATATATATATATATATATATATATATATAAAACAATCAGGGGAGTTGCGTACCACAATCGTAATACTCAATGTTACACCTATGGGATTTCGTATTGTTCTTACCTTCTCTGCACAAATAGGACGAGGGTTTATATGAAGCCTGTTACCGGCAGGATTCTAAAGAATAAGTGTGCCAAATTTGGTGTGGATTGGTTTAACGATGTAGATTTGTAGAGTAGAGACCATCCACTCTGCTTTATGTATACAGGATGATTTAAAAGATCTTAGACAAATTTTAAAAGTAACCTGGAATATAAAAAAGCAAATATCTGCATAGGAACAGATAGCCGTAAACGCAGCGCGAGTGTGCTAGAGGATGCACATGCAGAATTATCTCCTCCGCATCTTATTCCTTATCCAAATGCCATCTTCGAATATGATCTACTGTTGAAATTTTTTGAATAATGAGGGGTGGTTCGTTTTTTTTTTTTTTCCGCTGCTGTACAAGTTAAAATATAGTTTATGGAGAGATGTTCTTGGCAATGCTGACACGATGGAGCGGTTTCCCCAAACAACAAAAATCGATGCGACTCGTGAATGGCCGATGCGAAGAATTTAACAGATTCGCCCTAATTCACGTGAAGTCGCGATAGCCCGGTTGGAAGAGTAACAGATTAGCAAACGAAGGGTTGCGAGTTCGAATCCAAGCAAAGACCGTGTAAAGAGGGGAGGGGATGGTGCACGGTAAATCAGTCGCGGCTCTAATTGTCCTCACGTTGGCATGATGTGGAAGTTTGGAAGTGGGGTGCCAGTTCAGGTGTGACCTCGTCATCTGACCAGGGTTCAAAGTTACGTGATTGTCCTCGGTATTTGCTATTTTCTCAACGTCGAAATGGAACACAACGGGCTATTGGCGATCGTCAGGACATCACGTAATTTTGAACCATGGTCAGATGACGAGGTTATACCTGAGCTGGCACCCCACTCTCCAAACTTGTATTGTCCTCGGATCTTTCCCTTCGTTTTTAATACCTTCGAGTTGTAGGCGGCGCAGGTTCGATTCCTGGCAGGTGCATTGCTCCCTGGATATATTTCTCTTGTGTCAGTAAAAGTTTCATTGTCTGTATTACTTGTATATCTTGTGTCTGGCGCATCATGGCCAAATATGGCCCTTGCGCCATAAAACCCCCAAACCAACCCCTCGTGTTTAATCCCGGACCGTCACCAATAGCCCATTGTGTAACTCCGGTGCGACATTAATTGAATACCTACCTAATCCACGTGACTCAAATGCTGAGTTGCCGGTTGGTTGGTTTTGGGGTTTTATGGCGCAGGGCCATATTTGGCCATGCTGCGCCAAACACAATACATACAATATCAGGTAATTGATAGTGAAAGCTTTACTAATTAAGAGAAATACACCCAGGGAGGAATACACCAGACAGGAATCGAACCTGCACCGCCTACAACTCGAAGGTTGCTAGCGCAGTGGGCATACCCACTGATTCACGACTGTGACTGGTGAAAAGGAAGGGAGGACAGATCACGAGTACCTCGGGGTTGTGATGCAAGTATACTCTTAAAGATGTGCACTGAGTGCAATAAGGGATTCGGATCGTTCCCTTAGTAATTGATCCTGGACGTAGATTCAATTACCCTACCTTATGTTCAAACAAGAGATGCTTGATTGACGAATCTATGCTAAAAGTTAAGGCATTTCTATCTTGATTATTTGGAAGCTTTGTTAACACAAGTGGTTTCGACGAGATATCTCGTCCATCAAGATCTGGCCAATTTTTCTAATGGCGAGATATCTCATCAAGATATATATCGCCTACTTTTTGATGAAGAGATCAAGATCTGGTCAGTTTTATTCTAAAGGCTAGACATCTTGTTCATAAAGGTCTGGTCACTTTTGCTAATGATGATATCCCTCGTCGATATAACCGCGGGAGGGCAAAGAAAATGTCGTTAATTAATTCTTAAGTTTGAATTAAAATTTGTCATTAGACTATGAAGTACACAATGGTACAAAAACGAAGAGATTAGGCTGCTATTGGATTGGTACAAGGTCTTCTGAACAAAATGAAATAAGAACCGATTATGGTGATTCAGCCAATGTGAGTTACATATATCGCTTAATTTTGCGTGAAATTGAGACAGGTTAAAGCTTATACTCACCATACTTGAGAATCCTATGAAGTTGATACCAAAAAAGTAACTAATCAAAACAATTTTCACTCGGTGAAGTAATATCTCCTCTTGCTAAAAATGTACCAACAACCTAATAGTAACCAATAGGATGTTATCTGTAATCTCAGAGAGTTGCCATCACACCTATCATAAAACTTCAGGTAGGTATTTTAATTAACGTCGCACTGGAGCAACACATCGGACTATTTACGACGGTCCGGTAGATCAATCCCGAGATGAATGATCCGTTAATTTGAACCATTTTCGGATTTTTTGAACCACGTTAATTTGAACCACGATTGGATGACGAGGTCAACAGCTGAGTTGGCAACCACTCCAAACTTACACACCAAGCCAACGCGGACATTTGAGGCCACGACAGATTCAACGTGACCAGCCCCCCACATACCCGATGGTCTTTGTTTGTATTGAGTTTTGAACTCAACCCTCAAGTTGCTAATCAGCGACTTCGCCAAGTAGGGTGCCTCGGCCCACTAGCATCAAAAACGTGCCTTGTGTTGATCCAGTGTGACGTTAATTAAAATACCTACCTACCCAATTGACCTCGTCCTCGATCTTTCTCTTTAGGATTGATCCCGGAACGCCACCAATAGCTAGTTGTGTTGTTCCAGTGTGACGTTAATTAAAATACCTACCTTCACAATTGACCTCGTCATCTGACCGTGGTTCGAAATGACGAGGTGTCCTCAGATCTTTTCCTCCGGTGTTGATCCATACATGTGAAATACATGTAGATCCAGCATTCTTATTGAGAGGTAATTGGTATATGGTAATTAATTAACTTCGCAGTGGAGCAACACAACGGGTCATTGGCGACGGTCAGGGATAAAACCCAAAGGGAAAGATCGAGGCCACGACAGATTTTCGATATTGAGAGGTAGGTAGGTATATTAATTAACGTCACACTAGAGGAACATAACGGGCTATAGGTGACGGTGCGGGATCAATCCCAAAAGGAAAGATCCGATCGCTATTGGAGGAGTTTCGAAATGTACGACCATGCCGAATACTAGTCACGTGACTGCTCTATGAAGAATTGGTTTGCTTGTCTGATTTGGCATCTTATCGCCTCGTTTGGCGATATAACATCGCATGTCGGCGAGTGAATGCGAATTTCTAGTGGAGACGAAAATGGAGAAATCGACGAAGTCTACAATTTTGTCGCAGAGCAAACAGATGATGAATTAACGGATGAGTGACTTCTAGCTTCCTGTGAACCGATCAGATGATACTGCTTGAGTAATCGGCAACGATAAATTTAACCATCTTCCGTCCTCAGGTGACTGAATAGTTACAGATAAAATGTGATTTTGAGCTATTTGACGCCTTATAAAGTGGGCTATGATTTCAGCAATATAATTTAATTTTATGTAAAATATTGGTTCGGCACATAGGACACGTTGAAAGACTCTTCGTACATCTCATGCATGTCACCAGATGACCGCAAAGCTCTAAAGTAGCATTCATTTTCCGATTCCTTGCAAATCTTACGAAGTCGTTCGTCCTTGTTGTATAATGGGTAAAGCTATACATCGTTTTTTTTTAAAACCATTGGTATTATTGTTGATTTCATCCAGCACCTGTACAATTTCATCTATGGGCTACCAAACATTTTGGATAAAACTTTGTGTTTGTCTCACTTCATCTTTTTACCAATTTTCAAGCCCTTCGCCACACCAACAGCACCTGATCACGTTCAAGACACCTTAAATCCCATGAAAAAAAGGTTCTTCTCTTAATCAATTTTTAAAAATCTGATACTTGTCAAAGATGTCCTTTCAACAAAGGCAAAGACTTATGTGTGCCCACAAATAAATAATTCAATTTGTTGATGTAATTTTAGAAAAAATAAAACTGCAGAATCAAGAGAATTCAGTATACTTTAAAGTTCTTATTTTAAAGAAAGTCAAAATAAGTTTCTCTTATAAATTGTATTTGGTTATGTTTTTTTTCTTGCTCAAGTTTAGTCGTAGAATTGAATTGCATTCAGCGCATAAACGTGGTAGAGTAAAAAATCACACGCACATTTAAGTATATCCTTTCGTTAAAATCTTCTTGTATTACAACACAAAATTTTATTTCGCGCATTATCACAAACACATGTTTTCTGAGTATGTACATATTCTTCACTTAGTCTTATCTTTGTGAGTAACTATGGAACGCAAAAGATAAATTTTAACTTTACTGATTAGTATGATTATTAAGTGTATGATGTTATATAGTCCAGTTCTTCGTGGCCTCCAGTTTACAATTATTTTTCCAAGAACAGCTAACGCTTTTCAATAGCAATGCTTAATATTTGTGTAATTGTGGATCTTGATGGATTTCATACTCAAGAAAGTTTCTTAGTACGTAAATATGCATACGTCGCTGTAAAAATCGCAAGTAGCTTCAAGTATTCGTTTTAACTTATCGTCTAAGCATAAACTTAATGCCAAAGATCGTACATCTGTGTGATATGTTAAAAATTACGTATGTGCACTTCATTTCTGTCCCATGACATAGCAAATTGTGCTCCCTTAGAAAGTCCAGACTCTAAGCTTTTAGAATTGTACGAGCAGACCAAGAGGGCCACTCAGTACCTAATTGCTTTCAAAGATGGTTGTGTGGAAAAGAAACGCTTAGATGCATTAAATATTCCGAATATCAACTTGGAACATTATGTGCTCTAAGTAGCAACAAAGATATCCAAAAACTACAATGTGGTCATCACAAAAATAATTTGCATTGCCCCATAGCTGAGGTGATGACATTGAATAATTGGCTTGTCGGAAATATGTCTCTTAAAAAAATGCAAGTATGTAAAAATAAGTTCTTTTTTTTTACTACAATGTATTATTTTTGTAAAAAATATTAATTATAATGTTTTTACTATTAAAAAGTGTTCTAATTTACTTTGTTTCCATGTGGCTTCCTTCAATCTGTTTAAGAATTGTCTGCTGGTTTTTGCAGAGATTGTTTTAAGAATACATAGAATTCAGATTTAATCCATTATTTTAATATTTGTTCATTTTAAAATTCACATTAATACTTAAAATTTTCAGTTATTATTTAATTTTACTCATGGGTAAAACTATCAGCGGTGTCAGTAAATATTTAGATTATGCATTAAATATCAAGAAAAGGGCAAAAGTTAATTTGCTTAGCAGCACAGATGTGCACACATTATTTTCAAAACAGAAAACCCACTTACTATCCATTTAACATGGCAATGTAGAACATTTAAAATTAAGAAAACAGTACAAAGTATCTTGTAAAATACTTCATAGCTTCGTACAGTATTGGTATTTTGCTGTGCAATTTAAACTGTACAATATGTGCATAAGGTTTCAAATAAATAAAAGGAAGTTCATATTTAGTAAAATGTGTGGTTTGCAAAAGCATTAAAGAAAAAGAACTTTTAATTTAGAACTTCAAGGACAAATGGTTTTTAATTCTATTTTTCACTACTTCAAATGTGCAAAGAAACATGGTATGGGTCTTGTAAAGTTTCAAATTAATGTATAAAATTCTTTTACTCTTACAGGTTTTTTAGTATTGTTTTTTACTATGCATAAAACACACTTTAAGAATCAAACTTTTAAAAATGTCTCAATTGTAAAATTAAAAAATAAAAGCAAATTACCAATTAAATGTTTGTAATAACATTTAAAGTATATATTTCAAATGTTCAACGTTTTCTAAAAATCTTCAATGTTATAATTCGTGTAATAGTATTTGATATATAATTAATTTTTGTGCAAAAATGTCTAACTTTTAAAATATAAATCCTTATATCAAAGAAAATTTCGCTAAAAACAGTTTGTAAATCTTTAGAATATAAATAAAATCACCAAAATTTATGAAGATTTATTTAAAGTAAACAATAATATGCAAGGAAAAATTAATTAAAAATAATATTTAATTTAGATTTTACAGGATAAAAGGTTTTAATACTATTTTTCACTACTTCAAATGTGTTAGGAAACATGTTCATAATATGGGTCTTGTAAAGTTTCAAAAATTTTACGCTCACTTAAGTGTATAATATTAAAAAATTCTGCAATAAAATATGTGCTATAGCAACTAATGTATAATTAATTTTTGAGTAAAACATAAATCTTAAAATCAAGGAAAATTCCATTTCAGATCTTGCATTTTAAAAGAAAATTTATAAAACCATGTAATAAAACAAATAACCCAAAATACAGTGTATGTGGTAAGACAAGCAAAAGTTTATTTAAAATAGAAAGGTGTAAGCATTAAATATTCCCTTATGGATCTGCATTTAAGTGTTTGTCATAATATTTAATGTATATGTATCAATTGTAAAATATTTTCTAAAAATCTTCAATGTTATAATACGTGTAATAGTATTTAACATATAATTAATTTGTGGATTAAAACATTAACTTTTAAAATATAAAATCCTTATATTTCATCCAAAATCAGGTTTGTAAATCTATATAATATAAATTAAATCACTAAAATTTATGAAGATTTATTCAAAGTAAAAAAATAATATGCAAGAAAAGATTAATTAAAAAAATAACATTTAATTTAGATTTATAGGATAAATGGTTTTATACTATTATAACTTCTTCAAATGTACAAGAAAACATATTCATAGTATTTGTCTTGTAAAGTTTCAAAAATTTTACTCTTACTTAAGTGTATATTATTTAAAACAAAATTTCTGTAATAAAATAGGTCTTATAGCATCTAATGTATAATTAATTTTTGAGTAAAAAGATCTAACTTAAAAAACATAAATATTTACAGCAAAGAAATTTTTATTTCAGATCTTGTATTTTAAAAGACAATTTATAAAACTATGTAATAAAAAATAATCCAGAAAACAGTATATGTGGCAAGACACGCAAAAGTTTATTTAAAAACAACAAGATGTAAGCATTTATAAAAATACTATTCAGAAAGACAAAGATTAATTGTAGCGTTTTCCAAATGCCGTCCAGTGCACATCCCTATCGACACTAAGTTCCAGTTAGGAGCACATAAGTGGTTTATTACTTATTTACGCTAGAATTTTACGAAACGTTAAGTTAATTCTAGGGCATGATGCATTCCCATGGGGCAAGCTGTGAAGCCAAAATTGGTTTGTTGGATACTTCATCCCAAGCAAACTTCCATTTTCCTGAACAATTTTTAAAGAATTGTAGTTAGAAAACACAAATTGTCTGCCCAAATGAAACAGACGCTATGGGTGCATAAAGTTCCAAGTCCTTCTCATTGTCTTTATGGATATCTATGCAGTTCTTATCATGTTTATAACGGTTCACAAACTCAAAATTAAAATCTTGTACCAATTATTCGTTCCATTTCTCCCTTTATTTCCAATACTAAAGGAGATCAAGGTTTGGCTGCAATAGAAGACCCGCTAAAAATATAGCTTATTCCTTCGTCTTCGTATGCTACAAGTTGTGAAGGCACAATATATTTTTTACCGTACATTTCTATAGCAGTTTCCTATTTTTTTAATACGTTAATTCGTTTTCCAATCGACGGAAATATACCCAGCCTTCTCGATCTGTAAACAATTTACCATACTCATAACATAAAGAATTGTGAGTATGCTTTTTCAAGTTCAGACTTGGGTTTTTTCAAGTTCAGACTTGCTCGATGGACATAATCGTGACGTCACATCGAAATCTCAGAAGGAAAAAAATTCAAGTCCCAAACGTAAACACACTGACGTCACTGGTCATGAATAAAGTAAAAAAAAACATTAAGAAATCAATTCGTTCCTTAGATTAATCACTTTTTAAAATCACTAGATGGCGCTACAAGTCATTTTGTAAAAATAGAAAACTTAATTTTTGCAAGAGATCAAATATATATTTAAGTAAAATATATATTTAAATCTAAAAGAAATAAATTCCTTTAAAACTAATTGTTACTTCTTCTACCACTAGATGGCTGTACCTGTCGAAATAAAAATAGGAACTTAATTAAAAACCCACCACAACTGTTAAAAACCATTTCTAAAAATAGCCCATTCCTAATACTAAGAAAAAATACAAGTCCAAAAGAGAGAGAAACACTACATTAATTCACCACCCATAGCTAAATCACCAATGGTTTAGTGGTAGCGCACTTGACTTCGGATCCTATGGTCCCGGGTTCGAATCCCCGAAATACCTTTTTAATTAAAAATAGGGTTTCGAATTTCTCCACCAGATGGCACTACGAGTGATTCATAACCATAGCAACACAATTCCAACAAAACGACGCCATCTTGAAACAACTCAACAGTATGTCGGTACGTCGCTTTTCGATGACGACACGCTGTGACGTCACGTGGCTCCGCCCACTTCTGGTCACGTGGTATGACGTCACTTCCGCCCCATATACAACACAGCATACTGACACTTATTGACGGGAGAACCTGCTGCGTTACGTTCAACTTGACATTGTGTTTTTACTGTTCAACGCGTTTTGACTGAATGCAGAGCTTTTAATAACCAGACAAATCCGATTTGGATTTTCAAATCCCACCCTAAGACCTTTTGGAAAGTCCTTACAATAGAAATTTGTTTTTATTCATGACATCGGTTTTATGAATTTTATTTAGATTTTATACATTGACTAGTTTCAATTCAAAATTGGCAAATAAGTTTACATCAGTCCTTTTTTGTCTAATTTTATTGTCTTGTCTAGAGCAGCTTGGCCATATGTGGCCCTTGCACCCATAAAAACCATTCAACCAACCTCCTGCTTATCGCGGCGCACGAACTCACGGTCACTGGCCAATATTTTCCCCCTCAGCTATCGATTGATACTAGGTTGGTTAGGTTCGGGTTGATATCAAAACTATTATTTAGTAAGGACGGATAGTTTGGATTTTATGACGCAAAATCCTAAAAAGGATAGGCTGCGCCAAACAGAAGACAACCTAATCAACAGTTAAAATATTTAGAGAAGTCAGACAAAAAGTTAGATTTGAAATGATGTAGGTTTACAAAATAAAAGACAACTAAGCTGGTTGGTTTGAGGTTTTATGGCGCAAAGGCCATATTTGGCTAAGCTGCACCAAACTCCAAGACAATAACGAAAAACAACTAAGATTAAAATACTAATTTAAAAGGGTAAAAATAATGAGTTTTATGTCGACGGTAATATTTACAATAGATGAAATGAGATGTGGTTTAAAAGGTATAGATAAAAACATTTATATAAAGCCAATGTTGAATAAAAATTTAAATAGATTTGGATGGAGACTTTCTCCCACCAAATCTTATGAGTTTAAAATTGAACTGCTAAATACATTTCGACGATGATTAAAAACTGGACAATTTATTAAAATATGATGAATGGTAAAAGGGACCACACACGCGTTACACACAGGGAAATTTTCTCCTAAGATTCCTGAGTAAAACTAGTGTGACCGATACGAAGGCGAGTTTAAATCACGTCGGAAAGTCGAGAAGGCGACCATAATGGTTGGTTGATTTGGGTTTAATTTCGCAAGCGGACAATTAAATTAATTAAACGCAGAGGTGTTGCGAAAACACATGACAGAACGCAACCCAATAAAAGATTGGACAAATAAATCGTAAAAATTATTTCATAACAGTAATAAAGGGCAGATTTAAAAATATAATATTTGAAGTACATTGAATATAAAAATATTCAAACCTCAAACAGTGAAATGAGATTATCGTCGTCATAGTTAATTTGAAGTTTAAGACATGAAAGTTAAGAACATTAGATGAAATTAAAAAATATACTTAAAAATTTAAAAACATTTGGATGGGGATTTCCCCCACCAAATCTTGTAAGTCTAAAAATGAATTGCCAAATAAGTTTCGACGATGATTAAAACCTGGACAATTTATTGAAATATGAACTGTAAAAGGGACGATACACGCTTTACACACAGGGGCACTCTCTCGTAATAAAATATGTCTATAAGTAAAACAAGTGTGGCCGATATGAAGGCGAGTTAAAAGCACGTCAGAATGTAAAGAAATTAATGTAGGTGGCCATAGTAAAATGTCTCGATGAATGCCATGGAACTCTTTGCTCGCTTGTAAACTCCAATAATTTTGCCACTTGTTGCATACAATGTCTCGGACAGCTTGTCAGTGATCATATGGAAAGGATAGACTCAAAGGACTCAGTATTTTTAGCCGCTTCAGTAAGGTTGGAATTATTCATTTAGCCAAAGTTAAAACTAGGTCCTGTGTCATCCGTCCAGTCAGGAAACTGCCTCTTAGAATTTTAGGAGAACTTAGAAAGCGAACTTCAGAAAAACGAACCAGAAACTTTTGGTATGCCAACCCTTGAGCAACAGACATTACATCATGTCATTCCTTGTACTGGTCGTGTTGTGTGCCTCGAGTTTCTAAAACAGAGTTGGTAGGTTTCGGGTTATAGGGCGCAAGGACCATATTTGGCCAAGTTGCACCAAACACAAGACAATGTCGTTATTGTGAAAAGAGAGAAGAGAAAGATCTCTTGGGCATCCTGGGGTCGCGAACCCCATGTTTACCAGAGACAGTAAACCCCATAGGAAAAGAATAGACACTAGGGTACCGGGTTCGTGAAGACCGTACACACCTAAAGATGTGCCCCTGAGGGATGCCAGACTTTTTGATTTCTGGTAGATGTTCATCTGAACTCAAGGTGCAGTGTCGCGAAGAGCTTCGTCGTAATCGAGTAACTAACAGAACCTTTTGAAACGACTGAACCAAAACTACTCGAACTGAGTTTGCGCAGACTTCCTAATTACAATTGCTACGAATGCATTGATGAATGTCTCCTTTCCACTGATCATATCCTCTACAGTTTGCTCAAGAAATCTATTTAAAAGTATTAATAGATCATTTATTTCCGGCATGTTTTATCGAACTATGACATTTAGTAAAAACCAGGATTTCTGCCATAAACGGAACAATTATTCTGAAAGTGTTGGGTTTTGGGTTTTATGGCGCAATGGCAATATTTGGTTATGCTACGCCAAACACAAGACAACGTCAAGTTGTGGAAGTATTGGGTTGGTTGGTTTGGGTATTATGGCGCAAGGGCCATATTTGACCATGCTGCGCCAAACACAAGACAGACAACGTCAAGTAAAGTGCTGTTAAACGGGAAAGAGGGATTGGGAATAGAGTAGTGTGATGAAGGCAGAAAAAGTTCGCTAAGGTATCCCAGAAGCGCGACATCCGTGTTTATCAAGACAGTAAACCCTATGAGAAAAGAGATGACTAGAGTACCCCGGATCCGTGAAATACGCCACTTTTATGTATTATGCTTCAAACAAGGGATTCTTGAAAATTATCACGATTGACCAATCAATGCTATCCGTTTAGACAAATCGCATCTTAAATACTATTTTAACAAAGTTTCAAAGTAATCAAGTATTACCATTAATCAATTACTTAAGTTTGGGGGAATTGATCAGACTCTGAAATACACAATGGTTGTTTTGGGGTTTTATTGCGCAAATGCCGTATTTGGCCAAGCTGCGCCAAACATACGTCAAGTAAAAAATGTTGTGAAGGAAGAGGGATTGGGGAACAAAGCAGTGGGATGAAAGCAAAGATCGCTTGGGCATCCCGGGAGAGCGACTCTCGTATCTACTTAAGACATTAAACCCCATGGGGAAAAAGATAGCTGGAGCACCTCGGGTCCGTGAAGCCCGTACACACCTAAAGGTGATGTGCCCGTGAGGGCGAAATACAATGAAAGAATTAGAAAGATATATGGCTAATAATGGATCCGTAGAAAAGGTGTGAACATGAAAAGTATCACGATTGACCAATCAATGCTATCAGTTGTGGCAAGTCTATCTTGATTGATTTGAAACTTATAATAAATTATTTAAGCTTGGGATGAAAATTAATCAAATACAGTGAAACAATTAGAAAGAGATGGCTGCTAATGGCCCAGGATCCATGTGACCAAAACTAGTAATAATGTGACCTTTAGCCGTCCATCCATTGATTGATTCATCATCTGATAGGTCCACGCGACAATTTGGACTAGCGATTTCACCATTTTTGTTGCCACGCAATAGAAATGCGCATTCGCATACCTGCCTTATCATAAGATATATCGCCAAACGAAGCGATAGGATTCCAAATCGGCAACGAAGTCAATTTCTCAGTCACGCGACTACTAGTCGTCATGTTGGTCACTACTTTTTGAAGCTCCTCTCAATTGCAATGCTCAGTCTACTCAAATTGCGCATCTATGGTTAGCACCATGACTCTTGGTTCAGCTGGGTCTGGGTTCGAATTGTGCTAGACGTTCGCATTGGTTTGAAAACATCTTTAAGCCAAGTCTCGGTCTAATCTGTTCTTTAGTAAACAATTACCGTGGTTGGTTGAGTTTTCATGGCGCAAGGGCCATATTTGGCCCAGAGGAAATATAAAAGTAGAGTAAGAAGTTGTAACCTTTTTATATGCTCAGGATCATGTGACCAAATCTAGTAGTAATGTGACCCTTAAACTACCTTCGTCAGTTGAGTGGAACCGAACATTCATCATCTGATTGGTTCACGGGACTGGAGAAGACGCCCATTCATTGATTCATAATCTGATTGGTCCGCGCGACAGAGTGGTAGACTTTGGCCAACTTTCTCGCCACTCTACTGCAATGTGCATTTAAACACCTGCACTGTCATTAGATGTTATATTGCCAAACAAAGCGATAAGATGCCAAAGGCCAACCAAGTCAGTTTTCTGAGTTGTCATGTGATTACTAGTTGACTTGGTCAATTTTTGAAGATCTTAATAGCAATGCTCAGTTTTTCTTACGTCTGATTTGGCCATGCTGCACCAGACACAAAACAAACAATATTAAGTAATGGACATACACACAAGGAAAATTTTGCTGACACATAAGAAAAATACACCCGCGGAGGAATCGAACCTGCACCGAACTTAGATTGGATTCTACTTGGAATATTTTCATATTTCATTATTTCGCAAAAATGGAATGTGGTCAAGTTCAAAAATCATATTTTGTATTTTTCATGTTCTTTCATTGAAAATTTCCAAACATTAGAAACACAAGGTAACTAGTGAGTACAAAAATAAATTATTAAACCATTTTAAAGAAATACATTTCGTTAAAACAAGGTATAAAAGCACGTATTTTTCTACAACAGTGTTAATTTATTAAATCAAATAGTTTATCATAAAAATATTTCATAAATTCCAGCAATTTAATTCTTAAACATCTAAAGTGGATACGACAGTATATTAACAGCTGTTTGAAAAACATAATTAACATTTGTTTGGTACTTTGAAAAGTCCCGAAAGAACTAGTCATTATGTAGTAAACCAACATTGAAAGTTTTAAGTTGTATATTTCAGAATTTTATCAGAAAAAACATTTGTTTATGAATTGTTTATTGGAATGTTCTGAAGGTTATAAGTTCAAGTGATTAAAGTCTTGAAGCAAGTTTTTCAAAGTTCTGAACTTCATTTTGACGATTCCTTTACAAACATCGTGCTACCAGTGAGCTTCATCAGCGTCTGGTATCAGATTCAAATGAGGATCAAAACGTCCAGGATGACAATAAAGTTCGCATGTATGTAAATTTCTCAATATTCTGATAGAATTTCGAATACGCGTTGCCGTCGGGTCTTTTTTCATATATTTTTCAGTAATGGCTGTAAGCATGTCTAAGAAACAAGATGCCGTTAATACTTCGAGTACCAAGATCGCATTGTCGAACATCGCTATGCGAAGGTTAGCCACGAAATCCGATCGTCCAACACGCAGTTCAAATGAAAACATGGAAAACACGTGACTGAGAAACTTGTTCCAAATCCATTCAGTTAGAACATAATTTCGATAATCTTTAGTTCCGGTCCTCCAAAATGCCTCAAAAATGCTTTCATACACTTCGTTGCGAACATAATTCACCACTCTTTTAGAAAGAGTAAGCAATACAGAGAAGAAGCCTTGCATAGTAATGGAATCGCGCACTCTGTCGGATATCTTCAAAAAGAAATCCTGTAGCGGCCACTCCAAATGGAGATACAAAAGCCAGTCTGAGTGCTCTATAAATACAGATTGCGTTTCTATGTAACTCATCTCAGAAACAACTAGACGATAAAGAGCTGTATTGAAACGCATACGTTTCTTATTCAAAAGGTTACGCAAAGCTTGAATTAGGATGTCAATTCTTTTTGATTCCGGTAGTTTGTTTAAGAAATAGCGACTGAATTCCTCGTTGCTTAGATCGATGCCGAAATGGAAACCAAACTCGAAACGATCATAACTTATTCTAAGTTGATTCATCAAGTTCTTCATGTGGTGTGACAAATAGGCTATCCAAAACAATATTTCCTTTCCTTCTGAAACTAGTATAGATCCAAAATGGTCGGGATAATGGTATACCGCTGGTTTGTCAATACCGTAGACAGTCCACAGATTGATTATTTGGTCTTCAATGCAATTTGAGCACGCTATCTGGAAGCTGTTGGTAGTATCCACGATTCCGGAACGGATTACTTTTTCAGCTGTTTTCCTATAGTCGATGGTCCCAGAAGATTTCCAGCAAAGGACCTTGGACAAATTCATATGGTCCAGCTTACCATTTTGATCTTTAATCCAGAAACTAATATGTTTCCCTATGGGTTCAATAACGTTTGCTACTAGCTGTTGCGATGGTTTGGACAAGGAAAGGCACTCTAACCTTGTTAAGATTTCTCTCGTCATATATGGCTGCAATGAATCCGTTAATCGACGAATGTCCTCATGGTACCAAAGGAAAACGGCAACTTTGATTGCAGCTCTGGTGGCTAGGGAAAACCAAACTTCCATTCTCTCGTGTTCAACTTCCTAAAAATGTCAGAATAAGACAAATTAGAACATTTTTTTCATCTGCTTTAGCTATTTTTTTGTCTACTGACGCGGCCATACGAATAGGTACAAATGCAAAAAGTTGAAATCTATTTCAGTTTTGCTTTTATTTCGGCCCCTTCGAACATTTTTTAAGTTCTATTGATATTTTATTTTAGTGTTAATATTCTTAATCATGAGTATCTGCCAAGGCTATCACTGGATCAAAAGTTTGAGGGATAAGAAAAGAAAATTCAATTTGATATCCCCACCTCATAGTGGCACAGGGGAGAGGACAAGCCCTTTCATTTTTCATTTAATTATAAATGCCCCTTCTGCAAGCTTTGATTGACTCGGTTTGCCAGTTAAAGTCCGTTTTTCACCAAACAAGATGTAGGGTTAAATGCTTTTCATATTTCATTAAAAGTTAATCAAGGAGGAAAATGTTAATTTCCGGAAGCCAATCTGAATTTCAGAGGCTGGATTTCGCTGCAGAGGTAGATGGAAGTATGCAAATGTTCTGTAACAGAAAATCACGGTTTCGTGTCGAGAAATATGCAAAAAAGGCAATCATAAGTCAGCATTGTGAAGGTTTAGAGGAGTTTCATGTAAATGCTGATAATAAGTGTTTAGAACTTTCGTACGATTAGTTTTCAAGACAGACGTGTTTCTATGACTTCCAGAAGACGAATGACATAGCGAGGGCTGGCGTTCTGTGGGACGCCTTGAAGCAGGACAATCAATTACAGATGTTGCTCTTTTCTTCGGCATTCATCATTCCGTCATTTCACGATTATGGAAACAATTCAAAACAAGCCAAACAGTTATCCGAAGACCTGTGGCCGGTCGCCCAAGGGTTACGACCCCCGCGGAAGATCGATATATTGCTGTTTTAGCCAAGAGGAATCGAAGAGCGACCTCCACACGTGTGACATCTATGGTTGCAGCGTCCATTGGTAAGACGATATCTGCCATTACTGTGCGCCGGTACGCCCGGGTACCACGAGTTTGTATTCCTCTATCCGTCCAATCCAGAGGGGCACGATTAAAAAGGTGTCGGCAACATGTGAATTGGTCTGTCTGATTGGGCCAACGTTATATTCACGGATGACTCGAGATTTGCTATGGAGCCGGATGACCACGTGAAAGGGTCTGGAGAGAACAAGGCACACGCAATCGGCCTCAGAACATCGTCGAGCATCACGCATTCCGAGGTGGAAGCATCATGGTGTGGGCAGGGATTTCGTTGGGATATCGCACTGACCTGCATATCTATAGACGGGGTTCTGTGATGGCTCTCCGGTATCGGGATGAAGTCCTAGAACCCACTGTGAGATTGTACGCTGCAGCAGTTGGTCCTGCTTTCGTTTTAATGGATAATGCCCGTCCTCATCGAGCCAACATCGCCGACGACTACCTGGAGAGTGAGGGGATTGTGCGTAGATTGACCGGCGTACTCGCCCGACCTTAATTCCATTGAAAATCTTTGGAATACCCTCGGCCGTGCTGTGTCTGCAAGTTTCCCACCCCCAGTCACTCTCAGAGTTTCAAACTGCTCTACAGGAGGAATGGCGATTACTTGACTCTGGGTGGTTGATCACCTGATGGAAACCATGGTCACACGCTGTAAACTTAGTATGAGGGGTGGTCACGTATCCTATTAAAGTTGGTTTTGGATTTATACATAATTTTGTTAATGACTCCAATATGACATCATCTTATAATTTATGAAAATTCAATATTGTTTTCATTTTTGTATGTAATTCTCTGTTTTGATTCATGCATAAACATATTTGCTACTTTCCTGCCGCACATCGTGTCAATCAAAGCTGTACTTGTCGATTTTTTCGCATTTTACCGCTGCGTGCTTAACTTTTGGCAGTGAGTATTTATTTGAAAGTGCTGCAAAATGTCGGTTTTTTATTTGCCATGATTGATTGCATCATTGAAGCGCACAAGCAAACCAAGAATCTTTCCTTTTCTCCAAGAAACGGCGCTTTATTTATTGTTCAACACTAAAATAATTGTGCACAGCACTAGTCCAAAATCGAGTCGATCTCTTAGGCGTTATCCAGCTCATTTTGCCATGGCAATATTGATGAAACGTGTTGATAAAATTGCACTCTCTTCCACTGTTCATTTCCCTCGGGGGCGCATCTTTAGGTGCGTACGGTGTTCACGAACCCGAGATAACGAAGTGATCTCTTCCCCAAGCTTGGCCAAATATGGCCCCTTGCACCATAAAGCCCAAAATTAACCACTTTTCATTATAAGCCTACTAGCAAAATTGAAATGGTTAAACGTTGATTGAAAGTGATCCGAAGAATTCTGTCAGAAATATGCAAATATAGAAAATGTAAATATATAAAAAATAAATGAGCGGAAGATAATTTTTTAAGCTCCATTTTGACGTTTTTATAGCTTTTACAATTTACTTTGGACGAAATACTTATTCCTGCTTTATCCATATATATAATACAATGCACATACATCGCATTAGTGTAAGACAAAACTACAAAAGGTGATAGGGAGATGACTATTACAGAAGTCAGTTTTGATTGATTGTTGGGTTTTATGGTGCAAGATCCAAAAAAGGACAAGCTGCGCCAAGCGCAATTTTGAGTTTTGGAGTGATTGTGAATGCCCCTGAAGAATGCGATAGTTCCGAATCCACCATCATTATGAGATTGATCATGAATATATCGTATAAATATAATTTGTCAATTTATTCTCCAGCAAATACATTTTTTCTTGGAAAATCCATTCCGCATGCGAATTAACAGCTTGTTTTAAGATCAAATGTCTTCAGTAGACGAAACAAAGTTAAATCGATTACAATTTTTCAAAAAAAAACCCAACCGGAATGTCAATTTTACAGCGCTTTAAAAAAGAAAGCCAATGTTCTTGAACGAATGTTTGAGATAGCAAAATTGCATGAGAATAGCTTCAATTCATAAAGTAAACACAACCTCGATCTTGTCCTTTAAAACAATTTCAACTTTTCAAGTCCTAATTAGAATATCTTATAGATGATATTCCAAGATCAGTTTTATTTAAAATTCGCTTTACTCCAACTTGTAGTTTCAAATCGATTCTTTGTGGAACCTTTCTTGTCAATTCAGAGATCCAATATCTAAATGGAAACTACGTACATATTTAAACGATAGATGTTTCCTCACTATTGAGTGCAGCTTTTCAATACAATCTAATATAATTTGAAACGAAAAACAAATGTAAGTTTTACTGATTCAAATTGCCTTGTAATGGAAATCTATTTTAAAATTTAAAAACCTTTGTATTACAACTTTAGTTGCGTCTTATTTTAAAAGGTTTTGTTTGTACGCTTGATTTATTTTTATGAAACGGAATTCTGCAGATCATTATACTATAATGAATCAATGACTTTTATGGAAAATTGGTCGAAATATACATATACCGCCAAGAAACTAAACCAACTAACTTTTATCAGTGAATTTTTCGCTTGCGCTTTTCGCATTAAACTAGGTTCCTTACAAAATGTAAGTTACGCAAAATTAAATGTTTTTAATGATTTCATATCATTAGTCAAATATTTATAAACTATTGACATTTTGGAAATAAATAAAAATAAGTTCAAACATAAGTATTAGAATTTAAATTCTTTAAACATAATTTTTTTGGAAAAAATTTTTTCTCTAGCAACACTGGATATAAAACAATCAGGGGAGTTGCGTACCACAATCGTAATACTCAATGTTACACCTATGGGATTTCGTATTGTTCTTACCTTCTCTGCACAAATAGGACGAGGGTTTATATGAAGCCTGTTACCGGCAGGATTCTAAAGAATAAGTGTGCCAAATTTGGTGTGAATTGGTTTAACGATGTAGATTTGTAGAGTAGAGACCATCCACTCTGCTTTATGTATACAGGATGATTTAAAAGATCTTAGACAAATTTTAAAAGTAACCTGGAATATAAAAAAGCAAATATCTGCATAGGAACAGATAGCCGTAAACGCAGCGCGAGTGTGCTAGAGGATGCACATGCAGAATTATCTCCTCCGCATCTTATTCCTTATCCAAATGCCATCTTCGAATATGATCTACTGTTGAAATTTTTTGAATAATGAGGGGTGGTTCGTTTTTTTTTTTTTTTTTTCCGCTGCTGTACAAGTTAAAATATAGTTTATGGAGAGATGTTCTTGGCAATGCTGACACGATGGAGCGGTTTCCCCAAACAACAAAAATCGATGCGACTCGTGAATGGCCGATGCGAAGAATTTAACAGATTCGCCCTAATTCACGTGAAGTCGCGATAGCCCGGTTGGAAGAGTAACAGATTAGCAAACGAAGGGTTGCGAGTTCGAATCCAAGCAAAGACCGTGTAAAGAGGGGAGGGGATGGTGCACGGTAAATCAGTCGCGGCTCTAATTGTCCTCACGTTGGCATGATGTGGAAGTTTGGAAGTGGGGTGCCAGTTCAGGTGTGACCTCGTCATCTGACCAGGGTTCAAAGTTACGTGATTGTCCTCGGTATTTGCTATTTTCTCAACGTCGAAATGGAACACAACGGGCTATTGGCGATCGTCAGGACATCACGTAATTTTGAACCATGGTCAGATGACGAGGTTATACCTGAGCTGGCACCCCACTCTCCAAACTTGTATTGTCCTCGGATCTTTCCCTTCGTTTTTAATACCTTCGAGTTGTAGGCGGCGCAGGTTCGATTCCTGGCAGGTGCATTGCTCCCTGGATATATTTCTCTTGTGTCAGTAAAAGTTTCATTGTCTGTATTACTTGTATATCTTGTGTCTGGCGCATCATGGCCAAATATGGCCCTTGCGCCATAAAACCCCCAAACCAACCCCTCGTGTTTAATCCCGGACCGTCACCAATAGCCCATTGTGTAACTCCGGTGCGACATTAATTGAATACCTACCTAATCCACGTGACTCAAATGCTGAGTTGCCGGTTGGTTGGTTTTGGGGTTTTATGGCGCAGGGCCATATTTGGCCATGCTGCGCCAAACACAATACATACAATATCAGGTAATTGATAGTGAAAGCTTTACTAATTAAGAGAAATACACCCAGGGAGGAATACACCAGACAGGAATCGAACCTGCACCGCCTACAACTCGAAGGTTGCTAGCGCAGTGGGCATACCCACTGATTCACGACTGTGACTGGTGAAAAGGAAGGGAGGACAGATCACGAGTACCTCGGGGTTGTGATGCAAGTATACTCTTAAAGATGTGCACTGAGTGCAATAAGGGATTCGGATCGTTCCCTTAGTAATTGATCCTGGACGTAGATTCAATTACCCTACCTTATGTTCAAACAAGAGATGCTTGATTGACGAATCTATGCTAAAAGTTAAGGCATTTCTATCTTGATTATTTGGAAGCTTTGTTAACACAAGTGGTTTCGACGAGATATCTCGTCCATCAAGATCTGGCCAATTTTTCTAATGGCGAGATATCTCATCAAGATATATATCGCCTACTTTTTGATGAAGAGATCAAGATCTGGTCAGTTTTATTCTAAAGGCTAGACATCTTGTTCATAAAGGTCTGGTCACTTTTGCTAATGATGATATCCCTCGTCGATATAACCGCGGGAGGGCAAAGAAAATGTCGTTAATTAATTCTTAAGTTTGAATTAAAATTTGTCATTAGACTATGAAGTACACAATGGTACAAAAACGAAGAGATTAGGCTGCTATTGGATTGGTACAAGGTCTTCTGAACAAAATGAAATAAGAACCGATTATGGTGATTCAGCCAATGTGAGTTACATATATCGCTTAATTTTGCGTGAAATTGAGACAGGTTAAAGCTTATACTCACCATACTTGAGAATCCTATGAAGTTGATACCAAAAAAGTAACTAATCAAAACAATTTTCACTCGGTGAAGTAATATCTCCTCTTGCTAAAAATGTACCAACAACCTAATAGTAACCAATAGGATGTTATCTGTAATCTCAGAGAGTTGCCATCACACCTATCATAAAACTTCAGGTAGGTATTTTAATTAACGTCGCACTGGAGCAACACATCGGACTATTTACGACGGTCCGGTAGATCAATCCCGAGATGAATGATCCGTTAATTTGAACCATTTTCGGATTTTTTGAACCACGTTAATTTGAACCACGATTGGATGACGAGGTCAACAGCTGAGTTGGCAACCACTCCAAACTTACACACCAAGCCAACGCGGACATTTGAGGCCACGACAGATTCAACGTGACCAGCCCCCCACATACCCGATGGTCTTTGTTTGTATTGAGTTTTGAACTCAACCCTCAAGTTGCTAATCAGCGACTTCGCCAAGTAGGGTGCCTCGGCCCACTAGCATCAAAAACGTGCCTTGTGTTGATCCAGTGTGACGTTAATTAAAATACCTACCTACCCAATTGACCTCGTCCTCGATCTTTCTCTTTAGGATTGATCCCGGAACGCCACCAATAGCTAGTTGTGTTGTTCCAGTGTGACGTTAATTAAAATACCTACCTTCACAATTGACCTCGTCATCTGACCGTGGTTCGAAATGACGAGGTGTCCTCAGATCTTTTCCTCCGGTGTTGATCCATACATGTGAAATACATGTAGATCCAGCATTCTTATTGAGAGGTAATTGGTATATGGTAATTAATTAACTTCGCAGTGGAGCAACACAACGGGTCATTGGCGACGGTCAGGGATAAAACCCAAAGGGAAAGATCGAGGCCACGACAGATTTTCGATATTGAGAGGTAGGTAGGTATATTAATTAACGTCACACTAGAGGAACATAACGGGCTATAGGTGACGGTGCGGGATCAATCCCAAAAGGAAAGATCCGATCGCTATTGGAGGAGTTTCGAAATGTACGACCATGCCGAATACTAGTCACGTGACTGCTCTATGAAGAATTGGTTTGCTTGTCTGATTTGGCATCTTATCGCCTCGTTTGGCGATATAACATCGCATGTCGGCGAGTGAATGCGAATTTCTAGTGGAGACGAAAATGGAGAAATCGACGAAGTCTACAATTTTGTCGCAGAGCAAACAGATGATGAATTAACGGATGAGTGACTTCTAGCTTCCTGTGAACCGATCAGATGATACTGCTTGAGTAATCGGCAACGATAAATTTAACCATCTTCCGTCCTCAGGTGACTGAATAGTTACAGATAAAATGTGATTTTGAGCTATTTGACGCCTTATAAAGTGGGCTATGATTTCAGCAATATAATTTAATTTTATGTAAAATATTGGTTCGGCACATAGGACACGTTGAAAGACTCTTCGTACATCTCATGCATGTCACCAGATGACCGCAAAGCTCTAAAGTAGCATTCATTTTCCGATTCCTTGCAAATCTTACGAAGTCGTTCGTCCTTGTTGTATAATGGGTAAAGCTATACATCGTTTTTTTTTAAAACCATTGGTATTATTGTTGATTTCATCCAGCACCTGTACAATTTCATCTATGGGCTACCAAACATTTTGGATAAAACTTTGTGTTTGTCTCACTTCATCTTTTTACCAATTTTCAAGCCCTTCGCCACACCAACAGCACCTGATCACGTTCAAGACACCTTAAATCCCATGAAAAAAAGGTTCTTCTCTTAATCAATTTTTAAAAATCTGATACTTGTCAAAGATGTCCTTTCAACAAAGGCAAAGACTTATGTGTGCCCACAAATAAATAATTCAATTTGTTGATGTAATTTTAGAAAAAATAAAACTGCAGAATCAAGAGAATTCAGTATACTTTAAAGTTCTTATTTTAAAGAAAGTCAAAATAAGTTTCTCTTATAAATTGTATTTGGTTATGTTTTTTTTCTTGCTCAAGTTTAGTCGTAGAATTGAATTGCATTCAGCGCATAAACGTGGTAGAGTAAAAAATCACACGCACATTTAAGTATATCCTTTCGTTAAAATCTTCTTGTATTACAACACAAAATTTTATTTCGCGCATTATCACAAACACATGTTTTCTGAGTATGTACATATTCTTCACTTAGTCTTATCTTTGTGAGTAACTATGGAACGCAAAAGATAAATTTTAACTTTACTGATTAGTATGATTATTAAGTGTATGATGTTATATAGTCCAGTTCTTCGTGGCCTCCAGTTTACAATTATTTTTCCAAGAACAGCTAACGCTTTTCAATAGCAATGCTTAATATTTGTGTAATTGTGGATCTTGATGGATTTCATACTCAAGAAAGTTTCTTAGTACGTAAATATGCATACGTCGCTGTAAAAATCGCAAGTAGCTTCAAGTATTCGTTTTAACTTATCGTCTAAGCATAAACTTAATGCCAAAGATCGTACATCTGTGTGATATGTTAAAAATTACGTATGTGCACTTCATTTCTGTCCCATGACATAGCAAATTGTGCTCCCTTAGAAAGTCCAGACTCTAAGCTTTTAGAATTGTACGAGCAGACCAAGAGGGCCACTCAGTACCTAATTGCTTTCAAAGATGGTTGTGTGGAAAAGAAACGCTTAGATGCATTAAATATTCCGAATATCAACTTGGAACATTATGTGCTCTAAGTAGCAACAAAGATATCCAAAAACTACAATGTGGTCATCACAAAAATAATTTGCATTGCCCCATAGCTGAGGTGATGACATTGAATAATTGGCTTGTCGGAAATATGTCTCTTAAAAAAATGCAAGTATGTAAAAATAAGTTCTTTTTTTTTACTACAATGTATTATTTTTGTAAAAAATATTAATTATAATGTTTTTACTATTAAAAAGTGTTCTAATTTACTTTGTTTCCATGTGGCTTCCTTCAATCTGTTTAAGAATTGTCTGCTGGTTTTTGCAGAGATTGTTTTAAGAATACATAGAATTCAGATTTAATCCATTATTTTAATATTTGTTCATTTTAAAATTCACATTAATACTTAAAATTTTCAGTTATTATTTAATTTTACTCATGGGTAAAACTATCAGCGGTGTCAGTAAATATTTAGATTATGCATTAAATATCAAGAAAAGGGCAAAAGTTAATTTGCTTAGCAGCACAGATGTGCACACATTATTTTCAAAACAGAAAACCCACTTACTATCCATTTAACATGGCAATGTAGAACATTTAAAATTAAGAAAACAGTACAAAGTATCTTGTAAAATACTTCATAGCTTCGTACAGTATTGGTATTTTGCTGTGCAATTTAAACTGTACAATATGTGCATAAGGTTTCAAATAAATAAAAGGAAGTTCATATTTAGTAAAATGTGTGGTTTGCAAAAGCATTAAAGAAAAAGAACTTTTAATTTAGAACTTCAAGGACAAATGGTTTTTAATTCTATTTTTCACTACTTCAAATGTGCAAAGAAACATGGTATGGGTCTTGTAAAGTTTCAAATTAATGTATAAAATTCTTTTACTCTTACAGGTTTTTTAGTATTGTTTTTTACTATGCATAAAACACACTTTAAGAATCAAACTTTTAAAAATGTCTCAATTGTAAAATTAAAAAATAAAAGCAAATTACCAATTAAATGTTTGTAATAACATTTAAAGTATATATTTCAAATGTTCAACGTTTTCTAAAAATCTTCAATGTTATAATTCGTGTAATAGTATTTGATATATAATTAATTTTTGTGCAAAAATGTCTAACTTTTAAAATATAAATCCTTATATCAAAGAAAATTTCGCTAAAAACAGTTTGTAAATCTTTAGAATATAAATAAAATCACCAAAATTTATGAAGATTTATTTAAAGTAAACAATAATATGCAAGGAAAAATTAATTAAAAATAATATTTAATTTAGATTTTACAGGATAAAAGGTTTTAATACTATTTTTCACTACTTCAAATGTGTTAGGAAACATGTTCATAATATGGGTCTTGTAAAGTTTCAAAAATTTTACGCTCACTTAAGTGTATAATATTAAAAAATTCTGCAATAAAATATGTGCTATAGCAACTAATGTATAATTAATTTTTGAGTAAAACATAAATCTTAAAATCAAGGAAAATTCCATTTCAGATCTTGCATTTTAAAAGAAAATTTATAAAACCATGTAATAAAACAAATAACCCAAAATACAGTGTATGTGGTAAGACAAGCAAAAGTTTATTTAAAATAGAAAGGTGTAAGCATTAAATATTCCCTTATGGATCTGCATTTAAGTGTTTGTCATAATATTTAATGTATATGTATCAATTGTAAAATATTTTCTAAAAATCTTCAATGTTATAATACGTGTAATAGTATTTAACATATAATTAATTTGTGGATTAAAACATTAACTTTTAAAATATAAAATCCTTATATTTCATCCAAAATCAGGTTTGTAAATCTATATAATATAAATTAAATCACTAAAATTTATGAAGATTTATTCAAAGTAAAAAAATAATATGCAAGAAAAGATTAATTAAAAAAATAACATTTAATTTAGATTTATAGGATAAATGGTTTTATACTATTATAACTTCTTCAAATGTACAAGAAAACATATTCATAGTATTTGTCTTGTAAAGTTTCAAAAATTTTACTCTTACTTAAGTGTATATTATTTAAAACAAAATTTCTGTAATAAAATAGGTCTTATAGCATCTAATGTATAATTAATTTTTGAGTAAAAAGATCTAACTTAAAAAACATAAATATTTACAGCAAAGAAATTTTTATTTCAGATCTTGTATTTTAAAAGACAATTTATAAAACTATGTAATAAAAAATAATCCAGAAAACAGTATATGTGGCAAGACACGCAAAAGTTTATTTAAAAACAACAAGATGTAAGCATTTATAAAAATACTATTCAGAAAGACAAAGATTAATTGTAGCGTTTTCCAAATGCCGTCCAGTGCACATCCCTATCGACACTAAGTTCCAGTTAGGAGCACATAAGTGGTTTATTACTTATTTACGCTAGAATTTTACGAAACGTTAAGTTAATTCTAGGGCATGATGCATTCCCATGGGGCAAGCTGTGAAGCCAAAATTGGTTTGTTGGATACTTCATCCCAAGCAAACTTCCATTTTCCTGAACAATTTTTAAAGAATTGTAGTTAGAAAACACAAATTGTCTGCCCAAATGAAACAGACGCTATGGGTGCATAAAGTTCCAAGTCCTTCTCATTGTCTTTATGGATATCTATGCAGTTCTTATCATGTTTATAACGGTTCACAAACTCAAAATTAAAATCTTGTACCAATTATTCGTTCCATTTCTCCCTTTATTTCCAATACTAAAGGAGATCAAGGTTTGGCTGCAATAGAAGACCCGCTAAAAATATAGCTTATTCCTTCGTCTTCGTATGCTACAAGTTGTGAAGGCACAATATATTTTTTACCGTACATTTCTATAGCAGTTTCCTATTTTTTTAATACGTTAATTCGTTTTCCAATCGACGGAAATATACCCAGCCTTCTCGATCTGTAAACAATTTACCATACTCATAACATAAAGAATTGTGAGTATGCTTTTTCAAGTTCAGACTTGGGTTTTTTCAAGTTCAGACTTGCTCGATGGACATAATCGTGACGTCACATCGAAATCTCAGAAGGAAAAAAATTCAAGTCCCAAACGTAAACACACTGACGTCACTGGTCATGAATAAAGTAAAAAAAAACATTAAGAAATCAATTCGTTCCTTAGATTAATCACTTTTTAAAATCACTAGATGGCGCTACAAGTCATTTTGTAAAAATAGAAAACTTAATTTTTGCAAGAGATCAAATATATATTTAAGTAAAATATATATTTAAATCTAAAAGAAATAAATTCCTTTAAAACTAATTGTTACTTCTTCTACCACTAGATGGCTGTACCTGTCGAAATAAAAATAGGAACTTAATTAAAAACCCACCACAACTGTTAAAAACCATTTCTAAAAATAGCCCATTCCTAATACTAAGAAAAAATACAAGTCCAAAAGAGAGAGAAACACTACATTAATTCACCACCCATAGCTAAATGACCAATGGTTTAGTGGTAGCGCACTTGACTTCGGATCCTATGGTCCCGGGTTCGAATCCCCGAAATACCTTTTTAATTAAAAATAGGGTTTCGAATTTCTCCACCAGATGGCACTACGAGTGATTCATAACCATAGCAACACAACTCCAACAAAACGACGCCATCTTGAAACAACTCAACAGTATGTCGATACGTCGCTTTTCGATGACGACACGCTGTGACGTCACGTGGCTCCGCCCACTTCTGGTCACGTGGTATGACGTCACTTCCGCCCCATATACAACACAGCATACTGACACTTATTGACGGGAGAACCTGCTGCGTTACGTTCAACTTGACATTGTGTTTTTACTGTTCAACGCGTTTTGACTGAATGCAGAGCTTTTAATAACCAGACAAATCCGATTTGGATTTTCAAATCCCACCCTAAGACCTTTTGGAAAGTCCTTACAATAGAAATTTGTTTTTATTCATGACATCGGTTTTATGAATTTTATTTAGATTTTATACATTGACTAGTTTCAATTCAAAATTGGCAAATAAGTTTACATCAGTCCTTTTTTGTCTAATTTTATTGTCTTGTCTAGAGCAGCTTGGCCATATGTGGCCCTTGCACCCATAAAAACCATTCAACCAACCTCCTGCTTATCGCGGCGCACGAACTCACGGTCACTGGCCAATATTTTCCCCCTCAGCTATCGATTGATACTAGGTTGGTTAGGTTCGGGTTGATATCAAAACTATTATTTAGTAAGGACGGATAGTTTGGATTTTATGACGCAAAATCCTAAAAAGGATAGGCTGCGCCAAACAGAAGACAACCTAATCAACAGTTAAAATATTTAGAGAAGTCAGACAAAAAGTTAGATTTGAAATGATGTAGGTTTACAAAATAAAAGACAACTAAGCTGGTTGGTTTGAGGTTTTATGGCGCAAAGGCCATATTTGGCTAAGCTGCACCAAACTCCAAGACAATAACGAAAAACAACTAAGATTAAAATACTAATTTAAAAGGGTAAAAATAATGAGTTTTATGTCGACGGTAATATTTACAATAGATGAAATGAGATGTGGTTTAAAAGGTATAGATAAAAACATTTATATAAAGCCAATGTTGAATAAAAATTTAAATAGATTTGGATGGAGACTTTCTCCCACCAAATCTTATGAGTTTAAAATTGAACTGCTAAATACATTTCGACGATGATTAAAAACTGGACAATTTATTAAAATATGATGAATGGTAAAAGGGACCACACACGCGTTACACACAGGGAAATTTTCTCCTAAGATTCCTGAGTAAAACTAGTGTGACCGATACGAAGGCGAGTTTAAATCACGTCGGAAAGTCGAGAAGGCGACCATAATGGTTGGTTGATTTGGGTTTAATTTCGCAAGCGGACAATTAAATTAATTAAACGCAGAGGTGTTGCGAAAACACATGACAGAACGCAACCCAATAAAAGATTGGACAAATAAATCGTAAAAATTATTTCATAACAGTAATAAAGGGCAGATTTAAAAATATAATATTTGAAGTACATTGAATATAAAAATATTCAAACCTCAAACAGTGAAATGAGATTATCGTCGTCATAGTTAATTTGAAGTTTAAGACATGAAAGTTAAGAACATTAGATGAAATTAAAAAATATACTTAAAAATTTAAAAACATTTGGATGGGGATTTCCCCCACCAAATCTTGTAAGTCTAAAAATGAATTGCCAAATAAGTTTCGACGATGATTAAAACCTGGACAATTTATTGAAATATGAACTGTAAAAGGGACGATACACGCTTTACACACAGGGGCACTCTCTCGTAATAAAATATGTCTATAAGTAAAACAAGTGTGGCCGATATGAAGGCGAGTTAAAAGCACGTCAGAATGTAAAGAAATTAATGTAGGTGGCCATAGTAAAATGTCTCGATGAATGCCATGGAACTCTTTGCTCGCTTGTAAACTCCAATAATTTTGCCACTTGTTGCATACAATGTCTCGGACAGCTTGTCAGTGATCATATGGAAAGGATAGACTCAAAGGACTCAGTATTTTTAGCCGCTTCAGTAAGGTTGGAATTATTCATTTAGCCAAAGTTAAAACTAGGTCCTGTGTCATCCGTCCAGTCAGGAAACTGCCTCTTAGAATTTTAGGAGAACTTAGAAAGCGAACTTCAGAAAAACGAACCAGAAACTTTTGGTATGCCAACCCTTGAGCAACAGACATTACATCATGTCATTCCTTGTACTGGTCGTGTTGTGTGCCTCGAGTTTCTAAAACAGAGTTGGTAGGTTTCGGGTTATAGGGCGCAAGGACCATATTTGGCCAAGTTGCACCAAACACAAGACAATGTCGTTATTGTGAAAAGAGAGAAGAGAAAGATCTCTTGGGCATCCTGGGGTCGCGAACCCCATGTTTACCAGAGACAGTAAACCCCATAGGAAAAGAATAGACACTAGGGTACCGGGTTCGTGAAGACCGTACACACCTAAAGATGTGCCCCTGAGGGATGCCAGACTTTTTGATTTCTGGTAGATGTTCATCTGAACTCAAGGTGCAGTGTCGCGAAGAGCTTCGTCGTAATCGAGTAACTAACAGAACCTTTTGAAACGACTGAACCAAAACTACTCGAACTGAGTTTGCGCAGACTTCCTAATTACAATTGCTACGAATGCATTGATGAATGTCTCCTTTCCACTGATCATATCCTCTACAGTTTGCTCAAGAAATCTATTTAAAAGTATTAATAGATCATTTATTTCCGGCATGTTTTATCGAACTATGACATTTAGTAAAAACCAGGATTTCTGCCATAAACGGAACAATTATTCTGAAAGTGTTGGGTTTTGGGTTTTATGGCGCAATGGCAATATTTGGTTATGCTACGCCAAACACAAGACAACGTCAAGTTGTGGAAGTATTGGGTTGGTTGGTTTGGGTATTATGGCGCAAGGGCCATATTTGACCATGCTGCGCCAAACACAAGACAGACAACGTCAAGTAAAGTGCTGTTAAACGGGAAAGAGGGATTGGGAATAGAGTAGTGTGATGAAGGCAGAAAAAGTTCGCTAAGGTATCCCAGAAGCGCGACATCCGTGTTTATCAAGACAGTAAACCCTATGAGAAAAGAGATGACTAGAGTACCCCGGATCCGTGAAATACGCCACTTTTATGTATTATGCTTCAAACAAGGGATTCTTGAAAATTATCACGATTGACCAATCAATGCTATCCGTTTAGACAAATCGCATCTTAAATACTATTTTAACAAAGTTTCAAAGTAATCAAGTATTACCATTAATCAATTACTTAAGTTTGGGGGAATTGATCAGACTCTGAAATACACAATGGTTGTTTTGGGGTTTTATTGCGCAAATGCCGTATTTGGCCAAGCTGCGCCAAACATACGTCAAGTAAAAAATGTTGTGAAGGAAGAGGGATTGGGGAACAAAGCAGTGGGATGAAAGCAAAGATCGCTTGGGCATCCCGGGAGAGCGACTCTCGTATCTACTTAAGACATTAAACCCCATGGGGAAAAAGATAGCTGGAGCACCTCGGGTCCGTGAAGCCCGTACACACCTAAAGGTGATGTGCCCGTGAGGGCGAAATACAATGAAAGAATTAGAAAGATATATGGCTAATAATGGATCCGTAGAAAAGGTGTGAACATGAAAAGTATCACGATTGACCAATCAATGCTATCAGTTGTGGCAAGTCTATCTTGATTGATTTGAAACTTATAATAAATTATTTAAGCTTGGGATGAAAATTAATCAAATACAGTGAAACAATTAGAAAGAGATGGCTGCTAATGGCCCAGGATCCATGTGACCAAAACTAGTAATAATGTGACCTTTAGCCGTCCATCCATTGATTGATTCATCATCTGATAGGTCCACGCGACAATTTGGACTAGCGATTTCACCATTTTTGTTGCCACGCAATAGAAATGCGCATTCGCATACCTGCCTTATCATAAGATATATCGCCAAACGAAGCGATAGGATTCCAAATCGGCAACGAAGTCAATTTCTCAGTCACGCGACTACTAGTCGTCATGTTGGTCACTACTTTTTGAAGCTCCTCTCAATTGCAATGCTCAGTCTACTCAAATTGCGCATCTATGGTTAGCACCATGACTCTTGGTTCAGCTGGGTCTGGGTTCGAATTGTGCTAGACGTTCGCATTGGTTTGAAAACATCTTTAAGCCAAGTCTCGGTCTAATCTGTTCTTTAGTAAACAATTACCGTGGTTGGTTGAGTTTTCATGGCGCAAGGGCCATATTTGGCCCAGAGGAAATATAAAAGTAGAGTAAGAAGTTGTAACCTTTTTATATGCTCAGGATCATGTGACCAAATCTAGTAGTAATGTGACCCTTAAACTACCTTCGTCAGTTGAGTGGAACCGAACATTCATCATCTGATTGGTTCACGGGACTGGAGAAGACGCCCATTCATTGATTCATAATCTGATTGGTCCGCGCGACAGAGTGGTAGACTTTGGCCAACTTTCTCGCCACTCTACTGCAATGTGCATTTAAACACCTGCACTGTCATTAGATGTTATATTGCCAAACAAAGCGATAAGATGCCAAAGGCCAACCAAGTCAGTTTTCTGAGTTGTCATGTGATTACTAGTTGACTTGGTCAATTTTTGAAGATCTTAATAGCAATGCTCAGTTTTTCTTACGTCTGATTTGGCCATGCTGCACCAGACACAAAACAAACAATATTAAGTAATGGACATACACACAAGGAAAATTTTGCTGACACATAAGAAAAATACACCCGCGGAGGAATCGAACCTGCACCGAACTTAGATTGGATTCTACTTGGAATATTTTCATATTTCATTATTTCGCAAAAATGGAATGTGGTCAAGTTCAAAAATCATATTTTGTATTTTTCATGTTCTTTCATTGAAAATTTCCAAACATTAGAAACACAAGGTAACTAGTGAGTACAAAAATAAATTATTAAACCATTTTAAAGAAATACATTTCGTTAAAACAAGGTATAAAAGCACGTATTTTTCTACAACAGTGTTAATTTATTAAATCAAATAGTTTATCATAAAAATATTTCATAAATTCCAGCAATTTAATTCTTAAACATCTAAAGTGGATACGACAGTATATTAACAGCTGTTTGAAAAACATAATTAACATTTGTTTGGTACTTTGAAAAGTCCCGAAAGAACTAGTCATTATGTAGTAAACCAACATTGAAAGTTTTAAGTTGTATATTTCAGAATTTTATCAGAAAAAACATTTGTTTATGAATTGTTTATTGGAATGTTCTGAAGGTTATAAGTTCAAGTGATTAAAGTCTTGAAGCAAGTTTTTCAAAGTTCTGAACTTCATTTTGACGATTCCTTTACAAACATCGTGCTACCAGTGAGCTTCATCAGCGTCTGGTATCAGATTCAAATGAGGATCAAAACGTCCAGGATGACAATAAAGTTCGCATGTATGTAAATTTCTCAATATTCTGATAGAATTTCGAATACGCGTTGCCGTCGGGTCTTTTTTCATATATTTTTCAGTAATGGCTGTAAGCATGTCTAAGAAACAAGATGCCGTTAATACTTCGAGTACCAAGATCGCATTGTCGAACATCGCTATGCGAAGGTTAGCCACGAAATCCGATCGTCCAACACGCAGTTCAAATGAAAACATGGAAAACACGTGACTGAGAAACTTGTTCCAAATCCATTCAGTTAGAACATAATTTCGATAATCTTTAGTTCCGGTCCTCCAAAATGCCTCAAAAATGCTTTCATACACTTCGTTGCGAACATAATTCACCACTCTTTTAGAAAGAGTAAGCAATACAGAGAAGAAGCCTTGCATAGTAATGGAATCGCGCACTCTGTCGGATATCTTCAAAAAGAAATCCTGTAGCGGCCACTCCAAATGGAGATACAAAAGCCAGTCTGAGTGCTCTATAAATACAGATTGCGTTTCTATGTAACTCATCTCAGAAACAACTAGACGATAAAGAGCTGTATTGAAACGCATACGTTTCTTATTCAAAAGGTTACGCAAAGCTTGAATTAGGATGTCAATTCTTTTTGATTCCGGTAGTTTGTTTAAGAAATAGCGACTGAATTCCTCGTTGCTTAGATCGATGCCGAAATGGAAACCAAACTCGAAACGATCATAACTTATTCTAAGTTGATTCATCAAGTTCTTCATGTGGTGTGACAAATAGGCTATCCAAAACAATATTTCCTTTCCTTCTGAAACTAGTATAGATCCAAAATGGTCGGGATAATGGTATACCGCTGGTTTGTCAATACCGTAGACAGTCCACAGATTGATTATTTGGTCTTCAATGCAATTTGAGCACGCTATCTGGAAGCTGTTGGTAGTATCCACGATTCCGGAACGGATTACTTTTTCAGCTGTTTTCCTATAGTCGATGGTCCCAGAAGATTTCCAGCAAAGGACCTTGGACAAATTCATATGGTCCAGCTTACCATTTTGATCTTTAATCCAGAAACTAATATGTTTCCCTATGGGTTCAATAACGTTTGCTACTAGCTGTTGCGATGGTTTGGACAAGGAAAGGCACTCTAACCTTGTTAAGATTTCTCTCGTCATATATGGCTGCAATGAATCCGTTAATCGACGAATGTCCTCATGGTACCAAAGGAAAACGGCAACTTTGATTGCAGCTCTGGTGGCTAGGGAAAACCAAACTTCCATTCTCTCGTGTTCAACTTCCTAAAAATGTCAGAATAAGACAAATTAGAACATTTTTTTCATCTGCTTTAGCTATTTTTTTGTCTACTGACGCGGCCATACGAATAGGTACAAATGCAAAAAGTTGAAATCTATTTCAGTTTTGCTTTTATTTCGGCCCCTTCGAACATTTTTTAAGTTCTATTGATATTTTATTTTAGTGTTAATATTCTTAATCATGAGTATCTGCCAAGGCTATCACTGGATCAAAAGTTTGAGGGATAAGAAAAGAAAATTCAATTTGATATCCCCACCTCATAGTGGCACAGGGGAGAGGACAAGCCCTTTCATTTTTCATTTAATTATAAATGCCCCTTCTGCAAGCTTTGATTGACTCGGTTTGCCAGTTAAAGTCCGTTTTTCACCAAACAAGATGTAGGGTTAAATGCTTTTCATATTTCATTAAAAGTTAATCAAGGAGGAAAATGTTAATTTCCGGAAGCCAATCTGAATTTCAGAGGCTGGATTTCGCTGCAGAGGTAGATGGAAGTATGCAAATGTTCTGTAACAGAAAATCACGGTTTCGTGTCGAGAAATATGCAAAAAAGGCAATCATAAGTCAGCATTGTGAAGGTTTAGAGGAGTTTCATGTAAATGCTGATAATAAGTGTTTAGAACTTTCGTACGATTAGTTTTCAAGACAGACGTGTTTCTATGACTTCCAGAAGACGAATGACATAGCGAGGGCTGGCGTTCTGTGGGACGCCTTGAAGCAGGACAATCAATTACAGATGTTGCTCTTTTCTTCGGCATTCATCATTCCGTCATTTCACGATTATGGAAACAATTCAAAACAAGCCAAACAGTTATCCGAAGACCTGTGGCCGGTCGCCCAAGGGTTACGACCCCCGCGGAAGATCGATATATTGCTGTTTTAGCCAAGAGGAATCGAAGAGCGACCTCCACACGTGTGACATCTATGGTTGCAGCGTCCATTGGTAAGACGATATCTGCCATTACTGTGCGCCGGTACGCCCGGGTACCACGAGTTTGTATTCCTCTATCCGTCCAATCCAGAGGGGCACGATTAAAAAGGTGTCGGCAACATGTGAATTGGTCTGTCTGATTGGGCCAACGTTATATTCACGGATGACTCGAGATTTGCTATGGAGCCGGATGACCACGTGAAAGGGTCTGGAGAGAACAAGGCACACGCAATCGGCCTCAGAACATCGTCGAGCATCACGCATTCCGAGGTGGAAGCATCATGGTGTGGGCAGGGATTTCGTTGGGATATCGCACTGACCTGCATATCTATAGACGGGGTTCTGTGATGGCTCTCCGGTATCGGGATGAAGTCCTAGAACCCACTGTGAGATTGTACGCTGCAGCAGTTGGTCCTGCTTTCGTTTTAATGGATAATGCCCGTCCTCATCGAGCCAACATCGCCGACGACTACCTGGAGAGTGAGGGGATTGTGCGTAGATTGACCGGCGTACTCGCCCGACCTTAATTCCATTGAAAATCTTTGGAATACCCTCGGCCGTGCTGTGTCTGCAAGTTTCCCACCCCCAGTCACTCTCAGAGTTTCAAACTGCTCTACAGGAGGAATGGCGATTACTTGACTCTGGGTGGTTGATCACCTGATGGAAACCATGGTCACACGCTGTAAACTTAGTATGAGGGGTGGTCACGTATCCTATTAAAGTTGGTTTTGGATTTATACATAATTTTGTTAATGACTCCAATATGACATCATCTTATAATTTATGAAAATTCAATATTGTTTTCATTTTTGTATGTAATTCTCTGTTTTGATTCATGCATAAACATATTTGCTACTTTCCTGCCGCACATCGTGTCAATCAAAGCTGTACTTGTCGATTTTTTCGCATTTTACCGCTGCGTGCTTAACTTTTGGCAGTGAGTATTTATTTGAAAGTGCTGCAAAATGTCGGTTTTTTATTTGCCATGATTGATTGCATCATTGAAGCGCACAAGCAAACCAAGAATCTTTCCTTTTCTCCAAGAAACGGCGCTTTATTTATTGTTCAACACTAAAATAATTGTGCACAGCACTAGTCCAAAATCGAGTCGATCTCTTAGGCGTTATCCAGCTCATTTTGCCATGGCAATATTGATGAAACGTGTTGATAAAATTGCACTCTCTTCCACTGTTCATTTCCCTCGGGGGCGCATCTTTAGGTGCGTACGGTGTTCACGAACCCGAGATAACGAAGTGATCTCTTCCCCAAGCTTGGCCAAATATGGCCCCTTGCACCATAAAGCCCAAAATTAACCACTTTTCATTATAAGCCTACTAGCAAAATTGAAATGGTTAAACGTTGATTGAAAGTGATCCGAAGAATTCTGTCAGAAATATGCAAATATAGAAAATGTAAATATATAAAAAATAAATGAGCGGAAGATAATTTTTTAAGCTCCATTTTGACGTTTTTATAGCTTTTACAATTTACTTTGGACGAAATACTTATTCCTGCTTTATCCATATATATAATACAATGCACATACATCGCATTAGTGTAAGACAAAACTACAAAAGGTGATAGGGAGATGACTATTACAGAAGTCAGTTTTGATTGATTGTTGGGTTTTATGGTGCAAGATCCAAAAAAGGACAAGCTGCGCCAAGCGCAATTTTGAGTTTTGGAGTGATTGTGAATGCCCCTGAAGAATGCGATAGTTCCGAATCCACCATCATTATGAGATTGATCATGAATATATCGTATAAATATAATTTGTCAATTTATTCTCCAGCAAATACATTTTTTCTTGGAAAATCCATTCCGCATGCGAATTAACAGCTTGTTTTAAGATCAAATGTCTTCAGTAGACGAAACAAAGTTAAATCGATTACAATTTTTCAAAAAAAAAAAACCCAACCGGAATGTCAATTTTACAGCGCTTTAAAAAAGAAAGCCAATGTTCTTGAACGAATGTTTGAGATAGCAAAATTGCATGAGAATAGCTTCAATTCATAAAGTAAACACAACCTCGATCTTGTCCTTTAAAACAATTTCAACTTTTCAAGTCCTAATTAGAATATCTTATAGATGATATTCCAAGATCAGTTTTATTTAAAATTCGCTTTACTCCAACTTGTAGTTTCAAATCGATTCTTTTTGGAACCTTTCTTGTCAATTCAGAGATCCAATATCTAAATGGAAACTACGTACATATTTAAACGATAGATGTTTCCTCACTATTGAGTGCAGCTTTTCAATAGAATCTAATATAATTTGAAACGAAAAACAAATGTAAGTTTTACTGATTCAAATTGCCTTGTAATGGAAATCTATTTTAAAATTTAAAAACCTTTGTATTACAACTTTAGTTGCGTCTTATTTTAAAAGGTTTTGTTTGTACGCTTGATTTATTTTTATGAAACGGAATTCTGCAGATCATTATACTATAATGAATCAATGACTTTTATGGAAAATTGGTCGAAATATACATATACCGCCAAGAAACTAAACCAACTAACTTTTATCAGTGAATTTTTCGCTTGCGCTTTTCGCATTAAACTAGGTTCCTTACAAAATGTAAGTTACGCAAAATTAAATGTTTTTAATGATTTCATATCATTAGTCAAATATTTATAAACTATTGACATTTTGGAAATAAATAAAAATAAGTTCAAACATAAGTATTAGAATTTAAATTCTTTAAACATAATTTTTTTGGAAAAAATTTTTTCTCTAGCAACACTGGATATAAAACAATCAGGGGAGTTGCGTACCACAATCGTAATACTCAATGTTACACCTATGGGATTTCGTATTGTTCTTACCTTCTCTGCACAAATAGGACGAGGGTTTATATGAAGCCTGTTACCGGCAGGATTCTAAAGAATAAGTGTGCCAAATTTGGTGTGAATTGGTTTAACGATGTAGATTTGTAGAGTAGAGACCATCCACTCTGCTTTATGTATACAGGATGATTTAAAAGATCTTAGACAAATTTTAAAAGTAACCTGGAATATAAAAAAGCAAATATCTGCATAGGAACAGATAGCCGTAAACGCAGCGCGAGTGTGCTAGAGGATGCACATGCTGAATTATCTCCTCCGCATCTTATTCCTTATCCAAATGCCATCTTCGAATATGATCTACTGTTGAAATTTTTTGAATAATGAGGGGTGGTTCGTTTTTTTTTTTTTTTTTTCCGCTGCTGTACAAGTTAAAATATAGTTTATGGAGAGATGTTCTTGGCAATGCTGACACGATGGAGCGGTTTCCCCAAACAACAAAAATCGATGCGACTCGTGAATGGCCGATGCGAAGAATTTAACAGATTCGCCCTAATTCACGTGAAGTCGCGATAGCCCGGTTGGAAGAGTAACAGATTAGCAAACGAAGGGTTGCGAGTTCGAATCCAAGCAAAGACCGTGTAAAGAGGGGAGGGGATGGTGCACGGTAAATCAGTCGCGGCTCTAATTGTCCTCACGTTGGCATGATGTGGAAGTTTGGAAGTGGGGTGCCAGTTCAGGTGTGACCTCGTCATCTGACCAGGGTTCAAAGTTACGTGATTGTCCTCGGTATTTGCTATTTTCTCAACGTCGAAATGGAACACAACGGGCTATTGGCGATCGTCAGGACATCACGTAATTTTGAACCATGGTCAGATGACGAGGTTATACCTGAGCTGGCACCCCACTCTCCAAACTTGTATTGTCCTCGGATCTTTCCCTTCGTTTTTAATACCTTCGAGTTGTAGGCGGCGCAGGTTCGATTCCTGGCAGGTGCATTGCTCCCTGGATATATTTCTCTTGTGTCAGTAAAAGTTTCATTGTCTGTATTACTTGTATATCTTGTGTCTGGCGCATCATGGCCAAATATGGCCCTTGCGCCATAAAACCCCCAAACCAACCCCTCGTGTTTAATCCCGGACCGTCACCAATAGCCCATTGTGTAACTCCGGTGCGACATTAATTGAATACCTACCTAATCCACGTGACTCAAATGCTGAGTTGCCGGTTGGTTGGTTTTGGGGTTTTATGGCGCAGGGCCATATTTGGCCATGCTGCGCCAAACACAATACATACAATATCAGGTAATTGATAGTGAAAGCTTTACTAATTAAGAGAAATACACCCAGGGAGGAATACACCAGACAGGAATCGAACCTGCACCGCCTACAACTCGAAGGTTGCTAGCGCAGTGGGCATACCCACTGATTCACGACTGTGACTGGTGAAAAGGAAGGGAGGACAGATCACGAGTACCTCGGGGTTGTGATGCAAGTATACTCTTAAAGATGTGCACTGAGTGCAATAAGGGATTCGGATCGTTCCCTTAGTAATTGATCCTGGACGTAGATTCAATTACCCTACCTTATGTTCAAACAAGAGATGCTTGATTGACGAATCTATGCTAACAGTTAAGGCATTTCTATCTTGATTATTTGGAAGCTTTGTTAACACAAGTGGTTTCGACGAGATATCTCGTCCATCAAGATCTGGCCAATTTTTCTAATGGCGAGATATCTCATCAAGATATATATCGCCTACTTTTTGATGAAGAGATCAAGATCTGGTCAGTTTTATTCTAAAGGCTAGACATCTTGTTCATAAAGGTCTGGTCACTTTTGCTAATGATGATATCCCTCGTCGATATAACCGCGGGAGGGCAAAGAAAATGTCGTTAATTAATTCTTAAGTTTGAATTAAAATTTGTCATTAGACTATGAAGTACACAATGGTACAAAAACGAAGAGATTAGGCTGCTATTGGATTGGTACAAGGTCTTCTGAACAAAATGAAATAAGAACCGATTATGGTGATTCAGCCAATGTGAGTTACATATATCGCTTAATTTTGCGTGAAATTGAGACAGGTTAAAGCTTATACTCACCATACTTGAGAATCCTATGAAGTTGATACCAAAAAAGTAACTAATCAAAACAATTTTCACTCGGTGAAGTAATATCTCCTCTTGCTAAAAATGTACCAACAACCTAATAGTAACCAATAGGATGTTATCTGTAATCTCAGAGAGTTGCCATCACACCTATCATAAAACTTCAGGTAGGTATTTTAATTAACGTCGCACTGGAGCAACACATCGGACTATTTACGACGGTCCGGTAGATCAATCCCGAGATGAATGATCCGTTAATTTGAACCATTTTCGGATTTTTTGAACCACGTTAATTTGAACCACGATTGGATGACGAGGTCAACAGCTGAGTTGGCAACCACTCCAAACTTACACACCAAGCCAACGCGGACATTTGAGGCCACGACAGATTCAACGTGACCAGCCCCCCACATACCCGATGGTCTTTGTTTGTATTGAGTTTTGAACTCAACCCTCAAGTTGCTAATCAGCGACTTCGCCAAGTAGGGTGCCTCGGCCCACTAGCATCAAAAACGTGCCTTGTGTTGATCCAGTGTGACGTTAATTAAAATACCTACCTACCCAATTGACCTCGTCCTCGATCTTTCTCTTTAGGATTGATCCCGGAACGCCACCAATAGCTAGTTGTGTTGTTCCAGTGTGACGTTAATTAAAATACCTACCTTCACAATTGACCTCGTCATCTGACCGTGGTTCGAAATGACGAGGTGTCCTCAGATCTTTTCCTCCGGTGTTGATCCATACATGTGAAATACATGTAGATCCAGCATTCTTATTGAGAGGTAATTGGTATATGGTAATTAATTAACTTCGCAGTGGAGCAACACAACGGGTCATTGGCGACGGTCAGGGATAAAACCCAAAGGGAAAGATCGAGGCCACGACAGATTTTCGATATTGAGAGGTAGGTAGGTATATTAATTAACGTCACACTAGAGGAACATAACGGGCTATAGGTGACGGTGCGGGATCAATCCCAAAAGGAAAGATCCGATCGCTATTGGAGGAGTTTCGAAATGTACGACCATGCCGAATACTAGTCACGTGACTGCTCTATGAAGAATTGGTTTGCTTGTCTGATTTGGCATCTTATCGCCTCGTTTGGCGATATAACATCGCATGTCGGCGAGTGAATGCGAATTTCTAGTGGAGACGAAAATGGAGAAATCGACGAAGTCTACAATTTTGTCGCAGAGCAAACAGATGATGAATTAACGGATGAGTGACTTCTAGCTTCCTGTGAACCGATCAGATGATACTGCTTGAGTAATCGGCAACGATAAATTTAACCATCTTCCGTCCTCAGGTGACTGAATAGTTACAGATAAAATGTGATTTTGAGCTATTTGACGCCTTATAAAGTGGGCTATGATTTCAGCAATATAATTTAATTTTATGTAAAATATTGGTTCGGCACATAGGACACGTTGAAAGACTCTTCGTACATCTCATGCATGTCACCAGATGACCGCAAAGCTCTAAAGTAGCATTCATTTTCCGATTCCTTGCAAATCTTACGAAGTCGTTCGTCCTTGTTGTATAATGGGTAAAGCTATACATCGTTTTTTTTTAAAACCATTGGTATTATTGTTGATTTCATCCAGCACCTGTACAATTTCATCTATGGGCTACCAAACATTTTGGATAAAACTTTGTGTTTGTCTCACTTCATCTTTTTACCAATTTTCAAGCCCTTCGCCACACCAACAGCACCTGATCACGTTCAAGACACCTTAAATCCCATGAAAAAAAGGTTCTTCTCTTAATCAATTTTTAAAAATCTGATACTTGTCAAAGATGTCCTTTCAACAAAGGCAAAGACTTATGTGTGCCCACAAATAAATAATTCAATTTGTTGATGTAATTTTAGAAAAAATAAAACTGCAGAATCAAGAGAATTCAGTATACTTTAAAGTTCTTATTTTAAAGAAAGTCAAAATAAGTTTCTCTTATAAATTGTATTTGGTTATGTTTTTTTTCTTGCTCAAGTTTAGTCGTAGAATTGAATTGCATTCAGCGCATAAACGTGGTAGAGTAAAAAATCACACGCACATTTAAGTATATCCTTTCGTTAAAATCTTCTTGTATTACAACACAAAATTTTATTTCGCGCATTATCACAAACACATGTTTTCTGAGTATGTACATATTCTTCACTTAGTCTTATCTTTGTGAGTAACTATGGAACGCAAAAGATAAATTTTAACTTTACTGATTAGTATGATTATTAAGTGTATGATGTTATATAGTCCAGTTCTTCGTGGCCTCCAGTTTACAATTATTTTTCCAAGAACAGCTAACGCTTTTCAATAGCAATGCTTAATATTTGTGTAATTGTGGATCTTGATGGATTTCATACTCAAGAAAGTTTCTTAGTACGTAAATATGCATACGTCGCTGTAAAAATCGCAAGTAGCTTCAAGTATTCGTTTTAACTTATCGTCTAAGCATAAACTTAATGCCAAAGATCGTACATCTGTGTGATATGTTAAAAATTACGTATGTGCACTTCATTTCTGTCCCATGACATAGCAAATTGTGCTCCCTTAGAAAGTCCAGACTCTAAGCTTTTAGAATTGTACGAGCAGACCAAGAGGGCCACTCAGTACCTAATTGCTTTCAAAGATGGTTGTGTGGAAAAGAAACGCTTAGATGCATTAAATATTCCGAATATCAACTTGGAACATTATGTGCTCTAAGTAGCAACAAAGATATCCAAAAACTACAATGTGGTCATCACAAAAATAATTTGCATTGCCCCATAGCTGAGGTGATGACATTGAATAATTGGCTTGTCGGAAATATGTCTCTTAAAAAAATGCAAGTATGTAAAAATAAGTTCTTTTTTTTTACTACAATGTATTATTTTTGTAAAAAATATTAATTATAATGTTTTTACTATTAAAAAGTGTTCTAATTTACTTTGTTTCCATGTGGCTTCCTTCAATCTGTTTAAGAATTGTCTGCTGGTTTTTGCAGAGATTGTTTTAAGAATACATAGAATTCAGATTTAATCCATTATTTTAATATTTGTTCATTTTAAAATTCACATTAATACTTAAAATTTTCAGTTATTATTTAATTTTACTCATGGGTAAAACTATCAGCGGTGTCAGTAAATATTTAGATTATGCATTAAATATCAAGAAAAGGGCAAAAGTTAATTTGCTTAGCAGCACAGATGTGCACACATTATTTTCAAAACAGAAAACCCACTTACTATCCATTTAACATGGCAATGTAGAACATTTAAAATTAAGAAAACAGTACAAAGTATCTTGTAAAATACTTCATAGCTTCGTACAGTATTGGTATTTTGCTGTGCAATTTAAACTGTACAATATGTGCATAAGGTTTCAAATAAATAAAAGGAAGTTCATATTTAGTAAAATGTGTGGTTTGCAAAAGCATTAAAGAAAAAGAACTTTTAATTTAGAACTTCAAGGACAAATGGTTTTTAATTCTATTTTTCACTACTTCAAATGTGCAAAGAAACATGGTATGGGTCTTGTAAAGTTTCAAATTAATGTATAAAATTCTTTTACTCTTACAGGTTTTTTAGTATTGTTTTTTACTATGCATAAAACACACTTTAAGAATCAAACTTTTAAAAATGTCTCAATTGTAAAATTAAAAAATAAAAGCAAATTACCAATTAAATGTTTGTAATAACATTTAAAGTATATATTTCAAATGTTCAACGTTTTCTAAAAATCTTCAATGTTATAATTCGTGTAATAGTATTTGATATATAATTAATTTTTGTGCAAAAATGTCTAACTTTTAAAATATAAATCCTTATATCAAAGAAAATTTCGCTAAAAACAGTTTGTAAATCTTTAGAATATAAATAAAATCACCAAAATTTATGAAGATTTATTTAAAGTAAACAATAATATGCAAGGAAAAATTAATTAAAAATAATATTTAATTTAGATTTTACAGGATAAAAGGTTTTAATACTATTTTTCACTACTTCAAATGTGTTAGGAAACATGTTCATAATATGGGTCTTGTAAAGTTTCAAAAATTTTACGCTCACTTAAGTGTATAATATTAAAAAATTCTGCAATAAAATATGTGCTATAGCAACTAATGTATAATTAATTTTTGAGTAAAACATAAATCTTAAAATCAAGGAAAATTCCATTTCAGATCTTGCATTTTAAAAGAAAATTTATAAAACCATGTAATAAAACAAATAACCCAAAATACAGTGTATGTGGTAAGACAAGCAAAAGTTTATTTAAAATAGAAAGGTGTAAGCATTAAATATTCCCTTATGGATCTGCATTTAAGTGTTTGTCATAATATTTAATGTATATGTATCAATTGTAAAATATTTTCTAAAAATCTTCAATGTTATAATACGTGTAATAGTATTTAACATATAATTAATTTGTGGATTAAAACATTAACTTTTAAAATATAAAATCCTTATATTTCATCCAAAATCAGGTTTGTAAATCTATATAATATAAATTAAATCACTAAAATTTATGAAGATTTATTCAAAGTAAAAAAATAATATGCAAGAAAAGATTAATTAAAAAAATAACATTTAATTTAGATTTATAGGATAAATGGTTTTATACTATTATAACTTCTTCAAATGTACAAGAAAACATATTCATAGTATTTGTCTTGTAAAGTTTCAAAAATTTTACTCTTACTTAAGTGTATATTATTTAAAACAAAATTTCTGTAATAAAATAGGTCTTATAGCATCTAATGTATAATTAATTTTTGAGTAAAAAGATCTAACTTAAAAAACATAAATATTTACAGCAAAGAAATTTTTATTTCAGATCTTGTATTTTAAAAGACAATTTATAAAACTATGTAATAAAAAATAATCCAGAAAACAGTATATGTGGCAAGACACGCAAAAGTTTATTTAAAAACAACAAGATGTAAGCATTTATAAAAATACTATTCAGAAAGACAAAGATTAATTGTAGCGTTTTCCAAATGCCGTCCAGTGCACATCCCTATCGACACTAAGTTCCAGTTAGGAGCACATAAGTGGTTTATTACTTATTTACGCTAGAATTTTACGAAACGTTAAGTTAATTCTAGGGCATGATGCATTCCCATGGGGCAAGCTGTGAAGCCAAAATTGGTTTGTTGGATACTTCATCCCAAGCAAACTTCCATTTTCCTGAACAATTTTTAAAGAATTGTAGTTAGAAAACACAAATTGTCTGCCCAAATGAAACAGACGCTATGGGTGCATAAAGTTCCAAGTCCTTCTCATTGTCTTTATGGATATCTATGCAGTTCTTATCATGTTTATAACGGTTCACAAACTCAAAATTAAAATCTTGTACCAATTATTCGTTCCATTTCTCCCTTTATTTCCAATACTAAAGGAGATCAAGGTTTGGCTGCAATAGAAGACCCGCTAAAAATATAGCTTATTCCTTCGTCTTCGTATGCTACAAGTTGTGAAGGCACAATATATTTTTTACCGTACATTTCTATAGCAGTTTCCTATTTTTTTAATACGTTAATTCGTTTTCCAATCGACGGAAATATACCCAGCCTTCTCGATCTGTAAACAATTTACCATACTCATAACATAAAGAATTGTGAGTATGCTTTTTCAAGTTCAGACTTGGGTTTTTTCAAGTTCAGACTTGCTCGATGGACATAATCGTGACGTCACATCGAAATCTCAGAAGGAAAAAAATTCAAGTCCCAAACGTAAACACACTGACGTCACTGGTCATGAATAAAGTAAAAAAAAACATTAAGAAATCAATTCGTTCCTTAGATTAATCACTTTTTAAAATCACTAGATGGCGCAACAAGTCATTTTGTAAAAAAATAGAAAACTTAATTTTTGCAAGAGATCAAATATATATTTAAGTAAAATATATATTTAAATCTAAAAGAAATAAATTCCTTTAAAACTAATTGTTACTTCTTCTACCACTAGATGGCTGTACCTGTCGAAATAAAAATAGGAACTTAATTAAAAACCCACCACAACTGTTAAAAACCATTTCTAAAAATAGCCCATTCTTAATACTAAGAAAAAATACAAGCCCAAAAGAGAGAGAAACACTACATTAATTCACCACCCATAGCTAAATCACCAATGGTTTGGTGGTAGCGCACTTGACTTCGGATCCTATGGTCCCGGGTTCGAATCCCCGAAATACCTTTTTAATTAAAAATAGGGTTTCGAATTTCTCCACCAGATGGCACTACGAGTGATTCATAACCATAGCAACACAACTCCAACAAAACGACGCCATCTTGAAACAACTCAACAGTATGTCGATACGTCGCTTTTCGATGACGACACGCTGTGACGTCACGTGGCTCCGCCCACTTCTGGTCACGTGGTATGACGTCACTTCCGCCCCATATACAACACAGCATACTGACACTTATTGACGGGAGAACCTGCTGCGTTACGTTCAACTTGACATTGTGTTTTTACTGTTCAACGCGTTTTGACTGAATGCAGAGCTTTTAATAACCAGACAAATCCGATTTGGATTTTCAAATCCCACCCTAAGACCTTTTGGAAAGTCCTTACAATAGAAATTTGTTTTTATTCATGACATCGGTTTTATGAATTTTATTTAGATTTTATACATTGACTAGTTTCAATTCAAAATTGGCAAATAAGTTTACATCAGTCCTTTTTTGTCTAATTTTATTGTCTTGTCTAGAGCAGCTTGGCCATATGCGGCCCTTGCACCCATAAATACCCATTCAACCAACCTCCTGCTTATTGCGGCGCGCGAACTCACGGTCACTGGCCAATATTTTCCCCCTCAGCTATCGATTGATACTAGGTTGGTTAGGTTCGGGTTGATATCAAAACTATTATTTAGTAAGGACGGATAGTTTGGATTTTATGACGCAAAATCCTAAAAAGGATAGGCTGCGCCAAACAGAAGACAACCTAATCAACAGTTAAAATATTTAGAGAAGTCAGACAAAAAGTTAGATTTGAAATGATGTAGGTTTACAAAATAAAAGACAACTAAGCTGGTTGGTTTGAGGTTTTATGGCGCAAAGGCCATATTTGGCTAAGCTGCACCAAACTCCAAGACAATAACGAAAAACAACTAAGATTAAAATACTAATTTAAAAGGGTAAAAATAATGAGTTTTATGTCGACGGTAATATTTACAATAGATGAAATGAGATGTGGTTTAAAAGGTATAGATAAAAACATTTATATAAAGCCAATGTTGAATAAAAATTTAAATAGATTTGGATGGAGACTTTCTCCCACCAAATCTTATGAGTTTAAAATTGAACTGCTAAATACATTTCGACGATGATTAAAAACTGGACAATTTATTAAAATATGATGAATGGTAAAAGGGACCACACACGCGTTACACACAGGGAAATTTTCTCCTAAGATTCCTGAGTAAAACTAGTGTGACCGATACGAAGGCGAGTTTAAAGCACGTCGGAAAGTCGAGAAGGCGACTATAATGGTTGGTTGATTTGGGTTTAATTTCGCAAGCGGACAATTAAATTAATTAAACGCAGAGGTGTTGCGAAAACACATGACAGAACGCAACCCAATAAAAGATTGGACAAATAAATCGTAAAAATTATTTCATAACAGTAATAAAGGGCAGATTTAAAAATATAATATTTGAAGTACATTAAATATAAAAATATTCAAACCTCAAACAGTGAAATGAGATTATCGTCGTCATAGTTAATTTGAAGTTTAAGACATGAAAGTTAAGAACATTAGATGAAATTAAAAAATATACTTAAAAATTTAAAAACATTTGGATGGGGATTTCCCCCACCAAATCTTGTAAGTCTAAAAATGAATTGCCAAATAAGTTTCGACGATGATTAAAACCTGGACAATTTATTGAAATATGAACTGTAAAAGGGACGATACACGCTTTACACACAGGGGCACTCTCTCGTAATAAAATATGTCTATAAGTAAAACAAGTGTGGCCGATATGAAGGCGAGTTAAAAGCACGTCGGAATGTAAAGAAATTAATGTAGGTGGCCATAGTAAAATGTCTCGATGAATGCCATGGAACTCATTGCTCGCTTGTAAACTCCAATAATTTTGCCACTTGTTGCATACAATGTCTCGGACAGCTTGTCAGTGATCATATGGAAAGGATAGACTCAAAGGACTCAGTATTTTTAGCCGCTTCAGTAAGGTTGGAATTATTCATTTAGCCAAAGTTAAAACTAGGTCCTGTGTCATCCGTCCAGTCAGGAAACTGCCTCTTAGAATTGTACGAGAACTCAGAAAGCGAATTTCAGAAAAAGGAACAAGAAACTTTTGGCATGCCAACCCTTGAGCAACAGACATTTCATCATGTCATTCCTTGTGCTGGTCGTGTTGTGTGCGTCGAGTTTCTAAAACAGTTGGTAGGTTTCGGGTTTTAGGGTGCAAGGACCATATTTGGCCAAGTTGCACCAAACACAAGACAATGTCATGTTATTGTGAAAAGAAAGAGAAAGATCTCTTGGGCATCCTGGGGTCGCGAACCCCATGTTTACCAGAGGCATTAAACCCCATAGGAAAAGAATAGACACTAGGGTACCGGGTTCGTGAAGCCCGTACACACCAAAAGATGTGCCCCTGAGGGATGCTATAGACTTTGATTTTTGGTAGATGTTCATCTGAACGCAAGGTGCAGTGTCGCGAAGAGCTTCATCGTAATCGAGTAACTGTAACCGAACCTTTTGAAACGACAGAACCAAAACTACTCGAACTGAGTTTGAGCAGACTTCCTAATTACAATTGCTACGAATGCATTGATGAATGTCTCCTTTCCGTTGATCGTATCCTCTACAGTTTGCTCAAGGAATCTATTTAAAAGTATTAATCGATCATTTATTTCCGGCATGTTTTATCGAACTGACATATTTAGTAAAATCCAGGATTTCTGCCATAAACGGAACAATTATTCTGAAGGTTTTGGGTATTATGGCACAAGGGCCATATTTGCCATGCTGCGCCAAACACAAGACAGACAACGCCAAGTAAAGTGCTGTTAAACGGGAAAAAGGAATTGGGAATAGAGTAGTGTGATGAAAGCAGAAAAAGTTCGCTTAGGTATCCCAGAAGCGCGACTTCCGTGTTTACTCAAGACAGTAAGCCCTATGAGAAAAGAGATCACTAGAGTACCCCGGGTCCGTGAAATACGCCACTACTACGCCACTGATATGTATTATGCTTCAAAGGGATTCCTGAAAATTATCACGATTGACCAATCAATGCTATCCGTTTAGACAAATCGCATCTTGATTACTTTGAAACTTTGTTAAAATAGTATTTAAGTATTACCATTAATCAATTTCTTAAGTTTGGGAAAATTGATCAGACTCTGAAATACACAATGGTTGGTTGTTTTGGGGTTTTATTGCGCAAATGTCGTATTTGGCTAAGCTGCGCCAAACATACGTCAAGTAAAAATGCTGTGAACGAAGAGGGATTGGGAAACAAAGCAGTGGGATGAAAGCAAAGATCGCTTGGGCATCCCGGGAGAGCGACTCTCGTGTCTACTTCAGACATTAAACCCCATGGGGGAAAAGATAGCTGGAGCACCTCGGGTCCGTGAAGCCCGTACACACCTAAAGGTGATGTGCCCGTGAGGGCGAAATACAATGAAAGAATTAGAAAGATATATGGCTAATAATGGATCCGTAGAAAAGGTGTGAACATGAAAAGTATCACGATTGACCAATCAATACTATCAGTTGTGACAAGTCTATCTTGATTGATTTGAAACTTTTAATCAATTATTTAAGCTTGGGATGAAAATTAATCACAAATACAGTGAAACAATTAGAAAGAGATGGCTGCTAATGGCCTAGGATCCATGTGACCAAAACTAGTAATAACGTGACCTTTTGCCGTCCATCCATTGATTCATCATCTGATAGGTCCGTGCGAAAATTGTGAAAGCGATTTCATCATTTTTGTTGCCACTCAATAGAAATGCGCATTCGCATACCTGCCCTATCATAAGATATATCGCCAAACGAAGCGATAGGATTCCAAATAGGCCAACCAAGTCAATTTCTCAGTCACGCGACTATTAGTCGTCATGTTGGTCACTTTTTGAAGCTCCTCTCAATTGCAATGCTCAGTCTACGCATATTGCGCATCTATGGTTAGCACCATGACTCTTGGTTCAGCTGGGTCTGGGTTCGAATTGTGCTAGACGTTCGCATTGGTTTGAAAACATCTTTAAGCCATGTCTCGGTCTAATCTGTCCTGTAGTAAACAATTACCGTGGTTGGTTGAGTTTTCATGGCGCAAGGGCCATATTTGGCCCAGAGGAAATATAAAAGTAGTGAGAAGTTGTAACCTTTTTATATGCTCAGGATCATGTGACCAAATCTAGTAGTAATGTGACCCTTAAACTACCTTCGTCAGTTGTGTGGAACCGAATATTCCTCATCTGATTGGTTCACGGGACTGGAGAAGACGCCCATTCATTGATTCATAATCTGATTGGTCCGCGCGACAGAGTGGTAGACTTTGGCCAACTTTCTCGCCACTCTAGCGCAATGCGCATTTAAACACCTGCACTGTCATTAGATGTTATATTGCCAAACGAAGCGATAAGATGCCAAATCGGCCAACCAAGTCAGTTTTCAGAACTGTCATGTGATTACTAGTTGACTTGGTCCCTTTTTGAAGCTCTTAATAGCAATGCTCAGTTTTTCTTCTCACGTCTGATTTGGCCATGCTGCACCAGACACAAAACAAACAATATTAAGTAATGGACATACACACAAGGAAAGTTTTGCTGACACAGAAGAAAAATACACCCGCGGAGGAATCGAACCTGCACCGAACTTAGATTGGATTCTACTTGGAATATTTTCATGTTTCATTATTTCACAAAAATGAAATGTGGTCAAGTTCAAAAATCATATTTTGTATTTTTCATGTTCTTTCATTGAAAATTTCCAAACATTAGAAACACAAGATAACTAGTGTGAGTACAAAAATAAATAAATTATTAAAACATTTTAAAGAAATACATTTCGTTAAAACAAGGTATAAAAGCACGTATTTTTCTACAACAGTGTTAATTTATTAAATCAAATAGTTTATCATAAAAATATTTCATAAATTCCAGCAATTTAATTCTTAAATATCTCAAGTGGACACTGCAGTATATTAACAGCTGTTTAAAAACATAATTAACATTTGTTTGGAACTTTTAAGTCCCGAAAGAACTAGTTATTATGTAGAAAAACCAACATTGAAAGTTTTAAGTTGTATATTTCAGAGTTTTATCAGAAAAAACATTTGTTTATGAATTGTTTATTGGAATGTTCTAAAGGTTATAAGTTCAAGTGATTAAATTCTTGAAGCAAGTTTTTCAAAGATCTAAACTTCATTCTGAAGATTCCTTTACAAGCATCGTGCTACCAGTCATCATCATCAGAGTCTGGTAACAGAGTCAAATGAGGATCAAAACGTCCAGGATGACAGAAAAGTTCGCATGTATGATGAATTCTCAATATTCTGATAGAATTTTGAATACACGTTGCCGACGGGTCTTCTTTCATATATTTTTCAGTTATGGCTTCAAGCATGTCTAAGAAACAAGATGCCGTTAATACTTCGAGTACCAAGATCGCATTGTCGAACATCACTACGCAAAGGTTAGCCGCGAAATCTGACCGTCTAACAGGCCGTTCAAATGAAAACACGGAAAACACGTGTATGAGAAACTTGTCCCAAATCCATTCCGCTAGAACATAATTTCGATAATCTTTAGTTCCGGTCCTCCAAAATGCCTCAAAAATGCTTTCATACACTTCGTTGCGAACAAAATTCACCACTCTTTTAGAAAGAGTAAGCAATACAGAGAAGAAGCCTTCCATAGTAATGGCATCGCGCACTCTGTCGGATATCTTCAAAAAGAAATCCTGTAGCGGCCACTCCAAATGCAGACATAAAAGCCAGTCTGAGTGCTCTATAAATACAGATTGCGTTTCTCTGTAACTCAACTCAGAAACAACTAGACGAAAAAGAGCTGTATTGAAACGCATACGTTCCTTATCCAAAAGGTTACGCAAAGCTTGGATTAGGATGTCATTTCTTTTTGATTCCGGTAGTTTGTTTAAGAAATAGCGACTGAATTCCTCGTTGCTTAGATCGATGCCGAAATGGAACCCAAACTCGAAACGATCATCACTTACTCCAAATTGCTCCATCCAGTTCTTCATGTGGTGTGACAAATAGGTTATCCAAAACGAAATTTCCTTTACTTCTGCACCTAGTATAAATACAAAATGGTCGGGATAAATGGTATAGAGTTTGTCAATACCGTAGACAGTCCACAGCCTGATTATTTGGTCTTCAATGCAATTTGAGCACGCTATCTGGAAGCTGGTGATAGTATCCACGATTCCGGAACGGATTACTTTTTCAGCTGTTTTCCTATAGTCGATGGTCCCAGAAGATTTCCAGCAAAGGACCTTGGACAAATTCATATGGTCCAGCTTACCATTTTGATCTTTAATCCAGAAACTAATGTGTTTCCCTATGGGTTCAATTACGTTTGCTACTAGCTGTTGCGACGGTTTGGACAAGAAAAGGCTCTCTAACTTTGTTAATATTTCTCTCGTCATATATGGCTGCAATGAATCCGTTAATCGACGAATGTCCTCATGGTACCAAAGGAAAACGGCAACTTTGATTGCAGCTCTGGTGGCTAGGGAAAACCAAATTTCCATTCTCTCGTGTTCAACTTCCTAAAAATGTCAGAGAAAGACAAATTAGAACATTTTTTTCATCTGCTTTAGCCATTTTTTTTGTCTACTGACGCGGCCATACGAATAGGTACAAATACAAAAAGTTGAAATCTATTGCAGTTTTGCTTTTATTTCGGCCCCTTCGAACATTTTTTAAGTTCTATTGATATTTTATTTTAGTGTTAATATTCTTAATCATGAGTATCTGCCAAGGCTATCACTGGATCAAAAGTTTGAGGGATAAGAAAAGAAAATTCAATTTGATATCCCCACCTCAGAGTGGCACAGGGGAGAGGACAAGCCCGTTCATTTTTCATTTAATTATAAATGCCCCTTCTGCAATCTTTGATTGGCTCGGTTTGCTAGTTCAAGTCCTTTTTTCACCAAACAAGGTGTAGGGTTAAAAGCTTTTCATATACATCACATAATACACATTGCTCGTAGATTTATACAAAAGTTCTGTGCATGTTGAAACACTGGAACATTGAATAACGAACAGTGCATATAAAGTCGTGATGTATATATTGATAGCTTCTAATGAACTGCTCTTTTCCAACAAATCTTCCGTGCAGATAGCTGCAAATACACTCACTCTTAAAAGTTAAGCAAGGAGGAAAATGTTAATTTCCGGAAGCCGATCTGAATTTGAGAGGCTGCAGAGGTAGATGGTAGTATGCAAATATGATCTGTAACAGCAAATCGGGGTTTCGTGTCGAGAAATATGGAAAAAAGGCAATCATAAGAAGCCAGAATTGTGAAGGTTTAGAAGAGTTTCATGTAATTGCTGATAAAAAGTGTTTAGAACTTTCGTACGATAAGTTTTCAAGACAGACGTGTTTCTATGGCTTCCAGAAGACGAATGACATAGCGAGGGCTGGCGTTCTGTGGGACGCCTTGAAGCAGGACAATCAATTACAGATGTTGCTCTTTTCTTCGGCATTCATCATTCCGTCATTTCACGATTATGGAAACAATTTCAAACAAGCCAAACAGTTGTCCGAAGACCTGTGGCCGGTCGCCCAAGGGTTACGACCCCCGCGGAAGATCGATATATTGCTGTTTTTAGCCAAGCGGATTCGAAGAGCGACCTCCACACGTGTGATGTGACATCTATGGTTGCAGCGTCCATTGGTAAGACGATATCTGCCATTACTGTTCGCCGAAGGCTACAAATGAATGGACTGTACGCCCGGGTACCACGAGTTTGTGTTCCTCTATCCGTCCAATCCAGAGGGGCAAGATTAAAGTGGTGTCGGCAACATATGAATTGGTCTGTCTGATTGGGCCAAAATTATATTCACGGATGACTCGAGATTTGCCCTGGAGCCGGATGACAACGTGTAAGGGTCTGGAGAGAACAAGGCACACGCAATCGGCCTCAGAAGATAGTCGAGCATCACGCATTCCGAGGTGGAAGCATCATGGTGTGGGCAGGGATTTCGTTGGGATATCGCACCGACCTGCATATCTATAGACGAGGTTCTGTGACGGCTGTCTGGTATCGGGATGAAGTCCTAGAACCCACTGTGAGATTGTACGCAGCAGCCGTTGGTCCTGCTTTCGTTTTAATGGATGATAATGCGCGTCCCCATCGAGCCAACATCGTCGACGACTACCTGGAGAGTTAGGGGATTGTGCGTACGGATTGGACGGCGTACTCGCCCGACCTTAATTCCATTGAAAATCTTTGGAATGGCCTCGGCCGTGCTGTGTCTGCACGTTTCCCACCCTCAGTCACTCTCAGAGTTGCAAACTGATCTACAGGAGGAATGGCGATTACTTGACTGTGGGTGGTTGATCACCTGATGGAAACCATGGTCACACGCTGTAAGCTTTGTATGAGGGGTGGTCACGTATCCTATTAAAGTTGGTTTTGGATTTATACATAATTTTGTTAATGACTCCAATATGACATCATCTTATAATTTATGAAAATTCAATATTGTTTTCATTTTTGTATGTAATTCTCTGTTTTGATTCATGCATAAACATATTTGCTACTTTCCTGCCGCACATCGTGTCAATCAAAGCTGTACTTGTCGATTTTTTCGCATTTTACCGCTGCGTGCTTAACTTTTGGCAGTGAGTATTTATTTGAAAGTGCTGCAAAATGTCGGTTTTTTATTTGCCATGATTGATTGCATCATTGAAGCGCACAAGCAAACCAAGAATCTTTCCTTTTCTCCAAGAAACGGCGCTTTATTTATTGTTCAACACTAAAATAATTGTGCACAGCACTAGTCCAAAATCGAGTCGATCTCTTAGGCGTTATCCAGCTCATTTTGCCATGGCAATATTGATGAAACGTGTTGATAAAATTGCACTCTCTTCCACTGTTCATTTCCCTCGGGGGCGCATCTTTAGGTGCGTACGGGCTTCACGAACCCGAGAAAACGAAGTGATCTCTTACCCAAGCTTGGCAAATATGGCCCCTTGCACCATAAAGCCCAATATTAACCACTTTTCATTATAAGCCTACTAGCAAAATTGAAATGGTTAAACGTTGATTGAAAGTGATCCGAAATATTCTGTCAGAAATATGCAAATATAAAAAATGTAAATATATAAAAAATAAATGAGCGGAAAATAACTTTTTTAAGCTCCATTTTGACGTTTTTATAGCTTTTACAATTTACTTTGGACGAAATACTCTTATTCCTGTTTTATCCATACATATAATACAATGCACATACATAAATCGCACTAGTGTAAGACAAAACTACAAAAGGTGATAGGGAGATGACTATTACAGAAGTCAGTTTTGATTGATTGTTGGGTTTTATGGTACAAGGTCCAAAAAAGGACAAGCTGCGCCAAACGCAATTTTGAGTTTTGGAGTGATTGTGAATGCCCCTGAAGAATGCGATAGTTCCGAATCCACCATCATTGAGACTGACAAATTATATTTATACGATATATTCATGATCAATTTCTTCTCAAGCAAATACATTTTTTCTTGGAAAATCCATTCCGCATGCGAAATAACAGCTTGTTTTAAGATCAAATGTCTTCAGTAGACGAAACAAAGTTAAATCGATTACAATTTTTCAAAAAAACCCCACCGGAATGTCAATTTTACAGCGCTTTAAAGAAGAAAACCAATGTTCTTGAACGAATGTTTGAGATAGCAAAGTTCCATGAGAATAGCTTCAATTCGTAAAGTAAACACAACCTCGATCTTCTGTCCCTTAAGAGAAAAACTTTCAACTATTCAAGTCCTAGTTAGAATTTCTTATAGATGATATTCCAAGATCAGTTTTATTTAAAATTCGTTTTACTCCAACTTGTAGTTTCAAATCGATTCTTTGTGGAACTTTTCTGGTCAATTCAGAGATCCGATATCTAAATGGAAACTACGTACATATTTAAACGATAGATGTTTCTACACTATTGAGTGCAGCTTTTTAATAGAATCTAATAAAATTTGAAACGAAAACAAATGTAAGTTTTACTGATTCAAATTGCCTTGTAATGGAAATCTATTTTAAAATTTAAAAACCTTTGTATTACAACTTTAGTTGCGTCTTATTTTAAAAGGCTTTGTTTGTATGCTTGATTTATTTTTATGAAACGGAATTCTGCAGATCATTATACTATAATGAATCAATGACTTTTAAGGAAAATTGGTCGAAATATACATATACCGCCAAGAAACTAAACCAAATAACTTTTATCAGTGAATTTTTCGCTTGCGCTTTTCGCATTAAATAAACTCTGTTCCTTACAAAATGTAAGTTCCGCAAAATTAAATGTTTTTAATAATTTCATATTAGTCAAATATTTATAAACTATTGACATTTTGGAAATAAATAAAAAATAAGTTCAAACATAAGTATTAGAATTTAAATTCTTTAAACACAATTTTTTGAAAAAAAATTTTTCTCTAGCAACACTGGATAAAACAATCAGGGGAGTTGCGTACCACAATCGTAATACTCAATGTTATACCTATGGGATTTCGTATTGTTCTTACCTTCTCTGCACAAATAGGACGAGGGTTTATATGAAGCCTGTTACCGGCAGGATTCTAAAGAATAAGTGTGCCAAATTTGGTGTGGATTGGTTTAACGATGTAGATTTGTAGAGTAGAGACCATCCACTCTGCTTTATGTATACAGGATGATTTAAAAGATCTTAGACAAATTTTAAAAGTAACCTGGAATATAAAAAAGCAAATATCTGCATAGGAACAGATAGCCGTAAACGCAGCGCGAGTGTGCTAGAGGATGCACATGCAGAATTATCTCCTCCGCATCTTATTCCTTATCCAAATGCCATCTTCGAATATGATCTACTGTTGAAATTTTTTGAATAATGAGGGGTGGTTCGTTTTTTTTTTTTTCCGCTGCTGTACAAGTTAAAATATAGTTTATGGAGAGATGTTCTTGGCAATGCTGACACGATGGAGCGGTTTCCCCAAACAACAAAAATCGATGCGACTCGTGAATGGCCGATGCGAAGAATTTAACAGATTCGCCCTAATTCACGTGAAGTCGCGATAGCCCGGTTGGAAGAGTAACAGATTAGCAAACGAAGGGTTGCGAGTTCGAATCCAAGCAAAGACCGTGTAAAGAGGGGAGGGGATGGTGCACGGTAAATCAGTCGCGGCTCTAAATGTCCTCACGTTGGCATGATGTGGAAGTTTGGAAGTGGGGTGCCAGTTCAGGTGTGACCTCGTCATCTGACCAGGGTTCAAAGTTACGTGATTGTCCTCGGTATTTGCTATTTTCTCAACGTCGAAATGGAACACAACGGGCTATTGGCGATCGTCGGGACATCACGTAATTTTGAACCATGGTCAGATGACGAGGTTATACCTGAGCTGGCACCCCACTCTCCAAACTTGTATTGTCCTCGGATCTTTCCCTTCGTGTTTAATACCTTCGAGTTGTAGGCGGCGCAGGTTCGATTCCTGGCAGGTGCATTGCTCCCTGGATATATTTCTCTTGTGTCAGTAAAAGTTTCATTGTCTGTATTACTTGTATATCTTGTGTCTGGCGCATCATGGCCAAATATGGCCCTTGCGCCATAAAACCCCCAAACCAACCCCTCGTGTTTAATCCCGGACCGTCACCAATAGTCCATTGTGTAACTCCGGTGCGACATTAATTGAATACCTACCTAATCCACGTGACTCAAATGCTGAGTTGCCGGTTGGTTGGTTTTGGGGTTTTATGGCGCAGGGCCATATTTGGCCATGCTGCGCCAAACACAGTACATACAATATCAGGTAATTGATAGTGAAAGCTTTACTAATTAAGAGAAATACACCCAGGGAGGAATACACCAGACAGGAATCGAACCTGCACCGCCTACAACTCGAAGGTTGCTAGCGCAGTGGGCATACCCACTGATTCACGACTGTGACTGGTGAAAAGGAAGGGAGGACAGATCACGAGTACCTCGGGGTTGTGATGCAAGTATACTCTTAAAGATGTGCACTGAGTGCAATAAGGGATTCGGATCGTTCCCTTAGTAATTGATCCTGGACGTAGATTCAATTACCCTACCTTATGTTCAAACAAGAGATGCTTGATTGACGAATCTATGCTAACAGTTAAGGCATTTCTATCTTGATTATTTGGAAGCTTTGTTAACACAAGTGGTTTCGACGAGATATCTCGTCCATCAAGATCTGACCAATTTTTCTAATGGCGAGATTTCTCATCAAGATATACAGTGGCTCCCAAAAGTGTTCGTACACTTACGAATTTCAATGAAATACTGCTCTATACAGTAATAAAAATTAATTTCAGAATGGGAATTTTTTTTAATAACATCTATAACTTGTTCTTAACAAAACTACATAAAATATTTTAAAAACATATCGAAACTTTTTTTTTGGAAAATCAATAATCAAAAAGTAACAAAAAAATTACCTCAGAAAAGTCTTCGTACACCTTAAAAAAATCTCTACATATTAGTAAATATTGTAATATTTTGGTAAATTAGTACTTAGTAGGATATCCTATGGCATCCACAACAGCTTTTAAACGTCTGGGAATAGAGTTCACTAGATTTTTTTGTAATTACTGCATCAATGTTCCTCCATTCTTCAATCATTACTGTTTTTAGTTCGCTTTTCGTTTTAATGTCGTGTATTCGTACTCTAACCTTCAGTTCCCTCCAAATGTGTTCTATTGGGTTTTAATCCGGTGACTGAGGTGGTGTTTTCAGAACTTGTGGACAATTATAGAGGTACCAGAGGCGAACGTTGAGAGCCGTGTGCAGGATCGTTATTTTGATAAAAAAACAAAGTTGTTTCCAATACCCAAATTTTAGGCTAATAATTTTAAATTGTCTTTTAAAATATTTAAATAAAGAGCATGTGATTCATTATGCCATCAATAAATAACAAACTACCTAGTCCTGATGCTGACATGCATCCCCACACAAGGACACCTCCACCGCCAAGTTCTTGGGATTAAGTTCCTCATTTTTTCTTCTCCATACAATTATACGCCCATCGGAACCAAACATGTTAAATTTGCTTTCATCTGCAAATAAGACATGATTCCAATACGTTTCGGGCTTATTTATCATTGATTTTGCGAAGAAAAGCCTAAGCTTTCTATTTTTCGCACTTACAAAAAATTTTCTTCGGGCAGAACGCCCATTTAATCTAGCTGATGTCGAACAATTTCAGATGAAATTGAAGTAGAAAATTTTTCAGTAAATTCTGTAGAAATTTTTACAGCACTCAAACGTGGATTTTTCACAAATTTTCTAACAATAAATCTCTGATCACGTTGAATTAACTTTGCCGGATGACCTTTCCTTACCTTGTTTTCGATCCGATTTTCTTCTTTAAACCGTTTTATCACATACTGCACCGTAGAATGGGATAAATTTACTAATTTAGAGATATTCAGAACTGATTTACCACTACTATGATGAAAAATAATCAATTTTCGAATGCTGTTCGTTGTTTCCTTACGATTATGAGCTATTTTTAAATAATAAATAGAATATTACGAAGCAAGCAAAGATTAAAGCCAAACGATTATTTAAATGTCACCACAATGCAAAAATAAAAAAAAGCGATAAACGATAATTTTATTTATGAATTTATCCGAAAATGTTTCGGTGTACGATCACTTTTGTGGCGTGTTCTTTCTCTGCCTCCTTGGAATTTCATTTTTATAAAAAGAAAAGTCAATTTTTTTAAAAGAATCTTAGGTTTTATTCAGAATCACATGGAGATAATATGAAAAAATATTGGACTTTATATTCGAATTCAATTCCAGGCTACAGCGCTTTTTCTACAAATTTTTAAGTGTACGAACACTTTTGGGAGCCACTGTAATATCGCCTACTTTTTGATGAAGAGATCAAGATCTGGTCAGTTTTATTCTAAAGGCTAGACATCTTGTTCATAAAGGTCTGGTCACTTGATAATGACGATATCCCTCGTCGATACAACCGCCGGAGGGCAAAGAAAATGTCGTTAATTAATTCCTTAAGTTTGAATTAAAATTTGTAATTGACTCTGAAGTACACAATGGTACAACAACGAAGAGATGAGGCTGCTATTGGATTGGTACAAGGTCTTCTGAACAAAATGAAATAAGAACCGATTATGGTGATTCAGCCAATGTGAGTTACATATATCGCTTAATTTTGCGTGAAACTGAGACAGGTTAAAGCTTATACTCACCATACTTGAGAATCCTATGAACTTGATACCAAAAAAGTAACTAATCAAAACAATTTTCACTCGGTGAATTAATATCTCTTGCTAAAAATGTACCAACAACTTAATAGTAACCAATAAGATGTTATCTGTAATCTTAGAGAGTTGCCATCACACCTATCATAAAACTTCAGGTAGGTATTTTAATTAACGTCGCACTGGAGAAACACATCGGACTATTTTCGACAGTCCGGTATCAATCCCGAGATGAATGATCCGTTAATTTGAACCATCCTCGGATTTTTTTGACGAGGATTGGATGACGAGGTCAACAGCTGAGTTGGCAGCCACTCCAAACTTACACAGGGCCGCGGTGGCCCGGTTGGAAGAGTAACGGACTAGCAACCGAAGGGTTGCGAGTTCGAATCCAGCCAAACACCGTCGTGTACAAAGGGGGCTGGTGCACGTTAAATCTGTCGTGGCCTCAAATGTCCTCACGTTGGCGTGGTGTGGAAGTTTGGAGAGTGGGGTGCCAGCTCAGGTGTTGCCTCGTCATCTGACCATGGTTCAAAATTACGTGGTGTTGTCCTCGGATCTTTCCCTTTGGGATTGATCCCGGACCGTCACCAATAGCCCATTGTGTTGCTCCAGTGTGACGTTAATTGAAATACCCCCCCCCAAACTTACACACCAAGCCAACGGGGACATTTGAGGCCACGACAGATTCAACGTGACCAGCCCCCACATACCCGATGGTCTTTGTTTGGATTGAGTTTTGAACTCAACCCTCAAGTTGCTAATCAGCGACTTCGCCAAGTGGGGTACCTCGGCCCACTAGCATCAAAAACGTGCCATGTGTTGATCCAGTGTGACGTTAATTAAAATACCGACCTACCCAATTGACCTCGTCATCTGACCGTGGTTCAAAATTACGTGGTGTTGTTCTCGATTTTTCTCTTTTGGGATTGATCCCGGACCGTCACCAACAGCCCGATGTGTTGCTGCAGTGTGACGTTAATTAAAATACCTACCTTCACAATTGACCTCGTCATCTGACAGTGGTTCGAAATGACGAGGTGTCCTCGGATCTTTTCCTCCGGTGTTGATCCATACATGGGGCCGCGGTGGCCCGGTTGGAAGAGTAACGGACTAGCAACCGAAGGGTTGCGAGTTCGAATCCAGCCAAACACCGTCGTGTACAAAGGGGGCTGGTGCACGTTAAATCTGTCGTGGCCCCAAACGTCCTCACGTTGGCGTGGTGTGGAAGTTTGGAGAGTGGGGTGCCAGCTCAGGTGTTGCCTCGTCATCTGACCGTGGTTCAAAATTACGTGGTGTTGTCCTCGGATCTTTCCCTCTGGGATTGATCCCGGACCGTCACCAATAGCCCGTTGTGTTGCTCCAGTGTGACGTTAATTGAAAATACCAATACCAATACCGATCCATACATGTGAAATATATGTAGATCCAGTATTCTTATTGAGAGGTAATTGGTATGACATGGTAATTAATTAACTTCGCAGTGGAGCAACACAACGGGCCATTGGCGACGGTCAGGGATAAAACCCAAAGGGAAAGATCGAGGCCAACACCACGTAATTTTGCTGTCAGATGACGAGGCAACACCTGAGCTGGCACCCCACTCACCAAACTTCCACACCACGCCAACGTGAGGACATTTGAGGCCACGACAGATTTTCGCTATTGAGAGGTAGGTAGGTATATTAATTAACGTCACACTAGAGGAACACAACGGGCTATAGGTGACGGTGCGGGATCAATCCCAAAGGGGAGGGGGTATTTCAATTAACGTCACACTGGAGCAACACAACGGGCTATTGGTGACGGTCCGGGATCAATTCCAAAGGGAACGATCCGAGGACAACACCACGTAATTTTGAACCACGGTCAGATGACGAGGCAACACCTGAGCTGGCACCCCACTCTCCAAACTTCCACACCACGCCAACGTGAGGACATTTGAGGCCACGACAGATTTAACGTGCACCAGCCCCCTTTGTACAGGACGGTGTTTGGCTGGATTCGAACTCGCAACCCTTCGGTTGCAAGTCCGTTACTCTTCCAACCGGGCCACCGCGGCCCTCAATCCCAAAGGGAAAGATCCGATCGCTATTGGAGGAGTTTCGAAATGTGCGACCATGTCGAATACTAGTCACGTGACTGCTCTATGAAGAATTGATTTGGTTGGCTTATTTGGCATCTTATCGCCTCGTTTGGCAATAAAACATTGCATGACGGCGTGAATGCGAATTTCTAGTGGAGACGAAAATGGAGAAATCGACGAAGTCTACAATTTTGTCGCACAGAGCAAACAGATGATGAATTAACGAATGAGTGACTTCTAGCTTCCTGTGAACCGATCAGATGATAACTGCTTGAGTTAATCGGCAACGAATAATTTAACCATCTTCCGTCCTCAGGTGACTGAATAGTTACAGATAAAATATGTGATTTTGAGCTATTTGACGCCTTATAAAGTGGGCTATGATTTCAGCAATATAATTAAACGAAATAACTTCTTTTTGATTGTGATCTTGAAAAAGTTTTCTTTCATTGTTAAATTCAATCGAATAAACTGCAACTGTCTCTACTTAGTTAATACCTCTTTAACTATGTGGCTGACGTAGCTCAATGGGTATATGCCCACTGGGTTAGCAACCTGCGAGTTGCAGACGGCGCAGGTTTGATTTTTCCTGGGCCGTATTCCTCTTTTCTGAGTTAGTAAGTTTCCTTGTGTGTTCAGGTCCTTTACTTAATGTTGTCTGGTGTTTGGCGTAGTATGGAAATCCCAAACCAACCAACTTTTTGAATTAAAAGGAGAGCCGTACTACACCCTTCTTTATCAATATAGGAGTGATTTATCATATCCGTAATATGTGTATTAGTTGGTTGATTTTGGTTTTTATGGTGGAAGGGCCATATTTGGTCATGCTGCACCAGACATACAATATCAAGTAATAGACACATACAGAAACAGAAGAGAGGTTGGGTGGTTTTGGGAATTTTAGGGCACAAGGGCCATATTTGGCCATGCTGCGCCAGACACAATACAACATCAAGTAATTGACACAAGACATACAAAATAAAGTAACTGACATGCAGTGAAAGCTTTACTGACACAGAAGAGAGAAATACACCAAGGGAGGAATGCACCTGGCAGGAATCGAAACTGCGCCACCTACAACTCGAAGGTTGCTAGCGCAGTGGGCATACCCTAATATGTGTATTAGGGATATGATCCCCTCCTGTATGTTTTGGTCTGCAAAAAACTTTTCAACACCAGCAGTACACAAAAATTAGGAGATATAATATCACAAGAAAATATAATACAAAAATCAATCGTGCTAGTGGTGGTGTAGCACTTCTAACTTGTCTGAATTATCCATCTTCTCCTGGGGCCGCGGTAGCCCTGTTGGAAGAGCAACCGGAGGGTTGCGCGTTCGAATCCAGCCAAAGACCGTCGTGTGCAAAGGGGGCTGGTGCACGTTAAATCTGTCGTGTCCTCAAATGTCCTCACGTTGGCGTGGTGTGGAAGTTTGGAGAGTGGGGTGCTAGCTCAGGTGTTGCCTCGTCATCTGACCGTGGTTCAAAATTACGTGGTGTTTTCCTCGGATCTTTCGCTTCGGGATTGATCCCGGACCGTCACCAATAGCCCATTGTGTTGCTCCAGTGTGACGTTAATTGAAATAAAAAAAAAAAAAAAAAAAAAACATCTTAGGCTCTTTAAATTTCAATATTTTATGCATTTTTTATTTTGTACATATGTAAATTAAATTCTTCAGTCTCATTAGTTATGCCTCAGATGATCTTGTTTCATTATCTGACTGTTTAAATATTTTTATTCTCATTTATACGGATTTTAAATCTACCTTTTAACTTTGTCTTAGACTTCATTTTTAAATGCTTTGCGCTTTTATTGAGCTATATTCTGTCTTGTGTTTGGCGCAGCTTGTTCACTTTTGAACTTTGCGCCATAAAACCCCCACAACCATCCATCCCTAATGTGTTCATTTCCCTTTTCTGAACCGATACCTGTAAGCTTCTAGCATCGCCCGCCCTTGTATTTAATCAGACTTACATTCAAATACACTGCTGGCCACCGTAAATGCAACACCCTGAAGGAAGCATGCAAATAATATGAAATTTACAACATGCATTAGCGGAGGTGAGATATGCAAATGATTAGAATTTCAGCGCAGACGCACATCACGCGCGCCTGTGGCGCCACTTCAAAGCGCTATTTAAGGCTTGGAGATTTCGACGATTTCAAGTACGGCAATTGTGTTTTTCTTGTGGTTTTTTCAAAAAAACGATCAATTATGCCTCGTAGAAAACAGCGATCATCTTTTGATCAAGTATCCGAGTTCGACAGGTGGTTCAAAATTACGTGGTGTTGTCCTCGGATCTTTCCCTTTGGGATTGATCCCGGACCGTCACCAATAGCCCGTTGTGTTGCTCCAGTGTGACGTTAATTGAAATACCCCCCCCGAGTTCGACAGAGGAAGGATAGTGGCCTACCGAGATTGTGGATTATCTTTCAGGGAAATCGGTAGTCGTGTTGGACGAAACCAAACAACTGTAATGCGGATATGTGATCGTTGGATGCAGGAGGGTACGACGGACCGACGTGTTCGATCGCATCCACCTCAGTGCACCACTTCACGTGATGACAGGCATATTGTACGTATGGCAGTGACGGATCGCTCAGCCACATCACGAACCATAGCACAGCACATTCAGTCTGTACCGCATCATCCAGTGTCTGCGCGTACCATTCGACGCCGTTTACAGCAGAGTGGTCTGTCCGCAAGACGTCCATTGCTTCGTCTACCCTTGACGCAGAACCACAGACGTTTCCGCCGCCAATGGTGCGATGAAAGAAGGATGTGGACGGCAGAATGGAATGAAATTGTCTTTACTGACGAGTCACGCTTCTGTCTGCAACACCACGATGGTCGGATTCGAGTCTGGAGACACCGTGGAGAGAGGATGCTGAACAGCTGCGTTATGCACCGCCACACTGGTCCTGCACCGGGTATTATGGTATGGGGCGGTATTGGATATCACTCTCGCACTCCTCTAGTACGCATTGCCGGTACTTTAAACAGCCAGCGCTACATCTCCGAGGTGTTGGAGCCAGTTGTCCTTCCTTACCTTCAGGGCTTGCCCACAGCCATATTTCAACAGGATAATGCGCGACCACACGTGGCACGCATTGCCCAAGGGTTCTTCGTCAATCGCCAGATTGAATGGCTTCCCTGGCCAGCTCGCTCTCCGGATCTTTCGCCGATAGAAAACATGTGGTCCATGGTTGCTCAACGATTGACCCAGAATACATCCCCAGCTGCCACACCAGATCAACTTTGGCAACGTGTGGAAGCTGCTTGGTCTGCTGTACCCCAAGAACACATCCAAAGTCTCTTTGAATCAATGCCGAGGCGTGTGGCAGCGGTGATCTCCAACAATGGCGGCTACTCTGGCTACTGATTTTGGCAGGAACCACACTTCACAGAAGTCTATAAATTTAATCATCTGATACTTGGTCAACATGTTATCTACAAAATAAATTTTGTTGTGATATCTCTTGTCTTTCTTGGTGTTGCAATTTGGGTGGCCAGCAGTGTACAACAAAGAACCGATGCTTAGGTACTATATAGAGTTAACATCATTTGTCTATAGAAGCTTACCGTCATTCTATTGTGAAAATAAATAAATTTCTGTTTCAACAAACTGTTTCCTTGTATAATGTCACGTTATTTTTCTCTATTGAAAGCCGTACTGTTCTCCTAGAACCCTCGGGACAAATCTTCATTAGGTGTGTACGGGCTTCACGAATCCGAGGTACCCAAGTGATCTAATCGTTAAACATGGGGGTCGCGACCCTAGGATGCCCAAAGAATCTCTCTTTACTTCTCTCCATCTTTTATTGCCAATAGCTCCAGAGCGACGTTAATTAAAATACCTTCCTTTATTTGCACAATTACTTAACATTGTCTGTCTTGTGATTGGCGCAGCTTGGCCAAATACGGCACTTGCGCCCAAACCCCCCTAACCAACCGACCGTTATCCTAGAGGAATCAGCATCTAGCAAGGAATCGGGAATTTCGCGATATCCTGGTGGGACATTCCATCACTGTATGGACTCGAAAAAGCCTGTTTTTACGATACTTGTATCAATTGGTTTCCAAATTTGTAAAACTTCCGACAGTGTTCGCTTATGCCGGTCTACTCAGCAATCAAATGAACCGGCCAACGTGAACTTCCACATTGCGAACCCTCCCTGGGTGTATTTCTCTCTTCTGTACCAGTAATTTTGGCGTGGTATGGAAATTTGGAGAGTGGAGCCAACTCAGGTGTTCTCTCATCTGACAGTGGTTCAAAATTACGAGGCGTTGTCTTGAATCTTTCCCTTCGGGATTGATCACGGACCGTCGCCAATAGTCACGTTAATTAACTACCCACCTTCTGTATCAGTAAAACTTTCTTTGTGTGTATGTCCATTTCCTTGACCTTTGGTGCAGCTTGGCCGAATATGGCCTTGCGCCTAAACAACCAACCATATAGCCAGTCCGCTTCCAATTCCATATGCTTCTTGCGACAGGCATATGGAATTGGAAGCGGACCCTTAATCTAGTGTATAATTGTTACTTATGAAGTAATTATAGGCCGAATAAAATCGATGTTCTGGGCCGGTCTGCTTTTTATAACGACAGTACATTTTATAAAGACAATACATTTTATAGAATTCGGAATTTATTTGTCTTCACACACATGGTGGAAGATTCGTAACCGTTTGAGTGTATTACTCTCATTGGTGCCAAAGAACTGCTAAGAATAGACACTGCCACCACAAAATCCTTAAAATGATGGAATGTCTCAGCTCCAACATTGATTATATATGTGAGAGCTGAGAAGTCGAAAGTTCTTGAAACAACCTAGCTTTTCTTGCGAAATTAGTATATCTGTATTTTTTAGTTGTCTTTTTAGAGGTTTTGCTCTTAGAAATTATTAGTTCTGAATACGTATCCTTGTGTATTGTTACCGTTTATTGTATATGGATTATATTATAATCATTTCGTTCTCTGTAAATTTAACAAATTTTGTAATTCTTTTCTTACGTCATATTGTGTATTTTTGTGCTTACATGTTTTGCCCTTCGCCTATCTTTCGTTTTTTATGTGTACTATCTTGAATGTTTTACGTGTATAGTAGATTGCTCGGCTCTCCCTAATCCCCTCCGTAATGCGGACTTTATACCTGAAATCCGCACAGGTGAAACAGTGTCTGCCTACGGCGTCCAATCCAACCCTCTGGGGATTGCAGGATATTCGAGTATTGTATTGTTTTTACCTCTCAACACGCATAATGACTAACGCATCTATTGGGTGAAAGAATCCATGTTACTTCAAATTTTATTGGTCCTTCCCTCGGTATGTAGGTGGTTAATTAATGTCGTACTAGGGGGTATTTCAATTAACGTCACACTGGAGCAACACAACGGGCTATTGGTGACGGTCCGGGATCAATCCCAAAGGAAAAGATCCGAGGACTACGCCTCGTAATTTTGAACCATGGTCAGATGACAAAGTCAACACCTGAGCTGGCACCCCATTCTCCGAACTTCCACACCATGCCAACGTGAGGACATTTGAGGTAGGTAGGTATTTTAATTAACGTCGCACTAGAGCAACACAATGGGCTATTGGTGACGGTCCGGGATCAATCCCAAAGGGAAAGAGAACAACACCAAGTAATGTTGAACCACGGTCAGATGACGGAGGACATTTGAGCCCACGACAGATTTAACATGCACCAGTCCCTTTCTACACGACGGTCTTTGGTTGGATTCAAACTCGCAACCTTCCGCTCTTCCAACCGGGCTGCCGCGACCCTCCCGAAATAGGGACCACTTGACTGATGAAAATTTAAAATTAATTTTGCGTTTGGCTACTACAAAAATCGAACCACATTTTGAAACAATTGTTAAATCAATGTAATGCCAGGCATCAAATTAAATTCTTTATTTACTTTTCATTCTTTCTTTGTGTCAATATGTGATAAATATAAACGAAATAAGGTAGATAGATCACTTTTGTGTTTTTTGGTGGCCATCCCATAAGTGACAGTGAATCTATGTGGTCCTTGCTCTAAAACTACTCTATATTTCAAAGAAAATTTTAAAATCACCTGTTAAATAAAGAGCTAACGATAAAAATGTAGCCCCCTTCAGTCAAATATCTTGGGTGCCCCTTGGACAAAGGCAACCGAACATTTTGGACAAATCTTGATTTGATTGGATTTTTATGGCGCTAGGACCATATTTGGCCAAGCTGCGCCCACACAACGTCAAGTAACATACACACAAGGAAAGTCTTACTGATAAAAAAGAGAAGTACACTCTTATGAAAAATTTCCATAGGATATGATCGATAGAATCCTATAGAATTGACCCGTTTTTCCATAAGATCTATAAAGTAACCTCTAGAATGTCTAGAAACCTCAAAAGGAGCACATTTCTTGTTTCACTTTACTTTTCTATAGAACTCAAAAGAAATACATTTTACATACGGTAATTAGATTTAATATAATTTTACAGCAAACTGGGTTTAAATGGGTTACTTTTTCTTTCTCATTCATGTATTATTCCAATCTTTTTAATATAATTATCAACCCTCTAATCATTTATAACTTTAAGCCATTGGTCTAATTAGTCCTCGTATAGCAAAAAGAACCAGAGCACAGAACGACAAAGCTAATCAGTTATAGAGTTACAACAAGCACTTGTTTTGCTGTAGTTCAAACCAATTTCAACCTTATTTACCAAGTTCTAGCCCGAAAAGTGTAGAGTTGAAAATTACTTTTCTTCAGTTAATAGTGTTAAAATAATAAGCTAAATGAAGAGTAGTGTATTAATTTTCCCTTTAAAAACCGTCCACTCAACAAACTCGATATTCCTCGCACAAAATTTTCCAATCCAAACAATATCAAAAGTTATCGCGCTTTTGAAGTGAAACATGTGCAGAAAATTTTATATCACGTACAACGCACGAAGAATTAATCCGGTGTCCATACAGCCAACGGACATGCGCTTTGTTTGTAAACAATACGTCACAAATGGCCACCAAACCTTGTTGCCAAATATTAACGGAAATATATGTTATGGAAATATTATCCTTCTAGCATTTTTATAGATTCTTATTAGTCGTACTTTTTAAAATAGGTATCGAAACAAGCATTTTCTATGCTATTAGAAATTTTAAAAGTAAATGCATTATCTTACGAAATCAACGAGAGATGAAGAACATCGATTATAACCCTTTCGATCAGCAGACATTCGATTGAATCTGAATCACGAATCTCTTACCCGTAGTTTATTTACTAACCTAAGAATTCAATTCGAAACGAAGAGCGACTGAATCCTAAGCGAAAGTTCACGAGAAAACCTTGCGAAACTTTTAATATTGCAACTGAAATTGTTTCCGATTTTCTGTTAACCCGCCGAGTTGCAATACATGTCCCGATTTGCTGGTAATTTTATTTCTGCTGTCAGCTGATATTGCTTTTAGACAGGTAAATTTCCAAAGGAATATTTAAAATTGGTCTTATATATAATTAGATTTTTCAGTCTTTTTTTCGAAGTACTGTATCATTAGATTTTAAAAAACGAATAGTTTATAAATAAGATATATTTGTAGTGCAAAATAAATCAGATCTACGTCAACAATTCGCAATAAGGAAAGCAACAGAATTTATGAAATGAGAATCTATTTGCGGATGATACATTTTTATACATAGTATGCGAATGAAAATTTTCTTAGAAATTGATTTTCCTGGAAACGATGTTCTAATTTGCAAAACGTTTGGATCACTAAATTCTTAAATGGATTTAAATGTCACCAGGGATACTTTTCTTTAAACAAATCCTTAGAGTTCATTTATGTTTAAATAGTAAGGAAACTGTCCAATTATTATCCTAATTTATAGTTAGCATAATCATAAATAATAAAATCGTAAATATTGTATGGAAAGAGTAATCGTAAGTAATATCTGGAAAGTGATCATGGAAAGAGTAATCATAAATAATAAATAGAAATGACTAGTGAGTGACATTGTTGCATTTAAAATCAATGATTTTTTATGTAAACGATTATTTTGAAGAACAAGTTCCAGATAATGTTTCGTTTTATGAAAAGGCTTTAAATTCCAGTTGGCAATTCTGTATTATTGGAATAATACTGACAAATGTGAATATCTTGCATTACATTAAATTAAACTACAAAATTACAAGGACTACAAATTAATCTTGTTTTTTTTGCTTCATTTAAATTTAGTTTAGAATTAATGAATCGTAAAATTCCTCCAATTCTCCCATACATGAAGTTTCTAAATCCAGTGTTTTGCTTTGTAAATCATGCATTTTTCAAAAATGTCTTATTCAATTGGTTACTAATTGATGTTTTGAAGGATAACCTTTGATTTTCAGCATTTCACATGAAATGAAATATAATATAAAAACTCAGTTCAGTTTGTTTCTTCAATTACTGTTTAAACAAATAATGGTCATGCTGAAATGACCTTATGTGTTCCTTTCAGAGACAATTGTTAATAATGAATGTAGATGAATGGGTAGAAAAATTCTTTACTTAATCACGTATTGAGACTGAAATTTAGATCTGATTTACTTTATCACCTTTCACATGTGGTTGATTTGAACTGTTTACTTCAAGTGAAAGTGCAGTCCAGAATTTTTAGTTTTATGAAGAGTTTTAATTGTGCGTAAGATGAGTGTTAAATTGTATTTTCGGCTTTTAAAGGAAGAGCTTTTATAGACTTTTTGTTGCAGCACTTTTTGGCATACTTTTCATGTTGCCAAGGAAGAATTTCTTAGAAAAAGCACCGTTTTAGGCTTAGCGTAAAATACTTAACAAATTAATGAAAAGAATTTTAAAAATAGAAAAAATCCACACAACTGATTACCCTTTTTGAAGTTTTCGACTATTAATCCCAATTCTTTAAGGAAATCCGAAAAAAGCTGCTTATCCTTACATAGCTGTATACAAAATAAATGATTAGCAACTCCCTCATTTCCTAAAATTGCCCCCCTACCAGAAAAATTTAACTTCAAATTTCAGGAACGAACCACCCTGAACTTATCAACGACATTAAAAGAGAAGGCATGGTAAAATCAGAAAGAATGATTTTCAAAAATTAATAAGGGATTCATATAAGAGCAAGAAACAATGCAACCTGATGTGACTGCACTGTACCATGTTTAAAATATTAACTGAAAATTTTAATTCTTCAAATTTACAAGAAACGGAAAATAATTGGAAAAAAATTGAAAAGGTCCAATGAAATCAGAGGACATTATAACGGAAAAATTGGGAATTTTTTTAATGGACCAATGAAATTAAAAGACAATAAAAACAAAATGAAAAGAACATTTGAAAATATTCAAGAATGAGCCAGAAATGAAAATTTTAACTTTGCAAGGTTGCCATAATCCTAATAAAGCAGGGTGCCTGCCACAACTTGCTACCAAAAGCATGCTAAAAGTGATGTCACAAAAAAGCCTTTATATCAAAGCTGTACCCTTTTAAATTTCAGAGATAAGGCACCACACAAATATAACTTTACCCGATGAGTGTGCTGAACTGCCACTTGCACTTTCTCACAAAACGTAGGGGTGGCCAATTGAAAATTATTTACTAATAAACATAAGGCAGGCAATGTATGAATGTCAATCTCTGATTAGGTTTATCTTCGCGTTCTGATAACTGATATATATGAATCTGGGAATTTTATCATTAATTTCTGTAAAATTGTCAGAGCATATGTAAATGTTATTTATTTTGTGCTTTGCATCAAGTACTTTTTGTAAGGAAGGGGTGGCTTGTTGAGTTTTTCACTTGCGTGTCAATATCTCAGTTATCTCTCTGCATAGAAAAAACTTTTGAAATGAAAAACTATTAATTTTTAAATGAAAATATTTTTATTATTAAAAAAATTATTTTTTAGAAGGTTTCTGTCAATGTTTATGAGCAAAACTTGTATTTTCTAAAAAATGTCCTTTAGATTTAGATTAATACAAACATAACTTCTCATAAATTTACTTTTTCTGTTGTAAAAAAATGCTCCTTCAATGAAACGTGAATATATTTAATTGCAAAAAGAAACAAAATTCAAACCAGTAACTTCTACCATTGTTAAATTTGTTGTTACTAATGCCTTGGTTAAGGTATAATATAGATGAGACCTTTTTTTTTTAAATGCATTAACAACCCAGGGCACTTTTCAGGATACCAAGAATGTGCTGGGGAAACAGACCTATTTTGTTGTTCTTTGACTTGTTCAATGAGCAAATTTCCATGCGATCACTATTTACTGGGCTGATCTGCTTGCAACTCTATCAGCAAATTAGCCATCTCATTACCAATAAACCAACGTGGGATATTATCCTGTTGGAAACAAATAGAGCCTGTGTGCACCAATTCAAATAAGAATAAAATAATATATTGACTAGTTTTATCCATAATAAAAATAGCCAAGATTTAAGGTGGTGCATTGGTGTTTTACTTTGTCATTATATATGCTCCTTCCTAGAAGACAGCACATTTCAAAGCCTCTCAGCTAAAAGTTCTGATCGAAACACTGAACCTTGATCTGCATTTCTAAATTTAAGTTTGCTGTCACCATCCATTCCTTTCATGAAGATGCCACTGCCCATCCTACCTGTATGCTGCCATCTGTATATATCTGGAGAGCATAGTCTTACTGTTATTAATAACTTCAAGAGCAAGCTGTTTAAGCAATTCAGGATGATCTTCATTTTTATTTACCTTTGACATAAGTTCTTCACAGTAATTAACACAGGCAAGTGAATTATACTCCAGGCAGGTCTTTGAAAAAGATAGTTCGACAACATAAGCCCAACTTCTGAGTACAACTAAGGTGGTTATCATTTTCAAGTCTGATTTCTTTTCCAATTCATAATAATTTCTGCTGTTCTATTATGATGATCAAAGCTTCTAAGTTTATTAGTATACTTGGCCATATTTGCAATTGTTCTCATTGACAAAGGTTGGATGTCAGCCTTATGAAGAACCATATCTATATAGGACAGCTATTTCAAAGTCCACCTTTTTGAGTTTTCTCCAATTTCTTTCAAATTTTTTGCTGTGGCAACTTGGTAGATTTGATTACATATTACAGGAAGATATATTCTTTCTGGTCGCCATAGAATGATTCAAGGCATTCCACAAGGATCTGTTTGGGCCCCATTTTTATTTTCCTTGTTTATTGCCACATTGAAGATTTATCCTCTCCCTTTGTGAGATAGGTCTGTTTGCAGATGACATTGTTCTTTGGCATAGTGACATTGTTAACTTTAATTGATCACGTTAAAATATTTAATACTTGTAATTTGTGTTATTATTGTTAGTAATACTTAATAAAAACAAGTTTTATTAATCTAAAATTTGTAATTAAAAATCAGCCATCATTCATTTAGAATGCATTAAGGAAATAAATATAGATTCATTCATTAATTAGAAGTATTTAAATTTGTTGGAATATTATATTTTTAATGCTTATATAGATGCTGTTACTGTGCTATTAGAAATGTCATCATATTGCTTGTGACAGGTACTTATGAGATGTTCTCTTATGCATTGAGATGATGCAATTCATCTTGAATATCTGAATGGGCTTATGTTATATAAATCTGCAATCAAAGGTGTTATTAAAATGGTTATGTAAAAAAGTACTAAAAGACTTTAGACTTTATACAGTTCTCTTCCACTACCTGATCACCAAAGCAGTACTCTTTTAAAGCCGCATAATTATTTTGGAACTGTTTTCACTGCTGGGAATATTTGAAGTAGTGAGCACTGTCTTTTGAGTAGCCTAAATGTCTTAACCCTCCTGGTGGTTGTCTTGATGAGATATCTCGCCATATTAGAAAAACTGACCAGACCTTGATGGACGTGATCTCATCAGAAAGAAGCTGACCAGATCTTGATCTCATCAAAAATTAGGCTATATCTTGATAACAAGATATCTCGTCATAAGCAAAATGGGTTAGATATTGATGGATGATATATCTTGTTGAAACCACCTGGAAGGTTAAAATCTACCCTTTTAGGGAGTAGAAAAATGTTGCAAGAAGCAAGATCTAACGAATATTGGTGGAAGTGGCATTTAGGAAATAAATGCCTCACAAGTTGCAATGGCATAGGCTGACTTGTTATCATGCTTACCATATCGTGGTGCTTACCATTCATGTAATATCGACCTTTTAAGATGAGAGAGATATATCTAACAAATGCTGCAAAACTTGTGGATAATACTCCTTGTTGATTGCCTAGCGTAATGCTGGGATTCCACAGGACTAAAAGAAGCTGTCTGCATCAACCTGGCATTGCCACTGCTTTTTCATGTTTTGGTGTGTGGCAGATTTCAGGTCTTCCTGTTGGAAAACTGGGCCTTTGTTTTGGGGTCATACCTAAAGATCAAAATTCTTTAGATATGACCCCAAACTTTACTTACCCCATACTTTTTAACCCCATACTTTTTAAAAAGATTCATAAACTCCGAATGTTTTAAAAAAGTATTGTCATGCATTGATAGAAGTGTGTATCCAATGCAAAAGAATATTGTATTTGTATCATACAGACATTTAAGCAGTTGAAACATAGTCCTGTTTTTGTTCAGCTGAGAGCAAATTTGGCTGAGACGTGTCTCACGCCCAAATTGTCAATATGTCTGAAATAAATTGAAACTAAAGTTAGTCAACAGATAAATAAAAGATAATATTTTGGAAATTTTTCGGTACAACTACACAATTAGGTAAAACATGGCCAGTGAAACTCAATGTGTTTGTAAAATCTAATCTGCTTTTCTACTCATTTGTCGAAGTTCATAAAATCTTGTAATTTTAGTTCAATTGTTTTCCACTGTTTCTTTGTTAAATCAACTTACTTCTGTAAGCCCCATGTTGTACTTCTGTGGTGCACGGGGAGTTTGCTTTAGTTCAATAAAAAAAAATTAAAAAAACTACACAAGTTTGACATTTTAATTTTTGCTTGTTTTGAGCCTTAGACTGGTCATCATTCTCAAAATTTCCATGTCTTATTAAAATGTTAATATCATTCATAAAGCTGTGTATGATTTATACAAACTTCTCTGCAAACATTTTACAGCTTTATTCTTTGCACTCAGATGTTACCATATTGACAGCATTACAATAGCTAATTTTAATGTTCCAAGCAAAAAGGATTAAGTATTTGATTTTCAAATTTTTAACAAATCTGATACAAATTCCTTGAATGAGTTTTTTTGGGAGATTAAAACTGACTAACCGCTTCACAATTGCAAGAACAAAGCACTTGTAAAATAACCAGAGGAGCAAGAGTTACTTTACTGTTGGTACATGGGTGTAAGGTTTCAAGGTACTTGCTGTCCCAACCGATACCTTTTTCGTTGCATGGTTCCAAAATTGTGCCATCAGTATGGATACTTTTGACGACACCATGCATATATATATATATATAACCCATACATACCGACCGTGTACACTCATCAAGGCATATTGGAAAAACCAGTTGAATTGATAATAGAACTCATATTTAATTTGATGTTTTCACTCAGTTTCGATATTTTCTCTCAGTTTTAATGTTCGTAGTTCATTTTGACATGTCATTTCAAAATGTGTATAAATTTGGCAGATTTTTAAGATTTAATTATTTTTAGATGTTTGATTTAGAGTTTATCATGCTACAGTTCTTCTTAAAGGATAAACATGGAATGCAAAAATCTTATTAAACTCCAAGTTTCAAGAGAAATAGATGTAAGTAATTTTAATTGTTCAGCATGGTTCATTGAGAAGTTTATGTGATTGAAAAATGTATTACCAATAACTAATTCTCTTTCTTATAGGATCTTAACCGCTTACGGTTTCAACGCAGGCTGCATGTCACCAAAAATCTTGTCAATCGTTTGGGTTTGGAAGCAGAACTTGAAGTAAGTTATAACAAGTATATATATTTTAAATGTAGACAGTAGTCACTATTTAATTCATGTGTCAAAGTTGTTTGTGAAACTTACATTTCTTGAAATTTTGCGCTTTGAAATCAGCTAAAATCATAAAATTTTTATTCAATAAGAAAAAATATTCTCCAGTCAGGGTATGCCAATGTAAATTAGCTTGATTTAAGTCAAGTATTTTTTAATTAAAAATCTTGATTTTTGAAAACTTAAATTTGTTTTTCTTTTATAAAAGATTAATAGCGGTTCTGAAAAAGTAAATAAGAAAGAACAAGACACATGATTTTTATATAAATAAGTTAAATTTGCCTCTACGCAGAACCACTCCAAAAATGACAGTTAACTGAAAGTCGTTTGAAAAAATAAGTTAAAAATATTATGCATCTGGAAGAATTTTATATATTTTTTTTTGCATTATTTTAAGTAGTTTGTGTAACACTAAATTTTGTTTACTCTTATTGCATTAGAGTGCATTTATCTCCATTTTACTGTATACAACACTGCAAATTAAATATTCTTGTCATTTTAAAATGTTTGTTTAATTTAAGAATCCTTCAAAATAATTGTTTTACATTCAAATTTAAGGAAAAGAATTTAAATCGTACTTTTTGCTGCATTGTCATTTGATCAATTTGAGTGTACATGAGTTTCACTTTGAATTGAAATGAGGAAATATTGTAGGGGCATGGTGGATGTGTCAACTGTTTGGAATGGAATGAGAAAGGAGAGTAAGTATTTATAAAATTGTGTTCAACTTATACTGTGCTAATATACTAACAACGATATATTTGGATTGTATATTCTCATGAATTTTTGTGTAATCAGTAAATAGATTGATAAGTAAATATATATATATATATATATATATATATATATATATATATATATATATATATATATTATTGTAAATATGTATTCACAAAGACCCACAGTCCTGGGTTGAAAAATAACTAAATTAAGATAAGTATTATTGAATATTGTGGTAGGTCAGGTAGGCCAACAGTGTGCATTCCTCATCAGAGTCTAGCTGAGGAGTATGAGATAATTTACACTTAAGTAGTGATTGCCAACTCTTAAAGATGATGGATTTATTATAAGTTTTGTTTGTCTAGACACAAGATAAAAATTCCTTACAAATTGAATGTTTCAGAATAGAAAGGATCAATTCTGTCACAGAAAGCTTAAATATAAATTGTTATTGCTAAAATATTTATATTATAATTATACACTTTAAATTATATTCCTGTAAAAAATGGTTTTCAGCAGGGTTCATTATTAGCAATCGTTAATTATGTTTTGCACCTTTAAATTTTATTTTAACGACCAAATTTTTAGACCAAGTCATCATTTTTAATGTCTGTTTCTGAATATTTTCGTTTGTATGATGCAAATTCAAATCTATCAACGGCTTATTCTTCCATCTAACAATCTACTCTAATCTATCTGTAAATGAAATAAATATGTACTGTAAATGTAGAACACTACTGTAAATGTAAACTATGAGCCTAAGCAAAAAAGTCCTTAAAGAGAAAACAAAGGCTCCCAAATGCAAATAGTCATTTAAGTCCAGGCTCTAGTCATTAATTACCCTGTCTACTTATACACATTCACTGAATATATTTTGAAGTTGCATCCAAGTAGAGTTGGCTTTTGTAGGAAAATGTTTAAATGCCATTGCCGCCTAACTTTCTGCTCCTAATTTCGAATCCTGGTTTTGAGATATAGTTGCTTAATATTAGGAGAGTATTAAAAGAGGTTTTTCATTATGTATATTATATATAATGTATATGAGTGTTAATATGTATATTAAATTTGTTTATCTTTAGCCTCTTAGCAAGTGGATCAGATGATCTTCATATTATTTTATGGGATCCTTTTTTACATAAAAAATTACTGAGTATACCTAGTGGGCATCATGGAAATCTCTTCTCTGTCAAAGTAAGGCTATTTTATTTTAGGCTTACAGTGCCAAATAGCAATTAAGATGTTAATATTCTAACATGCAGTCTTTTCCCTATATATGCATATGATATTTTCCTAAATCAACTAAGAGCTACATAACATTGCAAGTAATACCAAATGTTAATGTATAACTATATTCACGTAACATCCATATATGTGAAAAAAATTAATAAATTTCAGTGAGCACTAGCAATATTGAATAAAGTAATCAAATTACCTGCATACTGCATTTACAGTATATTTACATACTCTTGTTCATATTCTAATTATGTCATGCATTAAAAAATGACTAGAGCTGACTGTTTTGTTCATTTAACAGCAAGGAATTTTGAAGTTTTAGTTTAATTTCAATCATAATTTATGATGCCTCATAAATTCAGTTAAAACTGGAAGTCAAATTCTGCTCTAAAGGATGTTTTGTATTTTGATGTTATTATATTTAATTATCACACTCAGTTGGAGAGTAAATTTCATGTTACTGGAGTGAATGATTAGGCTTTCCAGCATTGCAAATATCCAGTTTTCCTCTTAATTTTGTCTATGAGAGGGGTTTTAAATGTGAAGATAAAACAAACTACCAATGAAGAAAAAATTGTTCTGGTTAATTTAATTCATCATTGTGTTAGTTAGACATTTAGCATTAATTTTTAATAAAAGCAACATGCTGAAACTGCATTTGAGTGACATACCAAGTTACGCAACAAGTTAGACAAGAGATTATCAAAGCAGTAGTGCCCTCTGTATTACAGAAAAATCCTATCATACACTGCTTTGCAAAACATACTTCTTGAATAATATAATCTTTTTAACATTGTCCATCAAAGTGTTTTTGACTTTTTGATGCAGTTCAATTCGTGTTTACTTAACTAGTAAAATAATTAATGGGAAGTTATTCTGCATGGATATATTAGTATCCTGGAGTAAACAGACATACTATTAAGACTGAGGTGCATCTCAAATATGGAGACTGCCATTTCTAAATATAACTTAAGAGAATGTAGATATGAAGAAAAACTTGTCAGTAAAAACACTAAACAGGTTTCAGCCCATTCAGATGAACTATTGTCTGAAAAGAATACCGAAATTGGATCTATTTAAAATTTTGGTGTCTCACAAATATGTGAAGTATGCAAAATAATTACAATTTTATGCAAATGTATGATAATATGTGTTAAAACATAGCTCCCATACATATTCATTATAGTTTGTTACAACCTGCAAAAGGCAGCAGAATTTCCATCTGTCACTTGTAGGTTCGAAACTTAATCCAGCCAGAGTCATGTTTGTGGGGTCTAGTGCACTTTAAATCTGTTGTGGCTTCAAATGTTCTCTAACATTGGTGGGTTATGGAAGTTAGGAGAGTGGTGTGCTGTATTATCCACATGCTATATTAACTAGTCTCGTAATAGTATTCGAATTATTAACTAAATATAACTGTAACTAAGACAATAAATTTAAATAAATGAATTACGTGTGTTCTAAAGTTGTGTCCTATGCTTGAATGCTGAGTTAAAGTATTACATTACAAATAATACTACTGATGCCAGCTCAAGGTGTTTACTTCATCTGACTGGTTCAAAATGATGAGATGTCCTCAGTTCTTTCCCTTCATGATTGATTCCTGACCATCACCAATAGTCAGTTGTGTTGCTCCAGAGCGACATAAATTCAACTACCTACCTATTTACTGTGTAGAAATGCCATTCTGCAGTTAACTTCCTAGAGAGATGGACATTTGGAGAGTTAAGTAAATAAATCGCCCATTTTATATATTTGAATAAATGGAAAGGAGTAGATAATCTTTGAAGAATATTAGCTTGTGATGTTTATGTGAAAGGATAGAAATTTTTAAGTGCAAAAGAACTGTTGTACTGTTCCTTAGATGTTTTAAGTATGCAGCCATCTGATCCTTGCTAAAAGCTGGTAAAGTCCTTGCCTCCCATACACCTTACTGACCCATCTGCCTAACTTTGGGGGAAATGATACAGCACATTTTTAGTAACTGATTCATTCACAAGCTTGAAATCAATTCTATTTTTAGCATAAAAAATGATAAGTACACTGTATTTTTGAATATCTATCATGAGAAAGTGGATTTTGAAATCTTGTTTACTGTGAAATGTGCTTGTTTTGTAGAAATGATAAAATTTTCTGCATCGATTGATTACCCACTTTACTGGATAAAGTAAGTTCCAGTGAATTTTTACTAAAGTGTATTCTTCCATAATCCGAATATTTGCACGTATAATTTTCATTCCCTTCGGGGGCATATGTTTAGGTGTGTACGTGCTTCATGAACCCAAGGTATCATTGATCTATTCTTTTCCCATGCGGTTTACTGCCTCTGGTAAACATGAGGGTTCGCAACCCCAGGATGCCCAAGTGATCTTTCTCTTTCTACTCTCCATCCTTTCTTTTCACAATTACTTGACATTGTCTTGTGTTTGGTGCAGCTTGATCAAATATGGCTCTTAGGCCATAAAATCCAAAACTGAACAACCTACAATTTTCACATTTTAATGAAATGTTTATTTGAAAAGCACATTCACATTCATTAATCTTGTTTTATTTTATTTTAGTTTCTTCCTAATACAAATGACCGCACCATTATCAGTGGAGCTGCAGATTTTAGAATACGAGTTCATGACACATTTACGAAAGAAACAACCATGTCCTGCAGCTGTCATGGAGGCCGAGTTAAACGTCTGGCTGTGGCTCCTAATGTACCATTCATGTTTTGGAGTGCTGCTGAAGATGGAATTGTTATGTAAATATTAGCATTTTAGAAGTCATACTTTCAATGTGAAGCATATTATTCTGTGTTAAGTTAGTACTTCAAAAATGCTAGAGAAAAGTGAAGGAGAGAAGTTATTAGATTATGCATGATTTATCATTAAATATTAACATAATGTAGCAATTGGTTTCTTAAAAGACAATTTATTTTCATAAGTTTCATTTTCTCTTTCTCAACTTGTCATAGATATTTAATTTTACTATGACATGGGGAGAAGATAAAAAGCACTGTATTTTGAGTGGAGTGATATACCAAGGGACAATTCTTACTAAGGAAAATGAAGGAGTTTAAATCATGCATTAAAACAAGTTATTTAATATATTTTAAAAATACAAATTAGACATAAAAACAATAGCAAAACCTTTTAATATTTGTTTTTTAAAACTTTTGAAGTTTGAATGCTTCCATAGCTGTGATTTGAATAAACTTTTCACTGTTAATAAAATTTGCAAAACTACTGTTTTAACTGGCATCTGTATATATTCCCATATTATCTTATTTTAAAATTTGGATGTTACTATTTAGCTGCTAGTTTTGTGTCCTTATAGTTTTCCTTTTGGTTCCTTCATTTTTCTGTTAGATATTTATTGTGATTTTGAAGCCTATTTAATAAATTCATAATTTTTTTATAGGCAGTATGATCTCAGGGTTCCTCATCAGTGTTCTAATGTGTGCAATAATGTTCTTGTTAATTTGATTTATCATCTTGGAAGAAACGCAGAAGCAAAATGCATTGCAATTAATCCATTAAAGCCTGAACTTTTAGCAGTTGGTGCTAATGATCCATATGTTCGACTTTATGATCGGAGAATGATAAAGCCTACAAGTGCAAAAGTAAGTTTAGTTTTTTATGTTTCAGTACTTTTAAATGAACTGGGAATTTCAACATCTTGAAAATACCATTTAAAAGGATACTATGGCCCTCGAGGTTAATGAAGGGGGCCAAATTTAATTTTTATTCAGATCTATTTACTGTACTACCTGTGATAAGAGAAGTATATTCTGTTCAGAATACTGACTCTTAAATTCACAAACTTGCTACAATAATCGTACTCAGAAGAATAAATTGTTGTGAATTTCCTGTTTTCATACGAAACTTCCTTCTGAGTTACTAGATGGAAATAATGCATCTTCAGAGAGCATTTAATATTACTTTTGAATACATAGTTCTATCTATATTTAAAATATGCAATTGTTCTGTATAAGTAGAAAATAAAAAGTCTTTTATATACTTTTTCATTGGGATCATGAGATGTAGTTCATGGTGATTGTAGATCAGATGTAGTTCATGTTGCAGAATTTTCCAATCTGAATTGACTTTTGTCGGATTATCAAATATCCATGCCTTTTTGCTGTCAGAATCAGTAATTGATTATCTTGGCATTCACATTGTCTACATTATATTTTATAAATTTAAATTTAAATCCCCCAAATGATGTTCTTGGCTTGTTTTGGATTAAAATGTGAGTGTATAATGTGATACTGTTTTCTAATTATCTTTTATTGCTCTTGTATTTGTATGAGTACCAAGTTGCTTCATTGAGAGCTTCAGCACTGTTGCATTACATGGATGTTTTTCATGTAGTTCTGTTGTTTTTAAAACTTTATTTTGTAATTGCTATGTAATACTTATATTTTTTAATTCAACTTTTACCTCTAGTGTTTATGTCACCAAGTATAGTACTTTCTCTTTGATTTGATCATGAGATTTATAAGTTCCAAAATCTCTAATGGAGAATAAATGTTGTTGAGATGTGGATGGTAGAGGTTGGATTTCATAAAATAAGGGTTTTTAATTGCAAACTTTACTTAAATAACTTTTATTTTTAACACAGAATATGCCAATATTTTATACTACGTAATTCAAGAAAACATTTCCACTGGATTTATGCAGGCCTCATGCCAATGTCTAAGAAAAGACAAATATATAATTTTATTCAAGCTAAAGGTATCTTTTCCAATTGCAAAATTGGCTAATGATGAGTCTCATTGCACTTAAAAGACTTTATTCTTAGATATGAAAAGGGTGGTTATACCTGGCTGTACTCAATAACACAAGAATACTTTTTAAATGGTATTGCTGTTACAGAGAAAACGATTACGATGTTTTCTTTAAAAATTCAATCAACTTTTAAAACTGGAATTGTTTTGTTTGCAGATTTTGATATTTAGTGTTTTGTAAATTAAAAGAAAATACATGTTTCAGTATCCTAGAGAGCAGTCTTCTGGAACACCCTGGGAAAATATGTCTTATGTAGGTGATCCAGTTGAACCAGGAGAAGATAATTTGCCACCAGGATGTGTCTCATACTTTGTTGCAGGTAATTGTATACTAAATCTCCCAGTTATATAAAATGCTTCATACAAAACATACAATGTGAAACAAAATTGAAATTCAAAAAAGAACTTTAAACCTACCAAGATTTAAGGTTATTTTCGTCTAGGCCTTACTATAAAATTGAAATTCAGAAAACAATTTTAAACCTACCAAGATTTAAATTAATTTTATTGCAGGCCTTACTATAAAAGTGGTTTTTATTTTATTGATTTGATTTTTACTTGTATCAATTTTAAATTGCAACTACAGTTTTATTAATCATAGAAATGTCTATAACCTGGTTTAAAATCTTTCAGTGCTTCTTTTTTTTTGAATAATATTTATCACTGAGAATTTCACATGAACTTCAAAAATGTTATTTTTGATATGTTTAGTTCTTTCCTTAAAAATGTAGTAATTGTCTTATACTGTTATGAAATCTCTCTTATAATCATTCATAGGACATTTGCCTTTAAAGCAAGATGATTTTAAGAAGCGGTACAGAACTCTGACTTCTACATATGTTGCTTTTAGTCCTGATGGAAATGAATTATTGGCTAATTTAGGAGGTGAACAAATATACTTGTTTAATATTCTTTCAAAAAGGAAGCAATTGTCATTTGACATGTTGGATTTTTCGTCGCATCGTGAATCATCACCTCATTCAGGTAACTTTGGAATTTTGTATATATTTTATATTTAAATTTATATTTGTGATGTTCTGGAAAGCCAGGGATTTTGTTAAGGGGAACCCGTAATATTGCTTCTTTCAAACAATTTATTTAAAAAAAATATGTACTGATATTCTGTTTATTTGAATAGAATGTTTATCAATATATTTTATATCATGATAAATAATTTAGCTCATTGCTATGCTGCTGCTAATGCCGAATACAGTAAGCATGTTTAAAGTGCCCATCTCCTATTGTGAAAATAAATGTTTGAATGATCATTCAATAAAAATTTTCAGATGATTCTATCAATAGTTAATATTAGGTATTAGTCATAGCATGAAACATGTAATGCACGAAAGATGTTTCGTCTCAAGCACTCATTCCATTTTCAGTCAATATGACTTTCTCTCATGTCATAATCAGGTTTCGCCAAAGTCTGGGAAAATACAAAAAGATCGAATTGGCAATCAAAGGGTCAACTGGCAAAATTAAGAGGTCATTTAGTTTTTCAATTGTGCACTGAATGTGGTTGAGATCTAAGCAAAATTTGAAATTCTAATTTGGTTCCACATCGCTCATGAATTTCTCGTAACTTTCAATTCAGCTATAATTTGATAGTTTCAATCCTATCCTTACCTCTGAATAGTTAGAAAATAATGACTCCTATTAGAGAAAACATTGATAAATATACCATTAAAAGTAATCTAGATTGGAATTTTAATTTCATGAAGACTTACTGACTAGTAGTTTGCTCTTTAATTTGATTACTTTAAAACTAATGTGGATTAAGCTGATTATCTATCAATCAAAAATCAGAATTGATTGTCATATAATGAAAGAAGCTAGTATTGTATCTAGAGTTTTGAGTAAGTTATTGGTGTAAGGAATGGTAAAGTAAAGTGTATTTTTGATGCTATATAGATTAAGGTATAATAAAGGTTGTAACAATTTGTACATTGTCCATGGTTAATTTACTATAGTAAATTACCAATTCTTAAAAATGTCGATATTTTATAAGTTCAAGTATTTTTCTGATAATTATGCCCTTTTTGATTTTATGGATAATTGTGCCGTAATTGTTTTTATTGACATCACTGACTTTTGATGTAGGAAGCCACTGTCCTATCAATGAACCTATCTCATCCAAGAAAACTTCCACCAATGGCATAACTACCAATGGGGTATCTACATTCGCTCGTGCTCCTGGTCATAAGTGGTATTTATTTTTAATACTTCAATTGAATTCAAATTGTCATTTAAATTTCTTCATTACAATGAATTTGTTGTATGCCAGAGCAGAAAGTCATCTGAATTTATATTAAAAAATAATATAAAGGTAATGAAGAATTGCATTTTGAATTAGTTCTTACATTAGTAATTTGAAGAAAAATATACCAAAAGGTTAAAATATGCAGTCACACTTAACTACAGTTGCTTTACATTTCTACTCAAAAGAATAGAAAACCTCTAACTGCTCTCAGTGTAGCCTGGTAAGAAGCATATTATAAAAATACTAAAATAGAGGTGGCTCATTTCCCTCAATAATTCCAGATAGGTTAAAACTTAATGTTTATTAAGATCAAACAAATTTAGATACTAAACATAACATCATGCTATAATACACCTAACATGAATCAGCATGTTCTGATTAGTGATCTTAGTATCCCCACATGGTTTCATTGATGTGGTCACAGTTAGCAGCTAGAATGTTCCTGCTACAAGGTGAAATTTTTACATTTCAGAAAGAATTCAGTGTAATTAAATTCTTTGATGTCATTCTATGATACAGTAATAAAGAAAAAGCCTTTGAGTTTTTACATGAACAATAATTTGTGTAAAAATGTATCTGTATAACTTAACTGATTTTCTATTGATATTTTCTACAAAACATTTAAAATTTTACTCTATTGAAATCTTGTCTTCAATTTTGTTAAAAAGGAAGAATGTATATCAGTGCTTTAATGTAATTCATTTCAATTTTCTTATCTTGTTTCTTGGAAATAAAAAATATTTAGTGTTCTAGACTCTAAAACAAAATGTATATTGGTTGTGCAAAAATGAGTGATTAAAATTTATTTTAATATTTAAAATTTTCCTTTTTAATACTAAATAAATTTTATTCCAGGTCTTCCTTGCCTGTGACATCAAAATTTGAGGCCCTAAAAAATAAAGCTAATGAGGCTTTTGATAAACAAGAGTATACTTTAGCTATTAGTTTATACAGTAAAGGTATTATTCACTACCCTAAAGTTGCGTGTCTATATGGCAATAGGGCTGCTGCCTATATTAAGAGAGGTTGGTAAGTAATTTGCTTTAATGTTATGGAAAGAAAGCTAAATGAAATTTTTATTATCTCTGAAAAGAGCATGCTTGCATCTGTTTTTATTTTATTTTGAAAACGTTTACATTTGAATAATATTTTAAGGTCAATAGAGTATTCTAATTGCTAAAGGGGTACATTTACATGGGGATACCTGGATAGTGCTATTTAAGTTCACAATTAACTATTTTACTGTAGTTGCTGGCCACATGATCTGCAATCTAGCATTGTGCATGCTCAGGCGCACCCAGGATTTCATTTGGGGGTAGGGGTCTATCTAAATGTCATAAGCTCTTTTTTTTTTCTTTAAGAGGGATTAGCTAAAACAATTAGAATTAATTATTAAAACAACAAGGTTAAGTTTTCTCAATTAATACTTTAATTTTATTCATCATTTATTCACAAAATTAATAATTGATTGCAATTAATTATTGATCATACATATAAACATTTATATTTAATATGTAACAAATTTTTCTTTCACAGTGTATTCATTTTGAATTTAATGTTTAGAAAACTTCTAATCAAGTAGGTAATTAACGTCGCACTGGAGCAACACAACATGCTAGTGGCGATGGTCCTGGATCAATCCCAAAGGGAAAGATCTAAGGACAACACCTCGTAATTTTGAACCATGGTCAGATGTCAAGGTTAACACCTGAGCTGGCACCCCACTCTCCAAACTTCCACACCATTCCAACATGAGGACATTTGAGTCCATGGCAGATTTAACATACACTAGCCCCTGTGTACACGATAGTCTTTGGGTGGACTTAGTTTCGAACTCGCAACCCTCCGGTTGCCAATCCATTGCTCTTCCAACTGGGCTCCCTGGTAGATGTACCTGGGTCATTTCATGTGAAATGAGCAAAAATCAGAAAAAACCCCGTGGCCGTAGGGTGACGGATTTTAAGGAATTTTGCTACAGGGGTTAAGTTTATGCATAAATAACGATATCCAAAATATTTTGGCTCAAAACGAAATATTTTGGAAGTTTCAGGCATTTTAAGGACTTGGAACTTTGAAGAGCAGCTGGGAAATCACTCCATGTTGCATGTTTGAAGATCTCTTTCTCAAAAACTACTTAACGTAGACAACAATGTTTCATATTTTGTAATCTATGAAAAATTTTCTTTTTATCTATTTGGAAACAACAATTTTAAACATCATATTTAAGCTAAAAATTAGCGAAAAATGAAAAATAGGGTGATGAATGAAAAAATGAATTAAAAAGGTTTCTATGGACTAAGGGAATTTAAATGCATCGTTCAAATTCATGCCAGATACAGTGTTAGGTATGATAAAACTACTGCTGAAGTTTGGAAGTCGGCTTTTATTTCCTTCATCTTCCAAACAGCAAAGGAAAATTATAAAATGACTTAAAAAAGTACTTAAATAGGCACACAAAATGAAATGAAGGACAATACTGACAAAAACTATAATTTGGAAGAATATAGTTTAATATGTCTATTACTTGTAAAAAAATTCAGGATTATTTTCAGTTCCAAAGCAACAATAACAAAATTAGTAAAATGCAAAAACACTACCTTGCCCATCCAATCAATTGGCGACTGAAAGTTTCGTCGCCAAATGACTATTCGGATAGGTCTACGACGGGTTACCATATTCTATCAGTATCCCCCTAACTGGCAATGTTTATTATCGCCAATCATAGCATTTCCTTCCCATTCTATGCATATTACTCGTTTCAAATGGCAACAATAAAAAGGAAAATTGAAACCCCAAATCAACAATGAAATACCAAATTATTCTTACCTTTTGAAGGAAATTATAAAAGCAGGACATCAAATCCCAATTGAAGAAGCTTAAACATTTAAAACTTTTACTTGCTTTTTTTTTAAAACGCTTACCTATTTAAAAACTGAGTTTCATTAATATCGGTGATATGTCAGCCACAGCCGATTTGCACATTTTGCATGGAATGACCCACCTATGACATTAATAAGGACATTTGCCTTTCCCCCAGAAATTTGATCATCCCTCGATTCGATTATTTTGTAAATTGGTTTGACTTAGCATGTTAGTCCTATTTATGTGATTGTCATTTACTTGCTTTGGATGTTTGTTCTAATTGAAATATCTTCAACAATTTGATATGACAATTTGACAAAATGATATTGTCTTAAACAGTTTCTTTAGCAATTGTTATTAATTGAAAGTCAATCGTAAGCTAATGTTCCTGAAGTATAATTTATATTGCTTAATGGAAAAATTGAAATTTAAAACTAAATAATTTTCAAATATTCCATTCAGTCAACTGAATCACCTAAATTGCTACAGGAACTAAAACTTTATTGCTCCTTTTTCATTAATGTAATATGGTGGGGTTATGTATCTCAAGGATCCAGCATATCAAAATACTTTTGTACTCAACAAAAACTTAACTTTATTACAATAACAAAACAGATTACACAGAATTATAGCAATAAGGATTACACGCCCCTCAGACAACCGACCTAGCACGCCGGAGTCAGACGCTCATCTCCCCTTTAGTCTACTCCCTCTTGTTTAAGGGAGTATGGCGCGCCCCCTAGAGAGAAGGGATAACGCTACACCCCCCATGCAAGATTGACGTATCACCTGCGATACTCAATCTGACAATCCCATAAGGAATTGTACAAAAATGTTGAAATCAAAATACACAATCATATCAATACATATACAATAGTACTCACACATTATGCACTACTCGACTGTCACTCTAAACACAAAATTAATATCAACCTTCACGTAGTATGATATACCAATATAGATAAACAAATAATGTACACTGATTATAAAAATTGAAAATAAATGCACTACAAGCAATTACTGTGGCTATGAAATTATCATACCACAATTTAAAAAAACTCACATTTCACAAATTCTAAAAATATAATGACTTATTAACGATTTAAACACATTTTAGAACACTAAAGGAACATAACACAATTCTAAGGATATGACTTATTAACAATTTAAAAACATCTTAAAACACTACAGGTACATAACACAATTCTAAGTACCTAAACATATAATTGAAAATTGATCATTACAAAATGAAATTATTTTCCACTTCATCCAAGATTATAATTAAAATTTTACAATAAGCGTGAGAGTGCGTCAGCATGAGGCATTTTTGCACCTGGGCAATGTTTAATAGCAATATTATACTTTTGTAGTGCAAAAGCCCATCTTTGCAATCTCGAAGATTGAGGAGCACTTTTAGTTAAGTCGGGTAAAGGATTATGATCAGTGTAAAACTCTATTTCTGTTCCAAATACCCAAACTTCAAACTTTTTCAAGCTTCAAACGATTGCAAATGCCTCCCGTTCAATGGTAGACCAAGCCTGCTGTGCAGTGGTCAGTTTTTGACTGGCATAAGCAATTGGATAAATCTTATCACCACACTTTTGCGAAAGGCAAGCGGCTACACCAATTTGAGATGCATCCGAATAAATGATGAAAGGTTTATCAGGAACCGGAGAATATAAAGAGGGAGCCTCGATCAAGGCTCTCTTCAAAACACTAAAAGTGACATCATGCTCCTGAGTCCATGGAATGCAATCAGGAACTCTCTTTTTCGTAAGTTCCGTCAAAGGATACACAAGTTCAGAATAATTTGGAATGTACTCACGATAGTAGTTGCAAAGTCCTAGCACACTTCGCAAATTTTTCTTAGTAATAGGTCTGGGTAAATCTTCAATTACTTTAGTTTTCTCAGGATCGGGCTGATGTTTTCCGGACCCAATGACATGTCCCAGAAATTTAATTTCCGATTTCACAAAAGAGCACTTTTTGAGATTTACTGTGAAATTCAGTTCTTCAAGTTTCGTGAGAATTGTATCCAAATGAATTAGATGTTCATTCCAATCCCTCGAAAAGATGGCTATATCATCGATGTAAGCCCGTGAAAAATCTCGGTAAGGCGACAAAGCCTTATTCATTACACGTTGAAAAGTTGCAGACGCATTCTTTAGACCAAAACTCATCACTTTGAAGCGATATTGTTGTCGATGCGTCTTGAACGATGTAAAATCCTTGCTGTCTTCAGCCATAGGGATGGCCCAGTATCCCTTCAGAAGATCTAGAGTAGAGATGACATTGGCTCTACCAATGGACTGGATTAACTCAGTGGCATCTTCCATTGGAAAATCATCGGAAACCGTGACTGAGTTGAGGGCTCTATAGTCTACACAAAGACGCATGCTACCATCTTTCTTGTTCACACAAACAATTGGATAGGCAATTTCGGCATCACTTTCTTCTATTAGATCAAGATCCAAAAGCTCTTCTATCTGCTCATCTACTTTCCCTTTCAGCGCTTCGGGAATGCGGTACACAAATGGCTTGTTCCTTTCGGCATTCGGTTTCAAGCGAATGCGGTGTGCACCCACCTTCGCTACCTTTACATTATCAGTGAAGAGTGCTCGATGCTTGCGAATCAACTCCATTAGTTGCTCTTCATCTGCTTTCTTCAGATGACTCAACCTAGTTTCTGTAAACATCATCTCTGATTCATCTCTTGACAAACTAGGAGTGGGGTGGATTTCTCCGAATTCGTGCTCTTCTTCGAAGTTAACTCCAACTGCAAGGGAACGAGGATGATATCTTCGTACCTTGTTCACATGAACATGCCTTACAGTTCCATCTGATAGTCTCACTTTATAAGAATGAGGAGGGCAGTGCTGCATAATTTCCCCAGGACCAGTCCTCGAAAATATCTGCAGCAAAGCATCGCATGCCGCCTTGGCTGAAAGTGACCTAAGAGGTACTGCCTCAGGCCAACGGGTGTGCTGGTCCATCACACAAAGAATATATTTGTGTCCTCTACTGGATGGAGGCTCAATAGGTCCAACGACATCAATATTAACTACTTCAAAAGGGAGCTCCGGACGAACTACTGGCGTGATTGGAGCTCTTTCACCAACCTTTTCCTTTTTCCGAAGTTAACAACCCTTGCAAGTCCGGACAAATTCAGTAATATTTTTATTCATGCCCGGCCAATAAAAATTATATCTTATCCTTTCTTTGGTTTTCTTCACCCCCATATGGCCCCCGAAAACTGACTCGTGAGCTAACCTTAAAACTTTATCTACCCTATTGTGCGGTAAAACTAACTGTACCACTGGTTCATCGAGAATTTTGTCTTTGTGGTAGATTAATCCGTCGATTAAAATAAAATTGCCTTTATTTTGCTTTAATTCCTCGCGAACCCTTTCTAGAGATTTGCAGTTACTCTGCTCGTCTTTTAATTTAGCATGATCCGAGTAAAATTGAGAATCGTCTAAATTATTTTTATTATTTTCTGCGACCTCGCTCTTATCGTTTTCTTCCTCTCCACTAGACATAGCGTCCCCCATTTCCCTTTCGCTTGTCGACTGCAGAAAAACGTCTGCGGATGTACTCCCCTCTTTGAGATAAACAAATCCCTTGTTTACTGTTCCGTCTGGCGTTTTGCTATTTATTGAACATAATGACTCATACAGAGACGGTGGTATCAATGCCTGCGCATGTAATTTGTCCGTAAGCGCCATCACACATTCTATGGGATGCTTTAATGCGGAGTCGCTGTTAAGCGCAATCGCCGTTTTCACTAATTTGGCTTCAACCTTTTCGCCAAAAGCCGAACTCAAAATAACTTTCCCGAATTCATCGCTGTCCACGTTAGGGAGGAAGTCAGAATTTATGACCAACAATTGAGTCCCTGAGTCAATAATACATTCTATCTCTCTCCCCTTTACGAAGATGGTGACATGCTTCAAAGGTTCAAGGTCAACCTGTGGTTTGAAGCGTTCCGAAAGAACCTTTGCTACGACAGCCCTCTCTTTCCTTTCGCTTGTTTTTGTTTGGGGGTACTTTTTGTTGCACTCCCGGGCCAAATGGTTTTCACCACAAACGTAGCATTCAATTTTCCTACTCATTTTGTCTTTAGGCCTTGGTTTTAACTCTTCGCGTCTTACATGAGGAGGGATATATTTAAAATCATTACGCGAGTTGATGTGATTAGTTGAAGTTTTATAACAATTAAAAGGTGTTTCGGCAAGCGATTTTCCTACCGAAGCAAAGAACATGTCGCATTCTCTGCCCATTTGTGTGGGTTCAAACCAACTTTGTTCTTGCTTTATGTTTATATGCGTGGCTGTTTCTCGATCAAGCGTTTGATATAACTTATCACTAACAATTAATCCCTTTAAAGAATTGAAATCATTCACTTCTCTTAGCTTACAATATTGTTCCCAATTTGTTGCTAGTCGCGATGCAAATTGAACATGAGTTTCATTTGCCATACGTTTCGCTTTTTGAAAATTCTGTAAACAGATCAATGGTGTCGGTTCAAATTCTCTTAGAACTGCACTTCTTAATTTATCGTAATCATTTATCTCCTCGTCTTTAATGTACACTAATATATTAGCGGCCTTTTCTCCTAAGAGATTCAACAGAATTTCCCCTTTGAATTCGTCGGGTACACTTTTGGTTTTGAATGCTCTCTCTAGTGACGCGAAAAATAAATTCCAACCCTCTGGCCTTTTCGGAACAGGGAGTGTTAGTGTGCGAACACTACAAATGAAATTTTCTATTGAAAGTTGATTTACTACCTCAGGATTTACATTAACTTGCTCAGCCCTGCCAAGCGAACTTTCATATCTCAACCTCTCTAAGTTTATTCTTTCTAATTCTAACTGAGTTTCCATACTCAATCGTGAACTTTCTAGTTTTGCTTTTTCGAGATTTATTTTTTCTAACTCGATTCGAGCCTCTTGCTCTTCTTTGGACTTCCTATCCGCTATAACTGAATCTGCATATTGTGTTACGAATGTTTCATCCTCTACATAACTTCCGCTGTTCAAAATAAGATTTCTTAAGTCAATTACTTTCATATCTGGAGTAACTGTCTCGCCTATCTCCTCAGCGATTAACTTAAGATCTTCCTTTTTCGCTCCCCGGAACATTTTTAAAATAATAAATATTAATCCTAACCAGGCAATTAAAATTAATTATCTCATATACTGAATCTGACCAAACAGCGAAGCAAAAGTTGCCTACCTCATCGTCCTTGTTGCCCACTGGAACCAATCCACAAACTTAGACTGATGATTCAGATCCGGTAGTCACTGCGCCAATGTAATATGGTGGGGTTATGTATCTCAAGGATCCAGCATATCAAAATACTTTTGTACTCAACAAAAACTTAACTTTATTACAATAACAAAACAGATTACACAGAATTATAGCAATAAGGATTACACGCCCCTCAGACAACCGACCTAGCACGCCGGAGTCAGACTCTCATCTCCCCTTTAGTCTACTCCCTCTTGTTTAAGGGAGTATGGCGCGCCCCCTAGAGAGAAGGGATAACGCTACAATTAATATTTAATAAAATTCTTTAAAAGTTACTTTTGCCTTTTATTTGATTTTATGTACTTAAATATATAGTTTCTTATGCTGCTTCACATAGTAGTATGAGTATCAAATTATTTTGTTTCAGGGATCTTGCTTATGAGTTTCACTTTTATGGAAGGAATTTTCTTTTAGTACATTAATACTAAACAATTTAAATTGCCACAATAATCATTGTTTTGATTTCTTTAACTTATATATGTATGCTTTTCGTAGGGATGGTGATAACTATGCTGCAATACGTGATTGCTACACTGCAATGAAATATGATCCTGACTATCTGAAAGCACATTTTCGATTAGCTCAGTGTTTACATAAGCTGCGTTGGTTCAAGGAAGCGCTAGAGTGCTTGACGGTAAAGTTGATCAATATTAATAAAGTAGAAAGAAATGTCAAATTAAATTGTTTACATTCCTTGTGAATATCTATGATCTAATGAAACTAATTTGTTTGATTTCTTTTAAATAGGCTATCAGATTGAAATTTCCTGAATATGCAAAAACTAAGGCATTTGAGTCATTTGAGACTGATGTTAAAGTTGCTTGCTTTGCTGACATGGGTATGTTATTCTACATAATGATCTGTGTATTTAATTATTCACATTCACTGCATTCTATTTGCAAAAAAATGTTCCGAAATAGTTAAATATTGTCTATTTTTTATTTATCTTTCCAAATGTTATTTTTGTAACTTCGTTTATTGGAATACAAAACTTAATTTTCGTTTGATAGTATAGAAACAATATCAATGCTTTTTAGTAACAGTATATTTGTTACTTTTGCATCTTTCTTTTAAGTAAAATTATTCCTAGCTTTGCATACCATTATGCTTAACTAATAATTCAAGTCATTTTAGTATTTAATGTTATACAGTTTTGACTTTAAATTTGTTCTATTTTGCCATGTTTCTTTATTAGATATTGATCGAGCTGATACAGAAAGTGATGATGAAGCCAGTGCAGCTGGGGCAGCTAGTGCAAGCAACTCTGTGAATAAACGTCGTTCAAATTCTCTTTCTAAAGCACTTCTTGCTATATCTGATCAAGAGAAAGTATGGAGAGCATCTGCTTATGACTATGAAGCAAGATTTTGTGGCCATTGCAATACAACGACAGATATTAAAGAGGCTAATTTTTTTGGAAGGTATAATATTTTGTGGTTTAATTTCAGGAAATGTTTCATTTCTGCATTCTACTTGTAAACTAAAGCAATTGGATATATCATTTGCAGAAACAGTTCTGTTTATATCAGGCGCAATCTATGCTATGAACTATTGAATGATTCTAGCATGCATTCGACATTTACTTATCACATAAATGAATGGACATATTTACTTTATTTTTATATTGTGTTAAAATTATCTAATCACACAAGAATCAACAAGTCTAATGGTTACTTTGATATTTGCCTTTTTATAAGCTATGGATTCTGTAACAATTTAATCTTCATTGTTTCTGTTGTAAATCCTCCATTATTATAGAAATTATTGCAATCAATTGAAATTTTGGAATGGTTAACCTATTTTACTGCATTATTTTCTAGAAGTCTTCTGATTTTCAGTCCTTGCATTTTCTTAAATAATTTTTAAGTTCCACTGATCTATGCTGGAATTTGTTTTCAGCCTTTTAGCCAATTCTAAACTCTGAGCTTTTAATTATTTTCAGACCATACTCTGTTCGATACAGGAATATATTTTATTAATGTACCAGAAAGTATAATTTATTTTTAAAAAATTTAAGAAGCATAAAATCCTTATAAAGTTGAAAATAATTTAAAAAATCTGAGAATGAAATAAAGAGAAATAATAAGTATCTGAATTATATGAACTTTCATGAGTGATTCAATTAATTGAATCAGTGATACCAAATCACTTATTTTATTGATCATTGTTCAATCACTTAGATGACTCAATTTTGGAATAACTAGCCATTAAAGTTTGAGGTCTCAACCATTGATTTCAAGTAGTTGATCATTCATCCTATGTAATTAATTAGTTTAATCAGATCAACTTATTACCTAAGGGGTGCATTTTCAAAATTTTTGTTAAAAAATTATTTTTATTTGTAAATAGAAGCATACGACTAGATAATGAATGTTTTATTTCAAGCACTTTTGACTTATCTCCATATTTATGAGCACTGACCTCTTGAAATTTGCTTCCTTGTCACTATTGTATATTTTTATTAGCTCTTGTTTTTTTATTTGGTTTATATATAGACATGAATATTAATTACTATATACAGCCTTTAAAATTTGAAATTTACTTCAAATAATTCCATTAACTACTGTAATCCTTGGGTTCATCAGTTTTTGAAATTTGTTGTAAACTACCATTGCTTATTGGATATGGCAAAGTAGAATTTTATATTACATAACTGATCACTGTTGGATTTGCTGAATGAAGTTGGTAAATATGATTACATTAAAATTTACCCCTTTCAAGGCTCTGAACAATAGAATTGACCAAAAAAAGTTTTGAAGTTTAGTTAGTCCTTGTGTGAAAAAATTGGCTAGTGTCAAATAGATCTGACAAAAATTTCAACAATTTAAAAAAGTATCTAGCCTGACCCTCTGACCATAAAAAATTTAACATTGCACAAACATTTTTTTAAAGATTTAATTAAAAATTATGTTGAATCAATCAAAACTAGTGTAAAGGCAAAGCACTTAGACAGTGGGACCCTTTTACAATGAAAAACATTTCTGTGATTTACATCCACATGTATCTGGTCCCTTTTGAGTGAAAAAAAAATCGGAAAAAATTGTTTTAAGGTATGTGTTAGATTTTGATATAGAATAACTATTAGTTGGGTAACAGTTTGGAACTGTTGTGAACCCTTATACAATTAAAAAAATTAGCAATCCTCTACAATACCTAATTAGGTCTGCTCATGAAGCAAAATCTTTATGATTCTGAGTAACTAAACAATGTGTTTTGCATAAAAACAAAGTGACTAAGATGAAAGGAGACTTTGTAATTGTGTCCTCAGGGTCACATCTCCTTTAATGTGTACATTCTTCATGGACCTGAGGTGCTCTAATGATCTTTTTTTTCCCGTGGGGTTTACTTGTCTAGTCATACAGGAACACTCTCTGGGGCTACCTAAGCGATTTTTTTTCTGTTTTCATCCCACTGCTCTGTTCCCCAATGCTTCTTTTTTCCCTTTCATGACATTATTTACTTGACATTGTCTTGTGTTTTCCACAGCTTGACCAAATATGATCCTTGTGTCATAAAACATCAAAACAAACAGCCAACCAGATGTAATGATTGAGTTACCTGATCTATTCACAACACCCCTTCAGAAATGGAAAACTTATTTAAGGCCTGTGACCTAAGTTCCATAGAAACAACAAAATATCACAGTATATGGATAAAATTATGTTTGCTAGGAAATGTTATGCAACTTGCAACATGTAAATTTTTTTGTGTTGCATATAAGTCGCATTCTGTTTTCCTTTTCCCTAATTATTAATAGTTTGAAAACTTAAAAAGTTAAATATTAAAACACGTGATTATTTCTGATTTTTTTAAGGCCAGAGGGACAGCTGGATATTTTTTGAAAATCTTTGACATGTTTGTTAGATCTATTTGATTCATGAGCTAACTTTTGTCCTAGGACTAAGCCAGTTTAAAAAGGTTTTTCATCTCACTACTAAACAATCTTGTTTTGTATTGCTTTCTTTGAAATGACTTAGTGTGTAGCAAAAATAACGAGTGCATCATGTGGATTATTAATCTTATTTTATACATACACAAAGTGAAAGAACCTCAGCTTGTAAACAAAATGTAGCTAAATGTTGGGTTTCACAGTTTATTTCTAGTATTTATATATCCTTGATTATTGATTCCACATTCTGACCTTCATCTGAATCAATTTGTTTCCTTGAATTTTTTTCTATTTTCTGAGTTTTAGAAACAATTTTGTATTTGCTTTTACTGTCTCAGTAAAAGTAAATTACCAATGAGTGATTTGCAATGAGTGATTTTTCTCTCTGTTCAATGATTATATAATCATTTCCACATACACAATCCACATCTTCCAAAGTGACAACTTTAAAGTTTCTGTAGGAGGCTTAAATCATTATCTGGTATACCCAAAAAGAAATCCGTAAACTTAGAACTATATCAAAATATGGGATATATTTAAGAACTGGTGCATAGCTTGATATAGATTTCATGTGTAACAAACTTTTACATACTGTAAATATATTTGAAATTTTATTATTCTATAGATTTATTGAATTTTCTTATTCATGTGATATTTTACTTTTAAAATGATTAATTTTAATATTCAATTTTAGTAGTGGACAATATATTATTGCTGGTTCAGATGATGGATCTATTTTTATATGGGACAGAGTAACTACAAATATTGTTAGAGTTTTGCGAGGTGACGAATCAATTGTGAACTGCCTTCAACCTCACCCAGTCACTTGTCTCTTAGCAACAAGTGGTATAGATCCAGTTGTACGGTTATGGGGACCTAGACTTGAAGTGAGTTGTAGTTATGTGTAAATTTTTAAAAATTATTAAAAGAATTAGTAATAAAAGAAGTAATAAAAGAATTACATTTTTGTAATATATGAATCATTTGAATGTCTCATCAATTATTTATTTGAATTTGCCTTTGCCTATTACCTTGCAATGAAATCTATTATATTTGCTTGATTGCTAACTTATCGAAATAGAAAAAGTTAAATCATATCTCTAAAATAAAAAAATATGAAACTATTCCAAAAGAACTTAAATTTCTATGATGTATGAGAAATCAAATCTCAGTAATCTAGAAACATCATTTGTTGATGACATTCCTCGCATATACGCTTTTTGCAATAATGATATTTAAATATTAGAATTTAGAGAGTTGTGATATGTAGGTAGACACAAATTCAAATGAATATTATTGATATTAAAATAATGCAGTTAATTTATTTAAATGTGTTTGAGACAGTTGGGGAAGGGCAAGTAATAAAATTTGGTGTTGTGCTGAAAAGAATTTTAAAACCTAAAAGAAGGATACATTTTTTATTTTAATTTTATGAAACACTGAAAATTACATTTTGTTATGTATAGTGTTAATATTATGAATTAAATAGTATTTTATGTGGGTCTACTGAAGGAATTAATGCTTAAATAGGTTGAAGGAATATATAAATTGTTTTCTTATTGTCAGTTAGTTATAGCTCTTTATGCTAGATCATTGTTTGATACTGTTGAGAATCGCAGTGAAACATCTTATGAATGAGTTGGTTACTCTTAACACTTACTGATAGCCTGTTGTGTTGTTCCAGTGTAAGGTTAATTTAATCACCTACCTACTCCAACACTTATATTAAATGCTCTTTTGATATCAGGACATTAGAGATCAAGTAGAGCATCTAACTATGCTATTGTAACATTTTCAATTTTTAAACACTAAATTAAAAGTTTAGTCTTTGGGAGGGTATATTGCACAATAAGGGAGTTTCAGTAAAAACTTCTTAAATGCATCATTTGTGAGTAATGCAAGACTAATATTTCATATTTGACCCAAGTACAAACTGTTTCTGATACTATGCATGTGCAAACTCTATTAGTGTACTTAAAAACTGAAAGCTGTGTGATAGTTAATGCATTTTAAATTATTCTTTAATTGTAACTAATATAAAATGAGCAATACTTTTTAAAAGTCAGATCTTTTTACTCAGTTGCTTGTTGGTATATACTTTTGTGTGGTCTCTAAAATACTTAATGTCAAATTAAGTAATTGTGAAATAAACAACTACGAAACCAATTGTATTTGTTTGCATTAAATAAATAATGTTAGTTTTGTATAGTGACAAAGTGCAGATTCAGGAATGTTTGTTTCAATCAGAAATTGGGAAAGCCATAAATTGAAATTCTTTAGTTAATTGAAAAAACATTGTTTCTTTATCAAATCAAATGCTATTTAAATGGTCTGTCAAATGACTAATCCTAAATTATGCAGCCCTCAGGGGCAAGGCTAGTAAAGGAGACAGGCTGGTTTAATAGCCTTTGTTCCTTCCTCTGCAAAAAGTGGGGTGACCTTATGACGTCATGTGGTGGAATGAGCTTTCCAGCGAGCAGTATCTCATCATTGTCACTTAGTGGAAAGCATTGCTTTTAGAGTACTGGATGTTGTCGATTCCCTTACTGTTTTTCACTCTGTTAAGAACCTTTCATAGGATAGTACACTACATCTATTTGAGCTATCAATTTATCTTGCAAAAATTACAACAAAACACTGGATGTGCTGTTTCGTCGTTTTCCCACCAATGAGTATTACAAAAATGTATGGATCGCAAAGTGAAAAAGAAAAGATTCTTTCAAGTTGTAGAACTCGAGAATTTGTTCTGTTCATTTTATGGAAAATGTTCTTGAACGCGATCTTAGGAAGGAACTTGAGTAAAACTGCTATAACTTGTAAAAATCTTCTACATAAAACTGATATCAAGTAGACAGCTTCGTTCTACAGATTAGAAAACAGAAATATTTGTGAACAAGGCCTAGAAAATATCCTTCAACTATCTTCAAAAAGACTGAAAACATTAACTAATCAAGAAATTCCAGATGATAAATTTCAAGGAAGCTTTGATATTGAAGTTGTAAACCAGAAAAAGAATCAAACAACTGCAAGTTGAAAATAAAAAAATAATGGACTGCATCTTACAATTGGAAAAGGTACTGGAAAAATCACTCAAATCTGCAGAGGAGGAGATGTCTATTAAAAATAGATAATATGAAGAGAAATTTAGAATCAAATTCTAAAGACATTGAAACAAAAATAAAAAGGATGGGAAAGTTTTTAGATGTGCAACTTCAACTTTTGATGGACGAAGAATTAAGAAATGGAATGAGGAAGATGTTACTAATTGCATTGCTTTGAGAGCAATGTCTCACAAAACATATCTACGAAATCATTTGGAAATACCAGTACTGTCGTCCATCAACTTTGAAAAGATGGTGTAAAAGATTAGACTTTTCTGAAGGAGTTTTAACCTCAATTCTAAGTTTCATGAAGACTAAAGGTGGCAACATGACTGAAGCTGAAGAATTTTCATTGATTTGTTTTGATGAAATGAATATTGATTCTCGTGTTTGCTACAATTCAGCAAAAGGTCAAGTTTTAGGGCTGTCCAGCAATGTTCAAATTGTCATGGCATAAGGTCTCATTAAGTATTGAAAGCAGCCAATTTATTATAACTGACCAACAAATGACAAAACTATTGTTTAAATTAATAGGAAAGCTAGAAGAAATTGGATTCAAGGTGTTAGGTCTGATTTAGGTGGTAAAAACATCAGCATTTGGAAGGAATTATCAATAACACTGACAAACAATTCATTTTCAAATCCAATGGATAATACAAAAAACATCTGGGTTTTGATTTCCCTCATCTTTTAAAGTTATTAATAAACCATATATTAGTTAGCGGAATAAAACTACCCTCTGATAAAGTGATTCAAAAATCTGTATTTGAAAAGATACTGGAAACTGATTCGGACGAATTGAACGTTTGCCCAAATTTATCTTGGGGCACATTCAAGTTAGAAACAATGAAAGGCAAAATGTGAGGATGGCTGCACAATTTTTGTCGGATCATTTTGCAAAGGCATTGGCTTATTATTTTCTCAGTGAGAAAGAAACCACAAATTTCATATCTACCCTTGATGGTTGTTTTGATGTTTTCAATTCCAGGACTAATAAGTGAAAAAAATTTGCAGTGTGGGTTTGAGCTCAAATCAGAGTCTCAGATGGATGTTCTGCTCAAAGCAAAATATTATATGAAGAGATGAAAGTTGGCGATGAGTCAAACATGCTACCTTTCCAAAAAGGTTGGTTAGTCTCCATTTCATCTGTTATTGGACTTCTCTGAAGTTTATTCGACAGGCTGAACTAAAATACATTTTAGCCAGTAGAGTGAACCAAGATTCTTTAGAAAATCTATTCTGTCAAATAAGAAGGAAAATTTTCAAACATCCTCTACTCATTGACTTGAAATAGACTGACAAATTCTTTTGTGCAATAAATTCCCACTTGAAACGTGTTTCATGCAATGTCATGGACCTGTGAAAATAAATAAATGCTACGGCGTAATTAAGTAATCCACACAAATAATACAGGAAAAATTAAATTTCCCATGCAAAATGCTTCAGCTCTCAAACTTTTTGCAAGAACAGGAACATTTTTCCGAATTAAATATATGAACATAGCTGCTGTAAAATGAAGAAATGAGAAAAAATCACAAATTTAAATCTCAAAAACCATTATGAAAGGATAATTGTTGTGTTGAAGATGTTTCATCTCATGTGATAAGTTGTTTTTAAAACTTATTTGTTTCCTTTTTAATTTATGATTGACAAGAGGTTCAATCCTGAAAAAACCACTTCTCAGACACCACAAGAAACCCTATGTTAATCAACATTGTTTAAGACTTTACAACAAAAGAAAATAACAGAACAATCTGCTTGATGTTCATAGGTTTTACATGTAGGAATCGTATCTGTCTACCTGTCGATTCCGCCAAGTGACGTCACGTTTTCTCCCCTTTCAAAACTGCTCTAATTAACCCTACGTTTCCCCTTGAGTAGCTTTGCCTCAGGGGCACATCTCTTTAAGATATATACAGGCTTCATAGCCCCGAGGTATTCTAGTGATTTTTCCTTTTCCTATGGGGTTTACAGTCTCTAGGTATCACACTCGTGGGATACTGAAGCGATCTTTCTCTGCCCATTATTCTATTCCCCAATCACTTTTCCCTTTCACATTTTTTACTTGAAGTTGTCTTGTGTTTGACACAGCTCGGCCAAATATGTCCCTTGCACCATAAAACCTAAAACCAACCAACCAGAATCATGCATCTTCATTTTTAGTTAAAGTGGTAAATTTACCTCAAGCTCTACTAAAGCAAAATAAATTGAATGCAAAACCTATGAGTTTTGTATTTAACATATGAAGGGAAAATGACTTTGTTCCATTTGTAGCTTCCTTTTTTGGAATTAAGCTAAGGTATTCTTCTATCTTAAGATGCTATAAACCTTCCATCTCGTTCAATTTGGATTTTGGGTGCATGTTTTTATAAAAAAGTTCAAATGTGCCATGATACAAGTTCCTGTCAGATATTACCATTGAGCAGAAATAAAAGAGCATGACAGAAAACATGCTCTTAATGTCTTACTGGTTGTAGAAATGTTGTAGAGTGAATATTGTGGATATTGCAGAAACTAAGTTTTGTTTCTATTTATAACTTAAATTAACTTTAGCATCAGAACTTTTTATACTGTGTAGTATGTTTTTGTAATTACATTCTTAAAATTATATGAAGTGTAGTATAATCATGTTAGCTTTCCTGGAAACTTAGTTACTGGAATATCACAATCAATTACCAATTAAATCTTTTTATTTTCTTGTTTATTTTTGTTCAAAAGTACTTCTATTATAAAAGTTACATTTAAATATAATGCATTACATTTGTGAGTCAAGTATTTATTCTGTTTCTAGGATGGGTCTAGGGAGAATCGTGTGGTTCGTGATTCTGAAGATGCTGCTCTTGCTAATCAGAGAAGAATGAATGCTGATCCATTAGAAATTATGTTAATCAACATGGGTTATCGTATGCCTGGTGTGTTAGAAAGGATGACTGATGAAACAGAGCATAGGAATGGTTCAGAGAGAAGTATTGTTCAATGTCGAACAAGTTAGAACCTCTTGTATTGATATTGTAAAGATATTCTTGTACATATGAGTCATGAGTAAATCTAACTGATGAGGAGATTCTAGTACAAACTAACAATAAGTGTGATATTTTTACTGTATTAATTTGCTAAATTTGGAAATGTATTTGACAAGTTTTGAATTTTAAATTGTGTTCTAAAAATAATGGTTTAACTAAAAAATTTTAATCAAATCAAAGCACTCATAAAATATACTTTAAAGTTTGAAACTGTTAGAAATACTTCTAAATTACTTTTGCTTATTATATGTGGTAAAGTTATTGAAAATCCCTTCCATTTGAAATTCCTTAGATGGAGTCAGTGGCGGCTTTTCAGGGGAAGGAAGGGAAGTGCCACTTCCCCAACATTTTTCATCAAATTCATTTTTCAAATTACATTTCTCAAATTAGTCTCTTTTTTCAGTATTTCATATATACACATTTTCAATATTTCTACATAAAATTTCTCTTTATTCTTTTATGATTTATAAATTGCTAAAGTACTTACAAATATGAGCAAATTTAGTTTTGCAGAGCGCGTTATTCAATGCATAGAAAATATCTTACAATGTGTAGACAGCGAAAGCTTAGCGCGGAAGTTTTTGCTGAAAAATAGCTGCGCATGTTCCATAAGCCAGATGGTTGCTATGACAATACCGCCATTAGCAGCTGAAAGTCATTTAGACTGTCGGCTCATACCATATTAGTTTTCAAGAGTTGGTTTACTCAGTATAAAGGGCTATGCAGTAGTATAACTTAAAAAAAGATTTATTTTGTTGGCCGTGCTTGCTTTTTAGGAATAAACATTCTGTTTGGAATAGACAGATTCGCAGACTTATTAAACATAACTCAAGTACTCCATAGGCACAATGATTCTGCTGAACATCTGAAGTTTAGACCACATTCTTATGGAAATAAACACAATATTTCAAGATTGTGAAAACTTGAAAATCTTCTACAGTTTTACGGCGATGTATTTAAAAAACCCAGCGCCTTAAAAATGAATTATGTCTTACATATACCGATGGAAAATTCAGGAATATATCGATTCAAGAACTTCAAATGCTTTATGATAAAGAAATTTTCACAGAAGCTTATAATTTGTTTTCTCGTCTTAACAATTCCATCTACAAGTGTATCAGTGGAAAGGAGTTTCTCTTGCCTTAAAAGAATGAAAACTTACTCAAGAAATACTATTTCGCAAGAGACTTTCTTTAGCAAATATTCCTATTCAAAAAGACATATTAGTGATGCTTATGAAGAACAACCATTTTACGATGACACATCAGACAGATTTGCAGCATTAACCCGCGAAGACGCGCGCTACTTGTTGTTACATGAAGACGCGCACCGGGCTTCGTAGGCCCGAAGCAATATTTTCTTAACAAAACATAAACAAAATTTATTTTACCGTTAAAAATTAATTTAGTTAATCAAAACACAATATGAAAAATAAAAAAAGTATTTTTCAGATAAATATAGCTTTTAAAATTCTACATTTTAAAATGCATTTTAAATTTATAATAATGTCACATTGATACTGAGAAACGAAATTTAAGAAACCAAATTAGAAACAGTATTCATTTATGAAAAATTAAATTATTGTTACATTAATAAATTGAAAATAAAACTTACATTTCACTGACATTTATTGCAGAGAACATTGCTATGTTCTCCGTACATTTTTTCCACACTTAGCACAACAAATTTATGATTTCCTGTCCTTTGAACTGGGGCATACATGGCACCTTTTTCTTGAAGAATTCTTTTGTTTTTTTGTCGGGGGTGCTTCACAATATTCACTCTGGCTACAGTTTAGTTTTTCTCGCATTTCACGTGGAAGCATTGGTTGCAAACTTCTTTCTTGTAGGTGGTCCTTCAAAAGTTCTAACGAAAGTTCTTTGATAAACAAACTTCGTTTTCTGTATTGAATCGCCGGTGTTTTAGTTGACAACAGCAGTACTCGGGCATTTATTGTTGCAATATTTAATATACTGAAAAATACAACCATGGGCCATATTTTGCTTATTCTAGCAGTAGAATATGTAGATGACATTTCATCCACTACATCTACAGCACCCTTTGTTAGATTATAAAATGTTATAATCTCTGGTTTCTTGGCTTCTTCTGTCGATTTATCAATGGCACTATCATTATGCATTGTAGATAACAGGACGACGCATTTGTTTTTCTTTGGCACATAGGAAACCAAAGTCATGTTTTTTTTAAATCCAAATAATGATGAATGCACTTCTCGATTCTTTCCACAAATAAATTCTTTTGGTAGCTCTTTTTTATTTTTTCTAGCGGTTCCAACAAGTGTAATTTTCTTCTCTAAGAGATCCTTTGCCAAACTGTAACTGGTATACCAGTTGTCAACGGTAAGGTTTCGCCCTGAATTGAAGATTGGTTTCACTAATCTCTTGACAATTTTATCGGGACCATTTTCTGTCCTGTACGGACCTGTAGGTTGAGCTCCTGCATAAATTTCAAGGTTCCAAGTATAAAATGTTCTTGCATCCACTAGAGCAAAAATTTTGAGTCCATATTTTGCAGGTTTACTAGGGATATACTGACGAAACGAGCATCTTCCTCGAAATGGCTCTAACTTTTCATCAATTGTTACATATTCGCCAAGACTATACAGTTTTTTGCAATTTGCAAGAAATTTTTCGAAAATATTTCTGATGGGAGCAAGTTTATCCAATTCTCTTCTAGAAGAACGGTTTCTAACATCATCAAATCTCAAACACCTCATTAGAAATAAAAAACGTTTACATGACAGTTCTGTGAAAAATGTCAAACCCAGTACCATCAGTAGCCCAAAGATCACGAACATTTACATGAGAAGCTTTGTGGAGTCCTCCAAAATAAAGAAGTCCGATGAATGCCTTTACTTCTGAGGTACTTGTGGGGCGAGCATCTCTTTCCCGTTCAAAATTACCAGCAATCGATTGAATATAGATATTCGTACACTCCACAATAGTTGATATTATTGATTCGTCGATAAGCAATTGCCAAGAATTTACAGGCGAGGATACAGCTTTCGCTTCTCCAACATTTCCGGGCAATTTTGTCATGTTGTGAGCCAGAGTTCTCACATTTTTTCTTGGATCTTTTTTTTTATTCCATTTTGTCAATTTATCTTTACCAAGATAGTGATCCATAGATTCAAAAATATCTGATTCATTGCTTGAATCAATATCTTCTTCCGAATTTGACTGATGATCACTAAACTCCTCTTCATCAACAATTTCTTCATCTTCTTCATTAATGGATTCTTCATCAGTTGACACTTCAGCTAATAGCGTCCGCAATCTCTTCATTTCATCATCATAGCTCAAATAGCGAGACATTTTCAATCCGTCTGTTCTCCTTCGCGATCTTAACGAAAACGCCAGCGCGCGCGCCGGGCCTCAAAGGCCCGAACACCGTTTTTCTGAGAAAACAGGTGGGGGAAAATTCTTGAAATGCCTGTGGTTGTGACCTACATGACCTTGAATGCAGCTACTGTGAAACTGGATTTATTCCATTGAGGGGCTGATTTTCTGTGCCAAGTTTTTGTAATGCTCGGGCCTGATAGGCCCGGCGCGCGTCTTCGCGGGTTAAAGGACAGAAGAATTGATTTAATTTACAGAAAATAGGTAAATCCTCATTAACTAATTTTTGGAACTGCTATCTTTTCATATCACTGGCATACCCAGGATTTAATTTTTGATTCCGGGGAGGCCCTTCCCCTATTTTTCCAACCACGAGCCGCCACTGGATGGAGTTATTGAATATAAAACACATATTCTATCTAATATTATGTAAAATATTTGGTTTTATTCATATATTTTTGTATAAATGTGGAATAGTACTTTTTCAGTATTTGTGGTTTTTAGAGAGAATCTGTTTATAATACAGTTCTGATTATTGAGCTGCAGAAAATACTATTATAGCCTTGCTCAACGCTATTCTTGATTAAATACCAATAAAATATTTTGTATTTTTTATTAGTGTAATTTAAGTTGAAATTCAATATTAAACAGTATTTAAGCACTCTGCAAAGTATTTTATAAAAGCAATTAATTTCAAATTTCTATAAATACCCAGAAATGGGTTATTTGAAAAATTTGGCCATGTTTGTGTAAATCAATAAATTAAAACGTAACAATAGTTTTCTACAAAATAATTCTATAAATGAAAATGTTTTGTGTTCATATTTTAAATAAAGTAATTTCGTATTTAAGATAAAAAATAAATTTCTTACATTTCTTTAAACTTTTCTTATTATTTTGCCACATAGTGGTTATTAATTCGTGCTGTTGGTTTAATTCTTCTATTTTCTGTGCACAAACATTATTTGTGGCAGATTTTTATCAATTTATTTATGATGAGATATTCCCGAAAGAAAGCTTCATGAGCTTGCAAGAGATTTTATCACTATTTTGTTTAACATTTTCCAATGCATATAGATCTTGGAATTTTAAAGGCATTACAACCACAGTTTCACTTATCTTAAAATATGTGTTGAATTACTTTGCATCAGTTTAAACTCTTCTTTGTCATAGTTTGATAAAATAGATATTAAAAGAAAATTATTTCATATTTTAAATTAAAAAAATTTCTTACATTTCATTAACTTTTCATTTTGCCACATAGTGGTTATTAATTCTTGCTATTGGTTTAAATCTTGTATTTTATGTGTAGACATTATTTGTAGCACATTTTTCTCAATTTATCATATTAGATATTCTGCAAAGAAAGCTTCATAAACTTGCAAGAGATTTTTTTATCTCTTATCACTATTTTGTTTAACATTTTCCAATGCATATAGATTATGGAATTTCAGTCATTACAACAGCAGTTTCACTTATCTTAAAATATGTGTTGAATTTCTTTGCATCAGTTTAAATTTTTACATGTTATTGAGTTTGGAAAATCAGATATTCTCATCTATAGCTATCAACTGCTCTGAAAGAGGGATACATCACATGTGTATTTAAATTATGCGCAAGTGCAAATTCTTTGTTAAATGTGTTTCGCATATCGGTTCATAAAAGCGATCCTGTTAGGCTGCAATTAAGTCAGGATTTAAAATTAGTAATATTTTAAACACTTAGTATTGAAATAGTGATATTGCTGTTTCAAACATTTAAAAATGCATTAATTAGGCTTTGAATAATAAGATGTAAGTTTAGTTTTTGATCCCTTATTTTCTAACATTTACACTTAAAAGTACTTGTGTGAAATAATTGATGACTTGCATTTTGTCTGAAAATTGTCTTCATTTTATTTCCTGCTTTCCTTTACATTCAACATTTATAAGTTATTAATTTCTTTTAACATTGCATGATAAGAAATTTTTTGATTGTGCTAATTTAATTATGCTTGTTTTCATCAATTTAAAATATATTAATGAAAAGTCAGTAACAAAAATTACTCTAATAAATAATTGTTATAAACTAACAATTATAAACATGAAATAAGGTGGATACAAAATGAAAAACTAGACAAACAAGTTTTCTACATTTTTGCAGTAACCAGTCCTTGTGGAACTAACTATTTTAGTCAATTTGTTAGTCTTGTGAATAATACAGTTCATATTTCATTTAATTTCTTCCACATGAACGGCATTGAGACTAAGCATTTTGCTTTGTAATGGATGCTTGTGTTAATTCCTCATGTACTGCTCTCACTTGTTGAACATTATGCATCATATCAAATAAACTATCATCTCTTAGACTCATTGATAACATAAACTTATTAGTTTTATTGCTGCATCTAACATTTCTTGGAATATCTGCCATATTTGGTAAATGTTCAAGAGTACTATATTTTTGAAGCTGTTGGTAAAAACAAGTTGATTTATCTGTGAATACTTTCAAATAAGTTTTTACTTATAATTTCTGTATGACTTAATAAACTAGTGATAATTATGGTTATAATGAACTGAAATGCCACTTTTGAATGAAAGCAGTTTTTTAGATATAGAGATTTCATGTTACTTATTCATCATTTAAAAGTGTTTTCCATTATCTGTTTCCTGTAACATTTACGTAAATGCAAGGATGTACAGTTGTAGTAATTTATGTTAATGAACTATGAATGTAATACTCATATGCTTTGAGAAAATAATTCACATAAATGGTGAAAATAATAGTCACAAATTGTAAACATAGTAGTGATGAATTGTGAAAGTAATAGTCATGAATTGTGAAAGTAATACTTGTGATTCATAAAAGTAATATTCATGAACTATGAAAATTATACTTAAGAAATTCTTTTATTTGTCTCAACTGAAAGATAGAATACATTTAATATTTAAAATATTTAATAACCACTACTTACTGTTGATGAGTCATAATTGATATATTCAATGAACCATTAAATTTTGCATCATTTACACATACCACTAAAAGTATAAGAAATTTATTCTAATTGAAAGTAAAAGAAATCTTGTAAATTGAGTGATTATCTTCGTTGAGACAAGATATATTTGTTCTGTGTAAATATTTGTGTGTTTAAAAACTTAATATATCCTATTCATGTCTTTCTGTGTACATATCTGTATTTATAAAATTGGGATTTTTATTTGATTCACCTTAAAAATTAATACATTCAAGTATTGTAAAATATTTATTCACAACTATATAGATTTTATATTTGCCTTGACTGTATTTGCCTGTTTAATTATGGTATTTAATATATTAAGATTTAACTGACATTTTTATTCAGTTGTAATATGTGATAAGTGCAATTCTCTGGAATTCTTGTGACTGACCTTTTGAAGGTGATATTGTGAGCTTCTTTAAAGTATTTATTTATTCTTAGATTTAAATTTGCTTTTTCCTGTGTATAATTTTCTAGCTTACTTTATTGTCTTTCCAAAAAGCCAATTTTTGATTTTTTTTTGAGTCTCCAAAATTTAAAGTTTTTCAGTACTTCCTGTTCATGTAAAATAAAATGGTTAAATAAATTCGTTAAATGCTTAATTGAGAGTTTCTTTAAAAACCATAACTTAAGACTCCAATGACAAAAATCCGGTAGTAACATTTACAATCACCATGAAATATTTAGTTTTTAGATTATTTACCTAGTAAAGATAAAATATGAACAAATTGTTTTATATTGTATTTTCAAAATTATTTATTCATAAGTTTAGCAATGGTTTTAACTTTTTTCAAAATTTAAAAATGGAATAGAAGACTCGCTTATCTTTGATTACAAAATTTTTGAAAAGTATGTGTATATTGCAGTAGATATTGTCATGAATTTCTTCATAAGTAATTACAATACTTATATCAAACGATTTATTTAACAATCTTTGAAACTAAATTTTTTGAATGCTAGTAGGATGCTTAGTAGCATTAATGAAAATAGTGTATTGTAAAATTTTACTTATTTATTTATGTTTGGTTATTATTGGTGAAATTGTTAATTTCCAAATTTGAATACTTTATTCTAGCTTTAATGTAGAAATAGGCTCATGCTTTCAGGAGCTGTTTTTCATGGTGCATTTTACTCCACAAGAAACTTTTTCCCATTAAATTGCGTTTTAAATAAATTTAAAGACAACCCAAAGACAGGTTAATTTCTCCTCACAAAATAATCACTTTATGAGCAGTTGAAAATTTAATATCGCAAAATGTGTAGCTGATGCATGAATTCTTAATAATTATAAATTTTCATTGTAAAACTTTAAAAAGTGTAAATTTATTGAATTTTATTTTAAAATGAAAAAGAGTAAAAGACTTTGAAATTGAATTAACTTTACATAATACTCTAGATGAAACATACCAGAATAGTTTTCACCTTTAAATTATAAAATTAGGTTCATCTCTAGTAAAATTCAGGTGTTTGCTAAAGTTAATTTTACAGAGGCATAACCAGATGGGTGTAGTGAGGGCCCAAACCCATGCTGAGAGTATTAGTTCCATATTTTTATATCTTTGCTGATTTGCAAATATAATATAAATTCATAAAATATTTTTGAATATTCATGAAAAACAGATATAAAAGTAATCAGTCTAAGAAATCGGAAAGTATGAAGCAATCCTTCAAAGGTGATGAAAAGATAAAGTGAATTAAAAAAACAAGGTTTGGATAATTGCTTAATATTATATATTGTCAAATATTTGGTGAGCACAACAATTGTAATACTGTATCTTCTACCTAATCAAATCTCTTTTTATACCAATAATATCTTAAAAGAAAACACAAGATGAAGTCTCATTAAAACGTAACAAGGTCAAAATCTTCAGATGACGTAAATATTGAATTTCTAACATAAAGCCTTAATAAAATCCTGGCTATGCAACTGATTACATATTCAAACCAAGTATTTATTCAACATGAAATTATAAAAGTGGATGTAATGAATTTGAACTATACTTTTCTTTTTAGCTCTATTTTCAAAAACATGCTATTTATGCTGAAAAAATTGAACCTGATAATGTCAAACAACACTTTTTATATCTTTGCAATGATAATGAACAAGTGTTTTTTATTATTATTGGATCTGTCTATGTGATCTATTTGTAAGATAAAGTATATATAAAATAGAAAATATCAGGTAAAAACTCCAATTTTATGTGTTTTATTCAATGTGATTTATCAAAAAGTTTTTGAAATTGTGTTGTAAGTATATAATTGTTGAGTTTAAAGAAAGTAACTTGAGAATACATAAAAATATGTATATTTCTAGATAAATTAAAATAACTAGCAAATTATATTGAACTACCTAGACAATTTTCTAAATAATCAATTCATTGTTTGCACCTGCATGATTCCCTTTAGTCTTGCTTAGTGAAGTATTTATTCTGATTGATTTATCTTATATGATTTTCAATTACTATTGTTCACTTTTGCAAAAAGAATTTATATTGCATATTAGAATTGGAAAGTAACCCGTGAAAGGTGTTAAGACTAAATTTATTTCTTGAGTTGGTTCTTGACTTTCTATTGAAGATGTTGAGAGATTTAAGCTTTATAAAGCTCTTGCCTAGCTTTGAAAGAAATTTTCTTGTAATGCTAAATATTTACCCAATATACTCCTAAAGGATTTTCTGTACTTATATATAAGTTCTATATGCTTAAACACATTCAGATGAAATTTAGTCAAATATCTAAAAGGATATTTTACTTTAAAAATCTATCTTTAAACCTTCATGTGTTGAATTGCTGTGTTATTTGAATAAACATATATCATTCATTTATGTTAGTTTTATATGGATATTATGCGGCTGTAGCTTTAAGCTTCAAGTTCAGGATGAGTTTTTTGGCATGTTTATTGTGATTCAACCACTTGCATAGATTTTGTTATCTTTGAATTAAAATAGATTGTTTTATATTTGTAATTTCACAGATACAATAAATTTAGACATGTTTTATGTATATCTAGAATTCATTGCAATTTCTTTCCTAAGTAATATGATTTTAAATCTAAAATTCTTTTGTGAACTTTTATTTTTCAATGCATGAAACCTTATTGATATACTTAACAGCAAATGATAAAAATGTTTTGAAGAAAAATTCCTATTAAATGATAAACTTGAGAAAGAGCATTAATAATAAGTTCTGTTTAAAATGTACTCATGTTACAAACCTTCATTTGTAAAAAATTATTCCTAGTCTTACCAGGGGTGCACAAATTCATGAGTGCTGTGGGCCAAATTGTGTAGAAAGCGGGCCACATGTATTAATTAATTTGAAGAAGAGTAAGGTGTTGAATAAAGACTGACAACAATAATCCATTTTTATAGGGGAATTAGTTATTCACCATCAATGGGACATGTTAAATCTTTTTGATTACCAAGATAGCTTGGCTATTTATGTAAACTTTGTGCCATAAAAACAAGCAAATATTAATGAGACTTGTATTCAGGATTTAATCCTGTTGTAAAAACCCTCAAGATATCCCCACCAAATTCTTATTTTTTACGTTATCTGCAATTCACACTTATTTTGGTTAAATGAAAAAATTTGTTCACAAATCTGCTTCACATTTTTACTCACGTTTTAGTTTGAAGATGGGTGAAGTTGAGTGAAGACTGACAATCCCTTTTTAGGGGACACATTAAATCTTTCATTAACAAGACAGCTTGACCAAATAATGCAGTTGCGCCATGAAAACAAAGTCAACCATTAAGACTTATTCACGAGTTAATCCTGTTTTAGAAACCCTCAAGATATCCCCACCAAATTCTTATTTCTTAAATAAACCAAAATAAGGTAACGTGATTTTTCATTTTTACAAACATGCATTTGTTTACAGATGGGTGAAATTAGTGAAAAAGACAAGAATAATCTGTTAGGAGAAAAAATTCACCATCAATATAACGTTAAAACGTTTTCATTAACCCTCCTGATGGTGATCTCGACGAGGTATTGTGTCATAAGCAAAATTGACCAGATCTTGATGGCCGAGATATCTCGTCATTTAAAGAAAACTGTCCAGATATTGATCTCGTCATCGTAAAAAAATCAGCAATATCTTGACGAGATGTCTCGTCATTTGCAAAATTGGTCAGATGTTGATGGATGAGATATCTCGTCGAAACCACTTGGAGGGTTAACAAGACAGCTTGGTCATATGACACTTACGCCATGAAAACAACCAATCATCACGACCAAGGAGTTAATGCTGTTGTGAAATCCTGAAGATATCCCCACCAAATTCTTAATTTCTAAATTACAGCAAAAATAAAGCTTAGAACTCAAAGGATTCTTGAAATTTGGACTAGCATGTCGTTGAACTTCGAAGATCAATTATCTACATGTGGCGGTCGCTGCGTCTTTCAGATATAATCTAATGATCTCTGCATCTGTTTAGTCAACGTACATCTTTTCCTTATTTCAACGACATTCTTATATCTGCCGTTTAGAAAATTAAGCCCATTACATTTTTTAAACGATTATAAAATAATTCTAAAATCTAATTCTAGTGTTAATAGATGTAAGTCCGAGCTGCCGGGTCCAGGATGCGGGTCGTATGCTGTGCACCTCTCCAATACCAAAAATAATCATGCTTTAAATAAACAAATTTAACTGCAACCTTTATTTCCATTGCAAAGTTTTGTTAATACATCTTAACCCTGCAATTCTATCCACATTGCCTTGAATTCTTTTGTTTTGAAAATTTTTTCAACCAAGCAGCATCTCCCAAATGGGGTTCCACTTTTGTGTTCCTAGGGCGTAGCATTAGCCCTCTGAGCGTCAGATTTCCGAGTAGTGTAGAACTGTTGTTACCCCACATGACATTTAATGACTTAACCACACTTATTCGTTTAAAGAATCCATAGATTCTTTCAACTTTTTGAAGATACTATTGGTTATTTCCTTAGAATATAATTCCTTGGACATATTCCATTGGTTCTTTAATTATAAAATCATTTGGCAATATACTATCGGCCATTTCCTTAGAATAGAATCCTTTGTAGATTCTACTGATCCTTTAATTAGAAAAGAATCCTTTGGAAAGGTACTATTGATCTATTTCTTAGAACAGAATCCTTTGGAAAGATTCTACTGGTCTTTTAATTAGAAAGAATCATTTGGAAAGATACTATTGGTTATTTAATTAAGAAAACAATCTTGGCAAAATGCTATTGGTCATTTCCTTAGAAAAGAATCCGTTGGAAAGATTCTATTTGGTCATGAAGGCCAAAACTGTTAGAAGTCATGCAAGGAAGACTGCAGTTTGTAAAGTGGAAAAATGCGTTTGAATCTCAGGATTACAAAAATATGAAAAACAAAAAAAAACATGTTGACTTTCGCTTTTACTGCATAACCCTTGTGTACTAAACTGCCTTTGTGATTATTGCGGCTTGCTGGAAAACTACCTTGTCAATACTACCCTAGAGAAAACTACCTCGTCTATACGGTTCTCGGCTAAACTACCTTGTCAATGAGGCTCTTGAAAAAATATCTCGTGTATGCGGCTCTCGGGAAAACTATTTTGTCAATGAGATAGTTTTTGAATCGAATCGCTTTAACTGCACAACCTTGTGTACTAAACTACCTTTGCGATTACCACGTCTGTGCGGCCCACGGGAAAACTGCATCGTCATACGGCCCACAGGAAATATCTTATAGAATCAGATTTCCCAAATCTTTAGTCTGTTTCTACTGGATTCAGATAGATTCGAACTGACTGTTGGTGTGTAGCGGCACTAATCCAACAAATAGATTCGTTCTTAACCAGGTGATTCAACTGCCAACTCCCTAGACCTGGAGTATTCAGATACTAAAGGCTACATATTCATAAATACACATGTATCCGTGTCAATTGAGTACACGTAAAATCTTGATCTCCACTAACGCTTCCGATACGTTTCATGGGGCCGCGGTAACCTAGTTGGTAGTCAAACTTGAGTTAGCAACCGGAGGATTACGAGTTCAAAACTCGACCCAACCAAAGACGTGCGTGGTGCTGGTGCCGTTAGACCTGTCGTGGCCTCAAATGTCCTCTCGTTGGCGTGGTGTGGAAGTTCGTAGAGTGGGGTGCCACCTCAGGTGTTGACCAGGTCATCTGACGGTGGATCAAAATTACGAGGTGTTGTCCTCGGATCTTTCCCTTCGGGATGGATCCCGGAGTATTTCCAATTTAACCACGATCAGATGACGATGCGCATACAAGGAAAGCTTTACCTACACAGAGAAATACACCGCCTGCAACTCGCAGGTCGCTAGCGCAGCGAGGAAACGCACTGGTTGGTTGGTATTGGAGTTTTATGGAGCAAGGGCCATATTTGGCCATGCTGCGCCAGACACAAGCCATACAATATCAAGTAATAGACACACAATGAAAGTTTTACTGACACAGAAGAGAGAAATACACCGAGGGAGGAATGCACCGGACAGGAATCGAATCTGCGCCCCCTACAACTCGAAGGTTGCTAGCGCAGTGGGCATACAAACTGAGCCACGACGGTCCCAAGGAAACTCACTGAGCCACCCCGTACAAAAGGATTTAATCTTTACTCTTCTGATTTGCTTATTAGAATGACAAACGCACGCGTAGATTTTAATATGAAAAATTTGGCTGTTCTGCAGTCTTCAAGTATTCCGAAATAGGAATCCCCTGCATCCTCGATCACTTAATAAATCTTGCTTCAAAAAGATCCGGAATGGCGGACGGATTGGCAAAAGCTTTACACTACACACGCGAAATAAAACGAGCACCCACACTTTCTGAATCGCTGACAAGCAGCGTGAGAGACCGGACCATTAATAACCATCAACTCGCTCTTACCTGTAATGCTCGCTCCGAGCTTTGGATGTGTATAATATATCACTGTGCGTTTGAAAATTCTAATTTCAGTCGAGACGCGAACATTTATTGGCGTTGCACAGCAATCGCAAAGTAATTCATCTTAATCTGTCTATTTCGCAACGGAATCGAGTTTAAAGAAAGCATTGATTTTTTCGTCGTCTCCGAATCCCGTTTACTTCGGTGGAAATCCTTTTCAATTCGGGGGCCGCGGTGGCCCGGTTGGAAGAGTAACGGACTAGCAACCGAAGGGTTGCGAGTTCGAATCCAGCCAAACACCGTCGTGTACAAAGGGGGCTGGTGCACGTTAAATCTGTCGTGGCCTCAAATGTCCTCACGTTGGCGTGGTGTGGAAGTTTGGAGAGTGGGGTGCCAGCTCAGGTGTTGCCTCGTCATCTGACCGTGGTTCAAAATTACGTGGTGTTGTCCTCGGATCTTTCCCTTTGGGATTGATCCCGGACCGTCACCAATAGCCCGTTGTGTTGCTCTAGTGTGACGCTAATTGAAAAACCCCCCTTTTCAATTCCGTACTTAAACGTAACGGAAGGTAGGCGGTTAAACTTACGTCGCATTGTAGCGACGAAAACGGGCGGATGGCAACGGTGCGGGATCAATCCCGGAGGGAAAGATCCGAGGACAACGCCTCGTAATTTTGAACCCTTTAGGTGCTTTACCACGGTCAGATGACGAGGTAAAGCACCTAAACTGACACCCGACTCTCCAAACTTCCACATCACACCAACGTCAGGACATTTGAGGCCACGGCAAATTTTACGTGCACCAGCCCCTTTGTACACGACGGTCTTTGGTTGGATCGAGTTTCAAATTCGCAACCTTCCCGTAGCTAAACAGCTACTTTTCCAACCGGGTTACCGCGCAGCCTCCTAAATGCTAACAAAAGCCACCCTTTCGTATCTTTCGGCCAGCTCAGGTGTTGACCTTGTCATCTGACCGTGAATCAAAATTACGAGGTGTTGTCCTCGGATCATTCCATTCGGGATTGATCCCGGACCGTCGCCAATAGCCCGTTATGTTGCTCCAGTGTGACGTTAATTCAACTACCTACCTTGTATGTGTATGTTCATTTCTTGACGTTGTCTATCTTGTGTTTGGCGCAGCTTGACGAAATTTGGGGGGGGGTATTTCAATTAACGTCACACTGAAGCAACACAACGGGCTATTGGTGACGGTCCGGGATCAATCCCAAAGGGAAAGAACCGAGGACAGCACCACGTAATTTTGAACCACGGTCAGATGACGAGGCAACACCTGAGCTGGCACCCCACTCTCCAAACTTCCATACCACGCCAACGTGAGGACATTTGAGGCCACGACAGATTTAACGTGCACCAGCCCCCTTTGTACACGACGGTGTTTGGCTGGATTCGAACTCGCAACCCTTCGGTTGCTAGTCCGTTACTCTTCCAACCGGGCCACCGCGGCCCGACGAAATTTGGCCCTTGCAGCATAAAAATCCCAACCAATCTTTTGTACGGTGTACAACGGGAAGAAACGAACCTCTCGCTTATATTCGTAAATTGTTCATAGTTGAGAAAATTCTAAGGTACTATTCGACAGGGGGAAGTGATTCCTCTGCCAGGTGTGTTAAAACTTCTTGATGGGGAAGAGCCTCTGCAGGGTGCTTCAAAAATTGTCAATTGGGGAAGAACATTTCCAGGGTGCTTCAAACCTTTTCCATTCGATAGAATATCTTTAGGAGTTTTCGAGACTTCGATAGGGAATGTTTTGAAACACCTTGCAAATTCGATTAAACGTGTTTCAAAACTTTTCGACAGGGTAGAACATCTGCAGAGTTTCAAACTTCATAATGGAGGTGAAAGTCTGCTGGGTATTTAAAATGTTTCAGAACTTCTCGATATGGAAGAATATCTGTAGGGTATTTAAAATGTTTTAGAACTTCTCGATAGGGAAGAACATATGCAGAGTATTTCGTAACTTCTGTATAGGGAAGAACATCTGCAGGGTGTTTAAAAACTTTTCGACAGGGTAGGACGTCTGCAGTTTCAAAACTTCGCGATGGTGGGGAACGTCTGCAGGGTGTTTAAAATCTTTTCGTCAGGTTAAAACATCTGTAGGGTATTTCAGAACTCGATAGGGAAGAACATCTGCAGAGTGTTTCGTAACTTCTGGATGGGGAGAACATCTGCAGGATGTTTCAAAACCTTTCGATTGGAAGAACATCTGTAGGAGTTTTCGAAAGTTCTCGATAGGGAATAATATCTGCAATATTTCATAACTTCTGGATAGGGAAGAACATCTGCAGGGTGTTTCAAAATTTCTTGATGGGGAAGAACACCTGGGTGTTTCAAAACTTCTAGATAGGGAAGAAAATTTACAGTGTTTCAAACTTCATGATGGAGATGAACATCTGCATGGTGTTTAAAAACTTCTCGATAGGGTAGAACATCTGCTGGGTATTTCAAAATGGACTTCAATCACGGAGAACGGAGTACCCGCTGCTTTATTTTTCCTATTCCGGAGAAAAATCTAAAATGCGCAATTTGATGAAAACAAATATTAGTTAAGAAACCCCAGCTTTACACGTCTTTGTTCCTAAGCCCTTTCAGGGGTGGTCGAGTTTCTGGCATCCCAACACATTAAAATAGTCAAAATTAAGTTACAAACTTTAAGGTTGATAAACTGTCATAGCCTCAAATGTCCTCACGTTGGTGTAGTGAGGAAGTTTGGAGACTGGGGCGCCAGCTCAGTTGTTAACCTCGTCATTTGATCGTGGTTCAAAATGATGTGGCGTTGTCCTCGGTCTTTCCCCCTGCTAATAAATCTGCTTTATTTTTCCCATTCCGGAGGAAAATCTAAAATGTGCAATTTGATGAAAACAAATATTAGTTAAGAAACCCCAGCTTTACACGTCTTTGTTCCTAAGCCCTTTCAGGGGTGGTCGAGTTTCTGGCATCCCAACACATTAAAATAGTCAAAATTAAGTTACAAACTTTAAGGTTGATAAACTGTCATAGCCTCAAATGTCCTCACGTTGGTGTAGTGAGGAAGTTTGGAGACTGGGGCGCCAGCTCAGTTGTTAACCTCGTCATTTGATCGTGGTTCAAAATGATGTGGCGTTGTTCTCGGATCTTTCCCCCTGCTAATAAATCTGCTTTATTTTTCCCATTCCGGAGGAAAATCTAAAATGCGCAATTTGATGAAAACAAATATTAGTTCAAAAATAATAAAAACAGCTCTGCATGTCATTGTTCTTCAGCCATTTCAGGGGTGGTCGAGTTTCTGCAGTGATCCCGGACCATCACCAATAGTCCGCTGTCTTGCTCCAGTGCGACGTAAATTCAACTATCAACCAACCCACAACCACGGGACAGATCTTCAAACCGAGTGACCGGTAGATATACCATGAAGCCGCGCGCGCATACCTCGTCGATGATGAATCAATGGATGGGTGTCTCTCCTGTCTCGTGGACCAATCAGATGCTGAATGTTCGGTTCCACCCAGTTGACGAAAGTAGTCTAAGGATTGCGTTGCTAATAGTTTCGGATACATGATCCTGGTCACATAGAAAGGTTACATTGCTCACTCTATTTTATATATCCACTATGCACCCACTCTTCAAACTTCCCCACAGCACGCCAATATATAAATTCGGAATTCATTCTGGCGAAGTGCTGAAATTGTATTCGAAGAACAAGCAAAGTGACGTCACATTCGGAATACGCATAGGAAACCCGTTTCTCCACAGAAACACTACCGCCACCTACATTTAGCTTGACGGAAAAAGTCTCACATGTAAGTTCAAAACTGTAATTTTATAACTTTATCCACTATTATGTTTATGTTATAGAAACTAAACCTTTCTTAAAGAAGCGAACTAATCTCAATTAATGTGTGTCAATTTTTTTGCGTGAATAACCTATTAAGAAAATATCATTTAAACGAAATTGTGAAAGCACTTCAAAGTGTATCCGTGCATATTTCGTATTTGGGAACATAAACGCATAGTGTTTCTGACTAAATCTAAGTCTACCCTGAAAGATGCAGCTGTCACCGAAACTTATCGTAGTTTTATTATTATTATACGCATGAAGAGGAAAATTTCATACAACTTTCAAGATATTGCATTTCAAAGTTCTTTCGGCTCCGATATTGCAATTCAAAGATCCAACCCCCTTTATTTCCGCTGTCTAATTTGAGTTTTCCCGGTGTTATGGAGACATAAAAATAGAAAGAGCGATTACTTTGCCAAAATTGCAACCATTCACCTTCCCATGTAGATATATAGCCAAGTTTGTTTCACCGCAATGTATTGAGTAAACTACAGGGCAGAATCTCTGCTGCACTGAGGACATAATCTTGCGGATTTGGCGGAGATTAACAGCGAGGCAGTTTCTGTTTTACTTTCCTCGGAGGATGGTTTACAGGGAAAATATACTTTTAAAAGTTGCTTTCTTCACATGAACAAAGCTGACACTACTCGGACAAGATGGAGTATTCAATCTCTCCACGTCGGAAGTCGCTTGAATGTCTTGAAACAAATTGAAATCTCCTTTAATCCATTGAACTACATTTTTATTTCAAGCACGTAACATATTTAGTTTTAACAATATTTTTTAATTCGAATATTATATTATCTTAAAATAAGTTCAGTACAAGTGTGCCCTTTTCTTATCAGTCCCTGATTTCATTTAATCAACTCTAAACAAACTCTAATCAAATCAACTATACCCATTACTCTAAACAAGATGGAGTATTCAATCTCTCCACGTCGGAAGTCGCTTGAATGTCTTGAAACAAATTGAAATATCATTTAATCCATTGCATTGTATTTTTATTTAAAGTGCTTAACATGTATAGTGTTAACAACATTTTTGAATTTGTATCTTAAAGTATTATAAAATAAGTTGATTACGAATTTGGGGGCCTTTCTTATATTATTTTTTTGATTTAATTTAAATTTACCCATTCTTTCCACGTCGGAAGTTGGAATGTCTTAAAAAGCATAGAAATATTTAATTCTTGAATTGCATTTATTAAAGTACTTAACATAATTAGTTTTAACATAGTTTTCTGTGGTAAAAATAGTTTATGAATTCGAATCCGAATTTTTACCTTAAAAGAGGTTTATTACGTGTTCGCCCTTTTTACGTTATCTTTCGATTTCATTTGAATTTAGCCTTTAGTCTACGCGACCAAGATGGAGTATTCAATCTTTTCACGTCGGAAGTCTCTGGAATGTCTTCTGACACATTGAAATTTAATATTAAATTTCCTGACTTGCATTTATTTATAGTACTGAACATACTAGTATAGTTTTTTAATTTCGAATTGAATTTTTATTTTAAAGCATATATGTGCGTCCTTTTTATAGGGTAGCTTGATTTAATTCAAATTTAGCCTTTACTCTATGCGACAAGATGGAGTATTCAATGCTTCCACATCAGAAAGGGTTTAAACATTTGTTTGAAACAAAGACTAGTTCGTACCCTCACCTATATGTACTACTATTCATTTAAAACGTCATGACCGCGGTAGCCTGGTTAGAAGAGTAGCGGATTAACAATCGGAGGGTTGCGAGTTCGAAACTAGATTCAATTAAAGACAGTTGTATACGTGGGGGATGGTATACAGTAATCTGTCGTGGCCTCCAAGTTCTCACGTTGGTGTGGTGTAGAGGTTTGGAGAGTGGGATATAGATGTGAAATTTGAGCAGACTGAACATTGCTATTGAGAGGAGCTTCAAAAAGTGTGACCACCATATCGACTAGTAGTCACGTGACAGCTCTGAAGAATTGACTTAGCCAATTTAGCATCTTATCGGCTCGTTTGACGATATAACATCTTATGACAGGATGGGTGTGTGAATGCGCATTTCTAGAGTGGTGACAAAAGTGGTGAAATTGACAGTCTACTACTATTGTCGTGCGACCGATGAAATGATGAATCAATAGATGGGAGTTTTCTTCCGTCCCGTGGACAGATCAGACGATGAGTGTTCGTTTCCACCCGGCAGACGAATGGGGTCAATCTAAGGGTCACGTCACCACTAGGTTTCGTCAGAAGATCCTGGGCACATAAAGAGGTTACCCTTGCTCACTCTCCTTTTATATTTTGTCTATAACTGATCTGCAGAGTGGGATGCCAGCTCAGTGTTGACTTCGTCTTGTGATTGTTTTTTTGTATTTTGTATTTCAATTAACGTCACACTGGAGCAACACAATGGGCTATTGGTGACGGTCCGGGATCAATCCCAAAGGGAAAGATCCGAGGACAACACCACGTAATTTTGAACCATGGTCAGATGACGAGGCAACACCTGAGCTGGCACCCCACTCTCCAAACTTCCACACCACGCCAACGTGAGGACATTTGAGGCCACGACAGATTTAACGTGCACCAGCCCCCTTTGTACACGACGGTGTTTGGCTGGATTCGAACTCGCAACCCTTCGGTTGCTAGTTCGTTACTCTTCCAACCGGGCCACCGCGGCCCTTCGTCTTGTGATTGTAGTTCAAGATTACGAAGTGTTGTCCAGGGATGTTTCGCTTCTGGATTATTCCCGGACCGTCGCCAATATCCCATTATATGTTACGACTTTAATTCAACTACCTACTTACCTACCTCTATGATTGATCCCTCGTGATTCAAAATCACGTGGTTTTGTCCTAGGATCTTTCCCTTGGGGATTGATCTCGCCCATTGTGTTGCTCCAGTGGGACGTTAATTAACTACCATTACTTATGATTGATCCCGGACCGTCGCTAACAGCCCGTTGTTCTGCTTCGGAACGACGGAAATTCAACTACCTACCATTACTTGATGTCTTGTCTTCTTTTTGGCACAGAATGGCCCTTGCGTGATAAAACCAACCCCTGTCATTCTTTTGGATCAATCCCTAAGGGAAAGATCCGAGGACAACACCACATAATTTTGGGACGCGGTCGGATGACGAGGTCACCTGATTTGGCGCCCCTTTCTCCAAATTTCCACGCCAACGTGAGGAAATTTGAGGCCCTGACAGATTAAACGTGCCCCAGCCCCCTTTGTACACGATGGTCTTTGGCTGGATTCGAACTCGCAACCCTCCGATTGCTAGTCCGTTACTTTTCCAACCGGGCTACCGCGGCCCCATGTGACGGTAAGAATAAATAAATGAAAAGTGACCTAGATCGAAAAAGTTACCAAACCAGAAAACAAAAATTCGAGCAAAATTTTCCCCAAAACTCATTTAAAAAAAGACTAAAGCCCTAAAACCCATAATCTTTCATAATTGAACTCTGGTTTCTTACACACTTTTTATTAAAAGTATCTGAAGTGTACTGAAAGTAAATTTTCAAGTTCGTTTATGCAGAACTGTTTTTCTCTTGTTGACCCGATGGATTAGATGGCCTTTCTCTTTCAGCCTTTTCTCGCCCGAATCCCGATTTTTGCAATACTTAATTTTTTGATGTACTCCCAAATCACCAGGAGATAAATTGTAGGATTTGATCCCCGGATTTTTTCTCCTTTCGTCAATGTAAATATTTGTTGAGGAATTTACGGATCCTTGAACCGGAAATTCTGTGACAATAACATTGCTGAAATTGTTGACACTCAAGCCCGGATTTTAAGTTGCATTGATCCTCAACAAGTTTGCCTTACATTTGACATTTGGAGCTTTACATTTACATTACATTTGAAGCCAACAAGTGTGCCTTATATTGTAATGATTGCGTAGTAACGTGGCTGTTGTTTTGACGTTTGCATTAGGGTTTAATCCTCTGAAGGGTTCACACGCATATGTCCGTTCTGAGACCTGCAGTCTTCCGTCCATGATCCCGAACCCGTTTCGACCTTTACGAATTAAATACTTAAATATTTCTTAGGATTCTTTCAACAGCGTAATCAAAAATCCTAGTGTCGCATTTAAAGCTAGTTATGAATACGATTAGAAAGGGTGAACTTACCACTCCAAGTGTTTACCAATATCTAGCAATACAATTTCACATATGCAACCACTTTCTTGGTTAGAAATAGAAAAGGTTGGTAGGGAGGTAGTTGAATTTACGTCGCACTGGGAGCAAGACAACGGGATATTGGATACGGTCCTAGATCAATCCTGAAGGGAAGATAGAGGACATCTCGTAATTTTGAATCACGGTCAAAATAGTCAGGTTTGACAAGGTCAATACCTGAGTTGGCACTCCACTCTTCTAACTTCCTCACTATACTAATTACGTGGTGTTATCCTCGGATCTTTCCCTTTGGGATTGATCCATGACCGTCACCAATAGCCCGTTGTGTTGCTCAATTGTGACGTTAATTAAAATATCTACCTACCTCACTACACTGTGACGACATTTGAGACCACGACAGATAATCTGCTAAGGTATAAAAAATGCAAATACACAAAATTCAAGAAAGTGTTTAGTTTTTAAGTCGCTTTAAGTTGATGACTATCTTAACTATTGATAACTAAAAAAATCATATATGAGGGGGTCAGAAGCAGAGGGATGCAAGTGAAAAAACTGAGTTTTGAGAAAAAGAGCTTCAAAATTGAAGTGAGCTTCAAAATTCCACGAAAACACTTAAACAGAACTATAACATTTTTAGAGCACTCAAATCTTGTTCCTTCCTGTCTTTCATTTTGATTTATCCCATGCTTATTTACCTGAAGGTTATTATGGGCTTATTTCAAGCAATCATGCACTTGCACCCCTTTGCTTCCAAAAGTTTATTGCCAGTCGGTATTCTAGTGTTGAAGGAACTATATAAGGGAAGGTTATATAAAACAGTTTAATGTACGAGTTTCTCTCTAAGAAAAATATAACTGATAATAGATAGAATAACCGATAAATGTATTGTAAAAGTATAGTGTCTCATTAGTACTAAAATAATTAAAAAAACACTAGCAACATGAGCATAAGGTAAAAGTAAAAAAATGTTTAAGAAACCATAAAAAATATTAATTGTAAACAGGTGCTAAGTATACAAAAATTTGTCGACAGGTGTAAAAGAATTAAACAAAGTGAAAAATTTAAACAAAACTAGTCATCTTCAGATTCCAGTTCGGTTAGATCTTCGGCTGGGTCCTTGATTGCAGGTAGGATTGGATGTTAGGGTTTTATAGCGCAAGGTCCAAAAGCGGACAAACTGTGCCAAACACAAGACAGGATATAACCCAATAAAAGTACAACATTGAAAAATCAAGATAAAGATAAAAGATAGATTTAAAACATGTAAAATGTAAAACATGTAAAATGTAAAACATGTAAAATGTGTAGATGAGAATAACTATATACAAATAGTCAGATAAAAAAAAGACCATTGACTGTCGCATAACTAATGATTTAATTTGAGTATGCATAAAATTTGATGGTTGGAAATTTAAAGTATTGAATTGTAAAAGAATTTGATAAAATAGATTGATGAGCAATTGTGAAGTTTGAAAAAATTAGATGAGGTGTAAAAAAACAATTGAACGTAAAAATGCAAAAAGGTTTGGATGGGGATTTTCAACAACCAAATCTTGTAAGTTTAAATTTGTAATTTAAAAAATTTTTGGCGATGAGGATTAAAAGCAGGACATATAAGTAAAATATGATGAACTGTAAAATCTGAAGAGCATGATGAACAAAAGAGGGGTTCTCGCCCAACAAAAGATGGCTATGAGTAAAACGTGTGTGTCCAATGCGAAGGCGGGTGAGTTTGAACATCCGTCCTCCGCACTGGAGATAATGGCCATTGATGAATGATGGGTTTTATACAAAGCAATTTGTTGGTGACATGCAGGTTCCACGACTTTTGCCACAAGGAGTCGACGAACTCCTTTGTGGGCATCTTGATGTCACTAAAAGGAACGGGTTGCTACAATGGAACAGAAGCCGTCTTCGCAGCACTGTCAGCAAGCTCGTAACCCTTGATGCCCACGTGACTAGGGACCCAACAAAACAGAATATCGAAACCCTTGCTCTGCAAGGTACGCAAGATGGTAAAAATATTTGACACTACAGGATGGCAAGTGATGCTATATTGCTCCATCTGTTGTAATACTCATGCTGTCAGTGTAAATACAGTACTTACGGTGGGTACTAGAGGATATCTGCCCTTGAAGGGAGCAATAAATTGCCACCGCTTCAGCAGTGTAGACGGAGCAGGAAGTGTGAATTCCGTAACTATAAATAGTAGTATAATTAAGTTTTGCTTTACCCTATATGGTCTCCATTTTTACAGCTGAATTTTATGGTTTACATGAAGCTCTGAAACACATTTCTCACCTGGGGATAGATAATTTTATTGTTTACATGGACTCTAAAAGTATTTTGGAATGTTTGTCAGCAGATCCCCACAAAATCCCTTAGCTATTGCCGTGCTGAAATTCCATCATCAGATAACTCGCCGTGGCTATAGTAACTCTTCCTGTTGGATACCGGGCCACGTCGGGATTGCCGGCAATGAACTTGCTGAAACCGCTGCCAAGAATGCAACCTTTTTGAGTCCGTGAATTCCATATGAGGATATTCGAATAACTATACGCGGCATCATATGGAACGATTGGCAGAGACTGGGAACTGTAGAGTGGTAATAAACTTCATGGGATACAACTGACCATATCACCCTGGCCCTCTTTGTATCCTCGTCTTCTTGATGTAATTCTAATAAGACTTCGCATTAAGCATGCGAGGATTACCCATCGGTATTTACTGGCTATAGAAAGCTCTCCTTTTTGTCACTATTGCAATATTGAGACCTGACTATGTCTCACATTTTAACTACCTGTCCAGGTCTGTGGCATTTTTATGTTATACATTTTAAAACTCCCTCACCTAATTTGTCTGTCTTGCTGGGTAATCCTCCCCACTCTGCACTTTTCCAGAATTTTAATATGTATGTAACTATCACTTTTTAAATATATATCAAATCATACCTTTTTAGATTTTCTTGTGGATAGGGAAAACCCTAACCAAAAAAAACAACACTGGTTTTACTTCGCGGCAAAAAGACGTAAGTGACTTGCGTCCATTTGGCACCAAGCAAAAGACGGTATCTCTTGAGTAGATTATCTTTCTCTCATCATATGGCAGTACCAGTACACATGACGGCTCCGACCGTCCGCGGCCAGTCAGCCACGTGCCTAAAGAACCTCTCCATGCATCCAACTCATTTTGGCAATTTTGTCACTTGCACCCCTTTGCTTCTGACCCCCTCATATGTATTTTGAATTATGATAGATATTTTAATCAACGTCGCACTGGAGCAACGCAACGGGATATTGGTTACGGTCCGGGATCAACCCCGAAGAGAAAGAACCGAGGACACCACGTAATTTTGAATCACGGTCAGATGACGAGGCAACATCTGAGCTGGCACCTTACTCTCCAAACTTCCACTCCACGCCAACGTGTGGACATTTGAAGCCACGGCAGACTTAACGTGCACCAGCCCCTTTCTACACGACGGTGTTTGGTCGGATTCGAACTCGCAACCCTCCGGTTGCTAATCCGTTACTCTTCCAACCGGGCCACCGCGGCCCGAATAAAACAAAGAATCAAATATGTTGGTTGAATTAGTTTTTTAGTTGTAATGAAATTCTTGAATCGATTTGATTCCTAGAAAATCGATACGATTCCAAGAAAATCGATTTAATTCAGAATAAATCCAGAGTAATAAATATCTACAGGTAATTTGTATATCTCTACTACAGGAATTTAGTTAATGTATCTATGACTAAGACTAATGATTGAATGACTAATTGATTTAGTTAGGATTATGACTAACTTTTCAATCTGATTAACTTAAGTGGTGATTGAAATTTTACTAATCTGAGTAATTTTAGTAAACTACTCAATCGATGGAAAAAGTTTTTTGATTACGCCAACATTGCTTTCAATGAATAAAGAAAATGACGTTTCTATTCAAATCAGATTTTTAATGGACTGAATCACAGATCAATTTTTACGAGACTCGGAGACCTAAGATAGCCCAAAGAAATCCCGAATAGATAGCTTTCGGTGTAAAGGAAACACGTTCTCAAAGTATCAGAGAATAAATGGACTCATTTCCATTGTGCTTGAAAATAATTGCGTAAAAGTTGAATAGAGTAAAGTAATTAATTTCTCCTGGAAATACCGGTGGTTCAGTTCTCTGATGTGTGTGAGTGATCATTAAATGCATTGTGAAACTCCCGAATGGGTTCTGCTACTTCCTTAAATACTGAGTTTTTGAAAAATCCATTTTAATTGAGTTATGTACAGTCATTGCTATTCACGCATAGTCAGTCCCCGAATTCAGTGTACACCAGTTCAAATTTACGTTTAAAAAAATTGCGTAAAAGTTGAAGAGTAAAGAAATTAATTTCTCGTAGAAATACCACTGATTCATTTTTCTGTTCTACATATATATATTGGTTCTACATATATATATATATATATATATATATATATATATATATATATATATATATGTAGTTATATATGTAGTTATATATATATATATATATATAATATACTGCTCAGTCATTGACATGCACCCATTTTCAGTCCCCAAATTGAGTACTCACCTGTTTTTTGTGTTGAAATTTACGTATGAAAAGAATTGCGTAAAAGTGGAATAGAGTAAAGAAATTAATTTCTCGTGGAAATACCAGTGATTTATTTCTCTGTTCGGCGTGTGATCATGAGAAGCATTGTACATTTCCGAATGGGTTTTGCTCCTCCTTTAAAACTGTTCAGTCATTGACATTCATATTTGTCAGTCCACAAATTGAGTACGCACTTGTTTTTGCTGAAGTTTGCGTTTTAAACGATTTGCGTAAAAGTTGAATAAAGAGAAATTCATTTCTCGTGGTAATATCAGCTGTTCATTTCATTAGTGTGTGAGTGATCCTTAAATGCATTATACACTCCCGAATGGGTTCTGCTAATCCCTTAAATACTCCGAGTTTTTGAAAATTCAGTTTTTATTGAGTTATGTGCAGTCATTGGTATTTACCCATTGCCAGTCCCCAAATTTAGTACACGCTTGTTTGACATGTCGAAATTTATGCTTGAAAAAATTGCATAAAAGTATGTAGGTAATTTACGTCACACTGGAGCAATACAACGGACTATTGGCAAAACTCCGGGATTTGAGGGAAGGATCCTCGTAATTTCGAACCGTGGTCAGATGACGGTCAACACCTGAGCTGGCACCCCTCTCTTCAAACTTCCTCACGACGCCAATGTGAGTACATTCTAGGCCACGACAGATTTAACGTGCACCAGACCCCATGGACACGACGGTCATTGGTTGTATCGAGTTTTTAACTCTCAACCCTCCGGTTCGTAATCCACGACTCTTCCAACTGCTCTACAGCGGCCATCTTAGAATCATTGTAATATTAATAATGAAAGTAAAGGATTGGGCTGTTTTTTAAGTCTGTCTGTTGATTTGGAACTTTGGAGAGTGGGGTGTCAGCTCAGGTGGTGTTGAACGTGCCATCTGACAGTAGTTCAAATTACGAGTTGTCGCACAGGCGTGAAATATTAGTGGAGTGAGAATTTTGGGAGGAGCTTTTAAAAGTGTGACCAACATATGGACTAGCAGTCATGTGACTGCTCTGTGAAAAATTGACTTGGTTGGCCGATTTGGCATCTTATAGCCTCGTTTGGCGATAAACATCTTATGATAGGGTACATATGTGAATGAGCATTTCTGTACAGTGGCGACAAAAATTGTTAAATTTCCAAAGCCTACTTTATGTTACTCTGATCAATGAAATGATGAATCGATGGGCATCTACCCTCGTCCCGGGAACCAATCAGATGATGAATGTTCGTTTCCAACCGGCAGACAAAAGTAGTCTAAGAATCACGTTACTATTAGTTTTGGTCACATGTTCCTGGGCACTTAAAAAGGTTACCATTGCTAGCACTACTTTTATATTTCGTCTATGTCCTCAGATCTTTCACTTTGATCCCGGACCGTTGCCAAAAGCCCATTGTGTTACTCCAGTGCGACGTAAATTCAACTACTAACCAACCGACCAATCTTTCTAAACTACACTTGTGTCATTCTTTTAAAGGTCGGTGAGAAAGCGACTCAATTGTTTTTAGCGGAACTGAGTATCTGTCCCCGCTATTTTAAGGAAGAATTCATAAAGGAGGTATATAAGGAAAGTGAGCAATGGTAACCATTTAATGTGTCAAGGATCATGTGACCAAAACTAGTAGTAACGGGACCCTTAGACTGCTTTCGTCTTCCGACTGGAAACGAACATTCATCATCCGATTGGTTGACGGGACTGGTATAGAAGCATATCCACAAATTCATCATCTGATAGGATCGCACGACATAGTAGTAGACTTTGGCGATTACACCACTTTTATCTCCACTCTATAGAAATAAGCATTCTCACATTTAACCTGTCATAAGATTTTATATCACTAATCCAGTCGATAAGATGCGATATCGGCCGTCCAAGTCAATTTTTCAGAGCACGTGTCTGCTAGTCGACATGTTGGTCACACTTTTTTAAGCTCCACTCAATAGCAATGCTCAGTCTACTTATATAAGACAAGTAACGCATTTAACCCTCCTGGTGGTTGTCCCGAAGAGGTATCCCGTCGTTAGCAAAATTGGCCAGATCTTCTTGGATACAATGATATCTCGTCCTTTGAAGAAAGCTGACCCTTGATCTCGTCATCATGAAAAACTGAAACTATCTCATCATCATAAAATATCGGCAATATCTTGAAGACGAAGTATCTCGTCATTAGCAAAATTGACCAGATCTTGGATACAAAGATATCTCGTCATAAGAAAGCTGACCCTTGATCTCGTCATCATGAAAAACTGAAACTATCTCATCATCATAACATATCGGCAATGTCTTGAAGACGAAGTATCTCGTCATTAGCAAAATTGACCAGATCTTGGATACAAAGATATCTCGTCATTAGAAGAAAGCTGACCCTTGATCCCGTCGTCATGAAAAACTCACGTGACCTGCTCTGTTAAAAGCTTACTTGGATGGCCGATTTGGTATCTTATCGCCTCGTTCGGTGATGTAGCATGTTATGACATAGAAGTATGAATGTATATTTTCATAGAGTGGCGACAAAGTAGTGAAATCGCCAAAGTTACTACTATCAGGTGATCAATCAATGAACCAATTAGATGATCAATCAATGGACGGGCGTCTTCTGCCGTCCCGTGGACTAAGCAGATGATGACTGGTTCCAGCCATCGACATTAATAAAATAGACGGAGCATGTGCCCTCAGCATCATGTTGTTTCTTCCAGTTGCTCGGTTTGAAGATCTGTCACGTGGTTGTTTGTAAAAGCAAGAATCCTAAATTATTGATTGGTTAAAGTGATTATCCACCGTGATCAAAAACACTAGTCTGCGATTCAACAGCCAATCGGTGAAGGCGACTCTTAAGTCCACGTGATTTATCCTTCCGAGATCTTACGACAGCGACTCCGCCCACAGGGTCTGTCTATTCATGAGAAAGTTCCCAGCATACGAAAGCAGTCTAAGGGTCACTTTACTACTAGTTTTGGTCACATGATCCTGGGTTACTTGTCTTATATAAGTAGACTGAGCATTGTTATTGAGTGGAGCTTAAAAAAGTGTGACCAACATGTCGACTAGCAGACACGTGCTCTGAAAAATTGACTTGAACGGCCGATATCGCATCTCATCGACTGGATTGGTGATATAAAATCTTATGACAGGTTAAGTGTGTGAATGCGTATTTCTATAGAGGTGGAGATAAAAGTGGTGAAATCGCCAAAATTTACAGTCGCGCGATCCTATCAGATGATGAATTAGTGGATATGCTTCTTTACCAGTCCCGTCAACCAATCAGATGATGAATGTTCGTTTCCAGTCGGAAGACGAAAGCAGTCTAAGGGTCCCGTTACTACTAGTTTTGGTCACATGATCCTGGGCACATAAAAAGGTTACCACGCTTATTCTACTCTTATATTTCCTCTATGCTTGGACCTTTCCATTCGGGATGGATTCCACTGTCGCCAATAGCCCGTTGTGTTGTGTTCCAATGTGCGGCGTTAATTTAACTGCCTACCTATCCACTTATATTTCACGTCTATAGAAAAATCATGTCAAAGACAAGCGACGCAGTTAACTCGAAATAATCATAACTTGCACTTACGCCATTGTTCCTGCGGAACAGCGACGTGATCTGTCGTCATTCTGTTGCCTGCCTATGTTCTGATATCCCACGAACCCCCTACTGAGAAAAGACGAAGTAGATTAATAAAGTTAATTTCAACTGCCAGCATTGAGATAGGCGATTGAGGGAATCCAGTTCGTTAATTTGGATGGATAGGAGAACCAGAAGTGTCATTGGGTCTGTCAAGTGAAGTGCTGAATGTCGTTGAGGTGTTCCAACCCCATATTGATCTGCGAAACTGAATACCTATCTAATTCTCTGCCAGTCAAGTGAGTCGTTGCGTTGATATTCATTGTATTCAGATTTTAGAAAATCAGAAATTGATTTTTCAACATTTTTTACTCCTAATGTGCAAAATCGGCATCTGACCGTGGTTCGAAATTACGTGGTGTCGTCCTCGGTTCTTTCCCTTTGGGATTGATCCCGGACCGTCACCAATAGCATCCCGGTTGGAAGAGTAACGGATTAACAACCGGAGGGTTGCTAGTTCGAATCCAACCAAAGACCGTCGTGTTCAAAGGCTTTGCTTGTAAAGATACAGTGGCTTGGCTTGTTGGGTTTTATGGCGCTATTTGGCCATGCTGCGCCAGACATACGATATCAATAGACACAAACAATGAAAGTTACTGACACAGAAGAGAGAAATACACCCAGGGAGGAATCGTGTACAAAGGAGGCTGGTGCACTTTAGATCTGTCGTTGCCCCAAATGTCCTCACTTTGGCATGGTGTTGAAGTTTGGAGAGGGGTGCAGCTCAGGTGTGACCTCGTCATCTGACCTTGGTTCGAAATTAGGTGGTGTCCTCGGATCTTTCCCTTTGGGATTGATCCCGGACCGTCACCAATAGCCCATTGTGTTGCTCCAGTGTGACGTTAATTGAAATACCCCACCCCCCTTCAGGTTTGATCCCGGACCGTCGCCAAAAACCTTCTGTGTTGCTCCAGTGCGATATTAATTAAAATTGTAAATATCTGATGTGCAAAAAGCAGTTTACATTTTATTCAAGGCAGAAGGGCAGCGTTTTTTCAAGGGTTGACGCTGAGATTTATAATTCGAATTGTCGGGCTAACGGACGATTGTGTTTTGAATTTAAGTGAATAAATGAAACGTTGAAGGATGGGTAGGTAGGTATTTTGGTTAACGTTGGGCACCGGAGCAACACAACGCGCTATGGGCGACGAAACGTTAGAAGGTAACCCAGAGCTAATCGCATTAATTCTGACTACACACAATCCTTGAATTACATGAATCCATTCGTTATGGGTTATTTTCAGCACTGCAAGACGTAAACCACGATTTGGTACGTAGGTTGGTAGTTCAATTTACGTCGCATTGATGCAACACAAAAAGCTATTGGTGGCAGTCCGAGATCAGTCACAGAGCAATCAAAAAGTAGAGTGAGCATTGATAAACTTTTGATATGCATATGACCATAACAAAAACTGGTTCTAACGTGACCCTTAGACTACTTCGTCTGCTGTGTGGAACCTAACATTTATCATCTGATTGGTCCATGGGACGGAAGAAGACGCCCATCAATTGATTCATCATCTGATTAGTCCATTGATTGATCACCTAATAATAGTAGACTGGCGATTCTACCACTTCTGTCGCCACTCTGTAGAAATACACATTCACATATGTACCTACCTAGTCATAGGATGTTATACTGCCAAACAAGGCGATAAGGTACCCAATCGGCCAACCCAGTCAATTTTTCATCGAACAGTTACGTTACTAAAAGTCGACATGTTGGTCACACCTTTGGAAGATCCTCTCAATAGCCATAACCAATCTACTTATTTCACGTCTGTGACCTATCTGACAGTCAAGTGAGGATTTCTCTCCTCTGTGTCAGTAAAGCTTTCACTGTGCGTGTGTCAATTATTTGTTATTGTATTGTGTCGTTTATTGGATATTGTAATTAGGAAGAATGGAGACAAAAGTCTGATTCTGCAGCTATAAGTCTCAAGGAAATCAACCAACCAAACCAGTCAAGTGAGTCCCTGCATTAATATTGCATTTAGATTTTAGAAAATCAGATATTGATTTTTCAACATTTTTTGTTCCCAATGTACAAAAGCACTGTATATTTTATTCAAAACGGAAGTGCAGCGATCTTTCCCTTCGGGGATGATCCCAGACCGTCACCCACCAATAGCCCGTTGTGTTGCTCCAGTGTGACGTTAATTGAAATACCCCCAGACCGTCACCAATAGCCCTTTGCGTTTCTCAGTGTGACGTTAATTAAATACCTACCTAAACGGATCGTCAATATCCTGTAGTGGTGCTCCAGTGCGACGTTACTTCAAATACCTACATATATTTCAGTGGTGTTGGGCTTGTTTTGCAGTTTATATGAAATTGTTTTAGGTAGGTAGTTGAATTAACGTCGCACTGGAGCAACAGAATCACGGTCAGATGACGAGGTAAACAGAACAGGCACCCGACTGTCCAAACTTCCTCACCACACCAAAGTGAGGACATTTAGGGCCACAACAGATTTAATGTGCACCATCCTCCCACGTACACGGTCTTTGGTTGGATCTAATTTCGAACCTGCAACCCACCGGTTGTTAATCCGCTACTCTTCCAACAGGGGTAACGCCCCTGAAGGAACTAGAAATAAAACCCGAACCTTGAATATGGAAGGCGATATCTTGGAACGTATACCAGTTTAATAATTTTGTTCGAAGGTGCAGAAATATTCACCACCTGAAGGGAGGGACTGCAAGAAATTAAACCCGAATCTTGAATCTGGAAGACAATACCTTGCAAAGTTACCAGATGAATAAATGGGTTCTAATGCACAGAAATATTCACCTGAAAGAACAGCAAGTGAAACCCGAATCTAAAAGGCGATATCTTGGAACGCGTATACCAGTTAAATAATTGGATTCTGAAACAAATATTCGCAAATAGAAAGAATGCAAGAAATAAAACCCGAATCTTGAATTCGGAAAGCGATATACCTTGCAACACATACCAGTTTAATTGAGTACCAAACTCAGAAATATTCACAAATAGAAAAAATGCAAAAAAAATAACTTGAATCTAGAAAGCGATACCTTGAAACATATTGCAACATATTCCAGTTTAATAATTTTGTTCTAACGCTCAGAAAAATTCAAACAGAAAGAACTGCAAGAAGTAAAACGCGAATCTGGAAGGCGACACCTCGCAACATATACCAGTTTAATAATCGAGGCGCAGAAATATTCACCCTGAAAGAACCAAGAAATAAAACCCGAATCTTGGATTTGAAAGGCGACCAATAGATTCCTAGCAGCATATACCAGCTTGATAATTGGGTCCTAAAACGCAGGAATTTCACGAACCTGAACTCTTAAACTACCATTATTCCGACTGATCGAAAATGAAAAAGGAAAGCGAACTGCTATGCGATTTGGAACTTTTCAGGGATTATTTCTTTTTCTAATTTTTATCCGCTATTAAAGGGGAAGAGGAGAAAAACTGTTCAAGTGAGTGCTTTGTCCAGGGCTGAGTTGTTGAGAGCTAGGTACATATGTCTATTCAACAGAAACCGGATATTAATCCACGAAATACGAATGGGATGGTGCGACGAGTTTTTACGTCGCTAAGAAGACAAAGAGGATACCAAACTGAAGAAGTCCGACATGTTTGTCTGGCTTCTTTTAGGTGGGATTGATTTTTGTCTTGATGGTTTCTTTGTGACATTCGTTTCTGGAAACCGCTGGACATTTCATTAACAAAGCATTTGCATAATGCAGCGAGGTAAGTAGGTGGGTATTATAATTAACGTCGCACTGGAGCAACACGACGGTCTATTGGCGATGGTCCGGGATCAAACCCGAGGGGAAAGATCCTAGGACCACAACACGTGATTTTGAACCACGGTCAGATGACGAGGTCACCACCTGAGCTGGATCCCCATTCTCCGAACTTCCACACCACACCACACCAACGTGAGGACATTTGAGGCCGCGATAGATTTAACGTGCACCAGCCCCCACGTACACGACGGTCTTTGGTTGGACCTAGTTTCGAACTAGCAACCCTCTTGTTGCTAATCCGCTACTCTTACAACCGGGATACGGTGCCCCTTTTAATGTTAACAATAGGTATCATTCCGGTATCCTCCGGTCAGTTCAGGTGTCGACCTCGTCATGTGACCGTGGCTCAGTACTACGAGGTGTTGTCCTCGTATCTTTCCCTGCGGGAAGTGGTCCCGGATCACTCGTTAATATCGTTATCGATCGATCAATAACTCGTTATATGGCTTCAATGCGACGTAAATTCAACTACCTACCAACTGTTACAACTATTGATTCGATTCCCGTTGGGTTCGATTCCTCCCTGTTTAAATTTCTCTTCTGTGTCAGTAAAACTTTCCCTTGTGGTGTACGTCTATTACTTGTCTTCTGTCTTGTGTTTGGTGCAGCTTGGCCAAATATGGCTCTTACTCCCTATAACTTAATGAACCCACCATACATATCTAATGGGATCTGTCGCAACTATTGATTCAATTCCTCCCTGGGGTATTTCTCTCTTCTGTATCAGTAAATCTTCCTTTGGTTGTGCATGTCCATTTATTTGACGTTGAGCTTAGTCAAATCTGGCCCTTGCGTCATAAAACCCAAACAACTATTGTTTTTTTTATATATTTTAACCAGACAATTGCAATTTTTAACGGATGATTCTTTTAACACCAGTGCAAGTCCAAATGGGGTAAAGACAAATGACACAGAATGCCCGACTCGGCAGATCAATTCGGCTTCACACAAGCTGTAATTTTAGAATAAGTAAATCTTCCTTTGGTTATGTATGTCCATTTATTTGACGTTGAGCTTAGTCAAATATAGCTCTTACGTCATAAAACCCAAACAACTATTGTTTCTTTATATATTTTAATCAGATAATTGCAATTTTAATGGGTGATTCTTTTAACACCAATGCAAGTTCAAATGGGATAAAGACAAATGACACAGAATGCCCGACTCGGCAGATCAATTCGGCTACACACACAAGCTGTAATTTTAGAATAAGTAAATCTTCCTTTGGTTATGTATGTCCATTTATTTGACGTTGAGCTTAGTCAAATATAGCTCTTACGTCATAAAACCCAAACAACTATTGTTTCTTTATATATTTTAATCAGATAATTGCAATTTTTAATGGATGATTCTTTTAACACCAATGCAAGTTCAAATGGGATAAAGACAAATGACACAGAATGCCCGACTCGGCAGATCAATTCGGCTTCAAGCACAAGCTGTAATTTTAGTCATCAGGAATGAGGCGAATTAGTCCAGGGTTTGCATGAAGTCTCCCTCGGTTAGAGATCTCGGAGACAGCTGGCTATTCCTTTTCCTTCTCTAGGGTGTTGTTAAGAAAGAAGAAAGAGGCTAAATCCAGGGAATTATTTTGTCTGCTCTAGCTAAACCGATCTTGTCCTCCTATCCAGAAACGTCTCTACGGTTGTCATTCTTGCCTCTTCCAATGGCTGAGCTTTCTTCCAGAACTAGCCGCTGAAGTAGATTTCTAAATCGTCCTTGTTTCTAAATGGACTGAGTACACTGCGATCTAGTGCGAAAGATATAACCCTCAAAGTAGTTTTGACGAGATATCCCGTCCACCACTATATGACCAACTATACTAATGACGAGATATCTCGTCATCAAGATATTGTCGATTGTTTGATGATAAGGTTAGTTTTCTTCTAATGACGAGAAATTTCGTTTTTCTTCCAAAACTAATCATTGAAGTGGATTTCTAAATTGTCCTTGTTTCTAACTGGACTGAGTACCTGAGATCTCGAGCGGAAGATTTAACCCTCAAAGTGGTTTCGAAGAGATATATCGTGGTGGACGAGATATCGCGTCCACCACGACATAGCAATTATGCTAGACGGGATATTTTGTCCACCACGATGTGAAGAATTGTACTAATGAGATATCTAGTCATCAAGATTTGCCGATATTTTGATGATGAGATCAAGATCAGTTCTGACCTAATCGAATGAATGATGAGATAATGACGAGATACCTCGTCGACACAACCACCAGGAGGGTTAAAGGAAGTTGGCATGTCCTATATACACAATGTCAATTTACCTCATTTCTATGTATTTTTCCCAGAATACTATACTGAAGATATGGGTTTGTAAAAAATTTTGTACAATCAATAGACATTACCTATATTATTGATGACTGGTTTGAGTTTTATATATATATGGCGTAAGATCCTATATTATTGAAGTGCACATTATTTACCTATATTACATACACTGCTGGCCACCCAAATTGCAACACCAAGAAAGACGAGATATCACAACAAAATTTATTTTGTAGATAACATGTTGACCAAGTATCAAATGATTAAATTTATAGACTTCTGTGAAGTGTGGTTCCTGCCAAAATCAGTAGCCAGAGTAGCCGCCATTGTTGGAGATCACCGCTGCCACACGCCTCGGCATTGATTCAAAGAGACTTTGGATGTGTTCTTGGGGTACAGCAGACCAAGCAGCTTCCACACGTTGCCAAAGTTGATCTGGTGTGGCAGCTGGGGATGTATTCTGGGTCAATCGTTGAGCAACCATGGACCACATGTTTTCTATCGGCGAAAGATCCGGAGAGCGAGCTGGCCAGGGAAGCAATTCAATCTGGCGATTGACGAAGAACCCTTGGACAATGCGTGCCACGTGTGGTCGCGCATTATCCTCTTGAAATATGGCTGTGGGCAAGCCCTGAAGGTAAGGAAGGACAACTGGCTCCAACACCTCGGAGATGTAGCGCTGGCTGTTTAAAGTACCGGCAATGCGTACTAGAGGAGTGCGAGAGTGATATCCAATACCGCCCCATACCATAATACCCGGTGCAGGACCAGTGTGGCGGTGCATAACGCAGCTGTTGAGCATCCTCTCTCCACGGTGTCTCCAGACTCGAATCCGACCATCGTGGTGTTGCAGACAGAAGCGTGACTCGTCAGTAAAGACAATTTCATTCCATTCTGCCGTCCACATCCTTCTTTCATCGCACGATTGGCGGCGGAAACGTCTGTGGTTCTGCGTCAAGGGTAGACGAAGCAATGGACGTCTTGCGGACAGACCATTCTGCTGTAAACGGCGTCGAATGGTACGCGCAGACACTGGATGATGCGGTACAGACTGAATGTGCTGTGCTATGGTTCGTGATGTGGCTGAGCGATCCGTCACTGCCATACGCACAATATGCCTGTCATCACGTGAAGTGGTGCACTGAGGTGGATGCGATCGAACACGTCGGTCCGTCGTACCCTCCTGCATCCAACAATCACATATCCGCATTACAGTTGTTTGGTTTCGTCCAACACGACTACCGATTTCCCTGAAAGATAATCCACAATCTCGGTAGGCCACTATCCTTCCTCTGTCGAACTCGGATACTTGATCAAAAGATGATCGCTGTTTTCTACGAGGCATAATTGATCGTTTTTTTGAAAAAACCACAAGAAAAACACAATTGCCGTACTTGAAATCGTCGAAATCTCCAAGCCTTAAATAGCGCTTTGAAGTGGCGCCACAGGCGCGCGTGATGTGCGTCTGCGCTGAAATTCTAATCATTTGCATATCTCACCTCCGCTAATGCATGTTGTAAATTTCATATTATTTGCATGCTTCCTTCAGGGTGTTGCATTTACGGTGGCCAGCAGTGTACATATAAATGCAGTATACGTATATAGTATATACATATATTACCGTGTGTGAGTATTTGTATTTATACCTATATTATTGCAGCTTATATATAAAGGAAGTTAGAATATCTAATACCACAAATTTACCTAATTTCTATGTATTTTTTTCATAATACACTGAAGGTACCGGTCTGAAAAAAATTTGTACACTCAATAGACATTTATCTATATGATTTGTTATTGCAATATACGTACCTACAGTACATATATTAATGCAGTATACGTAATTACCTGTATTTCCTATAATGAGTTTATGTTATTATTGCAGCTTATATATAAAGGAAGTTAGAATATCTAATACCACAAATTTACCTAATTTCTATGTATTTTTTTCATAATACACTGAAGGTACCGGTCTGAAAAAAATTTGTACACTCAATAGACATTTATCTATATGATTTGTTATTGCAATATACGTACCTACAGTACATATATTAATGCAGTATACGTAATTACCTGTATTACCTATAATGAGTTTATGTCATACCTATATTATTGCAGCTTCTATAAAGGAAGTCAAAGTGTCTAATATCCACAATGCTAATTTACCTAATTTCTATGTATTTGTCTCAGAATATACTGAGTACTTAGTACGGTCTGAAACAGAAATTGTACACTCAATAGACATTTACCTATATGATTTATTATTGCAGTATACCTATATAAATGCAGTTTGCGAATTTACCTATATTACTTATATTATTGCCGCTAATAATTGAACTAATAAAAGTTGAACAAAAATTAAGTTTATTTGAAAGGGCATAAAATTAATTATCAAATCTCTAAAAATCTCAAAATTAAAATTTTTGAAAACTTTGGGTTGGGTTTTAAGTAATTTTTGTAATTTATTTTCTAATTTGTAATTTTTCAAATTTCAAAATCTATTCCAAGAATTTGCGTCATAGCAAGAATATTTCACCAGTACAACAGATTATTTACCAAAGTTTACAAAATAGGATATTTAGCCCCTCATCTCATCGAATTTTTATGTGTCAGCATGTTAGATTTTCCTTGGTAGTACCATGTGTTTCAGTAACCTCCAATAAAAAGCTTCAACAGAAAAATTTAGCTTTCACAGAACATCAAATTTTTTCCCCTAGTAGTACAGAGTGTTTCACTAAACCGTCCAGTAAAAGAACTTCAAAAGAAAAATTTAGCACTCACAGCTCATTAAATTCACCCCCTAGTATTGTCAGGTGTTTCAGTAAGCTCTCAGTAAAAGAACTTCAACAGAAAAATTTAGCACTCACAGCTCATCAAATTTCCCCCTTGTTAGGCCGCGTGTTTCAGTAAGCCCTAGAGTAAAAAGAACTATTAGAAAATGAAGCACTCATAGCTTAACAAATTTTTATCTGTCAGTATGTTTGATTTTCCCTGATAGTACCGGGTGTTCAGTAAAAGAACCTTCAACAGAAAAATTTAGCACTCAGCTCATGAAATTTTTCCCCTAGTAGCCCCCCGCCGAGTGTTTCAGTAAGCCCTCTAGTAAAACAACTTCAAAAGAGAAAAGCACTCACATCTCAAAAATTTCTTCCATATTTGCATGTTTTCCTCCTTGTTGTGCCGGGTATTTCAGCAAATCCAAATCTAAAACTGAAGCACGTGTCGAATTCGTGATAAGCACCATCTAATTAAAGATCTTACCTCATTAATTTACTAGTCATCAATCACTTCTTCATAGCATTCCAAGAGTGTTCACCTCAAAAGTCCATGCGAGTGTTTCCTCAACACATCCAGCATTCTCAAATACAGGCAAAAGAGTTTCGGCAATGATTGAGGGATGGCCCAGCAGAGTAATTTACCCCTTCTAAGGGGATTTATCGATTTCCATTCGGTAAACCGAGCAGTCAATACACTGGCCTTCTTTCATTCACTGCTGGGGACGAGGAACGATAGAGCAGATTGGTGATGCATACATGTTCCGTATAATCAAGTAATAATGGTGGTCATTGTTTGGCGAAGATGGGACTCTGTCGAGAAGAGTAATTGACTCCCATTTCGGACGCGAAATTTCTTTCAAATTTATGAGCTTTCGATCACTGGGAGGTTAGGGTTCGGAAGCGAGGACAATTAAATTTAGCAAATTTTGTGAAGATCCATCTTTTAGATTTTTGAAACGTAAGAGTTTCATATTTTGGGAACGTGAGTTTTCAATTTTTGAAATGCGTGTTTCAGATTTTTTAAACGTGAGTTTTAGATTTTTGATGTTGAACTGAGTTTCAGATTTTGAAACATAAGTGAGTTTTAGATTTTTGAAACGTAAGTGAGTTTCAGATTTTTGAAACGTTAGTTTCAGCTTTCTAAACGTAAGGAAGTTTCAGATTTTGGGAACGTGAGTTTTAGATTTTTGAAATCTATGTTTCAGATTTTTGAAACGTGAGTTTTAGATTTTTGATGCTTAAGTGAGTTTCAGATTTTTGAAACGTGAGTTTCAGATTTTTGAAACGTGAGTTTCAGATTTTTGAAACGTAAGAGTTTCAGATTTTTGAAACGTAAGAGTTTCAGATTTTTGAAACGTAAGAGTTTCAGATTTTTGAAACGTAAGAGTTTCAGATTTTTGAAACGTAAGAGTTTCAGATTTTTGAAACGTAAGAGTTTCAGATTTTTGAAACGTAAGAGTTTCAGATTTTTGAAACGTAAGAGTTTCAGATTTTTGAAACGTAAGAGTTTCAGATTTTTGAAACGTAAGAGTTTCAGATTTTTGAAACGTAAGAGTTTAAGCTTTCTTAAACGTTAGAATTTAAGCTATCTTAAAAGTAAGGGAGTTTCAGATTTTTGAAATTTTGATTTTGGTGAGTGGGACAGATATTATTTTGTGAAAAATTGACAACTAATAGATAGGTTGGTAAGCCAAGAGTTCAAGTCTGAGGACTGGAACAGATATTCTTTTGTGAAAAATAGATAGGTTGGTAACTTTCATACCACGCCAACGCGATGCTCAGTCCATTAATTTTGAATAGATGTATAATTCATATAGTATTTCTGAGAAAGAATAATTTGGAGAATGAAAGTGCAAAATATTAATGGATACCAGTAGTTCTTCCAATGCAAAAGTGACGGATGAAGACTTCTGCAAGGCTTAAAACTCAGAAAAGAATCCGTAGGTGTCTGGAATGCTTCACAAGTGACAGCAGCCTCCTCTGTTGATTATGCTTTTCTTCGTTTTTTTAGTCGGCGGTATAAATCTTTCCCTCCACTCTTGTCTACAGTGCTACTGTGGAGACGTGCTACTGCTTTCGTAGAACCTACAAGAGCAGGATGCTAAAAACATTATCTTTCCCAATTTCTTTTCGCTTCAGGTGCTTGAAAAAGTGTCATTTTTTACTGCACGCGAGCGTTTTTCCTGTTATTCAAATGCGGTATAACAGATTCACCATGAAGAATGGATGTTGGTCTGATTTGTATCTATTTCTTTAGTTTTGAGGGGTGTAGGCATCGATTAAAAAATCGCTTTGATCAGCAATTCTATTTTTCACAAAAATGTAAGTAAAACGTATTAGCAGCTAACAAAATGCTTAATCATTTCGTAAAAATGACCAGTGTCCTAAAAGAATCAAGCGTATTGTCTAAATAAAAAATACTTCACCCTAGACTTAAAACTGTCTATCCTAAAATTTGTCCAAAATCGTAGAAAAATACCTGATCCACTAAAAAATGCTAGTCATTTCGAAACAGTGACATGTGTCCAGAAGAACAAAATGGGCTTTATTGTAAATTAAAAATACTTCACCTAGACTTAAAACTGTCTATCCTGAAATTTGTCAAAAATAGAAGAAAAATACATGCGATCAACTAAAAAATGCTAGTCATTTCGAAACAACGGCATGTGTCCTAGAAGTTTTGGGCTTTGTTGTAAATAAAAAATGCTTCACCCTATAGACTTTTAAAGCTGTCAATTATAAAATTTTTCAAAAATACACAAAAAATACAGGATCAACTAACAAATGCTGGTTATTTCAAAATAATAATCTGTCTTATAAGAATTGGGCTTTGCCGTAAATAAAAAATACTTCACCCTATAGACTTTTAAAGTTGTTCTAAAAGTTTTGAAGAAAAGAAAAATACGTGAGTACCTCCCGCTCCGATTGAAATGATATAAATTTTTTTGGTGAGTCGGGTAGCATGGGTCATGCATGTAAGAAAACTAACAGACTAGTCATTTTGAAACAGTCATTTTCGTTTTGTAGTAAATAAAAAATACTTAACACATAACAATACTTACACAAACTTTTGAAGCTGCCAATTCTCTAAAATTTGTCAAAACTACAAGAAAAATATATGATAAACTTACGAATGTTAACTGAGTTTCGAAACTATGATGTGCCCTAGAAGAATAAGGCGTCATCGTAAATAAAAATATTCTTCCCCTGTCAACTTTAAAAGCGATCGATTCCGAAATTTGTCTAAAATACAAGGAAAATACATGACCAACTAAGGAATTATTGGCCATACCAAACAATACCTTCAAGAATCAGGCAAAAATATCCTATTGGATGGTATCCATTTTCCAGTCCCGACAAGATATCCATTCCCGAACATTTCAATTTCACTCGGTAGAAATAGTAACCGTTCGAGTTTTAATTTTGAACTTGGAGTCGCAGTGAAAAGGAGAATGGGTTGTCGGTTTCCTGGAAATGATTATTAAAGTTTTCCAAGGAAAAAACTCCCCAAAGAGAAAAAGCTCCGAAAACGGTCAACAAAAAAGTCATTTCGTGTTGAGTGAGGGGTTTCATCCTTCCTGTCGAGATTCGCCTCTTCGGCAAGAAGATGAGGACACTTACGAAGCTCCTGATGCGAACTGTAAAGGCTCTGTTGTCCGCCGCTCTGATATGAAAGTATCGAGGGCCTTTAAAAAGGAATACACAGAGAAACTCAGACTGCTTTTTCGGGCTTTCTTTTTTAGCTATGGAGAGGCGCGTTTTTATGGGTATCGTTAAGAAGAGAATATTCAATTCCTTTCACTGGTTCAATCAGGATTCTAGAAGGCTCCATTTTTATCCGAAGATTGAGGTATAATTTTCGACTCAGCATTATTGAACATTATAATTCATCTTCACGTGAGATCTTTGCAATAGACCACGGAATTTTTTGCAAGTTGAGAGGTTTTTGAAGGAGTGCTTTCTGAGTATTTTTGAGATGAGAGCATTTGCAACGTTTTCAAATTTTGCTGTGAAGAAAGTGTATTGCATTCTCGGTTTCGGATTGATTTCATTTGGTGTGTCTACTGTAATTTGGAACTGGATTTTTGATCGCTTCGCACTTGTAACTCAATCTTTGCAACACTTTCAGATCTGATATGAAAGTTTCGAGGACATCTAGAAAGGAATGCGCCGAGAGAAACTCAGATTGCATTTTCGGGGTTTCTTTTTCAGCTATGGAGAGGCGCGTTTTTATGGGTATCGGTTAAGAGAATATTCAATTCCTTTCACTGGCTCAATCGGGATTCTGGAAGGTTCCATTTTTATCCGAAGATTGAGGTATAATTTTTGACTCAGCATTATTAAACATTGTAATTAATCTTCACATGAGAGTCGCAATAGACCATGGCATTTTTTTGCTGTTTGAGCAGTTTTTAGGAGTGCTTTCTGAGCATTTGCAACGTTTTCAAATTTTGCTGTGAGGAAAGTTTGTTGCATTCTCAGTTTGGAACTGGTTTTGGTTGGTGTGTAGCTCTAGGGTAATTTGGAACTGGAATCTTATTAAATTTGAACATGCAATTCTCTGTCTACAACACTTTCTGTTTTCTCTGTGGAAGAGGTTTGTTATACGTTCAGTCAAGAACTGAATTTTCTGCAATATGAACAGATTTTAGGCGAGCGTTTTTTTGAATATTGTTGCAGTCTTGTGTGTGTGAAATTGAGCACTGTAAAGACTGTTGTTCGCAGCTCTGATTTGAAGGTATCAAGGGCCTTTAAAAAGGAATACACTGAGAGAAACTCAGACGGCTTTTTCGGGCGTTCTTTTTTAGTTATGGAGAGGCGCGTTTTTAGGGTATCGTTAAGAAGAGACTATTCGATTCCTTTCAATGGTTCAGTCATCTGGAAGGTTCCGTTTTAATCCGAAGATTGAGGTATAGCTTTTGACTCAAAAATATTGAACATCAAAATTCATCTTCACACGAGAGTCGCAATAGACTCATTTTTTGCTGTTTGAACAGTTTTTATAGGAGTTTTTCTGAGTATTTGCAACGTTTTCAAATTATGCTGAGGAAAGTTTGTTGCATTCTCAGTTTGGGACTGGTTTCGATGGTGTGTAGCTCTAGGGTAATTTGGGACTGGAATCTTAATAAATTTGAACATGTAACTCTGTCTTTACAACACTTTCGGGTTTTGCTGTGGAAAGGGCCCTTTTTATTTTCATTTTAGAACTTAATTTTGTGATATAGGAGAGCAGTTTTTACTGGTTTTTACAGGAGTTTCCTGGGGATTTTGGCTGAATCGTTTACAGATTTCAGAGCTGGATTTATAACGGAGTGAATTTTATTCGTCTATACATCAACGTTCTTTCATAACTTTCAAATATTCAAATAACTCATAGATCTAGTAGGTATATTAAAATATGCGATATAGGATAGTAACGTATGCGTATCCGTGCATATACGTATGACGTATATTCTTCCGTACAAAATTGCTCTGATACTTTTTGAGTAGTTAGTTACAGGTCCCTTATCGGTGAATAAAAGGTAGGTCAATAGTTAATTAACGTCGCACTTGGAGCAACACAACCGATTGGTGACGGTCCGGGAATGATCCCAAAGGGAAAGATCCGAGGACAACACCTCGTAATTTTCAACCAGGTCAGATGACGAAGTCAACATCTGAGCTGGCGCCTCAATCTCCAAACTTCCCCACCACGCCACGATTGGTGAATATAAAATAATTGTAATAAAAAACGATAGCAAAGAGTGACTTCTGCTCGTATCACTAAAAACGAAAAGTTTCTTTCTAGCTTCATTGAAATTTTAGGTTTGTTGCGTTTTTATGGTGCAAGGGATATATTTGGCCTAGCTAAGCCAGACACAAAAGAGACAACGTTAAGTAAATGGATATTCACTCACATGGAAAGTTTTTCCAACACAAAAGTATAATTCCACAATTTCAAACCATTGGCATTTAGAATCGGGAATATCTGCGACTTGAAACTAATTTTAAATATTTAATTTCGACTGAACAATGAGAGGGATTTTCAGTGTTAACACACAAAACAGATGTAAAGTGATGATTTTAATTCCGCTACCCACATACTCTCTCATGATATTTATCGGGGTTACCTGAAAATGCAATTTTTCGCCGTTTTGGATGTTTCGTGTTTAATTTAATTGGCGTTCTATCAATTATTTTTCCATAATTTGGAATTCGTTCTTCTGAATTTTTATTGGCGACGTGCTGAAATCGTATTTGAAAAACAAGCCAACTGACGTCATTGTCAGAATAGGTACAGAAAACTCGTATCGCCTTAGAAACATTACCGCCACCAATATTTAGCTTGAGAGAAAATACCCCTCACAGAGGAAGAAACTTTTATAGATCTTTGACATAGGGTAAACTAGGCAGTTATTGACACCTCGGACAGTTATTGACACCCTAATATTTAATTTAAAAAATAAGCTTTTGTCAATGTGGGCAAATAAGGGCAGGAAAAATTCCTTTTGAATCATAGAAGTCAGCTGTGTTAAAAGATTTTAAAACTGTAAACATCAAGAAAGATATTATAACCGTAATCAAGAAGTATACAAACAAGGTACTAGTTAAGAGGACGGTTTTTTCTGTTTTTCCAAAAGAGCATGAGCATGTTTTGTAAGATAGATTAGCCATAGTTTCCTTTGCATAAGTCCATTTATACTGCAAAAATAAACTAAATAAGAATGAAGGGATGTCAATAATTGTAGTGTTAATTACTCGTCCATAGGTTGTCAATAACCGATTTTGCACTATTTATTCTCAATATATTGCAAAATACCTTCCAGAGATAATTTTTTGTATAAAACCCTTTATTCAACTTAAAGTAGAGTAATTCAGGAAAAAGTTACCATAAATTTCAAGTTGATTTGAACTATTTTTTCCATTAATTTATAGTATAAATATTGCCTTAAGGGTGGTCAATAACTGTCTTGTTTACCCTATGCACGATTCACACAAATTTAATTTTAATATTTTTTAGTCTATTTATATATTTGCCTTAAGCAAGGATGCATAAATTATATAGACATTAAATTGATGAAATATAAATGAATAAAAAGATCTTGTACGATATTTAAATTAAAACTTTGATTGTAGATATAGTTTATAATTGCAATTTAAAAATTCCATATAAGTTCATTATAGTTAGTATTCTACCTGTATTATCTGTATAATAAATAATTCATAAATGAATAACAATTATTCAATATAGTTGAAAAATTTTGATTTATAACCTTGACTTTGTATGCCAGGATGGTACTTACGTGATCTCATCATGCTACTTTTCTTTATTAACAGCTTTATATTAGTGTATATATCGTCGCGGTTCTTAGAAATACCTTCAATATCTTATCCTAGATATTATGTAACGATATCATCTTCAATGTCTCTTTTTAGCTGTTATGTGACCTAGATAATCTTAAACACTTCATTCTAGCTATTATGTGACTAGATAATCTTCAATATCTCATTTTAGCTATTGTGTGGAAATATTGCCTCGATCATAATGTCCTTTCTTATGCATTTGCTGCCATAAGATTCTACTTACGAATAAATACAATGGTACGCTTTTTCCAACGCAGTTTTCACGATTTTCGCATTAACTGATTTTATAATATGGTCTTACCACAAGATAAATATGCAGCTAAGAGCAAAAGTTTAGGCTTATTAGAATTATCTATAACACAGTTTTACCACAATAGAAAGCAAAAGTGTACACAACGTTTTGTTTAGGCTTATAGAATTATCATAATGGAATAGACAGTCTTATCATAATGGAATTTGACAGTCTTACCACAAGACAAACATGCAAGAGAAAACAAAAGTGTAGGGTTCAACGTTTTATTTAGGCTTATTAGAATCATCTATAAGACAGTCTTACAAGAGAAATATGCAGGAGAGAGAAAAAGAGTATGACAAACGTTTTCTTAAAGCTTAATTAGAATTATATACAAGACAGTTTTACTACAAGTGAAATATGCAAGAGAGAACAAAAGTGTACGACACAAAGTTTTGTCAAGTCTTAATTATAGAATTGTATACAAGGCAGATTTACCACAAGAGAAAGCAAAAGTGTAGGACAACATTTTGTTTAGGCTTATTAGAATGATCTACAAGACGGTTTTACCACAACAGAAAGCAAAAGTGTAGGACACAACGTTTTGTCGAGGCTTATCAGATTTATTTATAAGACAGTCTTACACAAGACAAATATGACAAGAAAAAGCAAAAGTATAGGACACAAAGTTTTGTTCAGGCTTCTTAGAATTATCTATAAGACGGTTTTACCACAAGGAAAAATACAAGAGGAAAAAAGATTAAAGAATTCCGAAGGTTGTGAAAAAATATATATTTATTTCTGATTAACTCCCCAAAAACTGGAGTATTGTATCCTCGGTCCCTTCACACCTCTTGGGAATGTACTCTAAAGCGGAATTTTCTCTGGACTTTGAAGATTAGTTACGCCTTTGCGGTTGAAAACCCTTCACCGAGAAAAAAAATCCAAGACAAAACAATTAAAAACATCGTTGAAAACTCGCGCAGAAATTCCTCATCCACGAAAACTTAATCCTTCCCGAACCGACATCCCATGCCAAGAATGAGCGAGTAATTTTCCAGCCCAGACTTCTCCGCAACAGTTGACAACGTGAGGCAAACTTTTCCAACCCAGAAAACTTTTCTTGGCGACTTCGTCGAAGTTCGCGTGCGTTTGGCGACCGGTCTTGGCTCCCGACCGCACTGCGCATGTGCCTGGATCACTTTCCGAGTCTTCGGAAATAGCTGTAACCTTCCAGTAAGGATGGGAATCTAAACTCGTGAGAAATCCCACTCGCATCGGACGCACACAGGCGCTCTTGATCTTCACCGGCACAGAGTCACGTTGTTCACGAAACTGCCAAGTATTTGTTTTCGTTTTCCTCCAAAATGGCTTGAACCGAACCTTTTCGATCGCCAGTTCGCGCTTTTCTCGACTTTGCACTTCGGTGTTCGCGACGAACAAAGTCGAAATTTGTTTTGCCGAACTTTTTATCGTCCGGTATATTCTGCCCATGTTTTGAGATTTCGGAGGTTCATGTTGCAGTGATCTTCCAGAGCTGGGACGACATGCATGTGTGAGGTCGTTTTCCCCCGAAAATCAAATGTTTACGGATCTACTTCTAAACATCTTTTCGAACTTCATTGAGTGGGAATTGGTATTTTAGAATTCAACAGTTAATGCTACTGTAAAGCGATAAGATATCGCATCGTCAGCCAATAGATACGATCGATTTTGAACAACTAAATTTGCTTTGAAAACATGTTAAGAATATAGAATTTACTTCAAACGTACTAGGAGATAAAAATCAGGTGAATAAATTAATCTGAGGGTATGACAACAATTCCAACTGAATAAAATTCTAATATATCCTCGAGAACTTAAATACATAACACGTGCATGGATCATGTATTGTAGAGTTTGGAATACAAAAAGCAAAGGATCATAATACAGACTGAAAATTACGCTTTTACATTGGAAATAATTTTTATAAATTAAAGCGATTTCACTTTTTACAAAAGCACGTGATTCTTTCAATGAAGTTAGCTGTCATACTGTTTTTAGTCTGTTTACAAGAACTTTAATTATACTTCGAACGGTATCGGTGACTTAAAAAGTGACAACCAAAAAGAACTTAGTTACCCAGGCCCAAAACGTTTTGGGCAGCCTACTTGACGACGGAGGATAGTGCTATTGGACTGATTGATCAATAAAGGTAAGTTTGAATTTTTAATTTATTGAAAATGACTGTTATGTGTTACAAACTATTGAGACGTTTGAATTTTAATTTTTTTAAACTTGGTACCATGATTTTACATTTGTTTCACCAAATACTTTTTAGGCGATTTTTTTTTTATCAATATTGAATTTGTGTATGTTATCCAGGGAGCCTGTCATATCCAATTCTGCCCTGGTGTATTTATTTCGTGTCAGTAAAACTCCTTGTGTGTGTATGTCATCTACGTGACGACGTTTGGTGGAGATTGGCCAAATATGGCCCTTGAGCTATATAACCCAACCAACCATCCAGGACCGGCGCCGTGGCTCAGTGGGTTTGCTCACTGCGCTAGCAATCTGCAAGTTGTAGGGGTGCAGGTTGGATTCCGCCCTGGGTGTATTTCTCTCTTCTGTGGAATTACAGCTTTCCTTGTGTGTATATCCATTTACGTGACGACGTTTGACGCAGATTGGAAAAATATAACCCTTGCGTCATAAAACCCAAATCAGGAATACTAAGTGGGACGCCGTGGCTCAGTGGGTTTGTTTACTGCGCTAGCAACTTGCGAGTTGTAGGCGGTGCAGGTTCGATTTCGCCCTGGATGCATTTCTCTCTTTTGTGCTGGTCAAGTTTCCTGTTGCTTCTAATTCCTCTTGGTCTTGCACATGCTAGACCAAGTCCTTGAAACCACTCTTTAGAAAACCCCAAACCACCAAAGGATCCTCGAATAGATTATGGGAATCCAAACCGACACACGAAAGCATGTGAACCGGGGAAGTGTGTGTATGTTCATTACTTGATGTTGTCCATCTTGTGTGTTGGAACATCATGGCCCTTGAGTCAAAACCCCAAAGCAACCGACCCCATGGGTGGGGTGACGGTATGTAGTAAAGGACCCAAGAGATAGACGGTAGGTGGGCAGTTAATTAACGTCGCACTGGATCAGCACAACGGGCTAATGCGACGGCCCGGGATCAATCCCGAAGGGAGAGATCCAAGGACAATGCCTCGTCATTTTGAACCACGGTCAGATGACGAGAACAACACCTGATATGGCACCCCACTCTCTAAACTTCCACACCACGGCAACGTGAGGACATTTGAGGCCACGACAGATCTAACGTGCACCAACCCTCGCGTACACGACGGTTCTTGACTGGATCGAGTTTCGAACTCGCAACCCTTTCCGGTTGCTAATCCGTTACACTTCCAACTGGACTACCACGGCCCAGATAGATGGAGGGAGAAGGAAAAGTGAGTTTTTCTGTATTTTAATGTCGGCCGTCTTTTCCATCTTACAAATCTTTTCTGTATTTATAAAAAATACATGTGTCAAAAGGGATGTGTGTATATTTGTGCTAGTTAACATTAACCCTCTGGCAGATTCAGTGAAGTATAGCTTTTATCCCATAGCACACATAAATAACCACATTTTCCCCAAAGAATCCATGGATTCTTTCAATCTTTAGAAAGATTCTATTGGTCGTTTTTATGCACAAGATAACGATCCTACGCCCCCATAATGTACATATTTGTAGTCCCTTATTAGATCTTATACTATTTCGAAAATCAGAAAAACTCCTGCCTGTAGTCCAGATTCAATCCTATCGAAACGTTTTGAGTTATGGAATTGCAATTCAGAATTATACACTGCTGGCCACCCAAATTGCAACACCAAGAAAGACAAGAGATATCACAACAAAATTTATTTTGTAGATAACATGTTGACCAAGTATCAAATGATTAAATTTATAGACTTCTGTGAAGTGTGGTTCCTGCCAAAATCAGTAGCCAGAGTAGCCGCCATTGTTGGAGATCACCGCTGCCACACGCCTCGGCATTGATTCAAAGAGACTTTGGATGTGTTCTTGGGGTACAGCAGACCAAGCAGCTTCCACACGTTGCCAAAGTTGATCTGGTGTGGCAGCTGGGGATGCATTCTGGGTCAATCGTTGAGCAACCACGGACCACATGTTTTCTATCGGCGAAAGATCCGGAGAGCGAGCTGGCCAGGGAAGCAATTCAATCTGGCGATTGACGAAGAACCCTTGGACAATGCGTGCCACGTGTGGTCGCGCATTATCCTGTTGAAATATGGCTGTGGGCAAGCCCTGAAGGTAAGGAAGGACAACTGGCTCCAACACCTCGGAGATGTAGCGCTGGCTGTTTAAAGTACCGGCAATGCGTACTAGAGGAGTGCGAGAGTGATATCCAATACCGCCCCATACCATAATACCCGGTGCAGGACCAGTGTGGCGGTGCATAACGCAGCTGTTCAGCATCCTCTCTCCACGGTGTCTCCAGACTCGAATCCGACCATCGTGGTGTTGCAGACAGAAGCGTGACTCGTCAGTAAAGACAATTTCATTCCATTCTGCCGTCCACATCCTTCTTTCATCGCACCATTGGCGGCGGAAACGTCTGTGGTTCTGCGTCAAGGGCAGACGAAGCAATGGACGTCTTGCGGACAGACCACTCTGCTGTAAACGGCGTCGAATGGTACGCGCAGACACTGGATGATGCGGTACAGACTGAATGTGCTGTGCTATGGTTCGTGATGTGGCTGAGCGATCCGTCACTGCCATACGCACAATATGCCTGTCATCACGTGAAGTGGTGCACTGAGGTGGATGCGATCGAACACGTCAGTCCGTCGTACCCTCCTGCATCCAACGATCACATATTCGCATTACAGTTGTTTGGTTTCGTCCAACACGACTACCGATTTCCCTGAAAGATAATCCACAATCTCGGTAGGCTACTATCCTTTCTCTGTCGAACTCGGATACTTGATCAAAAGATGATCGCTGTTTTCTACGAGGCATAATTGATCGTTTTTTTGAAAAAACCACAAGAAAAACACAATTGCTGTACTTGAAATCGTCGAAATCTCCAAGCCTTAAATAGCGCTTTGAAGTGGCGCCACAGGCGCGCGTGATGTGCGTCTGCGCTGAAATTCTAATCATTTGCATATCTCACCTCCGCTAATGCATGTTGTAAATTTCATATTATTTGCATGCTTCCTTCAGGGTGTTGCATTTACGGTGGCCAGCAGTGTATATAGAATTTCCTATAAAACGGGCTACGGTAGCCCGTTGTGTTGCTCTAGTGTGACGTTGTTTAACTGCCTACCTACCTGCCTATCCTATGAAGCTGTCGATGAAATAATTTTAAATCACCATTAATTTGAAGTGACATTAATTTTACCATCGACCTTGTGTTGAAGTAGTCGGAGCTTGTGTGCGTAGCTTCATGTTTCTTCTCGCAATCACTCGGTTTAAAGATCTGTCTCGTGGTATTAGGAGAAAGCACGAATCATATTATAAGTCTGGTCATTATTTTTTCCCCTACACCAGACCTTAGCCTTTCCTCCATGAGAGAGTCTGTCTGGCAGTTCAATATAGTTTTGAAACAGAAATAAAACTCGGAACTCTATAAGTAGTATTATTCACTACGACGTCTTTCAGCCTTTCCTCCATGAGTCTCTGGCAGTCCAATATAGTCTTGAAACGGAAATAAAACTTGGAACTCTATGAGTAGTATTATTCACTACGACGTTAAAAAGATCAGAGCAACTATTGAGGTGGTCTAATTATTATTGACTTTTTAAATGCTATTATTGAGGTTGGTTAACTCTCTTGGTGGTTGTCTGGACAAGGTACTTCGTCGTTAGTAAAACTGACCAGATCTCGATGGACGAGATCTCGTTATGAGAATGACCAGATCTTGATGGATGAGATATCTTGTCTTTAGCAGCAAACCGAGATCTTAATCTCGTCGACATCAAAAAATTTTCAATATCTTAATGATGTGACATCTTGTCATTAGAAAAATTATAGTCAGATCTCGATGCACGATATATCTCGTCGAAACCACTTGAAGGGTTAACTGTAGTTGAACATACTGACAGTCTGTTTATAATTCCATTTGGTACTAGATTCGTACTACTAGAGACACTCCGTCTGCCGAAATGTAGATGGTGGTATTGTTTTTGTGGTGGAACGGTGCTTCCTATACGTATTTCGGACTTGACGTCATTTGGCTTGTTTTTCTAATACGATTTTAGCAAGTCGCCAAATAAGAATTCCAAAGAATGAATTCCGAATCGATAGATGATAGCTGAATGGTCAACGTCCATTAAACTCCAAACGTCACCAAAACAGCGATAAACTGCATTTTAAAGTAACCCCGATATGTATGATGCGAGAGCGTTTGGGTAGCGGAAGTAAAATCTTCACTTTCTATTTGCTTTGAAGCTGCTTCCCACCAACAGAATCCGGGTCAATCCGAATCCAGTAGAAAATGAATATCCTGGATTCAGGTTCATTGAAGCGAAACTCTTTGCATTCAAGCAGTATGAATGGGTCTTAACCCTCCAAGTAATTTAGACGAGACATATCGTCTATCAAGATCTGACCAATTTTGCTCAAGACGAGATATCTCGTCATCAAGATATTGCCTATTTTTTAATGATAACGAGAATAAGCTATGGCCAGTTTCTTCTAGTGACGAGATATCTCGTCCATCAAGATTTGATCAGTTTTGCTAATGACGAAATAAATGCCTTGTAGAGAACCACCAGGAGAGTTTAGCCTCCAAGTAGTTTTGACTTTTTTATGATGACGAGATCAAGATCTGAGCAGTTTTCTTCTAATGACGAGATATCTCTACCATCAAGATCTGATCAATTTTGATCATGATAATATATCTCGTCATCAAGATATTGCTTACTTTTTAATGATAACGAGATCAAGCTATGCTCAGTTTCCTTCTAATGACGAGATATCTAGTCCAAGATCTGGTCAGTTTTGCTAATGACGAAATCACCAATAGGGTCAGCCTCATCGAGACAACCACCAATAGGGTCAGCCCTCCAAGTGAGTTTGACGAGTTATCTCTCCCGTCAAGATCCGACCAATTTTGTTAATGACGATATATCTCATCAAAGATTGCCGATTTTTTTGATGATGACGAAATTAAGATATCAGTTTTCTTCTATTGACGAGATATCTCGTCCGTTAAGATATGACCAATTTTGTTAATGGCGATATACCTCATCGATGCTTCTTTCATACCTTCACCACTTAACCATCAGGAGGTTTAAGCAATTTTTTATGAAAGCGGCTTTTTCGAATCTTCGTTAGTTTCTATTGGATTCAGAATGACTCGGATTGACCCGGATTCTGTTGGTGTGAAGGGAGCTTCACGCTGAGAATCCCTTTTATTATAAAAGACAAGTTCCTGAAATTCCAGGCGTGCAATACTTGTAAGCAGTGGTAAATGTGATCAGTGAACGCGACAACAGCACCACATGGAATTAAGCCCTGTGTTACATGACAAGCCCAAATCGTCGATGAAATAATTTTAAATCACCATCAATTTGAATTGACGTTAATTGGACACTATGACGTAATTAAATGGATAAACATAAGTCCATGCTGGCTACGTGCGATCATTAACGATGGATTACAGCGAAGCCATGAGTTACTGTTATCTGAAATCTGTTCAATGCAACTCCAGGAAGCATTTACCATTAAAATTGAAAAGCATGACACATTTTTGTTTCAAATTTTGGTTTAACCGGAGTTGGGTGTAATCAACTAACTTTTTCTCTCGATTGATTAGTTAACTGAAATATCAATCACTGGTTAATCGTATTGAAAAATTAGTCATAACCATAAATAAATCAGTCATTGATAATTCAATCATTAGTTTTAGTCATGAATACGTTAACTAAATTCATATAGCAGAGGTATACAGAATTACTTCGGCGATATTTTTTTATTCTCAATTATCCTCGGCATCAAATCTATTTTCTTGGAATCGAATCGATTCAAGAATTTCATTACAATGAAACAAGCTAATTAACTGACATATTTGATAATTTATTTTATTTCTTTTGTCGGATCATCAATTCCTATAGTAATTCATCGTTTATATTTTCAAGTAGTAGAGGTATACAAAATTACTTTGGCGATATTTTTATCCTCAATTTTTGCATGATTTTCTTGATATCGAATCGATTTAAGAATTACATTACAGTGAAAGTAAATAAATTACTCAATCAACATATTTGATCTTTTGATCCATTTTTTTCTATGTTACGTGAATTTTATTAGGTTGTAAAACAGATCAAAGTATAATTTCATCTTATCCACTTTTTCATTTCTTCAACCCTTCATGACTTCAACATTCATAATTCTAATAAGCCTAAACGAAACGTTGTGTCCTATGCTTTTGCTTTCTCTTGCATATTTTCCTTGTGGTAAAACCGTCTTATAGATAATTCTAGTAAGTCTCATGTAAAGTTTATATCCTGATATTTTGCTTTACCTTGTATATTTCTAAGACCGTGTTATAGATAATTATAATAAGCTTCAACAAAACTTTGTGTCCTGCAATTTTGCTTTATATCGTATATTTCTAAGACTGTCTTGTGGATAATTCTAATGAGTTTAAATAAAAGATTGTGTCCTACAGTTTTGCTTTCTCTTGAATATTTCTACGACCGTCTAAAAGATAATTCTAATAAGCCTAAACAAACATTGCATCCTGCACTTTTACTTTCCCCTGCCTCTATTTCTCTTGTGGTAAAACCGTCTTATAAATAATTCTAAAAAGCCTCAACATAAAACTTAGTGTCCTACACTTTTACTTTCTGTAAGATCGTACGGACCGCGATTGCCCGATTGGAAGAGCAGCAAATTAGCAGTGGGGGTTTGCCAGTTGGAAACTCGATCAGATCAAAAGACCGTCGTTTGCGTGGGGGGAGGTCGACATTAAATGCCGTGGCCTCAAATGTCTTGACGTTGGCGTGGTGCTGTAGTTTGGAAAGTGAAGTTCCAACTTAGTAGTTACCTCGTCGTCTCACAGTGGTTCAAAATTACGAGTTGTCCTCGGAACTTTCCCTTCGGGATCCATTCTGGACCGTCGCCAATAGCCCGTTGTGATTGCTCAAGTGCGATGTTAATGCAACTACCTACCTACCTTAAGACCATATGACAGGGTTTTTCTGTAAAACTAAATGGGAGGGGGATTAAGGACGGTGTGTGAACCACTGTCAGATGACGAGGTCCACGCCTGAGCTGGCATCCTCTCCAAACTTCCACACCACGCCAACGTGAGGCCACTACAGATTTAACATGCATAAGCCCCCCCATACACGCCGGTTTTTTGGTTGGATCGAGTTTCGAACTCGCAACCTCGGGTTACAAATCCGCTACACTGTCAACCGGGCTACCGTGGCGCCACGTGGTATTGGGATATAGCACGAATTATAATGTAGAACAAATTATTTTTTTATCCTGCGACAGACCTCAGCCTTTTCGATATAAGACTTTGGGAGGCCCAATAGTCTAGAAACATAAATCAAATGTGTAACTCAGCAGTATTAGTCACAGCGACTTCAGTAAGACCAGGTCAACTATCGTGTTGGGCTTCTCATGTCAGAAAGGTCACACAGAGGACAAGTTGATGAGGTCGCACGTCAACCCATCGAGGAAATATAAAACAGTGAGCAATGGTAACCTTTATATGTGCTCAGGATCATGTGACCGCAACCAGTCGTAACATGACCCGTAGACTGCTTTCGTCTGTTGGGTAGAACCTAACATTCATCATCTGATTGGTCCATTGATTGATCATCTGACGGTAGTAGACTTTGGCGATTTCACCACTTTTGTCGCGATTCTAGAAATGCGGATTCAAACGCCTACCATGTTATCAGTTTACGTTGCCAAACTAGGCGATAAAATGCCAAATCAGCCAACCAAGTCAATTTTTCTCAGGGTAGTCACGTGACTACTAGCCGCACGTTTTGCAGTTTCTCGCAATAGGAATGTTCAGTCTAGTTATATTTCACGTCTATGAGTCAACCAGGTGTAGATGACTCTGCTGGTAGTCGTATTTAGTGAGAGCTCTAGGTAGATCTATTACCATGGAAACGGCAGTGCTACTAATCGTGAAGTACCTCGAATATAATTCGAAAGAACTATTCTAAGGAAAGGAAAAAATGAAACTTTCTTAGGATTCTCTTCAATAGAATGAAGCAATAGAATCATTCAAAGGATTCTTATTCAAAGGAAAAAGAACTCTTCCGAAGTTTGAAAGTATCCATGTATTCTTTAGAAAGATCTGATAATATAGTTATTAAGTGTGTTGTGGGGTAAAAGGGGGGGGGCAAATCGTTACAAAGAATTCTATTTGAAAAGGAGGAATAGAATATTTCCAAGGATTTTAATCTAAGGAAAGAAAGAATGAGACTTTCTAAAGAATTCTTAGGAAAGGAGGAATAGCATATTTCCAAACGATTCTAATCTAAGAAAAGGAAAAATGAAACTTTCCAAAGGATTCTATTCTACAGAATGAGTCAACAGAATCCTTCCAAAGGATTCTATACTAAGGAAATGGGCAGTAAAATCTTTCCAAATGGTTCAATTATAAAGAAATGAGCGCAATAGAATCATTTCACAGGATTCTATTCTAAGGAAAGGAAAAATGAAACATTTACACAGGATTCCATTCCACAGAATGGGACAATAGAATCGTTCTAAAGGATACTAGCCTAAGGAAAGAACCTATAGAATTTTCCCAAAGGTTGAAAAATCCATAGATTCTTTTGAAAGATGAGATAATTTAATCATTAAGTGTATTATGGAGTAAAAGCAACACAACACTACTCGCAAACCTCGCGACGTCAGAGGGTTAATATACTCCCCAAATAGTCCAAAAGAAGCTTGAACAGAGGAAGGGAAAGCTGGGAAATAAAAGATCACGGGGCGATTTTATACCCGAACCCATGCTCAAACATTCGGAATGATATGCAATTTCCTGAAAGTAGAGCTGGGATTATTTGACGGTTCAATTGGAATTAAGTATTATATATTGGCGAGATTATTAAAAATGCATCGTGCCATAAAAATATTTGGAGGCATTTTGAAAATCTTTATCACTAAGGGACACACAGCACACAGGATTTTTTAAAGCTTCAATTACATTGAAAACAGGAAGAAGATTCAAAGTTCTATACAAAATTTATTTTTTAAATTAAATAATTTGATGGATGTGTTATATTTTTTAAAAGTAAAACTTCTATCTCACTCTTACACATTTTAATGTTTATGAACAAAAAATACTTTCGCCCTAGTGTTTTTTGTAGTTTTGCGGTCCGCTCGACATTTCAAAACCTAATTACTCTACAACATGGATGCACAGACAGAGGCCCGCGGGCCTCATGCGGCCCTCCGCTGATTTCCTGGCGGCCCGCCTCACCATTTTAATTTTAACAAGTCACACGGTAGGTAATTTAGGTCAAAACTCCATTGTTATATAATGCATTAAAATGAGGAAGCCTCTTTGGGGTCAACGTATATCTGTGAACAGTCATGAATATTAACAAAGCGAATGCTAGGAACCGCTTGACTAATGAAAATTTAGAATAAACTTTGCCTTTGGCTACTACTAAAATCGAACCAAATATTAAAACAATTATTAAATCAATGCAATATTACTCATAAAACTAAATTCTTTATTTACTTTATATAATTATATTTCCTTGTAACAATATAAAATAATAAAAATCAATAAATATGACAGATGACTTTAATGTTTTTTTTGGTGGCCCTACCATAAGTCACAGTGAATCTACGTGGCCCTTGGTCTTAACAAGTCTGCATCCCTGCTCTACAATAACGGAATTTTGCACACTTATAGGACTATATAAAATTATCTTTCCTCAGAATCTTGTCTTTAAATTTTCCGTTTTTAACTAGAATATTTTGATATGTGTAGCAATTTCAACACTTATCAAGTCATAACTTGAAATAAGTAGGATTGTACAATTACAGTTATAGAATGCATTACAATTATAGATAACCTTATAGGTAATTGCGGGCGAAGTAGCCTGATTGGAAGGGTAACGGATTAGCAACCGGAGGGATGCGAGTTTGAATCCAACAAAGATCGTCGTGTACAAAGGGGGCTAGTGCACGTTTAATCTGCCATGGCCTTAAACGTCCTCACGTTGACTTGGAGTGGAAGTTTCGAGAGTGGGGTGCCAAATTGTTGCAGAACGAATCAATTGTCCCATTCTCTAGAATAGAATCCTTTGAAAAGATTCTATTGCTCTCATTTCATTATAACAGAATCCCCTGGAAAGATTCTATTATTCCTTTAGAATAGTATCATTTGGAACTATTCTATCAGTCCTTTTCTTAGAATAGAATTCCTTTGGAAAGATCCTATTTGTCTTTTCCTTCGAATCGAATACATTGAAAAGATCCCTTCCTTGGATAGAAAAAATTATATTGATCTCTCCTTTCCTTAGAATATAAATATTTGGAACTATTTTATTGTTCTATTAGGTTGGAGAGTGGGGTGCCAGCTCAGGTGTGACTTCGTCATCTGACCGTGGTTCAAAATCACGTGGTGTTGTGTTCTGATCTTTCCTTTTGGGTTTGACCGTCGCCAATAGCCCGTTGTGTTGCTCCGAGTGCCGTTAATTAAAATACCTACATACCTTTATAGGTAATGGGTCCGATAATAAGTGCGAAAAGTTTCGTAGTTGTGGAGTAATTAGATTTTGAGATACCTGCAGGCCGCTAAACTATAAGAGTAACCACTTGGCCCAAACCGGTTCTTACATCTTCCGTGCCAGGACAAAAGGGTTAATTCTGACTTTTGATGGGTTCAAACTAGTCAAGAGCATTAATTTAAAAATAATATATGCTCAAAATCGAAACTTAATGAATCAACGAATCTGAATTACAATTATTTGTATTATGGCATGCTTCTTTTTCATGCATATTTGTGGGCCGCTGTAGCTCGGTTGGAAGAGTAACGGAATAGCAACCGGAGGGTTGAGAGTTCGAATCCAACCAAGGACCGTCGTGTACAAAGGGGCTGGTGCACGTTAAATCTGTCGTGGCCTCAAATGTCCTCGCGTTGGCGTGGTGTGGAAGTTTGGAGAATGGGGTGCCAGCTCAGGTGTTACCTCGTCATCTGGTCGTGGCCCAAAATTACGCGGTGTTGTCCTCGATCTCTCTTCGGGTTTGATCCCGGATCGCTGCCAATAGAACGTTGCTCCAGTGCGCCGTTAATTAAATACCTGCGTACCTATCCTGAAAGAGTGAAATATTCAACTTAAGATTCTGAAAAGTAGCCATTTGTTTTAACCCTTTTTGCCCTGACAAGGTAATGGTAGTGGTAATTAATTAACGTCTCATTGGAGCAACACAGCGGGCTATTGACAACGGTACGGGATCAATCCCCGAGGACAACACCTCGTAATTTTGAACCACGGTCAGATGACGAGAACAACACTTGAACCTGGCACCCCACTCTCCAAACTTCCACACCACGCCAATGTGAGGACATTTGAGGCCACGACAGATTTAACGTGCACCAGCCCACGATGGTCTTTGGTTGGACCGAGTTCCGAACTCGCAACCCTCCGATTGCTAATCCTTTATTCTTCCAACATGGCTACCTCGGTTCACCTGACAAGGAAGATCTTCCTTTGCTCTGACAAGATATTTTTGTTCATAAACGTAAAAGTGTAAATGATAGAAGTTTAAGTGATTTTTTAAATATAACATCCAAAGCTATTAAGTTCTGAATTTGAAAACAATCCACTGAAAAATAATTTTTGTCCCAAACTTTGAAACTGCTACCTGTTGTCACTGTAATTGGAGTGCTAAAGTCCTGTGTCCCCATATATGATAAAGATTTTCATAATGCCTCAAAATATTTTTGTGATACGATCCATTTTTAATAATATCACCAATATGTAATACTTAATTCTAATAGCACCGTCAAATAATCCCAGCTCTACTTCCAGGAAATTGCATATCATTCCGAATGTTTGAGCATGGGTTCGGGTAAATAAATCGCCCCTTGATCTTTTATTTCCCAGCTTTCCCTTCCTCTGCTCATACTTCTTTTGTATTATTTGGGGAGGATATTAACCCTCTGACGTCGCGAGATTTGCTAGTAGTGTGTTTCTTTTACCAAACAACACACTTAATGACTAAATTATCACATCTTTCTAAAGAAACCATGGATTCTTTCAAACTTTGGAAAAATTCTATTGGTTCTTTCCTCAGGACAGAATCCTTTGGAACGATTCTATTGGCTCATTCTGTAGAATAAAATCCTTTGGATAGTTTCATTTAATCCTTTCCTTAAAATAGAATTCTTTGGAACGATTCTATTGCTCATTTCTTTATAAAAGAACCTTTTGGAAAGATTATACTGCACATTTGTTTAGTATAGAACCCTATCGAATTATTCTGTTGACCCATTCTGTAGAATAGAATCCGTTGGAAAATTTCATTTTTTCTTTCCTTAGATTAGAAGCCTTTGGGAATATTCTATTCCTCCTTTTCTAAGAATAGAATTCTTTGGGACGATTTGCTTTTACTCCACCACACTTAGTAACTGAATTATCACATCTTTCTAAAGAATCTATGGATACTTTCAACCTGTGGAAAAATTCTTTTCGTCTTTCCTTTGAACGATTCAATTGGCCCATTCTGTAGAGTAAAATCCCCTGTTAATGTTAAAGATTTTTAAAATGCCTCCAAATATTTTTGTGACACGATCCATTTTTAATGATCTCGCCAATATGTAACACTTAAAATTCCAATTACACCGTCAAATAATCCCAGCTCTATTTTGAGGAAATTGCATATCATTCCAAATGTTTGAGGCATGGGTTCGGGTAAATAAATCGCCCCGTGATTTTTTATTTCCCAACTCTTTCCCTTCCTATGCTCAAACTTCTTTTAGATTATTTGGGGAGGATATTAACCCTCTGACGTTGCGAGATTTGCCAGTAGTGTCGTGTTGCCCCCCTTTTACCAAACAACACACTTAATAACTAAATTATCCTTTCTTTCTAAAGAATCCACGGATTCTTTTAACCTTTGGTAAAATTCTATTGTTTCTTTCCTTAGAATAGAGGGACCACTGTAGTCCAGTTGTAAGGGTAACTGAATAACAACCGAAGTGTTGCGAGTTCGAAACTCAGTCCAGCCAAAGACCTTCGTGTACACGGGGGTTGGTGCACGTTAAATCTGTACAGCCTTAAATGTCTTCACGGTGGCATGGTGTGGAAGTTTGGAGAGTGGGGTGTCAACTCAGTTGTTGACCTCGTCCTTTGACCCTAGTTAAAATTACTGGATGTTCTTGGATCTTTCCTTTTGGGTTTGAACCCAGACCATCGTTAATAGCCCGTTGTGTTGCTCTTGTGCGACGTTAATTAACTACCTACCTTAGAATAGAATCCTTTGAACGATTCTATAGCTGATTTCTCCGGAATAGAATCTCTTGGAAAGATTCTATTGGCTCATTTTGTAGAATAGAACCTTTTGGAAGGTTTCACTTTTCCTTTCCTTAGATTAGAATTTTTGGATATATTTTATTTTACTCCTTACTTTAGAATAGAATTCTTTGGAAAGGTTTTCAAACTTTTAAATTTGAAAAGAATCCACCAAAAATAAATTTTGTACAGAACTTTGAATCCGTTACCTATTTGCACTGAAATTAGACCGTTCAGAGCTCCTGTTTCTCTTAACCCTCCAAGTGGTTTCGACGAAATATCTCCTCCATCATGACTTATTATGCTAATGACGATATATCGCACCCCGGCTGCAATACTGCCATAAGTAAAAAACACAAAAAAAATTTATGCATATAAAGATTGCAAAAGCTGGTTTCTTCATGCTGCAAAACTGCCATAACTCTAAGTTAAAAAGAAATTTCATTGAAATAATGATGAGAGATCCCTGATTTAGGCTTTTCAATGTCATGTCAAAACTTTCACAAGCTCTCCTGTAAAATTATACATTTTTGACTTATGGCGGTATTGCAGGCGGGGTGCGATATCTCGTCACCAAGATTGCTGATTTTTTGATGATGACGAGATCAAGACCTAGTCAGTTTTCTTCTAGTGACGAAATATCTCGTCCATCAAGATCTGGTCAGTATTTTTCTAATGTGCCTCGTCGAGACAATCACCAGAATGGTTAAGCTGTGTTTAGCGTAGCTGTTGTAAATAGTACGAAGCCTTTTAAGATGTTTACCCTTTGGTTATTTGGAAGATTCATAAAACACTGTTTTTTTGTTCGAGTTTCAAATGTTTGAAGTTCTTAATGAAGATTTTGAACTTATTGATGCTCCTTTTTAAAGGAAAATAAGAATATTCACATTAGTTTGGTTTATTTTACGTAATCCAACTGTGTCGACATCTTTGTGCAACATAACATATTAGAGAGGAAATAGATTTCAGAAAGCAAATGAAGAGTTTCTCAATTCATCTTGACCTCACCTCATACTGCCGTGGGCCGCGGCCGCTCAGAGGGTCAGCTCATTGCAGGCCCAGTTAGACAACGGGTCTCCAGTACCAGGTTTGACAAGGGTCCCTAATACCAAGTTTAACGACGGACCATAGTACCACATTGGACGATGGTCTCCATTATCTCATAGACGCCGCCTCCCAGTACCAAGTTTGACAACGGGTCCCTAGTACCAGGTTTAACGACGGGCCATAGTACCAGATTGGACGATGGGTCCCAAAACCTGTAAGCCCACGGCCCCAATACCAGGTTTGACAAGGATCCCTAATACCAGGTTTAACAATGAGCCATCGTACCAGATTGGACGATGGGCCCCAAAACCTGTTAGACGACGGCACCCAGTACCAGGATTGACAACAGGTTCTTAGTACCAGTTTTGATGACGGGACCCCAGTAACAGGTTTGACGACTGGCCCTTGTACCAGATTGGACGATGGGCCTCAATGCTAGTTAGGGGATGAGCCTCAGTATCAGTTAAGTAACAGACCACAGTACCAGTTAGGTGACGGACTCCAGTACCGGTTAGACAACGGGACCCCAGTACCAGATTTGACAACGGGCCATAGTACTACATTAGACGATGGGCCCCAGTACCTTTTAGACGACGGGCCCCGAGTGACAGGTTTGAAGACGTGCCCTAGTACCAGATTAGACGATGGGCCCAAGTACCTGTTAGATGACGGGCCATCATGAAATATCAAGTACTCTGTTTAACTTGCACAACTTTTCCTCTATTCTCTTAACCCTCGTGGAACAACTTTACTATGAATACAATGAACATTAAACGCTTTAAACTTTCAAAGTGACTACACATAACAATTGAAAAAAGTCTGAGTATTTCCCGGGGTCCCTCAGGCTACTGTACCATGACCCCCTCCCCGTAATATCTTTTCTTCCAACTAAAGGGTGTTGCTGGTTGAACACCCACAATGGCATGTAGGTCGAATTTCATCACCCAAAGTGAATTCCAGTTAATTTCAATTAGGCCATCACGAATCCCTACCCTTGAAATTATTCATAATTCCCAATAGAGACTCAGGTTCTCGGGGGAGAGCTCGTGGGCCTATAATTTTTTCCCTGAAATGAATCTGTTGCCGAGGAATTTCTGACGTTGAATGAGATACGAGATTATTAGGGTAAAAGAAAGACGATGTCCTGAACTATGAGCGGTCAAAAATTGTATAGTTATTAGCTCAAACGGGGAAGCAAATGCCAGTTTAGATGCATGATATTCTAAAATCGGTAAAAATCTGGTGAACAGTGCCCGCTGTTAATAAAATCAACCGATTGATGAGATCAACTTCCCAGAAACGGATTCCAGTTAATCCAATGTTATCGTAAAATCGCTGGTTAATAAAATAAATACTGTTTTTATAGTGGGCAATGAAACCAATGCTGCCGCTTATGTCTGGTTAATAAAAATAAATTTCCAACCATCAGCTTTCCAAGCATTGACTCAAATTAAAGCAATGTCGTCATAAAGAATCGCTGATTAGTAAAATCAACACCCCGTCCCGCTTATTCTGGTTAGAAAAATAAATACCGCCGCCTACACTGGGTTAATAAAATCAATACCACCACTAACATTGGTTAATAAAATCAATACCACCACTAACATTGGTTAATAAAATCAATACCACTGCATAAACTAGTTAATAAAATCAATATTACTGCTTATACTGATTAATAAAATGAATAACGCCGCCTACATTGGGTTAATAAAATCAATACCTTCGCTTATACTGGTTAATAAAATCAATATTGCCACTACGTTAATTAATGAAATCAATACTGCCGGTAATTAATAAAATCAATACCGCCACTTACATTGGATTAATAAAATCAATAAAGTCGCTCTTATACTGGTTAATAAAATCAATACCACCGCTATAGTGGTTGATAAAATCAATACCACCACTATAGTGGTTAATAAATACCGCCGCCACATTGGATTAATAAAATCAATACCGTCGCTTATACTGGTTAATAAAATCAACAACGTCTCCACGATGGTTTAATAAAATCAACACCGTCGCCTATACCGATTAATAAAACCAATATTGCCGCTTACTTTAATTAAAATCAATACCAACGCTTACACTGGGTTAATAAAATTAATATCGCCGCTTATATTGGTTAATAAAATCAATAACGCTGGTTATAAAATTAAACTGTTTCAATGGCATCTATATCCCAGCAACTAAACATAAGGATCTAAATAAAAAGCATATTGATAATTGCTTGGAATTCTGTCTTCACAGGAATTCAAATTAAATTAAAAGTGGTTGTTTAATATCACACTGGTGCAACACAACGGACTATTGGCGACGGTCTATGATAAATCCAGAAGGGAAAGATCCGAAGACAACACCTGAATCAGAATAAAAGTCTAGAAAAACTCTATTGCTCCTTTTCTTATATGATCCTTTGGAAAGATTATATTGAGCCTTTTCATATAATATAATCCTTTAGAAATATTCTATTGCTCCTTTCCTTAGAAAAGAAATAGCCCGTTGTGTTGCTCCAGTGCGACGGTAATTAAAATACCTACCTATCTTAGAATAGAATTCTTTGGAGAGGTTCTATTGCTCCTTTTCTTAGAATAGAACAGTTTGAAAAGATTTTATTGCTTTTTTCCTTAGAATAGAATCCTTAGGGAAGATTCTATTGGTCAAAAGATCAAAATTGGAAGTCATACAAGGAAGACTGCAGGTTACAACGTGGAACTATGCGTGTGAACCCCTCATAGGGTTACGTTTGCGAACAATGGATTATTTTCGTTTCTTTAGAAGTGGGAGTTCAAAGGTCACCTGTGTTTCAGACAGTCTTTTTCACTTAAAGTGTACATTTACACGAGACTTTAGTACGACCGCAAAATTTATTATTTCCATACACTTATTTGACTCGCCACTGTACGAAAGCCATACTCCTAAAACATTGATAACCCTTTCACGATCTTGGTTTTGTAGCACATTCTACAATGCTCGATAGGTCTAAAAGAGATAAGGTTTCATATTGAAGGAACTTTATGATAAATAAGGTTTCGGGTGAGTTAGTATCAGAATTTTTGACAAAGGAGTTTCAACTAGTTTGTGAAATATTGCCTTGAACACTTCTTTTATACCGCGGGAAAATTCAGCCTTTTATCCATCCCATGAACTAATCTGTCTTCGTATGGACGACTAAATTTATTTTTTAAGTAGTGTCATGTCAATGGATAGTGCCTCGAAGGATCGATAAAATCAACTGTTAAAAATTCCTGCTATTGATTTTTAATAGTTGTGTTTTGACAAGACCTCCCATCAAAGAGGGAAAATGTTATCGGAGCATTAAATGGCGTATCTCAGCAAAAAGTATCTGAAAATTAACTATTTGCCAGTAGAAGCTTGATCCTTTGCTAACCTTATAGGTAGGTTCCATTGTGCTGCTTTCTCTACTTTGTATAATATTAAACGGAATATCAGTTATTTAATATTACTTAGATAGCATCACTTTAAGAGAGTATCTCTTGGAGTTTCTCTCTTTTGAAGAGTCTCTTTGAAGTCTCTCTTTCGAAGAGTTTCTTTAGAGACTCTTTTGAAGAAACTCTTTGGAGTCTCTTTTGAAGAGTCTATTTAAAGTTTCTCTATTGAAGAGTCTCTTTGGAGTCTCTTTAGAAAAGTCTCTGGAGTCTCTTTTGAAGAGTCTCTTTGCAGTCTCTATCTTTTGAAAATTTTTTTCAGTCTCTTTTGAAGTGTTTCTTTGGAGTCTCTTGAAGAGTTTCTTTGGAGTTTCTCTTTTGAAGAATCTCTTTGGAGTCTCTTTAGGAAAGTCTCTTTGGAATCTCTCTTTTGAAGAGTCTCTTTGGAGTCTCTTTTGAAGAGTTTCTTTGGAGTCTCTTTTGAAGAAACTCTTTGGAGTCTCTCTTTTGAAGAGTCTATTGGAAGTTTCTCTTGTGAAGAGTCTCTTTAGAAAAGTCTCTTTGGAGCCTCTCTTTTGAAGAGTCTGGAGTCTCTTTTGAGTCTCTCTCTTCTGAAGAGTATTTTCTGAAGAGTATTTTCTGAAGAGTCTCTTTGAATTCTCTCTCTTCTGAAGAGTATTTTTTGAAGAGTTTTTTGGAGTCTCATTTGAAAAGTCTCTTTAAAGTCTCCCTTTTGAAGAGTATCTTTTCTTTTGAAGAGTCTCTTTTGAGTCTCTAGTAGAAAGTCTCTTTTAGGGAGCGTCTTTTTGTAGCAGACTGGTTACTCAGCTATTAGACCAGATTCGGATGAATTTGATAGCATCAGACGTGTACAAGTAAAATAGTTTCTTAATGCTTCCATTAAAAACATTTTCATTGACTTCACAAATTTAGTTCAAGCAAATCCAAACTATTATTACAAGTAGATAATTTACAAAATTTTTACGAGTTTATAAAGAATTTATTTGAATTTTAATACTTAATTCGAGATGTGAAATGCTTATGAAAAAGTTACTTTTTTCGTTTCATAGCGTCATACTCCGTTTTAAAATCTTGCATTTTGATTTTATTTCAATTAATTTCGTTTGAGTCACCTGTTACGAAAATTAGCTTTCTGAATGCATTTGTGACATGAGCCGGATCAGACATATTCCCTTATAAAATTTAATCCCCTCTATTAAGTTTTTCTAAAATTCATTTTCAATCTAACTGTATGTCCTATTTATTCATTTTTTTAATCTTTTAGTAATTAAAGAGGGTCATAATCTGCAAAATACAAGTCCCAATTTTATTATTGACTTCTCTATCAGTATGTGAAGTTGTTCATCTTTTTCTAGCTAATTTCGATGACAGCTTTTTTTATTCTATAAAAAGTTTAGATTTAATTTATATATCTCATGTTTGAAAATTATTTAATTATAAATATCTTATAGATTCTATTATAAAAAGTGAGTTCACTATATTATTTTTAAGCCATTTTTAATCACTTGAAATAATTTCCTCCATCCATTTTGATAAATATTTCTATATAAAAAAGAAAACAAAGCTTTGCTTTATTTGTTCGTTGTTTTCGTTTTGTTTATTTCCCCAACGTTTTGAATAAAATATAATTTAATATCACCTAGACAGATTATCGCAAATGAGTAATAATATAAATTAAAATACTTAAGTAGTCTTAAATTGGATAAAACAAAGACGGGTTGCTGGGTTTTATGTTTCTACATAACTCTTTAGTTCTTTATGTGAGCGCAATATGTTTTTAAATTTTGAATTAAATTTTATTTTAGGTAGGTATTTAATTAACGTCACATTGGAGCAATTGGAGCAACACAACGGCCTTTTGGCGAAAGTCCGGGATCATTCCTCAAGGGAAAGATCCGAGGATAACACACGTAATTTTGAACCACGGGCAAATGACGAGGTAACATATAAGCTGACACCCCACTCCCCAAACTTCCACACTACGTCAACGTGAGAACATTTCAGATCACGACATTTAACATGCACCAGCCCCCGTAAATTTTATTTTATTATCGACAGTCTCAAAGATTTCATTTAGTCAGAACATTTCATTCAGGGGACTACAGAAACAGCTAAATGCCAGTGCAGTTTTCAGTATCCTAAACCTTTAGACTTTAAAATTGGCTTGTATACCATATGGGGTTTGAAAACCGTTTCCTAAGCTACTTAACCCTCCAAGTGTTTCGACGAGATATCTCGTCCAAGATCTGATGAATTTTGCTAAGGACGACATATCTCGTTGAGATAAAACTACGCTATTACTCCAGAGAGAATGGAGATTCAATTAGAGTAAAACAAATTGTCCCTTGCCCAGAGCTGGTGACAGTTTGGGACATATTTTTCCCAGAGGCCCTTTGACAGCATGAGTGACCAACGGCAAGTTCGAACTGCAATTTACACCAATAGTAAGTTTCAACTTCAAAACCACACCGTTAACAAGGTTCAACTTCAAAAACACACCAACTTTTCTAAGTCACCTTTGACTCAGCATTAGTCACCAACAACGGTTTGCCGTGCGAATGAAATGTTGCCAACTTCTTCACAAATAAACAGAATTCGCGCGATAACCCGGAAGACAAAAGTCACAACACTCCTCTCCTGGAAATTCCTCAAGTAACGCCACCTCTCGTCCTTCCCCTTTCGTGACCCAAGCAGAAATTTAATCCAATCCGAGTCACGAGTCGGCACTCAGCTATCATATCAAATTAATAATCCGACTCACAGTTAATTTCTACGGTTGTCTACTATCAGAATGGAAATCCAGGGATGGTTGATGGCTCGTATCGTTTTCCGAGGCTAACTGCTCCTTCCTCGCTTCTGTTCCTAAACAAGCCGGCAGTTTGACAAGTGACGATTTGTCACTGCACCATTTGCTACTTATGCACTTACATTTGTCATCCACTTATCTGTCACGTTGTCCACGTTGCGTTTCTAACGTTGGATCATTTTCACTTCCTCTCTCTGCCAACAGTTTGCTGCGATCCCGATGGCTGTTTGTTGTAGGGGTGATGCAGAAACATCATCTGGATTTGATGTGATTGGTTAATTTGATTAGCAAGCAAGTGGACGACGTGATTAGTATGCGTGGCTTAGGGATGATCAATGGCTGGCTTGGCTCTTTCAAGGATTCTGGACAGGTCACTTAAGGTATCAGACTACGCTCGGAAGTCCTTTCTGAAAACAATGTTGAAATTGTGCTAGTGTTTACTTTTTGAAGGGTAAAACAACTTATAAAACAAAAAATCGCTAAAAATTATTATAATTTATTAGCCCTCCAATTGGTTTCGACGATATATCTCGTTCATCAAGATCTGACCAATTTTGTTGATGACGGGGTATCTCGTCCATCAAGATCTGACCAATTTTGCTAATGACGGGATATATCGTCCATCAATATCTGACCAATTTGTTAATGACGGGATATCCTTTCATCAAGACATTGCCGAATTTTTTTATGGTAACGAGATCAAGATCTGGACAGTTCTTCTAATGACGAGATGCCTTGTTGGGACAACCACCAGGAGGGTTAAAAAATTGGCAAATTTGGGTAAGGAAATGAAGTAAACAAAAAATAGTACAACTGAAAAACGTATGAGTACATTTGCTAAAATTTTTGCATAAAGTGTCATAAATATATAAGCTAGGGTCTGAACTAAAATATATGCAATATTCCTTTCCAATCATGAAGTACAGGGAATAATGCAGAGAAAAGATGAATTTTTGAAATTTTTCCTTACGGCACAACACTGAAATCTCCCTAAAAAGTTTTCCTTTAAAGATAACTCTTATATCCTTGTTCAGGCCCTCCGAAACAAATATAAAAATCAGTATACACCAAATTTCATTAAATATATGTAGTACATTTTTAGTTTTCGCGTTTTTCGTGCAAAAATTCTACTCAAAATCACAATCAGAAAAATGTGTTTAAGGATTTGAAAACTAATTAAACAGCTGTCAAGATCTATTAAATTGCTACATCCCCGCTCTTTTTCACAGTACAGACAAAATAAAAACAGTTTTGTAAAGAAAGATATCTAAATATTACGAATTAAAAGAAGCATGAGATTTTAGTCAAAAATCGATTTTTCAACGTAGTCAGATATCTTAAGGTGTATTTATACACTAGTAGAATAAAAATATTTTGATATTAAAAATACAGTTTTTTTATAATAGATCTTTGGTTTATGCTTCAAATCATTTCAGAGTAAAAAATTATGATTAAGCTACTCATTATTTACCTAATTTAGATATAATTAGCATGTTTTTAGAACAGTGATATCTGAAATTCTAATTTGTACGGCCACAAGGTTTTACGTGAATACGCCTCGTTAGCGCATGGTATTTATTTGGTTATAGTAAATTAAAGGAAATACAAATTCAGTAGTCAATTCAGTGTTTATCGAAAGATGACGAGTTGCTCTTCCGCGTAGACTACGTTCTATGTATTTCTGCTTATCTTTCGACGAGTATATGCAGACATTGTGAAATTAAAAAAATTTTCCAACTGAGATCTAAAGTTTCACAACTAACGTTATTAGATTTCACTTCTTTTGAAACGACAGATCTCAACGTTAGCTTTCGTTTGAGACCCGTTTCGAAGTCGTAGCGCTTTGCAGTCTCGAGTTATACTGATTTGAAGTTCGCGCGAAGCAGTGGAAAGTCCTCAAAACACCACCCCTTTCCTCCCGCTTGTAGCGGCGCGCGAACTCAAGGTCACAAACAAGTCTTTGTTCTCACAGCTACCGAATGACACTGGTTTGATGATATAGATATTATTAGATCGAACTCGATGCCCATTTCTTCGTTACGTCAATTTCCCTTAGTGGTTTGATGTTAACCCTCCTTGTGTTTGTCTCAACGAGGTATCTCGTCTTTTTAACCCTCTCGCTGCGTAATTTTTTTTTATCAAAATAGGTTCAAAAATTGCGTATTTTTTTATTACATATTTCAAATCTACATATATTTTAGAGTTAAAATATACAAAAATTTTTTGTAAAAGAGTTTTTTTTCAATATAGAATTAAATCATAAAAAAGGTTGTCGGAATATTGAAATTGAAGAATAATCATATAAAAGCAAAATTTTGAAAATTAATCTTGGTTAAATTATGATTTATTTTATGAAATACAAAGGTAAAACGTATATACTAATGAAAATATGCAAAATACTTACAAAACATTTATTAGAAATTAAGAATTATTAGAAATCACTATCCGCAGAGGAATCCGAGAAATTCTCATCAGTTTAGCTATAACTATCTTCAATATACTTGATATCAGAGTCAGAACTGCTATCAGTGTCGGAAATATTGTCAGGAATGCAGGTTCTATCACTCGCGAAACGCTTCCTGCCAGACATCTTAGAGCTTTGAAAAGAGCGCGCAAAATGCTGCAAAAAATGCTTGTATATTTCGCAGAAATGTGGACATCTAACGCCATATGTTAACCCAGATTTGAATAAACAATTAAACATCACAGAAAAGCCAAAATGAAACCATGAGCTGGGAAAGAGCGGGTTGCACAGTTCAATAGACGGCAAAATTGCATCCCCGCGGAAATCGCGGGCTGGGCAAATTTTGCTACTTCTACTTTGCCCGCGGAAATCGCGGGATGCGGAACGAGAGGGTTAAACAGCTTCAATCAATTGAGTGTCGTGCTTATATCAGTTCTGAAATTGCAGTCTTCCCTGTATGACTCCTAACTAGATTTGACAAGGATTTGACCGTGGTAAATATTTTGAAAATTCTCTCAACCAATAGATGTGGCAAATTAGCCATTAACCTTTTGACCCCAATGGGTAGATCTCCTTTAGGTGTGCACAGGCTTCAAGAAACCATGGGGTTTACTGCCTTTAGTAAGGGGGTTGCGCTCCCGGGATATCCAAGCGATCTTTTTCTGCTTTTATCGCACTACTCTATTCACTAATCCCTCTTTTTTCCTTTTCGCGACATTTTTTACTTGACGTCTTGTGTTTGGCGCAGCCTGGCAAAATATGGCCCCTGCGCCATAGAACCTAAAAAACAACCAACTACCATTAAGCTTCTTAGCGTCACGAGATTTCCGAGTAGTATACTATTGTTTTGCCCACAACACAAAAAAAGCTAAATACTCGCATCCATTGGTTGAAAGAATCACAGGAAGTATTCTAAATGCCAAGAAGTCAATTGCTTAGTAGAGAGGTTTGATGAGAGGGTTAATTGGGATGCAGAGTGAATCTTCACTGAAATCTTGTGAAGCTTAGAAGGTTAAATAAAATGCATTTAAAATCTTCACCGAAGAATTTCCAACGAAGCACAATTTCCTATGTGAATAAAATGCATTTAATTCACATAGATTGGTTGAAGGAATTCTAGGAAGGAGTCTAATTGCCAAGAAGTCTAAAATTGGTTAATAGAACGATCCGATGAGAGGGTGAACCTTCCTAGTGGTTGCCTCGAAGAAGTCAATCTGGTCATTAGTAAAACAGACCAGATCTTGATGGACGAGATATCTCGTCATTAGAAGAAAACTGATCTTGATCTTGGCATCACAAAAAAATCGGGAAATAATTATTTTGGTGACGAGATATCTCGTCATTCGCACAATTGGCCAAATCGCGATGGGCGAGATATCTCGTGTAAACCACTTGGAGGGTTAAGCTACTGAGCGCCACGAGGTGTCCGAGTAGTACAGTAGTGCCCTACTACACAAAATAACTAAATATTCACATGGCCCTGTCGGAAGAGTAGCGGATTATCAACAGGAGTGTTGCGAGTTCGAAACTCGATCCAATCAAAAGACCGTCGTGTACATGGGGACTGGTGCACGTTAAATCTGTCGTTGCCTCAAATGTCCTCACGTTGTTGGTGGTGAGGAAGTTTGGAGGGTGTCCTCGGATCTTTTCCTGCGGGATTGATCCCTGACCTTCGCCAATATCACATTGTGTTGCTCCAGTGCGATGTTAATTCATTTACCAGATGCTGTAATTTAGCTATTACCATCTCAACATATCAAGATTTCCGAGTAGTATATTATTGCTTCTACTCTACAACACAAACTAACTAAATATTCACATCCCTTGGTTGAAAGAATCTTAGATAGGATTCTCAAGATGATATCGTTCTCTTGAGAATCCTATCTAAGATAATTATTCGTTCAAGAAGTCTAAAATTGGTTAGCAGAAAGGTTCGATGGGAGGGTTAATTGGGTGAGAGCAATACAGACATCCCTGAAATTTCGTGACGTTCCAGAGTAAAAAAAATGCTTTTAAAATCTTCACCGAGGGATTTCCAACGAAGCCCAATACTTTTGGTACAAGAGACGCCTGATTCTTGTGGTATGTATGATTTTCAGCTGTTCATTCACTGTGATCAATGTTTTCAAGATTCATTCAGCCAATAGATGTGGCAATTTAGCCATTGATCTTCGGATGTCACGAGATTTCAGTGTAGTATACCATTGCCTTTACCCTACAACACAAAATAACTAAATATTCACATGCATTATTTGAAGGGATCCCAGAAAGGATTCTATCAGTCAAGAAGTCTAAAATTGATTAGCAGAGAGGTGTGATGAGAGAGATACCCCCTAGTGGTTGTCTCGAAGAGGTCAATCTTGAGCAATTAGTAAAACTGACCAGATCTTGATGGACGAGAGTTCTCGTCATTAAAACTGACCGGATCTTAATCACGTCATCATAAAAAAATCGTCAATATCTTGATGACGAGATATCTCGTCATAAGTAAAACTGATAAGACCTTATGGACGAGATATCTCGTCGAAACCACTTGGAGAGTTAAGCTTCTGAGAGTCACGAGGTGTGCAAGAAGTAAACTATTGCTTTTATTTTACAACACATTCCTCCCTGGACGTATTTCTCTCTTCTGTGTCAGTAAAACTTTCATTGTGTGTGTGTCTATTAGTTGATATTGTATGCATTGTGTCTGTCGCAGCGTGGCCAAAATATGGCCCTTATGGCATAAAAAACCAACCAATCCTACAACACAAAATAACTAAATATTCACATCCCTTAGTTGAAAGAATCCCTGGAAGGATTCCTTCGTTCAAGAAGTCTAAAATTGGTTGGCCGAGGTTCGATGAGAGGGTTAATTGCGTGAGAGCAATACAGACTTCCTTGAAATCTCGTGACGCTCCTGAGGGTTAAATAAAATGCATTGAAAATCTTCACCGAAGTACGAACTTCCAGCAAAGTACAATACTTTGGTACCAGAACCCCCGATAATTTAGTATGTATAATTTTACGCTGCTCCAATCACCGTGATCAATGTTTTCAAAATTCATTCAGCCAATAGATGTGGCAATTTAGCCATTAACCTTCGGACGTCACAAGATTTCAGTGTAGTATGCTATGCCTTCACCCTACAACACAAAATAAAATATTCACATCCACTGGTTGAAGGGATCCCAGAAAGGATTCTATCAATCAAGACGTCTAAAATTGGTTAGCAGAGAGGTTTGATGAGAGGGTTAACCCTACTAGTGGTTTTCTCGAATAGCAATTATTAAATCTGACCAGATCTTGATGGACGAGAGTTCTCGTCATTAAAATTGACCGGATCTTGATCTCGTCATCATAAAAAAATCGTCAAAATCGTGTTGACGAGATATCTGGCCATAAGCAAAACTTATCAGACCTTTACGGACAAGATATCTCGTCGAAACCACTTGGAGAGTTAAGTTTCTGAGCGTCACGAAGTGTCCAAGTAGTAAACTATTGCTTTTATTTTACAACACATTCCTCCACACGGATATATTTCTTTTGTGTCAGTAAAATTTCATTCTGTGTGTATTACTTGATATTGTATGCCTCTTGTCTGGCGCAGCATGGCCAAAGTATAGCTGTTGTGCCATAACACCCCCCAAAACACCAATCTTACAACACAAAATAACTAAATATTCACATCCACTGGATGAAGGGATTCCAAGAAGGATTCTATAAGTCATGAAGTCTAAAATTGGTTAACAGAGAGGTTCGATGAGAGGGTTAATTGTGTGAGAGCAATATCGACTTCTCTGAAATCTCGTGGCGCTCCAGAGGGTTAAATAAAATGCACTGAAAATCTTCACCGAAGAACGAACTTCCAAAGTACAATACTTTGGTACCAGCCATTAACCTTTGAACGTCACGAGATTACAGTGTAGTATACTATTACCTTTACCCTACAACGCCAAAATAACTAAATATTCACATCCATTGGTTGAAGGGATCCCAAGAAGGATTCTATGTCAAGAAGTGTAAAATTGGTTAGCAGAGAGGTTCGATGAGAGGGTTAATTGTATGAGAGCAATACAGACTCCTGAAATCTCGTGACGCTTCAGAGCGTTAAATAAAGTGTATTTAAAATCTCCACGAAGAACTTCCACTCCACTTCGCCGAGGGAGCCGCCATTTTTGTCTTGTGCGCAAAAAGGCGGCCCTTGAGGGTTGATTAAAGCCTCTCATGGGGACGTGGGTATACGGAGATTTATTAGCCCAAACCACACAGGCCGATAGTGACGGACACTGAAGTTGGCGAGCGGGCCTCAACGTATCGCCCAGAATTAATCTCCCGAGATTTCCCCACTGACAGCAGCGCAGACAAATGACTGTAACCGTGACTGAAGGAGAACAAATCTTCCCGGGCTTTTCGCGGGGCAGGCTACGCCCTGCCGGCGGAGGCAAAGGGTTAAGGTTTGGAAAGAACGGGGGAAGTCGGCGGGGGCGGATTTGGAAGGGGCACCTTGCCCCGTTTTGTGGTTTATTAATGACGATGAAGAAGAGCGTGATGTTTGTTTGGTTAAATAACCCCGAGGAATAATTGATTCGGTGTCCGGTAAGGAGGATAGCGGGAGATGGAAACATCCGGTGATTAATCGTTCCCGGAATCTTAATGATGGGGATGACCAGACACCGGGGAGGGGTTTCGAAAGGGGGCTTTTTCTCACCTTTTGCCGGAGACTGAAGTAATTTTTATAATTTGATGCTTCAATGTGCCAAGACCTCCGTGTACCAGAGAGCATTACGTCTTCCTTTGTCACCGGGATACAGTCGATACCTAAGTTTGGAAATACGTTAACTGAATACTTATATTTGTATTTCCTTGTATTTCAGTCATTTCAGACTCCAGACAACGCTGATAATTACTGTTATAAAACTGCCAATGTGTTGCCAATTGAAAAATATTTCGCATAAGAGGATCCAGAACAGGTTTGATTGGTTGGTTTCTTTAATGGCGCAATGACCAGACTTCTTGCCCAAGCTGCGCCAAATGTTTTTCCCTCAGGTAAATGGGGCCGCGGAAGCCAGTTGGCAATCGCAGATTAGCAACCGGAGGAGTGCGAGTTCGAAACTCTCGATCCAGCCTTCGACTGTCGTTTACGTGGGGGATGGTGCACATTAAATCTGTCGTGGTCTAAAATAGACTTACGTTGGCGTGGTGTGGAAGTTTGGAGAGTGGGGCACCAGCTCCGGTGTTGCTCTCGTCTGACCGTGGTTCAAAATTACGAGGCGTTGTTCTTGGATCTTTCCCTTAAGAACTGATCGCGGACAGTCGCCAATTGGCCGTCGTGTTGCTCCAGTGCGACGTTAATTACCTACCTGCTTCAATGTGCGTTCTAAGTGGAGTTACTTGTTCTGATTTTAAGTTCGTTTAAATGTCTCAGGTATAGTCAATGGCGTAAGGGCTTTAACCTTCCAAGTGGTTTCGACGAGATATCTCGTCCTTCAAGATCTGACCAATTTTGCTAGGGACGAGATATAGCGTCATCATTATATAGTCGATTTTTTAATGATGACGAGATCAAGATCTGGTCAGTTTTCTTCCAATAATGAGATATCTCGTCCATCAAGATTTGCTAATGGTTTTACTAATGACGAGATACTACGTCAAGACAACCCACCAGGAGGGTTAACCCTTTGAGAAGTTCACAAACATAATTCCACCTAACAAACTGCAGTCTTTCCTGCTTGGATTCTAACCACTTTTAATCTCCTTGACTCAAAATCTTTCCAAAGGATTCTATTCTGAGGAAAGGACCAATGGAATCTTTCCAAAGAACACAATATTTCCAAAGAATTCTATCCTAAGGATGGAACCAATAGAAGCTTTTCAAACGATTATTTTCCAAGGAAAGGTTTATTGGAATCTTTCCTAACAGAATTTTAGGAATATTTGCAAAGGATTTTTTAGGATAGGAATACTTACAAAGGATTTTTTAAGATAGGAATATTTCCAAAGAATTTTTTTTAGGATAGGAATATTTCCAAAGGATTTTTAGGATAGGAATATTTCCAAAGGTTTCTTTTGTAAGGAAATAACCGATAGAATAGTTCTAACAGACTGTATTCTAAGAAAAGGAATTTTTCTAAAGGTTGAAAGAATCCTTGGATTCTTTATAAAATTGTGGTTACTTGTTCTTTAAGTATGTTGTGTGGTAAAAGCTATACTACACTACTCGGAAATCCCATGACGCTCAGAGGATTAAAAATGATTAACCCTTCTGGTGGTTGTCTCGACGAGATATCTCGTCGTTGACAAAACTGACCAGATCTTGATGGAAGAGGTATCGTTCACGATCATTGGAAGAAAACTGATTTCGTAATCATAACAAAAGTGACTATATCTTGACGAGATATCTCGTCACTTATAAAATTGGTCGGATCTTGATGGAAGAGATATCTCGTCGAAACCACTTGAAGAGTTAATAAAGAAGATGAAAACAAGATGATTTAATGGGTCCGCCGTCATCAGGAGCATCAGGTTTGGCTCTGATGAAGGATGTTTTGTCCTTTGAATGACCTTTATAATCGTTTTTTAAAACTTTTACATTATTGACAACATATTTGATTAAGTTTTATATCATTTTGCTCTATCTTAATTATAACCTTGAAAAAATACAAACTAAGTTGCAATATCCCTCAAATTCATTCAACATTTCCTTCAAATCCTTACGTGATAATTCTAGACATGTATGAGCCGACCCGGCCTCGGCCATTCGGCATATCCTTACGTGATAAAAACAGAAATCAAAGTTTCCCTCAAGTTCCTTCAATATTTCCTCCAAATCCTAATATGAAACTGAAAAAATACAAATTAAGTTTTGCAATATCCCACAAATTCCTTCTAATCCTCACGTAATAGCGAAAAATAGCAAATTATGGTTTACAATATCCTAATCCCTTCCTACAAATTTCTTCAATATTTGCATCAAATCCCAACGAGATTAGAAACGAATACAAATTAAGTGAAATACTCCCCACAGTTCATTCAAATTTCATCAATATTTGCATCCAACCCCGATATGATAATTAAGATATACAAATTAAGTTTAGCAATATCCTAATCCGTTCCTTTAAATTCCTTCAATATTTGCTTCAAATCCTGACATGATAACGAAAAAATACATTAAAATACATAATCTTTTGGAATTATTCTGCTGCTCCTTTCCTTGGAAATGAATCCTTTCGGAAGATTCTGTTGGCCATTTACTTAGGACAGAATCCTTTGGAATTATTCGATAGTTTCTTTTCTTAGGAAAAATCCTTTGGAATTATACAAATTTCTTTTTTAGGAAAGAATCTTGGAATTATTCTACTGCTCCTTTCCTTGGAAATGAATCCTTTCGGGAGATTTGATTGGCCATTTCCTCAGGAAAGAATCCTTTGGAATTATTCTACGGCTCCTTGGAAGTTAATCCTTTGGAAATATTCTATTGGTCCTTGCCTTAGAATCTTCGAATTATTCTATTGCTGCATTCCTTGAAAAAGAATCCTTTGGAAAGATTCTGTTGGCCATTTCCTTAGAACAGAATCCTTTGGAATTATTCGATTGCTCCTTTCCTTCGAATAGAATCCTTTGGAAAGACGCTAGTGGTCGAAATTGTCAAACTGGTTAGAAGTAATATCGGGAAGACTTCAGGGGTTGCAAGGTGAACCCCTCCGAGGGTTAAGATTGTACAGGAAATGTTGGAACTGTATAATAGATATTATCAGGTTACGTTTAGAATCGCGTCCATATATAGTCTTAGAAAGGGATGATAGCAATGCATCTGAAACACTCATGAATAATTCATGCAAGTTTCTATCTGCTCCAAACTCATTGTAACTGATTAAAAACATTTTTCTCTCGCTCACTAGTCAAGAAGCTTTACGTTAAGTGTGCAATGAAGTTTCACAAGCAGGGAACTTTCATTTTCTCTACTGAAACTAAATTCGGGGACTTTTTACCAACTTTCCGATTGTTCCACATTATTTCACTGGAAATATGGTGTTAAAAAACCTTAAATGGGTAATCCTTTGCTAAGTAGGTTCAATCTTCCAAACTTCGCCCGAAGTCGAAACTTTGAAACATTAAGGTTTGAAAAGAAACTTTCGAGTATGTTATTTAAATTTTTAATTGGATCACTTCCAACGGGCTTCTAGAATCGAATTCCAGAGTCGTTTTAGATTTTAAGATTGACTGAGTTCAGGTTTTTAATGGTGTCTAATTATGTTGCATGTCAAGCCTATTTATTTGTCTGTCTAGTCCCGTGCCAATTCTGTAGCGTGACAAAATTCAAGCCAATTTTTTGCTCTGATTTTTAACCCTCTGACGGGTTCACACGCTCAATTCCACCTAACAATAGTCTTCCCAGCATGACTTCAGGGCCGTGGTACCCCGGTCAGATGAGCAACGGATTAGCAACTGGAGGGTTGCGAGTTCGAATCCAACCAAAGACCATCGTGTACAAAGGTGACTGGTGCACGTTAAATCTGTCGTAGCCTCAAATGTCCTCACGTTGGAGTGGTGTTGAAGTTTGGAGAATGGGGTGCCAGCTCAGGTGTTAACCTCGTCATCTGACCGTGGTTCAAAATTACGTGGTGCTGTCTTCGGATCTTTTACTTGGAAATTGATCCCGAACCGTTGCCGATAGCCCGTTGTGTTGCCTCCAGTGCGATGTTAATTAAATATCTACCTACCTATCCAGCATGACTTCTAACCAGTATCGACTTTCTTGACCAGTCGAATCTTTCCAAAGGATTCTATTCTATAAAATGGGCCAATAGAATGATTCCAAAGGATTTTCTTCCAAGAAAAGGAGCAATAGAATCGTTCCAAAGGATTCTAATCTAAGGAAAAGAGCAATAGAATAGTTCCAATGGATTGCATTCCAAAGAAAGAAGTAATAGAATCATTCAAAAGATTAAAAGATTCCATGGATTCTTTAGAAAGATGTGGTTATGTAGTCATTAAGTGTGCTGTTGGGTACTATACACACTGGAACACTACAGAATTATATTCAATTTAGTAGATTATATTTTAGGGAGCAGTAAAATAATTCCAAGTAAAGGACCAATTGAATCTTTCCAAAGGATTTGTATCTAAGGAAAGGAGCAATAGAATAATTTAAAGGTGTTCTATTCTAAGCAAATGTACTATAGAATCTTACTAAAATGTTCTATTGTAAGGAAAGGAGCAATAAAATTTTTCCGACAGAATCTATTCTAATGACCTTGTCCGTATTGTATTTGGGGGCAGCTTGACCAAATATGCGCCATAAAATCCAACTAACCTACTCAAAAGACGGTAACTCCTAAACAACGTAATGGTTTAATAAAAAAAGTCTTGTATTACTTAAAAATGCGTTTCTATCATGCCTTGGAGGGCCACCGTTGGTCAGTGGATTTGAATATTGCCATAGCAACCTGCCAGTTGTAAGCGACGCAGGTTCAGGTCCTGTAATTTATCCTGTGTGTATTTCTCTTTTCTGTGTCAGTAAAACTTTCCTTTTGTGCGTATGGACAAACCTTAACATTGTCTGTCTCGTGCTTGGCGTCGCATGGCCAAACATGGCCTTTGCGCCACAGAAACCCAAGAAATCATGCTTTTGAAGAAACAAAAGAGGAATCTTTAGTTTTAAAATTTCTTTTGGATGGTCAAAGAATGCACGTGGAATATTTTTTACTGTACAAAAATTTACAATACGTAGTTAGAATATATATTTAAACTTGAATTTGCGCAGTGCGGGAAAATATTTATCATAATAATCAAGGTTTAGTTAAAAAGTTTATTTCTGATTTATGGTTATGCTTTGGAAAGGAGTCGCTCCTGTGATTTGCCCTGTGTGTATTTCTTTATTGTGTGTCAGTAAAACTTTCCTTTTGTGCGTATGGACAAACCTTGACATTGTCTCATGCTTGGCCAAATATGGCCTTTGCGCCATAGAAACCCCAAACAACATTAAACTTTTGAAGAAAGAAAAGAGGAATCTATAGTTTTAGAATTTCTTTGGGGGAATGCTCAAAGAATGCACCTGAAATAATTTTCATTGTACAAAGAATTCTGTTATGTAGTTAGAATATACTTATATTTAAACTTAATTTTGCGCTGTGTGGAAAAATTGATGGGAATCATCAAGAAGGTTTAGTTAAAAAGTTTATGTCTGATTTGTAGTTATTTTTTGGCAAGGAGTCGCTCTATTCTATGTCAGTAAAACTCCTTTTGTGCGAATGGACAAACCTTGACATAGTCTGTGTTGTGTTTCATATCGCTTGGCCAAACATGGCCTTTGCACCATACAGACCCAAGAAATCATTATGCTTTTGAAGGAAGAAAAAGAGGAATGTTTAGTTTTAAAATTTCTTTGGATTCTCAGAGAATGCACCTGAAATACTTTTTATTACAAAACAGTTCTGGTATGTAGTTAGAATATATATTTAAACTTGAATTTGCTCCATGCGGAAAAAGTTTATGGGAATCATCAAGGTTTAGTTAAAAAGTTTATTTCTGATTTATGGTTATGCTTTGGCAAGGAGTAAAATCCTTCAGAAATTGGAGATGGTTCGAAAGTTATTATCACCAGTGGAGTCGCGAATTGTTCGCTGCAGCTTTCATTTGTCTGTTACCCAAACACGTGTAATGTTACGGAAATAAAATACACTCGAAGAATTTATTTTGCATCCATTTTTGTATATTTATTTGCTTCGTTCCTTCCCCTTCGGTTTTCTGCAGTTTGCATTTAGTAACTCTGTTTACCCGAGAAATTTGAGCTGTAAGTCACGCGTATTTCGCAGCAAAAATAACTTTTCTTTTTGTGGTGCGGAACTGAAAGCCGCATTGAACAATTTATTTCAAATGGATATAAGGAATATGGTTGAACAGTATCTTTATTCTTATACCTTTTCAGTTATTTTTGACACTTAACTGTAGAAGATATTGCTATAGAATGTTTCTTGTGATTTTTCTATTGCTACCTTTTTTGACCCTCTGAGCCACACGCGTAATTCCACCTTGCCACCTGCAGTCTTCCCTGCATGACTTCTAATAAGTTTTGACCAATAGACCAATAGAATTTTTCCAAAGGATTCAAATCCAAGGACAATATAATATGTGTGTGTGTATATGTGTGTATATATATATTTAAAGGGTGTCCCAAAAAGGTTGTTCCGCAATTAATCTTTTTACCATTTGGAGATAGGTAGGCAATGTAAATTGCAAAAGTACACCAAATAAGGTAAGTAATTAAGATATGTGAATAAAATCATCACGTAGGCAATGTAAATTGCAAAAGTACACCAAATAAGGTAAGTAATTAAGATATGTGAATAAAATCATCACGTGATAACAATTTAAGCGGATACAGTTTTTAATTTTTATACGACCCCTCTAGATAAAAATCCGAGATAGGAAAAATGTTCCTTACCTGCATCCCTATCGTTAGCAGAAAACTGCATTTCTGTTCTGTAGGTTGAACAGTAAAGGAGGCATAATGACGCAAAAAAGTTGACTTATACCGCTTGTGCACAGCTGTTCAAGCAGTCAAATTAGGAACCGTATACATTATGCTAAAAAGCATTTTTTTTCGGTCAGAAAGTGCAACATTGTGCAAAGTAATGTAGTATTGCAACTGCAGATGAAAATCGCAATGAATAATAGTAGAGAAAATGTAATCTTTAATTGCAGAACTTAGCTCTATTTTTGGCCATGGGTCAGTTTCCGTCCTAAATTTAGATACGGACCCCTTAAAATGGAACCTCTTGTATCTCCGTTAATAATAATAATAAAAAAGGTAAATTGCGGAACAACCTTTTTGGGACACCCTGTATAATATGTGTGTATATACATATATTTGTGTGTATATACATATATGTGTGTATATATATGTGTGTATATGTATATATGTATGTATATATATATGTATATGTATACAGGCTCTCCTCGACTTACAACCGAGTTCCGTTCCGACTGACAGGTCGTAAGTCGAATTGGTCGTAAATCGGATTTATATTTTTTAACACTATTTTCATTCAAACGGGTTATAAAAATTGTACATAAACACAAAAATTCAATCTATGTAGTACGTATAATTATTGTACATAATGTGAAAAATACATAATATGTACTCTATTGTATCTTTTTGACCCTACCTAATGTAGTTATCTTTCTTTATTTACTATTTTTATTTATTTATTTTTGTGGTAAGTGCGGATGGTCGTAAGTCGCATAGGTCGTAAGCTGAGAAGGTGTATATATACAGTGGATAAAAAGTTTCCGTACGGAAACGAAAACGGCTATCAATTATAATTTCTAAAGAAATCTCACCAAAGATTCAGAAACTTCACAAGAAACTTATCTCATACTAGAGAATGTGTTCGCAACAAAAGTTCTTTAATTTTCACAAATAAAAAGTAATTAATTAAAATTTTAAGAAAAACATACAAAATGAAAGGCAAAAAGTTTCCGTACGCACTATGAAAATTGATTAGAACGTACAGTCCAGAACTTTCGCGCATTCAGTTATCATAACTATAGAATGAAAAAGGACTTTAGTATTATGTAAGTAATCATTTCAAACGAATTTTATACCAGTGGTAGCCTAAAATGGGAATTCCGAAAGCTATTCGCGTGTTGGTGATAAAGTTGAGAAGCAACGGTTTATCAATGAGGAAAATATTTGCGAAATCGCAAACAAATCTAAATCTACGGTAAAAATCAGATATAATCAAGTAGAAACTGAAAAATAGGAACCGATCCGGAAGACCTCAGAAATTGAGCCATATATACCAGGAATATTCTGCGAAAAGTTCGCGATAATACACGGATTAGGCACCACAACTAACATCCTTATTGAAAACTGATTACAATCTTGAAATGTAACCTAAGACTGTAAGAAAAGTAATAAAAAATGTGGCTACAAGGGCATGTTGCACGTAAGAAGCCACTCATCAGCAAACTTAACAGAAGAAAGCGTCTTGAGTTTGCAAAAAACATGTAATAAACCCTTAGCTTTTTGGGATTCTGTACTTTTCAGGGATGAATCAAAATTTTGTCTCTGGTTCAGATGGACGAGTTATGGCATGGAGAAAACCAAAACATCAAATGAAACAAAAACTTATGTAAACCTAGACATTCTGAAACAAAGTGTCCTTGTCAGTGCTACGAAATTGTCTCTTGGAAGAGCATTTATCTTCCAAGACAATGATTCAAAACACATTGCAACGTTTTGTAAAGAATGATGCCTTTACCATACGTCAAACAGCTTCACACACCACCAGTCTCCTGATTTAAACATGCCTCGGTACCCTGTTCGAAGAGCAACGGATTAGCAACCGGAGGGTTGCGAGTTCGAATCCAGCCAAAGACCATCGTGTACAAAGGGGGCTGGTGCACGTTAAATCGAGGCCTCAAATGTCCTCACATTGGTGTGGTGCGGAAGTTTGGAGAGTGGGGCGCCAGCTCAGGTGTTGCCTCGTCATCTGACCGTGGTTCAAAATTACGTGGTGTTGTCCTCGGACTTTCTCTTTGGGATTGATCCCGGACCGTCACCAATAGCCCGTTGTGTTGCTCCAGTGCGACGTTAATTTAAATACCTGCCTACCTGATTTAAACCCCATGGAACACTTTATGGGAAGAAATCGGTCGTGAACTGAAAAGTGCCATTCTGGACGTCTGAAGAAAATTACACCAGAAACAACAAAAAAACTTGTGGGAATCATGCCTAAACTTCTGAGAGGTCATTAAAGCAAAAGCAGGTTCAACTTACCATTAAATGATGAAACATGGGGAGGAAATAACATTTAATGAAATATTTTTCACTGTACGGAGACTTTTGCTTTACATTTTCCACATTTTTGTGTTATTGTGATTTATGCGGTAATTTATATTAATATTTTTTTGTTTAAATGTAATAGAAACTTTCTATACAAATATGCTCAGCTATTTTCCATTTTTATTTCTTCAATATTTATATTCTGCAAATAATAAAGCAATTTATTTCAAATAGTAAGTGCGTAAGGAAACTTTTTTACTCACTGTATGTATGTAAAGGCCCGTACCTCCGTGCTGTGGACACAGAACAATTATTGCTGTGTTATGCTTGTAAATATTTGCCTGCATGAAATAAACGTAGTTTTCTATGGAATTCTGTGATTTGAAAGCGTGAAGCACCGTCTATTGACAAAAATTTGAGATAAAACTTTTTCTCTTCCAAAAAAATAATCCCCATTTGTGAGAATAATATTTTCGCAAACCGCATTCAAATTTACCGATTCATTCAGTTTTTACGATTTTTGAAGTGTTTACGAATTTAATTTAATATCTACAGTGGCTCCCAAAAGTGTTCGTACACTTTAAAAATTTGTAGGAAAAGCGCTGTAGCCTGGAATTGAATTCGAATATAGAGTCCAATATTTTTTCATATTATCTCCATGTGATTCTGAATAAAACCTAACATTCTTTAAAAAAATATGGACTCATTTTCTTTTCATAAAAACGAAAATACAAGGAGGCAGAGAAAAAACACGTCACTAAAGTGATCGTACACCGAAACACTTTCGGATAAATTCATAAATAAAATTATCGTTTATCGCTTTTTTATTTTTGCATTGTGGTGACATTTAAAAAATCGTTTGGCTTTAATCTTTGCTTGCTTACTTCGTAATATTCTATTTATTATTTAAAAATAGCTCGTAGTCGTAAGGAAACAACGAACAGCATTCGAAAATTGATTATTTTTCATCATAGTAGTGGTAAATCAGTTCTGAATATCTCTAAATTAGTAAATTTATCCCATTCTACGGTGCAGTATGTGATAAAACGGTTTAAAGAAGAAAATCGGATCGAAAACGATAAAGGAAAGGTCGTCCGGCAAAGTTAACTCAACGTGATCAGAGATTTATAGTTAGAAAATTTGTGAAAAATCCACGTTTGAGTGCTGTAAAAATTTCTACAGAATTTACTGAACAATTTTCTACTTCAATTTCATCTGAAACTGTTCGACGAGTGATCAGATCAGCTGGATTAAATGGGCGTTCTGACCGCAGAAAATTTTTCGTAAGTGCGAAAAATAGAAAGCTTAGGCTTTTCTTCGCAAAATCAATGATAAATAAGCCCGAAACGTATTGGAATCATGTCTTATTTGCAGATGAAAGCAAATTTAACATGTTTGGTTCCGATGGGCGTATAATTGTATGGAGAAGAAAAAATGAGGAACTTAATCCCAAGAACTTGGCGGTGGAGGTGTCCTTGTGTGGGGATGCATGTCAGCATCAGGACTAGGTAATTTGGTATTTATTGATGGCATAATGAATCATGCTCTTTATTTAAATATTTTAAAAGACAATTTAAAATTATTAGCCTAAAATTTGGGTATTGGAAACAACTGTTTTTTTTTATCAAGATAACGATCCTAAGCAAACGGCTCTCAACTTTCGCCTCTGGCGTCTCTATAATTGTTCACAAGTTCTGAAAACACCACCTCAGTCGCAGGACTTAACCCAATAGAATACATTTGGAGAGAACTGGAGGTTAGAGTACGAAGACATGATATTAAAACAAAAAGCGAACTAAAAACAGTAATGATTGAAGAATGGAGGAACATTGATGCAGAAATTACAAAAAACTAGTGAACTCTATTCCCAGACGTTTAAGAGCTGTTGTGGATGCTATAGGATATCCTACTAAGTACTAATTTACCGAAATATTACAATATTTACTAATATGTAGAGATTTTTTAAAGTGTGCGAAGATTTTTGTGAGGTAACTTTTTTGTTACTTTTTGATTATTAATTTTCCAAAAAAAAGTTTTACTGTTTTTAAAATATTTTATGTAGTTTTGTTAAGAACAAATTATAGATGTTATTAAAAAATTCCCATTCTGAAATATTAATTTTTATTACTGTATAGAGCAGTATTTCATTGAAATTCGTAAGTGTACGAACACTTTTGGGAGCCACATGGGGACATGATAAAATCCCTAATGTATGTATATATATATTCATATCAAATTATGCACTGACATAATAATGTTCATCAACAGCACCCAATTTGAGCCAAATGTCTAGTATTGAAACATCTTGATGCAATTTTTGACGTTCGAATGTATGAAAGATTTTTTAATCAAGATTTATTTCATTTTTCTGTTGCATGGAGATCCATTTAAGAATCATAAACTGCATAAGTATGCAAAATATTTTGATGCATGATTCATATCAACTGTACATCTAAGATAGCATTAATAATTTTAGGGATTCTTGCATTTTCTCAAATAAATAAAAAAACCGATGTTTTAAAACATAATACTCATAATTTGTGTGTTTAAGTAGATTGAACAAAGTATTAACTAGATATGTGACCTGTGATTAAATAAAGCATCATACCTTTTACTGGTATTGTTTTTCTAAAATTAATTTTATTTCCACCGTACTGTAAAGTAGTTTAAGAATTAATTAGGAAACTTACACATACATACGTTATCTTAAATTTATTTAATGCCACCCCTTTTAAAGTGGTATCACTGTTTTTTAGAAAATCTTTATTTGTAGCTAATATTAACTTTGCTAATTAAAACTTCTCCCAATGCATCCATTTTAATGCCAATTCTATCTGAGCGTTTCTTTAATTCAGTTTTAAAACTAATTCCATTTTCTACTTTTCAAGATTAAATAATGAATAAACGTTTAGTTAAATGCCGGAAATTAATGGCAAATTTAAAATTCAAACTACGAAGGAATGATAGTTTTAATTAATTGCAGTGGACGATATGAAGCTTTCTGCCTATTTTTCTTGATTTAATTTGATTGATCCAATTCTTATTACGAAACCAAATTAAAGCATAGATTGTGTCAAGATGCGATAATACTTTTTTAATCCATAGTAATTCCTCATTACGTAATTTTATGTTTTGTCTTCGCCACTTAAACAAGTTATGCAATAAGAATTCTAAGTATGATTTATGTTTCATTCTCCAAATCGAAAGAGAACACAGCAGGCACTTGATATTGAACGTTAATATTACCTTTCCACCAAAGGGGCAGTGTGTACGCCCACTACGTTGGCTACCTGCGAGTAGTAGAGGGCTGTGGTAGCCCGGTTGGAAGAGTAACGGATTAACAGACGGAGGATTGCGAGTTCGAATCCAACCAAAGACCGTCGTGTACAAAGGGGCTGGTGCACGTTAAATTTGTCGTGGCCTCAAATGTCCTCACTGGCGTGGTGTGGAAGTTTGGAGAGTGGGGTGCCAGCTCAGCTGTGAACTTGTCATCTGACCGTGGTCCAAAATTACGTGGTGTTGTCCTCGGATCTTTCCCTTTGGGATTGATCCCGGACCGTCGCCAATAGCTCGTTGTGTTGCTCCAGTGCGACGTTAATTAAAATACCTACCTAACTGTGAGTCGTATTTCTCTCTTCTGTGTTAGTAAAACTTTTCTTGAGTGCATGTGCATTACTTGAAGTTGTCTGTCTTACTGTTCAACAGACAATTCTATACCAATATTATCACTTTGAGATACAAAGTTTTATTTAAAATTCCTTTGACACTAATCACACTTATATTAGAATAATGCTTTATACCGATTTTATAATTTATTTGATAGTTATTCTCATAATTTTAATCTTTCACAATTCATTCTCATTGTTCAAAAGAATGATTGTTTTATATCTTCCATATTTTCTGTTTCAGACATAATCTGATGAAACCAAATTTTAGTTGACATTTTTTGGCCTTTTGGTTTTAGTTGACATTTTTTAACAGATAATTCAGCGACTGTCGCTTTGTGCAGAGGTTATATTTACTCATTTCACATGGAGATCTTCAATATTATCGGTTTCAGACGGCATTGTCTGATGATATCAGAGCTTTGGTTTTAGAAGTCGTTTTTGCAGATTATTCAGTGACTGTCGCCTTTCGTGTGGAAGTCTCATACTCATTTTTATATCCAGATTCGTCAGCATTATCGATTTCAGACATTATCTGATGATTGGTTGGTAATTGGTAATTAATTAACGTCGCAGTAGAGCAACACAACGAGCTATTGATGAAGGTCCGGGATCAATCCCGAATGGAAAGATCGAGGACAACTCCACGTAATTTTGAAGAGTTACTGATTAGCAACCGACGGGGGAGAGTTTGAATCCAACCATAAACCGTCGTGTACATAGGGGGCTGGTGCACGTTAAATCTGTAGTGGTCTTAAATGTCCTCACGTCGGCGTGGTGTGGAAGTTTGGAGAGTGGGGTGCCAGCTCAGGTGTGACCTCGTCACCTGACCGTGGTTCAAAATGACGGTGTTGTCCTCGGATCTTTCCCTTCGGGTTTTATCCCGGACCGTTTTTACGAATAGTTCAATGACTGTCGCCTTCATGCCGAACTTCAACTTCCTCATTTTACTTAGATTTTCATCGACATTATCGATTTTAGACGGCATTATCTCATGAAACCAAAAAGCTCTTTGATTCCAGAAGCCACATTCTACGAATAATTCAACGACTGCAGGTTGCATGCCGAACTTCTACTTATTCGTTTTACATCGATTTTCATCATTATCAATTTTAGACGGCATTATCTGATGAAACCAAAAAGCTCTGGTTCCAGAAGCCACTTTTTACCAATAATTCAACGACTGCAGGCTTCATGCCGAACTTCAACTTCCTCATTTTACTTAGATTTTCATCGACATTATCGATTTTAGACGGCATTATCTCATGAAACCAAAAAGCTCTTTGATTCCAGAAGCCACATTTTACGAATAATTCAACGACTGCAGGTTTCATGCCGAACTTCTACTTAGTCATTTTACATTGATTTTAATCATTATCAATTTTAGACGGCATTATCTGATGAAACCAAAAAGCTCTGGTTCCAGAAGCCACTTTTTACCAATAATTCAACGACTGCAGGCTTCATGCCGAACTTCAACTTCCTCATTTTACTTAGATTTTCATCGACATTATCGATTTTAGACGGCATTATCTCATGAAACCAAAAAGCTCTTTGATTCCAGAAGCCACATTTTACGAATAATTCAACGACTGCAGGTTTCATGCCGAACTTCTACTTAGTCATTTTACATTGATTTTAATCATTATCAATTTTAGACGGCATTATCTGATGAAACCAAAAAGCTCTGGTTCCAGAAGCCACATTTTACGAATAAATCAACGACTGCAGGTTTCATGCCGAACTTCTACTTAGTCATTTTACATTGATTTTAATCATTATCAATTTTAGACGGCATTATCTGATGAAACCAAAAAGCTCTGGTTCCAGAAGCCACTTTTTTCAATGACTGCAGGCTTCATGCCGAACTTCCACTTACTCATTTCACTTTGAGGTTTGTCAACAATAAGGGTTTCAGACGGCATTATCCAATCGTGAAACCAAAAAGCCTTCAGTTCCTAGTAGTCATCCATTACAAATAATCAAGCGGTTGTCGCCTTCATGCCGAACTTCTGCTTACTCGTGTTTCATTGATTTCCATCATTATTATCGATTTCGGACGGCATTATTTGATGAAATCCGAAAGCTCTTTGATTCCATAAGCCGCTTTTTACGAATAATTCAACGACCGTCGCTTTCGTGCCCAGCTTCACTTACCAGCACCGCTGACGTCCTAAATATAGTATCGGTGATTTGTCGATTTGCTTACCTAAGCCAATTAAATAAGGCATTGCCGAATTCCAGCCGAATCCGAAGCGTAGCCCAAGCTGCTGGAATGCAATGTCTGGAATTCAGGTGTCCCTATCCGAAGGAGGATTTTAATGGCTACAGATCCAGAAAGTTATCCGAATGGTAGCCAAATTTATAGACGGCGGGATCTCATTGGAATTAAGACTGGAATGTTCATTTCTGTCGAAGATCTTAAATTGTGCGCATTGAGGCATTCTTATTTGACGTGTAATTGACACAGGAAAAGGATTCCCAGCAAGCAAGGGGAACTGCGAAAAACTCCCTTTGCATAGTTTGTGCGAAACGAATTGATTAAGGGGACGTTAAAACGAGTAATTGATCGGTATTGTCTTCGGGATAGAGGGATGGCAGATCGTGTAACTGAGGAATGTACCGTTGATTAATTTAATATGGAAAGTGTCTGCTGTCAGAGTAGGAAGTCGGTGTAGATCGGTAGAGGCAGGAGACAGTTATACAATTGTGCGATAATATTATTTTCTTGAGAATATCATTCTTTGGTTTATTCTGTTATCCGCGTTAAATATTTTTTTGAAAAATCTAGATTGGATTACGAAGCAATGTGCATTTACTTCCCTTATTCACATTGTAGTAATAAAAGTCTTAACCCTACTGGTGGTTGGCCCGAAGAGGTATCTCGTCATTAGAAAAACTGACCACATCCTGATGTACTCGATATCTCGCCATTAAAAGAAAACTGACCAGGTCTTGACCTCGTCATGATAAACAAATTCAGCAATCTCTTGAGGAGATATCTCGTCATTAGCAAAACTGACCACATCCTGATGGACTCGATATCTCGCCATTAGAAGAAAACTGACCAGGTCTTGATCTCGTCATGATAAACAAATTCAGCAATATCTTGAGGAGATATCTCGTCATTAGCAAAACTGACCACATCCTGATGGACTCGATATCTCGCCATTAGAAGAAAACTGACCAGGTCTTGATGAACAAAATATGTGGTTATTAGAAGAAAAATGACCAGGTCTTGATCTCGTCATTAAAAAATAGGCAGTATATTGATGACGAGATATCTCGTTAATAGTCCACTGCGCACTTCAAGTTTGAAAACTCGCAGCTGCGATGTCAGCGTGATCTAGCTATGAAAATGCTCTTATCCTTTCAACCAAAGTACAATCAAGTCCTCAATGAGAGATTCATTGAAGGAAATTGGATGGTTGGTAACAAACTTTATTGTTGTGCCGTATATTTCAACTTTGAAGTGACATCATTCAACTGAAAGGCTGAACAAAAGTAGCATAAGATGAACTTCTGATAGCATTCTACCTATCAAATGAACGTTAGCCCTCCTGGTGGTGGTCCCGGCGAGAGGTTTCGCCATTAGTAAAACTGTCCATGTCTTGATGGACAAAATGTGTGGTTATTAGAAGAAAAATGACCAGGTCTTGAACTCGTCATAAAAAAATCGGAAATATCTTGACGGGATATCGTGTCATTAGAAAATTTGTCAGATCATGATGGACGAGTTATCTCGTCGAAACCACTTGCAGGGTTAATAGAGCTAGACCTCGATTTTACCTTCAGAGTCAGAAAAGCATTGTTTGTGTATGTCCAATTACTTGATGTTGTGACTTGTGTTTGGCTTCATCGACCTTCTAAGGTCGTGGTGGTCCGGTTGGCAGGGTCCCAGATTAGCAACCGGAGGGTTGCATGTTCGAAACTCAATCCAACCAAAGACCGCCGTGTTCGTGGGGATGGTGTAAGTTAAACCTGTCTTGGACGCAAATGTCCTCAATTTGAAAAATGTGGAAGTTTGGAGTGGTATCAGTTCAGGTGTTGACCAGGTTATTCAACCGTGGTTCAAAATTACGTGGTGTTGTCCTCGGATCTTCCCCTTCAGGTTTGATCCCGGATCGTCGCTAGTAGCCCGTTTGTTGCCCAATGTGACGTTAATTAAAATAACTGCCTACCTACATAAATGTTTTTCTATCGCTAAATTCACAACATTGCGTAGATGATATCCCTACCAAATTAAACTGGTTGAATCGGATTTTTTTTATATAAGCCTAATACACGATTGATGCAACGTTAGATTAATAAAGTAGAGATAAATATTGCGGAAAAGAAGCTGATCCGATTTCTCGACAATTTGCCTCCATACTACGAACCCATAAAGTCAGACTACAACAATCAAACGCGACAGATCAAAATGTAAGCAAATAACACTGAATTCTTTGCTACAAAGTAGTGGAGGAACACTTAATCTGAGTAAAGCAAACAAGCGTCGCACAAAAAACGAGTGAAGTAGAGAGCAACAAAAACCATGAACGCGGACTGACAGAAGACAAAAGCTATCAAGCCAGGATCAAGATCAGTGACCATTACGCGTAGATACTTTTTAAGTGGTCTTTATATAGATCTGAATAATACTACGACTGTTACAGAACCAAAATGAATACGTAAATGATTTTCCAAAGTTAAACTAACATTGGGTAGATGGTATCTACCAAATTAAACTTTTTTAATCGGATTTATATTAAGCCTAATACACGATTGATGTAAGGTTAGATTAATAAAGTAGAGATAAATATTGCGGAAAAGAAGCTGATCCGATTTTCCGACAATTTACCTTCATACTACGAAACATAAAGTCATTACAACAATCAAACGCGACAGATCAAATGTAAGCAAATAACACTGAATTCTTTGGTACAAAATAGTGGAGGAACACTTAATCTGAGCAAAGCAAACAAGCATCGCACAAAAAGCGAGTGAAGTAGAGAGCAACAAAAACCAAGAACGAGGACTGGCAGAAGAGGAAAGCTATCAAGCGAGGGTCAATAAAATCTTTGGTCCGTTCAGAAGTAAACGGACAAAAATCTTGATTTTTCCTGTGGACTGCCAAAACTCGACAACACCAAAAGAATAAGGATGATGGGAAGGGATGGTTTGTCGGCTTACAAGAACGGAAGAAAAAAAAGACCCGAAAAGAGAGATTTTTAGGGTTATAAACTTCAGAGAGGTTCTTGTTCCGCGCTGATGTCAAGAAATGATGACCAATTTTTATAGGAGGGACGGTGTTGCTGACACAAAGCGTTGTTTTGCTGCTGCTTTTTCTGTCGCTGTAATGTCTTACTCTTGTAGGACTTAAGTTTAGGGTTCCAGACAAAGCTGGGACAATCCACTATATGGCTTTCAGTTCTTTCTTTTGCTTCAAGTAAAAGTAGCCGTCATAAAACAGAGTTATTAGTTCACATATGAGAGTGGGAATTGGCATTGGATCGGAGATATCCGTAGGCGGGAGTATGTTATTGCGTGTTAGATCGTGCCAGTTTTATTAAACTTTAACGAAATTAGTCTCATTTTCTAGTGCCATAACCTTAACTTAAGATATCTGACTACGTTTGGAGTTCCGTGTTTTTAAATGTACAAATTATACTATTTTTACTTTTTAAGGTAAAACAACTTATAAAAACATTATAAAACAAAGAAATCAATGAAAATTATTACCATTTAATTAAAAACTGGCAAAAGTTGGAAATTTTGATAAAAAAATAACGTTAACTAAAAACATTGCAATTGAAAAACTTAAATGCCATTTGCCTAAAATTTCATTATAAAAATCTCAATTTTAAAAATTATTTTGCGCTCGCTTATTTTTTCTCGATATTTGCATTTTCTGACAGAAAAGTGATTTTTTGGATCACTTTCAATCCACGTTTAACCAATTAAACCCAAGCAACGCCAGGTAAATTCAGCTAGTTTGTAATATTCTGGACAGGTCTGTAAAAATTCAGATATACAATAGAACCTTGATTATCCTAAATTACTTGAACATAAATTAACCGTGATTATGGCACAGCTTGGCCATATAAGGTCCATGCTTCCTAAAGCCCAACCAACTCTGAACCTGGCATACAATTTACCGTAAATTCCTTGATAGCTCCAATTGTGATATTTATGAGATCATGAACGAAATAATTTTTATTACCTTCGATCCATCCCAGAATTTCTTTCTCCCATTCGCGCTATGTCATGTTTGGCGTAACTTGGTCAAATATCGGCCTTGAGCCATAAAACCCAAAACAACCAACCACTTCACTTCTATGTCAATAAAACGGTCTTTGCATGTATATGTCAATTACTTGAAGTCTCCTGATTTATCTTTGGCGCAGCTTTTACAAATATGGTCCTTGTGCCATTAAATCCAACCCAACCAACCAAATCTAGTCTGCCACTAAAACTTTCGTTATGTGTGTATGTCCATTACTCAACATTGCCTTGTGTTCGGCGAAATATAGCCCATACGACCAACACAAGACAGACACAGATACAACCAACTCCGTACCTGGGACACAATTTAACGTAAATTCCTCGATAGCTCCAATTGTGATATTTATGTGATAATGAACGAAATAATTTTTATCACCATCGATCCATCCGAGGATTTCTTTCTCCTTCCTCACGGTGTCATGGAAATGAATCTCTTTAACGTATTCTGCATTTATTTTCATTTGATGGGATTACTGTCGAAGAATTTTCTATTTCCCCTTTCGTTTCTTGCCCATTTATTGACACCCATGACTTTCACCATCCATTGATTTTCAGACATTCAAAGCCACCGCATTTTTCACGCCCTCTCTCTTTCTAGTGTCCTAGTTATTTCATCGATCATTAAAGTAATTCTTGCGATGGGGTTGCAATGAACTCGGCCCTCGAAGACTTCATTTTAAAAAGATAACTTTTTTCGAGTAGGGGGAGTTTCCAATTGAATAATTTTTTGTCTAAATTTATTTCCTATCGGGTTTTGACGTAGGGCATAATGCACTAACAGAACGTTACAGTCTCTTGAAGGTAATGGTTTTATAATTTTAAACCATAAAAATAATATTTTTAATTTTTGAGAATACTGCTCAAACGTAACTATCAGTTTGCAATACACTAACGGAACGTTACTCTCTCTTGATAAAGGTAACGGTTTTATAATTTAAAACCGTAAAAATCATATTTTTAATTTTAGAGAATACTGCTCAAACGTAAAGCTCAGTTTTTAATACACTAACTGAACGTTACTCTCTCTTGATAAAGGTAACGGTTTTATAATTAAAACCGTAAAAATCATATTTTTAATTTTTGTGAATACTGCTCAAACGTAACTATCAGTATATAGTACATTAACTGAACGTTACACTCTCTTGATAAAGATAACGGTTTTATAATTTAAAACCGTAAAAATCATATTTTTAATTTTTGAGAATACTGCTCAAACGTAACTATCAGTTTATAATACATTAACTGAACGTTACACTCTCTTGATAAAGGTAACGGTTTTATAATTTAAAACCGTAAAAATCATGTTTTTAATTTTTGAGAATACTGCTCAAAACGTAATTCAGTTAGTATTACACTAACTGAACACTACATCTTGATGAAGGTAACGGTTTTAAAATTTAAAATCGTAAAATCATGTATTTAATTTTTGAGAATGGCTCTTTTAGAGTTCTTTTCATTCAAAATTACGTTAGCCATCTGGGGTTTCCTGTACCAATTTGCGAGTTGTAGGCTGGTTCGATCCTTCTCTTGGTAGCTCAGTTGGAAGAGCAACGGATAAGCAACCGGAGGGTTGCGAGTTCAAAACTAGGTCCAGCCAAAAACCGTCGTGTACACGGGGGCTGGTGCACTTTAAATCTGTCGTGGTTTCGAATGTCCTCACGTTTGCGTGGTGTGGAAGTTTGGAGAGTGGGGTGCCAGCTCAAATGTTGTTCTCCTCATCTGACCATGATTCAAAATTACGAGGCGTTGTCATTGGATTTTTCATGGTTCAAATTACGTGGTGTTGTCCTCGGATCTTTCCCTCGAGGATAGATCCTGGACCGTCGCCAATAGCTCGCTGTGTTGCTTCAGTGTGACGTTAATTAATTAACATTACCATTACCTTGGATCTTTAACTTCGGGATCGATCTCAGACAGTCGCCAATAACCCGTTCTGTTGCCCCAGTGTGACGTTAATTTATTACCTATCTACATACCATCCAATGAAGCTTTCATTGTGAACTCGGTTGAGAATATTTAGTACTTTTAAAGGATAGAAGCATTTTGATAGCTAGATCACGCTGAAATCGCAGCTGCGACAGTTTTCAAATTTAAGTGTAAAGTGGACTATTCTCATGGTCTGCAAGTTGTTTCCGACTGTCATTGTAGGGTAAATGCTGCACCAAAGCGCAGTTTGGGCGTGTTAATTTGCATGTTTTAGGTATAAATTTCATGAGAGATTGACAAGTTATTTCCCTTCAGGAGGGCAATCTGTGTTCTTCATTAGTGTGGCTTTACTTGGTAAATCAACGATTCAGTTTTCTCGAGGCAATTTGTGTTGGTTGACTACTGTAAGACATTAATTTATTTTGTAAAGCCAGAATACATTAAACAACAACTATATCACCAATGCCAAATAGTGTATTTCAAAGGGCCGGTTTGGAATATTCATTTGTGTGTTTTAGATATAACTTTCATGAGTGACAGAAGTTATTTTCCTACATGAAGGCAATCTGTTCTTCGTTATGGTATGACTTTCCTTGGGTATAGTAACTCAACGATTAAGTTCGATCGATTTTATTTGTACTAGTCGTCTACTGTTAGATATAAGTTAATCTTATAATGTTAGGTAGGTAGGTAGGTATTTTAATTAACGTCACACTGGAGCAACACAACGGGCTATTAATAAGGCTAGGTTAAACGATAATTATATTAACGAAAATTAAGGTATCGTGCCTTATGTGTAGTGATCTTAACCCTCCTGGTAGCTTACCGCGTCGAAAACTGCCCTATAGTGGCTAGCCTCTGGTGCAAAAACCTCTAGCTGTCACCAAACCGTCACAAGTTCTAGGCAAGGAACAATATATTTTTCCTACTTGTATCTTCATTCCACCTGAAGTAGTACGACAGTTTTGTCTAGACGAGATATTTCGTCCTTAGCTAAATTGATCAGATCTTGGACGAGGTATGTCGTCGAAACACTTGGAGAGTTAAGCGGTCTGTCGGTAGGTATTTAATTAATGTCGCAATGGAGCAACCTCGCAACGGGCTATTGGCCACAGTCCGGGATCTACTCCCAAGAGAAAGATCCGAGGACAACACCTCATAATTTTAAACCACTGAGATGACGAGGTTAACACCTTGCACCCCACTCTCCAAACCTTAAGCGGTCGGAGCAGAGGGATTGCAGTGAAGTCTGCAAAGGAAAAGACACCTACAGAAACGTGATCGCAACGACAGCGAATCAATTAACTTACAGCCGCCACGTTAAATCTGTCGTGGCCCCAAATGTCCTTGTGTCGGCATGGTGTGGAAGTTTGGAGACTGGGGTGCCAGCTCAGGTACCGTCCTCGTTATCTGAACCGTGGTTCAGAATCGCGAGGCGCTGTCCTTGGATATTTCTCTTCGAGATTCATCCCGGACCGCCGCCGACAGCCCGCCGCGTCGCTCCAGTGCGACGTTAATTAACTACTTACCCACCACACGGAAATCCGCAAAGAAAAAGACACCTCCAATCCCAGCGAATCGGTTAACTTACAGCCCCCACGTTAAATCTGTCGTGGCCCCAAATGGCCTCTTGTCGGCTTGGTGTGGAAGTTTTGAGACTGGGGTGCCACAGCTCAGGTATCGTCTTCGTTATCTGACCGTGGTTCAGAATCGCGAGGAGCTGTCCTTGGATATTTCTCTTCGAGATTGATCCCGGACCGCCGCCGACAGCCCGCCGCGTCGCTCCAGTGCGACGTTAATTAACTACTTACCCACCGCAGTGAAGTCTGCAAAGAAAAAGACACCTCCAACCCCAGCGAATCGGTTAACTAATAGCCCCCACCCAAACGCGACATCCCGAAACGCTGCTCTCAAACCGAGACCTCCCTCACATCTCCGCACACGCTCCCGGAAATCGTCATTAAAATAATACATAATAAATTTCAAACCTCCTCTCCCCTGTGCCTAATCACGCTGGTTTAATTCAGCGCCAACAAACTTCAACGGGATCCGCTCGGGCAGTTATTATTAATTAATACTCGCCGTTTTGAAACACAAAAATTGATTTTTAAATAGCCTGTCAGTTATACAGGCGGCTCGGCTGCGTTGTACACCACCGCATGTGATTCGATTAGTCTTGCGAGCACGCAAGGTGGTAGTTGCTCTCCAGCTTTTCAGTAGTTGCCGGCACCCTTGGGAAATAGAAAAGTTTTAACAGACTTGTTTAGTTTTCATTAATATTGCAAGGGAGAGTTGTAATAAGCAGGCTATGTGTGCAGATGCATAGGGAGCTAATGTCTTGCACGTTTGAAAAGACTCGTTTTATAATTGGTTTATCGGACCTCCCGATGCACTTTCGTTTTTCTTGCCCGATGTTTTCGGGTCTTTTAAGTGCGGGATGAAGTAAATTGCGGAGTTCTATTAACGCGTCAGGATTGCCTGTCGATGGGTCGGAGGACGTGTGACAGGGAAGCCGGGGAGTTGAATGGGAATTTATTCGTGTTTTTCCCCTCAGTTTGGGTTAATGAATGAAGTTCCTTTCTTGAGAAGACACTTCGTGTGTAAATTGTTTCCAAACGCGACCGTATTTGCATTTTGATGTTCGTTATAAACTGAAATTAAGAAAACATTTGTTAATTGCCATATTTGTTCTTGCGCACTCATCTTTAATCTAGACCTCATGCATAAATAGCTTAAACTGGACGAAAGTATTGATTCAAAGATCTATTGTCAAAGAACCGTTAAGAAATTCGAAATTCCTGGAAGCATACTGAATAGAAATAGAGACAATATATTTAGAACTTTATTTTACTTTTCAGTTTATGGTCTTCTTCTTCTAGACCCTCCTCCTCCCAACTCACCGATAAGTTTTGAGTTTTTTATGGGAGGAGGGGGAGGACTTTAACCATGGGCACAAAAGGGGTACGCCGGGAAAACCAGCCCCCCCACACAGAGAGGGTACACCCAGACTCCGGCGCGTCCGCACCGAAGTCCAGGGCACCACCATTCATTATTTTTTCTTTAAAAATATACACTGCTGGCCACCCAAATTGCAACACCAAGAAAGACAAGAGATATCACAACAAAATTTATTTTGTAGATAACATGTTGACCAAGTATCAAATGATTAAATTTATAGACTTTTGTGAAGTGTGGTTCCTGCCAAAATCAGTAGCCAGAGTAGCCGCCATTGTTGGAGATCACCGCTGCCACACGCCTCGGCATTGATTCAAAGAGACTTTGGATGTGTTCTTGGGGTACAGCAGACCAAGCAGCTTCCACACGTTGCCAAAGTTGATCTGGTGTGGCAGCTGGGGATGTATTCTGGGTCAATCGTTGAGCAACCATGGACCACATGTTTTCTATCGGCGAAAGATCCGGAGAGCGAGCTGGCCAGGGAAGCAATTCAATCTGGCGATTGACGAAGAACCCTTGGACAATGCGTGCCACGTGTGGTCGCGCATTATCCTGTTGAAATATGGCTGTGGGCAAGCCATGAAGGTAAGGAAGGACAACTGGCTCCAACACCTCGGAGATGTAGCGCTGGCTGTTTAAAGTACCGGCAATGCGTACTAGAGGAGTGCGAGAGTGATATCCAATACCGCCCCATACCATAATACCCGGTGCAGGACCAGTGTGGCGGTGCATAACGCAGCTGTTCAGCATCCTCTCTCCACGGTGTCTCCAGACTCGAATCCGACCATCGTGGTGTTGCAGACAGAAGCGTGACTCGTCAGTAAAGACAATTTCATTCCATTCTGCCGTCCACATCCTTCTTTCATCGCACCATTGGCGGCGGAAACGTCTGTGGTTCTGCGTCAAGGGTAGACGAAGCAATGGACGTCTTGCGGACAGACCACTCTGCTGTAAACGGCGTCGAATGGTACGCGCAGACACTGGATGATGCGGTACAGACTGAATGTGCTGTGCTATGGTTCGTGATGTGGCTGAGCGATCCGTCACTGCCATACGCACAATATGCCTGTCATCACGTGAAGTGGTGCACTGAGGTGGATGCGATCGAACACGTCGGTCCGTCGTACCCTCCTGCATCCAACGATCACATATCCGCATTACAGTTGTTTGGTTTCGTCCAACACGACTACCGATTTCCCTGAAAGATAATCCACAATCTCGGTAGGCCACTATCCTTCCTCTGTCGAACTCGGATACTTGATCAAAAGATGATCGCTGTTTTCTACGAGGCATAATTGATCGTTTTTTTTAAAAAAACCACAAGAAAAACACAATTGCCGTACTTGAAATCGTCGAAATCTCCAAGCTTTAAATAGCGCTTTGGAGTGGCGCCACAGGCGCGCGTGATGTGCGTCTGCGCTGAAATTCTAATCATTTGCATATCTCACCTCCGCTAATGCATGTTGTAAATTTCATATTATTTGCATGCTTCCTTCAGGGTGTTGCATTTACGGTGGCCAGCAGTGTACATAGAAAAAGGACCAACAGGGTCCAAAAACATTAACTAAGTATCGACGACCGGCACACTGCCGGTTTACAAGGACGATATCGGCGCCACATAGGCCATCCTGTAGCACCTGCAACTTACCCACAGATTTATAACATTTAAAGAAATTTTTTTTTAATTCATTAACTGCAGCTCTTATATTACTGCCAGTGGGCAGTTTATAGTAGGCGCTACAAATAGGTGGTATAATAGCAGTATATAAGAGGATGGCTCATATGAGGCGCCAATATAAGAACAAAAAGATTATTTATGATATGATATTTTACAATGAGATTTACAATTATGATGATATTTAATAATTACTATATTTTAAGACAAACTAATATAAATTATAAAACTGGACCATATTCAAAAATAGTTATTAGTCCAAGACCCGTTAATCCAGAGAACCAAAAAACACCAAAAGACTCAAAACCCCAAATTTCTAAAATTTTTAAGAAAAGTAAAATCATAGGATCTAAAATATTGAAGTTTAAAATTGAGCCGGACCTAGTCCTTGACTCACTAATTACCGAGGGAAACAGGGTAGAGTGTCAGGGGGAAGAACCATTTACAATTCAAGATTTTTGGGATTTTTAAACTTAGGGGAGGGCGTCCGCGGCCACCCCTCCGGCCGCCAGCACACACATCCTGATTTTATACTTTGAGATCTTATCGTTCAGGATGTTGGCACACCACTTTTGTTTATTAATGTTTATGGTCTTGTAAGTGCGGAATGAAGTAAATTGTGGAGTTCTATTAAAGCGTCAGGATTGTCTGTCGATGGGTCGGATGACGTGTGACAGAGAAGCCGGGGAGTTGAATGGGAATTTATTCATGCTTTTCTCTCAGTTTCGGTTAATGAATGAAGTTCCTTTCTTGAGATGACACTTATGAAAATTGTTGCGAAACGTGATCGTATTTGCATTTTGATGTTCGTTATAAGCTGAAATTAAGAAAACATTTGTTAATTGCGATATTTGTTCTTGCACACACATCTTTAATCTAGACCTTGCATGGATAGCTTAAAATGGGCAATAGTATTGAATTTGAATACTGTACACATCTGCTTTAACCCTTCAAGTGGTTTCGACGAGATATTTCGTCCTCTTCCATCAAGATCGAGCAATTTTGCTAATGACGCGATGTCTCATCAAGATATTGCCGACTTTTTGACGACGAGATCAAGATCTGGTCAGTTTTGCTAATGACGAGATACCTTGTCGAGACCACCCCACCACGAGGTTTAAGAAATTCAAAATTACTGGAAACAGTGAATGGAAATAGAGCAAATATATCTACTACTTCTTTTTTGTTTATGTGTCTTTAAGTGTAGAATGAAGTAAATTGTAGAGTTCTACTAAAACACGTTAGAATTGCCTATCGATGGGTTGACGGGCATGTGACAGGAAAGCCGAGGAGGTTGAATGGGAATTTCGTCGCATTTCTCCCTCAATTTTGGTTCATGAATGAAATTCCTTTCTTTAGGGGACAATTCGTATGAAAATTGTTGCCAAAAGCGATCGCATTTGCATTTTGATGTTCGCATAGGTGCTCTTTCATGAACTGAAATTAAGAAAACATTTGTTAATAACGGTATTTTTGTTCTTGCAAACACATCTAGCACAGTGGGTTTGCCCACTGCGCTAGCAACCTATGTAGATGTAGGCAGTGTAAGTTCAATTCCTATATTCCTATAACTTACCCTGGTTATATTTCTTCTGTGTCAGTAAAACTTCCCTTGTGTGTGTACGTCCATTACGTGACATTGTCTCCTGTCTGTGCATCTTGGCCAAATATGGCTCTTGCGCTGTAAAACCCTACAAACCAACCCTCAATTTCTGTTAAAGAATAAGAGTTAGGTAGTTAATTAACGTCGCACTGGAGCAACACAACGGGTTATTGGGGACGGTCCGGGATCAAACCCGGAGGGAAAGATTCAAGGACAACACCACATCATCTTGAAACACTGTCAGACGACGAAGTCACACCTGAGCTGGCACTCCACTCTCCAAACTTCCACACCACATCAACCTGAGGACATTTCAGGCCACGACAGATTTAACATGCACCCCCCCCCCCCCGCGTACACGACGGTCTTTGTCTGGAACGAGTTTCGAGGCAATCCATTGCTCTCCCAATTGGGCCACCGCGGCCCTTTCTTAAGAGGATGCTTCGTATGAAAATTGTTGCCAAACGTGATCGCATTTCTTTTTGATGTCCGTATAGGGGCTCTTTATAAACTGAAATTAAGAAAACATATTTTAACCCTCCAAGTGGTTTCGACGAGATATCTCGTCCATCAAGATCTGACTAATTTTGCTATGTCTCATCATTAAGCTATTGTAGTCGTTACAGTCACTAGGAGGGTTAATTACGATATTTTTTCATACACACCTTTAATCTAGATCTGATGCACAGTTAGTTTAAGAAATGCAGAAAGTGCAATTAATTTTGATGTATCGTCAAACAAACGTACCTTTATTTGTGTCCCCAAAGTCAAAAATCTATTCAATAGAAAATATATTTAACCTTCGACCTTCACAAGATTTTCAAGAAGCATGCTGTTGCTTTTACCTACAGCACACATAATGACTAAATAGCCACTTCTATTAGTTGAAAGAGTCCTATGAAGTATTTTATTGGTCAAGAGGGGCAAAAGTCATGTAGTGAAAACTGCAGTTTCATGGTGGAACGATGCTTGTAGGTCAGAGGTTTAATGTTTGTTTAAGGGGTACTTACTTTAAACTAGATTTTTTAAAATATGAATTTAAAAATTCAGTCTTTTTACAATAGGTCATTGATTTATACTTAAAATAATTTCAGTGCGAAAAAATTAGATTAAGCTAATTAATTAGCTAATTAGTATGTTTTTTGAACAGTGACATTTCAAATTTTAATTTGTTACGAACGAAAATTTCTGTTGGAAATTATTCCTATATTATTCTTTACGTTTTGATCCTCAATAAAGTTGTAGAGGGAATAGGTTTTTACTTTTTTCACTAAGGAAGCAAAAAAAAAATTAAGATTTTTCAGGAATTTTAACATTTAAAATGTGAATCAGCGTGTCAACTGAACGAGATTTTACGTCAACCAGCCGCCGCGTACACAACTGTCTTTGGTTGGATCGAGTTTCGAAATCGCAACCCTCCAGTTATTAATCCGCTACTCTCACAACCTCGTTACCGCGAACCAAACCAGAAAGGAGTTCTTTTTCTGCATTTCGTTATTCAGATGCATACACCGAATATTTCATATTCTAAAGCAATGAAGAAGATATACTATATCATATTTCTGTTAAATGAAATTTCTCAAGCTTTTCTGGAAATGAAGATGTTTGAAACATTCTAACCTAAGCAAAAAAGAAAATTAATTTAAATTCTCGCATATTGAATTGACAGTTTATATTCATACCGTTTAGATGAATAACAAATTCTATTTATGCGCATTTATATATCTATGCAGAAAGCGTGGTAAGAACAGAAAAATGTAATATATATATATATATATATATAATTGTGAAGATAATTTTAAGAATATTACTATCCATGGATTAAAGAAATAATGTATCAATACATAACATTTGGATTTTTACAATCTTCTCATTTTAGTTCTGAACGCATATCCTAGAAGAACAGGATATTTTTATATTTGTTTATATAGGCGTATATGAATAAATCCTTGTATATGATTAGAATAAATGTGTGTGTTATGTGATTGTAATATAACTTTTTAAATAATGCCATCCACATGGACTAAAGAAGCATCCAGATCTTCACACTAATCTCATTTTATTTCTACACGCTAATCGTAGAAATTATAGCCTACATCTCTAAATGATCAGAATAAACGATTGTGATGATAGTTGCATATAAAAACATTGCATATATGGATTAGAGAAACAATACACATTCTACGGACTTTCACACTCATCTCGTTTTAGTTCTGAACCCTTATCGTAGAAGGCATAGCAGCATTTAAATAGCAGCCTATATGAATACACCCTTGTATATGCTTAAAACAAATGTGTTATGATTGTGAAAATAGCTTTTAAATATTGCCACCCACAGGACAAAAGAAACATCCAGATCTTCACATTTATCTCATTTTAGTCCTGAACGCTTATCGTACAACAGGTTATTTTTAAATTAGTTTAAATATAGGCCTGTGTAATTAAATTTTTGTTTATGACATGTAGAAATCTAAGCCTGTATGTATACATCCCTGTATATAATCAGAATAAATGGTTGTGAAGATAACGAAAAATTATATAAACATTGCTATCCATGGACCAGAGAAACAATACTCAACATCCGGATCTTCACACTCATCTCATTTTAGCCCTGAACGCTTATCGTAGAGCAGGTTATTTTTATATTAGTTTAAATATAGGCCTGTACGGATACATCCCCTGTACATACAATGTACTCAGACACATATGTATACATAGATGCCTCTTGGAAACGCATAGACGTAACTGTCCTTAGGCGAGAATTCGTCCAGAAAAAAAGGGCCCACTTTTTTATGTCTGTTAGCGAAGATAAAACGAGAGAAAGAAGAAAGACAGCGGCTGATAACACAGTAGAAAAGAAATTCGCTCATTCTGTCACTCCTTGTAGACTAAAGCACGTGTAAGGAGAAAATAAATGTAGTAAGAAAAGTTATATACGCGCGCGGGGAAAGTATCCACGGCAAAGCACTGATTCGCTGGCTGCAGGGTATATGGTCTAGATACGCCATCAAAGCTTAGAGTTGGGAATACTTGCAAGTTGGTTTGCTTGCCCTTTGCAAGTCTTCAACTAAGTGACAGATAGTAAAGTAACCGTTTTCCTGCATTGTGGAATGTTTTTGTTGTTTACGTGAGGCTCGATGGTGTAGAGGTAGACTTCTTAAGAAGCGCGGGATGGCATTTCTTTTCTTTTTTCTTCTTTTTATTGGCGCGAATTTTTTTCTACTTGCCATCCAGATGTTCCATAAAGCAACGATGTTTTATTGCTGGACTTTGAAACTGGACGAAGTGTGATGTATTTGTTGCTTCGGTTGATATTTTTTGCCTATGGCTGCGAGAGCGCTGAATTCATTATGGAGTCGATTTCATGGAATGTTATGACTATCGTATCGCAATTTAAGCAGATTTGCTATGCTTTTTATTTGGTAAATTATGAGTTTTATTAGATACTATGCGAAAACAGTTTTTAATTTTAATGTAAGATATGACATAGTTCTCATTAAAATGAATGCTTTGAATTTATTTACTTACCATCCAAATATTTTATAGAGCAACGATGTTTTGTTATTGATCGAAATGTGATGTATATGTTTTGCTTTGGTTATATTTGCTGTCTTTTGACATGAGTCCTGAATTCTTTATGAACTCTATTTCATGGAATGTTATGACTCGTACATCAATTTAAGCAGATTTGCTATGGTTTTTATTTGGTAAATTATGATTTTTATTAAATACTATGCCGAAAGAGTTTTTCATTCTAATGTAAACTATAATTTTGTTCTCAATAAAATTAATGCTTCAAAATTTCTTCTACTTTCCGTCTAGATGTTTTATAGAGCAACGATGTTTTATTGCTGGACTTTGAAACTAGACAAAGTATGATGAATTTGTTGCTTCGGTTGGATATTTTCTATCTTTTGCTGTGGGAATCTCGGATTCATTATGGACTCAACTTTATGGAATATCATACCTCTTATATGTAAATTGAAGCAGATTTTTGCGATGCTTTTTATTTGATAAATTATGAGTTCTATTAGATTCTTCACCAAAACGGCTTTTAATTTTAATGTAAACTATGACTTGGTTCCCGATAAAATTAATGTTTAGAATTTCTTGTCTAGATGATGTATGGAGCAACGATGTTTTAATCCTGGGCTTTGAAACTGGACTAAGTGTGATCTATTTGTTGCTTCGGTTGGGGATATTTTTTGCCTGTGCTGTGAGGGTCCCGAATTCATGAACTATTCCATGGAATATCATGCCTACCATATCTAAATTTTAGCATATTTTTGCGATGATTTGTATTTGATTTTTTGAGTTTAACTAGATTCTATTTCAAACGGTTTTTAATTCTTATATAAACTATGACTTGGTTCTCTATATAATTAGTTTTTTTTAATTTATTTTACTTGTCATCTAAATGATATATAGAGTAACGATGTTTTCTACAGGCTTTGAAATTGGACGAAGTGTGATGCATTTGTTGCTTGAGTTGGTTATATTTTCTGCTATTGTTGTGAGATGTACGAATTCATTATGAACTATTGTTATGACTACCATATCTAAATTTAAGCATATTTTTGCGATGCTTTTTATTTGGTAAAAATTGAGTTATATTAGATTCTATGCCAAAAACAGCTTTTAATTCTGATGTAAACTATGACTTTGTTCTCGATAAAATAAAGGCTTCGAATTTCTTCCACTTACCATCGAGCTGTTAAATAGAGCAACCATGTTTTGTTAGGACGAAGTGTCATGTATTTGTTGCTCCGGTTGATATTTTCTCCTCATGCTATTAGAGCCCTAAATTTATCATGAACTCAATTTTATGGAACATAATGACTATCATATAAATTTAAATAGATTTTGCGATGTATTTTATTTGATAAATTATAAATTATATTATATTCTATGCCAAAACAGTTTTTAATTCTAATGAAAACTATTACTGTGTTCTCGATAAAATAAAGGTTTCGAATTTCTTCAACTTTCCATCGAGATGTTTTATAGAGCAAAGATGTTTTATTACTGGCCGAAGTGTGATGTACTTGTTGCTTCGGTTGGGGGATATTTTCTGGATTTTGCTGTGAGAGCCCTTAATTCATTACGAACTCGATTTCATGGAATGTTATGACTATCATTTCTAAATTTAACTAGATTTTTTCGATGATTTTTTATTGTTTGATAAATTATAAGTTCTATTAGATTCCATTCCAAACAGTTTTTATTCCTAATGTAAACTGATTGTTTTTGATAAAATTGTTATTTCGAGTTCGTGCTAAATCCACTTTGTGAATGCCAAAATATAAAAAAGAACTATTTGCAACGTTCCAAATAGTGCCCTACAGTACACGCGGATACAATTCTGTAACCGTCTGCGCTTTGCAAGAATTCCGAGTAGTGTAGAGTAGCTTTTACACCACAATAATGGATAAATTACCGCATCGTTTTATTGAATCCATGAATTCTGTAAACCTTTAGAAAGATTACATTAGTGCTTTTCTGAGAATAAAATATTCTTTGAACGATTCTGTTGATCCTTTCTTTGGAATAGAATCCGTGGGAGCTTTTCTATTGGATCATTCTGTAGAATAGAATTCTTTGAATAGATTCTATTCTTTTTTTCTTTAGAATCGAATGCATTGGAACGATTCTATTAGTGCGTTTCTTGGAAAACAATACTTAGGGACTATTCTATTGACCCATTCTGTGGAATAGAATCCTTTGTTAAGATTCTTTTTCTCACTTCCTTTGAATAGAATCTTTTAGACAAATATTAAATTACTCATTTCCTTTGAGTAGAAACAATTATTTGGAAAGATTCCATGGGTCCTTTCTCTGTAATAGAATCTTTGGAAAGTTTCTATTGCTTTCATTTCCTTAGAGTATTTTGGAAAGACTCTATTGATCTTGAAGATCAAAATTAGTTAAAAGTCATGCAGGGAAGACTACAGGTTGCAAGGTGGAATTATGCGTTCGAACCCCTCAGAGGGCTAATATGAAATACCTAGAGCAATATAACGATAAGACACATTTTAAAGTTTTCAAGATAGCCATTTTCATGTTTTAACCCTCCTGGTGGTTGTCTCGACGAGATATCACGTCATTTGCAAAAATGACCAGATCTTGATATACGAGATATACCGTCATTGGAGACAAAACTGATCAGATCTTGATATACGAGATATCTCGTCATTTGCAAAACTGATCAGATCTTGATATATGAAATATACCGTCATTGGAGACAAAACTGATCAGATCTTGATATACGAGATATAATGTCATTACAGACAAAACTGATCAGATCTTGATATACGAGATATCTCGTCATTTGCAAAGCGGATCAGATCTTGATATACGAAATATACCGTGATTGGAGACAAAACTGATCAGATCTTGATATACGAGATATCTCGTCATTTGCAAAACTGATCAGATCTTGATATACGAGATATACCGTCATTAGAGACAAAACTGATCAGATCTTGATATACGAGATATAATGTCATTGGAGACAAAACTGATCAGATCTTGATACACGAGATATACCGTCATTGCAGATAAAACTGATCAGATCTTGATATACGAGATATACTGTCATTGGAGAAAAAACTGACCAGATTTTGATCTCTTCAGCATTAAAAAAAGGCAATATCTTGATCACGAGGTATCTCGTCATCACCAAAATTGGTCAGATCTTGATGGACGAGATATCTCATCAAAACCACTTGAAGGGTTAAAAAATTCCAAAATTATAATACCTTATAAACAGTTCAAGAAGTAATGTTATCATAGATTTTCGAGCATTAACCCTTCAAGTGGTTTCAACGATATCTCGTCCATCAAGATCTGACAAATTTTACTAATGACGAGATATCTTGTCATCAAGACATTACCGACCTTTTTTACGGTGACAAGATTCAGATCTCGTCAGTTTTTTCTAACGACGAGATATCTAGTCCATCAACATCTGGTCAGATTTGCTTGTGACGAGATATCACGTCGAGATGACCACCATGAAGGACGCGCATTCAATCAAAAAATCAGAAATTTTTTTATCCGTTTAAATCTTATTTTGTTTTCATTTTTCTTCATCACGGAATTTTCATTCTGTATCTTTTCACCATGTTGCCCTGAAATTACAACTTCATATAAACAACCTATGTTCATTGCAAGGATTATTTAAACAGAAATTTACCCTCCTGGTGGATGTCTCGACGAGGAATCTCGTCATATTAGAAAAACTGACCAGATCTTGATGAACGACATATTTCGTCATTAGGAAAAACTGACCAGATCTTGATCTATCTTGATCAAGTATGACCTTTTAGGTCCTTATAACAATTATATTATAGATAGAAAATTTTTTATTAAAGATTTCCCATCCCCCCATTTGGGTGAATCTATTAAATCCTCCAAGTGGTTTCGTCGAGACGTCTCGTCAATGAAAATCTGACCAATTTTGCTAATGACGAGATATCTCATCAGCCGCATATTGCCAATAGTTTGATGACGACGAGACTAAGATCTTGTCAGTTTTTTCTAAGAGACGAGATATCTCGTTTATCAAGATCTGATCAGATGTTGTAGAGATAACTCGTCAAGACAAGCACAAGGAGGGTTAACCCTCTTTATGGTTATTTCGACGATGTATCTTGTCATAGCAAATCTATTAGCAGATCTTGATGGACGAGATATCTCGTCATTAGAAGAAAACTGACCAGGTCTTGATCTTGTCACCATCAAACAATTGGCAATATCTTGATGACGAGATATCTCGTCATTAGCAAAATTGTTCAGATCTTGATGGACGAGATATCTCGTCGAAACCACTTGGAGAACATCATTACTGACATTAGATAACCTCATTCCTTTATAAGAAATTTTATCATTGATATGAGTAGGAAAAATGTTGCTGTACAAGGTCAAGTGTTATATCCAGGAAACTGGTGATTCAGGACATTAAAATTTTAAATCGCTACCATAGATATTGCGCTTTCGCGTGCATGGCTTCATCAGGGAGAGATTGTGAATTGTCCAGATTATTTTGAAACGTTTTGAACACCTAAGTCCTTTTTTTTCGCTCAAAATGAAATTTCCAAACGTCAAAATACAATCAAATTTCGATTAGCAGACAATTGCATATTTTGGTATGATACTTATAGAGTAATATTCGCTTATTACAGGTCGTTCGGCTGTTATTGTTTTACCTAAGCTTAAACTGGGTTTAAATTCATCGCATCGTCAAACGTACTTATTCTTTATAAGAAATTACAAGACTCGAACCTACCATAAAACCCAAAACAACCAACCAAGACGCGAACCTGCTATGGTATAAGTTAGACTGTTTTCATCTTAACCTCTGAGAGGGGTTCAAACGGATAATTCCGCATTGAAACCTGCAGTATTCCTATAACTTCTAACCAATTTTGTTCATTTTGACCGATAAAATCCTAGAATGCCGATAAAACCTATAATTAGCAACTTCCGATATATGAATAGAATCCTTTGGAAATATTCAATTGCTTCTTTTTTGGAATACAATCCTTTGGTACGATTCTATTGTACCATTCTGTAGAATAGAAGAATTTTGGAAAGATTCAATTAGTCCTTTCCTATGATTAGAATCCTTTGGAAAGAATATATTGCTCTCTTGCTTTGAATACTTTGGAACGATTCTATTTTACCGTTCTATAGAGTAGAATCCTTTGTAAAGGTTTATTGTTCCTTTCCTTAAAATAGAATCCTTTAGAAAGATTTATTTATCCTTTCCTTGGAATAGAATCCTCTGGAAAGATTTATTCCTCCTTTCCTTTGAATAAAATCGTTTGGAAAGGGGGTTGCGGTAACCCAGTTTGTAGATTCACGGGTTAGAGACCGGAGGTTTGGAAGTGCGAAACTGGAACTAACCAAAGACCGCCGTGTTCGCGGGAGCTGGTGCGCGTTGAACTGGCTGCCGGCACTGTCGTGGTCTCAAATAGCCTCACGTTGGCGTGGCGTGGTGTGGTTTGGAGAGTGGGGTGTGAGCTCAGGTGTTGTTATCTTCATCTGACCGGTGGTCAAAATTACGCGGTGTTATCCTCGGATCTTTCCTCTCGGGATTGATCTCGGACCGTCGCCAATAGCCCGTGTGTTGCTCCAGTGCGACGTAATTTGAACTACCGACCAAACTAGTTTGGAAGATATTTATTGCTCTTTTCTTTAGAATAGAATCCTTTGGAAAAATTCTTTGGTCAGGAAGGTTAGAAGCCATGCTGGGAAGACTGCAGGTTTCAAGATGAAATTATGCTGGTGAACCCCGGAGGCTTAATTTACAATAGTTTGCTCAAAACTATTTATCGCACATCAGGTCGAAAATAATGCAATTATATATAATTGAAACCATAGACGGAGTTTTTGTAACGAGCGCCCGGATAATTTGAGGTTTTAGAAACGAATCATCAGATAAATAGTTTAATAATAAGCAATTTTTCCGAGCGAAAATGTGTGCAATGTACATGAAAAATAACAATTCTCCGGAGATTTAGTGTGATGGAATATCGGGAAAAAAGTCCCAATCCAACTTTCCCAATTATTCATTCGAATGAGTACAAAACGGCAAAAACATTTCTAAGCTAATTAATTAGTTAAAAACTAACTGCGTCGTTATTCTTTCGGATGCAGTGGTTCCAAGCTAGGTTTATTGAAGTAATGCTAAATCTGGATTTGTATTCATCCTGAAAGAAACTGTATTCAGCCTTACATAAATATATGTACGTACCAATTAAAATGAGAATTTTCTATCCTAGTGTGACCAATATTCCCTTGAGAATTTTCAGCCCTTTTGATCAACGCAAGCGTTAATAAGAAACAATACATGGATATTATGAAACTGAACGTGTATAATGAATTCAGCGTGGCCATATATTGAGACGAAATAAATTAACAAGGGCTTTAAATATGGCAGTGTGCGATGCTGTGGTTGTTTTTCCGGATGTTTTCATTTTTATCGCAGTATTTCGTTTCGCAGAGTCTGCGTGTTTTTTGAATGAAACATGCTCAATTGTTATCAAACATGAGGGAACGTAATCTTAATAAGCTTAAGTTGCTGATGTCAGTAATGCAAAAACAAAACCCGCGTGGTTCGCTGAAGTTAACTCAATTACTTGATTTTGTATCTTAAATTAATCTCAGAATAAATTCTGCTTAATTAGCTCCTATAATTCCACTTAAGTGAAGTTTTTGCGTTTGGTGCTCTAAGGAATCATTCCGTAATTTACTCTATATCATCGATGCTTTTTCATGTATCTGCTCATGATGATACTAAAAAGGATCAAGTCCATTTTCAGAGATGCGCACTAGATAAATTTTAAGGAAAATTTATTATTATTTCTTACACATTTAATACAGTATTTTAATTACTTTTCATGAAAATTTGGTGATGCCTGCATTTCCCTCCAAGGGGTTTCATACCTCGTCGAGACGAAACTGCTTTATTACTCCAAGCACGAAAAACAAATTGTCCCTTGTTCAGAATTAGGTCCACTAAGGTATGACCAATTTCCTGATGACGGGATAACTCGTCCATCAAGATCTGGTCAGTTTTGCTAATGACGACATACCTCGTCGAGACAAAACTGCTTTATTAGTCTAAGTACGAAAAACAAATTGTCTCTTGCTCAGAATTAGGTCCACTAAGGTATGACCAATTTCTTGATGATGGGATAACTCGTCCATCAATATTTGGTTAGTTTTGCTAATGACGACATACCTCGTCGAGACAAAACTGCCCTATTACTCCAAGTACGAAAAACAAATTGTCCCTTGCTCAGAATTGACAATTGTTGACAGGCATCTGAAGCTGGTCACTACAGGGCAGTTTTCGATGCGAAAATGAACCCCCAGGAGGGTTAAGTCAACCAAAATAAAAGTCTGAACTAAACAGATATATGAACCCTGATGGTAGTTATACTGATAATTACTTTGCATCCGAAACAGACTAGAATTTTGTTTTCCTATTCAAGACAAAGTTTCAGTTTTATGTTTAGCGTAGTAAACGCCATTTTATGATTTTACCATACATAGGTAAAATAGATTAAAAATCTGGGGGTGAAATTACAAGTTGAACAGCGTTAGGCTTAAAATGATGTATTATAAGTTATTTTGTACTTACTGGAAAAAGCAAACGAGCTCAGTTGGAGCGTAGGACGACTTCTAGATATGAGAGTTGAAATGAGCTAGTCGAATATTATTTTAAAGTGTTTATTTAATCTATTATAGCCAACACACAGGTCTATGAAATGATAAATGGCTTACATAAACATTTATTTCATTTGTTATATCCAACACAGGTCTACCGCATGAGAAGTGGCTAACCTAAGTGTTTATTTCATTTGTTATAGCCAATGAAGGTCTATGGTATGAGAAATGGCTAAAGCAAGCGTTTATTTCATTTGTAACAGCCAACACAGGTCTGTTATATGAGAAGTGGCTTACATAAGCGTTTATTTCATTTGTTATAGTCAACACAGGTCTATGGTATGAGTAGTGGCTTGCGTAATTGATTAAAGGTACACAAGAAAACAATTTTTTCAACTGTTCAGTTCACAGGCTACTACGAAATACTCTTCGTATATTTGGATAGAAGGGGGAATTTTCTTTGTTTTCGGAAAAAAAAATCGATTTTTTTTGGATTTCTTAAGTAATTTTATTCTTTACGGTCTCAAAAACACGTGCCAAATTTTAGATCGAAATTCGCAAAATTGTCTTAGTTATAAGCCATTAAGACTCGACGCACAGATGTAGAATTCGGAAGCGCGCAGCAATTCAGATGTAAATTCTGTAAAGCCAATTTACAACGATTTGTTATCAAAAGATCATCACACTTATCCACAGCTATCTGCACTTATCTTCACAGCTGTATGTCACTGGTATAGCAGATTATCAGGAAAATATTATAAATACTGAATATGCTTCCGTTAACTGTACTGAAACTTTAAACGCTCTTTTCTTGCAACAGCTTTTTGCTAGTGGTTGGCATGATATATATAAAATAGTAAAGTAAAATCACCAATTGGAGGGGGGGGGGGGAGTTGGACTAAAAAGACAAAGAATAAAACTGAAACTACATGTTTGTATTATATGTGAGGAAACAAAGGAAGAAAAGAGATGATGCAGTGCATAAAATGTCACACTTGAGTTCAAACACAGTGTGTTGGAGTGAGTTCAAAAATCAAAAAGTACTTTTGCTTCAATTATGCTTAACCTTCCAAGTACACTGCTGGCCACCCAAATTGCAACACCAAGAAAGACAAGAGATATCACAACAAAATTTATTTTGTAGATAACATGTTGACCAAGTATCAAATGATTAAATTTATAGACTTCTGTGAAGTGTGGTTCCTGCCAAAATCAGTAGCCAGAGTAGCCGCCATTGTTGGAGATCACCGCTGCCACACGCCTCGGCATTGATTCAAAGAGACTTTGGATGTGTTCTTGGGGTACAGCAGACCAAGCAGCTTCCACACGTTGCCAAAGTTGATCTGGTGTGGCAGCTGGGGATGTATTCTGGGTCAATCGTTGAGCAACCATGGACCACATGTTTTCTATCGGCGAAAGATCCGGAGAGCGAGCTGGCCAGGGAAGCAATTCAATCTGGCGATTGACGAAGAACCCTTGGACAATGCGTGCCACGTGTGGTCGCGCATTATCCTGTTGAAATATGGCTGTGGGCAAGCTCTGAAGGTAAGGAAGGACAACTGGCTCCAACACCTCGGAGATGTAGCGCTGGCTGTTTAAAGTACCGGTAATGCGTACTAGAGGAGTGCGAGAGTGATATCCAATACCGCCCCATACCATAATACCCGGTGCAGGACCAGTGTGGCGATGCATAACGCAGCTGTTCAGCATCCTCTCTCCACGGTGTCTCCAGACTCGAATCCGACCATCGTGGTGTTGCAGACAGAAGCGTGACTCGTCAGTAAAGACAATTTCATTCCATTCTGCCGTCCACATCCTTCTTTCATCGCACCATTGGCGGCGGAAACGTCTGTGGTTCTGCGTCAAGGGTAGACGAAGCAATGGACGTCTTGCGGACAGACCACTCTGCTGTAAACGGCGTCGAATGGTACGCGCAGACACTGGATGATGCGGTACAGACTGAATGTGCTGTGCTATGGTTCGTGATGTGGCTGAGCGATCCGTCACTGCCATACGCACAATATGCCTGTCATCACGTGAAGTGGTGCACTGAGGTGGATGCGATCGAACACGTCGGTCCGTCGTACCCTCCTGTATCCAACGATCACATATCCGCATTACAGTTGTTTGGTTTCGTCCAACACGACTACCGATTTCCCTGAAAGATAATCCACAATCTCGGTAGGCCACTATCCTTCCTCTGTCGAACTCGGATACTTGATCAAAAGATGATCGCTGTTTTCTACGAGGCATAATTGATCGTTTTTTTGAAAAAACCACAAGAAAAACACAATTGCCGTACTTGAAATCGTCGAAATCTCCAAGCCTTAAATAGCGCTTTGAAGTGGCGCCACAGGCGCGCGTGATGTGCGTCTGCGCTGAAATTCTAATCATTTGCATATCTCACCTCCGCTAATGCATGTTGTAAATTTCATATTATTTGCATGCTTCCTTCAGGGTGTTGCATTTACGGTGGCCAGCAGTGTAGTTTCGACGAGATTATCTTGTCCATAAAGATCTGATCAATTTTGCTAATGACAAGTTATCTCATCAAGAGATTGACGACTTTTTATGATGACGAGATCAAGATCTGGTCAATTTTCTTCTAATGACTAGATATCTCATTCATCAAAATCTGGTCAGTTTTGCTAATGACGAGATACCTCGTTGAGGTAACCACCAGAAGGGTTAAGGAAATTGGTGGTCCATCCTGGGAAACCAGTTTCTTTGATTGGACCGATGACGCAATTTGATGTGCAAATTTTTCGCTGTTTTAAATTGCATTTTTTCAAAAATAAATTATATTATTTTGAAGACAAAGTAGAAATTTTTTTCCAATACTTCCTTTTTATTAAAAATACTTCTATATCCCTAAATATTAACCCTCCTGGTGGTTGTCTTGACGAGGTGTCTCGTCATTAGCAAAACTGACGAGATATCTCGTCATTAGAAAAAACTGGCCGGATTTGATTCTCTTCATAAAATCGGCACTATCTTGATGAAGGGATATCTCGTCATTAGCAAAATCTTGTCGAAACCACTTGGAGGTTTAAAAAATGTTTATGTGGTCCTAATTTGGCAATTCTCTCCTACTATCCACGGAGCTAGACGTAGTCTGCGTTAAAATTTTTATAAATTGTGACCAATAAGTAATATATTATTTTAAATGTTGTTTCAACATCACCCATATTGGAAACATTAGTTCAAAGCATTTCTCCAAATTTGGGAATGGCGTAATTTCAATCGCTCGTATGCATTGTAGAAAGACTTGTGAGGTACTTATTTGAGATCTACGAAATGAGAAATATTTACTTTTCTATATAAGATGCAAGGCCAAATCATATTTAAAAACTTAACTTTTCCCTTCAACAATAGTTTATATTTAAACTTCAAAATTATATCGCGTCAATATTATTTGTTTTAGTCCGGAGTTCAACTTCATTAAGAATTGTAAAGTGTAACAATATTGTTGCTTAACTCTTTGTGAGTTTTATATCTGGATGGCAGTTTGAAAACTAGTTATTGAGCAATTTTGATAGCATTAACTGAATATTAAGACGAAATTAAGATACATTTAGATAAATATTGCTAACTCAAGTTCTGTTCTGATAAAACGATCGAAATTCATATTCGCTTATGAATTGGCTTATTGGGAAAATATTTTGAATTCTAGAGTGTTTGAAAATTTTAGCATTTGTAAGCTTTTGTAGCATTGCAGTTTTAAATTTAAATTATTAAGCAATTTTGATTGCATTGATTGAATATTAAGACGAAATTAAGACTCGTTTAGATAAATATTTTTAACTTAAGTTCTGATATGATAAAATAATCTAAATACTTAATACTCGTAGTTTATGAATTGGGTTATTAGGAAAATATTTTGCATCCTGGAGTGTTTGAAAGTACTAGCATTTGTAAGCTTGAAACATTCTGTATGATCTGGGCACACTATTTTTAACTGTATCTTTAATTCAATTAATAAATCAGTTAATTTCTATGAAATTCAGCTCCAAGACCGAATAAGTTTTGCTTATAATTTATTTTCCCTTCCAACTGCCGCATAAAACTTAACTATGGGTCTCTTTACAAAATATTTTTTTGCAGTACTTCCATTGTTTGAGCAATTAAGTATTCTTAGGAATAATAAATTTATCGTGCTAAATTTTTGAACAAGCAATGTTTTTAATTTTCTATTATCGAATAAAAAATTCGATTCTTGTACATTGTTTTAACAGGAGAATGTTTTGAAAATTGACTAAACAGTATCCCTGAAATATCTATACATATAAAGCTGTTTGCATCTGTCGGTCTGTTCTCCATACAAATCTATACCATTTGACCAATCCACAACAAATTTGGTACACTTATTCTTTGGAACCCTGCCGGTAACGTAGGCTACATATTAGTCCCGTTCTATTTATCTTGGATGTGCATAGGGTGTAACGTCCCGTCATCCTGGACAGATCACTTGCTAGGGGGCGCTCTCTCCCGGTCTGGCTGTGCAGATGACGTCAGAGTTAACATCTACAGGAGTCGCCTCTCAAGATGACCATGGAGTTTTTTTAGAATCTTAGAGTATGGTGCAATCGCAGATGGGTGTGGTTGCGCTGAAAATCCCTCAGTATCATATCGTTTATGTATTCCGTCTGTAAAATGCGGTATGGAATTTTCAAGCATAAAGTGTAATTGCTTGAAACGTTGATCATGATATCTTATCAATATGATTTGTCAGCCTTTCATAATGATGGTGGAATTCCGAAATTCGCATTCCTGGTGTAAGATGCTACAAGTAAAAAAAATATTGATAAGAAAAAAACTGACTGCAATACGATGTATGTCATTTTTTTAGAAAATGAACTTAAAGGGTATTACAATCACTCCAAAACTCAAAATCGACTTTTGTATATAGTCATCTCAGTATCAGTTTTTGTAGGTTTGTCTTACTTATAGTATGCGAAATGGATCTAAAGTCAAGTGTAGAAACTATAAAAATCTCAGTTTTAAAAATGATTTTTTCTTTATATTTGCATTTTCTGACAGAAAATGATGTTTGGGATCCCTTTCAATCTACGTTTAACCAATTAAACCCGAGCAACGCCGGGTAAATTCAGCGAGTTCTTTATATATTAAATTTGCTTAATATTTTTCATTGGGTCTACTCTTAATGTCGATTGAGATATCAAGTATAATAGCGATTGTTTTTATTTTTATTAAAAAATATAAAGTTCTAATCCCTAACAAAATTATTTTATGTAATAATAAACTATTGGTGAGTTTTATGTACAGATGTGCAGTTTAAAAATAAAGCAATTTTGATTGATAGCATTAACTGAATATTCAGGGGAAATTAAGACTCATTTGGATAAATATTAACTTCAGCTCTGTTTTGATGAAATAATCGAAATATAGTTTAGCTTAGGAACTTGGTTGTTGGGAAAGTATTTTACATATTGAGTGTGAAAATTTTAGCATTTGTAAGCTTGAAACATTTTATATGATGCTCTGTATGCTCTCTACTTTAACTTTACGTTGATAGTTAATTCAATTAATAAATCATCTAATTTCTATGAAATTTCAGTTTCAAGACCCAATAAATTTTGCTTATCATTTATTTTCCCTTCAACTACCGTATAAAATTTAATTATGAGTGTAAGCCTTTGCAAAATATTTTTTACAGTGCTTTCATGCCTGAGAAATAGAGTATTCTTGGCAGTAATAATAAATTTATCGAGCTAACGTTTTGAACCAACAACGGTTTTAATTTTCTATTATAGAATAAAAATGTCGATTCTTGTATAATGTTTTAGCAGCAGAATGTTTTGAAAATTGATTAATCAGCATCCCTGTAATATTCCCTTAAATCTGCTTAATATTTTCTCTGCTTACGAATGGCGACATCTCTTCTCGTTTTAGTATATTGCTACCTTTTCTAGGGCTATTGTGGGTTATAGTTTAGGTTCATTCTTTAAGAGGGCATTGAATAATTGTTTGGCATCTTGTATAAACGCTTTCGAAAAATGCGATAAATTGAGCTATCAATTATAACGAAAAACTATTGTTTTCTACTGTCAGAATAGGAAATATAAAAATCTCATCTAACACAATTCTCTCATTTAATAATACATTTATTCATGGAAATTGACACGCCATAGCCTATTTAGAAGAGCAACGGATTAGCAACCGAAGGGTTGCTAATCCGTTGTTTGGCTGAACCAATACTCGGTTCAGCCAAAGAACGTCGTGTACGCGAGGGCTGTGGCACGTTAAATATGTCATGGCCTCACATGTCCCCACGTTGGCGTGGTATGGAAGTTTGGAGAGTGGGATGCAGCTCTGGTGTTGGTCTCGTCGTCTGACCGTGGTTCAAAATTACGAGTCGTTGTCCTCGGATATTTCTATTGGGGATTGATCCCGGATCGTCACAAATAGCCCATTGTGTTGCTCCAGTGCGACGTTAATAAACCACCTACCTGCCCATAGAAAATTGAAAGAAACTGAATCAGGTTGCTAGCTGATTTTCGGAATGAGTTTTACGTATAATTCTACTCGATCTTGTCTTGAATATTTTGATGCGTATAATCTTCATATTTTGACGAGTTTCAGTTTTTTTAAAGTTAATATTTCGCAGTTAATGAATTTGATCAAGGGATCGGTAGACAGTTGAATTTAAGTCGCACTGGAGCAACACTAAGGGCTATTCGAGACGGTCCGGGATCAATTCCGAAAGGAAGGATCCGAGGACAACCTCGCAATTTCGAACCACGGTCAGGTGGCGAGGTCAACACCTGAGCTGGCATCCCATTATCCAAACTTCCACACCACGCCAACGTGAGGACATTTCGGCCACGGCAGATTTAACGTGCACCAGTCAGTCAATTCTCTTTAGCTACTTTAGGGGGCTATACGGACACGAGGTACTCTAGTGATCTTTGGCGTGATGCCATGGCTGGTTCGATCGATTGAGTTTTATGGCGCAAGGGCCAAATTGGCCATACTCAAACACAACAGACAATATCAAGTAATGGACATACACACAGGGAAAATATTACTGACAGTCCATTTTGAAGGGGACTTAGTTTATACAGGAAGGTAGTAGCTGAGTTAACGTCGCACTAGGGCAACACAACGGGCTATTGGTGATGGCCTTGTAATTTTGAAGCACGGTCAGATAACGAGGTCAGCACCTAAAGCTAGCACCTCACTCTCCAAACTTCCACACCAAGCCAACGTGAGGACATTTGAGGTGGACACGACGGTTTTAACGTGCGTCATCCCCCACGTACACGACGGTCTTTGTTTGGATCGAGTTTCGAACTCGCAATCCTCCGGTTGATAATCCTCTACTCTTTCAATCAGACTACCACGGACCTTACAAATAAAGAAGCTTAGAAAATGGCGGATAGTGGACTGCGGACATTTCCCGTTCTCGTTTTCTCCATGAAATCATTTAAAGACCGACGAAGCGGATTCTTTTCTCTAGTTCCAGAGCGTGACGTTAAAGTTTCTTTGACTGATAAAATAAACTGATGGATGATTTGAACGATAAGTCGCTATTTTTGCGGCTTGACAGATCGGTCTCAAGCTGCCCGATTGCAAGATAGAGATAAGGAAATCTTTTTTCTTTAATCAAGGGACGACAGCACAGTAGGAGTGAATGATGATGTGCGGGCTCGGTGCTGGATCGGACGATGACAGCTCGCTTCGGATTTGATGTCCGTGTGGCTAAATGACATCGAATCTCGTTATAATCCTGTTATACTCCATCGCTCAAACTTTTTTAAAATTGCGATTTTTGATAAGGGAACCCCCATACGAATCTTTAAATTTTTACCTAACATTACATTTTAAAATTCTATATTGTGTTTATCTTTAAAGTTTATTGCATTGTGATCGATTTGGATTTGTTGTCTGAGGTTAAATGACGTCTAAATTCGTTTTAATCCAGTTATACTGAATCACTCACACTTTTTCAACTCCATTTTAAACTTGCGAAGATTCGACAATGGAACACCCACCATACAAATCTTTAAGGTTCTACTTAAGATTTACATTTTAAAATTATATATTGTGTTTATCTTTAAAGTCTATTACATTGTAGTTGATTTGGATTTGATGTCCGTATGGCTAAATGACGTCGAATATCTCTTTTTAATCCTGTTATACTCCCCATTGCTTACACTTTTTAACTACATTTTAAACTTGCGAGATTTGGTAATGGACCTCTCCCGTACATATCTTTAAATTTTTACCTAAGATTGCATTTTAAAATTCTATATTGTGTTTATCTTTCATGCTTATTACATTGTCACCGATTCGAATTTAATGTCCGTGTGGCTAAATGTGGTTTAATCAACTTAAACTTCATCGTCAAAACTTTTAACAACTACATTTTAAGCTTACGATATTTGATTATGAAACTCCCAAAACAAATCTATAAATTTTTACCTAACGTTGTCATTTTAAATTCCATATAATGTTTCTATCTTTATACCTATTACATTATTGATCGATATTAAAAAGAGGTGACGATAGAACTAATTTGTGGGTAGCTCGGACATTGAATCGATATTAAATAGTGAAGCACTATTTTAATTTTAAAAGTTACATTTATAATCATATATGGATTTTCTTTTATTCGAAATTCAGTTATGTTAGTCATATTGAAAAGAGGTGACGATAAAATTTGCGGACAGTGAATCGATATTAAATAACGAAGCAATGTTTTAATTTTAAAAATTACTTTTACAATCATGCAAAGATTTTATTTTATTCGATATTCAGACGTGATATTCATAATGAAAAGAGAAGGCGATAAAATGTTTTGAGGATAGCCCTGACTCTGTATAGATATTAAATAGTAAAGCAACATTTTAATTCCAATATTAGTACTTTTCTTGATTCAAAGCTAAATAGAAATGTTATAATTTTAATTATGGGTTTAAATTTTTTTGAGAATAGTCGTTATATGTTTTATGATTAATAGCTTCCCTATGTATTACTGAACGAGATATATAGTATACAGAATGTACTTTCTCGGGCATGTTTATTTTGAAAATTTTTGAATAGTAAAATGTCAGTTATATTGGCTCTTGTGAACAACTTAATAAACATAGCTCTTTCTATTTGAGTTTTATTCGTTCTTGAAGTAACTGCAAAGTATGAATTTATACAAATAAAAATATTGGCAAGTCTACTTCAATGGAGCTTGTCCTGGACGCCATAAATGACAACTATAAATTATTATTTTTATGTCCATGACAAGATTTTGCAAGTATCAATTATTATTTTAAGTTAATGACAACATTATTCAACAACCAATAATTATTTTTATGCTGATGACAATATTTTCCAACTACCAATTATTATTTTTGTTTTGATGACAACATTTTCAACAACCAATTATCATTTTTGTTTTGAAGACAACATTTTAAACTGCCAATTATTATTTTTATGTTGATGACAACATTTTCAATTATTAATTGTAATTCTTTTGTTGATGACAACATTTTCAACAACCAATTATTAGCCTTGTGTTTTAATTTTTTATATTATTTTTTACACCTTTTATGATTAATAGCTTCCTTATCTTTTTACAAACAAGAAGTATAGTATAAAAGTATGTTGATTTCGAATATTTTTAAACCGTAAAGGATCAATTATATTTGCCCTTTTTGACAACTTATCATAGCCATTCTATTTCAGTTTTATTCTCCCTTGGGGGAACTACATAGCAGAAACTTATCCAGAATAAAAATATTGGCGATCCAACTTCAATGGCTCTAGTCCTGGATGCCATTGTGCATTTTCATAAATGGCATTAACTCTAACTATTCAGGCTTTTAATAAAGTACTGGCTATTGTTGCTTGCTTGCAAAAGGCTCTTTTACACACGCTTAAGAGGCTAGAAAAACACGAAAAGGTCAAGATAATCACCTTAACTACGAAGAAAGATATTGAGGTGGTTTTATGAGAAAATTATGCTTTTTGTTAATGTGTTGTCTTAGAAGTAAAGTGAGGAGATATGAAAAGTACCGCTTTAATATACAGAAGCGGTATTAAAGCTTAATTTTTGTGTCCTTTCTTTGCAGTTATAGGAACCACTCCCACTATTTACCCCGTCTTTCCTGGGTAATAATTTATTCAGAAGTTCTGCAAAACTTCAGATGACTTTCTCGAAGAATAGACTTAAAGTGAGAGATCTTATACCTCCAGATAGCTCTTGAATTCCGTTTTTTATTTGGTGAAATATTCCAATTGTAATATTAACTGTAATTTCACATCTTTTTAATGTATATTCAGTTATTAGTGCTATATGACTGCCAAATTTCAACTATTTACTTACGGTAGTTTTATAGATATAGTAAATTTAATGCTTGCTACTTTTTATCCATTTCTTGCATAAAACATGGCAAGCTGCTATATAGAGAAAAGCTGAAAGTTTTTTAAGAAAATATGAATAAAATGTGGGAAACTAATTTAACATTAGGAGCTCCGAACTTTTCATCTTTAGGTGTGTACAAGCATCACAACCCTGAAGTACCTGAGTGATTTGTCCTCTCTTCCGTTTTATGCTCGCCTACACTTCTCCTTTTTGCTTTTTTCCCCTCCCCGTTGTTGTCCTGTGTTTGGCGCAGCTTGGCCTGCGAGTTGTAGGCGGCGCAGGTTCGATTCCTGTCAGGTGCATTCCACCCTGGGTGTATTTCTCTTTTCTGTGTCAGTAAAACTTTCATTGTGTGAGACAGACGTTACTTGATATTGTATGTCCTGTGTCTGGAGCAGCATGGATCTTGCAGCATAAAACACCTCAAACCAACCAAGAAACTTGGCCAAATATGACCCTTGCGCCATAAAATCCCAAAACAACCAACCAACCAAACTTTCCATTCTTATAGTTCAGAAAGAACTGGATAAAATAACGTGAAGCATGGTATTTAAAGTTAAAAATGTGATTTAGATTTAAAACTGGGCATTGCTATTCCAAATTACAAAGTTTATGCGCAATTTAATATGAATACGATCCCTTAAGAAAATTTTATGCATATGAATTTACAGAAAACGTTATTTCCTTTCTAGCGGTATCTTCTCTTCTATAAAGGATGACCGAATAAAAAGGGTGGTTCGATTTTTTTTCCGCATCTGTTCATTTAAGTGCATTTTTGTTTAATAAATTATTCAAACACTTTTTTTACACTGAAATTAAATGCATTTATAAACATACGATACGTTAGTATGATCAACATAATACTTTCAATACTGTATAATCCGCTCTTTTGTTCTCGACTACGACGAGAATTATGAACTATAACCAAATTAAGTGCGTAATAATTTGTTGACTGATTGCCATTCTCTTCTAACCAACTATAAACAAGTAGTCTGAAATTATTTTAAGAATATAGATATCCGATCTTGTTCTTCACTCCGACAATAATTATGAAATATAACAAAACTAAGCATGTAGTAATTAATTGATTGCTTTTCTCCTAAACTGCTTGATACAAGTAGCTGAAATCATTTTGAAGAAATATATACGTATTCTCCACTCCAAGAATTATGAAACATAACAAGACTAAGTATGTAGTAACTATTGATTGTTATATTCTCCTTTTCTGCTTGATACAAGTATCTGAAATCATTTCAAAGAAATAGATATCTGATCGTATTCTGCACTCAGACAAGAACTATGAAATATAACAAAACTAAGCATGTAGTAACTTATTGATTGCTATTCTCCTAACCTGCTCGATACAAGTAGCTAAAATCATTTTAAGGAAATAGATACCTGTTTCTCCGAAAAAACACGTAGTAAATGTATAAAAAGTGATGAGAGATAATAAGAGCATTTGATTATATACTGAACGATCCTGTAATAGCTTCGCTCTATTATAAGTTCAGATGACTTCAGTGCCTCAGGCACTGTTACATTGTGGCCTTTTTGAGAAGCGGCTTGCTAGCTATTTGTAAACAAACTCTTATCTTGCTCTAGCTGACTTTGCCATAACTTTCTAATAAAAGCAACCCTCTGTGTAGAGATGCTCTTTTCTTTTATATTCGTCGCTCACAGCACAAGTGGCGCAGTTCTCATTTTTTCCAGCTGTAAGTGCTGGTACTCTTGTACGGAAACCTCAAACATCATGAGTTGGAAATGTTGGAGGCGATCAAAATAACTCTTTGTGTTTGTGATTTGCTGTTATTGTTATCGAGCTTATTGAATTATACAATGGAACATATTCTTTACATGACTTACTACACTCATTTTTCCGCGTCTGATTACATATTAGACAAGTATCGTCTTCGCTTTATGTATAACAATTGTTTGACTAATTCTCAGTATAATGTTGATTTTTTAATAAATAATGCTTCCTTTGTTCTATGATAATACCCCCGTGTGTTGCCCCTGTGCGATGTAAATTCAACTACTTACCTACCTTGTACTATAAGTGTCGCATTTGCTTTTGAAATATTAATAATTTTTCTTCAGTTTTGAAGAGAACTGTGCCAACAAGGACAACATTTGTGACAACAGTCATAATAAAACATCGCAGTTTTAGTAAAAAGTGGCAATTTGTAAGAGTGCAAAATTAATTTTTAAAATTCTTAATTCTAGATGGGATTTGAAATGTTAGGATTTATAAGTTGTTATTTTAGTTGTCACAGTTATTACTGATAAATGATAGTGTTTTAATCGATAAAATGTTTTAATTAGCAACACAAAAAAATGCCCAATGAGAGTAAGAACTGCAAGATTATTGAGAAGGATTAATGGTAGTTTGAGCTAGGTATTAGTAGGAGAAATAATTTTGACAAATGCTTCTCAAATTTAGAACAAATGTTTCCATTTGAAAAACAACATAAAATTTATTATTGAAGATTATTCTGTCCAAGATCTGTTTGAATATATATATCATTCTTTTCCAATATTTTATATCACTTTCATTCGTTATTTAAATAAAATCAAAACAAGTTTTCTTGGTATAAAAATATTATGTATTATTCCTAAGAATACCAAAAAGTAAGGACACAAAGTTAAGATAACATACAATGAATAGTAGGTAGTTAATTAATATTACACTAGAGAAACACAACGGGCTATTGGCGAAGATCCGGGATCAATCCCTAAGCGAAAGACCCAAGGACGACGCCTCATAATTTTGAGCCATGGTCAGATGACGATACATGAATAGGTAGGTATTTTAATTAACGTCACACTGGAGCAACGCAACGGGCTATTACAATGAATAGGATCATGCTTCGTAACTTATTACTTGATCTAGAAAATCAAGATTGGCGTGAACGATTTCCTGTAAAAGAACCTTTAACCCTCCTGGTGGTTCGTTGTCTAGACGAGGTAGCTCATAAATAACAAAACTGACCAGATCTTGATGGACGAGATATCTCGTCATTAGAAAATTGACCAGATCTTAATCTTGTTATCATCGAAAATTGGCATTGTCTTGATGAAGAAATAACTCGTCATTAGCAAAAATGGTCAAATCGTGTTGACGAGATACCTCGTCCAAACCTTTACTGACTCAAAAGAGAGAAATACACCCTTGGAGGAATCTAACCTGAGCCGCCTATAACTCGCAGGTTGCTAACGCAATGTTCAAACCAGACTCAAAAATAAGTAGACCGATCATTGCTATTGAGAGGAGCTTCAAACAGTGTGACCAACATGTCGACTAGTAGTCACGTGACTGCTCTGTGAAAAATTTACTTGCTTAACGGATCTCGCATAGCATCGCCTCGTTTGGCGATATAATATCTTGTGACAGAGTAGGTGTAGGTAGGCGCATTTCTAGAGTGGTGGCAAAAATGGTGAAATCGCCAGTCTATTACTATCAGATGATCAATCAGTGTACCAATTAGATGATGAATCAATGGATGGGCATCTTCTCCCGTCCCGTGAACCAATCAAATGATGAATGTTCGTTTCCAACCGACAGATAGAAGCAGTCTGAGGGTCACGTTACTATTAGTTTTGGTCATATGATCCTGGGCACATAAAATGGTTACCATTGCTCATTACTTTTGCATTGTGTAAACGCAATGAGCCACGGCGACTTCAGCTTTGTTCAAGATGGCATGTTGACAATGTTTCCTGATTCACATGAGAGACTGACACCACTACGTCGATTGTTTTGTAAATAGAGCATCTGATATTTTAATATCTTGACCTAGAGACATAATCGCTATTTTAACAACGTCAACTATCATACGCCCCATAAACTTCATAGAGAAAAAATACGTAAAGAGAGAGGAATTAATCGCTCAAGATAGACACGAAAATAAGAAAACCTATTTAAACTCCGAAAATCGAGTCGAGTTGAAACGCTAAGAAACAAAAGCGAAAGCACAACAATGAGTTCTCTATAGAGAATAACATTGAACGCAGCTTAAAATGCAACCCTCCCGAGATTTGATTTTCGATCTCTCCATTTCTTCTTACGGCTTCTTTTCAACTCAACTCCACTCTCCCATTCGAGTGTTATTAGTAATATAACACCTCAAAAGACTTGACAGAGCTTTAATTAATTACACTCAAATTCTACTTGAGGATTAGAGATGTTTATTTTATTCGGCTTTAATTAGCTTGACAGCACGGGTTGAAGTATTAAAATTTAATCTCCAGCCCGACACTGAAAAGGGAGAAGTTTTATGAAGAAAATCGTGTTAACGTCTTTGTTTAAATATACTTCAGAGTAATATTTTGTGAAGAGAAAGCCTTGGATAGTAGCGAATCATTATATAAGGTGAGATTAAAAGTTGCATATTTGCTTGGAGATTTTGCAATGTCTGAGTGTTGTTGGATGTGTCCTATCATTTATTGTGCGAAGATAGAGGAATTGAACTATTTTTGGGTTTCTAATTTAATTTAAATGTTTGTTTACCCCTCCAAGTGGTTAGGACGAGATATCTCGTTCGTCAACATCTGACCAATTTTGTAAATGACGAGATGTTTTGTCATCAAGATCTGACCAATTTTGCTAATGACGAGATATCTCGTTATCAAGATATTACCATTTTTTGATGATGACGAGATCAAGATGCGATCAGTTTTCTTCTAATGACGAGATATCTCGTCTATCAAGATAGGGTTTGCTGTGATAAGGACGAGATATCTCGTCGAGACAGCCACCAGGAGGTTTAAAAAAGTCTGTGCAAATGTTACAAATTAGGAAATGTTTTTAAATCGTTAGTTTTCAAATGCTCTACATTTTAGTAATGAGCTGAAAATTATCAACTTAAAAACGCAATAAATTAAGGTCTGACTATATTCGAAGTCTTTAAAAAAAATAATCAAACTATACTGCTTTTTCTTGTTAAGGTAAAACAACTTATAAAAACACATAAAAAAATCACTAAAATATATGTTATTTATGAAAAGATTGGCAAATATTGGAAAATTTAGGTAAAAATTTTGGAGTCTTAAATATATAAGCTAAGACCTGAATTAAAAGGTATGTAATATTCCTTCCTACTCATGAGATATTGAGAATAATGTAGAAAAAGACATCAATTCTTGAAAATTTTCTTTACGCTACAACTGAAATCTCTAAAAGTGTTCTTTTCTAAATAACTCTTATCTAGTTCAGGACCACCAAGACAAACATAAAAATCAGTACACCGAATTTCATTCTAAAATATATAGTACATTTTGAGTTGTCGCGTTTCTGGTTCAAAAATTTTGCTCAAAATCACAATAAGAGAAAAATGCATTTTAAGAATTGAAAGTGAATTAAACAGCTGTCAAGATCTATTCAAATTGCTATATCTCCGTTTCTTTTCACCTTGCAGGCAAAATAAAACAGTTTTGTAAAGAAAAAAAGTTTAAATATAAAAAATATTGAATAAAAGGAAACATGAAATTTTAGTCAAAAATTGACTTTCAACGTACCGTAACTCAATATTGATATCCAACACTGATAAAGATCGTTTTCCATGGATAAACAATTATTAGTCGAAAATAAGTCGATTTGTATATTTGGACTTTTCTTTACAAAACTTCTTATTTTGTCTGTACGGTGAATAGAAACGGATATAAAGCAATTTGAATAGATCTTGACAGCTGTTTTTTAATTTGTTTTCAAATCTTCAAATGCATTTTCTCTGATTTTGAGCAAACGTTTTGGACGAAAAACGCGATAATTAAAAATATACTAAATACTTTTGATTGAAATCTGATGTACTGATTTTTATTTGTTTTGGAGGTGCCTGAACAGGATATAAGAATTATCTTGAAAGGAAAAGATTTTAGAAATATTTTAGTGTGGCGTAAGAAAAAATTTCAAAAGTTCATGTTTTCTTCTGTTATTCTCATTATTTAATGAGTGGAAAACAATATTGCATATCTTTTAGTTCAAATCCTAGCTTATATATTTAGGAGAATTTATGCAAAATTTTAGGCAAATGTAAACACAATTTTTAGTTGTAATGTTTTTCGTTAACGTCACGTCAACCTAAATTTTCCAATTTTTGCCAATCTTTTAATAAATTATAATTTTAATGATTTTTTTGTTTTATAATGCGTTCTTATAAGTTGTTTTACCTCAAAAAGAAAACAATGGTATAATTTGAACATTTAAAGAAAGGACTTCAAACGCATCAGATACTTTAAAACGAAAATACCCTGAATGAAAGAAGAGTTGAGATATATTACTTATTTTTACGTTCATATAGAGGTTGATTTACTGATGTTATTCAGTTTAAAATTCAAAAAAATAAAATTAAAATTTTTAATTGATACTAATTAAACGTTTAATTAAAATGTTTTAGGAGCAAACTCAATAAAAAATAGAGACAGCGGTACCCAGTTGGAAGAGAAGCGGATTAGAAACCGGAAGATTGCAAGTTCGAAACTAGATCCAAAAATAAAGACAATCGGGGGGACTGGTGCACATTAAATCTGTTGTGGCCTCAAAAGTGCTCACGTTGGTGTGGTGGTGGTGTGGAAGTTTGTAGAGTAGGGTGCCAGCTTAGGTGTTGATCTTGTCATCTGACCGTGATTCAAAATTGCGGGGTGTTGTCTCGGATCTTTCCCTTCGGGATTGATCTCGGACCGTCGTCAATAACCCGTTGCGTTGCTCCAGTGCGACGTTAATTCAACTAGCTACCTACCTCAATAAAAAATAGATGCACTTATTTGCTTTCAATTTACAATGATTACATGGAATGCTGTTCTATGAAAATTTAACTCTTTCTAATTTTAAATGTTTTTGTAAAAATTTTTGATCTGATGCTAAACACAATTTGAAATGTCGAATAGTTTAAAGTTGTGTATATAACGCACTAACAATTTTAATGGCATTGGTATTTTTTAATTAACGTCACACTAACAATTTTAATGAAAGTCACTAAGAATTTATTAATTTGATGATCATATACACTTTAAAGTTCTAAATAAAATGCGTTACAAACTCAATTTGAAAATATATATGTACTTAATTGCTTTCAAATTACATGATTGCATGCAGTGCCTTTTTTATGAAACTTAACACTTTCTAATTTTAAATGTTTTTGTAAAAATTTTGATCTGATCCTCAACACAGTTTGAAATATAAACATTTAAAAATCATGTATATAACACACGAACAATTTTTATGAGTCACTAAGGATTTATTGATTTTCTCATGATGCATAATTTAAAATTGTAAATAATTATACGTTATAAGCAAACTCAATTTGAAAATGTGTGTGTTCTTAATTGCTTTCAAATTACATGATTACACGAATTGTCGTTTTATGAAAATTTGTAACTTTTCCCTTTAAAAGTTCTTAAAAATGTCTACCTTGATGACAAACAGTTTGAAAAGTCAGACGGTTAAAAGTTATGTCATTAACACACAAACAATTTTAATGAAAGTCACTAAGCATCTGAAAGTGAAAACAAAATAAACAGGCAAAAACAATTCAAACCTCCACATCTAAATTGTAAGCTGATTAAACATTTATCTTTTTTATAATAACGTGGAATTCGCGCAAGATAAAAGATGTTTCAAGACTAAATTAAAGCAAAGGGAAGATTATCTCTCTTTTTCAGTAAACTTGTAGCTAAATTATAGTTAAGTAACTGCCTTCAACTGTTCTAAGGTTGGTGGAAAGAGAAAATAAATGTTTGGAATTTAAACTTTCCTTTTGATTGTCGCCAGTAATTATTGTAATTAAATCTCTAAGAGAAGAAAAATGTCTTGGTGTTTAGTTTCTAAAGATTTTGCTTCAACATTTCGGAAAACAAATAACATTGTGTAGTGTGAACATAATAAATTTGTGTTCGGAACATTTTAAATATTAACATCACGACGTTGAGATTTCATTTAATGTATATGGTACGCAAAACTAAATACACTTTCTTAACCCTCCAAGTGGTTTCGACGAGATATTTTGGTCAAGTTCTGACCAATTTTGCTAATGATGAGATATCTCGTCATTAAAATATTGCTAATTCTTTTATGATGATGAGACCAAAATCTGGTCAGATTTTTTTCTAATGACGAGCTATCCGGTCCAACAAGATCTGTTCAGTTTTGTTAATGACGATATATCTTGTTCAAGATCTGACCCGTTTTGCTGATGACGAGATATCTGGTCCTTCAAAATCTGTCCAGTTTTGCTAATGGCACGGTATCTGGTCCATCGAGATCTGTTCAGTTTTGCTAATGATGAGATATCTTGGTCCAACAAGATCTCTTCAATTTTGCTAATGATGAGATATCTTGATCCAACAAGATCTGTTCAGTTTTGCTAATGACGAGATACTTCGTCGAGACAACCACCAAGAGGGTTAAAAACCGGGTAAATGATGGCAATGTTTGGATGTCTGAATATATGAATGTGTGATGTCATCATTCTATTCCTTTCGGTTAAATAATGATTATTTAGTTTATAAAAATTATGTTAAGAAATACATCTAGTTTTCTTTTACACGAACGTTTTTTAATCACATATCTAGTTTTAAAACACTGACTTTCATAGTTAGATACACATGTAAAATCTTAGTCAAACTAGTAGTATAATTATAGAAATTCAAAATATGACTAATAGAGATAAGCCCTCTGAGAGGGTCACACGCATATATTCATTCTGCAACCTGTAGTCTTCCCTTCATGATTTGCAGCCCGTTTTGACTTTCTTGACCAATCGAATGTTTCCAAGGATTCTTTCAGCCAATAGATATGGTAATTTAGTCATGCGTGTAGTGGAGTAAAGGCAATACTATATTACTTGTTGTGTCTTGTTACTTGTGTGAAATCACGTGTTGCTTAGGGATTTCGGTGATTCAGTGGATTTTCCCACTGCAACCTGTGAGTTGAAGACGGCGCAGGTTCCATCTTCCCTGGGTCAATTTCTCTCTTCTGTGTCTAAAACTTTCCTCGTGTGCATGTCTTGAATTTACTTGACGCAGCTTGGCCAAATATAGCCCTTGAGAAAAAACCCATGAACCAGGAGAAGTTTAGAGAGATAAAACAGGCGAAAAATCGGTCAATAGCTATTTCGGGGGAGCAAAATGTCCACCATCAGCAAGAAAGAATTTTTTTCCTGATGATGGTGGACATTTTCTCCCCCGAAATAGCTATTGATCATTTCTTCACCTGTTTTAAATTTTTATTAATCATAACTCGGAGATTTTTAAATTATACGCATACTTGTGGTGAGCATTTTCACTTAACTCACCTGGTGGTTGTCTCATCGAGGTATCAAGTTATTAGCAAATCTTATCAGATCTTGTTGGATCAGATATCTCGTTATTAGAAAAATCTGACCAGATAATGATCTCGTCATTAGCAAAACTGGTCAGATCTTGATGGACGAGATATATCGTCATTAGCAAAATTGGTCAGAACTTGAGGGACGAGATATATCGTCATTAGCAAAGCTGGTCAGATCTTGATGGACGAGATATATCGTCATTAGCAAAATTGGTCAGAACTTGAGGGACGAGATATATCGTCATTAGCAAAACTGGTCAGATCTTGATGGACGAGATATATCGTCATTAGCAAAATTGGTCAGAACTTGAGGGACGAGATATATCGTCATTAGCAAAATTGGTCAGATTTGATGGACGAGATATCTCGTCATCAGAGGAAACTGACCAGATCTTGATCTTGTCATAAAAATAATCAGCAATGTCTTGATGAGGATATAACCCGTCGAAACCACTTGGAGGGTTAAAAACACGATAAAACAAACAAGTAAAAAATATGGAGACAAGACAAAAATTTCAAAAGAATGAAGAAGGTAAATACCTTAAAATATTTCCTCATTATATAGAGAGTAAAATGTGGAGTTTAAATGCATTGAAGGGAATGGTAATTTGAAATATAAGAAACTATGTCGTCATTAGCAAACTTAGTCAGATCTTGGTGAACGAGATATCTCGTTGAAGCCACTTGGAGCGTTAAACAGCTGAAAATTCTTTTTCAACATGCCGTCAAAACATATTTATAGCCTCTTTCCGTGTTTGTATTTTCTCAATGAAATTTTATATACCCACTCCTTTAAGTGATATCGAGTTTAATTTCCCGTTAATATCCTTTAGATAGATCCCCATCCCCGCCCTTTGGGTGAAAAATAAAATATAATCACTCAAAATAATATCAGCATATTTTACCCCAGTGGATATCTTCCTAAAGCGGGTGAACTACAGAACCCGGGCCTTTTAGCACGGGACGGCTTCCCCTCATTTTCAAAAAAAGGTGTCATAAATTCCCAAATTTATGAAGACATCATTCTCTACCCGTCTCGCTCATTTTCGGGCAATTTATTCCGCAAGATCCCTGACCCACATGCGGGAAATTTTTTACAGCAACCAAAAAAGTCCATCATTTAATAACTTTAACCAAAGTAACCTGATATCGGCACCGTATTCCGCCTCAAGATTTATTACCAATCCGGGAGATCCATCTGAGGAAAATGAGTGATTAATCTCGGTCCAAGAGGAAGAACAAAACCCGTAATTTTGAACATTAACTCGCTTGATCATCTGCCAACGGCCGTCAGTCGTCACCATACTGCATTAATATAAGCTGTGTCTTCTAACGAAGCTATCAAGTATCCGTCCTCCTGTGACCTTTGCTTGTTACGTAGCACAGTACTGTCTTTGTTTTCCCTCTCCGTATGTTTCAGTAACGGATGGAAGTGTGGGAAACAAAAGAGGCTTCATGGGGTCATGTAGGATTATTTCAAACAGTAAGCGCGAATTTCATAAAATGGTGTCTCAGAAAAACACTGATGTTAGTAACTTGAGTAGTCTGTCGCGTTGAAGTTGCAAAGGATTTTAATAACGTTTTTAGTGTCCGTGAAACGGATAAATGGGAAGTGCGGTTTGACATTTTAGGCATTTTTTGGGCTGTTTAGTGGTATCATTGTTTACACAGGATGTTTCATGGTATCATTGCCTATCTCTGTTCGGGTTGTTTCATGTTCTTATCACTTTTCTCATGAAATGAAAATCTGGGAAAGACAAAACGCGACGTTTCATTGGGTCACTAGATTATTTGAAACATTGAGTGTGAATTTTATTTAATTTTCTGTGTCAGAAATGCACTGAAATTCCTAGCTTGAGAAGTCCTTTATCGCGTTGAAGTTGCACATAATTTTAACAACGCTTTTAGTGTCTATGAAACGGATAAGTGGTAAGTGATGTTTGATATTGTAGATATTTTTTGGGGCTGTTTAGTTTTTTGCATTATTGTTTACTCGGACTGTTTCATGGTATCGTTGTTTACTAGGGCTGATTCACGGTATCATTACCCATCGCTGTTTGGGCTGTTTCAAGTTCCTATCACTTTTCATTCGTAAAATGAAAACCTGGGGAAAACAAGATGACGTCTCATGGGGTCTTTGTAGATTATTTAAAACAGCAGCGTGAATTTCATAGAATGCTGTCTCAGAAAAACACAAGTTAGTAGCTTGAGAAGTCCTTTGTTGCGTTGAAATTGCACAGGATTTTAATAACGTTTTTAGTGTCCATGAAACGGATAAGTGGCAAATGTGGTTTGACATTGTAAATATTTTTTGGGGCTGTTTAGTTTTTTGTATTGTTTACTCGGACTGTTTCATGGTATCGTTGTTTACTCGGGCTGATTCATGGTATCATTATCCATCGCTGTTCGGGCTGTTTCATGTTCCTATTACTTTTCACTCGTAAAATGAAAATCTGGGAAAACAAAATGACGTTTCACGGGGTCATTGTTGATTATTTGAAACAGTGTGAATTTTATTTAGAGTTCTATGCTTCAGAGAAACACTGAAATCAACAGCCTCAATAGTCTTATCGCTTTGAAGTACACAGGATTTAAACAACGCTTTCAGTGTGTCCATGAAACGGATAAGTGGTAAGTGCTGTTTGACATTTAAGGTAATTTTCGGCCTGTTTCGTGTTGTTATTCTCTTCAGAACTCTTCAAATAAAAGTGGTTATTAATAAAAACGATTGAACGCCCTGGTGGTTGTCGTCTCCAACGGGGTATCTCGTCATTAAAAAACTGACCAGATCTTGATGGATGAGATATCTCGTCATTAGAAAGGAACTAACTAGATCTCGATCTCGTCGTTACCAAAAATTAATAATATCTTGCTGACGAGATATATCGTCATTAGCAAAATTGATCATGTCTTGATGGACGAGATATCTCGTCAAAACCAATTGGAGGGTTAAAAAACGAAAATGACAATTTCGAGGAGGGCCTCTCACGGCCTGGTATAATTAATGCCAGGGACGGGCTTTTGAGTTGAAAATTAACTTCGAGTTGAAAATTAACTTCGTTTTAACATCTTGTTTTCTTGATTCACTCGATAACTCACTGCTTTTCTCAATAGGAGATGCCAGACTTCTGGGATTCAATGGACGTCACGCTACTGATTTGAATACCACTTTACCGTTGGAGTAACACAGGATTTCAGTAACACTTTACTGTCTGAAACGGAAAAGTGGTAAGTGCTAGTTGGATATTAAGTATTTTTCAGAGTAGTTGAATTAGTATTGAAATCACATGGGATTTCAATAACACTTTACTGTCTGAAACGGATAAGTGGTAAGTGCTATAGTTGAACATTTAAAGTTATTTTTCGGTATACTTGAATTACTATTGGAGTCGCATACAATTTCAATAACCGTTCAGTGTCTGAAACGGATAAGTGGTAAGTGCTATTTGGAGATTCAAAGTTATTTTTCGGAGTAGTTGAACTGGTATTGAAATCACATAGGATTTCAATAACACTTTAGTATCTGAATCAGATAAGTGGTAAGTGCTAATTGGGCATTTCATTTAAAGTTACTTTTCGGAATAGTTGAACTACCGCTGGAGTCGTAATTCCAATTACACTTTACTGCCTGAAACAGATAAGTGGTAAGTGCTAGATGGCCATTTAAAGTTATTTTTCGGAAATGTTCAGACATGGTACGGGATTTCCGAGAAGTTGAAGCACTCCAGAAATTGTTTTTAATCATACGTCCGTCTCTGGCTTCTCGGATAACAGTCGACGGACAACCCAATGGAGTTCTGAAATGAAAAAATATGGCTTAAAAATACTATCAACAGTACTTGCAATTCTATTTTTAGGATTTTTACAGTCCTTGAGTTAGTCTCCAGTCGTTTCATCCAGTTCGCATAGGGGTCAGAGAGCTGCTTCGCTACTCCAATACGGTGTAAGGGTCTTTGTAGGTAATCATATCGAGTAAGAAGTCGAAAACCAGAGACTCCTACACTCTGGGCAAGGAACTTGAGATACGAGCTTTATTCCTCAATAAAAAATTCCAGTTATTTCCTGTAGACATCTCTTTGTAGACTGAAAGTCTATAAGTCTTTATAGAACAGTATATAAGCCTCTTGACGTTACGTGGGGTCTCTGTGGCTCAGTGAGTTAGCCCTCTGTGCTAGGAAACTGAGTCGTAAACGGTTCAGGTTCGATTAATGCCAGGTTCGATTCCCCAAGGTAAATTTCTTTTATGACAGTAAAGCTTTCATTGTTTGTATGTCCATTGCTTGATGTTGTCTATTTTGTGCTTGGCTTAGCTTGGCCAAATATGGCTCTCATACCATGAAATTCAAAACCAACCACCCAACCTCTTGATGTTACGTAGAGGCAAAGGGGATTTACGCCGGGGCAACTGTGCTCCAGCAATCGGTGAGCTTGGTTAAAACCAACCAACCAACCAACCTCTTGATGTTACGTAGAGGCAAATGGGATTTAGGTTGGATCAACTGTGTTCCAGCCTTAGCCATTCGGTCAGCTTGTTTATTGCCATATATACAATAGTGACTTGGGATCAATACAACTTTTTCTTTCACCTTCCCAAGGTGAAATAGTTTTTCTATACACAGATGTACGAAATCAAATTCATTTTGACTAGTGGTGGTAGAGCTATTATTGCTGCCCGAAATTCGATGGAAATACTCAATTCAACTCTATCATGGGATACCGACCCTACGAAGGGTTTACGGTAAAAAAAATTCCCCGCAACGTGTAGGATGGCTATATGAGGACGAGGAATAATTTTGTTTGTGATGCGAAGCAGAAATTTTGAGTTATTAAATGCAGACGCAGGTGCTGCTCTAAATAAATTTTTCTGTGGTGGTTTTAGAGGCAAGGAACTGAATTTAAGTGTCGTTATTTTTAGGTGAAAAGAGGTTAGGTCCAAGGAATATTTTGCATATAAACGACGACTGAATCGAAACCGGTTGCTTCAGTTCAAACTCCATGGTGGCCACAAATCACTCGATTTTTTTATGATTTTCTTTGTAGTTAACAGCCAGACGTTTACACTTGCCGTCATAGTGCTGTGTTGATGGTTCCTTGATGTCCAGGGCTTCACATCGGCCATTCGAGAGACACGCATAGACATTTAATAATGGGAGAAACCACACTATCGTGCCATCATTTCCAGTTTTTTACCATACGTCGTATTTTAACCTCTTGCCCTAGTCTAAAACCATTTTACCGTCGATTTTTTAACACATCATCACCAATATTATCAAACCTGTTGGGTCAACCTCCCCATTCATTGCTTTTAACCTTCCTTCATCATTGAGGATTTTTACCACATTTATGATTAAGATTTTAAATTGAATTTCATGAATTTTATCATCTAAGATGGGATACTCCATCTTAGTTATCATTTAAAAAGTTAAGTTCTTCACATTTCTCATCTGATTAAAAATTTTACCTGCATATTTCATTTTTATGTAACTCATTTGGTTTCTATCCATTGCAATTCTCTTTTCTGATGCTGGTCTGGTTATTAGTTTGAATCTTAAATCTATTTTCTTATTCTATTATCTTGTGTTTGGCGCAGCTTATCCTCTTTTGGATCTTGTTCCATAAAACCCAAATCAACCAACCATCCTTGATGTACAGATGAGTTGTGATGGGACAAGTTGTAAAATGGGTGGTGTTGACATGGAAACAGACCCGGACAGGTGGTCCGAGTTACTTTCTGCTTCCAGGGTAGGTCTCGACTTCATCCACAGTCAGACAAACAGTAGTAATCTCTGCTTTGAAGTTATGGCAGTATTTCCCCACAGGATAGGAAGCCAGAAATGGAAGAGTACATTCTGAGCGAGGGGTTGGCACTAATCCGAGCACTAGAACGCAAGCTGCTGCACGTAGACTAGGTGTAGACCAATCCATTTGTCAACACAACACACACATAATGACTAAATAACCACATCTATTGAAAACTCCATGAATTCTTTCAACCTTTAGAAAGACTATTGTTCTCCTAACACTCGAGGGGCCGCTGTAGTCCGGTTGGAAGAGTAACGGATTAGCAATCGGAGTTCGAAACTAGGTCCAATCGAAGACGGTCGTGTACACGGGAGCTGGGGCACGTTAAATCTGTCATGGTCTCAAATGTCCTCACGATGGCCTGGTGTGGAAGTTTGATATGGTTTTAAAAAATAACGTCGCACTGGAGCGACACAACGGGATATTGGAGACGGTCCGGGATCAACCCCCGAAGGGAAATACAGAGGACAACACCACGTAATTTTGAACCAAGGTCGGATGACGAGGTCACGCCTAAGATGGCACTCCACTCTCCAAATTTCCACACCACGCCAACGTGAGTGGAAGTTTGGAGAGTGGTGTGCGAACTAGGGTGTTGACCTCATCATCAGACCGTAGTTCAAAATTACGAGGTGTTATCCTCGGATCTTTCCATTGGGGATTGATCCCGAACCTTCGCCAATAGCCCATTGTGTTGCTCCAGTGTGACGTTAATTAATTACCATTGCATTACCTTATTATCTAATCCTTTGGGATAATTCTATCGTTGCTTTCCTTAGAATAAAATAATTTGAATAGATTCAATCTTCCTTTCCTTAGAAAGAAATTCTCTGGAAAGATTCTACCGGTACTTTACTTAGAATCAAATCCCTTTCAAACATTCTATTGATATAATTTTCTTAGAATAAAGTCCTTTGGAAAGATTCTATTAGTTCTTTGCTTAGAATCGTATCCTTTGAAATGATTCTATTGTTTGTTTCCTTAGAATGAATCATTTGGAAATATTGTATTGTTCATTTCCTTCGAATCGAATCCTTTTGAAAGATTCTATTGTCCTTTCCTTAGAATAAATCCTTTGGAATGATTTTATCGTTCCTTTCCTTAAAACAAATCATTTGGAGAGATTTTATCGGCTTTTCCTTAGATTAAAATCCTTTGGAAAGAATCGATTGGTGTGTATCTTCCTTATAATCAAATCCTTTGGAATGTGTGGTGCCAGCTCAGGTGTTGTCTCGTCATCTGACCGTGGTTCAAAGCTACGTGGTGTTGTCTTCGTCTTTCCCTTGAGGATTGATCCCGGACCGTCGCTAATAGCCCGTTGTGTTGCTCCAGTGTGACGTTAATTAAAAATACCTAAATACCTTTGGAAAGATTCCACTTGTCCTTTCCTTAGAATAGAATCATTTGGAAAAATTCTATTGGTGAAGGACAAAACTGGTTAAAAATCATGCTAGGAAGACAGTTGTTGCAAGGTGGAGTTATGCTAGGAAACCCGTCAGAGGGTTAAAGTTGGTCCCAGAAATTTCGAATCACTCTGTATAATTGCCATGCCATGCTCAACAATTCTATCAAATTGCAAAATATTCTGGAAAGTGAAAAGTTCATAATATAAAATTGAATTAGAGATAAAAAGTCAAGTGTTTTTCACGCGACATTCTTTATCAAAAGGAATGTTTGCTCATGTTCAGTGAAGCTTGAAACTAAAAATTCAAGTCGCGCTCATTTTTGAGAAAGATTACTTACATTGTTATGATGTCGGTGGTGAGGTTTTTTGAGATTTTTACGGAAACTTTCCACTAAACTTATCGCTGGACATCAACGTTTTTTAAGTAACTCCGCTTATATCAAATGATTAATGACATGGCCTGTCAAATCTTGCACGCCAGACTTGGAGCTTTACTCTTTCAACACAAACGTTAGCCAAGGACAAAGCTGAAAAAGTTTTCTGGTGTTTTAAAGTGGAAATAAGGTCTTAAAGATGCAGCAATTTACAGGATTTTATGTCTTTGTTCCTGATTATTGCCTCTGATATTATATGCATTGACACGAAATATTTCTAAAGTTTATTTTATTTGCACAAATGCTGCGTGATTAACACTTAAACCATAAGTCTTTTAGCCTCCGAATGCTTTTGTGTTCGATTCCTAACTGGGTGTATATCTCCATTCTGTGTCAGTAAAACTTTCTTTGTGTGTGTATGTTTATTACTTGTATTTATCTGTCTTGTATCTGGAGCAGTATGGTCAAATATGGCCCTTGCACCATAAAATCCCATCCAACCGAATACCTTTGATTCGATCTGTATTCGGTACAAGTTTGATTTATCCCTGGGTGTGATCTTCTCTTTTGTTTTAAAAAAACTTTCCTTGTGTATGTCCAGTTACTTGACGTTGTTTGGCTGAGCTTGGTCAAATATGGCCCTTGTGTCATTAAAATGTAACCAACTATCGATTCCTCCTTGAATGTATTCCTCTCTTTTGTGTTACTAAAACTTTCTTTGTGTATGTATGTCTATTACTTGATCTTGTCTGTTTTATGTTTGGCTCTGCTTGGTCAAGTATGACGTAAACGTAACGAACCAACCTTCGATTCCACCTAGGGATATCTCTCTCTTTTTGTATGTGTAAAATTTTCCTTGTGTGTATGTCCATTACTTGATATAGTCTGTCTTGTGTTTGGCATAGCTTGGTCAAATATGACCCTTTAGCCATAATAACGTAACGAACCAATCATCGATTCCTCCCTGGGTGTATTTCTCTCTTGTGTGTATAAAACTTTCCTTGAGTGTGTATGTCTATCACTTGATTCTGTCTTGTGTTTGGTGCAGCTTGGTCAAATAACCTTTGCGCCATAATAACGAAACGAACCAATCATTGATTCCTTCCTGGGTATGTTTTTCTCTTCTGTGTCAGTAAAACTTTCATTCTGTGTGTATGTCCATTACTTGATGTTGTCTGTCTTGTGTTTGGCAGACCTTGGCCAAATATGACTCTTGCGCCATTAAACCCAACCAATCCAATACTTTTGAATACGGTTATAGACGATTGATACGTAGTACGTATAACGGTTGATACACGCTGAGTACATAAATATCTTATACCGTATACCGCTAAAACAGTAAGAGAATCAGCATTTGATTGAGTGATCATACTATCTAGCTTGCTGAGCATCAAACACTTATTTACGCAGCGTTTATAAGAGCACAAACCCACAATGACTTGATATGAAATGCTGCGTAAATATAAGTTTCTTTTACTCAGAAATACTAGATCTAACGGAAAAAGCAATCTTGTTACCCTGTTAATAATATAATAGCCGTAAGTCCAAAATGACCAAATTTGGAGATGTTGCTTCCTTGACTAGAGAAAGGGTAGAGAGTTAAGATTTCCAATTCTATGCTGTCTCCAATTTCTGCTTTCTCATGTGTTATTGAATTTGTATTAAAAAAATAACCATTGTTTTAAAATAGAAGATACAAATCTTATTTAAGGTTATCAGTATATTTAAGTTTGGTCATTTAAAGATAACAATTATACTCTCCGTATATAAATATCTAATGCCTTATAACACCAAAAAACCATAAGAGCTTTCAATCGTTATTTGATTCACTTATCACACTGCAATCTAGTCTTGCTGAGTACCAAACACTTATTTACGCAGTATTTAAGAGCCGAAAACCCAAAATGACTGGATGTGAAATTCCTGCGGGTAAAAGCATCTGATACTTAGCAAAACTAGATAACAATATTACTCATACTGTTATCTAGTCCTGCTGAGTACCAGATACTCATTTACGCAGTACTTAACAAAATGGTCAAATTTGGAGTTGCTTTTTTTGGACTAGAAAGGCAGTTTTATGCATACATATACAAATATTTCTGAAAATCAGGTTTCATCCCTCTGAGTGAAGAGTTTCTGTATAAAAAAGGCATGAAGCTATCCCTCCTTCCTGCATTACTTGCATAATACTTAACTTTGTACTTGATTTAACTCTCCTGATGCAGGAAGCTTCCAAATTGTCACCACTTTTGGGTAAGGGACACTTTATTTTTCCGACTTGGATCTTCATTCCCTTGTAGCAATAGGCAGTTTTATCTCGACGAGATATCTCGTCATTAAAGAAATCTCAGATCTTGATGGACGAGATATCTCGTCGAACCACTTGGAGGGTTAAATACGATATACATATCTAGTACTCAGTTTCAACTTTTACAGAGCTATGCATAATCTTTACGATACTGAGAAACTCAAAATTATCACTTTTAAAGTACTGATTTTTATCACGTGGCTAATATACACCGCATAAGCGCCTTGAATAAACAATGCGGTAGACCAGGTATTTGATATCGCACATGAAAAACCTGATTATGCTTAATGTTAATTCAAATTGTGCGAACCCCTAAGTTAATTTTAAACTTAAAAAAGATGAAAGGCTTTCCGACCAAATCAAGTAGAATCGGGCGAAGGCAAACCTGTAATAAGAAAGCAATTGAATAACAATTTTTAGAGATTGAGTTAAAAAGTACAATCGCACTGCTCCCTACCTTTGACTGCGCGAAAGTATGCTTCGAAATTCATTGAACAAAGAAAGAAAGCGAAATTCACCGGGAGAAACAAAAGTTAGAAAAACCTCTCGATATTGAACTCTAATTAGAAAGTTTCCGGAGGAATAAATCAAAATCAAAGTAATCCTCTTCCGAGGTTCTTTCCTCGCGCTCTGTTCAATCAAAACTTATCTAACTAAGCGGAGCAATGTTCCTGAACGCAAAAAGAACGGGAGAATTTTCACGGGACTTCAATTGCTTTGGGTTATAGCCTGTTTCTTTTTTGTTCCAAAGACAATTTACATTCTAAAATCGGAATCTAATTTTTCCTTGAAAACAAACAGTTAAATTAGTTTAGCTCTGGACCTCACTGCGAAATGAAGCAAATAAAACCACATAAAGGAATTCGCCAGTTTCTTTTCGTTCTTGACTTTCTTCCGCTGTGGCTGGGAGAAGGAATGTATAAGAATTTAAATGTCATTCGTTTTGTATATCTGGGTGAAGAAATTTCTGTGATAATTAAGGAAATTCTCTCGGTTGAATGTGGAGAGTAGCAAGTGGCTCTCCTGTTTCATTATTGTCTTTTCACTCGGGGTAATTTAGAAATAATCATCGTAAGGGGAATTTTTAAAAGCTGTATTTGTTAATAGTAATTAAAAATCAATGAGGTGTTTCGATGAAAGATTCTTCGCACTAATAACTAAAATAAATTGCGTTCTGTATTTTTAAGTATAGAAAATCAGATTGAAGTATATTTGTTAGAATAATTGGTTGCTTGTCATTTCTGTTTATTTTAGTAACAGTATTACATGCTAATGTTGGATCTCAGTCGAATGTGAAGAGAAGCGACTACCTCTATTTTTTATGTCTTTTCTCTCGGGGTAATTTAGAAATAATCATCGTAAGGGAAATTTTTAAAAACTATATTTGTTAACAGTAATTAAAAATCAGTGAGATGTTTTGATGAAAGATTCTTCGCACTAATAACCGAAATAAATTGCTTTCTGTATTTTTAAGTGTAGAAAATCAGATTGAAGTATATTTGTTATAATTGGTTGCTTGTCATTGCTGTTTATTTTAGTATTAGAATTACATCCTAATGGCTAGAGCTCTCAGTTGAATGTGGAGAGTAGCGAATGCCTCTCCTTTTTGATTATTGTCTTTTCGCTCGGGGTAGTTTTAAAATAATCATCGGAATGGAAATTTTTAAAAGCTGTATTTGTTAATAGTAATGAAAAATCAATGAGGTGTTTTGATGAAAAATTCTTAGCATTAATAACTGAAATAAATTGCGTTCTGTATTTTTAAGTGTAGAAAATCAGATTGAAGTATATTTGTTAGGATAATTGGTTGCTTGTCATTGCTGTTTATTTTAGTACTTGAATTCATACTTATGATACTCTCAGTTGAATGTGGAGGGTAGCGACTAATCCTCCTTTTTATTATTGTCTTTTCATTCGGGGATAATTTAGAAATAATCATAGGAATGGAAATTTTTAAAAATTGTATTTGCTAATAGTAATTAAAAATCAATGAGGTGTTTTGACGACACATTCCTTGCAACAACTGAAATAAATTGCGTTTTAAATTTTAAGTGTAGAAAATCAGGATGAGGTATTTTCTTCATTTGAGTATTTCGTTGCTTTTAGTTATTGTTTATTCTGGAACTACAAATTCAGGCTAATTTTTTATATGCTATTCTCAGTTGAATGTGGAGAATAGGGACTAGCTCTACTACTTGTTTGTTATCGTTTCATTTTGGGTTCAATAGTAATCATAATTTAAATTACTTTAAGTTGTATTTTTTAATAGCAATTAAAAAATCAATGATGTGTTTTAGAATATCTTCGCAATGTGGACTCGAATAAATATAGTTTTGTATTGAGTGAAAAATCCTCTCGCGTAAAAATTTTCATAATAGAAATGAAGCTGACTTCATTTCTTAAGTCTAGTGAGGTTCCAGCTCAGGTTTTGACCTCACCATCTGACCGCGGTTAAAAATTACGAGGTGTTGTCTTCGGATCTTTTTCTTAGGGATTGATCCCGAAGAAAAAAATCCGTCACCAATAGTCCGTTGTGTTGCCCCAGTTTGATATAAATTCAACTATATATACATACGTTTTCTAACTCCATCATGAATAAATATCCTGCTCTTTTCCGTCAGTAACGCTCTCTAGCACTAATTGTAACACTAGAGCCCTCTGTTACTCAGCTTTGTAGAAAAACCCTCTCACATAGAGCAACTTTTCGCAACATAAATCTAGCTCACAGACTTCATTTCCTGAGTCCTTTAGGATTGAGTACACTGCTCTTTTCTTTATATAGCGCCCTCTAGTACTGACTCAAACACCAGCGCCCACAATATTTAGTTTTTAGTTTTATAGAAAACCCTCTCGCATAGAGCAACTTTTCACAACATAAATGTAGCTCACAGACTTCATTTCTTAAATCCTTTAGGATTGAGTACACTGCTCTTTTCTGTATATAGCGCCCTCTAGTAGTAACTCAAACACTAGCGCCCTCTATATTTAGCTTGATAGAAAAACCCTCTCACATGGAGCAACTTTTCACTGACTTCCTTTCCTAAGTCCAGTGGAGTGCCAGCTTTGATATTGAACCCGTCATCTGACCGTAATTTAAAGATACGAGGTATTGTCCTTGAATCTTTTCCTACGGGATTGATCCCACAGAGTCATCAATAGTCCGTTGTGTTACTCCTCCAATGTGACGTAAATTCAACTACATACTACATACATACAGTCCTTCATGAATAAATATTCGGGTCTTTTCAGTGAGTAGCACCCTCTAGCACTAACTGCAGCACTAGCTCTAACGCTAGCGACCTCTGTATTTAGATAAACCATCCTGGTGGTTGTCTCGACGAGGTACCCGTCGTCATCTGCAAAACTGACCAGATCTTGATGGACGAGATATCTCGTCATTAGAAAACACCGACTAGATCTTGATCACGTCATCATAAAAGAATCGGCAGTATTTTGATGACGAGATATCTCGTCGTTAGCAAAATTGGTAACATCTTGAAGGAGATGTCTCATCAAAACCACTTGGATTTTTAAGCCTCCTAGTGGATATTATTAGCATCTCATCATTCATTAAATTAGGTCACAACTGACCAGATTTTGATGGACGAGATAGCTCGTCGTTAGAAAAATTGGTCAGATCTTGATGGACGAGATATCTCGTCATTCGAAAATGCTGACCAGATCTTTATGGAGGAGCATCTCGTCATTCGAAAATACTGCCAAGATCCTGATCTCATCATCATAAAAAAATTTGCAATATCGTGATGACGAGATATCTCGTCATTAGAAAATACTGACCATACCTTTATGGACGAGACACATCTCGTCATTAGAAAATCCTATCCAGATCTTGATGGACGAGATATCTCGTCATTAGAAAATACTTGGCAGATCTTGATCTCATCATCCTAAAATATCGGCACTATCTTGATGACGAGATATCTCTTCGTTAGCAAAATTTGTCAGATCTTTATGGACGAGATATTTCGTCAAACCATTAGAGGATTAATAGAAAAACCCTCTCACGTAGAGTAACCTTTCACAACAGAAATAAAGCCGACTTCATTCCCTACGTGCTTCATGAATAACTAACTACTCTGCTCTTTTCTGTGAGTAAAAGAGCAACACGTTACTATGTGTATTTACACAAGAGCGAACGCTCACACGAAAAAAAACACGCCGAGAAAGTCATAAACCCCTTTTAAGGCTCTTTTAATGTCTGACAATATAAAGTTTAAAACAAACTTTCAACACAGCTTCCTTTGTTTTCGCAGGTGAGAGAAAAACAGTAAAACTTCCCGGAAGGATGAAAAAAAGAATAAATCTAGACTTCCCAAGCATTATACTTCTTTGGCTCCTAACAGAAATTAAAATTAGCTGAAAACTTCCAGGCTTTTATTTCCCACCTCGTTCAACTAACTTTTACATGAGGAGCGAAGAGTTAGTGTATACGCCTTCCCATTATTTAAATTATTATTTATAGCGGTTGACTAGACTAGGACTTTTGAATGCATACCGGATTTAAATACTGTGACACGATATACGAGTTGGTATTTAATTCTTAGTTGTTGTTAAGTTGGAGTTTTATGGCGCAAAGGCCATATTTGTCCATGTTGCGCCAGACACAAGATGCACAATATCAAGTAATAGACACGTAATGAAAGTTTACTGACACAGAAGAGGGAAATACACCCAGGGAGGAATGCGTATGAAAGTTTACTGACACAGAAGAGGGAAATACACCCAGGGAGGAATGCGAATGAAAGTTTACTGACACAGAAGAGGGAAATACACCCAGGGAGGAATGCACCTGGCAGGAATCGAACCTGCGCCGCTATTTAATTCTTAGATGTACAAGGAACTTAGCTTGGAAGTGGTATTCGAACTTAACGAGTATGGGCAAAATTAGATTGAATTGGTTGAACTGCATGAATCATTAAGTAGTATTTGACAGTCTAATTTAAATAACTAATGAAAGTACCGAGAGCTTGAAAGTGGTATTCTAACTGAACGAGTATGGCCAAAGTTTCTCTGAGTTAGAACTACATGAATCATTAACAATCCATGTGGTTTCGAGGAGGTATCTTGTCCATCCAGATTTGACCGATTTCTCTAATGACGAGATTTGATTTCTCATTGCCGATTTTTTTATGATGACGAGATTAAGATCTGGTCAGTTCTTCTAATGACGCTATACCTCGTCGAGACAACCACCGGGAGGGTTACGTAGTATTTGATAGTCTATTTTAAATAACTAATGAAAGTATCCAGATTGAAAATCGAGTTCTAATTGAACGAGTATGGAGAATATTAGACTGAGTTGGATTGAACTGCATGAATCATTAAGTAGTACTTTGAAAGTCTGTTTTAAGTAACTAATAATAGTATCGAGCTTGGGAGTGGTATTTTAACTGAACGAGTCATGGCCAAAATTGGACTGAGTTGGTTGAACTGCATGAAGCATTAAGTAGTATTTTGAAAGTCTGTTTTAAGTTACCAATGAAAGTACCGAGCTTGAAAGTGGAATTCTTACTAAACGAGTATGTGCAAAGTTAGACTGAGTTGGTTGAACTGCATGAATCATTAAGTTGTATTTTGACAGTCTATTTTAAATAACTAATGAACATACCAGTATTACTGTAAGAGAAGTCATTTTAAAAATACAAAGTTGAGTTAAAATTGAATGCTTCAGGTACTTATAGAGATTAAGATTACCATTTTCAAAATTTAAATTTCTTATAATTTAATAGAGTTCGCGAACAATAGATGCTTTGGCATATTTCAGAATTTATGTCAAGTACTCTTTATATGGGCTGGTGATTATTTTGAATATGCGAATTTTATAGTGTTTTATTCTATTACAACACGATGTGTATGGTTAATGTACCAGATGTTTTTAATCTTATGTTGTGAAGTTGAGAGAAATTGCAGGTTTTCAATTTGATAGGTTCACGATAGTTCGATTCAAAAATTTATGTTTTACTGCTCTTAATATCATGCAACTTGATATTCCTTGTATGATTTAATAAGTTTTTCAAAACAAGGGCAAGTTTATTAAAACATGTTTTGGCTTTGTAGGATTAGCTAAATAATTAGGGCGGAATTATTTTGACTTTATCTTTTCGTTAGCACTTTGAAGATGATGCTCGTATAAACGGAATTTCAGTTTTAAATCTAGTTCTAGTTATGGTACAATAGATAGAGCCCTTTGTATTGCTCTAGTACGACGTTAATTCAACTATATTCTATTAGCCCATTCTGTAGAATAGAATCCTTTGGAACGATTCTATTGGCCCATTCTGTAAAATAGAATCCTTCGAGACGATTCTATTGGCTCAATGTATAGAATAGAATCCTTTGGAACGATTCTATTGACCCATTGTGTAGAATAGGATCCTTTGGAACGATTCTATTGGCCCTTTGTGTAGATTAGAATCCTCTGGAACGATTCGATTGGCCCATTATGTAGAATAGGGTCTTCGAACGGTTCTATTATTCCTCTCCTTAGACCAAAACCCTTTTGAATTATAAAATTGCTCTTATCCTTCGAATCGAATCCTTTAGAAAGATTCTATTGGTCGATAAGGTCTAAATTAATTGGAAATCATGCATGGTTGACTGCAGGGTGCAAGGTGAAATTATACGTGCCAACCCCTCAGATGGTTATACCCTTTGTAGAGTGGTCTGGACCCTGAAAAAATCCGTGCAGAAAGAAAGGAGACCAATTAGATAAAGAAACGGGAAAGGTATATTTTCAACGGTATAACAAGCTCTGAAGACAAATGAGTGAAACAAGTTGCATTTCCACTAATCAAAATTTATCTACCCTAAGTATCGATATAGGTTTATATATTTTCTCTTATAACCATTCCATAACGCAAAAACCTTCAAGTATTTATAATTGATATATACGACTTGTGTTTCGTACTTGTATTTACTCCATTCTTTATAAGAAAAGGCCCCGTGCGATAACATCTCTTCAGGAAAGTACTTTTCAAAAGCGACAGACGAAGAGTTGAAGTTATTATTTTTTTCATACGCTCGTTAAGTTAATGGGTATGTTTGGTCGTAAAGATTTTATATTGGTGAGGGGAAAGTTTAGAATTTCTTTTTGCGAGAGCTCTCATTATAAGCGAACGCAAGGGGAGTGCAGTTGGTCCGCGAATTTCGGACCGGACGTTTAATCTATATTCGTGCATTTCTTATCGATGGCTATCGATTGTGCATGCCACATCGAAATGATTGGGCTTGTTTGAGGAAAGAAAGTTCGAAAATAAAGGGGCGTGCGGCAGGAAATTGTTATAAAGACACATTTTTTACCAGTTCAGCTACGTGATTTTATTTTAGAATCGTTCGATTTAAATTTTTATTTATTTTATTGTTTATTTAACTCTCTGAGAGTTGAGATATTTCCGAGTTGTTTAGAATTGCCTTAACACCACAACGCATTCAATGGCTAAATAACCACATCTATTGGGTGAATGAATCCATGGATTCTTTCAACCTTCAGAAAGATTCTATTGGTCCTTTTCCTTACAATGGAGGGCCACGGAGGAAGATTAACGGATTTGCAATAGGAGGGTTCGAGTTCGAAACTAGGTCCAACCGAAGACCGTCGTGTACGTTAAATCTGTCGTGGCCTTAAAAGTCCTCGCGTTGGCGTGGTGTAGAAGTTTGGAGAGTGGGGTGCAAGCTCAAGATTTAATGGAATAGATTTTTGACCATAATACCCCAATGTAGGAACATAATGCCGTATGTTCGTCACCTTATTAAAGGGATTTAATGGATTTGAGTTTTGGACTATAATGTTCGCCATAATTCCGTTAAAAATGTTTGGAGCATTTTCAAACTCGACCCAACCAAATATCGTCGTGTACACGGGGACTGATGCATGTTAAATCTGCCGTGGCCTCAAGTGTCCTCACGTTGGGATGGTGTGGAAGTTTGGAGCGTGGACTGCCAGCTCAAGTGTTGACCTCGTCATCTGACTGGTCCAAAACTATGCGGCGTCGCCCTAGGAATTTTGCCCTCGATATTGATCCCGGATTCTCTCCAATAGCCCGTTGTATTTCTCCAGTACGACGTTAATTAACTACCTACCTACTATACAATGCAATCACTTGGAGAAAGACTATTGGGTTTTTCCTAAGAATAGAATCCCTAGTAATGAGACTATTGAACTTTCCCATATAATACAATCCCTTGGAAAAATTCTATTGCACTTTTCATTAGAAGTGTACTCTTTGGAATGATTCTATTGGTATTTTCTTTATAATGGAATCCTTTGGAAATGTTCTACTGCCTTTTTTCTTGGAAGTGAATACTTTGGAATATTTCCGATGGTCCTTTTTAGAATAGAACCCTTTAGTAAAATTCTGCTGTCATTTTCTTATAATAAACTCTTTTGGAAAGATTCTATTGGTCCCTTCAATTACAGTGGAATACCTTGAAGAAAGACAATTGGACCTTTCCGTAGAATAGAATCCCTTGTTAAAAAGCCATTGGTCTTTTCCTTAGAATACAAACCCTCGTAAAGATGCTTTTACTCTTTTCTTTGGAAGTGAGTCCTATGAAAAGATTCCTGTCCTTAGAATAGAATCCCTTAGTGATATTCTGTTGATCCTTTATTTAGAATGGAATCCTTTGGAAAGATTCTATTGCTCCTTTCCTTAGAATAGAATCCTTTGAAATCTATTTCTCCTTTCCTTTGGAAAGATTCTATTGGTCAAGAGGGGCAATACGTGCGTGTGAACCTCTGAGTGGATTAATAATTCTTTTACTGTAACAATATTGCATAATTTCAAATCTACTTAGTAATGTACCGAATTTTCCGGTCCAAACATGTTAGAGCAAGAATTAACTGGTCAAATTCCGTCAACCCAACCACTAGTTTTAATTTTAACACTTCAGTCAAACGTTTGCGCTTTGGTACTAGTAGTATTCCAGCTAGTCGCAGATAGAATTTTAGAGCACTATTTTGAATTCCGTAAACTGGAACTTTTACTTCTTCAAAAATTATTTTCAAACTTCACTTTTAAACGCTACCAAGATCGAGTAAATATTCGGAATAGTTTTCTAGTTACAAGGGTTTTCGTTAGGTACTGTCACCATGTAAACATGGTTCCAAAACTTTAAACTCGATTTCTGAAGACTATTTTTGCACTACGATGTTTTGTTCAAACGGTGATCACTCAACAGTGAATTGATCTATCGTAGTTATTTTTATATCATTAAAAAATCTATATAATACAATGGACGTTTTGAACTTCCATCAGCGCTATTAGTTAAGAAATGAATTTTTAGTTGATTTTTAAACATTAAAATTCCTGAAAAATCTTTTATTTGTATCTTCTGATTTTTTATGCTTCCTTGGTGAAAAAGTATTGTAAAAACCTGGTCCCTCTAGCAATTTGATAGCGGGTCTAAACACGAAAAATAATAATATAGGAATAATATCCAATAGGGGAATTCTCTTTCTGAACAAATTATAATTTGAGATATCACTGTTCAAAAATCATGCTAATTAGCTAAGTATAACTAAATTAGAGAATTAGTGATTGGCTTAATCTAATTTTTTCACATTGAAATGATTTTAAGCATAAACTAATGACATTGCAAAAACTGGATTTTTAAAGTCAAAATTTAAAAAATCTTCTAGTGCACATGCACACCTTAAAAACCGAACGAACTTTTTGACTAATCCAATGTTTGTAATTTAATTTCATATCTAATATTCAAAATATTATACGTTTCCTTTCTTTTTCGGCCCATGGTAGCCCGGTTGGAAGAGTAACGGATTAGCAACCGGAGGGTTACGAGTTCAAATTCAACCAAAGACCGTCTTGCACAAAGTGGGCTGGTGCACCTTGAATGTTTCGTGGCCTCAAATGTCCTCACTTTGGCGTGGTGTGGAAGTTTGGAGAGTGGGGTGCCAGCTTAGGTGTGACCTCATCATCTGACCGTGGTTCAAAATGATGTATTGTCCGGATCTTTCCCTTCGAGTTTGATCCGTTGCCAATAGCCCACTGTGTTGCTCCAGTGTGACGTTAATTAAAATACCTACTACCTTTCTTTTTCTGGACCACAATTAACTAACTTTAGGTGTTATTTTTAGTAGCATAATATATTAAGAAAAAACAAATTCATTATATTGAGTGCCACTATAAAAATGTTGCTAACGTGTCTCGTATTGGAAAAGATGTCTTCTCACTGGTTCTTTATAAACCCCATATTATCAATTTTACTCGACAGAATATCGGCATTGTAATCTTTCTTTGAAGATAAATGTTTCTTGTTCTTAAAATGTCGTTAGTTCTATTACTAAGTAAAAGTTTTCATGATTTTGTTCTCATTAGAGCATTATAGTTTGACTGCAATACCAGCACAATGTAATATTGAGAACTTACAAGGAAAAGGAATTAAGCCCCAAAAGATTTGTGATATTTTAGGTGTGTATTTAGATCTATGGACTGACAACACATTGCATAAGGACTTAATAATTTGTGAAGTTATACTGTGAAGGCAAACTGCTAAAAGCTGGCTCTTAATGCCCTTTGCCTGTAGGCCTAATTCGTATTTTTCAGTTTTCAATTGGAAACTAGTTAATTTCACTTAGTGTGTCTTTTCTTTGTAAGTCCATGGTATTTTTCTCTAATTAAGCCGTTAAAAACCCTATCAATAATTAAAATGTTGGACCTAAACCCAACAAATTATGCAACTCACTATCCTTTTGTTGCTCTGAGGGATTCACACGCATATATCCGTGCTGCCACCTATAGTCTTCCCTGCCATGACTTAACCAGATTTTAACCTTCTTGACGAACAGAATCTTTTCAAAGGATTCTACTACATAAGGACAGGAGCAATAGAATATCTCCAAAGATTCTATTCTATGGAAATAAACAATATATTTCCAAAGGATTCTTATCTAAGGAAATGACCAATATAATCTTTCCAAAGGATTATATTCTAAGGATAGTAGAAATACAATCTTTTCAATGATTCTCATGCTAGGAAATGACCACTTGAATCGTTCCAAAGAATTCTATTCCAAAGCAATGAGCAAGAGAATCTTTCCAAACGATTCTATTCTAATGTAAGGCGCAATATAATATTTACATATAATTCTATTCTAAGGAAAGGAGCAATGAAATATTTCCAAAGGATCCTCATCGAAGAAAAAGAGCAGTAGAATTTTCCAATGGATTTTTTTATTCCAAGGAAAGGAGAAATAGACTCTTCCCAAAGGATTATTTTAAAAACATACCTTTAAAGTTATCCGATTATTTTATAATGTGCACTTACTGTTTTCTACTAAAAAGGTTATACATAAAGTTTAGTTCAAAAGTATTAAGTCATACAGACGTTATTACATAAAACGTGATCAAACATTTTGATAAATTAACACAAATTGATAGGTCGCTTGCGCATTAATTTTCCATGTATTGTCAACATTTTAATTCACATAATAGTTTGTATACATATAAATCACATTAACTCCATCTCGTAAGTATATCTCTTAATCGTGAAGCAAAAGAATTTGCACTTAAAGACGTAAAATTTTGCAAAAAAGCATAAGTTATGCAGCATTCTAAACCAAAATTTCAAAATTTTTAACCATGATGGCTTTTTCTTTTGAACTTAGATATATGCAGCACATTTTGCAGAAGGATTGTTAAAAACAATTCAAGAAAAGCCTGATGTCCAGGGAACAATTCCGAAATAAAAATGTCAAAAAATCTCAATCGGAGAAAAACGCGTTTTTGTAGTACTTATCTACAATATGTTTTATATTGCTGAATATTGGGGTAACTCCTTCAAAATTTATAGAAGTTGAAAAATCTTTGCTATCTACAGTTTGATATCAATTATATTTTTAAATCGATTTTTCCATCGATTTTGGTGATTTTGAAAGTTCAGTCTCCTTAAAGACACCAAAGCTAAATGTTTTTCTTTGTTAATAGGTTCATATAAGGCTGGGATGCAGACTTGTTAAGACCACATAGATTCACTGTCACTTATGGGAGGACAGACAAAAAAATATGAAAGCTTTCTGTCATTATTTATCATATATTGTTACAAAGAAAGATAATATAAAAAGCAAATAACTAATTTAAATATGCATGACATTGCATGGATTTAACAATTGCTTTAATATTCAGTTCGATTTTTGTAGTAGCCAAGCACAAAATGGATTCTAATTTTTCATTAGTCAAGCTGTTCCTATTTATTCGATTTGTTAATATTCATGACTGAAAAAATTGTTCCCAGATATATCGTTACCATCACTAATCTGCAAAATTGACGTTTCTACAAAAAACGCGTTCAAAGTTTTGATGCTTCGGTGAAAATCGAGATACGACTCAAAGGTTTTCTCATGAAAATCTACATTTCCACTAAGAATCTCACGTTAGCGTGGTGTGGAAGTTTGGAGAGTGGGGTGCCAGATCAGGTGTTGCCTCGTCATCTGACCGTGGTTCAAAATTACGAGGTGTCCTCGGATCTTTGGAATTGATCCCGTACCGTCGCCAATTGCCCATTGTGTAGCTCCAGTGTGACGTTACTTAAAATACCTACCACGAAGAATCAAGATGATTCGTGACTTTGTCATACATGAAATGGCTTTTTTAAAACATGAAATGGTGACATGAAAAATGCAGTTAGGTGAAAATAGCCAAAAATGCAGATTCGTGCCTTTGGTGTGGTAGTAACGATATATCGACGCAAAGAGGCTTGCGCAATTTAATGAATTATCTCACTTTCAATGTCTTCAAGGAACTTGAACTGTCGGTAATTAACGATTTTATAACATTTTATAAAATTAATTTTTGAAATCGCAAGTTTCATGACATGTTCAAACACTAGTTTAATTCTGGTTACCCTAGTTTTAACCTAATTACCTATCACATGACTTGTCAAAGTTAAAATAACACATAGTGAGGCGGGGACGGCAGCAAATCAAAGGAAGGCCGCATGTATCCCGCGGGTCACAGTCTGCATCCCTGATATAAGGTGTAGATTTTCTCACTTAATGCTTCCTTAAAAAAGTTAAGCATAGTGGCTAATCTTTGAACTTTACATACTTAAAGGTCGAACCTACATTTCTAACGTCCAACTAGTCCACTGTAGCAAATCGAATAAATGCAGTAGCAATGCGAATAAATGGAAACTAACTAAAATCGTTCAGACTTTTTTAGCAACAGTGATCTTTTACGGTATCCTGTCCTTTGAGTGAGACGATAAATGCAGAGAAAAAGTAACTGACTATCTTAACAAGGGTAATCTTTGATCTAACAAGGGATCACTCTTTCCTCGAGACAAGTGAGTGCCATTACAGAATAGAATCATCGACGACGTTAAGTTCTGTATTAAAAGTCTAGCGATAAGCATTACCATTTAAAACCTAATTTTTGTGTGTAAATACACTCATATAAGGTGTAGGTGTTCACCCATAAACTTTTTTTACAAAACGTTTTTTAGCATAGTTCCTCCAACTTTATGTCCTTAACCCTAAAAATTGTTTTGACGAGATATCTCGTCCACCAAGATTTGACCAATTTTGCTAATGACAAGATATCTCGTCACCAAAATATTGCCTGTTTTTTTTATAATGACGAGATAAAGATCTGGTCAGTTTTTATCAAATGAAGAGATATCTCGTCCATCAAGATCTGGTCAGTTTTTCTTGTGACGAAATATCTTGTCGATCAAGATCTGGTCAGTTTTGCCAATGACGAGGTACTTCGTCCAGAAAATCCAGCAAGAGGGTTAATGGCTCAACTTACATAAGCTACATGTGTAACATCCAAACTGTCCACTGTAGCAAATAAATACAATAGCAATGCGAATAAATTAAAACCCTAACAAATGTACAGATTTTTTAACAGTGATCTTTCACGGTATCGCGGCCTTTTGAGTGAGACGATAAATGCAGGGGAAAGTAATACACAATCTAACAAGGGTAATCTTTGACTATCTAAGAAGGGATTTCTTCGCTGACAAGTGATTGCAGAACAGAATCATATCACAACGACTTTAAATTCACCAGTAATAACCGCAATGGAATGCTACAGACCCTTAAAAACTAAAAACCTAAACGTTTATTATGTAAAACATACGTTCATACAAGGTGTAGATCTTCACCAATAAAGCTTTTCAAAAATAATTTTAGCTAATTGGCCAATCCTCCAACTTTACATGCTTAAAGGTTGTACCTACATATTCAAGCCACTTCCATAACGTCCAACCTGTCCACTGTATCAAATCGAATCAATACAATAGCAATACGAATAAATGGAAACCCTAACAAAAGTCGTTCAGACTTTCTTAGCAACAGTGATCTTTCACGATATCGTGGCCTTTTGAGTGAGAGACGATAAATGCAGGGAAAAGTAACACGCCTTTGACAATCTAACAAGGGCTAACATCAGCTTGCAAGACACGATCACTCTTCCGACGCTGACAAGTGAGTGCCATTGCAGAACAGAATCATCGACGACGTTAAGTTCTGCAGTAATGGTCGCAGACAGAGTGCTCTAGTTATTCAATTGTTCGGAAATATAATTGCTGTTTCTATTAGTGAATTAGATCGTTTAAGAGGAATTAAGATGATAACTCTCTTCTATGGGGACTGTTAAATCCATTAGCGTTTGTCAGAGCCGGAGTTAATGTTTCTATTGATAAAATACAGAGAGATGGGTTTTCCGGCTGCTGTTTATTGTGTTTTAAGTCGGCACAATGGCGTGGGACGAAATCGTAGCGGTGTTTTTCTTTGTGTTGTTTGGTGTTACCAATGGGTGAATTGTAACTCCTGCTCAGCAGAATCTTTCGATAATTTATTTCGATTATTGGAATTGTGGGAAATAGAGGACGCTTTGGAGCATTTTCTTAATAACTTTTGTGCAGTGGTGAGAGCAAAATGATGAAAGTACTTTTAACCCTCTTGGTGGTAGGCTCGTCGGGGTATCTCGTGGTTAACAAAACTGACCACATCTTGATGGACGAGATATCTCGTCATTAGAAAAACAAACTGGATCCGATCTCGATCTCTTTATTATCAAAATATCGGCAATATCTTGATGGACATGTCGTCATTAGCAAAATTGGTCAAATCTTGATGCATAAGATATCTAGTCGAAAAACGATTTGGAGGGTTGGTGCTCCTGATGGTTGCACCGACGAGGTATCTCGTCATTAGGAAAACTGACTAGATCTTGATGGATTTAGTATCTCGTCATCATAAAAAGAAACCAGATCTTGATCTGATCATTAAAAAAATAGCCATGATTGACAAGATATATTAGAAAAATTAATTCGATCTTGATTTACGAGATATCTTGTCATTAGAAAAAACCTGTCCAGATCTTGATCTTGTCATATTTGAAAAGATGGCAGTATCTTGAAGATGAGATATCACATCATTAGCAAAATTAATCAGATCTTGATGGTCGAAATATAGCGTCAAAACCACTTGGAGGATTAAATTCCTCACCAATCAACCATCACGTGTGAAATCCGCGTTGCGACTTAAACCTTCTGGTGGTTGCATGGTCGAGATATCTCGTCATTATCAAAACTTATCAGATCTTGATGAACGAGATATCTGATCGAACCACTTAGACCGTTAATATTTAGTATTTTAGTGATAATAATTAAGACTGATTTAGTGATAACAATTAAAACTGACCAGATCTTGCTGGACGAGATATCTCGTCTTTATCAAAATTTATCAGAGCTTGATGGACGAGATATCTGATCGAACCACTTAGACGATCAATATTTAGTATTTTAATGATAATGGGTGGGTTTAAGACAGTTAAAAATCAAAGTTTAAAGTACTTTATATGAATAGTTACAATAAATATTAGACTCCTCAATAAATTGTATTCTAGACAGAAGATAATGACATGAAAAGCAGTATCTGGTAATACATAAAACATTATTATTAGAAATTCGTAATAAAAATTATGTGCGCTATTTATGGAAATTACCAAACTGAGATTTCGAAATATTCATGAAGGATTAATAATTTACGTGGAAGGCAATTTTAACATCGCATTTTCTTAATCTATACAGTTTTGTAGGTATATTCTTTCTAGATATTATATTTCCATACATGTTTCCAATGTTAAGGAAACATTTTCTAACTTTACTTTTCCATTTTTCCAACGATAACACTTTTAAAGAAGTTTGTTTCTTCGATTTTTTTACCAGCCTGTTTCCAACAACAAATGGGAGTAGAAGTAGCCCAGTTAGTAGACTCGTGGACTAGCAACTGGAGGGGGCGAGTTGGAAACTCGATCCAACCAAAGGACGTTGCGTACGTCGAGGCTGATGTCCGTTTAATCTGTAGTTGTCTCAAATGTCCTCACGCTGGAGTGGTGTCGAAGTTTGGAGCGTGGGGTGTCAAGTCAAATGTTGACTTCGTCATCTGACCGTGGTTTAAACTTACGAGGTGTTGTCCTCGGATATTTCTCTTCGGTATTAATCCCGGTTTGTTGGCAATAGCCTTCTGTGTTGCTCCAGTGAGACGTGAATTCAACTACCTATCAATTGCCAACCAGAGAAGACCATGGAGTGGCTTTTTTAGGTTGGCTCATACCGTTAACAAATGGCCGTTAACAATGGTTAACAAATGGCCGTTAACAATGGTTAACAAATAGCGGTTAACAATGGTTAATAAATGGCGGTTAATAATGGTTAACAAATGACGGTTAACAATGGTTGACAAATAGCCTCTGGCACAGTTCACTTTAAAATAAAAAAAAAACCAATAACTACAGGGTGGTCATAAAATAATATTCACTCTTTGGAGGTATCTATAGCTAAATCGAACAGGCAGAATGGAACCAAATTTGGTAGGTATGGTATTTTAATTAACGTAGCACTGGAGCAACGGGCTATTGGCGACGGTCCGGGATCAACCCCCGAAGGGAAAGATCCGAGGACAATACCACGTAATTTTGAACCACGGTTAGATGACGAGGTCCCACCTGAGCTGTCACTCCACCCACCAAACTTTCACACCTGCCAACGTGAGGACATTTAAGGCCAGGACACATTAACGTGCCCCAGCCCCCTTTGCACAGGACGGTCTTTGTTTGGATTCGAACTCGCAAACCTCCGGTTGCTAGTCCGTTACTCTTTTAACCGGGCTACCGCGGCCGAGCCAAATTTGGTATTGAGTCTTTTGAAGACAAGGGGGATGTATTCCGTGAAAAGAATGTTAGTACCAAAATTCACTGATAGGGTGTAATTTGGCGCTGTTGAAGTCGAAAACAGTCGAACATTTGCATTAACCCTCTAAGTGTTTAGACGAGGTATCTCGTCTTAGATCTGATCGGTTTTTTTTGGACGAGATATCTTGTCTAGACAAAACTGCCCTATATCTCCAAGGGGAACGAAAATCCAAGAAAGGAAACAAATTGTCACTTGCCCAGAACTAATGAACGTTTGGAACAGGTTTTAGCAACAAAGGTTAGCCACTATAAGGCAGTTTTCGATGTGAAGACAAACCACCAGAAGGGTTAAACGCAAATGAAATGGATTATGCTAAGTTCTGGTGAATAAAAGATTAGTTTCTGTGAGTTGAATTTATTAATTGATGTGTCTATAAAGTAGTTTTCGATGTGAGGGTTAAACGCAAATAAAATGGATTATGCTAAGTTCTGGTGTATAAAAGATTGGTTCCTGTGAGTTGAATTTATTAATTGATGTGCCTATAAAGTAGTTTTCGATGTGAGGGTTAAATGCAAATAAAATGGATTATGCTAAGTTCTGGTGAATAAAAGATTGGTTCCTGCTTTGAATCTATTAATTTGTGTCTATTGCCAATTTTTTTTAATTGCAATGCACCACATATCCAGCTGGAATTAGTGGCGTGGTTGTTGATTACGCAGTCGAAACTTTGTATAATCCATTTTATCTGCGTTTAACCATCCTGGTGGTTGTTTCGACGAGGCATATTGTCATTATATAAAACTGACGAGATCTGGATAGCCAAGACATCTCGTCATTAGACGAAAATTGACCAGATATTGATCTAGCCACGATAAAAAATCGGCAATGTCTAGATGAAGAGGTATCTCGTCGAAGTACTTGGAGAGATAATACAAATATTCGACTGCTTTCGACTCCAGCAGCGCCAAATTTCCCCCTATCTGTGAATTTTGGTACTAAAATTTTTCTCGTGGAATGCATCTCTCCATGTCTTCAAGTCTCAATACCAAATAAGTTCCATTCCGCTTATTTGATTTAGCTACAGATGCATCCAAGAAGTTACTTTATGAACACACTGCATTAAAAATCGAAACAAAAACGTGAAAATTCTCCATTTATTTTTGGGACAAAGAGTATAAATTTGATTTTTTATCTAACAATCTAAATACTAAGAGTGATTTCAGAAATTTATAATTTTACTCTTTTTATTACAGTACATATTTTACAAACAATTTTGATAAACCTCTTTAACCATCATCTGAAACATTTTATTGGTGATTATTAATGCTTGCGAATTCATTAATTTCTTAGCGAATGTTCTATTCAACAGTAGAAAAGCTCGATTAGCTGCTTAAATGTTCCCAGCAATTGGCTCTTTACGTTCGAGTTGGGTGTGGTCTAACTCAGATTGCCCTTCTAAGACTTGGCGGTCGCAACCCTTAATTTCCTTTTCCTTATTCCTTTTAGAGCTTTCTTCTCTCTACTTTTTGCAAAAGTAGGGGGCGACCAGTTTCGTTAATTGCCTACTCTGAGCCTATTATCGAACTATTCCATTGAATTCAATACGTGTTACTTATAGACACTAAAAAAATCTTAACCCTAGAGAGTTGATTTCTTTCCTTTGCTTAAAGCTTTGTCTGGCAGAAAGAACATATCCCAGAAAGAGTAGCCTGTATAAGTATAAGTGAAAGATGTACATTGTCTATGGGGCCATTGATCTCCGAGGTATAAATACTGATCCATTGATTTCAATGCGTATTACTTATAGACACTAACAAAATCTTAACCCTAGAGAGTTGATTTCCTTCTTTGCGCTTAAAACTATGTCTGGGCAGAAAGTACATATCCTAGAATGAGTAGCCTGAATAAGTATAAGTGAAAGATGTACATTGTCTATGGGGTCATTGATCTCCGAGGTATAAATAATGATCCATTGAATTCAATGAGTATTGCTTATAGACACTAACAAAATCTTAACCCTAGATAGTTGATTTCCTTCTTTACGCTTAAAGCTTTGTCTGGCAGAAAGAACATATCCTAGAAAGAGTAACTTGTATAAGTATAAGTGAAAGATGTACATTGTCTATGGGGCCATTGATCTCCGAGGTATAAATACTGATCCATTGATTTCAATGCGTATTACTTATAGACACTAACAAAATCTTAACCCTAGAGAGTTGATTTCCTTCTTTGCGCTTAAAACTATGTCTGGGCAGAAAGTACATATCCTAGAATGAGTAGCCTGAATAAGTATAAGTGAAAGATGTACATTGTCTATGGGGTCATTGATCTCCGAGGTATAAATAATGATCCATTGAATTCAATGAGTATTGCTTATAGACACTAACAAAATCTTAACCCTAGATAGTTGATTTCCTTCTTTACGCTTAAAGCTTTGTCTGGCAGAAAGAACATATCCTAGAAAGAGTAACTTGTATAAGTATAAGTGAAAGATGTACATTGTCTATGGGATCATTGATCTCCGAGGTATAAATACTGATCCATTGAATTCAATGCGTATTACTTATAAAGATACTAAAAATAGCTCCAGAGATATGAGTTCCTTCCTTGGTTTAAAGAAGTCCGAAACTCGATTTAAGCAAAGCGCGTCATGTATGTGGGGGCTGGTGACCTTAAAATCTGTTGAGGTCCCTAAAATATCCCCACCTTTGACGTGGTGTGGAATCATCTCAGGTGTGGACCTCGTCATCTGACCATGGCTCAAAATTACGAGGGGTTGTCCTTGGATCCTTCCCGTACCTTCGACAGTAGCCCGTTGTGTTCCTCCAGTGTGACGTAAATTGAACTACCTACCTACTTTTGCCTAAAGCTTTGTCTGGTAGGTAGTAATGGTAATTAATTAACGTCGCACTAGAGCCACACTACGGATTATTGACGACGGTCCGGGATCAATCCCCAAGGGAAAGATCCGAGTAGAACACCACGTAATTTTGAACCACTGTCAGATGACGAGGTCACACCTGAGCTGGCACTCCACTCTTCAAACTTCCACATTACGCCAACTTTGTCTGGTAGAAAGTACTTAGCCTAGAAAGGATATCCTGAATAAGTTTAAGTGAAAGATGGAAGTTGTTTATGTGGATCATTAAGCTATAAATACTGATCCATTGAATTCAATGCATATTACTTATAGACAGAAAAATGTCTGCCTTATATATAGAGTTGAGTTCTATTCTTTGCTTAAAGAAGTTCGAAACTCCATCCAACCAAAGACTTTCCTGTGCATGGATACTGCTGATGTTAAAATCTGTTGTGGCCCCTAAAATATCCTCGCGTTGGCTTGGTGTGGAAGATTGGAGTGAGGCGCCAGCTCAAGTGTTGACCTCGTCATCTGACTGTGGTTCAAAATGACGAGTTGATATCCTTGGACCTTTCCCTTCGAGATTGCTCCCAGACCGTCGCCAATAGCCTATTGTGTTGCTCCAGTGCGACGTTTATTATCTACCTACCTCTCTACCTTAATTTTTCGATGCAAATACAAATCTGTATCTCAATAACCTCGCTCAAGTTTCTACCCCATCCAACGTTAACTACCTACCTTTTAGTTTATGTGATGCGAAAGAAACGGTTGCTGTTTCTGTACATGTACTTGCTAGAGCACATCTTGTTTGCTTAATTTCTACCGCAGCGCATCCAACGTTAACTACCTACCTTTTAGTTTATGTGATGCGAAAGAAACGGTAGCTGTTTCTGTACATGTACTTGCTAGAGCACATCTTGTTTGCTTAATTTCTACCGCAGCGCATCCAACGTTAACTACCTACCTTTTAGTTTATGTGATGCGAAAGAAACGGTAGCTGTTTCTGTACATGTACTTGCTAGAGCACATCTTGTTTGCTTAATTTCTACCGCAGCGCATCCAACGTTAACTACCTACCTTTTAGTTTATGTGATGCGAAAGAAACGGTAGCTGTTTCTGTACATGTACTTTCTAGATTACATCTTGTTCGCTTAATTCTACAGGAGCCCATCCAACGTTTCGATCGGAAATCTGAGACGCTCCCTAAAAATTGGCTCTAACAACAATAAACCGCTTATGTCATCAGTTTCGGTTTTTTATGTGTCACCTTATTTTGACAGTCACTTTATCGATGTGTCACATCCAGTGAACTAGAGAACACGCACTGTATTCCTCTGCGAATAACCTTCGGCGTGCCTTTAACTTTTTAGTTTTTGTTTTTAATTTCGCTGAATAGTTACACTCACTATGGATCCTACCTTCAAATCTGAAATTAAAAGCATGCAAGGGTCGAAGAGAAGCTATAAAATTTTTTTTGTCAATGATTTCCCCAACTTCTTAAATTTCTCTATTTGGGTAGTTTATGTTTCTAACCTTGTGAGGGTTTACACGTATAACCACCTTGTAACCTGAAGTCTTCCTGCATGATTTGTAAACAGTTTTCATCTTCTGTTCAATTGAATATTCCAAAGGATTCTATTCTAAAAAACAGCAATAGAATCTTTCCAAATAATTCTATTCCTAGGAAAGAACCAACTGAATGTTACCAAAAAATTTTTCAAAGGAATGAACCAATAGAATCTTCAAAAGGATTCCTTTCCAGGGAAAGGAGAAATCCAAACCTAATTTAATTTTTCCGAAGGATTCTATTCCTAGGATAAAACCAATAGAATCTTTCTATAGGATTCTATACAAAAGAAAGAGCCAATCGAATCTTTCCAAAAGTTTCTGTTCCAAGGAAAGAAACAATATAATCTTTCCAGAGGATTTATTCTAAGGAAATTAGCAATAGAATATTTCCACATAATTCTATTCTAAATATAGAAACAATAGAATCTTTCCAAAGAATTACATTGCAAGGAAAGAACCAATAGAATCTTTCCAAAGAATTGCATTGTAAGAAAGGAAACAATATAATCTTTAAAAGGATTCTATTCCAAGGAACGAAGCAGTCCAATCTTAACTGAATCTTTCCAAAGGATTCTATTCTAAGGAAAGAGTAAATCGAATCTTTCCAAAGAATTCTATCCAAGGAAATGAGCAATGGAATCTTTCCGAGGGAAAATGTTAAGGAAATGAGCATTAGAATCTTTTCAAAGGAAATTTTTAAGGAAATGAGTAAAAGAATATTTCCAAAGAACTATTCCAATTAATGAAACAAGGAAAGAATCTTTCAAAGGATTGTATTCTAATGAAAGGAGCAATCGAATCTTCTCAAAGGATACTATTCCAAGGAAAGAACCAACAGAATCTTTCCAAAGAATTCTATCCATAGGAAAGAACATTAGAATCTTTTCAAGGGATTTTATTCAAAGGAAAAACAATTGAATCTTCCTAAAGGATTCTTTTGGAAGGAAAAACAATAAAATATCAATTTTAAGACAATGAAATCCATAGATTCATTCAACCACCATATAAAGTAATTTAGTCTTTAAGTGTTTTGTTTGGTGGCTTTGTTTGGTCTGGGGACACCGGTAGCCCGACTGGAAGAGCAACGGATTTGCAACTGGAGGGTTGCGAGTTCGAATCCGAGCAAAGACTGTCGTGTACAAAGGGGGATGGTGCACGTTAAATCTGTCGTGGCCTCAAATGTCCTCACATTGGCGTGGTGTGGAAGTTTGGAAAGTGGGGTTCCAGCTCACAGGTGCTACCTCGTCATCTGACCGTGGTTCAAATTACGTGGTACTGTCTTCGTACGTGGATCTTTCCCTTGGAAATTGATCCCGGGCCGTCGCCAATAGCCCTTTGTGTTGCTCCAGTGCGGCGTTAATTAAATACCTACCTACCTACCTTTGTTTGGTCTCGACGATTATATGGATAATAGGAGATTCGTATAAGACATTTAGGGATCCACTACAATATTTAACCTGAATTTTTCGCGTGGTTCAAAATTACGAAGCGTTGTCCTTGATCTTGCCCTTCGGGATTGATTCCTGACCGTCGCCAATAGCCCGATGTGTTTCTACAGTGCTACGTTAATTAACTACCTACCTACCTTTAATTTTTCGACGCAAATAGAAATCTGCATCTCAATAACATCTCGCCAATTGAAGATTCGTTCTGGGGGCCAACTCCATACTTAAGATAAGATGCAAGCGTAAGTGCTTAAATGGTTAATGGTTAAAATGTCGAAGCGTAAGGGCTTAACACTAGAGCAATCAGCCTTGAATAGATACCTAATCCTTATACATCCGTCCATTTGAAGGTATCTAAAAACACTTTTTATTCGTTATTTTAAATTCCTTTCGTGTTTAAATAATTAACAAATAGCTTTCAGTAACAAATATCTTTCGTATTTCACACTTCTTTCTTAATCATCTAAGAGTGGCGAGAGTTGCGATTATTTAGAACCGCGGTCAGATGACGAGGTCAACATCTGTGAGCTGGTATCCCACCTCCAAAACTTCCACACCACGCCAACGTCTATTTTGAAAGAAAAATTTCCTTTTCGTCGTGTTTTGGTTGCGTATTTTGCTGACAGTTTTGGAATTCTTCCAGAATCCTTGTCCTCATCCTTTGCATAGTCTATACATACTTTAGTACCAATCTCCTTATTGCTTAGAGCAGGAGTGTCAAACTCAATTAAAACACGGGCCATTTAATTCAACTGGTAACATTCACGCGGGCCACATCACATTTACAAATTTTCTTACAATTATATTTTGAAGTGAGGATTCAGGAATATGGATAGGATAATTAAAACACATTATATAATTAAGTGAATTTAGGGTAATAATTTATAACATTGCAATATAATTGCTTTTATTTAAACGTTTATTTAATTTAATGTATTTATAAAACTAAAATTAATTTTTTACCGGAAACTTGCCAAGCGCTTTCCTCCCTACTAGTTTTCCAATATCTGGATTCAAAGACAGAACAATCTTCATTATGGCAGATAGATGTTAATCTTCATCTGTAGGCCGTTTTATTTAATTTCATGGACGAAAATAATAGTTGCTCACACAAGTACGTACTCCTAAAATAGCATAAAATTTGTGCAGCAAACTTTATAATTTCCAAAGTTTCCTTTTTTCCTTTTTTCTTTTTCCTTTCCCTTTCCAAAATTTCCTTTTTTCACCTAAATAAGAATATATTTTGGGAATTCCTACTTCTCGATATTTGTCTTTTAAAACCGAATCATTCTGGAAATCAATTAATTCCAGTTGTATCGAAGTGGGAGCATTTTCAACTTCAAAGGCAAAAGGCCTAATAAAAAGAAATTTTTTTTTGTAACTCTGAAATCATTAAAACGTTTATAAAATTCGTTTTTGATTTCTTCAATTTTACCACAATATTGTGAAAATGAGCAACTTTGATTTTGTGCTTAACTGCCCACACGTAGGAAAATACGTCAAAACGTTTTTTGTAGATGATTTTTAAACAAAGTCAGTTTTTTTACAAAACGTGCTATTGCATCGTACATATTCGTTATTAATTGATCTTTGCCTTGCAATGTAATATCGAGATTATTCAGATGACCTGTAATATCTGTTAAAATTTCCAGATCTTTTACCCACAAAGGATCTTTTATAATCGATATATTTTCGTTTTTTTCATCTTTCATTTCAAGAAATACAATTATTTCCTCCAAAAGCAGATAGCAGCTCTTCAGGACTTTGTGGCAGGACAACCAACGAACTTCTGTGTAATAAGGAAGATCTTCGAATTCGGATTTTAAATCTTTAAGGAACGAAGTAAATTGGCGATGGTTAAGTGCTCTCGAACGAATCAAGTTGACTGTCTTTGTTACTGTTTTAAGTACTTCGTCCATTTTTTATATTTTTAAACAGAACTTGTTGGTGAATAAGGAAATGGAAAGTACTGATTTTCGGTTTATCTGGATATTCATCTTGTAATTTTCTTGTCAGTCTTGACACAAATCCCTTAGTTTCACCCGTTATCAATTTAGCGCCGTCAGTTGTTACAGAAACAAGCCTGTCAAGAGGAAGATTAAATTTTCCTAAAATGCTCCATACAGCATCAAAAATATCTTCACCAGTTGTAGTTCCATAAAGAGGGATAATAACATTCAGAGGGCTCTAACTCATTTTTAACATGACGAAATTGTATGTACGGTATTGCCTCGATCTCCCCTAAGTGCTATTTTCTTCGCAACATAGTGTCCTGTTTTCATTTTATTTCAGAGCATAGTGGGCCACAAAAAATTACCTCGGGGGCCGTATGCAGCCCGCGGTCCGCCAGTTTGACACCCCTGGCTTAGAGTAACGGGTTAGCAACCGGAGGGTTGCGATTTCGAATCCAACCAAAGGGAGCTGGAGCTGGTGCATGTTAAATCTATCGTGGCCTCAAATGTCCTCACGTTGGCGTGGTGTGGAAGTTTGGAGAGAGTGGTGCCAGCTCAGGTGTGACCTCGTCATCTGACCGCGGTTCAAAACTACGTGGTGTTGTCCTCGGGTCTTTCCCTTCGGATTTTATCCCGGACCGTCTCCAATACCCCATTGCGTTGCTCCAGTGCGACGTTAATTAAAATACATTCATACATACCTATCAACTAGGCTACCGAGGCCTTATGCGCTTCACCTATAAGCCGACGATGTTAAATTTGAAAGATCAGAAAAGGGATTACAAATATGAAAGTTCAGAAAACAGCACCTCCACAACGAGAAAATTCTATCTGAAATTCCATTCCACCTAACCCAAGAAAGTTAATCAGCATTAACCTGCAGTTAGACCGGTTACGAATTAAAATCTCGACCTGTCAAACCCCTGGACGTGGTAGCGAGCGTCAGAAGTTACTTATATCAGTGATTAATCGCCTTGAAATGGTTAATTTTCATGACCGTCACTTATTACTGGCATGCTTCCCCATGCTGCGCTATCTGCATGCGTCGAAATGAAAGTAACTGTCTTAATGAGTCCTAGAATAAATCCTTCTAGGTGACGTAGTGTTGGCTGTGTTGGGTGCAGAGGGAACGCGTACCATTTACGTAAACCTACTAATTACGGGATTCTAGCGAATTCACGCATTTCAAGTCGCTTCCATTTGTCTAATTATGAAGTACCAGCGCGGCCGCTTTGAAGGAAGTTCATAATTTCAGCCCAGATAAACTTCCTTTGTATATAAGACTGGTGGACGATCCCTAATCATGCTACCCTTTTGTGAATGACAGGATCAAAGTAGCTACTTCTCAGAAAACATGGTGTTATGCCGCGTATTTGACCCTAACGGCTAGTTCAATAAAAGCTTGGACTTTGTTGTAAAGCCAAACTTTAGTCCAAGTAATTATATTTAACCCTAAGCAACTACTGGTGATGTTCTGTAATCCCTTATATTTCTTCCTGGTGAAAAAGAAAAAGGGCGATATAAAGGAGAAAGCGATGTAATTAGGATCCCAAACTTTGTAGTAAAGTCAAATTTTAGTTCAAGTAATTGTACAGAGGCTGTTCGGAGATTTTTTGAATGATTTTGATGAGCTGTAAAAAAATTGTATGCTACGAAATAATTTTATTTTCACCGCAGTTAAATAGTTGAAGTATAACTTATCGTCCGCTAACTAGAGTTTTGTTTACTTTCAAAATGGCGCTTTTAAATAAGCAATGGATGGAAGGCTATGTTTCCTCTTTCCGAAGAGAATTATGCTTATTCAATTATTCAAAAACGCTGTAAAAGTCATGGTTTTTCGATATCTAAAGGTACGATAAGTAATATTATTAATGAGAAAGGAAAAAAACGTAAAAGTGTAAAAATACTTCTAAAAAAGTATAAAAAAAATTTCTGAGAATATTTGTAAGGTAAGATCTTTAATTTTAAAAGAGAATCCGCCAACTCAAAGGACTATTGCAAAGTGAACGTGAGAACTTTCTCTAAGAGATTTATGATTGTTACCGGTTTTGCATATAATAGAAAATTAAAAGTAAAAAGAGGGGAAAATGTAAAAATCAACTCCCACATATTATCAAGACCATATTTTATCCCCAATATTCAAAAAAGAAATACCACACCCACACTGCCAACAATCAGTAGAACTGGATCAGGGTAAAGCAAGCAGTCACACATCTAAATCGACTATTAAATTCTTGGAAAAATGGAACAAGAAACTGGTATCAAGTCAATACCCTTTACTGATATTCCTGCTAAATCTCCAGATGTTTCACCCATGATTTTGGACTTTTAAAAAGGGCATTATCGAAACGTCGACCGAAAACCATTCAAGGACGGGAAAACTGGAACAAGAATGGGACAAAATACCGATACTACAAAAGTCATTATTATCATGGAAATTAAAGTGTAGAAAGATGGTTGACAATAAGGGCTATCAAATGGAACATTTAAAACACAAAAATTTCATGTAAAAAATTGAGCTTCAGTCCATTAAAATCGTTCAAAAAAATGTCCAAACAGCCTCTGTATTTAACCCTAGTCAGTCACTGGACATGTTCTGTAATCTCTTAGTATATCATGTTTTCTGGGGGACAAGAAAAAACGCGATATATCGTGGGCAGTAATCTAGCGAGAATCCCGAATTTTGTAGTAAAATTCAATTTTAGTCCAAGTAATTATATTTAACCCTAGGCAACCACTGGTTATGTTCAGAAACCACTTAGTATACCATATTTCTTCCTGGTGGACAAGAAAAAACGCGATATATCGAGGGAAGCGATATAACGAGTATCCCAAACTTTGCAGTAAAATAAAATTTTAATCCAAGGTAATCATATTTCACCTTAGGCAACCCTGGTTATGTCCTGCAATCCCTTAATATATCATGTTAGCTGGGGACGAGAAAAAGCGCGATATATCGCGGGAAGCGATATAACGAGGACCCCGAACTGTGTAGTACAATCATATTTTAGTGCAAGTAATTATATTTAACCCTAGGCAACCCTGGTTATGTTCTGTAATCCCTTAGTGCATCATGTTAGCTGGGAACGAGAAAAAATGCGATGTATCGTGGGAAGAGATATAACGAGGGCCCCTGAACTTTAGTAAAATAAAATTTTATTTTAAGTCGGTGATTTACCGGTAATGAGAATGTCGCCAATTTGGAAATTCTAACAAGTACCCAAACCTAAAGTCATTCCAACTAACACGGGAGAATTTTTGTTGCTAATTTATACCGATACTGATAATGCCAGTAATTTACAAACTCCAACAAGTACGCAAAGGTAAAATCCTTCCAACTAACACGGATTTGGGTTAATCAGGATAGGGAAAGGGGCTTAAATCCTACAAGGATATTTCATATCAGAGGCATGTGGATTTCCGCTTAGTGTATGTAATAGATGAATTACCAAGTTCTGTACAGATGAAAGCGATTAATAACCTCTCAGTACTAGCGGTATCTGTCAGATAACTTCAGCAGTATTTGTGTGTGTGTGCTATGCAAAGATTGGAGATATACAGTTGAAACTACATCCGTGTACCTAACATTAGAGCACTTTGCACAGTAGAAAGAACAGCTATTTGTTCATTGATAGCGGGTTTTTAATTTTAGTCTTGTTATCTGACTGATACGTCAGCCATCTTACTTTAGTTAGGATATTTTTGTACTCTCTTTCTATTCACTATTTTTTCGCAGACTGATCTTTTTAACCATCTAAGTGGTTTCGACGAGATATCTCGTCTATCAAGATCTGACCAATTAAAGACGAGATATTTCGCTATCAAGATATTACCGATTTTTTATGATGACGAGATCAAGATCTGGTCAGCTTTCTTCTAATGACGAGATATATCATCCATCAAGATCTGGTCAGCTTTCTTCTAATGACTAGATGCCTCTTTGGGACAAACACCAGGATGTTTAATGAAGTACGATTAGTTTTTAAGTTTTGAAATTCAAATAAATTTCGTCCCGTTTTTTCTTTTTATGTGATCGATACACCTGTATTCTGTCGTATGCTTTAGACTAGTGATATCTAAACTAATTATTACTATAAAATTAATTCAATTTTTTAAAATATGGGAGGACCCTTATTTTCACCACCAATCTAAACCCTCCTAGACGTCGGAATAAAAAATGTAGAATATTTATGTACCTTAGCAGCCTGAACTCTGAGAATCGTGAGATTTCCGAGTAGTGTAGTATTGATTTAAAACCACAACACACACTTAATGACTAAATAATCATATCTATTGGGTGAAAGAATCTATGGATGCTTTAAACCTTCAGAAAGATTCTATTAGTCTTTTCTTTGAAAGTGAATCCTTTGGAAAGATTCTATTCGTCCTTTCCTTAGAATAGATTGTTTTAGTTAGATTTTGTTGGACGTTTACTTAGAATAAGAATCATTTGAAAAGACACTATTGGTCCTTTCCTTTGCATAGAATCCTTTGGAATTATTCTACTGTTCCTTTTCTTGGAAGTGAAGCCTTTAAAAAGATTCTGTTGGTTCTTTCCTTATAATCGAAGGATGTGGGAAGATTCTGTTGGCCATTTCCTTAGAAAAGAACCATTTGGAAAGATTCTATTGCTCCTTTTCTTAGAATCGGAGCCTTTGGAAAAATTATATTGGTCATGTAGGTTAGAATACTGCACGTTGCAAGGTAGAATTTTACGTATGAACCGCCAGAGGGGTTAAATCCAGTTTAGACTCACAATGTATAGTATTTTATATCGCCCGAATGAATGAACTAAGTAACTCATTTTTCCGATTTTCGTGATAAAAGGTATTTCATATATCCTACATCTTACTTTAGCCGAAAGGTAGAGCTTACATAGCCAAAAAAGTTACCTAATTCTTGCACTAAGTTCTATGTGAACCCTTCCTTACTAATTTAAGTATAACTAAAAAGAAATTTAATTAATTACCCAGACATTGCATTCAGGCGGCAATATATTTTTTGAAATTAGTTTTCATTTAAAAGTTACTGGTTTCTAAATTTAAACAGCGCTAAGTAATCTGGCCTTTGTGAAAAAAATCCAACCAGATTTGAGTTAAAAAGACACGCTTTCGAATTTAGAATATAATGGGTGAACAAGAGTTGAATGAAGATCACTTAAGGTTCTCCTTTTAAAAGCTGAAAAGGAATTACGTATTAAAATCCCGTTTAGTTTATTAAGCAAATATTTATATTTTACATCACTTCCCGTCGCATACTGATACATGCCTAACCTAATTAGGCCATCTCGCGTCAGCCTATTCTTTCACCGGACATGCAGCATGCGCTCTTATTTACAACAGCATCTTAATTTCATATTCCTGTTTACGGACTCCGCCGTAATTTAAATTCAGAGTGTCGCTCTCCAGACACCGCTGTTGCGTTTTCTTTTGTGGTCTGAGAAAGAGACAACATTATCAGGGCAGGGGACACACACTTCGCACTCATAAGTAACAAGATTAATTGCGCAACTCTTCGGGTGAATGTGTGTTCCCGTTCCTCCGGCACCGCTTTAATAAAGAAGCACGGGCTCTGTCCTGATGGATGTCTGTTTTTGTCGAGTGGAGCTTTCTGGCGAAATGCTTTTTAATTAAATTTGGGATTTATCTCGCGATTAAGTTGTGTAATGAAGGTGATGGATGGATTAAATTATGGAAAAAAACGGGAGAAAAAAGGGCGCGTGATGTAATTGAAAATAGCGATAGCGGGGCGGTTAATTTTTGGTCGGGCTTTGGGTTGCGGGTGGAACCCCGGTGTGAAAATCAGGAACGTGACTGGTTCTCAAGATTAAATACTTTAATTGCTTTTAATATTATGTTAACTCGCTCTGAGAGCGGGGAGAAATCTGAGGACAAAAAAGGTGATTTGGGTGTGAGAAAAAATTAAAATCCGAAGTGTAGTTTTGCTATTTTTAACACTAGGGTACATTTCATAGTTTTAAAAATAAAAATTACTTAAATTTCTAATTCATTTATATATATTGTTGGGACCATAGTCGTAAAATATAAGTAGACTGAGCATAGCGATTGAGAGGAGCTTCAAAAAGTGTGACCAACATGTCGACTAGTAGTCACGTGACTGTTCTGTGAGAAATTGACTTGTTTGGTTGATTTGGTATCTTATCAGCATTTCTGTAGAGTGGCGATAAAAGTGGTGAAATCGACAAAGTCTACTACTGTCAGATGATAAATCAGATGATACCAATCGGAAGATGAATCAATGGATGAGCGTTTTCTCCCGTCCCGTGGACAAATCAGGTTTGAATGTTAGTTCCACCCAGCAGGCGAAGTAGTGTTAGGGTCACGTTACTACTAGTTTTGGTCACATGATCCTGGGCACATAAGAAGGTTACCATTGATCACTCTACTTTTATACTTACGCCGTGGGCACAGTGGGTTTGCCGCTGCGCTAGCAATCTGTGTGTTGGAATCGATCTCTATATCACTCGCAGACAACTTAGTTTTTAAAGAGTGTTGTGTGGTACATGTGAAATATGATTATGTAAATATGTATGTACTGTTAACTTTCAAAAAATACCTTTCTTTAAAAGAGCTCAGTGAGGTGCGAAACTAGACGTCTTGACCTTGAATGATGTTGGATATATTTGTTTCATCTTTTGTAAATACGAGTTGTGTTAATAAATGAGTTTAACTTTTAACAATGTCTAATAAATTCTAATATCCGTTGTCCCCAATAACTTAAACTAACGCTGTGCAACAATGAGTTGCAGCCGGAACAGGTCCTATCGGGTTCGATTACTTCCTAGGTATATTTCTCTCTTTTGTGTCAGTAAAACTTTCCTTGTGTGTATGTTCATTATTTGGCGCTGTCTGTCTTCCAGACCCTCCGCTTCCCAGCTCGCCTATAGGGCTTAGAGCTTGTACCGGGAAGCGGGGGAGATCTCCGCCACCAGACACGAAAAGGCCAACAGGCCACCCAACCCAAACGGCGGGAAGCACCGCCGACCCCCACGTGCGGACCCAAACACCAAGGACACCACCATTTATTATTTCTAATTAAAATTACAAATCAGACCAACAGGGTCAACATAAAAACGAAGAAGACGACCGGCAGACAGATTGCCGGTTTACAAGGACGAGTAACACAATTAAATAAATAAATATAACAACATACAATTATACAATAATAAATAAACAAAACACAGACATGGAGGTAAAATTTTAAAAATTTAAAAATTCTAAAAAATTCTAAAATACAATATAAAGGAAAAAACAATGAGTGACAATGAAATAAATAATTATGGAATGAAAATAATGAAATAAATACAAATGAATGACAATGAATTAAATATAATGATGTGAATAAATAATAACAATGTTAAAACATTATTAAAAATAAATGGTCGACCAAGTAAAAAACCAAGGAGGAGGAATCAAGAAATTAATCTGTGGGGCGTGGGGCATTTGCCACCTCCCCAGCCGCCAGCACACAAGACCTAATCCTGCCCAGTGAGTGAATGTTATTAAGTACTTGTTTCAACCAAATTGGTTTATTTTCCTCACTGGGCTCCACAATATGTGAACCTATAGTGTGCGGGCAGCTGAAGAGATAGTGGTCTGCATCTCCCAACGCCCCACAGGTGCAGAGGTCAGTGTCCTTTAAATGAAATCTTTTTAAATAGGCCATGAACGGGCCATGGCCAGTTAAGAACCAGATGGCAAAACGACTAGCGACGAGGGAATCAGGGCTGATCTCCGGCATGAATTTCTTCAATCGGAGACCAGACTCTGAATTGTTATGGTGTTCCTGCCAACTCGCAATTGCGAGTTTTTTAAGTTTGCGCTTAACATAAGAAATTGGGGCAGGAACACTTATTCCCTCGCCACTACTCGCCGCTATTTTAGCGTGTTGGTCCGCCAGCTCGTTACCTGCAATTCCCACATGGGCCCGAACCCAATCCAGGCCAAAAAGGTTAGTATGTCTTGTGTTTGGCGCAGTTTGACTAAATATAGTCCTTGCGCCGTAACTACCCAACCAACTTAAGGTCAAACAAATTACGGGCCGCGGTAGCCCAGTTGGTAGAGTCGCAGACTCGCAACCGGTGGGTTGCGAGTTCGAAACTTAATCCAACCAAAGACCGTCGTGTATATGGGGTTGGTGCACGCTATATCTGTCATGCCCTCAAATAGAATCCTTTGGAAAAATTCTATTGATCCTTTCCTTTGAATAGAATCCTTTGGAAAGATTCCTTTCCTTAAAATAGGAACCTCTGAAAAGATTCTCTTGGTCAAGAAGATCGAAATTGGTTTCAAATTTATCAGTGAAGACTGCAGGTTGCAAGGTGGAATTATGCACGTGAACCCCTGAGAAGGTTAACTGCAAAACCTCACAACCAAATATGTGTTATGATAATTGAAGAGCTTACGCACAATTTAAATATGATCAAAAATATTTTTTATCAGGAAAATGTTGCATTTTTCAGTTGTGGTTGTCGTGGTGGGTACTATAAAAAATTATTTCCCTCAAACTTGTCCCCTATACGAAAAAATCTCAAGCCTTACTTGTCTCATAAAATACTTTTCGTTTACAAACGGTTAAGGCGAGGTTCTTCAATAATCCTAAAAAATCAAGCTCTTTTTCCAAAGTTAAACTATCATTTTTGCCCTTAAAAAACTGCCGTGTGGTTTTTATAAATAATCTATATTCGATCTGAAAGTTTCTTTTTTGTCATCATTAGGTATTGATACGTTGTTACTTTTTTGTGTTCAGTATTAACAAAATTTCGGGACTTTTTATTCTTAGTGTAGTGGACTAACATCCTGTGGTAAGCCATTTAATGTTTCCCGAATGATATTTTCGAGGAAAATGGAAGAATGCAGGTAGTGTGTTTCGGCTGTATCCACCTTTTTTATGCAACTTACAAAAACGAGGCAATAAAAATAATGGTGTAATGTCAAAGTTTGACCCAAAACAAAACAATTTAATCCATTCAATTCAAAACACGGTTCTTACGAAAATATTATAGCTTATATATGTATGTGAACGTTTTTAAAGAAAATGTTCAAATAAAATGTTTTTTAAGACAATGTTAAAATAAAGAAATACTTTTAAATAAAAAGTTGAAAATAAATGTTTTTAAAGAAAATGTCAAAATAAATAATATCGAAGAAATTAGAAAAAATGTTTTATTAGAAAATAACTTTATAACATACGCAAGATGATATATGTTACATATGGGAGCCGGTTATATAAATCACTCATACTGATAATTCCGTTATACTGCATAAATTGATGCAATATTGCAAGTGATGTAAAATTGTCTTCAAATTGACCTCCGGTCTCAACATACTGGAAAGTCACAGAAATATGTTCCGTAATGAAAAAATTAAAAACAAAATATCCAAGAGGATCAAATGAATTTCCGATTGTTGGAATGAGTGCCAAATACTTGAAAGTTTAAGATAACATGACCTCTTGAATAGTGGATAAACCATTATAATTTGAGAATTTTTTAAAACTTGAAAATTGCCATTCTGAAAATTTAGAAGTGGTTTATCATTACGTTTCCCAAACCCCTTCAATTGTATTATATTATTATAAACCCAACTAAATATTTTCTTCAGAAACAGCACATCACAATCTGAAAATATATTTAACCGAATCTTGTATTTCATATATAAAACTCATCTGTTTCAAGCGGTGCTCTAAAAACACTTGATATCCATTATTAAGCAAAAGGAATTGTTGAAACGAGTTTCAAAACAACATAACTTTTTCCGTTTTTCCAGTTAGGTTCTCCAAAAATGGATTTAAACAGGGAAATAAAAATGCAATTATTTGATTATCTCACTCTTACCTACAAGTTAAATTTATCAAAATCAATAACACTCTCCTCAGGATCTGTAAATAAAAAAGTATCACAGCAAAAAAGTTCCTCCAGAAAAGAAGACTTATCACAAGCATAAAATCTGAACTTCAAAAGTAGAGTAGTATTTTGGCTTTTAATTGTTCGTAGCAGACTATTTTAATTTATAAAGGATAATATTTCTTCAGAAATAGCACATCACAGTCTGAAAATATATTTGAATACATTTAATTGTTATTGTTTTATACATAAAGCTCACCTGTTTCAAGCACCTTAAAATATACTTGTTTTCCATTATTAAACAAAAGGAATTGCAGCAAGTTTCAAAGAGGCATGGACTTTTCCCGTCTTTTCAGCTAGATTCTCCAAAAATAGATTTTAAGTGTGGAAGTAAATTAAAAGTTATTTGATTATCACCCTTACCTACAAATGAAATTAATCGCACTAAATAATACCCTTTTCAAATACTGTAAACTTAAAACAAGTGCTACAGTGAAAAGGTTTCCTTCTGTTAGGACCTATCATATTCATCAAACATGTACTCCAAAGGGAGAGAAGTATTTTTATCTTTCAAATATTTGTAATAGAATATTACAATTTACAAAAGCTAACATTTTCTTTAGACTCAACATCACAATCTGAAAATATATTAGGATATATTTAGCTGAATTACCCGGCTTTGTTCGGGTTGAATTGTTTGCAAGTCATCGTAAAACACTCATGTCCAAATTTATCTTTACATACCCAAATATAATGATACTCCATCAAATATCCAATCGATGTAATCCATTTTTGCAGGAAATGTGTGAAAGACAAGCCTAATTAGCATTATCCAATCAAAAGTGATCAAACGGTTTCTGATATGCAAATCAAGTCGTTACGTCGTCCGACGGTGCAACAAGCGCTATGCGCAAAGTGGATATCTGAGTGAATTTCTGCAATACAGCGCTTGATTTCAGTGTGTAAGGATTCAAAACTGTTTGTTATGGCTCCGAAGTATCACTTGGAAGAATATGTGAAGTGGCGAATTATCGGCCGTTTAGAAGCAGTGCAGACAATCATGGAAACAGAGATATGTGAAAATATTTCAAGACACATAGTCTCTTCGCTATGGAAACAATTTCAGAACTCTGGAACTGTTGTAAGGAGACCTGGACAAGGTCGTAAACGAATAACAACTGCTTCTTAAGATCGATTTCTGGCAATAACTGCCCGTCGTAACAGAAGTCTACTGCTCGGCAGTTAAGTTCAGAGGTTGCAGCCGCCACTGAAACTGTTGTATCATGGCAAACTGTATACAGAAGGCTTAATGAAAAATGCCTTTATGCCAGAAAGCCAAGGGTATGTGTTTCACTGTCTTCACAACAAAAGAGAGATCTTTTTAATTGGTGCAAAGAACATCAGAACTGGAGTGAACACCAATGGACTCATGTTCTCTTTACTGATGAGTCGAGGTTTAGTTTAACATCTGATTCTAAACGTGTTTACATCTGGAGGGAGTCAGGAACGCGAAATCTTTCTTCGAACATTATGGAACGTGACCGTTTCGGTAGTGTAGATGTGATGGTATGGGGAGGAATAATGATCGATGGATGTACGCCCCTACACGTTTCCAACAGCGGATCTGTGGCCGGCCAGAGATAACGGGATGAGGTCTTAGAACCTATGTAAGACTTTTCAGAGGTGCATATGGATCTGACATTTTTTTTTATGTACTATAATGCTCGTCCACATCGAGCAAACCTTGTCCGGACGAAGTCCTTGAAAGTGAAGCCATTGAGCGAATACCGTGGCCAGCAAAATCTCTTGCTCTGAACCCGATAGAGAACTTACGGGACTACCCTGGAAAAGCAGTTGCACGGAGACATCCTCCTCCTAGAGTTATAAATGCCCTGAAGACCGCATTGCTGGAGGAGTGGAACTTAATTCCCCAAACTGTGGTTAACAACATTATTGCCAGCATTAAAACACGTTGTGATATGTGTGTACACGTCAGGGGAGATCACATTCCATATTAAATTCATAAGCCTTAATTTTTTTCTGAGTCATTCCTTTTTCTCTGAACTCACCTTGCCACATATTATTGCCATTTTTATTGTTTCATGCTACAGTTTTATATCATATGCAGTGCTCTTAAATTTTTTCCTTTGTATTTTTTTATGTGTTATGATGTTATGTATCATTTCACACAAATTCATAAAATTACAGTTCACAGTTTCTAAGATATCCATGATTTTATGCATGTAAAGATAATTTTGGACATGAGTGTATTACTCAATGTTATTCCTATGGTAATTTCGAATTGTTTTTAGTCCCCTCTAGATTCAGAGCAAATAGAACGGGGATTAATATCCAGCCTATGTTTCCCTCAGTAGTCTAAAGAATAAGTACAAAATTTGTTGTAAATTGGTCAAACTTAAATAGTAAGGATATTAAATATTACTTCTATTTGTATTTCGAATTATTTTTAGCCCTCTCGCCAGACTTAGGCTATATATTAACGCCGGCTCTATTTGTCCTATGTTCCCCAGGATTCTTAAGAATGAATGTACCACATTTGTTTTGAATTGGTCTGAGACTGATCTTTAAAATACTGTTATTCCTATAAGCATTTCGAATTTTTTTAGCCTCCTCTGCAGACCTAGGATAAATTGAACGGGAGTTAATATCTAGCCTACATTTCCCACAGGATTCTAACGAATGAATGTACCAAATTTTGTGTGAATCGGTCTGACAGTGATCGTAAAAATACTCAATGTTATTCCTATCGGGATTTCGAATATATTTTAGCCCCCTCTGCTCACCCAAGACAAATAGAACGGGTGTTAATATGTAGCCTACGTTACCCGCAGGATTCTAAAGAATAAATGTACCAAATTTTATGTGGATTGGTCAAGCGGTGGAGATTTGTATAGAGGACAGACAGACGGAACGCTCAACTCTGCTTTATATTTTTTATATAGATTTCAATCTTGAATTTAAAACAGCAAGCTCACCTATTTTAAGCGCTCTAAAATGCACTTTATGTACATTATTAAACAAAAGGAATTGTTAAAATTAGTTTCAAAGGCATCAGTGGGTTCGACCACTGCTTTAGGCGGCCGGATTCGATTACTGCAATTTATACTGGATGTATTTTATTTTGTGTCAGTAAAATTTTACTAGTGTATGTCCATGTACTTGACATTGTCTTGTGTTTGGTGCAACTTGGCCAAATATGGCCCTTGCGCCATATAAAAACCCAAAACAACCAACCAATCAAAGGGCCAACTTTTCCCTTCTTTTCAACTAGATTCTCTGAAAATAGATTCAAGGGGCTAGAGGGCAAAATTTCAATTATTAGATTATCATCCTTACCTATAAGTTACATTCATCATACTTAATAACTCTCCTCAAAACCTGTAAACTTAAAAATAAGTGCCACAATAAAAAAGTTCCCTTCTGTAAGAAGCCCGTGGTCGCCAGGTTGGAAGAGTAACGGATTAGCAACGGAGGGTTGCGAGTTCGAATCCAACCAAAGATCGTCGTGTACAAGGGGGCTGGTGCACGTTAAATCTGTCGAGGCCTCAAATGGCCTCACGTTGGCGTGGTGTGGAAGTTTGGAGAGTGGGTTTGCCAGCTCAGGTGTGACCTCGTCATCTGACAGTGGTTGAAAATCAAGATGTGTTGTCCTCTTTCCCTTCGGATTTGATCCCGTACAGTCGGCAATAGTCCATTGTGTTGCTCCAGTGCGACGTTAATTAATACCTACCTATCCTTTTGTAAGAACTGATCACAACCATACCAAACCTGAAATTAGAAAGTGGATTAGTATTTAACCTTTCGAATATTTGTATTAGAATATTATAATTTACGAAAGCTAACATTTTCTTTGGACGCAACATCACAATACGAAAATATATATGGATATATTTAATTTTAATCTTGAATTTTATACGTAAAACACCTGTTATCGTAAGCTCTAAAATAAACTTGATATCCATTGCTAAACAAAAGGAACTGTTAAAACTAGTTTCAAAGGCATAACCGTGGCTCAGAGGACATTTTTCTTTCGTGTCAATAAAGCTTTCCTTGTGTATGTCCATTTACTTGATGTTGTCTTGTATTTGGCGCAACTTGGACAAATACGACCCTTGCGCCATATAAAAACCCAAAACAACCAACCAATTAAAGGCACAACTTTGCCCGTCTTTTCAACTAGATTCAAGCCAGAGGAAAAAATTTCAATTATTAGATTATCATCCTCACCTGCAAGTCAAATTTATCACACTCAATAATACCCTCCTCAAAAACTGTAAACTTGAAAAAAAAGTGCCGCCGTAAAAAAAGTTCCCTCCAGTAAGGAGGACTTATCACAACCACCAAACCTGAACTTCAAAAGTGGAGTAGCCTATCAGACGGAATCGATACACTTTCGAGTAGGGAAACATCACTCAGAAAATTCCAACACCGGTAAAGAGTTACGACTTTTCCCTCATTTTTCCTTAACCTCTGCCCATTAGATACGCCAAAGGAGGCGTCACAAATTACGCCAATAAATTACGAACAACCTCATCTCTTAAGAAAATTCATCTTTTTATTATATTTCATCTTTTCATGAATAACACGCACCTACTAAAAATCCTCCCCTATTTCGGAAGAGTTTGGAGCGTCCATCATAGAAATATCTTTTCTCCTCTTTTAGGGAAAAGATAAGGGGGAAATGGGGCCAATATTGAAGATCCCTAACTTATCCTGCCCTAACCCACAGGATAGATCATTTCCTCGTCCCAAAAATGAATTATGGAGACCCGATGAAAACGGATTGCTCATCTTTGCGAGCAGTCATGCGTGAAACCTAAATGGCCACCGCTTTGGAATGGCCAATCGCTCAATGTTCCTTGTTTCGTTTTTCAACTAAATAACCCCGATGTTGATAGTTGGCTAATTTGCATCAGACTCCAAAGGAAGGGACTATTTTAAACCCGTTTTGTCCTTAATAGGAATGTCATAAGGACTGCAATTCTAAGTATCCTATGCTTTTTCATGTGGATATCTCTTGGGAAGATCAATCCCAGAATAAATCGTTGTCCGACAAGTAATAGCATTGTCCAAAAATGCCAAAAATTAAAGTTACAGCAATAAGACAGCATGTTCTGTCTAAATGGTTGCCGTTTTTAAATTGCCAATCGCTCAGTGTTCCTTGTTTCGTTTATCAATTAAATAACCCCGATGTTGATAGTTGGCTAATTTGCCTCATACTGCAAAGAAAGGGACTATTTTAAAACCGTTTTTTCCTTAATAGGAATGTCATAAGCGCAACTATCTCAAGTATGTTACGCTGCCAATCACTCAATGTTCCTTGTTTCGTTTTTCAACTGAATAACCTCTATGTTGATAGTTGGCTTACCAACCATCGATAGCATTTTAAATGAAAGCAGTTTTTCAACTTATAATACCATATTAAGCCATAATGTGGCACAGTTACATTCAGATTCTCCAGATGGCTTCTGGTTTAAAGTTCAGACAAAATGGCTTAGTTTACATAAATAACTGTTAGAAGTAGTCGAGAGACTTCTTTTAAAGTGGCTGATAAAAGACAGCCGCTTGACAGGCAGAAATAAACAATCCAAGTGATGCACTGTCTGGATGAAAAGCTAAGCGTTGTGAAGGAAGAAGCATAACGGAAAACATCTCATTTCGCATTTTCTTTTTTCATGTGTGAGCTGTAATGTTATTTTAGTATGTTTCTCGCGCGCGATCTCTGAAAATAAATATAACTGGGCAACTGGGCTACCATTGCCCTTAGTTAAATGGAAATTAATGATTCCAATTTAAAACATTATTTTAGCTGCAGCTTCCCACACTGTTTCAAAATTGTAACATTCTAGACAAAAAATAAAGCACCTCAAAGCCAATACATCAATACAATATAACTTTGCAAGCGCGAATAAATAAGTATCTTTGTGTCTACTGACAAGTACTTCTGACCCATCACGATCCTAGAAGACATCGCTACCTTATAATGTAACTTTATAAGGGCGATTTGAAAGTTTTTCAAGGGGTAAAGATAAATAGAAAATAAGTATCTTTGTCGGCTTACCATATACGTCTGACCATCAGGTACCTAGAAGCCAGCGCCTCATTACACTGTAGATGTTCAAGGGTAATGCATATGTTTCTCAAGATATTTCCCCGCAAAATCATCGTTATCGGTCTTACATATGAGTCGGACCATCACGTACCTGTGCTCACGCCAGTGCTGCATTGTACTGCGTACTGTAGATTTTCAAGGGATTTCACCATATAAATATCGCTATCGACTTGCATATACCTATGATCATCGGGTTACCTAGAAGCCAGCACCTCATTATACTGTAGATTTTCAAGGGCAATGTATACGTTTTCTATGAGGTTTCAATATATAACTATCTTCGTCGGCCCTTGCGTATACGTCTGACCATCATGTACATAGAAGCCAGCGCCTCATTATACTGCAGGTTTACAAGGGCAAGGTATGTTTTCTAAGGGGTTTCTACATATAAGTATCTTTGTTGGCTTGCATATACGTCTGACCATCAAATTACCTAGAAGCCAGCGCCTCATTATATTGTAGATATTCAAGAGTGATTTGCAAGTTTTCCAAGGGGTTTCAACATATAAGTAAAAGCTACTAGGTCGGCTTGCATACATGCCTGATCATCTCGTAGCTAGAAGCCAGCACCTCATTATACTGTAAATTTTCAAGGGTAAGGTATAAGTTTTAAAGGAGTTTCAGTATATAAGTATCTTTGTCTACCTTTCATGCACGTCTCACCATCATGTACCTGGAAGCCAGCGCCTCATTGTACTGTAGATTTCCAAGAATAATGCATAAGTTTTCAAAGGAATAATATATAAGTATTTGTGAAGTGACATGCGTACTTCTGACCATAACGCACCTTGAAGCCATCGCCTCAATTATACCGCAAACTTTCAAGAGTAATATTTAAGTTTTTCAAGATGTTTCAAGAGATCATTTTGTAGAATGGAATACGCGTCTGTCCACTCAGTTCTCAACGTCTAATGATCAAGTAAATTAATTTTTCATACCAGCCTCATCATTGATTAATTTGTCTGATATTACTTCCTTCATGGAGTTATCCATACTTTCTTACACTAATGTGTCCGAGGATTTTCGAAACTAGATGCATTGAAATTTTTAATCCAAAGTGCAGTGGCCCGTCTCCCATCTTCTCAGTACCATCTTCTGATTCTTATGTTTTTATGCTGTGTTACAGATCTTTGTTAGTGATGCATGCCTTAAGTCATGTACGATTCTTTTCCAAACCAACTCGCTTAATTTCTTCTAACACCATTCTTCTATTAGCTATATTTATAGATGGCCTCTATTCTCGCACTATGGCCTCTCGCACTACTGCCTCTATTTCTCGCACATCACAAAGCGAAAATTGAATATTTTTCATTTTTTCATCCAAGTTGGCTGGTGAGTCTAGTTAGTTCCGTTCTTAGGGGCCCTATATTTCTGACCCTTTGGAGTTCAAGATAAAGCGGAAACTCGATATTTTGAATTTTTCGTCCAAACTGCGTGATGAGTTCAGTTAATTCCATCTTTAGATATCCTATATTTTTCACCCTATGGAGTTCAAGACAAAGCGAAAACTGGATATTTTGTATTTTCCCATCCGAACTACGTGATCAGTCCAGTTTGTGAAGTCCTTAGGCGGCCTATATTTTTACCCTATGAGTCCTAGACAAAGCTAAGACTGGATATTTTTCATTTTCTATTCGAAGTGTGGTCAGACGATTCATGTGTAAGATATATAGATATATCGTTATCTGTTGAATGACTTTTCAAAGCATCATTTCATATTTTTGAATAGAACTACATTTTGGTAGTATTTCCACTGAGGAAATTCGAATGCATAAAATGAAAATAACAGCACTATCCAAATCGTGAATGAACAGTTGCTGTTCACAGAAAAGTATCTCAATCGGAAAGGTAGCCAATCCAACAGTAAAATTGTCCAGATTCTTGGTTGCTTTGCAATTCTCGAAAAGGTGGATAAGTATTACTTCACGAACCCACATAAAACCAGCTTGAAAAAGGATTGAAACTCGATGACTACAGCTATTTTGTCCCGATTTGGTTTTTTGCTTGAAAAGTCGTCAGCAGCATATAACTTTAGAGGCCGAGACATTTTATATTGTGTTCGAATACATCTAGTTCAATTACGTCTCTTAGAAGCACTACTGTAACTTAATAGGACAGCAATTTTTTCTTGTATTTTTACCTCTTTAGATGTCAAGAAGCAGTTCTTTTTCTTTTGAGATCTTAGTTTATTTAATGTGTTTACGTCATCACAAAGCAATGCTTGGCAGTGGGAGTGGAGATAGTATTTCTTTTACAGCATGCTTGCAGCGTAAAAACTAGGTAAAGACGCTGGAAAAATAGTGGTTTTTATCAACCAACCTCCTTGTCTTAAGTGGACAATAAATCAGAACTCGATGCCTCAAATAGTCGCAAGCTCGTTTAAATAAGGGGAAAGAAGTGTGACTGATTTTTAATCAGAGATCACACATATATACAGAGAGATGGACATGGAAAGACAACTACACAGAGAGACAGAGACAAATACACAGGCAAACACCAAACAGAGAGACAAGCAGAGAGAGATGCTTTGAGGGAGAGACAGAGAGAAGCACAAAGAGAGACAGAGAGAGACTTAGAGAGAGACATAAAGTGGATTTGAGAGAGACATAGAGAGGATTTGAGAGAGGCAGAGAAAAGATTTGAAAGAGAGACTTAGAGAGAGCGAGAGGATTAGAGGGAGAGAGGATTTGAGAGAGTCAGAGAAAAGATTTAAGAGAGAGACTTAGAGAGAGCAAGAGGATTAGAGGGGGAGACATATAGAGACTTAGAGAGAAGGTTCGAGAGAGAGAGAGACAGGTAGAAACTTAGAGAGAGACAGATAGAAACTTAGGCAGAGAGACAAGAAAGGATTTCAGAGAGAGCAGATAGAGACTTAAGAGAGACAGACGATTTGAGAAAGAGACAGGATTTGAGAGAGATAGACTTAGAGAGAGGATTTGTGAGAGATGAAGAGAGGATTTGAGAGAGACGTCTCGTCATTAGAAGAAAACTGACCAGATCTTAAGGACGATATATCTCGTGATTAGAAGAAAACTGACCAGATCTTAAGGACGATGTATCTCGTCATTAGAAGAAAACTGACCAGATCTTGATGAACGCGATATCTCGTCTTTAGAAGAAAACTGACCAGATTTTAAGGACGATATATCTTGTCATTACAACAAAACTGACCAGATCTTGATCTTGTCATCCTAAAAATATCGACAGTATCTTGTTGACGAGATACCTCGTCATTATGAAAATTGGTCAGACCTTGATGAACGAGATATCTCGTGGAAACCACTTAGGTTAATTTTTGTTTACAAATATGAGATAGGTATGTAGTTGAATTAACGTCCCATTGGTGCAAAGCAACGGGCTATTGGTGGCGGTCCGGGATCAAACCCGAAGGCAAAGATCCAATCGTACGTGGTAAGTAGACTATACCTTGCGATGGAGAGAAGTTTCAAAAAGTGGACTAACATGTTGACTAGTAGTCAGATGACGAGATCAAGACCTGAACTGGCACCCTACTCTCCGAACTTCCACACCACGGTTTACAAATATGGAAACTAAAGAAAGCTTCATTGTTCGTTTTTCGATTGGGCGTGGCGTTCCAAAGATGTTCGCCCTTTCGAAGTTATCCAATTATTCAAATATTTCATCATAAAGCAAGATACACTAATAACTGCTCTTTGATACAAGCATGTTATCCTCATCGATTAGAATTTTGCTTCCGAAAATAATATTCGTATGATAGCTGCACCTCCTCGAAATAACACAAACCACAATTCGCAAACACCACACAGATAAAAATCGGTTTTGATGCATCGTTCTCCATTCATCCATCTCCTAGAACATTTTTTCGATTTTCCCCGGAAAATCCCCCGTTTAACAGTAACACAACACTTAATAAACATTTTCTTAAAACGCAATTTATTTTCCAATTCATCCTCCACTCCGAACTCCAACCTCGGAACGTCTGCATTCAATAAATCGTTCCTTTCGCTTGTTCAAATGTTTTATTAATCCCACCACACAGCATTTTGAATTATTGAACACCGCCCTTGAATCTGTTATCCCCTACAAGCAGTCGGTACCGAGCGAATAATAATCGTTAATCAATCTTTGCATATGTTAATGGCACTCTATGAACTGTTTGCGTTTTGCAATAAAATCACTTGTACGTATTTGTTGCGATCTGTAAAGTAGTGATCGGATTTTCAAAAGGATTTCCACCTTGCTTTTGAGCGTGTCACAGGAACTAAATGCTCATGCATATACAACACTGGTGAGTCGTGGGCCGATAAGAACATGAAAGTGGATGAAAGATAAGCAATTAGAGAGGGGATAAGAGTTGGTTTGGATAAGCTTCCGTGTTTACAAGTTGGGCAAAGGGGGAAGATGTTGAATGTAAATGAGATTGTCTGTTGGTCCCAGTCGGATAATAATGCGAAATTTCCGTCGATATTTGAAATATTTAACTCGTCGTGTTTGTTATCGATCTGTGAAATCAAAATGAAAGAATGCCACCTGGATGATAGATGCTTTTCGGGATTGTATTTAAAAAATCTACATTTTTCATTTAATTTAAAAGAGGCACTTTAAATTTATTTTAAAAGAGGTGCTTCTGATTTAAACACAAAAATAGAGGTACCGTCTGATTTAAACACAAAAATAGAGGTACCGTCTGATTTAATTTAGAAGAGGTACTTCTCATTTAATGTAGGAGAGGTTCTTTTTATTTAATTTAAGAGAAGTACTTCTCACAATTAATCCAAGAGAGGTACTTTTCATTTAATTGAGAGGTACTTTTCATTCAATTTAAGAGAGGTACTTTTCATTCAATTTAAGAGAGGTACTTCAGATTTGATGTAAAAAGGATACTTCCGAATTTATTTTAAAGGGGTAGTTCTTATTTAATTTAAGAGAGGTATACACTGACGAGCCAAAACATTATGACCATCCCCACATTTTTCAATGAACTCGTCTGGATGACGTGGAGGGCACGTGATTAAGTGAGAATGGTATTTAACTGCTGCTGGAGAAGGTAAGTAATCATTCTTGCACTTACTTTTGCGAGTGATGGGAAAGGCTGCTGATCTAAGCGAATTTGATAGAGGGCAGATCGTAATGGCCCGAAGACTCGGAACGAGTATCACCGAAACTGCACGATTGGTAGGGTGTTCACGATCTGCCGTTGTTAGTATTCATGCAAAGTGGATAAATGACGGTGACACCAGCAGTAGACGCCAAGGTGTTGGTCGTCCACGCGTCATCAAAGAAAAAAGACGTCGGAGACTGTCCCGCTTGGTAAAGCAAAATCGGCGCGAGACAGTGGCTCAACGGACACTGTTGGATATGGGACTGTGCAGCAGACGTCCCACTCGTGTGCCTCTGTTGACCAAGCGTCATCGTCAACTACGCCTACAGTGGGCCCGGGAACATCAAGACTGGACCATGGATGAGTGGAAGAGAGTTGCCTGGTCAGATGAATCCCGATTTCTCATTCATCACGTCGATGGTCGTGTCAGGGTACGCCGTCTGCCAGGCGAACAGTTGCTCCCCTCTTGTACAGCAGGTCATACACAGGCTGGTGGTGGCGGTATTATGCTTTGGGGGAAGTTCTCAGGGGCGACTCTGGGACCCGTAGTTGTGGTAGAACAGACCATGAACGCTGCGAACTATCTGAATATCATTGCGGATCAATTGCACCCTTACATGGCGTCTGTCTTCCCAACTGGAAATGGAATCTTCCAGCAGGACAACGCCCCATGTCACAAGGCTCGGATTGTGTTGGAGTGGTTCGAGGAGCATACTGATGAATTCCACTTAATGTCCTGGCCACCTAACTCGCCGGATATTAATCCGATAGAGCACATTTGGGATGTCATGGAGCGGCAGCTCAGAGCTCAAACACCACCATGTCCGAATATCTCGACTTTGCGTGACCGCTGCTTAGACATTTGGTACAAGCTGTCTCCAGTCATGTACCAAGAACTTGTGGCATCTATGCCCAGGCGAGTTGCAGCTGTTTTGCAGGCCAAAGGAGGCGCAACGCATTATTGAGTAGGTGGTCATAATGTTTTGGCTCTTCAGTGTATTTCATTTAATTTGAGAGAGGCTATTTTCATTTAATTTAAGAGAAGTACTTCACACACAGATCTTATTTAAAAAGGATACTTGCGAATTAATTAAAAAGGGTACTTCTTATTTTAGATAAATACTTCTCATTTAATGTAAGAGGTACTTCTCATTTAATGTAAGAGGTACTTCTCATTTTAAATAAATACTTCTCATTTAATGTAAGAGAGGTACTTTTTATTTTAGATAAATACTTCTCATTTAATGTAAGAGAGGTACTTTTAATTTAATTTAAGAGAGATACTTCAGATTTAATCTAAGAGATACTTCAGATTTAATTTAAAAGAGAGTTACAAATAAATTTAAGAGAGATAGTTACAAATAAATTTAAGAGAGAGAGAGGTACTTCAGATTTTGTTCAAAAGGGCACTTCTTATTTAATTTAAGAGAAGTACTTCTCATTTAATGTGTGTGTACTTTTCATTTAACATAGGAGAGGTACTTCATATTTTTTTAAGAGATACTTACAATTTAAATTAAAGGCGGTACTTCTCATTGAAGATAAGTACTTCTCATTTAATTTAAGAGAGGTACTTTTAATTTAATTTAAGAGAGGTACTTTTAATTTAATTTAAGAGAGGTATCTCAGATTTTATTTAAAAGGGATACTTACGAATTAATTCAAAAGGAGTACTTATTTAATTTAAGAGAGGTAATTTTCGTTTAATTTAAGAGAGAGGAACTTCAGATTTAATTTAAAATACATAATTTTCCTTTTATATTTATAATATTAGCATTATGGGTAGCATTTGAATAGGTACCATGAGCATTGGATGTTGCTTTTCGTTTATAGCAATATTCAATTTACAGATGAAAGATCTAAATTTCCATCAACATTTTTAACATTTAAGGCTTCCTATTATTTAACGATCTGTGTAATTTAAAGAGTTCAGACAAATGTCTTCTTTGCCTGAAGAACAGAGATCTTTGAATACATCGTGTTCTTTCGTGGTAGAGAACTTTTTAGAGAAATTTTGACTGGACTATATAACTCAGAATCCATCGTTCCTGTTTCCCGGTTTTTATGTTTATTGTGTTTAATGTTTAACTCTCTGAGTGCCACCGGATTTTCGAGTAGTTAAGAGCTCACGAGTTTTCCGAGAGTAGTATTGCTTTTACCACACAACACATCTACACTGCTGGCCACCATAAATGCAACACCCTGAAGGAAGCATGCAAATAATATGAAATTTACAACATGCATTAGTGGAGGTGAGATATGCAAATGATTAGAATTTCAGCGCAGACGCACATCACGCGCGCCTGTGGCGCCACTTCAAAGCGCTATTTAAGGCTTGGAGATTTCGACGATTTCAAGTACAGCAATTGTGTTTTTCTTGTGGTTTTTTCAAAAAAACGATCAATTATGCCTCGTAGAAAACAGCGATCATCTTTTGATCAAGTATCCGAGTTCGACAGAGAAAGGATAGTAGCCTACCGAGATTGTGGATTATCTTTCAGGGAAATCGGTAGTCGTGTTGGACGAAACCAAACAACTGTAATGCGAATATGTGATCGTTGGATGCAGGAGGGTACGACGGACTGACGTGTTCGATCGCATCCACCTCAGTGCACCACTTCACGTGATGACAGGCATATTGTGCGTATGGCAGTGACGGATCGCTCAGCCACATCACGAACCATAGCACAGCACATTCAGTCTGTACCGCATCATCCAGTGTCTGCGCGTACCATTCGACGCCGTTTACAGCAGAGTGGTCTGTCCGCAAGACGTCCATTGCTTCGTCTGCCCTTGACGCAGAACCACAGACGTTTCCGCCGCCAATGGTGCGATGAAAGAAGGATGTGGACGGCAGAATGGAATGAAATTGTCTTTACTGACGAGTCACGCTTCTGTCTGCAACACCACGATGGTCGGATTCGAGTCTGGAGACACCGTGGAGAGAGGATGCTGAACAGCTGCGTTATGCACCGCCACACTGGTCCTGCACCGGGTATTATGGTATGGGGCGGTATTGGATATCACTCTCGCACTCCTCTAGTACGCATTGCCGGTACTTTAAACAGCCAGCGCTACATCTCCGAGGTGTTGGAGCCAGTTGTCCTTCCTTACCTTCAGGGCTTGCCCACAGCCATATTTCAACAGGATAATGCGCGACCACACGTGGCACGCATTGTCCAAGGGTTCTTCGTCAATCGCCAGATTGAATTGCTTCCCTGGCCAGCTCGCTCTCCGGATCTTTCGCCGATAGAAAACATGTGGTCCATGGTTGCTCAACGATTGACCCAGAATACATCCCCAGCTGCCACACCAGATCAACTTTGGCAACGTGTGGAAGCTGCTTGGTCTGCTGTACCCCAAGAACACATCCAAAGTCTCTTTGAATCAATGCCGAGGCGTGTGGCAGCGGTGATCTCCAACAATGGCTGCTACTCTGGCTACTGATTTTGGCAGGAACCACACTTCACAGAAGTCTATAAATTTAATCATTTGATACTTGGTCAACATGTTATCTACAAAATAAATTTTGTTGTGATATCTCTTGTCTTTCTTGGTGTTGCAATTTGGGTGGCCAGCAGTGTATAAGAACTAAATAATCACATCTATTGGTTGAAAGAATTCATGCCCCATATTGCATTTCTGACAGGTTTGGAAAACCTTGTAACCATGATCAAATGAAATTTATGTCAAATGTCCCTGGCCAGTCTAGAGATAACAGTCTGATGACCTCTACCTACGAATTTGAGGGTACCTCCAGGATGCTTTCTTGGGTACCAGCTATGGGTTGGAGGAATTTTCCAAGATATATTGTTTTGAAGTTTATTTTTCATTTGTAAACACTACATATAAAAATTTTAAAAAATTTAAGCTTATTCTGCTGCAAGAAAAGAAAAAGCAATATGATTTGGATAATCACACATTCACTGCAGAACATTGATTCAAATAATAACACTTTCACTGTAGAACATAGATTTACGTCATCACACATCACTGCAGAACATTAAGTTGCATAATTCTACATTCTTTTCAGAACATTGATTTGCATAATCCCACATCACTGCTAACCATTAATTAGCATAATTCCACATTCACTGCAGAACACTGATTTGCATAATCACACATCACTGCAGAACATTGATTTGAATAATCACCATGACTGAAAAACATTGATTCGCATAACACGCTCACTGTAGAACATTGATTTGAATCATCACATGTCACTGCAGAGAGAGAGGAGAGGAGAGAGAGAGGAGAGGAGAGAGAGAGGAGAGAGAGGAGAGGGAGAGGACATTGAGATCTATATAATCACACATCACTGCAGAACATTGATTAAAAGTTCAATAATCACGCGTTCACTATAGAACATTGATTTGCATAATTCCACACCACTTCAGAATATTGAGTTGCATAATCGCACCTTCACTGCAGAACATTGACTTGTATAGTGATATGTTCTGTTTTGAACGAATAAATGCATTTGCATTGTGTTTTTCGTATTTTACTGACAGTTTTGGAACTCTTGGCAGAATCCTTTTCCTAATCCTATGCATAGTCTATACATATTTTGGTACCAACCTGCTTAAAGGTTAGAGCTTAATAGACCAACTTTAATTACGACCCCCTAAATACAAAATATTTGAACTTGGAATTAAAATATATAATGCATGCGGCAAATTTAAATCCAAGGCATTGAAATTTGAAGACCACTGAATTACATAAAGTTTAAAAAAGCTTCCTTGTGTGTATTTTGTACTATTTAATTTATGAATTTCACATTTAACGATGCATCATTATTAATGTTTGCTCTGAAGTAGTTAAAACAAACTATTATTAGGTTTCGAACCAATTTGAACCTGTTCCAGTTTGATGAGTTTACCAGTTCTGTTAGGTCGAATCTTTCCCTTGGGGATTGATCCAATAGTACATTGTGTAGCTCCAGTGCGATGTTAATTAATTACCATTACCACCACCGATTCAGCTAGGCAATGGTCCCCATAATACGAGTAGAATTGATACAAGAAGCTGGCGGCAGTTTTGTTTTGATCACTCTCGCTTGGATGTTACGCAAACTTATAAAAATAAATTGCGCGACTTATGTATTTGATCATAGCGGATTCCCGCCCGTGATAAATCTAAACATAAATTCCCCTTTCTTAAATACATTGGAATCATGCCGGAAATTGGAGGTGACGATAATTCTCAACAAAACGAAGGGAGTTCTATTAAGTAAATCTCAAAAAATGGAGAATATTGAGAGAACCCAGATCTTCTCAAGAAAGAAGACAAACACAGATCCGTCACGGAATGATGAATCACTCGTAGATATCCGAGTGGATGATTTATAAATAAATTCCCCGCAATAGTTGGAAGGGAAAATTCTAAGCTTTGAAACCTATCGTACTGATACGGTTCTGGGAAAACATTTTGTTTCAAATTGTTATTATGTATTGCGAATGACAGAAGTGATTTGTAATGTCATGGTATGAAGAATAAATAACAAATTCTTAAAGAGTGGAATATCTCTTTTTTCTACGCCTTGCTTGACAAATAAAGATGTCGATGATTTATATGCATAGCGTATTATCCGTTCTGTTCCACATTTCGGGTGGGACAAAGTACATAAATTGAAGAAACAACTTGCTCTATGCATATACTTGTCTGGGCACAATAGGAAAGAATACCGGAGAAGTGTTGTCTATGTATGAATCCGGGATCAATTGAAATTTCTTTGCAATTACACTTAAGTTTCAAGGTATTCAGAGGTGCCTCTTCTTAAGGTAAGCGCACATTAATCCGCATCGCACGGATCGGATTAATTTAGTGTACTGCTCTCACTGCATACAGAGCTTCGACATTTCCGAAAGCGGGCCAGTTAGGTAGGTAGTTAATTAACGTCACTCTGGAGCAACACAAAGGTCTATTGACGACGATCCGGGATCAATCCCGAGGGGATAGATCCAAGGACAGCGCCTCGTAATTTTGAACCCAGTCAGATGGCGAGAAAAACGCCTGAGCTGGCACCCCACTCTCCAAACTTCCGCACCACGCTAACGTGAGGATGTTTGAAGCCACGACAGATTTAACGTGCACCAGTCCCCGTGTTCGGTTGAAGCTAGTTTCAAACTCGCAACTCGTTTGCTAAACTGTTGCTCTTCTAACTGGGCTACTGCGGCCAGATAGGATTTAGAGATGTTTAAACATATAATGATGTAAATATCATCTTCCACTGGACATGAGTTACGAGTATCTGAAATAGCAAGCCTCAGTTCATTCAAAGGAAGGGAGAGTCCGCCAAGTCTGTTTGGTTGTTTTAGGGTTTTATGGCACAAGTGCCATATTTGGCCATGCTGTGCCAGACACAAGAAATACAATATCAAGTAATAGACAGACACACAATGAAAGTTTTACTGGCACAGAAGACGACGGCCCCCGCAAAGTCTGGAATATGAAGAGATGATCTTAGTCTCTGTAAGAGTATTAATGAATAATTTTAAACCACATAATTTCTGGAGTGCTCGCTATAAAATCTGGAATAATATCACGGAAAACTAAATACAAAACGCATATATACTTCATTAGTCGATTTCTAGCTAGCCCCCTGTAACAAAAAATACAACCTTAGAGTGACAACCTCATTTATCAACTGTACGAAAGAATAGCAGAGAATTATTGGCTATGTATACCTCCGGAATCAAATCAAATTACTTTCGATATTCCAAGGCTAAATTCGGAAAATCTCAGTATAAAAGACTTATACTTTCACATGAAACAACACTTTTTGTGCATACTTCATTTACCGAAACAAAAAGTGTGCATTAGATATATATGACCTTAGGGCGACAAACCAAAACTCATCCATCCAGAGTAAGAAACTAGTAGAAAACGTATGCCTCCGGAATCAAATGAAATTACTTTGGAATTACCCGTACGTTTGCCAGGTTTTGCATCACTAATTTAAACGTCAAGTAATGATCAGTTTTAAACCACGTAAATTCAGGAATGCTCACTATAAAAGTCTGGAAAACTTTCAAGGAATACGAAACAAAACGCATATACAGAGGCTGTGCGGACATTTTTTGAACGATTTTAATGGACTGAAGCTCAATTTTTACATGAAATTTTGGTGTTCTAAATGTTCCATTTGATAGCCCTTATTGTTAACTATCTTTCTACACCTTAATTTCCAGGATAATAATGACTTTTTTAGTATCGACAGTGGTATTTTGTCCCATTCTTGTTGCGCAGTTTTCCAGTCCTTGAATGGTTTTCGATAGACGTTTCGATAATGCCCTTTTTAAAAGTCCAAAAGCACAAAAGTCAATGGGTGAAACATCTCGAGATTTAGCAGGAATATCAGTAAAGGATATTGACTTGATATCAGTTTCTTGTTCCATTTTTTCCAAGAATTTAATAGTCGATTTAGATGTGTGACTGCTTGTTTTACCCTGATGCAGTTCTACTGATTGTTGGCACTGTGGGTGTGGTATTTCTTTTTTGAATATTGTGGATAAAATATGGTCTTGATAATATGTGGGAGTTTATTTTTACATTTTCCCCCCCTCTTTTTACTTTTAATTTTCCATTATATGCAAAACCGGCAACAATCTTAAATCTCTTAGAGAAAGTTCTCACGTTCACTTTGGTAGTCCTTTGACTTGGCGGATTCTCTTTTAAAATTAAAGATCTTACCTTACAAATATTCTCAGAAATTTCTCCACTTTTACGGTTTTTCCTTTCTCATTAATAATATTACTCAAATGAAATTACTTTGGATTTACCAAGGTTCAATTGGGAAAAACTGACTAAAAGTCTGCTATGCTTTCACATAAAGAAACATTCTTAAAGGAAAACTCCATTTCTCCAAGCAAAAAGTGCATTGTATCAAAAAAAAAGACCTAAAAATGACCTTAGAGCGGGCAAACCGAACCTCATCCATCTACAGTTGAAGAAAATAGCAGAAAACTGTTGGCTACGTATGCCTTCGGGATCAAATGAAATTACTTTGGAATTACCCGTACGTTTGCCAGGTTTTGCATCACTAATTTGAACGTCAAGTAATGAATAGTTTCTGAACGCGTAAAGCTCACTATAAAAATCTGCAATACTTTCTGTCTGGTTAGAACAGAAATAGTTTCCGGCATCATTTTACGCCTCGTTTCCCGCTTTATTTTATTGCTTATGAGTCTATTTGGCGGAGAGTCGGCAATTACTGAAAGCGATTACTTTTATTTTCCCTGTAAAAGGAGTTTGAAATCTGCTGTTATCGCTTCTAACTGTTTGACCTGAATAAAACTGAGCGTTTCACGAGTAATTTAAGCTGCACCCTATCCCAAATGGCAGTTCCAACTCCAGTACGCAAAGTCTGATGTTCCTCACGCGCGAAGAGGAATGATCGAAGCTATCCAAAGAGTTCCGCGCACCGGTTTTGCTTTTGGCCGGATTTGGCAAGCCCTAATCGTTCTTTGGCGGAGTAGTTTTCGGACGCGCGTAAAAACGTTTTCTTAAGAAAAATTTCATATTTAGTACTTGTTGGTAGTGGGATTAATGTCACATTAGATCAGGGCTGCATAGACCGCGGTCCTCCGTTGATTTGCTGGCGGCCCGCCTAGCCATGTGTTATTTTAGCTTTAACAAGTCACACGATGGGTAATTTATTTTAAAACTAGGGTAATCAGAATTAAACAAGGGCTTGAACGTGTCATGAAACTTGGGTGACTTCAACAATTAATTACACAAAATCCCGTGGCGTTAATCACCGACAGTTCAAGTTCCTCTAAGACATTGAAAGTGAGACTACATTAAATTGCGCAAGCCTCTTTGGGTTAACGTGTACCTGTGAACAAACTTTTTCAGTCATGTTAACAAATCAAAACATAGGAGGTAGGTATAGTAGGTATTTGAATTAACGTCACACTGGAGCAACACTACGGGCTATTGCAAAAAATAGGAACCGCTTGACTAATGAAAATTTTGAATCAATCTTGCGGGGGCTTGGCTGCAAAAATCGAACCATATTGAAACAATTGTTAAATCAATGCAATCGCGCATCAAATTAAATTATTGATTTACTTTTTATTATATTTCTTTTATTGTAACAGCATAAAATATAAATAATAAATATCAGTAAATATAAATAATAAATATCAGTAAATATAAATAATATATGATAGATAACTCTTTGATATTTTGGGCTGCCCTCCCGTAAGTCACAGTGAATCTATGTGGCCCTTAGTCTTAACAGGTCTGTGCATCCCTGCACTAAAACAACACAGCTTGCTATTGGAGACTGTCCGGGATCAAACCCGAAGGGAAAGACCGAGGACAACACCTCGTAATTTTGAACCACGGTCAGATGACGAGGGCAACATTTGACTTGTCATCTACTCTCCAAACTTCCACACCACGCCAACATGAGGATATATGCGACCACTAAAGATTTAACGCTCAAGATTTCGATTACGATTCCAGCACTTCGACAGTAAAAATCCCAAACAAAGAATTGAGTGTCAAATGCCATGTGCTTCTATGCGGCGAAGTGGGAGGATTGAACGTATCCGACGAATTTAAATACCAGTTTTGCTTTTGGCCAGATTTAGCAACCCAAATAGTTCTGCAAACACTTTGGAGAAGTATAATTTTTTCTTGGACTGCACATAAAAAAGTTTTCACACTAAAGCAAAATTTCATCAAATTTATTCACTCTTGTGTGAGAGATGTTTTCTGTCAAGTTAAATGCATGTGGTGGTAATTTTTCTGAAGTGATGTGTTTCCTGTACGGATTCGATCGTATATTTTCCCTCAGGGTTGAACCCGGACCGTCACCAATAGCCCATTGTGTTGCACCAGTACGACGTAAATTAACTGCCTACCAGATTTGGCAAACCCAAATTATTCTGTAGACTCTGGCGATGTAAAATTTTTCCTTGGTCCATAAGTAAAAGCGTTTTCATAAAAAAGCAAAATTTTATAAAAATTTGCTTAAACCTCCAAGTGGCTTTTACGAAATATCTCGTCCATCAAGATCTGTATTTTACAATACAGATTCCATGTACATTGTATTAGCCCTTTTGGTGGTTGTCTGGACAAGATATCTTGTCATTAGCAAAACTGACCAGATCTTGATGGACGAGATATCTCGTCATCAGCAGAAAAGCTGACCAGATCTCCCCAGATCCAAAGACTAGACATCTCGTCATCATAAAAAAATCGGCTATATCTTGATGACGAGATATCTCATCACTAGCAAAATTGGCCAGATCTTGATGGACGAGATATCTCGTCTAAACCACTTGGAAGAGGTTAAATTAAATACATTATATAGTTCAGTGTTTCTGCTGTTGAGCCACCTGGTGGTTACCACCACGAGGTATCTCGTCATTAACAAAACTAACCAGATCGTGTTGGTCGAGATATCAAGATCGTTGGGAGAAAACTGACCAGATCTTGATCTCGTCATAAAAATCCCGCAATATCTTGATGACGTGATATTTCGTCATTAGCGAAATTGTTTAGATCTTGATGGACGAGGTATCTCGTGGAAACCATTCGGAGGGTTAGTGACGAGATATCTCGCCGAGATAAACTGCTCTATTACGTCAAGTGCATGAAGATTCATGTGGGAAAAACAGTATCTCCCAGAACTGGTGACAATCGGGAACAGTTTTTCGCATAGAGGTGTTCACTGCAGGGCAATTTCCAACGCTAAAATAAACCATCAGTAGGGTTTATTCATTCTTGCATGAGAGGTATTTCCTTTAAAGAGCTAAATATGTAGGTGATGGCAGTGTTTTTTCTGCAGGGATATGTTTTCTGTGCGCATTCTGAACTTGACATTTTGAAGTTGGCTGTCTTGTGTTTGGCGAAGCTTGGCCAAAAATGGTCATTTTGCCATCAGAAACCAAACAAGCAACCGAACGTGACATCAGTTGGCTTGTATTTCGAATACGATTTGAGCTCTTGGTCGACAAAAATACCAAACAAGTGGAACGCAAAGTGTGATGGGCTCCTATGCGACGAAGTTAACCCTCTCGCTGCGCATCCCGCGATTTCCGCGGGCAACGTAGAAGTAGCAAAATTTGCGCAGCCCGCGATTTCCGCTGGGATGCATTTTTGCCGTCTATTTAACTGTGCAACCCGCTCTTTCCCCGTTCATGGTTTCATTTTGGCTTTTCTGTGATGTTTAATTGTTTATTCAAATTTGGGTTAACAGATGGCTTTAGATGTCCACATTTCTGCGAAATATACAAGCATTTTTTGCAGCATTTTGCTCGCTCTTTTCAAAGCTCAAAGATGTCTGGCAGGTAGCGTTTCGCGAGTGATAGAACCTACATTCCTGACAATATTTCCGACACTGATAGCAGTTCTGACTCTGATATCAAGTATATTGAAGATAGTTATAGCGAAACTGATGAGAATTTCTCGGATTCCTCTGCGGATAGTGATTTCTAATAATTCTTCATTTCTAATAAATGTTTTGTAAGTATTTTGCATATTTTCATAGTATATACATTTTACCTTTGTATTTCATAAAATAAATCATAATTTTGAAAATTAATCTTGGTTAAATTTTGCTTTTATATGATTATTCTTCAATTTCAATATTCCGACAACCTTTTTTATGATTTAATTCTATATTGAAATAAAACTCTTACAAAAAATTTTTGTATATTTTAACTCTAAAATATATGTAGATTTGAAATATGTAATAAAAAAATACGCAATTTTTGAACCTATTTTGATAAAAAAATTACGCAGCGAGAGGGTTAAACGATTGGAGCTATCCGAAGAATTTTACGTACCCGTTTTGATTTTGGTCGGTACTGGTATTGGTATTGGTATTTTCAATTAACGTCACACTGGAGCAACACAACGGTTTAGTTGATTTTGGTCGGATTTGGTTCAGATCAGATGACGAGGTCAGCATCCGAGCTAAATTTGGAGGTAGGCAGTTGGGAATTAACGCCGCACTGGAGCAACACAACGGGCTATTAGCGACGATCTGGGATCAATACCGAAGGGAAAGAACCGAGGTCAACGTCTCGTAATTTTGAATCGCTGTCAGAGGACGAGGTCAACACCTGACTTAACACTCCGCTTTACAAACTTCCACACTACGCCGAAATGATATTTCCAACGAATTCGATTCTAAGGTAAGGTCCAATGGAATTTTTCTAAAGATTGAAAGGGTTAGGTAGTTAATTAACATCGCACTGGAGCAACACATCGGGTATTGTCAATGGTCCGGGATCGATCCGGATGGGAAAGGTCCGAGGAGAACACCTCGTAATTTCGTACCACTGTCAGATGACGAGGTCACGGAAGCTTCCACAACACGCCAACATTTTGGGCCACGGCAGATTTAACGTGTACTCAACGGTCTCGACCAACAGAATCATTCCGATAATTCACACTACACAGAAATTTCAAGAAGCTCAAAGGTTTAAAGTATACAAACATGAATTTTAATACATAAATAAAAATAACTTAAGCAACCTGAAAATTCATCAGAAACGTACAATTAAAGTTACCCAAAAATGCCTTTAAAACAATATGAAATATTTATTCTTAAAATGCAATAGAATATGAACTGTTCTTCAATTTCGCAAAATATGAATGAATTAAAACATAATCGTGGAGTATATATATATATATATCGAACGTTCGAGCTTCTTACTCTCAACTCTCCGGTTGCTAACCCCCTACTCTTCCAATCGGGCTTCCGTTGACCCTGTTCTGGACATTGAATCGTGTGGTATGATTACTGTGCGGTAGATTCTGAGCAAACTGTACTGATGTTTTTCAATTGAAGATTTACCCATGTTTTTGTATTGTGATATATTGTTTCTATGTTTTATTTATTGTTTTTGGTTTATTGTATTTCAGAATTTTCATTGGATTCTATACGTTTCTACTACTTTCTGCGTTGCGGGGGTTCCGGTTTGATCCCGGACCGTCGCCAATAGCCCGTTGTGTTGCTCCAGTGCGACTTTCATTAAAAATACCTACGTTTTGGGATCTGACAAGTGAATGCTAAATGGCAACAGCTAAAGAACTCGCTCGTTCTAGAGAAGGTAACAAACAACTCTTGTTTCTTATTAGATTTAATGTTTCTATGTTATGTTTATTTGTGTACCATTTCTCCTAAAGTCATTTAGTTGGCGTGGTGTGGAAGTTTGGAGAGTGGGGTGCCAGCTCAGGTGTTGCCTCGTCATCTGACCGTGGTTCAAAATTACGTGGTGTTGTCCTCGGATCTTTCCCTTTGGGATTGATCCCGGACCGTCACCAATAGCCCATTGTGTTGCTCCAGTGTGACGTTAATTGAAATACCCCCCCCCCTAAAGTCATTTAGGGCCGCGGTAGCCCGGTTGGAAGAGTAACGAATTAGCAACCGGAGGGTCGCGAGTTCGAATCCAACCAAAGACCGTCGTGTTCAAAGGGGGATGGTGCACGTTAAATCTCTCGGGGCTTCAAATGTCCTCACGATGGCGTGGTGTGAAAGTTTGGTGAGTGGGGTGTGACCTCGTCATCTGAACCCGGTTCAAAATTACGTGGTGTTCTCGGATTGGTATTGATCCCCCTTGGGTATTGATCCCGGACCGTCACCAATAGCCCGTCGTGTTTCTCCAGTGTTACGTTAATTAAATACCTACCTAAAGTCATTCAAATGGAAACTCCGTCCCGAAATATTTTAATACTTTTAACACTTGTTAATAAATCCTTTTCATAACTTTCCTTTTCATAACTTTCCTTTTCATAACTTTGCAATTCATCTATTGTCAAATTAACACTCCTGGTGGTTGTCTCGATGAGGTATCTCACCATTAGCAAAACTGGCAATATCTTGAGAACGAGATATCTCGTTATTATCGAAATTGTTCATATCTTGATGGACGAGGTATCTCATAGTTAGAAGAAATCTGACCAAATCTTGATGGACGAGGTATCTCATAATTAGAGGAAAACTAACCAGATCTTTATGGACGAGATATCTTATAATTAGAGGAAAACTAACCAGATCTCGATCTCGTCATCACAAAAGTCGGCAATATCTGGAGAACGAGATTCCTCGTCATTATCGAAATTGGTCAGATCTTGATGGACGAGGTATCTCGTTGAAACCACTTGGAGGGTTAAAATATGTATGTCCTTTGAAATATCCTCGTAGAATCTTAGCTTTCGCGATATTGTTTAACTTTTGATTTATTTTTCTGTACTTGTAATGAACACAAATGATGACTCGTAATGAAAATAATGACTCGTAATGAAAATAATGACTCGTAATGAAAATAATGACTCGTAATGAAAATAATGACTCATAATGAAAACAAATGATAAATATATAAAGATTATATTGTATTTAATTTAATCTATTAAATGGTCATTATAAAATCTTCAAAAATAACTGACAAAGTAGATGAAAACAAGATGACAGAGAGAGATGAAACTGGTCTAGATTGTTTCCTAAATTTCTCCAAAAGACATTCAAATGAAAACTTCGGACGGAAATACTTTAACTTTTTTAATAAACCATTTCCATCGTTTCATAACTTTGCAATTCATGTATTAATTTATCATTATTATTAAAGTTAAAATGTGTATGCCCTTTGAAATATCCTTTTGTAATCTTAGTTTTCGCTATTCTGATTCACTTTTAATATTTTTTTTTACTCGTCGTAATGAATGAAAACAAATCCACTATTATATTGTATCCACTATTATATTGTATATTATTTTAAACTATTAAATAGTTAATCTAAAAACTTCAAAGTGACTAAAAAAGATGAAAACAAGACAGAAAGATGAAACTGACCTATAGCTATTATGTTTCCTATATTTCTGCTGAAGACCTTCAAAAGAAAACTCCTGACGGAAATAATTTAACGCTTTTTTAATTAATAGTTTTCATCATTTCATAACTTTGCAATGCATCTCTTGCTTAAGTGCCTCCTATTAAATGCAAGAAAGAAATAGTCGTTTTACCATCAAAACTTCGCATGTACAATATTTTTGGATTATGAGATTTTAACATTATTTATTACCAATTATTCTTATCAAACTCAAAAGCTCTCGAGTCTACATCATCTATAGACCTCTATCTGCGAATTTTTAAATCTCGTATCTCCCCCCCATAACTAGTCTACAATTTCGTTTCTATTTTTTATTGTACCTAAAATGTTAGATTTCAGAACTTACTAAACTTGTTTTAAAAGCTTCTAAGTCTACATCAGTTATAAAGACCTCTATCGGCGAATGTTTAACCTCGCATCTCATAACTGGTCTACAATTTAGTTTCTAGTTTTTAATCGTTCTCGGAAAATTTTGATGTCAAAACTTACAATAGTTAACGAAGAAATACAATTTGGAAAATTCTTCACTTTCAGGGTCTTTAGATGGCTAAAAATAGCCATAATTATTATGTTAAACACTTAAATTTTAGATCCTGTAAACTAGAAGGTCAATGAAAGCTAGTTTAAGATACTATTCAAGCGAACGAATAAGTACATTAGTTTTGTTAAACTATCCATATATAGTCCGGAATATGAGCTAACTACTCACAAGTATTCACAAAAACTAATAGGATTAAATTCAAAATAGGCTTATTGGTATTTGGCTAAAGTCACCCTATGCTAAAAAGTACTATAAATAACATTAAAAAACACAAGAAATATAAAAGTATTTTAAAGTACTTAACTTTAATCCTAACATGCAGAAACAAGAATTAATATTTTAAAACCTCTTTTGTAAAACTTCATAGGATTTATGCAGTAATAGAAATGTAACATCACTTATACAAAAGCTTTTTAAGCCTATTTCTGGATTTTGCAATTTACACTAAACTACAAATGAATTCTTTGTCTGCGAATAAGATAGTGATATATTTTACAGCCCTTTCAGAATTCCTCATACCAAACCTAATTACCTTAGAATAGTTAAGCAGCCACACCAGAAATTGATTCTGTTTAAGTGCACTGTTACAACATGGGAACATCCCATTAATTTAACTATTACTCATCATCATTTTAGCTCACTATTCTAGATAGCAAGGTACTTCATCTGCTCCATGTTTAATGTTTTCAAAAGTTTCTTTTTTATTTATTTTTATATTTGGTCGTCATCGGAATTTTTGTTCATATTGTAATGAGTTTTTTCCTTGCTGTATGATTAGAATGGAGTGAAAACAGCGCAATTGGTATTTAAGTAGCTATAATATGCGGTACCTTCCCATGCAAACAATGTATCCTTTCTTAGGTTAAATGAAAGGTTATATTTTCTTTATTAACAAATTGAAATGTTTCTAGTAATATATTTGTGAAAAATGCGAATATCAATCTAGTGATTTTGAAGAATCAATGAAAATGGGTAATTATAATTTGTATAGTTTAGTTAAAGTGTAAAAATAATCAGTTTTTGTTATGATGGCCGTTTCAACTTTACAGAATTTTGATTTGAAGAACCAATGAAAAAGAGTAAATATATCGTCCCTATAGTCTACTTTACATGTAAAAAATGATGTTCGTTTCAACTTTAAACCTAAAGTTTTTTGAAGGTAGGTAGGTATTTTAATCAACGTCGCACTGGAGCAACACAACGGGCTATTAGTGACGGTCCTGAATCAAACCCGAAAGGAAAGATTCGAGGACAGCATCACTTAATTTTGAACCACGGTCAGATGACGAGGTCACACCTGAGCTGGCACACCACTCTCCAAACGTCCACACCACGCCAACGTGAGGACATTTGAGGCCACTACAGATTTAACGTGCACCAGCCTCCTTGGTTCACTACGGTCCTTGGTTGGATTCGAACTCGCAACTCTCCGGTTGCTAATCCGCTATTCTTCCAACTGGATTTTTGAAGGATGAGTGAGAAGCAGTAAAATATCTTGCTCAGAGTTTATATGCAAAGAATAATTATGACCGTGTCAACTTTAAACCTAAATTAATTTTGAAGAATGAATAAAAATGAGCGAATGCATCTTGAGTAGAGTTTAGTTTATATATGAAAAATTATCAGTTTTGTAATGTGATGACTGTTTCAAGTTTAAACCTAAAGTTTGTTTGAAGAATGAATAAAAATGAGTAAATATACTCTACGTAGTAAAATTATCTCTTTTTTTGACAGGATCGCCGTTTCAGCTTTGCTTCCCTTAATATCACAATGTCCAAAATATTCTGAAACGAAGTCCAAATTATACGTGCGATTGAAGATTTCACTGATATATAAAACAGTTTCTGTTCTATATATGCAGGGTTCAGGGCTATCTATACCCAAAAATAACGGATTCTAATGCAATAGTTCATTATATATTCTTCATCTAAAGCTCAGTGATAGGAAGTATATCAATGATATATTTTTCCACTCTGTCAAGGTCACTGGTGATGGCGGGTCACCAGTAGTCACGTGTTACATGTTGCATCATTATTACATTAAACCTCTGAGAAGTTCACACCTATAACTCCACCTTATTACATGCAATCTTCCCTGTATGACTTGTAGCCAGTTTTAATCTTCAGCAATAAATTCTTTCCAATGGATTCTATCTGAGGAAAGAACTAGTACAATCTTTCCTAACGATTTTATTTTAAAAAAGATCATTTGTTTTTCCAAACGATTCTATTATTAGTAAAGGACCAATGGAATCTTTCCACAGGTTTTTGCTCTAAGGAAATGACCACTAGAATCTTTCCAAAGGAATATATACTAAATAAAGGACCAATTGAATCGTTGCAAATGATTCTTTTCCGAGGAAAAGACAAATATAATCCTTTCAATGAATTCTATTCCAAGAAAAGGACCAATAGAATCGCTCTGAAGGATTCTATTTTGAGGAAAGAATCTATAGGATCTCTCCAAACATGTTTATTGTAAGAAAAGAATCAATAGAATTTTTCCAAACGATTCAATAAAAGGAAAGGACCGATGGAATCTTTTCAAAGGATTCTATACTAAGGAAAGAAGACCACTAGAATCTTTCTTGACATTCTTGATCAATAGAATTTTTCCAAAGGGTTCTTTTATGAGAAAAGAAGCAATAAAATCTTTCCAAAGGATTCTCTTCCAAGAAAATAGGGAATAAAATATTTCCAAAGGATTCTTAATAAAATAATAATAATTTTAATAAATAATAAAAACTTTTCAAGGAATTCTTTTCTAATAAAGTATCAATAGAATCTTTCTAAAAGTCGAAACAGTCCAGGATTCTTTCACCCATTAGTATGGTTATTTAGTCATTATGTGAGAATTGTGGGGGAAATAAATACTACACTACTCGGAAATCTTGGGAAAAGAAGGAATAAAATCTTTCCAAAGGATTCTTTTCTAATAAAAGGACCAATAGAATCTGTCCAAAGAATTCTATTCTAAGGGAAGGATGAATATAATATTTAGATAGGTTGAAAGAAACCATGGATTCTTTTCAACTAATAGGTGTGGTTATTTTGTCATTACGTATGTTGTGGGGTAAGAACAACACTACACTAGACGGAATTCTCGTGACGCTGAAGAAGTTAACAGTTCAGTATAGTTTAGAATATACTTTTCCACAGCATTGCTCTCTAATCTACAAAATTACAGTCAATTTCCTTGAAAATTAGACAAAGATTTTATCTGAAGTTACAGAAAAGTTTACGTTCAAGATAAAGATAAAATAATCTGTATAATTCGAGCTGAAACTTCCTAGTTAAATTAAATTTACTGGAATTTTAGCGTAGAATGTAAATTATTTCTTGCTTATAACACCATTTTAAACAGGTAATTTGCTCTTGAACTGTGCTAAGCAGTGAGTTTGTACTATCAAAAATTGAAGTCATAGCAACTCGGCAGATTCGCAGGATGAATTTAGATATTTCTTCTACACAATTGCCATCGATTTACATTTTTAAATGAGTAGGAAACGAAGCTTTGTTTACTGCCTTTTCGATAATGGGTTTCGAAATACGCATTTGCAAACGGAGGAAACGTATTGCTTACGTAAGTAATGACTTCACAATTGAAATGATGCCTTGCAAAGTGTAAACATAAATGCACTTTAAAGAGCGTGCAGATACTTTGATAGCAAGGCTCAATTCATTTATTTATTCATATAATCCTACAGAGAAATCCATTCGCAATGCAGTGGTAGAAATGCAAAAAAATAACAAGAAAAAGCACAGTACAAAAATAACAAAGTAAAGCGCAATACAAAAAATGACAAAGTAAAGCGCAATATAAGAAATAACAAGATAAAGCGCAATACAAAAAATAACGAGACAAAACACAATACAAAAATAACAAGACAAAACACGATACTAAAAACGTAACAAGACCAAGCACAATACAAAAACAACAAAACAAAACAAAGTACACAATTCCCAAGATAACAGAAAACGAAGCACAATTCAAAAAATTAACAGAAGACAAAACACAGTACAAAAAACAAGACGAAGCACAGTACCAAAAATATAACAAGACAAAATACTATACAATAAACGACAAGACAAAACGCAATACAGAAAATAACAAGACAAAACACAATACAAAATATAATGAGACAAAATACAACACAAAAAATGTGACAAGACCAAGCACAGTACAAAAAATAACAAAACAACACAAAGTACAAAGTAAAAAAATGCCCAAAATAACAAAACAAAGCACAATTCAAAAAATTAATAAAATATAACAAGACAAAATACTACAAAAACAACAAGACGAAACACAATACAAAAAATAACAAGACAAAGCACTACAAAAAGGCAAAATACAATGCACAAAATAACAGAAAACAGCACAATCGCAGCAACATAATAGTTGTACTGCTCCAGTGCGACTTTAATTCAACTACCAACCAACCTTTAAACCAGGGTGAACAACATATGACATTATGGTCAAGCATTTACATTATTGCGAACATTATGATCACAAACACAAATTCATTAAATCCTTTAAATCGTGGTGCGCAACATACGGCGTTATGGTCAAACGTTACGACATTATGGTGAACATTATAGTCAAAAACAAAAATCCATTAAATCCTTGGAAATAGTTTTAATTTTTATTGGTTTTTTACGAGGGAAAGACAAAAATTATCCGCACTTTATTTTTCAATCTATTTATATCAACGTAGGGGTTGAACAAGTTCGTCATTTTTCTATATAGTCTTCTTTTTCGATGCACTTGGTCCAGCGGTCCACAAGCTTTCGTATTTCCTCCAAGGTTTTCGCTTGATCGCCCAACCATTTATGCACCGCTTCCCCTCTTCTTTGTCCGCCTAATCTGCAGAGAAAGCGCTACATTATCGACGGTAACTCGCCGGTTTGCAAGTACCATTGCTCGAGCTTGCTCAATCTTCTCGTCAATGGTAGAGGTTGACGGGCGTTCTTCTTCGTGCATCACTCTTGTCCGGCCTCTTTTAAGCTTCTCGATACACTCAGACACACTTCTACGTGGTAAAGCACTGCCCCCGTATTGTATTGTAAGCCTCCGATGAATTTCAGCCCCTGGCACACCTTCTGATCATAGAAATACGATCACTGCTCTTTATTCCTCCTCGGTGCACACTACTAGCGGAGCGGCCATGTTTACACTGATGCAGAAACAGGAAAAATGATGCTATCAAGGTCGAACTTCTGTAACGTGACCCCAGTGGTATCAACTCTAAGCATGCATGCGCAGAAGGCAATGTGTCGAACCGAAAGATGTGTTATAGCGAAAGTGCAGTTAATTTTTGACTTACCCTCGTAAAAACTAGAAGGCTATATTTTTTAAAAGACAGAAATAAGAAAAAGGTCAATTCTAAGACGCAGACAGGGATTACATTTATCGCCGGCTTACAGAAACTCGTCAACCAATGAATAGTTTTTACTGTACAGAAATTGAGACTAAATATAAGTAAGCTTTTAGATAAAAAAAATTAAGTTCTAAGCTTTATGATAGCGTCATATATCTTCCAAAAGGATCACAAAATAAGCGTTTAGTGCCTCTGAAACCATGTCAGTCAATGAGTTTCTGAGAACGTCGAATTTATTTTCCCAGAAGAATTAGGGACTAGTTTTTCTAGGACCAGGTATGCACCGACAACTACCTGAATATTATTGATTTTCAATGTTTGACGACGTATGAGTCGAATTGCGAGAATTTGCTTAATTGATTTTTCAAAAACCAGGAAAAGGGTAAGTTTAAAATTTTGATAGCGAATTTCCAGGAAATGCTAAGCGTCGTTGGAAGCATATTGTGTGCGAAAAAAGTTTCCAATTACGGACCAAATATGGGAAAATTACGGGCTAATTTAAAAACGAAAATTCGGCTGAAATCTTGAAGATTTCCACGAAGGATAAACTCCCTACAACAATTCTTGTATTTAAAAAACTTTTAAAGTGTTATGTTTAATAAATAATGCTTCATTATCCCTCTGAAGTGCTCTTACGCATGATTCTACCTTTCAACTTGCAGGACGTCTAACCAATTTTGACCTTCTTGATCAATAGAATCTTTCCAAAGGAATATGTCATTACGAAATGAGCATTAGACTCTTTTCAAAAGATTCTATTCTAAGGAGAGCAGCAATACAATTCTAGCAAATAGAATAGCAGCAGTAGAATAGAATAGCCAATGATTCTATTCTAAAGAAAGGACCAATAGAACCTTTCCATACGATTCTATTATAAGGAAAGCATACCAATAGAATTTTTCCAAAGTATTCTATTCTAAAGAAATGAGCAATCTTTCTAAAGGATTATACTCTAAGAAAGGAGCAATTTTTCTAAAGGATTATACTCTAAGGAAATGACCAGTAGAATCCTTCGAAATAATTCTATTTTAAGGAAAGGAGCAACGAAATATTTTCAAAGGAATCTATTGCAAGAAAAGGAACAACAAAATTTTCAAATGATTCTATTCTAACGAAAGGAGCATTATGATATTTTCAAAGGATTCTATTTTAAGGAAAGGAGCAACATAATATTTTCAAAGGATCCTATTCCAAGGAAAGGAGCAGTAGAGTCATTCCAAAGGATTCTAATCTGAGGAAAGCTGCAGTATAATCGTTCCAAAGAATTCTAGTCTACATAATGGGACAATGGAATCGTTCCAAAAAACATTCTATTCAAAGATATCGGTCAGTATTTGAATTTACTACGCACTGGAACAACACAAAGGGCTTTTGGTGACCGTCAGTTCTAAGGAAAGAAGAAATATGTTTTTAACGATTAAAAGTATCCAGGGATAATATTAGAAAGATGTGGTAATTTAGCCATTAAGTGTGTTGTAGAGTTAAAGCAACACTATACTACTCTCAAATCATCTCACGTCACTCAGAGGGTTAAACTGCATTACTGTTATCAGTTCCTTCCTCACAAACACCTGTTCCTTCTTTAACCATCTGAGTCACGATATTTCCGAAGAGGGTCATGTTAATTTCTCTCCATAACATACTTCGTAACTAAATAACCACATCTTCGTAAAAAGTTCATGGATTCTCTTAACCTTTAGAAAGATTCTATTGGTCTTCTCCCTACAATATAATCTTTCTTTGGAACAATCCTCTTGTTCCTTTCCCATTTCAATAAAATCCACTAGATAGATTCTGTTGCTCCTTTCCTTAGAACAGAATCCTTTGGAAAGATACGGTTGCTCCTTTCCTTAGAATATAATCCTTTCGAAACATTCTGTTGCTCCTTTCCTTAGAATAGAATCCACTCGATAGATTTTGTTGCTCCTTTCCTTAGAGTAGAATCCTTTGGAAAGATTCTATTGGTTCTTTCCTTAGAATACATTCATTGGGAAATATTCTATCGTTTTTTAATTAGAATAGAATTATTTAGAAATATCCTATCGGTCCTTTCATCATATAAAATCCTTTGGAATAATATAAAATCTTTTGGTTTGCATTGGTCCTTTCCTTAGAATAAATCATTTGTAAAACTTCTATTGATGTTTCCTTAGAATAAAATATATTGGAAGTATTTTACTGGTCATTTTCTTAGACTAGAATCTTTTGGAAATATTCTGTTGCTCCTTTACTTAGAATGGAATCCTCTTCAAATATTCGATTGGTTCTTTTCTTAGAACATAATCCTTTGGAAAGATTCTACTTTTTATAGAATAGAATGATTTAGAAACATTCTATAGGTCCTTTCCTAAGCATAAAATCCTTTGGAAAGATTCTATTGACCTTTTCCTTGGAATAGAATCAATTGTAAAAACTCTATTGATGTTCACTTAGAATAAAATCTATTGGAAAGATTTTACTGGTCCTTAGACTAGAATCCTTCGGAAAGATTCAATTAGTCAAGGTCAAAACTAGTTAGAAGTTCGGCAAGGAAGACTGCAGGTTACAAGGTGGAATTATACGGTGAACCCCTTAAAGGATTAAAACTACAATTAATATAAACCATAAAAAATTTCGTCATTTTGGGGATAATGTGTCCCCTTAATAAAATATTCGATGGCAAGATATTTTGACTAAAGTTATACTCGATGAATTAATTATTTGATAAAACTGTGTTCTGCTGCATGTGAAGCAGCCTTGCCTTTTGTTCGTAAATAAAAACACCATTGCCACACATAATTTAAAAATTTACTTTATTACATATTACCCACTGCTCTCATAGCCTGCGAGCACTAAGCTGCGCAGATTCTAGTCGTTTAACATGGACGCGGTAAACCTGTTGGAAGAGTAGTGGATTAGCAACCAGAGGGTTGCGCGTTCGAAACTAGGTCCTACCAAAAACCGTCGTAGGGGATTGGTCGACGCTAAATCTGCCGTCGCCTGTTATGTCCTCCCGTTGGCGTGGTTGGAAGTTTGGAGAATGGGGTGCCAGCTCAGGTGTGACCTCGTCATCTGACTGGTTCAAAATTACGTAGTATTATCCTCGGATCTTACCTTTCGGGTGTGATCCCGGACCGTGGCCAATAGCCCGTAGCGTTGCTCCAGTGTGCCGTTTATTAAAATACCTACATCATTAATTTAAAGAAGGAATATCAGATCTCAAATTGTTCCAATTGATTGCGATTAATATTTAAATATCGTTCACACACACACACACACGCACGCACGCACACACGCACACACACAGAGAGGAAACGAAATTCTATACATAATCATTGACGGTGGAGCATTCTTATTGCAAAAACATAGAAACATATATAATCCCAAAACGAAAATTATTTATTTACATGAAAAGACCTTTTAAGGAACGTCAAATGTAATTATGTTTCTGACGATATTTTTCCATCATAACAAAATCAATACCTGAATTAAACCGTCGAATCTGAAAAATCGGCGCTTTGAACGCAAAGAATGCAAATAAAATAGAAAGAATGAAACCCCGAAAGGAATTTCTCGATATAAAGTGTTTTGACGTCTTGTTTCTCGGAAAATTGTGTTAAGTAAAACGTGATAAATTAAACGTGATGACTGCAAATGAAATTGACGTGCACAGTTTCCACAATATATGACTCTGAATTCTTACTGAGCTACTTAAAAAAATACAAAGCATCCAAGCGAAAGAAAAAAATCTGGTAACTGCGAAATGACTAATTACATTGCGTCTCGATGCATGAGTCGGGTGTATTCACATCGACATCAAAATGTCTTCCTACAAACGCAATAAACAACAACAAAAAACAGCGGGTAGGCACAGTCCCCACTGTACCGTAAGGTTTGGTTCGTGAATATTTTTGGGCGGAATATCTTGTAAGCGGTGAAATGAAGACGGCGGGTATTTGTTTGACATTTATTTATTTAGCCAATTTTGGATACATAACATACATATTAGAGTATGGGCAATGCTTAGTATTTTATGGCGACCTTACGGATCATGGGTCTGTGATAGCTAAAGTACGAGACAAACGGCATGGTGTCGATGCTGATGTTCCTGACAAGGGTAAGGTCGGTGGTGGTGTTTCCAAGTGTGGTGGCAGCGCGTTAGATGTTCCAGCGACGTCGCCGCAAACGCGCGACAGTAAACTGCGTCTTCAGTAAACTCTGGATCTCTCCGCACTTGTCATAGGTTTAGATTTCTTGGTGTCATTTTGTTCGTTTTGAACTGCTCTTTCAACCTGTTTACGTTTCCTATGCCGCATTTGAAATTTAGTGTGATATTTTGGCTTCATAGTGAAATCTTCGACACATCGTCACTTTCCACTGCACACAATTTCACACAAATGGTTTAAACTGTCAACTAGTCAAATGCAATTGTAGACTCGTCGTTCTCTTCAATTTAAGAACGCATTCGCCACGACCCGTCGATTGGAACTGAAGTTATGGCGGTTAAACAGGCCAGCGTATGCCCGAAATGTGACTCATTTCCCCACCACGCGGTACAAAGGCCAGAGGGGGAGTGGATTAGTGGTCAACCTGGTCGACGCGGAACACCTTCCTTTACACGATGGTCGGTCATTTATCCCCATAGGCTTTGGGCATAACCCCCCCCCCTAGAGTTATGGGGCTTTGAGATATCAACACTTTTCGTGACGCGCAAGTTTCTGCCGATAACCTCCATACCGATTTTAAAGACGTATTCACGTCAAAAAGGATTTAGAAAAAAATCGTGTTGACTGTCGGAGCATGGTCCGGTTACTTCTCGTTACGCATAGTATTTACTAGCTGAATTTAACCGGCGTTGCTCGGGTTTAATTGGTTAAACGACGATTGAAAGTGATCCAAAAAATCACTTTTCTGTCATACAAAATGTAAATATAGAGAAAAAGTATGCGAGCGTAAAATAATTTTTTGAACAGATTTTTATAGCTTCTACACTACTTTTTTATAGCTTCTACTACAACTTCATTTCGCATACTATAGGTAGGACAAACCTACAAAATCTGATACTGAGATGATTATATACAAAAGTCGATTTTGAGTTCTGGAGTGATTGTGAATGCCCTTTAAGTTCATTTTCTAAAAAAATGACATACATCGTATTATTGCAGTCAGTTTTTTCTTATCAATATTTTTTATTTGTAGCACCTTGCACCAAGAATGCGAATTTTTGCAGCGGAATTCCATCATTATGAAAGGCTGACAAATCATATTGATACATCATGAACAACGTTTCAAGCAATTACACTTTATGCTTGAAAATTCCATCCCGCATTTTACAGACGGGATATATAAGCGATATGATACTGAGCGATTTTCAGCGCAACCACACCATTTTAAAAAATTCCTAGGTCATCTTGAGAGGCGACTCCTGTAGATGTTAACTCTGATGTCATCTGCACAGCCAGACCGGGAGAGAGCGCTCCCTAGAAAGTGCTGTGTCCAGGATAACGGAATGTTACACCCCTCTGCACACCCAAGACAAATAGAACGGGGGTTAATATGTAGCCTACGTTACCCGCAGACTTCCAAAGAATCAGAGAATGAGTGTACCAAATTTGGTGCGGATTGGTCAAACGGTATAGATTTGTATAGAGAACAGACAGACAGATGTCATCTCTGCTTTATATGTATAAGATTTGTGTGTAGTAAATGGAAGAAAGAGTACGAATTCAGGAGTCAATTCAGTGTTTATCGAAAGCTGACGAGTTGCTCTTCAACTTAGAATACGTGCGATGTATTTCTATTCGGGTTTTCGACGAGTATATGCAGACATTGCGAAATTTCTAAGAGTTTTCAACTGCGATCCGAAGTTTCACAACCAACACTGTCTTCGATTTCACTTCTAATGTCTTAAATCGACAGATCTCGATGTTAGATTTCGTTTGAGAGCGATTTCGATGACGTAGCGCTTCTCAGTCGCGAGTTAAGCCGTTGTCAAACAGGAAGAGCAATGAGAATCGCGCAGACCAATCAGAGGTGCCGGCGCGAGCGGTGAAAGCGCTCTGATTGGCTTCCGCGTGTCGCTTTACGCCTTGCGCGCTCTTTCTGACCACGGCTTTATACCGTTTGGAGCAGCGCAGCGGAAGTACGCTTTTAAAAATAGTATTCAGACCTTTACAGAAAAGTATTATGACTTACTCTTAAGTCCAGCTAAACAGCTAATCCAAGAGACCATGAGTTCTAACACGCTACAAAAAATCATTCAACACTAAATCAGGACTTCCTTAGCTAGACTTCCTCTATTGCTAGACTTACATAGGATGGAAAATGGCTTGGGAGACTTATTTAGAGTATTTTGGGAAAGCTGCCAGAGGTTTATAAAGAATATAATAACTATAATTGTCTCTTTCGAAAATAACTATCGAAGAACACATTAAAACAGTACTAACTATTAGATAAATCGAAAATTAAAGAGAAATAACAATAAATTGATCCGTTCTACTAAAATAGACAGTTTGCAAAGTTTCTTATTGCAGTTTCGTGTTGCAGTTTAATTAAGTAAAATGCAGTTAAAGACGAAGTTATTGAAAATAAGTCACGAAAGGTTCTTGATATGCAAAATATGATGCTTGTAACAATAACAACATTCCCAAATTTCCATACAAAATTTTCTCGAAGTAATATTTACTATAATTGCTGTTTACGAAAATTACATCTAACGAAAGATGTATTACTAATTGCTTTATACTTGAAAACATTAGTAATAAACAAAATAAATTGGTCTATTCTACGTAAAAGTAAATAGGGCCTCCATTGAGACGTTAATTAACTACCTATCTACCTAAAAGTAAATGTAAAAACTTTGTTTTCTCTGTAGTAGTTTTAGGAAAATGTAGTTAAATGAGGTAACTTTGATGTATAGACGTGGAAAGTTCTTAAAGTGCAGAATATGGTATACTTTAAAACTGAAAACGTTTCGACATTTCCAGATAAAAGTTTCTCGAAGTAACATATTATGTACTTTAATTACTTTTGAATGAAAGTAATTACTGTTATCCTTGCTCCTCAGATTACGAAAAATATGCATTTCATAATATGCAGTTAAATGCGGAAAAATAAATAATAGAAAAACAATATAGTTCGTTCATCACAAATAAATAGATGATTTCTTACATTTTTCTGTTGAAGTTTCATTATGTAGAATGCATTTAAATACAATAAAATATAAACGCTAAAATTAAATAACAAAAACAAACTAGTTCTTTCACAAGAAAATAAATAAATAATTTCTTGCATTTTTCTGCTGAAGTTGCATTATGCGAAACACAGTTTAATATGATAACCTTGTAATACAGTTGTGGAAAGTTTCACAAACTCTAAATATCCTCACCAATCTTCGATAATTTTATGAAGCAAAACAAAATATAAACATACTGCAAGAATAAACGAAACTTAAATAAAACGAGTGTTTTTCATGCAATATCAAATCGACAAAATAAAATAATATTCGAGTTACTTCGAATGAATTTTTCTCGGGGTTCTACTACATAATTGTGCGTAAAAGCACAACCGAAAGCCAAGTCCCGACCTGCTCTAAATAAGGTTCCCTTAACTTCTCAAGTTCTAACCCTAAGGAGATTTACTTAATTACACTTAAATATCTTTTAAAACGCAATCCCAAAATCCAATAGCTACAAGAAATTAACCCTATATATAAACGAGTTTCCTCATCACGAATCGTTTTTACTTTTCTGTGATGTAAAATAAATAGATAATTTCTTACGTTTTCTGTTGAAGTTTCATAACGTAAATTGCAGTTAATTGTGAAAATTTTAATAAAAGAACAAGATAGATAATTTCTTGCATTTTTCTGTTGAAGTTTCATTACTTAAATTCCGTTAAATACGAAAAATTAAATAATCGAAAAACAAATTAGTTCGTTCATCAACAATAAATAAATAATTTCTTACATTTTCTTGTTGGGGTATCACGATGTAAAATGCAGTTAAATCCAAAAAACTAAATAATAGAAAACAAAACAGATAATTTCTTGCATTTTTCTGAAGTTTCATTGTGTAAAATGCAATCAAATGCGAAACATTGAATAAGAGAAAAACAAACTAGTAGATTCATCAAAAATAAGTAATTTTTTACATTTTTCTGTTCGGGTTTCATGACGTAAAATGCAGTTCAATGCGATGACCTGATTACAATGCAGATGTAGAAAGTTCCACAACCTTCATAAAGAAACAAAAACCGATAGCAACAAATCAAAAAAAATTAAATGTGCATTTTTAATGCAATTTCAAATCGACAAAACAGAATGATATGCCAACTATTTCATTGGAATGAATTACTAGGGGTTTAGAAAAAAAAATCAGTTCTACAACATAATTAATCGTAAAATCACCAACCGAAAGCCTAGCCCGACCTTCCCTAAATGATTCCATAACTTCCCAAGTTCCAACTGCACGGAGGTTCACTTAAATATCTTTTAAAACGCAATCTCCACTATTAAGAAAGTTACAAGAAATTAACCCTTAACGAGTTTTCTCATATCGAATAAAGTGTTACTTTTTTGTCGATGTTAGGGTAAATAGATAATTTGTTATATTTGTCTGTTGAAGTTTCATTACGTAAAATGCTGTTACCCATGCAAAAAATGAGGGAATAGAATAATAAACTAGTTCGTTCACCTAAAATAAATAACTTCCATTTTTCTGTTGAAGTTTCATTACTTAAAATGCAGTTAAATGAAAAAAATTAAATACCGGAAAACAAATTAGATAATTTTTTGAATTTTTCTTTTGAAGATTCATGACGTAAAATGCAGTTAAATGCGAAAAAAATTAAATTATAGGAAAACAAAATAGATAATTTCTTACAGTTTTCTGCTGAATTTTCATTATGTAAAATGCAGATGCCGTTAAATGAAAAAATTAAATACTAGAACAAATAGATAATTTCTCTCATTTTTCTGTTGAAATTTTATTACGTAAAATGCAGTTAAATGCGAAAAATTAAAAAATAGGATAACAAACTAGTTCATTCACCTAAAATAAATAACTTCCATTTTTCTGTGTTGAAGTTTTATTACGTAAATTGCAGTTAAATGAGAAAAATTAAATAATAGAACAAAATAGATAATTTCTTGAATATTTCTGTTGAAGTTTCATTACGTAAAATGCAGTTAAATGCAAAAATTAAACACTAGAAATAAAAAATTGATAACTTTTGAATATTTCTTTTGAAGTTTCAGAAATTCATGTAGTCAAATGCAAAAATTGAAGAATAGGATAATAAACTAGTTAGTTGACCTAAAATAAATAACTTCCATTTTCTATTGGGGTTTCATGACGTAAACTGCAGTTCAATGCGACGACCTTGCAATGCAGTTTCAGAAAGTTTCACAACCTTCACAAACAAACAAAACCAGATAGCAACAAGCGAAACGAAAAGAAAACGAGCATTTTTAATGCAATATCAAATCGACAAAACAGAATAATATGCTAGTTATTTCACCGAATGAATTTCTAGGGGTTTCGGAAAAAAATTCGGTTCCACGACATAATTGTGCGTAAAATCACAACCGAAAGCCAAGCCCCGACCTGCCCTAAATAATGATTCCATAACTTCCCAAGTTCCAACTGCACGGAGGTTCACTTAATTACACTTAAATATCTTTTAAAACGCCATCCCCACTATTAATAATAGTTACAAAAAATTACCCCTTAACGAGTTTTCTCATCACGAATCAAGTTTTTACTTTTTCGGCTCCTACATAATAAAGTCGAATCATAATTCTTTTTTGGATGGATAATGAGGTTCGGCGCTCCGCGTAAAATGCTTAAATCTCACGCAATTTTTTATTTTGTTTTCTCCTTCGATTTTTTTTAAATATTGGTTTTGGATAATGTCTCGTCATTATGTGAGCTTTTTCATTGTGATAAGTGAAGTCAGGACGTTTTATATGTATATATGTGCGATTATACCGGCATATATGTAATATGAGCGTTTCGTAGATTAAAATGCCTTACTTTTTTGCCTTCCACTTGTTATTTTCTGGGGTAATGAAAGTTGGAAAAAGGTTGAAATACTTTTCGAACTCAAGGTCTTGCGTATCTAGATATCTTCAACTTTTAACCCTCCTGCTGATTGTCTCATTAGCAAAACTGACCAGATCTTAGAGGATGGAATATTTCGTTTTCAGAAAAACTGAACTTTTTGGATTATATGACATATCTCTTGATCTCGTCATATAATCAAAAAATATTACAACTTAATAAATATCATTTATTCGCTCTTTCTAGTTTCTTGTATTCATTTCAACCCTCCTGGTGGTTGTCTCATTAATCTCTGGTCAGTTTTCTTCTAATGACTTGACATCTCGCCCGTCTAGACCTGCTCAGTTTTCTTCTAATGACAGCATCTCGCCCGTCAAGACCTGCTCAGTTTTCTTCTAATGACAGCATCTCGCCCGTCAAGACCTGCTCAGTTTTCTTCTAATGACATAACATCTCGCCCACCAAGACCTGGTCAGTTTTCTTCTAATGACTTAGCATCTCGCCCGTCAAGACCTGCTCAGTTTTCTTCTAATGACAGCATCTCGCCCGTCAAGACCTGCTCAGTTTTCTTCTAATGACAGCATCTCGCCCGTCAAGACCTGCTCAGTTTTCTTCTAATGACTTAACACCTCGCCCGTCAAGACCTGCTCAGTTTTCTTCTAATGACTTAACATCTCGCCCGTCAAGCCCTGCTCAGTTTTCTTCTAATGACTTAACATCTCGCCCGTCAAGACCTGCTCAGTTTTCTTCTAATGATTCAATATGTCGCTCATCAAGATCTGGTCAGTTTTTTGTTTTTCTGGTCAGTTTTGTTCTCGACGAGACACCTCGTCGAGACAACCACCAGAAAGGTTAAAATGAATACAAGAATCTAAAACGCCAAATGAATTTGTAAAGTATTAGGTCTAAAATAATTTGTCAAAGTAATGTCTCTAAGGATCTTCGAAATAATGAAACCAAAATGATTTCGCAAATCAGAATAACGTACACCTGAAGATTTATAATTCTTAAAATAGTTATACCGAAATCTTTTTCGGTATTCCTATTGTGTAAGAGGAATTTTTCCTTGCCTATGTGAGTGGACAGTGTGGGATTTACGGGAATAAAAGCTGATTTTTTGGCCAAAGTCGCTTTGAATTTAGCAGTTGATGTAAATGTTAACACTCCTAAATGTTACTTAAAAGCCTCATGTTATGACAAGCTTGTTGCTAATGTTCAAAATGATTTGAGAAGATTAGGTAAAGCATGCCCAGTGAAACTCAATGTTTTTGTTGGCTGACCGTGATGTTGTCCTCGATCTTTCCCTTCGGGTTTGATCCCAGTCCGTCGCTAATGGCCCGTTGTGTTGCTCCATGCGACCTTAATTAAATACCTACCTACTTACCGATCAAGTTTGAAGTATGCAGATTTTGTAATAAATCTTTTGTAGTAGTTGAAGGTAGGTATTTTAATTAATGTCACACTGGAGCAACACAACGGGCTATTGACGACTGTCCGGGATCAAACCCGAAGGGAAATATCCGAACACCACGTAATTTTGAACTACGGCCAGATGATGAGGTCACGCCTGAGCTGACGCCCACTGTCCAAACTTCCACACCACTTCAACGAGGACATTTGAGGCCAAGACAGATTTAACATGCACCAGCCCCTTTGCACACGACGGTCTTTCGTTGGGTTCGAACTCGCAACCCTCCTATTGCTAGTTCGTTACTCTTCCAACATGGGCTACCCCGGCCAGATAGATGAAGGAAAAACCCGGATCTTAATGTGTACACCCGGATCTTAATGTTTACCTTAATGTGTAAATAAACAATCGTTAAACGCATCTGATGTAATTAAATTTGAAAATAAAAAAGTAAAAATTATTTTTCGAACCTATCGAGTTTCTGTATATTTCCTTCCATTAGCGTTTTAAATGTCTGTTTTATAAGTTGGCATTATCTGGTGTTACCCTGATGATTTGTTTCCTCTCAAAAATGTAAAAGCCCTGGCTTTCGTCTGAATTATTCTGAGTTTGACTCCCCGCCTATCGAATTCCATGTTTCCTAAGTCTCGAATAAAAGTATTTGCAAGTGATTAACGCGGTTCTTTCTTACCGCGAATCATGTTACTCGGGGGACTGTTTTCATTGCTTTTCAATGAAAGTGCGTTTCTAATTAATATGTATTGTTCGGTTATGAGAATTAGCTCCGAATTTCGGGAAATTAATTGGGCCTCGTTGGCAGACATTAGTTTTCAGTTTCGAAAACAAAATACTTCAATTTCTATAACATATTTTAGTTCAGTTTCAATAACAGAAATTAGTTCAATTTCGATAACAGAAATTTTAGTTCAGTTTCGATAACAGAAATTATAGTTCAGTTTCAATAACAGATTTTAGCTTCGGTTTCAATAACAGATTTTAGGTTCAGTTTCGATAACAGATATTAGTTCGGTTTCGATAACATTCATTATTTCGCTTTCGAAACCAAATATTAGTTTAGTTTATATAGTATTAATTATTTCAGTTTCGATAACAGATATTAGTTCAGTTTCGATAACAGATATTAGTTCGGGGGGGGGGGTATTTCAATTAACGTCACACTAGAGCAACACAACGGGCTATTGGTGACGGTCCGGGATCAATCCCAAAGGGAAAGATCCGAGGACAACACCACGTAATTTTGAACCACGGTCAGATGACGAGGCAACACCTGAGCTGGCACCCCACTCTCCAAACTTCCACACCACGCCAACGTGAGGACATTTGAGGCCACGACAGATTTAACGTGCACCAGCCCCCTTTGTACACGACGGTGTTTGGCTGGATTCGAACTCGCAACCCTTCGGTTACTAGTCCGTTACTCTTCCAACAGATATTAGTTCGGTTTCGATAACATTCATTATTTCGCTTTCGAAACCAAATATTAGTTTAGTTTATATAGTATTAATTATTTCAGTTTCGATAACAGATATTAGTTCAGTTTCAATAACAGATATTAGTTCAGTTTCGATAACAATAATTATTTCACTTTTGAAAAGAGATATTAGTTAAGTTTCGATAGTACTAATTATTTCAGTTGCGATAACAGAAATTAGTTCAGTTTTGATATCAGAAATTACTTCAGCTTCGAAAACAGAAATTACTCCAGTTTCTAGTAATTTTTGATATCGAAACTGAAGTAATTTCTATCAAAATTCAACTATTTTCTGTTATCGAAACTGAGGAAACTGACTGAACTAGTTTCTGTTATCGAAACTGAGGAAACTGACTGAACTAGTTTCTGTTATCGAAACTGAGGAAACTGACTGAACTAGTTTCTGTTATCGAAACTGAGGAAACTGACTGAACTAGTTTCTGTTATCGAACTAATTTTGTTAAGAGAAACTGGTTTTGTTAAGAGAAACTAGTTCAGTTTCAATAACAGAAATTACCTTCAGTGTCGATAACAGTAATTACTTCAGTTTCGATAACAGAAATTAAGCTTCTACAACAGACATTAGTTCAGTTTCGATAAGATATTAATTCGGTTGCATGAAGTAAATCAATTCACTTGCTTTGCTCATGAACTAATTTTAACCAGGGCCCTATATTGAGTGATCTCCGAACCCGATATAGTACCGAGACCATGGTACACTTAGTAATGGTAATGGACCATGGTAGGTCTGCTAATTGTAGTGGACCATGAACACCTTTAATGATAGGTCTGTTAGCTGTAGTGGACCGTGGTTAGCCTTTAACGGTAAGCCAGGTAATTCTATCGGACCATGGTATGCCTGGTAATTATAATGGACCGTGGTACGTCTGGTAATTTCTGTGAACCATGTTACGCTACTAATGTGACGCCTGGTAATTAATTGCAAGGGTACTTAGTATTTGTCCGGGACCATGGTACGTCTTTAATGGCATGCCTGTTAATTGTAATGGAACCTGATACACCTGTTTATTGTAATGGCTCATGGTTCGCCTATAATTAGCACCTTTGTTTTATCCCATGAATATACAACATGGGAAACGATGTTTCGAATGCTTCAAATGAAAGAAATACTTTTCTCATTAATGCACAATCAATGAATCACTGTTAATTGTTGAAAATTCATTACGTTAATCAGACCACTTAACATTTTGAAATTTCAATCAGGGACAACTGAGGTTTCGATTAACTCAGTTCTATGTTTGCAAACGTTTATATATGTGGATAATTAACCATCTAAGCGTCACGAGATTTTCGAGTTGTTTAGTCTTGTTTTTTCCTAGCTACACATATAATGACCAAATTACCACATCTATTGGTTACAAGATTCTATTTATCCTGTCTTCAGACTTGAATCCTTTGAAAATACTTTATTGATACATTCTATTGAGTAGAATCCTTGTAAAATATTTTATATTGGTTCTTTTCTTAAAATAAAAATTTCTTGGAAAGATTCTATCTGTCCTTTCCTTGGAATAAAATCCTTTGTAAAAATTCTGTTGGTTCTTTCCTTGTAATAAATCCTTTGGAAAGATTTTATCGATCCTGTACTTTGAATATAATCAATTAGACTTTCTTCATAACAGAAATTAGTTAAGTTTTGATTTGTCACTCTCCATTCTTTTTTTGCCAAGCGAATGCTAAGAGTAAAGCGGTATCAACTCTTATAATCCTTTTAAGGTAGGTATTTAATTAACGACACACTGGATCAACACAATGGGTTATTGGCGACGATCCGGGATCTTACCCGAAGGGAAAGATCCGAGGACAAGATGTAATTTTGAACCATGGTCAGATAACGAGGTCACACCTGAACTGGCATCCCACTCTCAAAACTTCTACACCACGCCAACGTGAGGACGTTTGAGGCCACCACAGATTTAACGTGCACCGTCCCTCTTTGTACACGGCGGTCTTTGGTTGGATTCGAACTCGCAACCCTCCGGTTGCTATTTCTTTATTCTTCCAGCTTGTCTACCGTGGCCCCATAATCACAATCTTTCTTCATAACAGAAATTAGTTCAGTTTCCATTTGTCACTCTCCATTCTCTTTTTGCTACGAAAATGCTAAGTAAAACGGTATCTACTCTCCTAATCGTTTTTAGTCTTTCTTCATAACAAAATTAGTTCAATTTCAATTTGTTACTCTCCATTCTTTTTCGCCACGAGAATGCTTTATATAAAGGTATCTACTCTCATAATCATTTTTAGACTTTTATAATAACAGAAATTAGATCAATTTCGATTTGTCACTCTCCATTCTTTTTTTTTCACGAGGATGCTTAGTATAATGGCATCTACTCTCCTAATCGTTTTTAGACTTTTGTCATAACAGAAATTAGTACAGTTTCGATTTGTCACTCTCCATTCTTTTTTGCCACGAGAATGCTTAGTATAACGGTATCTACTCTCGTAATCGTTTTTAGACTTTTGTCATGACAGAAATTGTCTACCCTGTGTTTGGTACAGATTGGCCAAATATGGTACTTGCACCATAACATACAACATATCTACCAAACAATCATAATAGAAATTACTTCGGTTTAGTTTTATCACTCTCCATTCCTTTTGTAATACGCGAATATGAAGTATAGCGATATCTACATTCGCATAATCCTTTTCAGGATTTCTTACATAAATGGAATTAGTTCAGTTTCGGTTTGTTATTTCCTATTCATTTTTTACTATGCAAGGGCAAAGTAAACCTTATCCACCGCGAAACCCTCCTGGTGGTTGTCTGGACGAGCTATCTCGTCATTAGCAAATTTTTCCGGATCTTTCTGGACGAGATATCTCGTCATTAAAAAAAACTGAACAGGCATCATAAAAATATCGGCATCATAAAAAAATCGGCATCATAAAAAAATCGGCAAAAAAATCGGCATCATAAAAAAATCGGCAAAAAAATCGGCATCATAAAAAAATCGGCAGTATCTTGATCATTACGAGATATATCACCATTAACAAATTTGGCAGATCTTGATGGACGAGATATCTCTTCGAAATCACTTGAATAGTTAAAGTAACAATTTTCGATAACTCTGAATTCCTTCCAACACACCTAATAATCCTTTTAGTTTTTTGTAATTGATATTTCAGTTCCAGTTTGACAGTCTCCATACTCTTTTTTGACACGTAAATGTTAAGTAAAGCGGTATCTGCTCTTATATATATATATCGTTTTTAAACTCTCCATAGCAGAAATTAGTTCAGTTTCGCTTTGACAGTCTGCATTCTTTTTTGCCACGGGAATGCTAAGTAAAATCGGTATCTACTCTCATAATCCTTTTTAGACTCTCCATAACAGAAATTAGTTCAGTTTCCGTTTGTCACTCTCCGTTCATTTTTCTTACGCAAAGACTAAGTAAACCGGTATCGACTACTTTAAGTTAGAGCATTTGTTAACTGAACACCTTCTCCAACACATCTCGCCTCCATGGAAGGTCCTAATGATAAAAAGAAGAGCACGGCAGAAAGAAAGGCGACATCATCCTCTAAAGCGAGTGGATGTTTGAAATGATGTTTCAGACCTCGCCATCTGCCGTCTCGTCTGAAGATGGCTGCCGGAGGCGATGCAGTTGCAGCTCTGTGTCATGTTAATCAGGAGAGGACCCAGTGATGGGTGCCAGATGACGGACTGGGATCATTTGGGCTAGAGCCATGTTTCCTCCTCAATATGCGTGGTAATAAAAAATTCTTTAAAGATAAAAAAAACGATGATGCAGATTTATGCTTCTCGACTGTGAAAAGCGAAATTATTTGAAGAAAAAGATATTTTTGTATGTAATAATGAATGTTCTTTCTACACGCAACAATGCAAAGAAAAAACTGTGTTGTCAGAACGGGATTCCCCGTCTGAAGCGCCGGCTCAGTACCAGTACACAGGGTACATGGGGTTCAGTGCCAGTATACAAGGCCAAATACCAGTATGTTGGCACCAATACTATATTAAATAACGCAGATTAACCTGCCTTTCAGAAAAGAATCGTTTCCACAAAAAAATTATTTTATCTTCTATTAACGGTATTTGAAACTCAGAAGTGACAATAAAAATTAGTTTTGAAAATCGAGAAAAAAAGGCTTTCAATATATTTAATTTTTCCTTTCGGATATTACCTCCGTGTACCCATTTGGGGATATTATCTCCGTGTACCCATTTGGAGACATTACATTCGTGTACCCATTTAAGGACAAAACATCTGAGTACCCCTTTGGGTACAACCACCATGTACAAATTTTGGTGGCATTACCTCCGTGTACCTCTTTGGAACATTACCTACTTTTACCCCTTTTGGGACATTATCTCCGAGTACACAACGTGTACCCTTTTTGGGGCATTTCCCCGGCGTACCTTTTTCGGGACACTACTTTTGTGTACCCATTAGGGGACATTATAACCGTGTACACACTTCGATATAATACCTCAGTTGAGAACCCCTTTGGGAACATTATGTATGTGTACCCTGATTACTTAACCTGGTCTGTCTTGTGTTTGGCGCGTTGTGCGTGAAATATTGTTCTTGCTCCATAAAACCAATTACCACCATGTGGCCATTTAGGGACATTGACTCCGTGTACGCATTTGAAAACATTACCTCAGTGTATCAATTTAGGGACTTTACCACCGTGTACCCATTTGGAGACATTACCTCCATGTACCCGTTTGGGGACATTACCTTATTTTATTCAATTAAGGACATTACATCGGTGTACACATTTAGGGACATTACCACCGTGTACCCATTTGGAGACATTACATCCGTGTTCCCATTTAAGGACCTTACCTCCATGTACCTGTTTGGGGACATTCCCTCCTTGTACCCTTTTAGGAAAACTACCTCCGTGGTGCAGCTTGGCCAAATATGGTCTTTGCGCCATAAAACTCAACCAACTAACCTCCGTGTACCCCTTTGAGGACACAACCTCCATGTACCTATTTGGGAACATTACCTCAATTAATCTTTGTTTACATTAGTACCCGTTTGGGGATTTAACTCCGTGTACCCATTTGTGGACGTTATCTGCTTTAGCCTCTTCGGAAGATGTCTCCATCTTCACCATAACCTCCACCTCCAATAACATGCACGTTGACTTCGGTCATCCTAATAGTTCGAGGTTCATTCCTTCCTGAATGTTTTCTTTTCTTTGGTCAGTAAAACTTTTCTTGTGTATGGTTATTTAATTGAAGTCTTTTGGCGCAGCTTGGCCTGATAACGACCTTGCGCCATAAAAACCAACCATCCAAATAGTTCGACAAAGATATTATTAAAAATATAAAGGTATTAAGGATTAAGTATGACGAAAAAACTACCTTTTGGGGAACTTCTACAGAAGGTGATGATTAATGATCAAATATTGATCGTGGCCGCGGTAACCCAGTTGGAACAGTAACATATTAGCAACCAAGAAGGCTGTGAGTTCGAAACTCCGTCCAAACAAAGACCGTCGCGTGCACGGGACCTAGTGCACTCTAAATCTGCCGTGGCCTCAAATGTCCTCACGTTGGCGTTGTGTGGAAGTTTGGAGAGTGGGGTGCCAGCTCAGGTGATGACCTCTCATCTGACCATGGTTCAAAATTACGAGGTGTTCTCATATTTTTCCCTTCTGGATGGATCCCGATCGTCGCCAATAGCCAGTTGAGTTGCTCCAGTGGGAAGGTATTAACCCTACCTATATTGATCGTCCAGAACTAAGGGATTTTTTAACAGGAACTTTAACAAATTCATTAACCTATCCTAATTTGACAATATCACTAATACCTCCGCTTTCGAGGCCATCCTCACTTGAACTTTAATAGGCATTCAGCTACCGTTCCTACTGTTGAGGCTTTCAATCAAAAGCTTTCACTAACCCATTCTAAAACGCATTGGAGGCCGTTTCTTTAACCTCCCAAGTTGAAATTTGGTATCAAAGCTCACGGAAGGGTACAATATCACTAAAACCTCGCTTAGTTATAACTTCAATCGGCATTCAGCTACTACTGCTGCCGTTTTCGATCAAAAGCTTCAAAGGTACGCCGACACAGGCGGGGATTTAATTCCGTCGCCTAAAAATGCATGCATCCCACAGGTGCAAATGATTTGCCAACCGATCTGAATTGCATCAAGCAGGAAAAATGATCGAAAACGAGTCGCGGCGGGAAAAGCGCGTCCGCATTTTTTCGACCGTTTTCATTTAAAACTCCCAACAGGCAACCGGTCTGGAACTCCCCTCTGTAAGCCGACGCAATCACTCAAAGTCTTGCACAGTTTCTGGAAGGGCAAGTTATTAAATTTTGAATCGGAAACACTAGATGGCGGAACAGGAGGAAGAACAGGGCAATGCCATAAAATGTGCCCGGAATATAATGTGCATTACAAAAAGCGATAGAAAAGAGGAGCGAATCAGGAAAATGACGGCGGATCGGTGCTTAGGTTGATTTATTCAGTGTTTTCGAATGGAGTGCCTTTTATGGGGGGTTTCGGTGCCCATTGCGTTAATACTGAAATAAAACTGCAGTCATTTTGGAATGTATCGCTTTAAGTTATGGAGTATTTGTAGGGTTCCGGAGAAATTGCCCTGTGTGCTCCCTTTGAAATCGAAATGTGTTTTATTCTGGTTGTCGCTAAAGCGGAATTTTGTTTCTGATACCCAATGCAAATGGGTCTAGACGCAGGAGCTGTTTTTGAGTGGTAAAAAATGTTTGAGCACAGGTAGAACTACCATGTAAAAGTCGTGATTTTCAAGGTTATAGCTCGGCGTTTCGTAAATTATAGTGGTGTCGCGTCAGAATTCCATTCAACATTTGCAAATTACTCTCAACATATTCAAGCAGTGGTGCCAGCTTGAGAAAATTATTGGAAGAAGGCAAATGAAAGTCCCAATTCCTGTTACAAATTTTACTTAGCGTACGTAACTTGGCGTAGGCTTTAATTTATTGATCAATTATCAGCCCTCTCTCGTCATCATAAAAAAATCGGCAATACCTTAATGACGATCTATCTCGTCATTAGCAGAATTGGTCAGATCATGATGGACGAGATATCGCGTCATTATAAAAATCTTACCCGATCTTGATGGACGAGATATCGCGTCATTATAAAAATCTTACCCGATCTTGATGGACGAGATATCGCGTCATTATAAAAATCTTACCCGATCTTGATGGACGAGATATCGCGTCATTATAAAAATCTTACCCGATCTTGATCTCGTCATCGTGAAAAAAAATCGGTAATATCTTGATGACGAGATATCTGGTCATGTGTAAAGTTGGACAGATTTTGATGGACGAGATATCTCGTCGAAACTACTTGGAGAATTTATGACTAAATTACCACCACATGTATTGGGAGAAAGAATCCATGGATTCTGCCAACCTCTGAAAAGATTCTACTGCTCTTTTCCTAGTCTGGTTGATTGGTTTGGTGGTTTATGACGCAAGGGCCATATTTGACTAGCTGCGCCAAACACAAGACCGACACTGCCAAGTAATTTTTAAAAGGAAAAAGTAGGAGAGAAAAAATTAGAGAAAGATCACTTGGGTCAGCGGTTCATAAATTATACTCGTGTTGCGTCTGAGGTTTAGAATTCCATACATTTGTAAATTACTCTTTGTTCTACAAACTCAAACAGTGGCGGAAGATGGAGGAAATTATTGGAAGAGGGCGAATAAACGTCCCAATTTCTTCTACGACCTTTGCTTAGCTTGCGTAATTGTCGGCTTTAATTTATTCATCAATTATTAGCTCTGCGAGCATCACGAGATTTACGAGTTTGCTAGAGAAAAATGTTTGAGCCCAGGTGGAACTACCACGTAAAAGTCGTGCTTTTCGAGGTTGGGGTTATTTAACCATGAAGTGTGTTGTGGGAAAAACAATACTACACTACTCGAAAATCTCGTGAAGCTAAGAGGCTTTATTATATATAATTATATGTAATTCATACTTTTAACTTAATAATACTATTAATATTAAATTATTTTTATTCTCTGATAAAACTATTAATATTAAATACTTTTAATTCCAATAATACTATTAAAATTAATAATTTCAACTTTTCCTAAATTTAATTATTACAAAAGGTATATACCTATGAGTTTCTCTTTTCAGGAATAACCAATTTTTTTATCACTCGAATGGTCTAGAACTCAAAAACTGAATTAATTGAAATGGCTTTATTGTTCTATAGGTACGTACATCATAGAGTATGTACATAACAGTCACATCTATAGGTACGTGCATAATAACCACATCTATACCTAGGTGCATCACAGAGTACGTACATAACAACCATATCTATAGGTAGGTACATCATAGATTACGTACATAATAACCATATTTATAACTACGTACATCATAGAGTACGTACCTACTAACCTCATTTATAGGTTGAAAGAATCCACGGATATTTTCAAACTATATATGTAGATATTCAGTCATAAATGAATTATGGTAGAGCGGCATAGACATTGCTCTGATACTTTTAATTCCAATAATACTATTAAAACTAAATATTACCTTTACTTAAATATTGTTATTAAATTATGCATATACATGAGCAGTTTCTCCTTAGAGGTATAACCAATTCTTTTTTATCTTTAGAATGGTCTAAAACTAAAAAACTGAATTATTTAAAACGGCTTTATTGTGGTTAATGCATTATATATACTTTTGAACGCCCGAGGAAAAAACACGAAAGCCATTATCTGAATTTTTGCAACACACAACTTTTCTTCCTGAAACTGTGAGCGTACTTCGTTCTATAGGTACAAACATCACAGAGCACGTACATATTAACAACATCTATAGGTACGTACATCTTGAGTATGTCATAACAGACACATCTATAGGTACATACATCACAGAGTACGTTCACAATAACCACATCTATAGGTAGGTACACCATAGATTACATACATAGTAAACATATTTATAAGTACGTACATCATAGAGTACGTACCTAATAACCTCATTTGTGGGCTGAAAGAATCCACGGATTTTTTCAACCTTTAGATGTAGTTGTTCAGTCCTGAAGTGCGTTGTGGAGGGAAAACAATACTACATTACTCTGATATTTTAAACTCCAATAGCACTATTAAAACCAAATATTACCTTTACCTAAATATTGTTATTAAATTATGTATATACATTTGCAGTTTCTCAGATGTATAACCAATCCTTTTTTATCATTCGAATGGTCCTAAACTAAAAAACTGAATTAAGTAAAACAACTTTATTGTGGTTAATGCTTTCTTATGTATACTTTAGAACACCCGAGGAAAAAATATAAAAGTCATTACCTGAATTTTTGCAACACACAACTTCTTTTCTCTCATACATATGAACGTACATCATTAGAGTCACGTAATTTCTTTTTTCAAAACAAATTCACCCGTAAAAAAGTAATGGCCAATTAAACTTGAAGAAAATTTCGGCCCGAAAAACAAGGTGCGCGAGCCAGAAAAAAGTCGAAACATATTTCAACACCTCAGATTGAAGATTAAGCAAAAGAAAAAGTTAAATTCCGGTTGTCATTAGACAATCAAATCCTGAGCTATACTTCGGCCGCTTCTTCCTTTTAATCCCAGAAACAACTAATAAACGAATAAAATTAACGAATTTCCAGACTTTTATATCGATGAAACAATGCATTCCTGTCCCTTAATCGATGGAATGTTGACTCAGTAATTAGAGACAAACACTTTAAAAATGCTGTTTTATACTGGAATGCCATTTTCTAATGTTATTAGGAATTTTAATCAATTGTATGTTTTTATGAGCTTCAGAAAAGTTTTCTTTTGTTATTATTTTTGTTTCTGTTATTTTCGACTGTGTTTGGGAAAAACAGACTGTCGATTTAAAAAAATAGAGGGACCCCAAAACCGCATTTTAAACATTTTTAAGATAGTCTTAGTGATTATTTGCATGTATGATGTATACTTCTGGTGTTAACTTAGAAAACATTCCTAGAAATGATTTATTTCTTGAAATGTGTGTGTGGGTGAAAGATGTATGGTAGAACACTTCATACTGCTCCTTAAAGTATGTCATTTTCAATTAAAAAAGTTAATGCAGAATTTTAATTTTCTTCTACTTTAAATTCCTTTAGAGTTGAAATTGATAGATTTATTCATGGTCTTCCATCTTGCTGCGGGCCGCGGTATCCCGGTTGGAAGAGCAACGTATTAGCAACCGAAGTATTGCGAGTTTGAAACTCGGTCCAGTCAAAGACCGTGGTTCAAAATTACGTGGTGTTGTCCTCGGATCTTTCCCTTTAGGATTGAACCCGGACTGTCACCAATGACCCGTTGTGTTGCTCCAGTGTGACGTTAATTAAAAATACATACCATCCAAAGACCGTCGTGTACACGGGGGCACGTACAAGTTAATGTCGTGGCCTCAAATGTCCTTGTTGTTGTTGGAGAGGTATGGAAGTTTGTAGAGTGGGCTGTAAGCTCAGGTGTTGACCTCGTCATCTGACCGTGGTTCAAAATTACCTGGTGTTGTCCTCGGATCTTTCCCTTAGGGATTGATCCCGGACCGTCACCATTAGCCCGTTGTGTTGCACCAGTATGACGTTAATTGAAATACCTACCTACCTACCATCTTGCTGTACCTAGTATCGAACTTCATTTAATCCTGTGAGCGTCACGAGTTTTCCGAGTAGTGTAGTTTTTATTTTACCCTCAAACCACATAGCGACTAAATAACTACGTCGGTTGATTGAAAGAACCCATGGATTACTTCAACACCTATTGGTCCTTTGCTTTGAACAGAATCAGTTGGAAAGATTGTATTGGTTCTTTCCTTAGAATAGAGGGCCGCGGTGGCCCGGTTGGAAGAGTAACGAACTAGCAACCGAAGGGTTGCGAGTTCGAATCCAGCCAAACACCGTCGTGTACAAAGGGGGCTGGTGCACGTTAAATCTGTCGTGGCCTCAAATGTCCTCACGTTGGCGTGGTGTGGAAGTTTGGAGAGTGGGGTGCCAGCTCAGGTGTTGCCTCGTCATCTGACCGTGGTTCAAAATTACGTGGTGTTGTCCTCGGATCTTTCCCTTTGGGATTGATCCCGGACCGTCACCAATAGCCCATTGTGTTGCTCCAGTGTGACGTTAATTGAAATACCCAATACCCTTAGAATAGAATCCTTTGGAAAGATTAGATATTGATTCTTTACTTAGAATAGAATCCTTTGGAAAGATTAGATATTGATTCTTTACTCAGAATAGAATCCTTTGAAAAGATTAGATATTGCTTCTTTACTTAGAATAGAATATTTTGAAAATATTTTATTGATTTTAAACAAACGAAAAGGACTCAATCTCCACGATCCATTCTCGAGTTAAACATCAGAGAAGCCTCATCTTTTTTGAGTTGGTTCGTTTTGTTCCACCGAAATAGCTACAGATAATTTTTAAGCTATATTCGAAATTACTCTTGTCCTAGTTAGGGTCAGGAAGTATCCCTGACCCTAACACGTACGCTTAAGAAAAAGACGTACGCGTACACAATACGAACACGCAAGCACGTTTGTTCGAACACGCAAACAAGTACACTTAAGAAAAAGACGTACGCGTAAGATAGAGGAGTAGTATAAAATAGGTTTATCAGGCCCATAGACCAGAGAGGCTCTCAGGAAAGGTTTATTCGGCCTACAAGCCACATACGAACCTCCGATTAGGTTTACCCTGCCCGCATGCCAGATACTACCTTCCGAATAGGAAGGGCCTATGGATATGTATCGGGCCTATGGATACTCAAACGTTACATTTTTATCGTCTCGCTTTCATCTTTATTAAGCCCCGCGGTAGCCCGGTTGGAAGAGTAACGGATTAGCAATCGGAGGGTTGCGAGTTCGAAACTCGGTCCAACCAAAGACAGTCGTGTACACGTGGGCTAGTGCACGTTAAATCTCTCATAGTTGGTAAAACTTTCCGTGTGTGTGTATGTCCATTACTTGATATTGTCTCTTTTGGCCTTTGCACCATAAAACTCAATCCAACCAACCAGCCACGGCATCACACCACTAGAGCACCTCGTGTTCGTATAGCCCATAAGCACGTAAAGTAGTTAAAAAGTAAAATTGACTCTTTGATTGGTGCACGTTAAATCTGTCATGCCTCACGTTGGAGAGGTGTGGGAGTTTGGAGAGTGGGGTGATAGTTCAGGTTTTGACCACGTCGTCTGACCGTGGTTCAAAATTACGAGGCGTTTGTCCTTGGATCTTTCCCTTGGGGATTGATCCAGGACCAATAGTCCGTTGCGTTAGCCCAATGCGACGTTAAGTAATTACCCTTACCTTCATCTTTATCAATCAATTTTTGAAACTTTTAATTGCCAGTTTTATCTTGTACCATGATTCCACTTCTGTTACAGCATGTATGAAAATGAAATTTACTTCTGCTTTTTAAAATTAATTGGACATTGGACTTTCAAAACAAACTTTTGAAGTTATTGTCCAATTGTTACAAAATTTTCAAAGTATTTATTTTCTACTATAAAACTGCTACTACTTTCTACTATAGATAAAGTTTGGACCAAAGATTTTAAGTTATGAGGAAGTTATTCCATGAAACGTGATCAAAATTTTTTTGATAAATTAGCAAAGATTGATATGACCCATGCGCTTAATTTTCAATACATTATCAAAATTTTAATTCTCATAACTGTTTGTATGCACATAAATTAAAGTAACATAATTTGGTAAGTGTTACACTGAATTACGAAAAAAATATTTTGTAGTAAAACACCTAAAATTTATAGGTTAGGCAATATTTTAATTTCAAAATTTGGAAGCATGATGGATTTCTGTTTTAAACTTAAATAAACGCAGCAGATTATAAGGATTATCGAAAAAATTCAAAGAAATCCAGAAATGCCAGATGCGCGGGGACATTTTGAAATCAGAACACGCGTGCGTCAAGAATTCCTAACCGGAGTTTGATCCCGGACCGTCACCAATAGCCCGTTGTGTTGCTCCAGTGCGAGGTTAAATTAAATACCTACCTAATCGGAGAAAAAAGCAGTTTCTGAGACTTACATTACTCATCTACTTTGTTTTATATTGTAACTCCTTCAAAAATGATCGAAATGGAAAATTTCTTGTTACCGATAGAATTTGATATCAATTAATTTTCAACGCTGAATTTAAAAAATCGATTTTTCGACCGATTTTGTTGATTTGTAGTCCATTGTCAACTCAATTAAAGACTACGTTGAAGAGTCAACTTTTGACTGAAATTTCACATTTCATTTAATTCAATATTCTTAATATAATTAGACTTTTCTTTACAAAACGTTTTTATTTTGTCTGTACGGTGAATAGCAGCGGAGATATAGCAATTTGAATAGATTTTGACAGCTGTTTTTTAATTCGTTTTCAAATCTTTAAATGCTTTTTCTCTGATTTTGAGCAAAGTTTTTGCACGAGAACCGCGATAACTAATAATGCACTATATATTTTTGAATTAAATTTGGTGTTTTGATTTTTATATTGTTTCGGTGGACCTGAAGGATATAAGAGTTATCTTAAAATGAAAACCTATTAGAGAGAGTTCAGTGTTGTGGCGTAAGGAAAAAGACCAACAATTCATATTTTCTTCTACATTATTCTCAATATCTCATGAGTGGAAAGAAATATTACATATCTTTTAGTTCAGTACCTTATATACAGGAAACTACAAAATTTTAGGCAAATGTACTCATAAGTTTTTAAGTTGTAATGTTTTACGTTAAAGGTATTTTTGTAACAAAATTTTCCAACTTTTTAATAAATTACAATAATTTTCAGTGATTTTTTTTGTTTTACAATGTGGTTTCTATAAGTTGTTTTACCTTAAAAAGAGACAATAGTATAATTTGGACATTTAAAGAAAAGGGGTCTCCGAACGTAGTCAGACGCCTTAAGTTATGGTACTAGAAAAAGGAGACTAATTTCGTTAAAGTTTAATATAACTTGTATAACCTAACACGCGATAACTATTACTCCTGCCTACGGAATATCCTTCGAAAATTTTCAAATTCTTTTCAATATTTTAATAAATTATAGTAATTTTTAATGATTTTTTTTGTTTTACAATGATTTTATCAGTTGTTTTACCTTAAAAAAAGAAGAAAAAGAAGAAGAATTTGAACATTTAAAGAGAAGGGAACTCCGAACGTAGTCAGATGCCTTAAGTTAAGGTTATGGTACTAGAAAAACGAGACTAATCTCGTTAAAGTTTAATAAAACTTGTATAACCTAACATGCAGTAACGATTACTCCCGCCGACGGAGTATCTCCGAAAAATTTCCAATTTTTTAATAAACTATAATAACTTTTAGTATTTTTTTTATTTTACAATGATTCTATAAGTTGTTTTATTTAAAAAAAAGAAAATTTTTTGTACATTTGTACAAAATAATTTGAACATTTTTTTTAAAAAAGGGCTCCGTACGTAGATACCTTAAAATGAAAAATTATTTTCTTTTGTTCCAGCAATGGGCTCTGTTCCTGCCTCTACAGCGTCTCAAGACTGGGGTGATGGTCCCCCCACCAGGGCATCGTTGGCCGAAAACTCCTCCCTGGAGCCTCACCCCAACTCTTCCGTCTACAGAATAGGCATCTACGGATGGAGAAAGAGATGTTTATACTTCTTAGTGATCATTCTTTTTTCTATGGTGATCATCAATTTAGCCTTAACCATATGGATCATTAGGGTCATGGATTTTTCAATAGTAAGTCTCGCCATTTCATTTGGTTTGATTTGAATTTAAGTTCTTGTGATTTAGTCGTATCCTATTATTGTAAAAAACAGTATCTAAAGATTCTAAAAAGTGTATTCAAAGTATTTCATTTTCGATTGTTTTAAAAATTAAAACACTGTCAACAATATTCTTTCGCACATATCTCATTTTTTTTAGTTTAAAACGTTGTAGGCAATGTTCTTCCGCACATATCTCATTTTCGTTCGTTTTTAAAAGATTAAAACATTCCCAGTAATATTCTTCTTTCCCACATATTTCACACTTTTGTTTATATTTAAAGATTAAAGCATATTTCACACTTTTGTTTATATTTCAAGATTAAAGCAGCGTCAGCAATATTCTTTCTCACAGATTTTATTTGGTATTGTTTTAAGGGATTAAAACGTTGTCAGTAATATTCTTTTGCACAGATTTTGTTTGATTTTAAAAATTAAATGATTATTTTTAAGGATGGAAACACTGTAAGCAATATTCTTTTACACAGATTTTAACTTTGATTTATTTTAAGGATTGAAACACTGTTAACGATATTCTTTCATGCAAATTTCACCTTTTGATTGTTTTCAAAGATTAAAACATTGTCGGCAATATTCTTCTTTCACAGACTTCACATTTGTTTGTTTTAAAGATTAAAGCAGAGTCAGCAATATTCTTTCATGAAATTCTCTTTTGGATTGTTGTTAAGATAAAAATGTCTAGTTTAGGCATCAACATTTCAGCGATATTCTTTCACACATATTTCATTTTTCGATTGCTTTTAAAGATTAAAACATTATCAGCAATATTCTTTCACTCAAATTTTAGTTTTTCTTTGCTTTTAAAGATTAAGACATTGTCAGAAATATTCTTTCGCACAAATTTATTTTTTGCTTGTTTTAAAGATTAAAACATTCTCCGTAAAATTCTTTTCCACATATGTAATTTTTGTTCGTTTTTAAAGATTAAAGCAATGTCAGCAATATTCTTTCACGCAGATTTCATCTGGGATTGTTTTTAAAGATTAAAACGTTGTCAGCAATATTCTTGTTTCGCACATATTTTATGTTTGATTGTTTTTAAAAAGTAAATGATTATTTTTAAAGATGGAAACAATTGGTAGCAATATTATTTCACCCAGATATATCATTTTGATTGATTGTAAGGATAAAAATACTATCAGTAATATTCTTTCACACAGATTTCATTTGATATTGTTTTAAAGATTAAAATATTGGCAGCAATATTCCTCTTTCGCACAAATTTCGATTTTGATCATTTATAAACATTAAAATATTGTCAGCAATATTCTTCTTTCGTACAGATTTTAATTTTGTTTGTTTTTTAAGGATTAAAAGATCATTCTTAAGGACGAACTCATTATTACAAATATTATTTTTCCACTCAGATTTCATATTTTGATTATTTTAAGGATTAAAACATTAAGGATTAAAACATTCTCATTGATATTCTTTTCACATTTTCTCCCTGGGTGTATTTCTCTCTTCTCTCTGTGTCAGTAAAACTTTCAGAGTGTATGTATGTCTATTACTTGATATTGCATGTCTTGAGTCTGGCACAGCATAGCCAAAAAAGGCCCTTGCGCCATAAAACCCCAACAAACCAACCAACCTTACACAAATATTTCATTTTGTTTGTTTTTAAAGATAAAAGCAACGTCAGCAATATCCTTTCACGCAGATTTTATTTGGTATTATTATTACAAATTATTTAAGATTAAAAAGTTGTCAGCAATATTCTTTCGCTCAGATTTTATGTTTGATTGCTTTATAGATTAAATGAGTGTTTTTAAGGATTGAACATTGTCAGCAATAATCTTTCCCAGATTTCATTTTTGATTGGTTTATATTAGAAGGTTATTGTTAAAGATTAAAACAGAGTTTATTGTTATGTAAGTCAACAAAAAACCATAAATTTATGGTATAAAGAAGTAAAATAATGCAAGGTATTTTATTTTCGTTTTTACACACCTTTCTGAGACTACCTTTCCTTGCAAATGGGCTGCAAACACATGCCTATACAGGATGGTAGAAAGAGAAAAGGATAATTTACCATCTTGTGGTATCGGACAAAAATAATTTAACACCAAATCGTAGATCTAGAATTCTTCCTGAAGTAATATTAAATGGTAGAAAATAGAATTTTTCGTTATATCAGATTGCATACATTAATAATTTTAAGAATTCTCTCTTCTGAATTAATGCTAAGTGAATTAATATTTTTTATATCTTCCCTTAAGAGTACAATTAAGCAAGTTATCATCGATTTTTTAAAGAGCGTAAGACAATGGATTGTGCAAAACCAAAACGCTTATCGGAAAGTCATTTGAATTAAAATAATTTTGATTACTATTCAAGCATTATTTCAATGATTAAATCAGAATCTTGAGGTAATTAAATTATCCAACATCCATCTAATAATCAAGCAAAGGATTCGAATATTTTAACGAACAAAAGTTTTCAAAGATTGTTCTAACTTCCCAAATCTCTCAGGAAGGTGAATAAGTGTAAGCACACACAAATAATTGATCTTGGAATCTCATTAAAATTGAATTTGAATTATATAATAAATTACCGTCTAATTAATCCTTTTTATAAATAAATATAATTGTCATTTTTATGCGTGTCTAGAGTAAAGGCACATAGTATGGAATACCTGATTTTAAAATATTGCTAAAAACGTAGGGGAATGTGTTTACTTTGAATTAACCAAACGCCAAATTCCAATAAAATTGACTTAGATTTTTTTAATTAATAATTAAACATTTAAAACTTTAGCTTTTTTAAAAAATAAAACCAGTATTACCGATTTGAAGAAGCGGTATCTAATATGGAACACTTATAATGAATGTATCACTATCGTACCAAAAACTCAAATTTTTCTACATCAAAAATATATATTTATTTAACCCAAAAGTAATGTAAAAACAAATACATTTCATATTTTTACACTTACGTTTAACTATATTAAGAAGTGGACTTTCAAAACGAACTTTTGACTTATTCGATTGTTATAAAGTTTGCACTGATTGTTATCTACAAAACAGTCTATATAAAACAGTTTGGTACCGAAACATTAAGTTGTGTGAGTCATTATGTAATACATGGTCAAAAATTTTGAAAAATCAACAAAAATTTCTAGGTCCCATGAACATTTATTGTGAAAATTTTAAGTTACATAATAGTTTGTATTCATCTAAATCAAATCAACTTCATTTGATAAGTATATCACTGAATTGTAAAGCAAGAACCCTCCAAGTGGTTTCAACGGGATAATTCGTCCATCAAGAGTTTTGCTAATGACGAGCTATCTCGTCATTAAGATATTGCCGATTTTTTTATGATAACGAGATCAAGACCTGGTCAGTTTTCTTCTGATGACGAAATACCTCGCCATCAAAATATTGATAATTGTTTGATGATATGATCAAGACCTTGTCATTTTTCTTCTGATGACGTCCATCAAAATCTGGTCAGTTTTTCTAATGACGATATACCCGTCAAGATAACCACCAGGAGGGTTAAAAAAGATTCTCGCCTGACGTTCCAAACAGAATACGGGTGCCTTTTTCTAACACAAACATTTTATATAAATTCCGATGGATTATGATTAAAGTTTTTCTAATGCCCGATTAATTAATTGAACGTTTCCATCATTGCACTACAAAGTCGCACCATGGGTATGTGGGTTCACGTTACATTCTAGGCTAAATCCATTTATAGTGAAGTCACATATTCAGTAATGATGAACAAACATACATACCTTACCCCTGATTCGAAACAGGAATCTTTTGGCACAGAAGACAGCACACTGACCACTAGACCAATTAGTCGGCGGTAGTGATAATTACCTATTGAGATATTTTGGTATACCATATTACGTGTACTTATCTTATGTCCTAGTAAATTAACCATTGTACTTTTTCACTCATATTTATTGTAAATTATTTTTGCATGTACCACCATACTTTTATTTAAAATGAGTTGTTTGTTTCAGAATGGCATGGGCCGATTACGAATTTTCAGGGAAGGTGTTCGACTGGAAGGACAGTCTCATTTTGTACACTCACTATACGCTGCAAAAATTCAATCCAGAAAAGTAAGTTGGCAATTTCATATAATTTTAACCCTCTAAGTGGTTCCAACGAGATATTTCGTCCATCACGATCGAGTGGATTTTGCTAATGACGAGATATCTTGTCCATCAAGATCGGAATAACTTTTCTAATGACGAGTTATCTTGTCCATCAAGATCTGGTCAATTTTGTTGATAACGAGATGTCTCCGTTCATCAAGATTTGATTAATTTTGCAAATGATGAGATATCTAGTCCATGAAGATTTGGTCAATTTTGTAGATGGCGAGATACCTTCGAGGCAAAACTGCCTTATTGCTCCAAGAGAATGACCAAATCTCCCAAAAGGAAAAAGAATTGTCCCTTGACCAGAACAAGTGACAATTTTGAACATGTTTTTGAACACATCAAAGGCTGGCTACCACAAGGTAGTTTTTGACTCGACGATAAACCACCAGGAGGGTTAAAGACACTTGTAAAACTAAAACTATTCTATAAGTATTCGATCAGTAAATACTCAACTACATGTGATCAATGCATTTTTTATCTTAAGCCAGACCTCCCCTTTAGCTATAAGTCTCTGTCTGGCAGCCTAATATAGTCTAGAAAACAAATAAAATAGTAACTCTATCAGCAGTTCTGTCACGTGGCTGTGGGGAAAAGCATGAATATGAAACTGACGGAGTATGTGCGCGCAGCTTCATGCTATTTCTTTCGGTAGTTAGGTTTGAGGATCTGTCGCGGGTTGTGGGAAAAAGCATGAATACGAAACAGACGCAGTATGTGCGCGCTGATTCATGCTATTCCTTGCGGTTGCTGGGTTTGATGATCTGTCGCGTAGTTGTGGGAAAAAGCATGAATCTAAAACAATACGGAGTATGTGTACGCAGCTTCATGCTATTTCTTTCGGTAGTTCGGTTTGAAAATCTGTCACGTTGTTGTGGGAAAAACATGAATACGAAACAGATGGTGTATGTGCACGCTGATTCATGCTATTTCTTACGGTCGCTCCGTTTGAAGATCTGTCACGGGGTTGTGGGAAACAGCATGAATATGAAGTAGAAGGAGTATGTGAGCGCAGCCTGATGCTATTTCTTTCGGTAGCTCGGTTTCAAAATCTGTCAAATGGTTTGAAAAAGCATGTGAGGAAAATTATTGATATCACAGTAAGCTAGTAACCACTAGAAATAAAATTTGGTGATTTTGTACATCCACTGTCCCCTTAAAATTTGGACAGGGAATTTCGAATATCCCTGTATATGAATAGAAGGACAAAATGAGATAAGTAAATGATGTTATTTTACGAAAATCCGATAGGTCACCAAACATTATTTTCAGGGTTAAATACTAAGCCCTAGACTTTGTCGTCCAGCTCTTACCTTTCTTCAAAATACTTGAAGACTAAATTTGGCCCTTGTCTCACGCATCCAATAGCTTTTATTCCACTTTGAATGAAAATAAAGACTTAGATATTCGTTTAATATTAAAACCTTCACAAGTACTACGTATTACCAATTCAATTTCTTATGTAACATTTAAATAAAGGATTCCAGAAGAAAGGGTTGATCGCATACAAATTCTTTTCACTTTACCTGAGGAATGTTCTTTTAAGATTCCCTACTGGGAATTACCATAGATTCTTCGATCATCCATGATCTCAAACATTTTAGGAAGAAATGAAATACAATTTCTTCTAGAAGAGTATTTCTCGATTATTGGATTGGACATTCCGGATTTTCTTGGTAACGGTCAGTTTTTCTTCCGTATTTAGATATTTTTGATTTTAGCCACTTTTATACGCGATCTTTTATTTTTAATCTTTTAACCCTCTGAAACTGCAGTCTTCTCTGCATGACTTCCTACCAATTTGGACCTACTTGATTAATAGCATCTTTCCAAAGGATACTCTTCTAATGAAAAGACCATTACAATCGTTCCAAAGGATTCTATTCTAAGGAAAGGATCAACAGACTCTTTCTGAAGGTTGAAAGAATCCATGTATTCATTCAACCAATAGATGGGGTTATTTAGCCATTGTGGAATAAAAGCAATCCTACATTATTCGGAAATCTCGCGACGCTGAGAGGATTAATGTTAACTATTTTTTAATTCAGTATCTAGTGTTCATTTCGTTGAAGCTTCTAATGGAAACCAATCGCAACAGCAGGCAAGTAAAAGTTTAAGTATAATTTTATGTGTAGATTAGATCATGGTGTCAACCCATTTGCTTAGACTTCCATATTTTTTCTAGCTTTATTATGTATGTAATGCTTAAATACATAAGACGTTAATATATCTCTTTTTATATCTTGCAATTTTATGATACTCTTCATCTGATGAAGAAATAAGCTGTTTGCAGAGGATGCTCAGTAAGTGATATGACCAGTACAGTCAGGTGACTATGAAAGTCTTTCTGTTGCCAGAAGCAATCTTAGTCCTCCTGGTGGTTTATCTTCGTATCGAAAACCACCTTGCAGTGGTCAGCCTCTGATGTAAAAATCTGTTTCAAACTTTTACTAGTTCTAGACAGTGAACAATTTGTTTTCCTACATGGATCTTCATTCCCCTTGGAGTAATAGGACAGTTTTGTCTCGACGAGACATCTGGTCATTAGCAAAATTGTCCAGATCTTGGACGAGATGTGTCGTCGAAACCACTTGGAGGGTTAATAGGACGAAAAACGGAGTGTGGAAAATCCTGGAAACAAAAGAGGAAGAGAAACCACGATAGGAATATCAAATTAGAGTAAGCAATAATCTTTTTATGTTCCCAGGATGATGTAACCAAATCTAGTAGCAACGTGACCCTTAGACTACTTTCGTTTACCGTATATAAGCAAACATTTATCATCTGATTGGTCCACGGGACGGGAGAAGATTCCCATCCATTGATTGGTCCGAGTGACGTAATAGTTGACTTTGACGATTTCATCACTTTTGTGGCCACTCGAAAGAAATGCGCATTCACACACTTACCCTGTCACAAGATGTCATATCGCCAAGCGAGGCGATAAGATGCCAAATTGACCAACCAAGACCATTTTTCACAGAGTAGTCACGTGACTACTAGTCAACGTGTTGGTGACACTTTTTGAAGCTCCCCTCAATCGCAATGCTCAGTCTACTGTCCAGGAAAAGGAGGGTTTCAGACCAATTGCAACCTCTCACAAGTTCGACTTTCTAGTCCGAAGTGATATCTGACAACTTTCATAAAATAAACATCAGTTCAGATAGGAAAGTACTTTTACCTGGAAACGGAGGACCTTCAGCCCAAGTGCTTCACCAAAATTCACCCCTCTTCCGGAATGGAGGGGGAAAGTTGCACGATTAATCGTCAAGACTGCCCATAGTTGAAACGGTATATGAGAAAGGAAACAAAAAAACGAAAGTAACATAAGGCTAAAGTATTTAAGATGAATAAAAAGAGGAAAGTTAAGAATAATTAAAAAAATTAAATACACGCATTTTTATTTTGTTATTGCATTCATATTTTGTAAGTTTTCAATACAAATAAATAGGATTCTTCATACAAAATATTTGTTTTCATTCATAATTTTTTATCGGGTTACTATAAAGCTGAGCTGACGCTATTCATCAAAATAAAAATCCTAACTGATTACTTCAAGCATATAAAAAGAAAAAAACTGAAAAAATGATCTAATAAATCTAAAATTTCGTACTTTATTTTATTATTGACTTTTTATTTTATAAATTTTTAATTCGAATACATACAATTCTCCAAAAAAAATTTTCAAGCATAATATTGTATCGTGTAACTAAAGCTGAGCTGACTCTATTCATCAATATTAAAAACAAATAACCTTCAAGCATATGCTTTTCCGTACTTAAATGTGCTAATCTAAAATAACAGTTAAAAAGAAAGCGAACATTCAAAAAGCATTGAATCGGCGTTTTTAAAACTTCGCAATAATTGAAGTTAAAATGAGAACAACTCACTCTTCATCGTCTAAATAGTCGGAATCTTTTCCCAACTTCTAAAATTCAATTCCTTACGCCGCCGCAAGATGAAAAGATTATAACCTAAACACTTTTTAAAAAGTGATCGCAGATTAAAAATTCAGCAACTCCTGCGAGCAAAAAGACAGAGCCACGAATGAGAGACTAAAGAGAAATAAAAAACAACCAGCCCTTTTTCGACATTGTTTATCTTGTCTAACAGTTTCGCAGCCGTGGCGTTTTGCTACTCGTTGCTTTGTTTTTTAAGCACCTGCGAAAGATGTAGAGGGGAGCGAATTGAGCGTAAAAAGGAGGTACCGGCGCAACACCTGGTTTCTTTCTGATTCATACCATGAGGACAGAGGGACTATTTTGGGGGGTTTCCCGAAAACCTTGGCGTCAGCTACAGATAAAAATATACATCATCCAGCGCTCGTTCTTGCATGCACTCAGATTCAGGTTTTTCATTTTGAGTTACTTCTCTGAAAACATTCTTTCGCGTGTTTGTTTCTGTGGGTTTTAAGCGTTGGGCGGTTTATCAAAATACGATAGTTAATGCGTTAAGCCGTTCGTTATAATATTCATGAGAATTTATTAAGTGGTATCATAAGAAAGAATATCTTTACACAAACTCAGATTCGGACTTTTCATTATTAGTTACTTCCCTGAGCATTCTTTCGCGTGTTTATTTCTACTGGTTTTGAACTCTGATCTATTTGTCAACATGGAAAAGTTTGACGTTGAGCCTTTAAAGTAAGGATACACTTAAACGTTTGTCAGGAAACTATAAAGTTAGTGATTGATATCAAGGCGACGCCTTATAAGCAAGTGTTTTGGATATGAATTTTCATATAATATTATTCTCTAACCAATGGTACCTTTTATTTTACTCGGCTATGAACGATACGAGAATAAAGAGAGGTGACTACTTTTTGTCGAAGATTACATTATTAAGCTGTCAAGACGTTTAACAAAAGGAACGCTTTCCAGAAAACAATTTACTGAAGTAACACATGAAAAAGCTACCGAAAAATACGACAAATTTTCCTAAATCTTCATCTATAGCAACTACAAAATTGAAGTTGTGTGTCCTAAATGTGTGCTTTTGTGTGTATGTCCATTTGTCTTTGTCTGTCTTGTGTTTGGAGCATCTTAGCCAAATATCTCTCTTTGCCGTAAAAACCAACCGCTATAAATGTGGGCTAAGCCTTTATATAAAGTGTTTTGCTTTCAAATTAAAGAACTTGCACATTTCAACCCTCTTTAGGTTCACACGCATAATTCTACCTCTCAATCTGCAATCTTCCTGCATTATTTCTAACCGATTTGAAACTTCTTGACCAATGGAATCCTTTAAAAGGATTCTGTTCTAAGGAAAAGAGAAATATAATCCTTCCAAGATAATCTATTGTATGGAAATGATTAAGAGAATCTTACCTTAAAAGGTCCTTTCGTTAGAATAGAATCCTAAAGGATTCTATTCTAACGAAAGGACCAACAGAACCTTTCCAACGGATTCACTTGCAAGTAAAGGAACAATAAAATCTTACCAAGATATTCAATTGTAAGAAAATGGCCGACAGAATGTTACTTAAATGTTCTATTCTAAGGACAGCAGAACCTTTCCAAAGGATTAACTTTCACGGAAAGCACAGCAATAGAATCTTTCTAAAGTATTCTATTATAAGGAAAGGACCAACTGTATTTTACTATAAGATTATTCTTAGCAAAGGACCAACAGAATATTTCCAAAGGATTCGCTTGCAATTAAAGAAGCAATGGAATCTTTCCAAGGAATTCTATTATAAGGAAATTACCTACAGAATCTTACTAAAGTATTATATTTCAAGAATAGGACTAAAAGGGATTCACTTTCAAGGAAACGACCAACAGGATCTTTCCACTGGATTCGCTTGAAAGTAAAGGAGCAATGAATCTTTCCAAAGGATCTTTCCAAAGAATTCTATTATAAGGAAATGACAATAGAATCTTTCTAAAGGTTAAAAAAAACATGTATTCTTTCGCCCAACAGTTTAGACATGGTTATTTAGTCAGTTAAGGTGTTATGGGGTTAAAGGAATGCAACACTACTCAGAAATCTCGTGACTCAGAGAGTTAAACTCGAAGAAATCAATCATCTCTCAGATCGTCGATCACTGCATGGTTCAAGACAAAATTAAGAGCTCCTTAACATACGCAAGGTCCCAAGGACAAAGCGTGAATCAAATTAAACTGCCAATCAATTTACCCAAGATTCGAAGAGAAGAAAAATGCAGTGATCATTTTGAAATGAAATGAGAAATGTCCTGTGTCAAAATTGTATTTTAAACATTTTTTCAGCCAGAAACAAAAGCAACTGCTGACAAAAAGGGAAAAATGACGCAATGATTTATGGGACTTTACTAACATCTGTTTTGTTAGGAATCATGTAGAAAAACATTCGTATATTTAGTATGATGAATGACATTCTGGCGTGTGTACCTTGTAAAAATATCAGCTCAAAATCAATACTGTCCTGAGAGGCAGGAATTCAACCTCGATAAGCATTTCCCCCTACTTCTTAATGTTTATGCTTATGTAGTATAATTTTTGTCAGTATGCATATTGATTGAAGAGAACAAGATCCCTTACATTTCAATTATGAATCGGTCTCCGCCATCTTAAAAGTTTATTTTTGACTGCATTAATGGAACTATTTTGAATAGTTGCAATTACTAGGATCAGGATTTTTATATTTTTTCATCTTTTTATCAAGACTGAAATGTCATTTGAGTTTTGGCTGGTCAGAATAGACCCCGCAGTTTCCATCTGGATATGGCTTTTCGGAGATATTCATGTCAGACGTGAAATATCTGTAGGCTTAGCATTGCTATTGAGAGGAACTTCAAAAGGTGTGGCCAACATGTAGACAGTCACGTAACTGCTTTGCGAAAAATTGATTTCGTTGGCCGATTTGCCATCTTATTACACCGCTTAGCGATATAAAATCTTATAATTGGGTAGGTGTGTGAATGTGTATTTCCATAGTGTGGCGACAAAAGTGTTGAAATCTCCGAAGTCTACTACTATGTCGCGCAAACCAATCATATAATGAATTAATGGATGGACGCCTTCTACTGTCCCCTTAACCAATCAGATGATTATGAATGTTCTTTTTCACTCAGACAAAAGTAGTCTAAGGGTCACTTTGCTACTAGTTTTGGTCACATGATCCTGCGCACATAAAAAGGTTACCATTGCTCACTCTACTTTTATATTTCCTCTATGACAACACCTCGTACTTTAGAACCGCGGTCAGATGAAGAGGTCAACACCTGAGATGGCCCCCCAGTCTCCAAACTACAATCATATAATCTTTCCAAAAAATTCTAATCTAAGGAAAGGACCAATATAATCTTTCCGGGGAATTCTAATCTAAGGAAAGGACCAATATAATCTTTCCAAAGCTTGAAAGAATCCAATTCTTTCCCCCAATAGATGTGGTTATTTAGTCATTATGTGTGTTGTGAGGTAGAAGCAATATTACCCTTCTCACGAATCTCGTAATGCTCAGAGGATTACAAAACCCTCCAAAGTTTAAAACACTCATTGAATAAGCGAATCTCGAAGTTTAAAGATAAGGCTTTTTTTTATCCTTACCTCATCCCATTCAGAAATTCGATTTTATGAAAATAAGTTATAGTACAATAGAGAAGTAAATAAAAAATATTAATACGCGTTTTGTTCTTTTGCAAGACCAGAAAAATGCTAAAAAATCTCAACCAGTAGCGAGGTATCTAAACAATTGATGATGAGTAAAATTTTCAACTTTCCGAATCCAAGGCAATTCAGAACCCATTTAAAAGCGAACGCATAATGGTCCTTGAAAAAGAGTTTCAGAAACATAATAAAATGGAGCGAGGAAAATACGATCCTGATTTTTTGGGGCTTTTCATAATTTCTTAATTATTCAAAGATAATGTTTAATATTTCCACCAAATTGCTGAATACAAAGGGACGAAAGAAGCTCTCGTAACCATGATCTTTGAAATCATTTCTAAAAAAAGAATCCTTTTCTTGCTCTTTTGTGTACCGATGCTGCAATCACGAAAAAAGAAACTTTTGCAGTTCTTTGGGTTTGTAGGAATGAATAATTTACGAGCCCGTGTTTGGGTATCGTTTTGTTATTTTTTAAATAAATGTTTTTTCCTTGGCCATTTTTATGTTGCTGTAATATTTAGATAAGATCATACACGTGAAATGTAAAAAGACTGAGCATTGCAGCTTCTATAAGCGTGACCAACATGTCGACTAGTAGTCACGTGATTGCTCTGTGAAAGATTGACTTGGTTGGCCGATTTGGTGTCTTATCGCCTCGTTTGGCGATGTAACATCTTATGACAGAGTAGGTGCCAAGAATCCAAATTTCTATAGAGTGGCGAGAAAAGTGGTGAAATCGCCAGTCTACGACTACGTGATTATCAATGCAGTTGAAATGAATAAACTGTGAATATTAAACGGAGCGGTTTATTAACTTTAAAGCAGATATAATGCTATCTAAAATATTCTTCACAATGTATTTATTGAATACTAAGTTGCAAATTTTCATTCTCGTCAATCAATTCATTTTAATATAATTTCTTTAATTGTTAAGAATAGGTTCAAGGTTTTGAAAGGTTCTGTTATGCTTAGTGTTCAAATTGTGAATACCAAAAAAGAATCAGAACGTAAGTAAAATGATTCTTTAAATACCAGCTATTACTTCATTCATCGATAAGGGAGGTTGTCCTGGGTCAGTGGGTATGTCCACTGCGCTAGCAACCTTCGAGTTCTAGACGGCGCAGGTTAGATTCCTGTCAGATTCATCCCTCCCTGGATGTAGTTCTCTTTTGTGATAGTAAAACTTTCATTGTGTGTGTCTATTACTTGAAGTTGTATGTCTTGTGTCTGGCGCAGTATGGCCAAATATGGCCCTTGCGCCTTAAAACCCTCACACCAACCAACCATCGATAAGGTTGAAAATTTTACACTTCGGTAACCCACTTTGAAAGACATTTAACCTTTTCATGGCCATTTCCTTCCTTTTTACATTTCTCGAACGCGACTATAAAAACATGTTGATTCCGCGCGTATTTAATAATTTCTTTTTAATCGAAATTAAGTTGTACGTTTACGCTATAGCTAGGTATGGATGTATACTTATAAAGGTTTACAAACCCCAAAAGTATTCGCGGCTGGAAATTTCGTTTTGCTGGAACGATTGAAAAGATGGATACCTCTTGAAGACTGATTGCATGTTCTTTTCTAAGCTTGACGTTCTGTCTACGAGCTTTGGTCCATCGTCCATCGATAACTGTTAAAAATTTTACATTTCCTCAACCCCGTTTTCAGACATTTAACCTTTTCATGGTCATTTCCTTCGCTTCCCATTTCACGAACACGACAAGCGCGCACACACCATTCATTTTTACTGATTGCTTTATTTCATTGTATTACATTATTGGATTTTTGAGCCTTTGAGATTCGGACCGCTTTTACCCCCCAACCGATTTCAGTCTTACTTTTCGTGTTTTCAATCCCTTTCCGTGTTCCATAACTTCATCCTTCTGCTAACATTCAGTCTAATTTTGTTTTATTTGGTTTGGAAACGTTTCTTTTTCATTCTTCTGCTCCATTGACTATGATCTCCATCGATGCTACCCCTTCGAAATCAGGTTGGAACCAATTTCAGTCGCCGCTCCTTTCCTAGTACCATTTTCCTTGAGGTCATATTTGGACTTTTCTTTTTCTCCCAAAAAGAAATGATTATGTGCTTAGATTCGCTTTTTCGTCAGATCGGTCGTTTTCATTTCTGCATGTACAGGTCTAATTTGCCAGCAGCGGTAGTGGTATTTTCCCGATAATTTTTCTTATCAAAAATTGGTTTGCTTTTTCTGTTTCGTGCTGTTAGATATAAACTCGAATCTCAAAGATTATTTCTGGATGTAAATATTTGATTTCTTATTTCATAAATGCACTTTTTTCGTTTGTCTTATAATGTTCAATTTGTGTGTTCATCGTAGTTTATTTTTAATGCTTAACCTTCCTGGTTTGTCTTTACGCGATACCTTGTCATTAGCAAAACCATTAGCAGATCTTGACGGACGAGTTATCTCATCATTAGAAGAAAACTGACCAGAAATTGATCTCGTTATCATAAAAATTCCGCAATATCTTGATGACGATATATCTCGTCATTAGCCAAATTGGTCAGATCTTACTGGATGAGTTGTCTCGTCATTAGAATAAAACTGACCAGATATTGATCTCGTTATCATAAAAAATTGGCAATATCTTGAAGACGATATATCTCGCCATTAGCAAAATTGGTCAGATTTTGATGGACGAGATATCTCGTTGAAACCACTTGAAGGGTAGTTTATTGCAAAGTTTGCATCATGTTGGAAGATAGTAACCATTTTACTATTAACCTTACTAGTGGCTATCTCAAAGAGGCAAACTTATCAGATCTTAATGTGTGGACGAAATATCTCATCATTAGGAGAAAACTGGCCAGATTTTGATCTGTTCATTACCAAAGAATCGGCGATACCTTGAGGACGAGATATCTCGTTATTAGCAAAGTTTGTACGATCTTGATGAACGAGATATCTCGTCGAAACCACTTGGAGCGTAAACTGTCATATTTGGACTTTCTTTTTTCCCTAAAGAAATGATTATATGCTTACATTTTCGCTTTTTCGTCATATGAGTCGTTTTCATTTTTTCATGTGCAGGTCTAGTTCTCCAGCAGCTTTTAGCTTCTGTGGTAATATTTTTCCGATAATTTTTCTTATCAAAAATTGGTTTGGTTTTTCTGTTTCATACTGTCGGATATAAACTCGAATGTTTTTGATAATTTCTGGCTGTAAATATTTAATTTCTTATTTCATAAATATTCTTTTTTCGTATGTTTTATAATGTTGAATTATATGTTCGTTGAATTATACATTGCAGTTTACTGCTTATGTTTCATTCATTGCAAAGTTGACAAAAAAAATCACCTTGACATCTATTCTAATTCACTCTATAATGCCTAAAGTATCTGCTTCAAAGCAGATCATACTGCGTTATTTATTGTTCAAAAACTATATTTCTAAATCAATTTTTTATTCTGTTTTATTTTTATTTCTTTATTCTATTTTTAACTGTATTCTATTCTCTTTTTATATTCCAATTTATTCTCCTTTCGTATTCTATTCTCTTTCTATATTTCACTCTATTTTCTACCCTATTCTAATTTTATATTCCATTCTGTTCCATTTTCCTATTCGACTCTATTCTATTTTCCTATTAGATTCTATTTTATTTTTATATTCGACTCTATATTTCATTTTATGTTCGATTTTATTCTATTTTATTTTTATATTCGACTCTATTACATTTTATGTTCGATTTTATTCTATTATCTATTCAATTCTATATCCTATTTTTATATATTTATTATTATTGTGTACTATATCCTATTTTTATATATTTATTCTTATTCTGTACTATATTCTATTTTTCTCTTCCATTTCATTCTTTTTAATATTCCATTTTTACATTCCACTCTATCACTTTTTCTATTCTATTTTTCTACTCCATTCTATGGTAATTTTTTTATTCTATTTTCCTACTTCATTGTATCCTAATTTTTCTATTCCATTTTCATACTCTATTATATCCTATTTTTCTAATCTATTCTCTCCTATTTTCTCATTATATCCTATTTTTCTGAAACTACTCAATCAATTTATTCATTATATGAGATCTATTTCTGCACCAAGATCTAAATCATTTTTTACTGTTACAGTTAAATATGATTTTCACTAGATAGATCGCCAGAAAATATTGGTTACAATTGTAGCTATCACCTTATCAATGCATAGCGTTCACGCATTCGCTTTTCTCCGAATAGGATTTTATTTATGTAAAGATAGCTAACGACATGCGAACAAAAATTAATTTTCATTGTCTTATAGTAATAGCCCCTTGTGTTGCTCCATTGCGAAGCAAATTCAACTACCTACCTTATAGCATTTATATAAAAAAATCATACATTTAATATATCTATAGGTAAAGACCTTACGCGAAAAATTCCAACAGGCGAAGCTTAAATAATATTGCACCATTGCTGCAGAATAATGTTATATTAACATCTCTTAACGGCTTCTTGAACAATGCTGACGCTGAACTACTAATGAAATATTCACCCTACTCAAAGTCATACTTTATCATTATTATACCATAAAAGCCTATCTATGGCTTAATAAGATATTCATTAAATACACTTAATGATTTCGCATGAATATTACAACAGACGGCTCAACTCCCCTACGTAAACCTTCTCATTTCTGATTAGAAACAGTTCAGCCCTTAAAACCCGCAGATATAAACGCGTGTAAGAATATTTTCAGGGAAGTAATTCAAAATGAAAAGACCGAATCTTAGTGTGTGTAAAGATATTCGTATATAAGGTATCACTTAATGAATTCTCATGAATATCATGTGAACGGCTCGACGTAAACTTCCTCACTTTAGGAAACCACTCAGTGCTTAAAACTCGCAGACATAAGCACGAGAAAGAACGTTTTCATGAAAGTTGCTCAAAATGAGAAGCCTGAATCTGAGTTTATGCAAAGATATCCATTCATAAAGTACCACTTAATGAATTCTCATGAATATAATGCGAACGGATCGACGTAAACTTTCCCTCTTTTGGAAACCGTTCAGCGCTTGACTCGCAGAAATAAACGCGAGAAAGAATGTTTTCACGAAAGTAGCTCAAAATGAAAAGCCTTAATCTGAGTTTATGCAAAGATATTCATTCATAAGGTACCACTTAATGAATTCTCATAAATATGCGAACTGCTCGACGTAAACTTTCCCACTTTGGGAAATCGCTCAGCGCTTATAACTCGTAGAAATAAGCACGAGAAAGAATGTTTTCACGAAAGTAACTCAAAATGAAAAGCTTAAATCTGGATTCGTGTAAAGATATTCATTCATAAAGTACCACTTAATGAATTCTCATGAATATAATACGAACGGCTCGACGTAAACTTTCCCACATTGTGAAAACGCTTGACGGTTAAGGTACTCGGAAATAAACAGGTAAAAAATATTTTCAGCTAAATAACTGAAAACGAAAATCCCGAATCAGGTCATGTAAAGATATACTTTCATAACACGAAAGGTTCGACGTAAACTTTTCAACGTTGCGAAACCGTAAGGCTCTCATAATCAATAAGACAAAAATATGATTCCAGTAAAGAAACTAAAAACGGAAAGCCCGAAACTGAATTCATATAAGGATATTTATGCATTTGGGCATTAGGATAGTTCATATAAGAATATACTTTCATAAGGTATCACTTAATGAATTCTCGTGAATATAACCCGAACGGCTCGACGTAAACTTTTCCACGTTGCGAAACCTTAAGGCTCTGTGAATCAAATAGGCAAAAAATGTTTCCAGGGAAGTAACAGAAAACGGAAAGTCCGAAACTGAGTTCATGTAAGATATTTATGCATTTGGGCATTAGGAATCCACTTTGTCAAACAAAATTTAACCTTTGCTTTCTAATTTCTAATGACACGACCAATGACGTCTTCGGCCTTCAGTACAAGGGCGGACTTCGAGACTATTTCTGAACAAGCATCCATTGTCTAAGGCAAGTGGGTTTGCCCACTACACTTACAACCTACCAGTTATAGGGGTGCAAGTTCAATTCCTCCCTGAGTATATTTCTCTCTTCTATGTTAATAAAACTTTCCTTATGTGTGTATGTCCATTACTTGACGCTGTCTGTCTTGTGTTTGGCAAGAAAGTACCAAATACGGCTCTTGCTCAATAAAACCCAACCAAACCTAACCAAGCAACTCTGGATGTGTATATCTATAACTGAACTTTATCACTTGACTCCACCAATCCAATGTGAGGACATTTGAGGTCACGACCGATTCAACGTGCATCAACCCCTGATTACACGACGGCCTTTGGTTGAACCGAGTTTCGAGCTCGCAATCCTCGGGTTGCTAATCCGTTACTCTTCCAACTGGGCCACCGCGGTCCCTCCAAGAAAAGGAGCATTAGGATCTTTCCAAAGGATTCTTTTCCAAGGAAAGAACTAATAGAACCGTTCCAACGGATCCTGTTCTAAGGAAAGAATCAATAGAATATTTCCCTTGGAGAGTAATCCAAGAAAAGAAGTTATACAATCTTTCCAAATGATTGCATTCCAAGGAAAGGATCGATGGAATCTCACTAAAGGAATCCATTCAAAGAAAGGAATCAACCTTTCCAAAGGATTCTATTCCAAGGAAAGAACCAATGGAATATTTCCCTTGGAGAGTAATCCAAGAAAAGGAGTTATACAATCTTTCCAAATGATTCTATTCCAAGGAAAGGATCGATGGAATCTCACTAAAGGAATCCATTCAAAGAAAAGAATCAACCTTTCCAAAGGATTCTATTCCAAGGAAAGGATCGATGGAATCTCACTAAAGGAATCCATTCAAAGAAAAGAATCAACCTTTCCAAAGGATTCTATTCCAAGGAAAGAACCAATAGAATATTTCCCTTAGAGTAATCCAAGAAAAGGAGCAATAGAATCTTTCCAAGTTGATTCTATTCCAAGGAAAGGACCGATAGAATATTTCTTATGCGCAAAATAATCTATGGATCCTTTCAACTGATAACTGTGTTATTTAGTCGTTATGTGTGTTGAAGAGCAAAAGCAATGCTATGCTATTGGGAAATCCAATATAATACTCATTAAAGTTCATTTTAATATGCAATATTAACTATGAATTTAATACATAAAAGTTAGGTAGGTAGTTAATTAACGTTGCACTGGAGCAACACAACGTGCGACGGTCCGGGATCAATACCAAGGGAAAGGTTCAAGGATAACACCATGTTATTTTGAACCACGGTCAGATGACGAGGCTCAAAATAACACCTAAGCTGACACGCCATTTTCCAAATTTCCACACCACTCCAAGTGGGCCGCGGTAGCCCAGTTGGAAGAGTAACGGATTAGCAACCGGAGGGTGGCGAGTTCAAATCCAACCAAAGACCGTCTTGTACAAAGGGAACTGGCGCATGTTAAATCCGTCGTGGCCTCATATGTCCTCACATTGGCGTGGTGTGGAAGTGTGGAGAGTAGGGTGCCAGCTCAGGTGTGACCTCGTCATATGACCGTGGTTCAAAATTACGTGGTCATGTACAGAGGGGACTGGTGCACGTTGAATCTGTCATGGCATAAAATGTCACGTTGGCGTGGTGTTTAAGTTTGGAGAGTGGGTTCTGGGATCTTTCCCTTCGGGTTTTGATCCCCGTCGCCAATAGCCAGTTGGGTTGCTCCAGTGCGGCGTTAATTAAAATACCTACCCACACCACGCCACCATGAGGACATTTGAGGCCACGACAGATTTAACGTGCACCAACCCCCATGTACATGGTGGACTTTGGCTGGACTGAGTTTCGAACTCGCAACCCTCCCGCTGCTGCTCCGTTGCTCTTCCAACTGTGCTACCACCACCCACTAAAAAAGGATATCAGATGGTGGTTGGATATTTCTCCTGCAGCTATTCACGCATTGATAGAATTAGTTAAAAATAATACAGGGTGAATCTAAATTGTTTTTACAAAATAAGAGGGGTGATAGTACCCATCCGGACGGGCAATAATTACCGTGGAACATAGGGTCGCATTCCATTCTGAGAGGCAGTAAAGAGAAAAATTAGAATTTCAACTTGAACTTACAACAGTGTTGGGAAAGCGAATGAACGATACCAAAAGTTGCACAATCTGATTTATTGATCAGAGAGAAACTCACAGCAAATGCTCAAAGTGGCGGCCACGCGTGTCGTTGCACAGTTCACACCGGAGAAGGAATGACTGGCGCACCCTCTCGAAGATTCCTGGTGTTGTGTTAATTTGGTCTGCGGCAACACCGGTTCTCGCTACGAGATCTTCAGCCGAGTCCACAGGCGTCTGGTACACTAAAGATTTCATGTGCCCCCAGAAGAAAAAGTCCAGTGGATTGAGGTCCGGCGAGCGAGGAGGCCAAGGCACAGATCCGCCACGTCCGATCCATCGTGCGGGATATGTGGCATTCAAGAAGTGTCGGACCGTGCTGGAAAAGTGTGCTCGACGCGTTTCGACTTTACTCTTTTCTGCCTCTCAGAGTGGAATGCGATCATATGTTCCATGGTAATTATTGCTCGTTTGGATGGGTACTATCACCCCTCTTATTTTGTAAAAACAATTGAGACTCACCCTGTATAACGTCTCACCTCATTTCGCATACTGCAACAAAAACGAACCTTCCGGACAAAGCAAAAAATTGAATCTTTTTCCCGGACGTTTCAAAAATAGCCACATTCTGAAAGACGAGCATTCTTTCACCATGGCGATAAAAATCCGACTTAGGAAAAATATTCATGCCAGGATAAGGTAGCACCTGTGTTATTCGCAGAGGTTTTGGACAATCCAGCAATCCTATATGATAAAGAGCCCTTTAAGCTGTGGTTATCCTTCCACAGAAATACCTTGTCTAACATTGCCGGCGAAATCGGTAAAAAGTCGAAAGCAGTTGTTAAAGGAAGTTGACTTTCGAAAAATTCGGCACCTTTCAGCGCGGAATTCGAGGCGAAATACCTTGTTGGATTCATATTTCATTATTCGATAAAAATTGAGGCGATTTTTACCGAATTCGAGGTAGAAACTGAAAAAACGTTTCTTGCTCTTTTTACAGAAAACTATTCTTTTGGGCTTTTCATGGAACGTGTTATTCCGACATAAAAAGCATGTAGTTTGGAAGTATCGCGCTGGTTGCGAGCTTCCGATCACTGTTTAAAAATGAGACTCCGATTCTGTAGTTAAACTTTTTTGTTTAACCTTCTAAGCATCGCGAGATTTACGAGTAGTAGTGAAGTATTGCTTTTACACCCAAACGCACTTATTGACAAAATAATCACATCTATTTATTGAAAGAATCCATGGATTCTTTCACCATTTAGAAGGAATCCATGGTTCCCTCAACCTTTAGAAGGAATCCATGGATTCTGTCAGCCTTTGGAAGAAATCCATGGATTCTGTCAACCTTTGGAAGAAATCCATGGATTCTCTCAACCTTTAGAAGGAATCCATGGATTCTTTCAACCTTTGGAAGAAATCCATAGATTCTTTGAACCTTTAGGAGTCAATCGACTCTTTCGATTCTTTCAAACTTTAGAAGGAATCCATGGATTCTTTCAACTTTTAGAAGGAATCCATGGGTTCTTTCAACCTTTAGAAGGAATCCATGGATACTTCCAACTTTTAGAAGAATACATGCACTCTTTCAACCTTTAGAAGGAATCCATGGGTTCTTTCAACCTTTAGAAAAAATCCATGGATTCTTCAACATTTAGGGTTGCTAGTTCACAACACTGTCCAGCCAAACACCCTCGTGTACACGGGGGCTGGTGGACGTTAAACCTTCCGTGGCCTCAACTGTCCTCACGTTGGAGTGGTGTGGAAGTTAGGAGAGTGGGGTGCCGGCTCAGGTCCTGACCTTGTCATCTGACCGTGATTCAAAATTACGAGGTGTTGTCCTCGAATATTTCCCTTCGGAGTGATCCCAGACCATTGACAATACCCGTTGTGTTGCTCCAGTGCGATGTTAATTAACTACCTAACCTTTCAACCTTTAGAAAAATTCCATTGGACCTCACTTTAGAATCGAATTCGTTGGAAATATCACGTTGGCGTAGTGTGGAAGATTTTAGAGTGGGGTGCTAAGTCAGGTGTTGACCTCGTCCTCTGATAGCGGTTCAAAATTACGAGACGTTGTCCTCGGTTCTTTGCCTTCGGTATTGATCCCAGATCGTCGCTAATAACCCGTTGCGTTGCTCCGGTGCGACGTAAATTCAAATACCAACTACCTACCACATAGAAAGTTATTTATTAACTTGTAAGTATATGGTTACACTATAATAGCCGCTTAAAATTAGCTCCGTCTAGTGTGGAACAAACGGTCACTGTAGCTCAGTTGGAAGAGTACCGGACTTGCAATCATAGGGCTGCGAGTTCAAGACTTAATCCAACCAAAGACCGTCGTATATGGGAAGGCTGATGCACGTTAAATCTGTCGTAACCTAAAATCTTCTCGTGGTGTAGAAGTTAGGAGAGTAGGGTGCCAGATTTGCAAAGATTCCATTGGTCATTTCTTTATTATAGAATAATTTGGAAAGATTCCATTGCTCATTTCCTTATTACAGAATAATTTGCAGATTCCATTGCTCATTTCCTTATTACAGAATAATTTGCAAAGATTCCATTGCTCATTTCCTTATTACAGAATAATTTGCAAAGATTCCATTGCTCATTTCCTTATTATAGAATAATTGACAAAGATTCCATTGCTCCTTTCCTTATTACAGAATAATTTGCAAAGATTCATTGCTCATTTCTTTATTACAGAATAATTTGGAAAGATTCTATTGCTTATTTCCTTATTACAGAATCTTTTGCAAAGATTCTATTGTACAAGAATTTATTGCTAGGAGGTCAAAATTGGTTAGGTGTCACGCAGGGAGGACTGCAGATTGCAAGGTGTAATTATGTGTGCGTACCCCTCAGAAGGTTAAAGTTTTTACAGAATGTTTTGAAACACTGTTATACTTTTGCAAAGCTTTTTTCTTAAGACTTACACAATAAAATGTTACACTTTAATACACACTAAAATATCTATCAGAATTCACAAAGCCCGAAGTTTCAATAATATCAGAGAAGCTATTAACAATCAAAAGGTAAGATGTTTTATAAGTATTTGTCTCAAGATTATATACAGAGGATTTGGTATAATCTTTAAATAAGACAGGACTGTTGAAGATCATAATGCTGTATGAAATTAAGGTAAGAACTGTTTTCTGTTTTATACACTGGGCCGCGGTAGCCCAGTTGGAAGAGCAACGGATTAGCAACCAGAGGGTTGCGAGTTACGAAACTTACGAAAGCCAAAATATTTTCTCATATGCGCAAAGTTTCGAGAGATGGTTTTTCTGTAAACCTAAATACAGACGGCGCTAATGCTTTGATAAAGTTTTTCCCAACTTATGGCTTAACTTGAAATGCTACTCTAATGCAATTTCAGTTTGTCGCTTGTTTTAAAAATTAACGCAAAACGTCATCAAAGTTGTCGGTCAAATTAGCTGTCGGTAAATATTTTTCCGCTCCAGTAGTTTGTGTATGTTTATACTGTAAAACTTTGCTTAGATATATATGTAGAAAGAAAGTAGCATATATAGTCTATCCGATTATACCCTTATCTATCTAGTACCAGCAAGTTTTAAAAGCTATTTCCTTAACCTTCTGAGGGGTTCGCTAGCATAATTCTAGCTTGAAAACTAGTTTTCCTGCGTGACTTCTAAAAAGTTTTTATCTTTTTTACCAATAGAATCTTTCCAAAGGATTATTTTGTAAGGAAAGTACCAATACAATCATTCCAAATGATTCAATTCTAAGGAAAGGAGCAATAAAATCTCCAAAATATTATATTGTAGGAAAGGAGAAATATAATCTTCCCACCGATTTTATTCTTACGAAAGAATCGACAGAATCTTAATGGAGGATTTATTCTAAAGGGAGGACCAACAAAATCTTCCCGAAGGATTCACTTCAAAAAATAGGAGCAGTAGAATAATTATAAAGGATTCTATTTAAAGTAAAGGACCAATAAAATTGATCCAAAAGATTCTATTCTAAAGAAAATCCAATAGAATCGATCCAAAGGATTCTATTATAAGAAAAGGACGAACAGAATATTTCTAAAGGCTGAAAAGAATCCATGGATCCTTTCAATCGATAAATGTGGTTATTTCGTCATTATGTGCTCTGTGTCGTAAAAGGAATCCTACACTATTTGGAAATCTCAATATTCTCAGAGGTTAAAGTTTGATTTATTCATTTAGCTTTTAAAATTTCTATAAAAATATGTATGGCTCTTGCACCATAAAAACCCAACCCAATCAACCAACCTATAAAAACATAGTCTTGTGCCGTTTCCATGTACTATAGAATGTATTTTTTGTACAATATGCATTCTCAAATTCCCTGTACCCATAGACTTAAAAATCCCTTTCAAAATAAAATGACATCAAAGGATTTTAACTGGTTCAAAATTCAAATTAATCTAAGTATGACTTAACTGCGAGTAAGTTAAAATTTTATTTCATTGCGTATAATTTCATTAAAAACATTTCATTATTCGGCAATGTTACTTTAACTGTAAGATATAGTTAATGTAATAGCTTAAATTTCATGACAAAACGACGCATTCAAACTGGTATTAGTTATAAATAAAAAGGTCGCACTAATTTTCAGTTTAATGAGTAGTATACGTAATTTAATATTTAATTCTATAACTATCTGATGCTGTGAATCCATTTTAAAAATAATCTTTCAAATGCCTTCGTCAGAAATTCTTTTAAGGATTAATTTCGTTTATAATTGCTTACAATTTGATTTCTTGTTTGAATACTAGTTTTGTGAAAATTTATATTTAATTGAATGTTTTAATTAGATGATATTCAGTTCTAAATGTCATAGTTAAACGTTTGAACTTTTTAACTAGACAAGTTTTTTTATTGAATCTGATATTCCTAGTAGACCCTCATATGATTAATGTAATTGCGTAAAATATAATTGATCCTTTCACGACTATGGAGGTGTATGTAGAATTTAAAAAAATGCAACTGCTATATAATTTATTAAATATACTCTCTTATAATGTCTTGTAAACTGATTGAACCTGAAAATACACTGCTGGCCACCGTAAATGCAACACCCTGAAGGAAGCATGCAAATAATATGAAATTTACAACATGCATTAGCGGAGGTGAGATATGCAAATGATTAGAATTTCAGCGCAGACGCACATCACGCGCGCCTGTGGCGCCACTTCAAAGCGCTATTTAAGGCTTGGAGATTTCGACGATTTCAAGTACGGCAATTGTGTTTTTCTTGTGGTTTTTTCAAAAAAACGATCAATTATGCCTCGTAGAAAACAGCGATCATCTTTTGATCAAGTATCCGAGTTCGACAGAGGAAGGATAGTGGCCTACCGAGATTGTGGATTATCTTTCAGGGAAATCGGTAGTCGTGTTGGACGAAACCAAACAACTGTAATGCGGATATGTGATCGTTGGATGCAGGAGGGTACGACGGACCGACGTGTTCGATCGCATCCACCTCAGTGCACCACTTCACGTGATGACAGGCATATTGTGCGTATGGCAGTGACGGATCGCTCAGCCACATCACGAACCATAGCACAGCACATTCAGTCTGTACCGCATCATCCAGTGTCTGCGCGTACCATTCGACGCCGTTTACAGCAGAGTGGTCTGTCCGCAAGACGTCCATTGCTTCGTCTACCCTTGACGCAGAACCACAGACGTTTCCGCCGCCAATGGTGCGATGAAAGAAGGGTGTGGACGGCAGAATGGAATGAAATTGTCTTTACTGACGAGTCACGCTTCTGTCTGCAACACCACGATGGTCGGATTCGAGTCTGGAGACACCGTGGAGAGAGGATGCTGAACAGCTGCGTTATGCACCGCCACACTGGTCCTGCACCGGGTATTATGGTATGGGGCGGTATTGGATATCACTCTCGCACTCCTCTAGTACGCATTGCCGGTACTTTAAACAGCCAGCGCTACATCTCCGAGGTGTTGGAGCCAGTTGTCCTTCCTTACCTTCAGGGCTTGCCCACAGCCATATTTCAACAGGATAATGCGCGACCACACGTGGCACGCATTGTCCAAGGGTTCTTCGTCAATCGCCAGATTGAATTGCTTCCCTGGCCAGCTCTCTCTCCGGATCTTTCGCCGATAGAAAACATGTGGTCCATGGTTGCTCAACGATTGACCCAGAATACATTCCCAGCTGCCACACCAGATCAACTTTGGCAACGTGTGGAAGCTGCTTGGTCTGCTGTACCCCAAGAACACATCCAAAGTCTCTTTGAATCAATGCCGAGGCGTGTGGCAGCGGTGATCTCCAACAATGGCGGCTACTCTGGCTACTGATTTTGGCAGGAAACACACTTCACAGAAGTCTATAAATTTAATCATTTGATACTTGGTCAACATGTTATCTACAAAATAAATTTTGTTGTGATATCTCTTGTCTTTCTTGGTGTTGCAATTTGGGTGGCCAGCAGTGTAGTTGTGTATTCGATTTCCAAACATTTTTCGCATACTTATTCCGAAGAAAAATATAGTCTAATACTCACTTTTATCAAATATATATCTTTCAAATTGATTGAACTTGAACGTAGCTGTGTATTCTATTCAAACAACTTTCACATATTATTCCAAATGAAAATATAGTCCAATACTCACTTTCATGAAATTTATGTCTTTCAAATTGATTAACTTACAAGTAGTTGTGTATTCTGTTCACAAGCACTAGTTATTAACTATGGGCATTGTTTGGCTCAGCTTGGCAAAATCTAGCGGCCCTTGTGGCCATAAAATCCAACCAACCTTTTCACAAGAAATTTTCGCATACTTATTCCAGAGAAAAATATAGTCCAATACGCACTTTTATCAAATTTATTATGTCTTGCAAATTGATTGAACTTGAAAGTAGTTGTGTATTCTGTTACAAACAACTTTCGTAAACTAATTCCAAAAAAATACTGTCCAATACTCACTCTTATCGAATTTATGGTGTCTCAAATTGATTGAATTTAAAAGTAGTTTGGTATTTTGTTCCCAAACAATTTAACGCATACTTGTACCAAAGAAAAATATAATAAACTACTCACTGTGATCATATTTAGGATGCCTTGCAAATTGATTGAACTTGAAAGTAATTCTGCTCACAAGTAATTTTCGTATACTTGTACCCAATAAAAAAATTATAAATATTTGTACATAAATAGTTTACACTTAAAACAGCCCAACCCAAATGAATATTTCAGTCAATTATTTCTGCATGTACGCATATCTTTTCAATAAGTTCGAAAACTTGCGATTTGGACTACAAGGTGTACTTACATAACACCGAAGCAAATATGTCCAGTAGGGCTTCACCCGTGGACATCGGACTTTTGTTTAACACTATCTGCCAATCAGAGGAATCATGACAATACCAGGTTAGTTTCACAGGTTTCTTCCAGTAAGTGGTTAACTAAATTTTCAGTGCCAAGTTATGGCTTTATGCTTGATGATTAGGCGTCCGAACTATAATCTGGGCGAGATCAAAGACATCGCTCTGGTCAAGGATCCAGTGTCAACTGCATTCAACAATTTCCGAAAAGCCATATAGTTGTGTAAGTACATCCGCTTAATTGTGAAATCATCTTCAAGACTGGATAGAATTCACGTTCCCTAATCATTTTCCCCCGCAGATAAGACTCCAGTAAAGGAAGTTTGCGGGTTTCAACCGACTGTTCTTGTAGATGAAAAAGTGCCAGCCCTGGCTGAGCGAGTCGCAACTGAGAAATGAGGCTGCATTCTTAGGGGATCGATACAGTCAGTTCAATTAGCTATCTGCAAAGAGGATTGAACGAGATTCGAAGTCACTTATGGACCCTGAAAGATGAATCATTGTCTACTTGAATGGAAAGAGCAACGAATTTATTGGACGGGGTGCCTACATAAGGAGGACTATGGACCCGGAAAATCTGAAACGCTTTTGTAGTATAGGCTATGTTTTCGGTACAGCTTTTATATAAATATGTTTTGTGGCATCCCTTTGGCGCGTTTCTTGGCGCACTTTTTATGTCGCCGAGGAAAAAATTCTTAGAAAAAACCTTTTTTCTTTACTGGAAATAATAAGCGTAACACCGTTTTTCTTATCAGAAATAATTAGCAGAAACAGCTAGAAAACTGGTTAAAATATCCACACAACTGTTAAATATGGGTTGCCTTTACCAGCCATAACTCGCTGGAAAAAATACGCCAAGAAACGAGCCAAAAGCGTTGCCGCAATACATCTTTACATCAAAGTTGTACCATGTTTTCTAAGTTTCAAACTTAAAAGTCTTCACTGTATTTTAATAAAGCTGTTTAAGTGTGCAACTGAAAAGAAGAAAAAATTACATTTGGGCAAATTAAACATTAAGTACTTGGAATAGATTTTAATTATAATGAGAGGCTCTTATCTAAACTGGTATTGGACACAACGTCTGAACCTGGTACAGGTAACCGAAATTTAAACTGGTACTGGAGTACGTCATCTAACCTGGTACTGGGGACCGTATTCTAAATTAGTTCTGGGGCATGTAATCTAAACTTGTACTAGTTTATGTCATCTAATCTGGTACTGTGGCCTGTCATTGAAACTAGTAATGGAGTACGTCATCTAAACTATCAGTGGAGTACGTTATCTAAGCTACTAATTCAGTACGTCATCTAAACAAGTACATCATCTAATCTGGTACTGGGCCCATAATCTAAATTAGTACTGGGGAATGTAATATATAAACTTAAACTATATTACTCCATCTAATCTGGTATTTTGGACCGTCATGGGACTCGTTATAGAATACGTCATATAAACTAGTAATGGAGCACTTCCTTTAATCTGGAACTGGGACATGTAATCTAAACTAGTTCAGGTTGGTTGATTGTCTTTATGGAGAGCAAGGGCCATATATATATGCCCTTGCCATATATGGCCTGGAACTAAATGAAATGTCATTCACGTAATAAAGACTTTTGACTTCGCAAGATTTTAATCAAGGGGAATGTCATCGGAATATCAGATTTCAGCTTGTAGTGACTCATTTGGCAAATTAAGAAAAGTGAGCAATTTCTGAGACACCAATTAATTAGCGCGTCGGATCACTTTCTCCAATGATACCAACAAGCATTCGTAGCGGATCAACTTGTGATCGAAGCTAGTTTCGAAATTAATGTCGGCAAAACTGAAATGGAAAAAATAATTCTCGTTACTTTAATGCAATTCTGTCGACCTTTTCATAGCTGTCTCCATCTCAATATCTGACTTACGTACATGTAAACTTAACAATTAACAGTCGTACGACAGAGAAGCAAAATTAATGAACTTTACGAAATTTCTTATACAAAACTGAAATCGAAAAAATAATGCACTGTACTTTAATATAATTCCGTCAACCTTTTCATAGCTGTCTCCAACTCAAGCTGATTTACGTACATGTAAATTTAACTATTAACAGGGGTACGACAGAAAAACAAAATTAATGAATTGCGCGAAACTTCTTATGCAAAAACTGAAATCGAAAAAATAATGCACGGTATTTTAATGTAATTCTGTCGACCTTTTCATAGCTGTCTCCAACTCCAACTCCATAGCTGTTTCCAAGCTGATCTACGTACATGTAAACTTAACTCTTAACAGGCTTGCGAACGACATTTTAAAGGCATGAAAACTAACTGTGATGGAACCAAAACGTACAGACATTGTAAACAACTGTCTGGGCATTGAAGTCACACCTCATACATTCACCTGCCCTGCAATAGTAGCTGCTCTTTAAACCATCGATTAGCATCCTGAAAAACAGCTTTACTGCAAGAAAATAATCGGCATACACAACAGTTACTAACAAACGACCTAAACAAATATGCGTAATGTTTATTTTAAAAATAATTTTAATCTGCAATAGAATTCTGTAATCAATATTAAAAAATATGGATAGCGACCTCGATTTTCATGATTAAACCTTTATGACTGAAAAATTACCAATATTTGGCTATAATAATTTTCTATTAACATTCTATCTATTAATTTCTATTATGCGTGTGTGCGCATGTTCATTACTCGATGTTGTTAAGTCTTGTGTTTAGGGTAGCTTGGGAAAATTTGGCCCTTGTGCCATAAAACTCAACCAACCATTTCTGTTATTCATTGAATTGCAAAAAGAGAATTCTATTGGTTCTCTCCTTAGAATAGAATCCTTTAGAACAATGCTATTGATCCTTCCCTTGGAATGGAAACTTTTGGAAAAGTTCCATTGTCCATTTCCTTACAATAGAATCCTTTGGAAAGAAGCTATTGCTCAACTCCTTTTAACAGAATCAATTGGAAATATTCCATTTCTCCTCTCCTTGGAATAAAATCCTTTGGAAATATTCCATTACTCCTTTCATTAGAATAGAAACCTATGAGAAGATTATGTTATTCTATTCCTTAGAATAGAATTCTTTGGAAGGATTCCATTGCTCATTTCGTGATAATATAATCCTTTGGTATAGGTTGGCATAAGGTTCTATAGTTCCTTTCCTAAGAATAGAATCCTTTGGAAAGATTCCATTGCTTAGTTCCTTGTAATAGAATCCTTTGAAAGATTATTTTGCTCATTTCCTTAGAAAATAATCTTTCCAGGCGATTCTATTGGCCAAGAAGTTCAAAATTCGTGGGAATCTTAGAGAAAATTGCAGGTTAAGTGGAATTATGCGTGTGAGGTAGAATCTGGAAATAAAAATGTCGAGATACGTATGAGATGTTTCATCTGTTAAGCTAAATATAGATGGTGGTAGTGTTTCTGGGGTGGAAAGTGTTTTATGTACATATTCCTAACATGATGTCACTTGTTTTGTATACAATTTCAGCACTTCGCCAATACGAATTCCTAAGAATGAATTCCGAATTGAAACAAGATAATCGAATATATTAAACGCCAAACCTCGCCAAAACGGCGATAAACTACATTTAATCATATGACAGCATTTGGAAAGCGGAAGAAAAATCTCCACATTCCGTCTGGTTGCTTGTTAGCACTGAAAATCCCTCTCATACCAAGTTAAAGGGCCGCGTTAGCCCAGTTGGAAGCCACCATAGGGCTAGCCACGGATTAGCCACCATAGGGTTCCAAATTCGAAACTCGGTTCAGCCGAAGACCGTCATGTACACGGGGGCTGGTACACTTTAAATCTGTCGTGGCCTCAAATATCCTCACCTTGGCGTGGTTTGGAAGTTTGGAGAGAGGCTCCCAGCTCAGGTTTTGACCTCGTCATCTGACCATGGTTCAAATACGAGGCGTTGTCCCCTTAGATTGATCCCGGACCGTCGCCGATAGCCCGTTGTGTTGCTCCAGTGCGACGTTGATTAACTACCTACCCTCATACCAAGCTAAAAAATAGGTAGGTAAGCATTTAATTAACGTCGCACTGGAGCTTTAATTAACATTTAATTAACTCGCAACCCCCATAGCCCGTTACTCTTCCAACCGGGCTACCGTGGCCCCGCTAAAAAACAGGAATTCTTACAGCTCATAAAGCATGCAGCTAATATTGTTTTGAAAACAAGTAGTTGCTTCCTCGAAATATCACTTCTGCAATTTCCCATACTTTTAGGGGTCTAGCCCGGTTGGAAGAGTACCGGACTATAAACCGGAGGGTTGCGATTTCGAATCCAACGAAAGACCGTCTTGTACGAAGGGAAATAATGCACATTAAATCTGTCGTGTCCTCATATGTCCTCACATTGGCGTGGTGTGGAAGATTGGAGAAGGGGTGCCAGCTCAGGTTTGACCTCGTCATCCAACCGTGATTCAAAATTACGTGGTGTTGTCCTCGATCTTTTTCTTCGGGGTTGATCCAGGACCGTCGCCAATATCCCGTTGCGTTACTGCAGTGCGACGTTGATTAAATATCTACCCACCTTCCCATAGGTTTAGGGTTCTAAGGGTTTCGAAAAAGAAGCAGGTGTAATTCGGCAAACGAAGCTTCAAGTTGACGTATGCCTTGAAATAAAATAAACGCTTCCTGAGCGAAAAAGGAAATCGCAATCTACCGTGGCAGATGTAATTCAAATATGCTTTTCAAGCGCTTCCACAACGGATTGTTTGAAATAAAAACCTCGCAATTACCGCTAGCCTAAAACGCCGGAGCGCATTAGAGATTTTTCTCCTTCGTGTAATTTATCATTCTCGTGGCTTGAATGCACATTCTTACAAGTGTCAGTAAACTGATAAATAAATAAAGTAAAAAGAGTATAAACAAAAAGACGGCAACGTTGTTACTGACGGGAAACTTTCGGGTTTCGATAATTTATTATTATTTGTTTAGCTATTCTTCTAAAACACTAGTCTAGATCTTTGGTGGAAGTAATCGAACTTTCCGGAATATTCCTCATAATATATTGAACGGGGCTGAAGGAAAATCTACATTTTTGTGTAACATGTTCCAGGCGATGGTAACGTGTTTCGGTTTCTCTTTTTTGAAGTGAGGTCTCGGATAACTGCTTTAGAAAAACTTTGGAGTCTGGGAAATTTTACAAAATGGGTTATTTTAGAGACCGTGTAAATGAAGTTAAAGTTCGGTTTTTTCTTGTGTAAAACAAATAAAATATCTCTAGCGGAATATGACTAGCGGATTAGCTAGGTAAAAACATTAAAGTAGTTAGGTTCAATACTTGCGATGTTATTTTACCTTCTATCAAAATGTATCGTCTTGAATTTTTAAATGTACACAATAGACATTTATTTATTTAACCCTTTTAGGGTCGCGAGATTTCGGAGTAGTGTAGAGTTGCTGTTACCCCACAACATACTTCATGACTAAATAACCTGCATCCTTCTAAAGAATCCATGGATTCTTTCAACCTTTAGAACGATTCTATTGGTAATTTTCTTGGAATAGAATCCTTTGAAACGATTTTACTGACTCTTTCCTTTGAATGAAATATTATGGTAAAATTCCATTGGCTCATTCTGTGGAATAGAACCATTTGGAAAGATTTCATTGTTCCTTCCTTTAACTTGGCTGGATTCTATTCCTCATTTCCTTAGAATGGGATAATTTGCAAAGATTTTATTGCTCCTTTCCTTGGAATTAATTATTTGGAATGATGCTCATTCTGTTGAAAAGTAGAAAAGAATCATTTGAAAAAATTCTATTTACCTTTTCCTTGGAATACAATCTTTTCGTGAGATTCTATTGTTCACTTCCTTAGAATAGAACACTTCGTAAAATTTGTATTACTCCTTTCCTTGGAATAGAATTCTTTGGAACGATTCTATTGTCATTCTGAAGAATGGAATCATTCGTAAATATTCTATTACTCCAATCCTTTGGTAAGATTCTATTGCTCATTTCCTTAGAATAGAATCCTTTGGGACTCCACTTGGAATTTCAGAGCAAGCATAAGCTTAGGTAAAGCAAAATACTACCTGTTCAGAACTATTTTTATTTTTAGCCGTTTGTGTTTGGCGATGATTTTTACTGGAAGTGACATGCTGAAAATTCCAAGTTGCACAGAATACTGCAAAAGCGGATATCAAAGCACTAGCGCCCTCTACATTTAAGTTTACAGAAAAATCCCATCAAAAGGAAAGCCGAATATCATTCATGTTTTCTCTTTATTGCAAAACAAAAATTCTAGAAAGCGTCACACTTTGTAATAATACTGATCATACTTTTAGTAAGGTTGTACATCTCAGGTAGGTAGTTAATTAACTTTTCACAGGAGCCACACAACGGGCCATTGGTGACGATTCGATATCAACCCCGAAGGGAAAGATCCGAAGACAACACCTCGTAATAATGACGAGGTCAACACCTGAGCAGGCATCCCACTCATAGAGGAAATATAAAAGTAAAGAGAACAATGGTAAACTTTTCATGTTCCCAGGATCATGTGACCAAAGCTAGTAGTAACGTGACCCTTAGACTACTTTTGTCTGTCGGGTGGAATTGAACATTCATCATCTCATTGATCCACGGGAAGATTGTCATATATTGATTTATCATTTGATTGGTCCATGCGGCATAGTAGTAGACTTTGGTGATTTCACTATTTTTGTCGCCACTCTATAGAAATGTGCATTCACACATCTACCCTGTCATCGCCAAACGAAGCGAGAAGATGCCAAATCGTCGACCCAAGTCTATTTTGCAAGGATCCGTCACGTGACTACTAGTCGGCATGTTGCTCACACTTTTTGAAGCTCCTCTCAATAGCAATTGTCAGTCCAATTATATTTCACGTCTATGAGGACAACAAGTCGTAATTTTGACCCACGTTGTGATGATGAGGTCAGCACCTGAGATGCCACCCCACTCTGCAAACTTCCATACGAGAACGAACGTTTGGTACACGACGGTCTTTGGTTGGATCGAGTTTCGAACTCCCAACCCTCCGGTTGCTAATCCGCTACTTCACTAACCGGGCTACCGTGACCACCCTATCAAAAGGTAGGTAGGTATTTGAATTAACGCCGCACTGGAACAACATAACGGGCCATTAACGACGGTCCGGGATCAAACCCGAAGGGAAAGATCCGAGGACAACACCACGTAATTTTGAACCACGGTCAGATGACGAGGTTACACCCGAGCTGGCACCCCATTCTCCAAACTTCCACACCACGCCAATGTAAGACATTTGAGGTCACAACATATTTAACGTACACCAGCTCCCTTCGTATACAACAGTCTTTGGTTGGATTAGAACTCGCAATACTTTGGTTGCTAATCACTGACTCTTCAAACCGGCTACCGCGACAATCCTATCAAAAGGAAAACTGGATATCATTCATGTTTCCTTTTTTTATTCATCAGAAAATAAAACTTTTAATTACAATGATCTTTTTTTACAATGATCCACTTTTAATTACAATGATCCACTTTTTAATTACAGTGATAATATTTTAGCAAGTTTTTAACATCTGAAAAAAAAATTAGATTTCTTCATAGTAATACAAATGAAAATTAGATGATTAAATAATAAGTGTGTTTTTTTAACTCTCTTTATAAGTTTTATATTCAGGGTAAATATATTATAAGTTAAATACATTATAATTACCCTGAATATTTTTTAATATTCAGGGTAAATAAATATAATCCAGAGGATAATTCGATGAATCATTGTACTCAATTAAACTGAATTAACTCTCAAATTAAATTACATGCAAAACCGTATTGTAAAAGTTTTAAATTCAAAACAATGGATATCAAATTACATTAGTTTATTTTAATGTATTTTAATATCGTTTCGACAAGAAATTATGAAATCCTTAGCTAATGGATTAATTTTAATATTTGTAAGGGAAGATTATATTTTTAGATATAAGTACTAATTGTAGCTATAAACTTTAACGAATTCAAATTTAGAAATACTCTCGTTCCAATGAACATGCACCCGAATTTTAATATTTCCGTTTAAAATTTAAATTTTTAAATAAAATTAATTAAAATTTTATATATTCCAAACAAAAGCTTCTGTAATTAAAGGTCAACCAATATTTTAAACGGACAGTATAGATTTTCAAACTCCCCAAAATCGATCAAAAATTTATTTTTTAATTTTTCCATTAAACATTTATTGATATTAAATTATGAGGATAGCAAAAAGAATTTTTCAATTACTATCAGTTTTGAGAGTTATACTTACAACAATATCAAAGATATAGTAGATAAGTATAAGTCTCTACAAAACACGTTTTTCACCGATTGAGATTCTATGACACTTTTCTGATTTCAAAATGCTCCCCGTGTATCTGGTTTTAATTGATTTACTCGAAGTTTTGTTGGATAATCCGTGCAATCTGTTGTACTATATATCTGGATGCAAATGAAAAAAATTCATCATGCTTCTAAGTTTCGAAATATTTGTTTGAAATGTTGCTTAACCTATGCTTTGTAAACTTTTTGTGTTTGTATACAATGTTTTTTATTACAATTGTACGATGCTCTTACCAAATGGAGTTAATATGGTTTATATGTATACAAACTATTATGTGAATTAAAATTTCGACAATACGGAAAATTTATGCTTATAAGATCTATCTATTTTTCATAATTTATGAAAAATTTTATTTTACCACGTTTTATGTTATAAGTTTCGAATGATTTAATACTTTTGGACCTAACTTTTTGTATAATAATCTGCTTTTTAGTAAAAATTAGTTTGTGCAAATTTGATAACAATCGTATCATAACTACATAAGTTTTCTTTGAAAATCCCCTGTTCCCTAACCCTCCAAGTGGTTTCGACAAATATCTCGTCCAACAACACCAGACGAATTGTGTTAATGATGAGATATCTCGTCATAAAAATATTGCCGATTTTTTTATAACGAGATCAAGATATGGTCAGTTTTTATTATGACGAGATATGTCGTCTATCAAGATATGGTCTGTTTTTCTAATGACTAGATACCTCGTCTATCAAGATATGGTCAGTTTGTCTAATGACTAGATACCACGTCTATCAAGATATGGTCAGTTTTTCTAATGACGAGATACCTCATCTATCAAGATATGGTCTGTTTTTCTAATGACTTGATACCTCGTCTATCAAGATATGGTCTGTTTGTCTAATATTACGAGACACCTGGTAGAGACAACCAGCAGGATGATTAATCCCTCGTTTCAAAATTAGGTGCCTGAAAATTAATCTCGATGGATATAACTGAAGAAGTTAGGTGCACACTGTGCAAACGGAAACAAAATGTCATTTTCTTCCATAAAATGGAAAAATCTCATTTTACGCCAGACGCGAATTATATTCCCTTTTATATGCTGTATTGAACAAGAGTGATGATCCATGAGCAATTTTTCTGATCGAAATCCCAAAGGACTTTTCACACTATAAATAGAACTTGAGCAAGAAATCGATGCCAAATGAGCTTCTCTCTGAAAGGAAAATCCGCAATTTCTTTATGCCTATTTTATGCAGTTTTTCTCTACAGTTCTGTCGCATATACTGTATATACTTCCTTTTTTCCTGAATGACCAATTCTTTGCCTATAAAGTATAGCTGTTTGTAAATGAAACATTTTATCGTAAAAATACTAGCCTACATGAAATGCGTCATGTCGACTAGTAGTCTCGTGACTACTCTGCGGACTCAGTTGATGTCTGAATTAAATGAATAGGAGACATAAATTCTGGACTGCATATTCCCGTGTTTAGATCGGGCACCTTCCGTATTACTTTTCTTACCAATCGTGACATTTTTATAAAGTGGTACTGTCCCTGAGTGAGAGGGATTTCAGGGTAAGAAAACCATAGATGTGGAATGTAAGTAGACTGAGCTTTGCTATAGAGAGCAGCTTCAAAAAGTGAGACCAACGTGTCGACTAGTAGTCACGTGACTGCCCTGCGGACTCAGTTGAGTCCATCAATTTGCGGTTTAATGTCTGAATTAAGTGAATAGGAGACAGAAATTTTGGACTGCATATTCTCATGTATATGCAGGGTTTCCGTATTATTTATCTTACAAATCGTGACACTTTAATAAAGTGGTAATGTCCATGGATTCAGTGAGAGGAATTTAAGAGTAAACAAGCCATAGATGTGAAATAAAAGTAGACTGAACATTGCTATTATGAAGAGCTTAAGAAAGTGTAACCAACATGTCGACTGGTAGTCACGTGGCTCCTCTGTGAAAAATGTACTTGTTTGACCGATTTGGTGGGAATGGCAGTCTGAAAGGTGTATGTATACACTAAAAATCACGAAAATTGACCAAAATATCGATATATGTTTTAATAATTCATAATATTGTCCAACCCCTTAGCTTTCAAACGATACCAAGATCTTGTAAATATTCGAAATAGTTTTCTAGTTACAAGGGTTTGGGTTAGGTACTGTCACCTTAGACAAACACGTTTCCAAAACTTTAAACTCGATTTCTGAAGAACTATGTTTTTTCAATAGGATGCTTATTTCGAACAGTGATAACTCAACAATGAATTGATCTATTATAATTACTTTTGTGTCATTTTAATCTATATATATAATACAGTGGATGTTTTGACCCTCAGTCGAAGTTATTGGTTACGAAATGAATTTTTAGTTTATTTTTAAATCTTGAAATTCCTGAAAAAATCTTGATTTTTTTTAGACTTCTTTCGTGAAAAAAATTGTAAAAAATAACCTATTCCCTCTAGGAACTTGATGGAGGGTCAAAACATGAAGAATAATATTAGGAATAATTTCCCCAACAGTAATTGTCTTTCTTAACACATTAGAATTTGAGATATCACTGTTCAAAAAACATGCTAATTAGCTAATTATATCCAAATTAGGTAAATAATGAGTAGCTTAATCAGAATTTTTCACACTGAAATGAGTTTAAGCACAAACTAATGACCTATTGTGAAAAAGCTGGATTTTTAAAGTCAAAATTTAAAAAAAATGTTCTAGTGTATACATACACCATAAATTCCTCAACTCAACTCGTTCGGAGTCCAGCCAGATCTAAAAAGAGAGTTTATTAAGTAGGTAGGTAGTTAATTAACGTAGTACAGGAACAACACAACGGACTTTGACCGTTATCACGGGTTCAATCCAGAAGGGAAAGATTCCAGGACAACGCCTCGTCATTTGAACCGCGGTCAGATGACGCGAACATCGCCTGAGCTGCACCCCACTCTCCAAACTTCCACACCATGGTAACGTGAGGACATTTGAGGCCACGACATATTTAACGTGCACCAGCGACCGAGTACACGATGGTCTTTGGCTGGACTGAGTTTCGAACTTGCCGCCCTCCGCTTGCTAATCTGTTATTCTTCCAGCCAGGCTACCAGGCTACATTCAAGAAAGTTCAGTTTTGTTTTTAGATAGTGTTCGTGCCGTGTGTATCTCTATGACATTTGTTGGCGCCACTCTTTAATTGGCGTAATTTTTCATGTACCTCGTCGAGACGACCATCGGAAGGATTTGTCATTCAAACTGACCATATCTTGATGGACGAGATATCTCGCCACTAGAAGAAAGATGCCCAAATCTTTATCTCGTCATCATAAAAAATCATTAACCCTCTCGCTGCGCAATTTTTTTTATCAAAATAGGTTAAAAAATTGCGTATTTTTTTTATTGCATATTTCAAATCTACATATATTTTAGAGTTAAAATATACAAACAATTTTTATAAAAGAGGGTTTTTTTCAACATAGAATTAGGAGAAACAAAACAGAAAAGAATAATCTAAGTTCTTTCTCATTCGTATCTGTCCACTTTTTCCACCTTGATCTTTCTTTAGGAACTGCCTTATTGATATACTGTTCAGCGTATCTGTTGGTCTCTTGTACTATTATTTGTAACATAAGATCGTCAAAAAAAAAGTTCAAAATAATCCAAAACAGTTGCATCATTTTCCATAGTGAAAGTTGGTCCGGGATTGCCAAGGAAAGGAAATGAAGCAGGAGCTGGTGGAATATTTTGCATATCAATTTTGCACTACTGTCGAACGTTTTGAATAGAAAATGAATCTTCAGATTCATCACTATCCGCAAAGGAATCCGAGAAATTCTCATCAGTTTCGCTATAACTATCTTCAGTATACTTGAAATCAGAGTCAGAACTGCTATCAGTGTCGGAAATATTGTCAGGAATGTAGGTTATATCACTCGCGAAACGCTTCCTGCCAGACATCTTTGAGCTTTGAAAAGAGAGCGGGAAATGCTACAAAAAATGCTTGTATATTTCGCAGAAATGTGGACATCTAACGCCATCTGTTAACCCAGATTTGAATAAACAATTAAACATCACAGAAAAGCCAAAATGGAACCATGAACGGGGAAAGAGCGGGTTGCACAGTTAAATAGACGGCAAAAATGCATCCCAGCGGAAATCGCGGGCTGCGCAAATTTTGCTACTTCTACGTTGCCCGCGGAAATCACAGGATACGCAGCGAGAGGGTTAAATGACGACGAGGTATATCGTCATTAGCAAAATTTGTCACATCTTGGACGAGATATCTCATAATTAGAATAGAACTGACCTGATCTTGATGGACGAGATATCTCATATTTTGAAGAAAACTGATCAGATCTTGATGAACGAGCTATCTCATAATTAGAAGAAAATTGACCTGATCTTGATGAACCACGAGATGTATAGTAATAGAGTATTGAGCATTTCGATTGAGGTAGTAAAATCTTCGCATTTCGTCTGGACTGTTAGTTTACACTGAAACACCCTCAGCTACGTCTGGGGAAAACAGTCGTGGTTACATCCCATCAAGTCGAAAAGAGAATTCATGCGTGGCGTGCAAAACGTGGCAACAATGGATCATTGGTCTTACTGACGAAATCATTGGAGCTGTAAAACTGCGGATAAAAACGATCCACTCTTAATCCATGCATTGTTCACTGTAGAGCGAATGCAAAGGTACCATTCTATAGGGAACAAAGCCTTCTATAAAGTCATATGCATAAACATTTCGTAAGGGGCCGTCTCCATATCGAATCCCGCATAGCTTTATGTGTGTTTATCCCTCTGGATACGGAGACCGGCCCAACTGGCCGAAAGTTTAGAGTCCTCTCGTTACGAAGGGCTCGGATTCTTTCAAACTACAAACTCCTGAAGAATCTTCGAAGCCCATTCGATTTCCATCCCCTATTTTCTGTGCTACAGAGACCCGTGCTTAAATAGCCTTATCTCCCGTTGACAAAGATGTCAGGGTTATCGACGGGGAGCCTCGCAAATTGTTTATCTTCGAGCATCTAGTCGTGAGAGGTTGAGTAAATTGAAAAGAGATACACTTAGAAACTCACCGCCGCCATTTCAGTTTACCCGGGAAGAATCTGCCCCTTCTAGGCATACCCACGACCCGACAATAGAAACCAGCACATTAGGAGATAATGGGACGACACATATTCCCTCTCCTCCTGGGGAAAGCATCGTAAAGGCCGTTTCGGCCTGTTTCAGTAAGTTGCCTGTAAAGCCATTGGGCAGGCTGCCGTAACCAAAGAAGGAAACGATATTATACCCCGACGTATGCAGAGGTTAAAATATACTCATGACTAAAAATTAAGGATGAAAATGAATGCATATCGTTCGGTGGGGTGAGGAAACGATATTATACCCCGACGTATGCAGATGTTAAAATATACTCATGACTAAAAATTAAGGATGAAAATGAATGCATCTGATGTATGGGGCTACGAACGGAAACAGACAAGCTGCTCAAAGGCTGTACAGTGGCCAGAATGTGGGTTCTGAATTCAAAGGTTCCTGGTTCGGTGGGGTGATGACGATATTATACCCCGACGTATGCAGAGGTTAAAATATACTCATGACTAAAAATTAAGGATGAAAATGAATGCATCTGATGTATGGGGCTACGAACGGAAACAGACAAGCTGCTCAAAGGCTGTACAGTGGCCAGAATGTGGGTTCTGAATTCAAAGGTTCCTGGTTCGGTGGGGTGATGCATTGATGTTTGTCCTGAATTAATGTATGTTCGCTCTATAAGCGTTTAGTTTGGGCCCCTCTATCGCCCTTTACAATTTTTCCAGATATTTTCGAAACACCCTGTATTGGTTATGAAGGTTAAATCTAGTAAGATGTCATGCAGGAAAACTGCAGTTTATAGAACGGATATATACGCGTAAACCCCTCAGAGGGTTAACATAAGGTAAAATTATAACATAAAGTGTTTATTGTATTCAGAATTCATACATTTTTGTATATAACTATTTGAAAACTGTATTACTTCACTGTTCATTGAAATACACGGATATTTTAACAATGCTCTATAATTCTTCTGAGGTCACTAGTATAAAATCCCCGTGCATTTATCAACTTCAAGTAAGTAGCTTTGTCCCTTCTAGCAAGTTAATCCTCCCTTACTTCCACTGTAGGACCAAGATCTGAAGTTAGAATCTTCCAGAAATATTACTATAAACGCACGGAATAAGGAAGGCAAGATTACCAATAGATTAACTTTAGGTAAGTTTATTATTTATTCACTTGTTTCCTATATTATCCGTGTACTGTGTATTCTCCATGCATTATTAAATAATTCGTACGCACTTTTCGTGCATATATTTTTAAATTGTTTTAAACGCAATAAAGTGTATTGTAATTGTCCGTGTTTTGGAGGTACAATATTCTTCATAGTTTTTCAACACAACGGGCTATTGGCGACCAAATTTTGAAGTATATCACCATGCTAATGAAAGGGGCTGCTGTAGCCCGGTTGGTTGAGTTTAGCAGCCGGTGGGTCGCGAGTTCGGAACTCGATCTAATCAATGACCGTCGTGTGCGTGGGGACTGGTGCACGTTAAGTCTATCGTGGTTTCAAATGTCCTCACGTTGGCATGTCGTGGAAGTTTGGAGAATGGGGTGCTAGCTCAGGTGTTGACCTCGTCATCTGACCGTGGTTCAAAATGACGAGATGTTGTCCTCGGATCTTTCCCTTCGGGATCCATAGCGGATCGTCGCCAAAAGCCCGTTGTGTTGCTCCAGTTCGACGTTGATTCGACTACCTATCTACTGAGAATTGGACTTCGAACACCGAATCGAAACTTTAAGCGGTTTCCAAGAATTCAAGTCTGGTAGCCGAGTGGTTTAGTCTCTGGTCCTCAACAATCTATGGGTTCGAAATTTGTTCATGGCATGGAATTTCGTAGTGGCTTAGAATCCCCTTTAAGCCCTAGGTCCCGGTCTAATTGGCCTTCTCGTAGCAAAAAAATGTCCGTAGAGCGACAAACCCAAACTAAACCTTCATATTAGGTCGAATGTGAATTTACTTTATACCCATGAATGAAGCTTCGCTTAGTGTTACAGAAGATTAATAGTAATACTAGACATAATATATACTATACAATACTACTAGACATAGTAATACTAGACAGTAGACATAGTAATACTAGATAGTAGACATAGTAATACTAGACATAATACATACTATACAATACTACTAGACATAGTAATACTAGACAGTAGACATAGTAATACTAGACAGTAGACATAGTAATACTAGACATAGTAATACTAGACATAATACATACTATACAATACTACTAGACATAGTAATACTAGACATAATACATACTATACAATACTACTAGACATAGTAATACTAGACATAATACATACTATACAATACTACTAGACATAGTAATACTAGACTGTAGACATAGTAATACTAGACAGTAGACATAGTAATACTAGATATAATACATACTAGACATAATACATACTAGACATATGATACTAGACATATAATACTAAACATATAATACTAAACATATAATACTAAACATATAATACTAAACATATAATACTAGACATAATACATACTAGACATAGTAATACTAGACATGATACATACTAGCAATGTCTTGTGTATGACAGATGCTTTGCTAAACAATACTTATTAAGGACAAATGCAAAGCTAAATAATACTTATTGAGGACAGACGCAAAACCAAATGATACTTATTTTTGGGAGTTTTGTTATAACAAAAGCAGTTCTTATATACTGAAATATTTAGTTACAAATTGTAAATTGTTACAAGCAGATAAACCGTAACTAGCTTCGTTGTCGTCAAAATAATGCATCTTTTCAGTAATTTAATAACATAAACCATTTTCCAATAATGCAAACATTTTTGAAAATATTAAGCTCAAAATATAAATTGCAGAGCTGTTAGACAATAACTATTATTTGTCTTCGAAACAATTTATCCGGTTCATGACTTACTTGGAACTTGCTTTTACTTGCAACGCAAACATTTCTAAAATTTTAATTACAAAGTTTTGCAAATTGTTATAGAAGTTAATCAAAACCTAGATTCCTTACATTCAGAACAATAAGAAATTTCCATTCCTAATTCTTTTCCAAATAAACTTTAAGCGACTTATAAGACAATTTTAAAATTTTGCAAATAATCTCGAAATTTTGATTTGGTAAATTCGGAAAAGTAATCAAACTTAGGCCTACTCAATTTCAGACTGATCATAGCTCAAGCTATATTGCGATTTTAACATATCTCGATTGAAATTACATTCAAAATGTCGAAAAGAAAAAGAAGCGAATAATGGCATCTCAACCAGAAGCAATGTCGGAGATCAGATTACTTAGCTACATAACGATAAAAGTTCTTTGTCTGGGCTGTAGCCATTTGGAATGCGAGTATTTGCCATTTTTGAAATCGAGGAACGGATGTAAGAGCTTTGTTCCGAAGGTGCTAGTTTAAAAAAATGTCTTTCGTGGAAGCTCTTAAATCTTAATTTTTTTAGAGTCGGATACTTAGAAAATATTTTCAAGTTTTTCTAAACACTAATGAACGCGGAGATATCACAACTGCTAGGAATTTCGGAGGAAAAGAAATCGATAACTAAAATTTATGAAAGCTTCCTGGAATTTTATTATAAATGGTTTGAGAGAGCTGGAAAGGATATTTTAACCAAATGTACTTCCGTTGTCACGAAGAAAACAAAGACGTTTATTTTTTAATAAACATGTAAATATCATTCCAGAAACACTTCCCTTTTTATTCGGCTTAAATCATTTGGTATTATTTGAAGGGCTTCGGGCAACGTAAATGCTACGACACTTTTCAAGTTTTTCAATTTTAATGACAATTTTCGAGGTTTAACCTTCTGAAGGGTTCATACGCATATATCCTTTCTGCAACCTGCACACTTCCCTGAAGGGATTTTCACCATTTTTGACCACTTTGAATTCATGGATTACTTCAACCTATTGATCCTTCTCTTAGAATAGAATCCTTTGGAACGTTCCCTTGCTACTTTTCTTAGAATGGAATCATTTTGAAAGATTCTAATGACTATTTCCTCATAATAGAATCCTTTGGAACCAATTCTGTAAAATAGAATCCTTTGGAACGATTCTATTCGCCAATTCTCTAATATACAATTCTTTGCAAAGACATTATTGCTCTTTTTCTTATAATAAAATCCTTTGGAAAGATTCTATTACTCCTTTCCTTGGAAGCGAATCCACTGGGAAGATTCTGTTTGTCATTTCCTTAGGATATAATCCTTTTGAAGGATTCGATTGCTCCTTTCTCCTTAGAAGTGAATCCTTTGGAAAGAATTTTTCGGTCATTTCCTTAAAATAAAATCCTTTGCAATTAATCCATTGCTTCTTTCTTTAGAATAAAATCTTTTGACAAGATTCTATTGGTCAAGCAAGTCGAAACTGAGAAGTCATTCAAAGAAAACTGCTGGTTTCAAGGTGGAATTTTGTTCGTGAACCCCTCAAAGGGTTAATAAAAGAATTACGATAGACACAAAGTTTAATTCAGAATGGGACACTAATTTTACTATGCACATCATTACATAAATTTGTCTTGGTCTACACAAAAATGCCTCATTCACTGTTGTGGTTCGAGGACTAGTTCTCGAAAAATGATGTTATTTACCATTCCTCCTATCCGCACATATTATATTATAAATACATCTTTAGATGACTGGCAGTTGTGACAAACTTCCATCTTGAAGTTAATCTGACGTAAGCTGATAGCTGACAGTAATACGCTGTTGACTTGTCAAGTAAAGAAGTTGGCAAAGCACCGCGTTTGGTAAATATATTTCGATGTAGAAAAAGTGCGCTTATAAAAAAATCTTTTCCCGTAAGGAATTATTTTATAGCTGATTCTATAATTTTATTTTTGGGAACGAATAAGAGTTGTGCTTGTTATGAGAAAGGAAAAATTTGTCAGCGTAAAGAAAAAAGTTTGGTTTCAGACATTTCTCGGTGTTTATGGAAGAAATGAAAGTTTTTAATGTTATACTACATGTGGTTAGAGATGTCTGTCTTTTACTTATATTGACTCTCTGATGAGAGTCGTGAGATTTGCGAGAAGTGCTTTACCCCACAACAAACTTAATTACTATATAACCACACCTATTGGTTGAAAGAATCCATGGATTCTTTTAAACTTTAGAAAGATTCTATTGGTTCTTTTCTATGAATAGAATCATTTGGAAATAGTCTGGTAGCCATTTCCTGATAATAGATTCTTTTCAAAAGAATATGCTGGTCTTTTAATTACAAAAGGATCCTTTTGAAAGATTCTTTTGGTCTTTTGATCACAAAAGGATCCTTTGGAAAGATTCTGTTGGTCTTTTAATTACAAAAGGATCCTTTGGAAATATTCTGTTGGTCTTTTAATTACAAAAGGATCCCTTGGAAATATACTATGGATTCATTCAGTAGAATACAGTCCTATAGACTGATTCCGCTGGTACTTTCTTAAGAAAGAAAAGAATCCTTTTGAAAACTTTTGTTGATAATTTTCTTATATTAGAATCCTTTGGAAGATCATATTGGTCTTTGAATTAGAAAATAATCCATTGTATAAAGTTACTTTTGATCCATTCCTTAGAATAGAGTCCTTTGAAATGACTCTTTTGGTACTTTCCTAAGAAAAGAATCCTTTGGAAAACTTCTGTTGGTCCTTTAATTAGAATTTTTTTGGGGAAGATACTATTGATTTATTCTTTAGAATAAAATCCTTTAGACTGATTATGTTGATACTTTCCTAAGAACAGAATTCTTTGGAAAGATTCTATTCATCATTTCTTTATAATAGAATGCTTTGGAAATATTTTTTTGTCCTTTAATTAGAAAATAATCCTGTGGAAAGATACTATTGATTCATTCCTTAGAATGGATTTTTTGGAATGATTCTGTTGGTCATTTTCTTATAATAGAATCCTTTAGAAAGGTTCTGTTGGTTCTTTAATTAGAAAAGGATCCTTCGGAAAGATACTATTGATCAATTCCTTACAATAAAATTTTTGAAATTATTTTGTTGGTACTTTCCTAAAAGAATCCTTTGGTAAGATTCTATTTTTACAAGGTCAATATTCCACAAAATTAAATTTCCTACTCGTAGCTTTCTGTTGTGCTGTTATAATCCATAAATCACTTCAATATGGTTGTCATATTGGAAATAATGATCGATTTTATCAATGCATTTTGTAAAGAGAAATTACATTTTATTTTCAGGAAGAATTCTTGACCCTATATTCCGCTAAAGTTCCACGTTTTTCCATATCTTAAGCATATATATCAATATTCTATAAAAAAATATTCAGCACGCCATAAAGCAATCAAAGAGATACATAAAGTGATAAAACTACTGATAAAAATAGAGATAAATACACTTATAAAAATAAAAACTATCAGATACGTAAAAACATACAATTGATTAAACGTAAAGCAATCGGATGCATAAAGCTCACAACTAATAATCTGTAAAGCCAGTCAGTTACGCAAAGCACACAACTGACAAAACGTAAAGCAATCAGATACGTAAAGCACTCGTCAATAAAAGGTAAAGCTGTCAGAAGTCGCTTCCATATTCTAACAGACCCTTTTACACAAATATTTACAACCATAACAAAATTCCACCAAATAAAGTTCCTACTTGTAACTTTCCTTATAATCCAAAAACCACTTCAATACGGTTGTCATATTGGCAATAATGATCGATTTTGTCGATGCATTTTGTAAAGAGAAATTACATTTTATTTTCGGGGAGAATTTCTTCCCCTCTCTTTCGTTTATGTTTGCGTGTTTCCACATCCTTAGGTCGCCCTTTTCACTTCCAACCGTGTGTGCAATAGACATATCTCATCAACTTCCGGGGCCGTCAGTAAGAGAGGCCACCTACAGTTCTTTTGTTCGATTACTCTCCAATGTTCCATCCCAGAACCTCAACGGTCGTGTTCTTTCTGCTGTCTTTATTCCAGCGATTTCTTTCCATCGTTCGACGTCTCCATTCGAGGAATTTTGGAACGGAAATCGTGGGAACGTTCGAACAGGTTAATTGGAAACATTTTGAGGCTCTTTTCGTTTTGGTTTGCACTTTCGTTTTGTTTTTGAATGTCTGAATAGACCTACAAATTAAGGTGCCAAGTCGAAGGAAGATTGGAATGCTTACTCCGGGAGGGTTTTGTTAAGTAACTTTCGAATGACTGCAACTGTTTGATTTGCCCGTTAGGTGTTCGTTTAGTTTTATGTACTCATTGCATATCGAAGGAGAGCAGATCACGAACTGGTTCTCTGAGTTCTATTTTATTTATTCAGAATTTCATCGATAAATGAATTTACACGAAAGTGGAAAAAGTAAAGCAAATAAAGAAAACAACACAGTATACAGCAAGTGGCATCAAAGAACAAACCGTACGATCACTTATTAAATTCGATAATTAAAATTTCAATTTTTAAAAGTTGATAAAAATTTTAAGAGCTTTGGGAATTTCCAGGCTTGCGGTAAACTATTAATGATCTTCATAAATTGAAAAATTGGTTGAATTTTTAAGGAAATTGTAAAAAATTCTCTAAAAATGATTTTGAGTAAATTATATGAAGGTACTAGAATATGTATCACTAAAATGTTCAGAGTATTTAATACTGTTATGTAATAAATTATAAAATGTCTAGAGCAATTTATATATTGTTGTGTAATAAATGTAAAAATTCCAGAGCAATTGATATTGTTTTGTAATAAACCGCAAAAAGTGTAGGGTATTTAATATTATGGAGTAAATTGCACAAAATCTGGGACAGTTAATATTACGAAATAAATTGTAAAAAGTCTAGGACAGTTAATATTATTTAACAAATTGTGAAAGATTTTGATCAGTTAATATTGAAATGGAATAAATTGTCTACAACAATTTATTTATTGTAGTGTAAGAAATTGTAAAAATTATAGAACAATTGATATTGTTATGTAGTAAATCGTAAAAAGTCTAAAGCAGTTAATATTATGGAATAAATTGTAGAAAAAGTATGAAGGCCGTATTATGAAATAAATTGAAAAATGTCTAGGACAGTTAATATTATGTAGCAAATCGTAAAAAGTCTGAAGTCGTTAATATTTTTATGGAATAAATTGTAAAATGTCTAGAGCCTTTAATATTGTTGTTGAAAAATGATAAAAAGTCTAGAGCAGTTAATATTGGTATGCAATATCTTGTAAAAAGGTTAGAGCAATTTATATTGTTATGTAATAAATCGTAAAATGTCTAGAACAGTTAATATTATGGAGTAAATTGTAAACAGTTTGGGGCAACTGATATTATGAAATAAATTGCAAAAAGTGTAGGACAGCTGATATTATGGTAACAAATTGTAAAATATCTAGAGTAATCAATATTTTTATGGAATAAATTGTAAAAAGTGTGGAGCAGTTAATATTGTTATGTAATAAATCGTAAAAAGTCCAGAGCAGCTAATAATATGGAGCAAATTGTAAAAAGTCGGGTTATTTAATATTATGAAATAAAATGTAAAAAGTCTAGAGCCCTTAATTTTATTATGGAATAAATGGTAAAAGTCAGAACAGTTAATATTGGTATGCAATAAATTGTAAAAGTCTAGAGAGCGCGGGCGCACTTAGTATTTGTATGGAATAAATTGTAAAAAGTTTAGATAAATTAATATTGGTATGGAATAAGCTGTGAAAAATCTAAATAAGTTAATATTGGCATGTTATAAATTGTAAACGGTCTAGAGTTATTAACGTTATGCAATACATTGTAACAATTTAAATACGAAGAAAATCCTCCTGCTTTCTAAGCAAGCAGTTTGTGTATAGATCTCTGTAAATATACAGGTAAAGATTCGTAATAAATCAGGTTTTGGAAAGAAATATATTGCAGAAAAATTATTTTGTATTTTATGTAAAACACATATTTTTAAAATTTGAATAAAAAACGTAGTTAGTTTAACGTAAAAAGTAAAGTATAACAAACTTTTTACATTAAACTAATGATAAATTTATTAGTGAATGCATAGAAGTATTATACGGCTTTTATACATTGCAAAACAACAAAAATTAGCAGTATATTTAAGATTTTGTTTTGAAATTGAAAGTTTATGAATGGTGTGTAATGGATGTCACATACTATTCTCCGAATTTATACAAAATACATTTTTAAAAAATTAGACAAACCGAAACAATATTTCGAAATTTGGCAATGAAAATTTTTTGTATTATTGAATTTATATTGTTCTGTATTGATTGTTCAGTTTCTCCTCTTGGCTCCGCTTCTGTAATATGAACTAAACAAACTCATAAACGTTTGTCCTCATTTTTACTGTGTCATTGAAGGTTAAAATGATGATATGCGAAAACAAATCAAAAGACGGCATAACAAAAATTGCATGATATCCAATCGAAAAATCTAAACCAAAATCTTCAATCCTTGTCTTGAAATTCTAGCCATTGAATCACGTAACATTTTCTCCAATGTTTTAACATCCTTGTCTTTATATTGTTCCTTATAGAGTGTACACTATTTCTTCACTAGGTTTAGCTTCTATAATGTAAACCTAACCCAATGTATACACGTTTGGCCTCATTTTTACTGTCATTGTAGATGAAAAAAATTCTATGCCAAAACAAAATAAAAGACGGCATGACAATAAATACAGGAAATCCAATCGAAAACTATGGTCAACTAAATCCGTAATCCTAGTCCTGGAATTCTAACCATTGAACCACGTAACACTTCAACTTTTTAACATTCTTGTCTTTATATTGTTCTGTAGATTGTCAACTATTTCTCCACTTGGATTTGCTTTAGTAATTATGAACAACAAACTTACGTTTGGTCTCATTTTTACTGTACCATTGCAGATGAAAACGATGCTACACTAAAATAAAATCAAAGACGACGTGACAATAAATGCATGATAGATTTAGCGGTCGAAAACTCGCACAGCTAAATCTTTAATCCTAGTCCCGAAATTCGAGTCATTGAACCACGCAACATTTTCTCAAACTTTGTAACAATCTTGTCAATGTATTGTTCTGTATAGATTGTTCACTATTTCTCCACTTGGCTCTGTTTCTGTAATATGAACTAAACAAACTTATTTCTATTTGGCTTCATTTTTACTCTACCATTTCAGATGAAAACAATGCTGCACTAAAATAAAATCAGACGGCGAGGCAATGAATGCATGATATTCCCAATCAAAAACTCGTACAACTAAATCCTCAATCCTAGTCCCGAAATTCGAGTCATTGAACCGCGTAAAATTTTCTCCAACTTTTTAACACTTAGAAGGATAAATGGTAAATTACAACTGGTGTAAATCAAGGAACACGCTGAAATCCAGAAAACGGCTTAAGCCGCTTGTCACAAACGCCATTCATTTGCAGCCTCCATTCATTACGTAGCCGCGAATGAACAGTTAAACTTGTCATCGGCTTACATTAATTGTGAAAGCAACAAAATGGCGGCCTAATGTTACTCCATTCATTACGCAGTACGTTGCAAATTGGAAGGACAGTGGTTTTTAAAGCTTTCTGTGAGGAGGGAATTTTTCACTTAGCCGATTTCCTTGCGATGAAACGAATGGCTGGTGATAAATCACGGGGTTATTTATGCAGCATTGGGAATGTGATGAATCTGATTTTGCTCGCATTTTAAGAAATATAACCTGGAAAGATAATTTTTATGAACATTTTGGTGAACAGCATGCTTAAGGAATCGTTCAGGCTTTCAATTGTACCCAAAAATCAAAATTAACAGTCTATGTAGTAATCTCCCTGGTACTGATTTGATAGTGAATTCTGTAGGTAGAAAAGCTTTCGAAGATCGGTAAGAAATACGGTATTGTATGAGTATAAAAGAATATAAAATGAATATAAAAGACTTTTCAAAGATCTTTGAACATATGTTATGGTCACAGAGATAGTAGCATACCAAACTCATAACTGACCGAATTGTTTCTAAATAGTAATCCTTCCCTAGTTTGAGAGTACGGGAAGCCTGGCCCAGTTGGAAGAGCAACGAATTAGCAACTGCAGGGTTGACAGTTCGAAACTAGGTTCAGCCAAAGATAGTTGTGTATACGGGGCCTGGTGCACATTAAAACAGTCGTGGCCTCAAATTTCCTCACGTTGGCATGGTGTGGAAGTTTGGAGAGTTGTTCTCGTCATCTGGACAGTGGTTCAAAATGACGAGGCGTTGTCCTTGATCTTTCCCTTCAGGATTGATCTCGGACCGTCGCCAATAGCCCATCGTGTTGCTCCAGTGCGACGTTAATTAACTACCTACCTACCTACCCTGGTAGTGGTTACATATTTGTTGGTAGAAAAGCTTCAAAGATAGGTAAGTAATACGGTATTATACTACTCTATGAATATAAGACTTCAAAGATCTTTGAATATATGTTATGATGAGTGATTTTCAGGCTTTTAGTCGCATAACTGACCGAATTATTTCTAAAAAGTAATATTTCCCTAGTTTGAGCATTTAAAGTGTAGTAATATAGCACAATAGATTAGTATAGTTTTATTATTGAAAGAGGTAAAACATCTGTAGAACATAGTGTGCTCGATTATTTGTAGGTTTTCCATCGCATACCAAAAGCATAACTTCTCAAATTATTCTGATACATTCATCTTTCCCTGGTTTGAGCATGTAGTTCTTTGATTGAAAGAGCTAAAACATCCATAGGACTTGGTATGCTCGATGATTTGTACGTTTTCAATCGCACACCAAAAGCATAACTTCTTAAATTATTCTGATACAATCATCTTTCCCTGGTTTGAGCGTGTAGTTTTTTGATTGAAAGAGCTAAAACATCCATAGGACTTGGTATGCTCGATGATTTGTACGTCTTCAATCGTATACTAAAAGCATAACTTCTCAAATTATTTTCGTATAGTAATCTTTCTTTGGTTTGAGTGGCTTAGTTCTATGATTGAAAGAATCAAAACAACTGTAGGACATGTTACACTCGATGATTTGAGTATTTTAATTGCATAACCTCCAAAAGCATAACTTCCCTTACCATTTTTATACATTAATCTTTGTTTAGAGAGCGTATTGTTTAGTTCTATGATTGCAAGAATTTTCAAAGACCTATAAGATATGCATTTAGAACTTGATACCTGTAGTTTTAGACTTTATCAGGCCACGAAAACATCATCTGTAGGTTGTCGAATGCTGTATTTAACCTTTCTATTTTATTCTTTGTAGACTGCTTTATCAGATGAAAATGTCAAGTAAAAATAGAATACAAGACGTCAACAATAGTTTCATGGAATTCAATTAAAGTTATTTATATCCCCAAATACGTAATCCTACTCTTCAAATCAGAGGTTCCCAACCTTTTTGGTAGCCCACTTTAGAATCAATTTCTATGGTGGAGTCCCTTAGCATATTTTACAAGTTAATGGTATTTAGGAGTAGTGTTACAGGAGTTAGGAAGAGGACAAGTAGTAAAGAGATATTTAAACAATTTAGCAATGTCAGGGCAATGAAATTAAGTTTTAAAAACTCTGAAATTTGCCATAATGCCTCCATTTAGTTCAACTGCCACCAATAGCTTCAAAGTTGGCCATATATAAATGCTCTTCCAAAGTTCAATAAATCAAACCATTTGCGTTACAACAGATTTTATATTATTGGTGAGAGCAACTATAAGGTCCATACAATAAACGCAGTTCCTCCAATTTAATCATTAGGGACACGGTAGCCAAGTTGGAAGAGTAACGGATTAGCAACCGGAGGGTTGCGAGTTCGAATCCAACCAAAGACCGTCGTGTACAAAGCGGCTGGTACACGTTAAATCTATCGTGGCCTCAAATATCCTCACTTGGTGTGGTGTGGAAGTTTGGAGAGTGGGGTACCAGCTCAGGTGTGACCTCGTCATCTGACCGTGGTTCAGAATTACGTGTTGTCCTCGATCTTTCCCTTCGGGTTTGATCTAGGATCGTCGCCAATAACCCTTCGTTTTGCTCCAGTGTGACGTTAATTAAATACCTACCTACCTACCAATTTAATTATTACATCCAATTCAATTCAAATACACATTCGTTCATTATTTGTTATTCGAAATCTTTATTATTCATTATAGAAAACAATTCCTATTTAATTTTCTAAAGTGCACTGTAGTGAACAGTAGGAATAAATTGTAGGAAGCCCTAGGAAGGCACGCCGAGCCCTTAGGTCTCAAGGGAGCACAGCATTGGAACCACTATTTAGATCAATTTTGATTTGTGTCGCTTTCTTTGAGTAAAAATCCTTAGGGGAGATAAACCTAAAATTCCAAGCTTTTATTTAACGTGTCCAGCTCAGATCCCATCTGAGAGCAATTCATATTCACCCTCGATTAAACATTAATATGTTCTGGAGTCCCCCTGTGCCTCGTTTCTATGCCGTGGTCTATTTTAGCTCATAGAACCCTAAATAAATTACTAAACCTACTCGAGGAACCCCCTACATGTATAGCGGGAATTGATGACTTTCAGATAACGCCCCTTAATAGTTTTAATTTGTATCATTTCCTATTGATTTTCTAATGATGGGCAATTCTTTAAGGCAGCGATGCACATACGTGTTGAGACCAAGGCCACATAGATTTACTGTAACTTACGGGAGGGCCGCCAAAACAACATGAAAGTTGTATATCATTTATTTTGTTTCATATTTATTCAGTCATATATCATTTATTTTGTTTCCTATATACTCAGTCCTATATCATTCGTTCTGTTTCATATATATTCAGTCATATGTCATTTATTTTGTTTCATATATATTCAGTCGTATATCATTAATTTTGTTTCGTATATATTCAGTCGTATATCATTAATTTTGTTTCATATATACTCAGTCGTATATCATTAATTTTGTTTCAGATATATTCAGTCGTATATTATTTATTTTGTTTCATACATACTCAGTCGTATATCATTTATTTTGTTTCATACATACTCAGTCGTATATCATTTATTTTGTTTCATATATACTCAGTCGTATATCATTTATTTTTTTTTCATATATATTCAGTCGTTTATCATTAATTTTGTTTCATATATATTCAGTCGTATATCATTAATTTTGTTTCATATATACTCAGTCGAATATCATTTATTTTGTTTCATATATACTCAGTCGTATATCATTTATTTTGTTTCATATATTTTCTGTCGTATATCATTTATTTTGTTTCATATATGCTCAGTCGCATATAATTTATTTTGTTTCATATATATTCAGTCGTATATCATTAATTTTGTTTCAAATATATTCAGTCGTATATCATTTATATCTATCATATATTATTTATTTTGTGTTTATTTATCATATATTGTTGCCAAAAAGGGCGGTGGTAGCCCAGTTGTAAGAGCAACGTATTAGCAACAGGAGGGTTGCGAATTAGGAGCTTGGTCCAGCAAATACCGTCGTGCTCACGGGGGATGGTGTATGTTAAATCAGTTGTGGCCTCAAACGTCCTCACGCTGGCTGGTGTGAAGTTTGGAAAGTGGAGTGGCAGCTCAGGTGTTGTTCTCGTTGTCTGACAGTGTTTCAAAATTACGAGGCGTTTTCCTTTCCCCTCGGGATTTATCAGGGAACGTCGCCAATAGCCCGTTGTGTTGCTCCAGTGCGACGTTAATTAACTACCTACCTACCTATTGATTTTCTAATGACGGGAAATTCTTTATTGAGTACTTATTTGCGTGTTACCAAGGAACTCTCCCTTGATTTTCTATAAATTTAACAATTTATGTTATTCAGTTTGCATTTTGTTTGTACCAGCTGAGCATTGCACGATTTCCGAGTTGTGTAGTGTTGCTTTTACCCCAACACACTTAGTGATTAAATGACCAGATCGTTCTAAGGAATCCATGGATTTTTTCCATCTTTAGAATGATTGTACTGTTTTTTTTTCTGGAATAGAATCTTTTTGAACGATTCCATTGGCCCATTCTGTAGAACAGAATCCTTTGTACCGATTCTATTGGCCCATTCTATAGAAAAAAATCCTTCGGAAAGATTCCTTCGCTCATTGCCTTAGAAGAGAATCCCTTGGAAAAATTGTATAGCTCCTTTCCTTAGAATAGAATCATTTGGAAAGATTTCATTGCTTATTTCCTTATAATAGAATCCTTTCAAAAGATTGTATTGCTCATTTCCTTAGAAAAGAATTCTTCGGAAAAAATCTGTTGGCCACAACGTCATAATTGGAAGTCATGCAGGGATGACTGCATGTTTGAAGGTGTAGAATTATGCTTGTGAACCCCTCAGACGGTTAAATTAGGTTCTAGATATCGAATGGGGTCTTTCTGGGTAACAGAAACAACGATCATGGGATGCGATAATCAGGGTTAGAACATTTTCGTTATTCCCAATTCCAATAATAAATTAAAGATGAAAATTCTTAATACTGGTTTCAAGGGTTCTTAATTCTAGTTTTTTTAGAGGAACGGACTGACAGCCTGTTTATAATAGTTCTATTTGGTACTAGATTCTTTCTACTATAAGAGGCTTTTTCTGTCTGGCGAAATGTAGTGGTAGTCGTGTTTTTGTGTTGGAAAGGGCTTCCTGTACGTATTCCGTACGTGATGTCATTAGGCTTGTTTTTTAATACGATTTTATACCTTCACCAATAAAAATTCCAAGGAATGAATTTCGAATCGGTATATGATAGCTGGTTCGTCAACTCCATTTAGATAAAACTCCAGACGTTTCCAAAGCGGCTATAAACTGCATTTTACAGTAACCCCTATCTGTATCATGCGATAGCATTTGAGTAGCGGAAGTAGAATGTTCACTTTCTGTCTGTCATTTAGTCATTCAATGGGTTGTGTGGTAAAAGCATTATTACACTACTCGGAAATCTTGTGAAGCTCATAGGGTTAACAAATATACATATTTACATCAAAACTAGGAAGTAATCTAATAGGTATGCATTACTATTTGAGTTATCTTTACTGACTATAAAAACTTAAAATTGGTATTATGGAAACAATTTTTTAATTTTTTGTTCATAAACACAAATTTAAGTGAAAATCTATTAAAATAATTCTTTTTTTAATTTTACATTCATATTGCCAAAGTCCTAATTTTGTGGCACTCAGAGGGTTAAGAAATAATATTCTTGCATCAAAATTAAGTAATCTAATAGGTATGCATTACTATTTCAATTACCTTACTGGTGGTGAAAGTTTAAAATTGGTATTATGGAAAAACTGTTTTTCTGCTTAGTTAATAAACACAAATTTAAGTATGAACTATGAAAGCAATTCTATTTTAAAATTTTAAATAAAATTACCAAAGTCCTAACCTCGTGACCCTTAGAGGGTTAAAAATATATGCTTGAATCAAAACTAAGAAGTGATGTTATGGGTACGCATTACTATATGAGTTATCTTACTGGCTGTAGAAGATTCAAATTGGAATGATGAAAAAGTTATTTTTCTATTTTGTTGATAACCACAAATTTAAATGTGAACTATGAAAGTAATTCTATTTAAAAGTTTACATTCATATTACCAAACTCATAAATCTGAAAAATTCCACTGAAATATTTTACAGAACTTCCACCAGTTTTCAATGAAAATATAGCATTAAAAATCTTGTCCCCTTTAATGTATTAAAAGAAAAACCCTAAAGAGAAAACCTGGTTATCCGTTTTAAAATATTACTACTCTAATTCTTAAATGACAGAATTCCATTCTCACACAATCCAGCGAGATATTAGCTTTCAAATATTTCATTTCATTTCAAACGAAGTGGAAATGAAAGAAAAAGGGGGCGAAAATCCCCGATATGTAAGGTTCAACTTTTGATTCCCGCAAACTTTTCGCATGAAAGTTTTCTTTTTGTCTCTTTTTTCATCTAAATTCTTAAGAAACCCCCACTTTACTCCATTTGTATGAAAAGTGTTTGAAAAATTCTCTCCTCTTCCGCGACTGACCTAGATTTGCATCTTTTCTTTAGGTCCAAATTCCATGACGTCATTTGCGGAGAAATTCACTATCAAGAACCGAAAGGGAGAGACTCTTTTTCAGGCTGATGATAAGGAAGTTGTGATTTCTGCAGAGCGACTGAGAGTGACTGGTGAGTTTGGATCGCTTTTGCCTCGTGAGTTATCGCCCGTCTCTGGCGAAAACTTGGAGGGGAATAACCGACTCGGGTTGGAAATATCGAGGTTGCTTTCTTTGTGCACTGATAATCTCTGTGATATTTAATGAAAAGAATAGTTTGATAGTCTATGAAGTCCTATAAAGTTCCCTCTAGAGATTTATTTACTATTAACTTAAGTATACCAGTGATCTCTGATATTTAATGAATATAATAGTTTGATAGCGTAGGAAGTTCTATTGAGTGCCCTGAAAAGAGAAAAGTAACTTAATTATATAATGGTAATCTCTAATTTTTAATGAATATAATATTTTATAGTGTATGAAGTCGTATAAAGTAACGTGGAAGGAGAAAAAGTATATTAACTATGCAGGAATATCTGCGATATTTAATGAATGTAACAGTTTGATAGCGTATGAAGCCCTATAAAGTTCCCTCCAAAGATTTACTTAGTATTAGCTTAATTATACCAGTAATCTCTGCAATATTTAATGAATATAATAGTTTGATCTCTTATGGAGTTCTATTAAGTGCACTGTAAAGAGAAAAAGTAACTTAATTATACAATGACAATCTCTGTTAAATTTAATGAATATAATAGTTTTATTGTGTATGAAGTCCTATAAAGTTACATGAAAGGAAAAAGTAATTTAACCATACAATGATATAAGCTCTGAGATATTTAATGAATGTAAGAGTTTGATAGCGTATGAAGTCCTATAAAGTGACGTGAATAGAGAAAAAGTAATTTACTTATACATGACAATCTGTGATATTTAATGAATATAATAGTTTCATAGCTTATAAAATCCTATAAAGTGATGTGGAAGGAAAACAAAGAGAGTAACTTACTTAAACAATAATAATCTCTGCGATATTTAATGAATATTATAGCTTGATAGCGTATGAAGTTGTATAAAGTGACCTGTAAAGAGAAAAAGTAACTTAATTATCCAATGATAATCTCTTATATTTAATTACTATAATAATTTATTACCTTATTAAATCCGATAAAGCACCCTGGAAAGAGAAAAAGTAATTTACTTAAACAACAATACCTTCTGCGATATTTAATAAATAGAATAGTTTGATAGTGTATGTAGTCTTATAAAGTTTCCAGAGAAGAAAATAAGTAATTATACAATGATAATCTCTATGATATTTGATTAATAGAATAGTTTGACAGTGTATGAAGTCCTATAAAGTGACATGGAAGTAGAAAAAGTAACTTAATTATATAATGATAATTTCTGTGATATTTAATGAATGTAAGAGTTTGATAGCGTATAAAGTATAAAGTGCCAGGGAAAGAGAAAAGCAATTTACTTAAACAATAATAATCTCTGAGTTATTTAATGAATATAATATTTTAATAGCTTATAAAATCCTATAAAGTAGCGTGTAAGGAGAAAAAGGAACTTAATTATACTATGTTAATCTCTGATATTTAATGAATGTAAGAGGTTGATAGCATATAAAGTCCTATAAAGTGACGTAGAAGAAAAAGGTAATTTTCTTATACGATGACAAGCTTTGTGATATTTAATGAATATAATAGTTTGATAGCTTATAAAGTCCTATAAAGTTATGTGGAAGAAAAAAGTAATTTACTTATGCAATCCTCGTGAGTTATCACCCATCTCTGGCGACAGCTTGGATAGGAATTACTAACACGGGTTGGAAATATTGAGGCTGCTGATTTGTGCACTGATAATCTCTGTGATATTTAATGAATAGAATTGTTTTAATGGCCATGAAATTCTAAAAATTTGAATGAAATATCAAATGAAACTTACATATGCAATGAAAATTTCTACGGTATTTAACGGATATAATAGTTTGACAGAGTATATAAAGTCCTATAAAGTGACGTGGAAGGAGAAAAAAGTAATTTACTTAAACGACGATAAACTCTGGATAATTAAGGAATATAATAGTTTGATAGTGTATAAAATCCTATAAAGTGCCCTGGAAAGTCAAAAAAGTAATTTACTTAAGCAATAGTAATCTCTGTGATGTTGAATGAATATAATAGTTTGATATAGTGTATAAAGTCCTATAAAGTGATGTGGAAGGAGAAAAAGTAATTAAACTATACAATGATAAACGCTGCGATATTTAATGAATGGAATAGTTTGGTAGCGTAAGAGGTTCTATAAAGTGCCCAGTAAGCGTAACAAGTAACTTAATTATACAATGATAATCTCTGTGATATAATGAGTAATAGTTTTATAGCGTATGAAGTTGTATAAAGTGCCCTGGAAAGAGAAAAGGTAATTAACTTAAACAATAATAATTTCTGATGTTTAATGAATATAAGAGTTTATAATAGTGTATGAAGTCCTATAAAGTGACAAGCAGGGGAAAAAGTAATTTAACTATGCGTGAAAAAATAATCTCAGATATTTAATGAATATGATAGTTTCAGAGTATAAAGTCCTATAAAATTCCCTGTAAAGAGGAAAAATAACTTAATTATACAATTCTATAGACTCTACGATATTTAATTAATATAATAGTTTGATATCGTGTGAGGTCCTATAAAATTCCCTATAAAGAGAAAAGTAACTTAATTATACTATGATAATCTGTGATATTTAATGGATGTAATAGTCTGATAGTGTACATAAAGTCCTATAAAGTGACGGGGAAGGAGGAGAAAAAGCAATTTACCTATACAATAATAAGCTCCGTCGTAATTAATTAATATAATACTTTGATAGTGTATGAAGTCCTATAAAGTGCCCTGGAAAGAGAAAAAGTAATTTACTTAAGCAATAGTAATCTCTGTGATATTGGATGAATATAATAGTTTGATATAGTGCATGAAGTCCTATAAAGTGCCCTGCAAAGAGTATAAAGTAATTTTTCTCTTACACACGATAACAATGTCTGTGATATTTAATTAATAGAATAGTTTGATAGCGTATAAAGTGTCCTGGAAAGAGGAAAAGAAAGAAGGAGGAAGATCTGGTCACTTTTTTTCTAATAACAAGATTCTCGCCCTTCAAGATCTGGTCATTTTTGCTAATGACGAGATTCCTCGTAGATTGGGACTACCAACAGAAGGGTTAATGGCGTAATGTCAAATAGTTTAATCATAGAAAAGTTGTATTGACGATATCTTTGGAAGAAAACAAAGGATATTTTCTGGATCTAAAATTTTTCTGTGCAAGACATCTTTATGCTACATTGACTGACAGGAAAGGAAAAATGTTTTAGCAGAAATACAATGTATTTACACTGCAGAGATGAATACCTAAGTGTAAAAACAATATCTCGTCTTGCCTTTCAGTATCCAAACAGTCCGTAGCTGAATTAAGTTGCCTTTCAAACTGAGCATGCCAGTCACTTTTCAGTTTTTCCAGCTGTGACGCTACCTGTCCGGCCATTACAAGCAGAAAAGACGAAACTGTTTTTGTTGTCTCAAAGAAAAGTGATAAGTTGTTAGGATTGTTTTGATGGACTGGAACAAAAGAAAAGGAGCACATCTCTAACAAAGAAAACACACCGGGAAAAGCGCTTCTATTAAACGTGAACTGCTTCTTTCCCCGTTGTGTGTTTTACTGTAATTAAGCTTTTTATCCATTTCTAGCTGCCGATCGGATTTTCAATTTATCTAATGGATTTAGTGTTGAAGCAACAGACAATAAAACGGAAGAGCTGTAGAAAAGGAAATAAAATAAAGTCACACTCGGTGGAAACAGGTGGTCACGGAATAATATTTCTTTTGTCTGCTCGGGAAATGATGTTTTGCTGTCAGTTATTCTGAAAGAGTTTGCTGGGAAATGTCACATTAGCTTTAGAAATGTATACAACTAGATATATACTGGAATGAGATTTCGCAGGTTTTGTCTGGGATCTGCAATTGATTCTGTTAAGCTGAAAATATAATATACGAAATTTTTTCTTTGGGAGTTCAATCCTTGTAATTCTAAGTTTTTTCTATGAAGGAAATTTCGAATCGTAGTGAGTTTTTTTCGTGATCGCACTCGGCTTTGAGCTCAACAGAATGCTTTCGTGATCTAAAGCGGTTATACTCAATGATGGCCCTTTCCTTAAAGTAGAATCCTTTAGTAAAATTGTGTTGGCCATTTCCTTAGAATAGAATCCTTTCGAAAGATTTTATTGCTATTTCCCTTACAATAGAATCATTTGGAAAAATTATATTGTCCCTTTACTTATTATAGAATCCTTTGGGGAAAATTCTATTTGTCCTTTCCTTACAATAGAATCGTTTGAGATTATTCTACTACTCCTTTCTTTGAAAGTGAATCTTATGGAAATATTTCGTTGGTTCTTTCCTTGGAATTGAATCCTTTGGAATTATTCTACAGCTCCTTTTCTTAGAATGGAATCCTTTGAAATTATTCTACTGCTCCTTTCCTTGGAATATAATTCTTTGGAAAAATTCCGTTGGTTCTCTCCTTAGTATAGAATCCTTTGGAATTCTCCATTCTTTTGAAATGAATCCCTTTGAAAGATTCCGTTGGTCCTTTCTTTAGAATGGAATCCTTTGGAATTATTCTACTGCTCCTATGTTTAAAATCCTTTCGAAAAATTCCGTTGGTTTTTTTCCTTAGAATAGAATCCTTTGGAATTATTCTGCTACTCCATTCTTTGGAAATGAATCCCTTGGAAAGATTACGTTGGTCCATTCCTTAGAATTCAATTCTTTGGAATTATTCTACAAATCCTTTTCTTAGAATGGAATCCTTTGGAAATATTCTATTGTTTCTTTCTTTAGAATATAATAATTTGAAATTATCCTACTCTTTCTTTCCTTAGAATATAATTCTTTGGAAATATTCCGTTGGTTCTTTTTTAGGATAGAATCTTTGGAATTATTCTACTGCTCCTTTCTCTGGAAGTGAATTCTTTGGAAAGAGATTCCGTTCGTCCTTTCCTTAGAATAAAATCCTTCGGAAAGATTCTGTTGCTACTTTCCTTAGAATATATTATTTTGGAAAGATTCTGTTGCTACTTTCCTTAGAATATATTAATTTGGAAAGATTCTATTAGTCACGATGGTCAGAACTGGTTAGAAGTCGTACAGGAAAGACTGCAGAATTTACTCTTCTATGAATGAAGTGAGAATAAAAGGGAGAGGGTTTGATTTTTTCTGCAAGTGTACATTGCTGCTCGTAAACATTTGCTTTATTACAGACACATCATTGCTTAGTAGTCTTAATATTGCTTTCGATCTAAAGGATAAAATTCCTATTTTCTTTGTTTTAATATAAATAGTGATTTGTTTACACTCGGTCGATAATTTTTCTTTCCTCTTATTCGGTTGATTGGTTGATTTGGGTCTTATGGCGCAATATCCAAAAAAGGATAAGGTGCTCTTCATTCGATTCCTGTAGCTTATCCAGAGGCGTGGCTAAAGGAGGGCGACAGGGGAACCAATGTCTGTCTCTGAGTGACAATGACAAAGGGGAGATATTTCAAAAAGATTTCTCTTATCTTGGTAGAAAAGGGGCCTATGTCCGTTTATCAAGCTTTAGATAACACCTGATTTAGTAACTTTTATTTTTATAATTTTTAATACAGCGTACTAAAAATACTTTCCAATGCTTTGATTCTTTCATTATGAATTGACAGAAGAACATTGTCATTTTTAAGTACTACTTTCATTGATAAATGGCCTAAGGTGTATGTATACGCTAGAAACCACGAATATCGACCAAAGTATCGATACTTTTTCTATTGCCTCAAAATAATTTCTAACTTGTTAGCTTTCAAATGATACTAAGATCTTGTAAATATTCAAAATAGTTTTCTAGTTACAAAGGTTTTTTGTTAGGTATTGTCACCTGTACCAATGTTTCCAAAACTTTGAACTCAATTTCTGAGAACTGTGTTTTTGCAATATGATGTTTCGTTCAAGCAGTGATAACTCAGCAATGAATCGATCTATTGTAATTATTTTTATATCATTATAATCTATATAATACAGTGGGTGTTTTGACCCTCAGCCAGCGTTATTAGTTAAGAAATGAATTTTTGGTTGATTTTTAAATGTTAAAATTCCTGAAAAAATATCGATTTTTTATACTTCCTTGGTGAAAAAAATTGCAAAAGATACCTATTCTTTCTAGCAACTTGATTGAGGGTTCAAAAAATCAAGAATAATAGTAAGAATAATTTCCAACAGGAATTGTCTTTCTGAACAAATTAGAATTTCAGATATCACTGATCAAAAAACATGCTAATTAACTAATTATATCTAAATTAGATCATTAATGATTAGCTTAATCTGATTAGCTTAATTTTTCACACTGAAATTATATTAAGCACAAACAAATGTCCAATTGTAAAAGAAACTGGATTTTTAAAGTCAAAATTTAAAAAAAGTCTTCTAGTGCAGTGGTTCCCAACTGGTGGTACGCGAGAGCATTTGGGGTGATACGTGAAGGGTTCAATAATAATACAAACCAAAAGTACTGGGTTAAAACTTAATGAATGTTTCATGGAACATTATCAGTGACAGTTCAATATGAGACTCTTTCAAGGAGTAGTCTTGTTTCTTTCTGGATATCTGCAAGAAATGAGTATCTTGCTCTTTTTAGTCAAGCACTAAAATTTTTAACACCATTTGTAACAACATATTTATATGAACGTGGGTTTTCAGAGCTAGTGTATGTGAAAAACAAGTACAGAAATAGACTGCGTGGAAAACGACTTAAGATTAAAGATAAGCACTATTGAACCTGACATAGAAGCTCTAATAAGAAATAAGCATAAGCAACAGCAAGTTTCTCATTAAGCCTCCTGTTAAAGACATTTAGTATTGGGAAATTGTATTTGCCATATGTTAATAACAATTACATATAAAAGGCTTTTTCTAGTTTTATGGATTTATTTTCTGTATTTTGTTTTATTTATACTTAAATACATTTTGTAAAGTTATTCATATGTGTATAGAATTTATTTGACCCCCTCAAAAGTTATAACATAACAAGTGGTATGCCACGACCCTACAAAATTCTCAGGTGGTACTCAAGTATAAAAAAATTGGGAATCACTGTTCTAGTGTATACGTACACCTTAAAGAATCCATGGATTCTTTCAGCCAATAGGTGTGATTATTTAGTCGTTAAGTGTGAGGTCAAAACAATACTGCACTACTCAGAATCTAGTGTAGCTCAGAGGTTTAACTTATTGCTTCTCATACTTTTCCTACAACTCTTATACTTTAACGTCCAATTTGTTTCTCTGTCTCCTTGCTTTGCTTACAACTTGTCTTTATTGATCTCTATCTTTTCCAATGTATGTTTCAACTTGTTCTCTCTTCATCTTAGATTTCGTTCTTCAATGTCTCTCCTTTTCATTCATTTCTTTTGCATTCTTTTCCTACTCGTTTCCAATATCTCAAATTTTATACCATAATCTTCCTCCATCGAAAATTGTGATTCCTTACTAAAGCGCAGAATCTGCTGCTATCACAAAAACTTCTATAAATCCATCAGGAGCAGAGATTGCCTCTTGTTTGCTCGAGCTTAATTCATGGGAGGGAGCGAAAACAGCTTACCTTTGCTAGATTTTTAACACAAACCGTTAGAGCCGTCCGTAAAGCCACTTTTACTTAATGGAGGAATGCAATGTCTTCTCTACCTCCAGTCTTGAAGATGAGACATTTTCGAAGTATCGTTGGATTATTCATGTTTCCTCTGTTGGATTTTAAATCCTAAATCCCTCGGCATAGGGGTGTGTTCTAGATATAGTTTTTCTCTGGATGTTTTCATTAGGCTTTGAATACTAGGAAATGTTTGTTATAAAAATTTCCTGAAGAGGGCACATACTCTCTGAGTCGTTCACAAGCATAATTTCAATTTATAACCTGCAGTTTTCCTGCAGGACTCCTAAGCAGTTTGACCTTGTCCAAAAGAATCCTTTCAAAGAATTCTATTCTAAAGAAAGGACCGACAGTATCTTTCCAGAGGATTCTATTCTAAGGAAAATTACAACAGAATCTTTACAGAGGATTATATTCTAAGGAAGGGACAAACAGAATCTTTCCTGAAGCTTCTTCTTTATGGAAAAGACCAATACTATATTTCCAAAGAATTCTATTCTGAGGAAAGGACCATCAGTATCTTTCCAAAGCATTCTATTCTAACGAATGGACCAACGGTATCTTTCCACAGGTTTCTATTCTAACGAATGGACCAACGGTATCTTTCCAGAGGTTTCTATTCTGAGGAAAGGACCAACGGTATCTTTCCAGAGGTTCCTATTTTAAAGAAAACACCAATAGAAACTTTCTAAAAAATTGTGTTCTATGTAAAGGACCAATATAATATTTCTAAATGCTCCGTGGATCCTTAAAAAATCCGAGGATTATTTGAACCAGTAGGTGTGGTTATTTAGTTATTATATTTGTGGGGTAAAAACAATACTACACTACTCGGAAATCTTGCGACGCTCAGAGGATTAAAAATGACCAAAATATCACATTTTTATTTTTATAAAGTGTAAAAAGTATCTGAGCAAAATTTCATAGATGTCACTATATTATTTAGTGAGTTATTCATAGAATATCGTAGGATTGAAACCGACCAGCTTTTAAACTATAAAGTCCTTTTCAGCTATCTGCTTATCATTACTATAACTTATTTAAAATGCTAGGGCTTTTTATAATTAATATAGAGATTTGAAACTTGCTGGTTGTTTTTTTGTGATGCATTTGATAACGTAATGCACGGAAAAGAGATTTAGCAAAAAAGATGCAAATCAATTATGTCTGCTGTTTTACCGTTTACCATAGTTTATTTAAAAAGTAGCCGAAAAAAATAACAGTAGTGCATGCGGACCCATGCACAAAGTTTCGGGAAACACTTCAGGGAAAATAATGAAAAAATATTTTCAAAAATTTGCACGAGTAGAAAATATTAAAATATTGAAATAATTTTAAAAAATTGATTTTTTAATTATTGTTTAAATAAAAGGTGTTTTTTCTTATATGTAATGATATTTCATGTGTATTGGAATAAGGTACACTAAAACGTTTTGTTCTAAATGTAAAATCAAAAATAATTGTTCAAAGGGTACAGTGTCCCCTTGATTTAACAGAAATACTAAAGTTTGAAACACTTCTAAGGATAAACACAAGGAATAGCAATAAAATAAATATAGCAAACCCATAAGAAATTTTTTAAACTTAAAACACCATTCATCACAAACATTTAAGGAGACAGTGGACTTTTTAATTTTAGCGTTAATAATTAATTGCTATCAAACGCTGCAGATCAAAAAGAAATTTTCAATTAGGATAATTTTTGACGAAGTTGTATGTTCAACAACACAAAACATGTGTAATTCTATTAGAAAAACGCGTTTTTCTCCGATTTAGATTTTTTGCTAATCTTCCGATTTCAAAATTTTCCCTGTACATCTGGTTTTAATTGACTTTCTTGAAATTTTTTTTAATACTCCTTGTAATCTGTTGTATATATCTAAGTACATATTAGAAAATCATCATGTTTCCAAATTTTGAAATTTTGGTTGAAAATGTTGCTTAACCTATGTTTTAAATAATTTTAGGTGTTAAGTACTAAATGTTTTTGATTTACAATTGAGCGATACACTTACCGTATGGAGTTAATTTATACGTATACAAACTACTATGTAAATTGAAATATTAACAATTCATGGAAAATTAATGCGCATAACACCTATCACAAATTTTGACCACGTTTTATGTAAAAACTTCCCACAATTTGATATTTACGACCAAACTTTATGTATAGGCTTTTTAGTGAAACACAAGTAGCCTGTATAAATTTTATATTGGGTTGATGCAAAAGTTCTTCCCGATTTTGGCGTTAGACGGCATTGATTGCAAAACTGGAGTGTTATCTACTTCACACGTGTAAAGTTTTGATGTTTTGAAAGAAGGAATTTCAGCGAGTACTTGTGAAAAAATTGTGTTATTTGGTTGTGTCTTTTAAATTTTGTTAAGCATTAAAAATGGCGGAAAATAAGGAGCATTTTCGACACATACTTTTTATTTCCGAAGAGGCAAGAATGCTTCGCACACGCAAAAGAAGATGTGTTGTGTATGGTGAGGGTGCCGTAAGTGGTTCAGAAAGTTTCGTCACCTGTATTAGTTCTTTATCCAGAAACCTCATAACTTTCATGAGCTCGGGGCCCTGTGTGATCTATATATTTACAACTGAATTTTATGCAATATATGAGGCTTTGAAACATCTCACCTCAGAAATGGCAATTTCATTATATACACAGACTCGAAAAGTGTCTTGGAATGTTTATCATCCGACTGTCATCGGCATCCTTTAGCTCTCGCTGTGTTGAAAATCTATCGTCAACTCGCCCTCTTGGTTTTGGTATTCTTTTTTGTTGGATACCTGGACACGTCGGGATTTCCGGCAATGAGCAAGCTGATAACGCGGCAAAAAATGCTACGACCTTTATGAGTCTGCACGCTCCATACAATGATCTCCAACAAGCTGTCCAAGACATTGTGTGGAACGACTGACGCACAGATTGGAGCATGGAAATTAATAATAAACTCCATAATATTCATCCAGATATTTCATTGCGACGTTCCATACAATGATCTCCAACAAGCTGTCCAAGACATTGTGTGGAACGACTGACGCACAGATTGGAGCATGGAAATTAATAATAAACTCCATAATATTCATCCAGATATTTCATTGCGACGTTCCATACAATGATCTCCAACAAGCTGTCCAAGACATTATGTGGAACGACTGACGCACAGATTGGAGCATGGAAATTTATAATAAACTCCATAATATTCATCCAGATATTTCATTGCGACGTTCCATACAATGATCTCCAACAAGCTGTCCAAGACATTGTGTGGAACGACTGACGCACAGATTGGAGCATGGAAATTAATAATAAACTCCATAATATTCATCCAGATATTTCATTGCGACGTTCCATACAATGATCTCCAACAAGCTGTCCAAGACATTGTGTGGAACGACTGACGCACAGATTGGAGCATGGAAATTAATAATAAACTCCATAATATTCATCCAGATATTTCATTGCGGCCTTCCCTACCCATTAGACATTCCGATGTGATTTTAACTCGCTTACGTATCGGACACACTTGTTTCACTCACAGACATCTTTTGTTAGGAGAGAGTACCCCCGTGTGGGGATTCCCTTTACAGTTCAACACATTTTAATCGATTGTCCCGTTTTTAACGGTCATAGACTTCACTTTTTAATAGCACTGTTTTAATTTAAAAGATTTGATTGGGGAGAAACCCCATTCAAATATTTTTAACTTCTTTTGTACAGCATTCGATTTTTAAATTCTATATAATATTTTTATACTTTTTATACCATACTCTCATCACTTGTAAATATCATTCTCATCCATTTTATATCTACATATTACTGATCTCAACATATACCATACTCTCATTACTTGTAAATATTCTCATTCATTTTATATCTACATATTACTGATATCAACATTTTTTAAATATTAAATTCTTTAAAATCATGTTTTTATCCTAATTTATTTTCTACATGTTGTTGATCAACGTGTTCTAACTCAGCATTTTAATCTCACGTTGTTTAACTCTTTTTCCACTATTTTATTCTCTAAATGCTTTGCGCTGGAACCTTTCCCACTATTTTTTAATGTTTTTACATTTACAATGATTTTATTATCTTATCTGGCGTTTGGCTCAGCTTGTCCATTTCTGGACCTTGTGCCATAAAACCTAAACCAACCAACCATGAGCTTGGGATTATGCAGCTAATGGAGAGATGCAGAAAGGTCATCGAACAGAACGGCACATACTATATCGATTTTAAATATAATTTTTAGAAAATAAAATTTTTCTTCACTTTGTGTCAAAAAAAAACGGGACGAACTTTTGCATCATCCTAATGCATCTAATAAAAAAACAGGCATCGTTTCTCAATTGCTAGAGTTAATTTTGACAAATGAAACTCAAAAGGGACTGAATGATAACTAATTGGGAATATTTACACCGCTATGCAAAAACTACCAGAAAAAGGAAAAATGCTTAAGAATTCTATTAAAATATGACCTGTGATTTGAGCATATATTATGTTATGTTGAAGGAACGTCTAATTAAAATATTTAGCATCGCGGGCGTGCCCTTTAACCGATATGCACAATAGAATAACTACTAATCCTTTACTGGTATAGAATAAATTCTAGTACTTTGCTGGTATAAACTACCTACTAGTAACTTTCTGGAATAGAATAGCTACTAGTACTTCACTATTACAGAATTCCTACTAGGTATTTACTAGTATAGAGTACCTCGTAGCATTTTAATAGTATAGGTTCGTTGGTTTTGGGGTTTTATGGCACAAGGGCCATATTTGGCAATGCCGCGCCAGACACGAGACATACAAGCATCAAGTAATAGACACACAAAATGAAAGGTTTTCTGAAACAGAATTTAATAGTATAGGATACCTACTGTACTTTACTAGTACAGAATACCTACTGTACTTTACTAGTACAGAATACCTACTAGTTATTTACTAGTACAGAATACATACTAGTTATTTGCTAGTATCGAATACCTCGTAGCATTTTAATAGTATAAAATACATACTAGTACTTTACTAGTATACAGAGGCTGTTCGGACATTTTTTGAACGATTTTAATGGACTAAAGATCAATTTTTTACATGAAATTTTTGTGTTTTAAATGTTCTATTTGATAGCCCTTATTATTAATTATCTTTCTACACCTTAATTTCCATGATAATAATGAATTTTATAGTTTCGATATATTGTCCCATTTTTGTTTCACAGTTTTTCAAAGTCCTTGAATGGTTTTTGGTCGACGTTTCGATAATGCTCTTTTTAAAAGTCCAAAAGCACAAAAGGCCATGGGTGAGACATCTGGAGATTTATCAGGAATATCAGTAAAGGATATTGACTTTTGATACCAGTTTCTTCCATTTTTCCAAAAATTTAATAATGGATTTAGATGTGTGGCTGCTTGCTTTACCCTGATACAGCTCTACTGATTGTTGGCATTGTGGGTAAAGATATTGTATTTCTTTTTTGAATATTGGGGATAAAATATAGTCTTGATAGTATGTGGGAGTTGATTTTTACATTTTTCTACTCTCTTTACTTTTAATTTTCATTTATATGCAAAACCGGCAACAATCATAAATCCCTTAGAGAAAGTTTCTTGAGATTCTTTGAATCCGTTTTAATATTTTTTTCTCCCCTTTGTGAAAATAAATTGTTCTTTTTTATTGCAATCTTTTAAATACACCCACGCCTCGTCTATTGTCACAACATTTTTCCATCTTTCTCCAGCTAAATGCTTCTCATACAGAATTCTGCAGCAAGTTCTGCGTTCTGGAATATGTCGTGGAGATAGACGATGAACATTGCATTCTTTGGCCTTTTTAAGATTCAAATCACTGTTAATTATTTTATTTACAGTTGAAACTGAATACTTTAATGACTTTGCAATAGTCCTTTGACTTGGCGGATTCTCTTTTAAAATTAAAGATCTTACCTTACAAATATTCTCAGAAATTCATTTCTTTTTTAGATACGAGTTTGAAAGTATTTTTCCACTTTTACGCGTTTATTCCTTTCTCATTAATAATATTACTTATCGTACCTTTAGATATCGAAAAACTATGACTTTTACAGCGTTTTTGAATAATTGAATAAGCATAATTATCTTTGGAAAGAGCGGAAACATAGCCTTCCATCCATTGCTTATTTAAAAGAGCCATTTTGAAAGTAAAAACTCTGCGTTAGCAGACGATAAGTTATAATTTAAATATTTAACTGCTGCGAAAATAAAATTCTTTCGTAGCATACAATTTTTTTACAGCTCATCAAAATCGTTCAAAAAATGTCCGAACAGCCTCTGTAGAATACCTACTACTACCCTACTGGTATAGAATACGTAGAAGTACTTTACTAGTATAGAATACCTATTATCACTTTACTGGTATAGAATACGTACTAACGTACTAGTAATTTACTGGTATAGAATTCTACACTAGCAATATGAAGTCACATGACATTCAGTTTTGTAAATTCCATTACTTTCCCACAAACCGATTTAAAAATAATTTACTCAGAATCATCCGAATAGGCTCTTTCAAATAACAGTCGACTTTGTCTTTATTTAAGCCCGCAACTGATGCCGATAAATTTGATACAAAATTAATGGTCTTCATATATTCGACCAATGCCTAAGACCTTAAGATTAAGATACGTATGGATTTCCACAATACATCTCATTTTGAGGAATGTGAAATACGTTTTCATAAAATCCGGGACCTCCTTAAACGTTCTCCTTAAGCCTCCACGGATTCGGCAATACGTCTCCTAAACCAAAAACGGATGCACCCTTTCTCAACTCCCGGAGTTTAATCTGACAAATGAAACTCGGAAGGGTGTGAATGATAACCAATCACGGCTTTTATTGTTAAGCCTCCTGCTACGCTGCCAGATTCCCGGAATGAGAGTTCCATAAATTGAGCATGGAACTTTGCCATCCTTATCTCTGTCCAAGCATGCCATCCATGGCGGAGACACCGCATATCTGAGGCCGATCGTTTGTAGAACTATTCTTATTGAAATTGAGTTTCTGATTTGCATGCCCATTCATAAGTTCTAACCTCATTCCGATTCCGCGAAGTAACTTTGGGACGGACAGTGTAAAGGGGCGAGCACAAAATAAAATGCTGGAGCATTAGCGGCGTTTTTGAAAACGGGATTCACTCAGAGCTCTGTATGGGTGGTATAAAAATTGAAATTTGCCTTCAACTGTCTAAGACTGGATTTACAATGGGCATAATTCATCTACGTCTTCGTACACTAGTAAAAAGCATTCTTTTCACTGGTGATATTTAAATTCCAGATACATTGATCGACGATGTAGACGATACCACCGTTTCTTCTTCCGGAGCCAGGAAGATGTGGAGGGGCGAGCACAAAATAAAATTCGGGATTCAAAATAAAATAATTTTTGAAAACGGAATTCACTCATAGATCCGTATGGGTGGAATAAAAATTACAATTTGTCTCTGCTTTGGATTGGATTTACACAACATTGGGTCTAATTCATCTACGTCTTCGTAAACTTGTAAAAGAATTTTTTCACTGGTGATACTGAAGTTCCGGGTATTTTGTTCGACGATGTAGACTGGGACCCTACTCTCCAAACTTCCACACAACGCCAACGTGAGGACATTTGAGGCCCCCACAGATTTAAAGTGCACCTGCCCCGTGTACACGATGGTCTTCGACTGGACCTAGTTTCGATCTCGCAACCCTCCAGTTGCTAATCAGTTGCTCTTCCAACTGGGCTGCCGGGGCCCATATTACAATGAAACAACATCATGTATTTGAAAAGAACTAATTTTGAGTTGGAAAATCATTTTGCTGAATGTAGATATATTGTCATTAAATTATTTCCCTGTTATTTATAAGATGAATTAATGCTTTCTCTTAAATTATAACGTTGTTTCTTGTCTATATATGTGTTGTAGGCTCTGGGGGAATCCGCTTCCAAGGATCTGTCCAAACTCCCTATGTAAGAGCTGAGCCATTCCAACAGCTCAGGTAAGTGATATGAGTTCTACTACTTAAGGTGTACGGATACACTAGAATACTTTTTATAATTTTTACTTTAAAAATCCAATTTTCTACAATTGGTCATTGGTTTGTGTTAAAATCATTTCAGTGTGAAAAATTCAGATTAATCTAGTCATTAATTATCTAATTTATATATAATTAGCATGTTTTTGAACAGTGATATCTCAAATTTTTATTGTTCAAAAAGACAATTCTTGTTGGAAACTATATTCCCATGTTTTGACCCTCAATCATGTTGCTAGAGGGAATAAGTTTTTCAACAATTTTTTTCACCAATAAGTAAAAAATAAAGATTTTTTCAGGAATTTTAAGGTTTAAAAATCAACTAAAAATTCATTTCGTAACTAATAACACTGGCTAAGAGTCAAAACATTCACTGTATTATATAGATTATAACGATATAAAAATAATTACAACAGATCAATTCATTCTTGAGTTATCACTCTTTTAACGAAGCTTCATAGTGCAAAAACACAGTTCTTCAGAAATTGAGTTTGAAGTTTTGGATGCATGTTTGTACAGTCGCGGAAAAAAACGAACCACCCCTCTTCTTTCGAGCAATTTTAACAGTAGAGAAAATTCAAAGATGGTTTTCGACAGCAACTAACACCTTCAAATGCATAAAATTTGCATAAGAGGCCGTCTTCATAATAAATTGAGCATTCATCATTTCCAATGGAACGCGCTGAAATAGTATTTAAATTTGAAATTCGAGTAGCTATAACTACAGTTGATCAGTTGATCTCGATCTACGAATAGCGGTTTTCAATGTGGACATGATCCCTGAAATTGACAGCAACTTTATCATTGAATATCTCCGGATATAAAGATAATAAAGTCATGAAATTTCATATTTAGACTAATTTAACGATGCGAAATCTGATTAAAGCATCAAAACAGGGTGTTTCCATTGGAAATTTTGTTATTTGTCAAATTTTTATATGAAGACGGCCCCTTATGCAATACTTTTGAATTTTAATTTGTATAGGACGTTATTCCCTACTGAATGATAGCTTTGAATTTGACCTTCTATGAATGGTGCGCTCGAAATAAAGAGGTAGTTCGTTTTTGCCGCGACTGTACATGGTAACATTATCTAAAGAAAAACCTTTGTAACTAGAAAAACATTTTGTATATTTACTAGATCTTGGTATCGTTTGAAAGCTAAGGAGTTGGAAAATATTTTGAAACAATAAAAAATATCGATATTCTGGTGGATTTTCGTGATTTCTATTATACATACACCTTAATTGGTGGTGTATTTTTTGTTGGAAACTATAGCCACCAGAGGGGCTTTTACAATTCACTAATTCGCGACTTTTCTGATGTCATTCTACGGTAATAAAGAATCATAGATTTGATATTATAATTGCTTTATCTCTTCTTTCACATCCACCTGCCAAGTTTCATTTCCATCGAACACTGGCTTCGGGGTGTTTCGACTTTTTGTCGCAGAGTATGCAGACTAATTATTTTCTTATAAATTTTTCAGAACCAAAGACAATAAGTTTGTAATTTCCTATAATTACATTCATTAGGTTATTTTGTATAAATATTTTTAATGCTATACAATATACTGATCCTTTTTCAGTATTTTGACAAATGTTCTCTCGCTCTCTATTGAGTACCTATACAAAAAGCATTTCAACCCTGTGTCTTTATTGCATTCTGAGAAAAGATGAACACAAATTAGCTAAATTACCATTCACAACATTGGATCAACCTAACTGCTTTTGTTAATATTTCTAACACGATCAACTCTGCGAAGGATTATTATTACAACAAAAAGATATAATATATACATAAAACAGGTACTAGCGCCCAGTTTAACCCTCCAAGTGGTTTCGACGAGATACCTCGTCCATCAAGATCTGATCAATTTTGCAATGACTAGATATCTCGTTATCAAGATATTGTTGATTTTCTTTATGATGACGAGATCAAGATCTGGTCAGTTTTCTTCTGATGATCGAGGTACCTCTAATAAAAATAGTTCCCTTAAACAAGGAAAAGTACCGAGTAACCAAATATAGATTAAGTGAAAAGTACCGATAAAAAGTATGAGATATCGAGGAGAAATCTCGTCCGTCATGATGTGACCAATTTTGCTTTAGATGAGATATTTGGTCTATCAAGATCTGACCAATTTTGCTTTAGACCAGATATCTCGTCAACAAGATATTTCCGATTTTTTTATGATGACGAGATCAAGATTTGGTCAGATTTCTTCTGATGACGAGATATCTCGTGCATAAAAATCTGGTCAGTTTTGCTAATGATACCTCGTCAAGAAAACCACCAGGAAGTTTAAGGACAAAGGATTCCTAGTCAAAAGGATAGCCATAAACGACGAAAAGTACCCCTTAAACAGATAAAAACTGCTCTCAAAAATAAACTGATCTGAAGTTGTAAGAAAACATACCCTCAAAACCCTCTGTGCTTTTTTTCAAAAATTATAAGAGCAGTAGATTTAAACTGAGACTACTTCTAAACTGGAGTTTCATCTTTTCGATATAAAATTCAGTAAAAACCTCGAAGGAAAAGAAAAAGCAAAGAGAGCTTTACTACCCCAGAGTTTTCAAAAGTGGACAATGGGTTCTGTATGCTCCCAACTGGATTGCACCAGGATAATATCTTGAACGGAATTGCCAGAATAAGTTACTTTTAAAGGTTTTTATATGGTCACATCTGTCAATCTCGGTCTTGAGTTCGAAAGTATAATCGAAATAAATTTCAATCGTTTGATAAAAAATTGCTTTAAAACACAAAAAAACGTGTTTTTCCTCTTCAAGTTAATAGTCATTATCGACATAAAAAGCAATTTTTGCATTTTGGGCGTTTTCAACTTCCCTTTTGGTTCTGTCTCGCCAACATATCTCGTTATTGCCCAGTTGGAAGAGCAATGGATTAGCGACCGGAAGGTTGCGAGTTCGAAACTCGGTCCAGCCAAAGACGGTCGTGTATACGGGCTGGTGCCCGTTAAATCTGGTGTGGTCTCAAATCTCCTCACGTTGGCTGGTGTCCAAGTTTCGAGAATAGCGGGCCAGCTCAGGTGTTGACCTCGTCATCTGACCATGATTCAAAGTGACGAGGCATTATCCTTGGATCTTTCCCTTAGGGATTAATCTCTGACCGTCGCTAATATCCCGTTGTGTTGCTCCAGTGTGACTATTAGTTACAATTAACTACCTACCTACCTTCCTCGTTAATACCAAAATTGACCGGTTCTTGATGTACCTTGGTAGGTAGGTAGTTGAATTAAAAACTCACTGGAGCAACACGATGGGCTATTGGTGACGGTCCGGGATCAGTCCCGAAGCGAAAGATCCGAGGACAATACCTCGTTGTTCTGAACCATGGTCGGATGACGAGGTCAACCCCTGAGCTGACACCTCATTCTCCAAACTTCCATACCAAGCCTACGAGAGGACATTTGAGGACACGACAGGTTTAACGTGTACCAGTCCCCACGTACACGATCTTTGGTTGGATTGAATTTCGAACTCGCAACCCTCCGTTTGCTAATCCGCTAGTTTTTCAACCGGGCTACCGCGACCCACGGGTCTGTTTCCGGACCGTCACCAATACCCCGTTGTGTTGCTCCATAGCGACGTTAATTCAACTACCGACCTGACTAAATTTACTAAACAAAGTTAACATTAAAGTAACATCAAACCCTCAGGTGAAAGACGGACTCAAGTTCCTAAAACAGTCCGTGCAAGCCCTGTAAACAAAATTATTTATATAGTTTCTAAACAATAGAATTACTAGTTCTTGTTCAGGGAGTTGGAAGGTCCAATACCGACAGTATGAAACGTTAGGTTTTCTTAATTTCTATGACTTGTTCTCAGAACCCAATTGAAGATTGCGAGTATTTGATTGTCCTGTGTTGCCTTTTGTAGTGAATAAGCTTGATTGGCCCAGAAGAGCGAGATAAGAGTAAAAGCAGTGTCTGTTATCACAGACCTTCAGACAGCTGTTCTAAGTGATATGCATCGCATTGACAATTCAACTGTTCATCGTCGGCCATCCATCGGTGTACGTGCCGTATCTGGCGAGCGCCATCTGGCGCGAGTGTTCATAATCACGTCCAAGTCACCAATGTAACAGAGCGCGTCTATGTCAATTTATGTCTATCAAAAAGTACTTCAGGGTTTAGATAGACTTCTATATTGTATGTAAAATTTTGTACAAATGGCCATGCTTCCTACAGAACTGTTATATATTGTAGCTTAATTAATCCATGTATAGAACCTTCAACCGATTATTCACGTTACTTTAATCCTCCGGGTGGTTGTCTTGACGAGGTACCTCGTCATTAGCAAAACTGACCAGACCTTGATGGACGAGATATTTCGTCATTAGAAGAAAACTGACACTTGATCTGGTCAACATCAAAAACTGAAACGATCTTGTTATCATTAAAAGATCCACAATATCTTGATGACGATATATCTCGTCATTGGCAAAATTGATCAGGTCTTGATGGAAGGGATATCTCGTTGAAACCACTTGAAGGTTAAGAGAATTTACTGGGGATGAGATTTTACATCAAGGCTCATCGTGGTGAATACTTACTTCCGAATCTGGCACGTTCGTTGTTTATGAAGAGTAAAATTTTGCATTTTCAGGTTAGAGTCACCGACTAGAACGCTTCATGTAAAGGCTCCAGAAGGTGTTGGTATCGAATCCAGAGCAGGAGACATTAGTGCTTCATGCCTCAAAGATCTGAAGCTTCAATCAAAAGAAGGCACAGTTAGTATTCTGTTTAGCATTTCTTTTTCTAAATATACTTGCTATGAACAAATAGTATCATCTAAAAAACACATTATATTAATCCGACTTTATATTTTAAATGCCCTTACTTATTTAATTTACGTGTAGTTACTTCTGTGCATTCAAAAAGTATACTTTATAATAAAATAACGATGGCCGTCGCCAATAGCCCGTTGTGTTGCTCCAGTGTGACGTTAACTATCTACCTACCGAGGACATCACCTCGTAATTTTGAACAACGGTCAAATGACGAGGTCACGTTGGCGTGGTGTGGAAGTTTGGAGAGGGGGAGCCAGCTCAGGTGCTGTTCTCGTTATCAGACCTTGGTTCAAAATTACGAGGTGTCTTTGGATCTTTCCCTTCGGGATTGATCCCGGACCGTAGCTCAATAGCCCGTTGTGTTGCTCCAGTGCGACGTTAATTAACTACCTACCTACCTCGAAAAATATGCGATCAGTCGGGGGACGATGTTCGTTCTATTTGATTCAAAATATTATCCTGGGTTTGCAAGGAACAAGCTTGAAGTCAGGGAAGACATATTTAGGTTTAAGGTGCTCTTGGTCTTACACACACATCACACTATTGTCTAATATGGACTTTATACAGGGTGTTTCAAAAATGTCTGGCTAAATTGTAAATAGTGGTAAAGGGGCCCAAAATAAGTATGTTTGTCAAAGAATTTGCGGAAAGGCCGCGTTACTGTGGCGTAAAGCGCCATTCCAGGCTCGGATTTTCAACTGCAAACTCCAAATTCGTGTATCGATTTATGCCTTTAAGTTAATGGCTTTTGTCTGTAGATATAGAACACAAAATGTAAACATTAAAGGTAACAAAATGTTAACATTAAAGGTAACAAAATGTAAACATTAAAGGTAACAAAATGTAAACATTAAAACATTAAACCCAAATGTAAACATTAAACAAAAAGGGAACATTAAAGAACTCCTTTGTATTTTTGGATCTGTGTGCTTTTTCCTTACAAGCCAGCGAGCTATTTTAATTGCCTATCTGAATCGTGAGTTCGAATACCGGTTTGTAAAGATTTGTTAGTAAAGATTCCAAATCTACTCTAAGAAGTAGACCCCAGTCAAATTAGTCTTCGTAAGCAAAATATGATCATAGAGTGACTGTCCACAACTATATGTTTTTTATCTCTTCCTAACCAGAACTAAATTTAATTTTAAATTAAAAATTCCAAATCCACTCAGCCATAAACCTCGATTTAATTAGTCTTCGTGAGCAAAACATGACTATAGAATAATTCTTTCTCTCTCTCTGACCAACTATCTTAATTATAATTTTATCTCTTCCTAATCAACACTACTAAATTTAAATTTAAATTTAAAATTCCATATCCACTGTAAGCCCCAATCTAATTAGGATTCGTGAGCAGAACATGACCGTAGAGTAACTGGCCCAACCTATTTAAATTATAAACATTTTTTATACATTCCTAACCAACTATTAAAACTTAAATTAAAAATTCCAAATCCACTCTAAGCCATAAGCCCGATCTAATTAGTTTTCGTGAGTAAAACATAACTATAGAGTAACTCTTTCTATCTGACCAACTATCTAAATATTATATATATACTTTTTATCTCTTCCTATCCAAGTATAAAAACCTACATTAAAAATTCCAAATCCACGCAAAGCAGTAAGTACCAATCTAATTAGTCTTCGTAAGCAAAACAGCCATAAAGTAACCCCCCTGTGTAACCAAACTATCCAAATTAGAAAAATACTTTTTACGTATTCCTAACCAACTATTGAAACCTACATAAAATAGACACTATTCGTAATGAAGCGGTATACGTAAAAGTTCAGAACTGGAGAATTTCTCTAGTTCTCATAACCAAATTAATTATAATTATAATAAAAGCAACAACTTGATAATTATACTGTAACATTCTTTTCTTTTCCATTCAACAAGATCTCATCTCTTAGCTTCAAGGGATTTCTGAGAAGTGTAATATTGCTTTTTCCCCACGAGACATATATGACTAAATAACCATCTATAATCTGTTGTTGGTTGAAGAAATATGTGGATTCATTTAACCTTTAGAAAAATTCATTTGGTCCTTTCCTTGGAATAAAATTCTTTCGAAAGTTTCTATTGATCGTTTGCTTAGAATAGAATTCTTTGGAAAGATTAGATTGGTTCTATCCCTATAATGAATCCTTTTGGATGATTCTATTGCTCCTTTTCTTCGAATAGAATTCTTTGAAAAATTACATTGATCCTTTCCTCTCAAAAGTCTCAGAATAGAATCTTTTGAAAAAATGTGCTATTTGTCCTTTCCCTAAAATAGAATCATTGAAAAGATTCTATTTATTCTTTCCTTAGAATATAATTCTTTCGAAAGATTATGTTGGTCCTTTTCTTCTAATAGAATCCTTTGGAAAGATTCTGTTATTTCTTTTCTTCGAATAGAATTCTTTGAAAATTTATATTGATCCTTTCCTCTCGGAAATAGAAATCTCAGAATAAAATTCTTTGAAAATATTTTATTTTTCCTTTCCCTAAAACAGAATCATTGGAAATGTTCTCTTGGTACTTTCCTTAGAATAGAATTCATTGGAAAGATTCTATTGATCAAGAAAATCAAAACTGTTTAGAAGACAGGCAAAAAAGATTGCAGCTTGCAAAGTGGATTATGTGTGTGAACCCGTCAGAGGGTTAAAAAAATCACAAGCAATTTCCAAACCTTGTTGATAAGCTAAAGTCAATTGCAATATTTAACAAATTCATTTATGATAAAATTCGACGTTTCTGCTCTGCTTTTCACTAATTATTTAAAAACTATTTTATTAACTACTAATTTTCTAACTAACTATAACAAATTTATAACTATTTTAATATGAGCTAAATTCTTTGATAAAGGGCATTACTTTTAGTTGCATATTTATTCACTATCAAATGGGAATTGGAATTTCTATAACAAATAATTATCAGACAGAATATTTGTCATTAAAAACAAACTACCACACCTTGTGTAGTTCGTAACATGATTCAAATTAAACTGAACAAATATTTGTAATTGATATCAACCTTTACACAAAATTATGCAAATATTGTACTTAAATAACAGATTATAATTTTCTGAATAACATATGTGTTAAGAACAGTACGAAACAATTTTATTCCATTTCGTAAAAAGATATTATAATTCTTTGTTATTTATGTAAATATGGTTAGTCCTCGTTATTTTATCAAATATATAAACTAGCTTTAAGCCTTTTACAGCTTAGACATAAAGGTCTAGTATGAAGTTCTCTTGAAGTATTACTTTATTCTTCTTATCTCCATTGAGTATAATTTACACAAATTTATATTTTTTTCATCTGCTAACATAAAATATAATTTTAAGCACATTAGAGTAATGGCACAATAGTTTACAATGAATTTATCTTGAAATATATCCTCTGAATTTTGATTTTGTTACGGAAACAAATTATATTCCTGATATGCATAAAAACCAACTTGAATCATATTGCAACAAAGGCAGAACAGTCAACAGTGAATTGCTCTTGAAATATATCCCGAATCCCGATTTTGAATGCAGAACCAAAGTTCACAGAAATTTATATTCAAACTCTAATATGCATAAAAACTAACCGTAAGCATGTTACAGCAATGGCATAACGACAGTCCACAACGAATATCTCTCAAAATATTATATCATTCTGAATGCCCATTTGGCCAAATATGGCCTTTGCGCCAAAAAACCAATCATCATTCTGAATCCATATTTTGATTACAGAATCAAAGTTCACATATATTTGTTAATATGGTATTCTCACATTAGAGTATTCTTGTGAGGTAGTAATATCATATTCTTGATATAATACGTAGATTTCCATAGAATGGAATAAGGAAATTAGATCTGAGTTAGTTGGAATATGCATAAAAACAACCTGAAGAATATTACATCAATGACATGACAGTCCACAACCGAATTATTATCAAAATATATCATTCTAATTACCCGCTTGGCCAAATATGGCCGTTGTACCATGAAAACCCAACCAACTTTCTGAATCCACATTTTGATTACAGAGCAAAGTTCACAGAAATTCATTAATATGGTATTCTCACCTTAAAGTATTCTTGTGGTAGTCATAGACATCTCATATTCTTGATATAATACATAGATTTCCTCAGAAAGGGATAAGGAAATTAGATCGCTCAACTTTGTAAGCCCGAAAACACTCTCTTAATGTCATGTTTTCGAATTCTTCAACAAACTTCCAGTGGAATGCATTAAGCAAATCTTTTCAATCGATCACGAAACAAGAAATGAGCTTGGGAACTTTCAACAATCTTCCACTGGATTCAGAGTTCTGTTGCGGACTTAATTGAGTCGATCAATTTGCGGTTTGATGTCTGAATTAAATGAATAGGAGACATAAATTTTGAACTACATATTCTCTTGTATATGTATGGTTTTCCTTATTACTTTTCTTACCAATCGTGGCACCTTTATAAAGTGGTACTCTCCCTGGGTTCAGTGAGAGGGAATTCAGCGTAAGCTAACCATAGACGTGAAATGTAAGTAGACTGAGCTTTGCTATTGAGAGAAGCTCATGTGGACTGCTCCGTAAAAAACTGACTTGTTTAGTCGATTTGGCATCTTATCGCCTTGTTGGAGATATAGCATCTTATGACAGGTTAGATGTGTGAATGTGCATTTCTGAGTGGTGACAAAAATGATGAAATCACCAGTCTTCTACTACGTCGCGCGGACCAATCAAATCATGAATCAATGAATAGGCTCTTCTCCCGTCGCGTGGATGAATCAGATGATGAATGTTCGTTTCCACCATGCAGACGAAAGTAGTATAAGGGTCATGTTACTACTAGCTTTGGTCACATGATCCTGCGCACATGAAAAGGTTACCATTGTCCACTCTACTTTTATACTTCCTCCATGAAACAATCCAGACAGTAAATGGAGATTTTACTTCCTGTTACCCAAATGCGCTCGTGTGGTACGTACCGGGGTTACCAATTCGGAATTCATTCTTTGGAATTTTTACTGGTGATGTGCTGAAATCGTACTCGAAAACTGACGTCATGTCTGGAATACGCATACGAAGCACTTTTCGCCACAAAAACACTACCGCCATCTACATTTGGCTTTAAAAAATATGTTATATGCTCTAGAGTTCTAATGCTTTAACTCTGAGCGTCACGAGATTTCTGAGAAGTATAGAATTGCTTTACCCCACAACACATATAACTAAATAACCACATCTATTGGTTGAATAAATTCATACATTATTTAAACCTTTATACAGATTCTATTGGTTCTTAGCACAGAAAGAATCCTTTGGAACGATTCTATTGCTCATTTTCCAGGAATAGAATCCTTTGGAACGATTCTATTGGCCATTCTGTAGAATGGAATCTCTTTGAAAGATTGTATCGTTCATTTCTTTAGAATAGAATCTCTTTTGAAAGGTTGTTTGGTTAAGTTGGTTGGTTGTTTTGTGGTTTTGTGGCGTAAGAGGCATGTTTGGCCAAACTGTGCTAAACACAAGACAACGTCAAGTAAAAAATTATATGTAAGGAGATAAAAGAGGGTTGGGGAACAGAGTAGTGGAATGAAAGCAGAAAAAGATCGCTTGGGTATACCGGGAGAACGACCCCCGTGGTTACTTAAGACAGTAAACTCCATGTGAAAAGAAAATATCGCTAAAGTACCTCGGGTCTGTGAAACCCGTACACACCTAATGGATATTTGCCCCTACTATTGGTCAGCAAGGTCAAAATTGTAGTAGAAAAGTGTGTAGGAAAAACTATAGGGTAAAAGTATAGTAAATGTCATGTAAGGAAAACTATAGGGTACAAAGTGTAATTATGAGTGTGAACCCTTCAGAGGGTTGAGTTCCAAGCAGGCATCCTGAAGCAATATTTACATAAAGAACTAGCATTATAAGTCTATCTTGGATCCAAATATCTCTAGAAAATGTAATACTGTGAAACATGTGTTAGGACAGATCCAAAGAATATAAGAGTTGAGATTACCAATGATAACAAAGAATAAAAATTTTAATTTAGATTATTACATAAAAATTATCATTACGTAAAATAAAATTATTTGAAGCCATTTATAAAAGATTCGATAAATTGAAGATTGAATATTATCTGGATAATTAACGCAAAAATAGTAAAAGATCCGTAGAATTTTTACATTCAAGATTATCCAAATATTAGAAGACATTCGATTGAATGATTTTGTGAGAGTTAAAACCTACTTGCGGAAGGAAGTTAATACTTGAAAGGTCGGTAGTTAATTAACGTCGCACTGGAGCAACACAACGGGCTATTAAAATTAATGCTGAAAAGGAAATACTGGAATTTTAAGATTGAAAGTAATTAGGGTTTAAAAAAGAAAGATTCAACTTTTTAAAATTAAAAAGAGAAGCCGAAGTTCTGATGAACAAAAAAGCAATCTATATCTAAAAAATGAGTAAATTCAAAAAAATAATTTATTGTGATTTGTTAAGAATTTTTTTACTGTTTGATTTCGTTTTAAAAACAGTTTAAAGAACGAAACAAGGGATTTTTCAAAAAGATGGATATATCCCACCTTATATTGCTGTTCCAACACTATTTTTAAAAAAAATAGCACTTTTAAATTGTTTTCGAATAATTTCATGTAAGAATTTGTCAAATGCTTGATGAAATTCTATTAAAAAACCTGACATTCCATCTTTTATGCATAGATATTGTTGAATATCTTAAGGTTGGTGTAAATATTTCATACTCTGGAATCGTTAAAACTTTCTAACACTTTGTTCGTTTTTGACCCTTGGATAAATGGAAAACGTGCTTATCTGACAGTTTTGTTCACTCATCCATGGAACCATTTTCAAAGTACAGCTTCGATTACAAAATGTTTTCTTTCGATAAAGATGATTTATTCTCTTCTGCTTCTCTCATTTTTTACTTATAAAAACGAGCTCTCTCAAAATACATTATTATGTTCGAGTCTGTCGAATCTCCTTACCGCTAGTTGAAACTTACGTTCAACATTTTAATCAGAATTCAGTCCTTAAATTTCCTTATCCTTCCAGTTGTATTTATTATTTAAAATCTTTAGTGTTTAATAGACGTAAAAGATCAAATACCAGTTTTTATGGATGAAAGTTTCGGGGATATTTTCTTGTGCAGTCATCTTTAGCACACGAAGCATTGTATTTTGCATGTATCATATCACGAATCTATCTCAAAATTTGTTATTATGTGGAATCTTAAAATCTCTTACCGCTAGTTGAAATTTGAGTTCAATATTATAATCAAGAATTTAGTCCTTAAATTTCTTTACAATTTATCCTTCAGGTTGTAGTAGTTATTATTGAAAATCATTAGTTCCAATGTTTATCGCTAGTTGAAATTTCAATTCAATATTTTAATAAAGAATTTAGTCCTCAATTTTTTTACATTTTAGCCTTCAATCTGTAGTTATTGAAAATCATTAGTGTTTATAATACAAATAAAATGAAAATACCAGTTTTATAAATTAAAGTTTTGGGGTTATTTCCATACGCAGCCATCTTGTCTCTCAAAATATGGACATAATAATTTCATAAATTATCTATGTATATATATCACAGCTGTCGCAAAATTCGTTATTACGTGCGAGTCTTAAATCTCTTATCACTAGTTGAAATTTACCTCCAACATTTTAATCAGAAGAATTTAATCCTTAAACTTCCTTACATGTTATCCTTCAAGCTGTATTCATTATTGAAATCTTTAGTAATCCCCAAAATCAGAATACTAGTTTTTATGGATGAAAGTTTTGAGGATATTTTCGTGCGCAGTCATCTTGTATCACAAAGCATTGGATAATTACGTAATTTATACATGTATCATATATCACAGCTGTCTCAAAACTCATTCATGAGCGAGCCTTAAGTCTCTTACCACTAGTTGAAATTTACATTTAATATTTTAATTAGAAAAATTTAGTCTACATTTGAGTACATTTTATTCTTGATGTTGTATTTATTATTGCAAATACTTCGTATATAATGTACATAAGGTCAAAATACTTATTTTAATGGATTAAATTTTGGGATATTTTTGTACGCATCCATCTTGTTGAGCAAAACACTGAATTTCAAATTTATTATATCACAAATCTATCTCAAATTTCGTTATTGTTTTGTCTCACAAAGCATTTCACAATAATTACATAAATTATACATGTGTTACGTGCTGTCTTTACAGCGGTCTCAAAATTCGTTCTTGCATGTGTGTCTGTCAAATCTTCTCCCAGTAGTTGAAATTTGCATTCAGTATTTTAATCAGAAGAATTTAGTCCTTAAATATCCTAACATTTTATCCTTCAAGTTGTCTGTATTATTGAAAATCTGTAGTTTTTTAATAAGCGTAAATTCAAAATACTACTTTTTATGGATGACAGTTTCGGGGATATTTTCGTGCACAATCCGTTTTTCGAATTTAGGTGTTAACCGGTTTAAATCTAGTTACATCAGTTCTACACGTATCACTCGTATTACAGAGTAATCTAAAAGGCTATACGTGAGTCTCTTCTGTCAAATGTCTTTAGAGTTTAATCAGATCTTGGAGAAGTAAACATAAATCTACATTCGGAAATTCACTCTAAATCATACCTTTTTAATATTTCTGAAAGTAAAGCAAGCAAAGCACATTAACCCTTCTTGTGTTTGAAAATTTAGTATTATTATTCCCATACAAACTTAAACACTTAATGAAATTTTCTCCTAATTGTTAACCCTCTGAGCCTCATCAGATTTCTGAGTAGTGTAGCATTGCTTTTACCTCACAACACACATGATAACTAAATAACCCATCTATTGGTTGAAAGAATTCATGTGTATTCTTTCAACCCAAAGAAAGATTCTATTGATCCTTTGGTCAGAATATAATTCTTTGGGAAGATTCCATAGGTCATTTACTCAGAATAAATCCTTTGGAAAGATTCTATTGTTCATTTCCTTAGAATAGAATCCTATGGAAAGATTTTATTGCTTCTTTCCTAGAATAGAATCCTTTGGAAAGATTCTATCAATTTTTCCTTAAAATAGAATTCTTTGGAAAGATTCTATTGTTCATTTCCTTAGAATAGAATCCTTTGGAAAGATTCTATCAATTTTTCCTTAAAATAGAATTCTTTGGAAAGATTTTATTTGCTTCTTTCCTTAGAATAGAATCCTTAGAATCCTCTGGAAAGATCCTATCGGTTTTTTCGTTAGAATAAAATCCCTTGGAAGTGTTCTATTTGTTCATTCTTAAAATATCCTTTGCAAATATTTTGTTGGCATTTTCCTTTGAATAGAATCTTTTGGAAAGATTCTATTTGTGTGGGTCCATTTCTTAGAATAGAATCCTTTAAAAGATTACATTGGTGCAGAACATGAAAACTGGTTAGAAGTCAGAAAGAGAAGGCTGTTGGTAGGTAGGTGAATTAGCGTCCTACTGGAGCAACACAACGGGTTATCGGCGGCGGTCCGGGATCAAACCCAAAGGGAAAGATCGAAGACAACACCAAGCAATTTTGAATCATGGTCAGATGACGAGGTCACACCTGAGCTGGCACCCCACTCTCAAAACTTCCACACCACGCCAACGTGGACATTGGAGGCCACGGCAGATTTAACGTGCTTAGTACACGACGGTCTTTGGTTGGATTCGAACTCGCATCCCCCGGCTGCTAATCCGTTACTCTTCTAACAGTGATACCGCAGCCCTTAATAAAATAGGAATACTGATTAAAAGTATAGAAAAATGTAAGTTAGAAACTATTTTTAGTCTGCTTTTCGAGATTTTAAAAATGTGCTAATAAAGAGAGCGGATCACACTCTTCTCCCAAGCAATACGTTCATTATTCGAAATGAACCGCACATTGTTTTCAAAGTGCTCGTTTACAGACATACTAGTAATTAGGAATACATTTTTACGGCGAAGAATCTGGATATTTAACTTTTTCATCGCGAAAAAATAACTTCAGTCGCTTTATTTACGAACTTCTGCTCCGAGCTGCTTACGTCTCCGAATTCCGCGTAATTAACCGGTTTGAAAATAACGCGCCGTTACTGATTAACGCACACGTATTTCTGTAACGAAACAGAAAAAGCTGTTCGTTACCATAACTGAATGCACGGCCGTGGACTTTTTCAGTTAAGGATCGTTACAGGTAAGGATAAAAGTACCTAATACTTAACACTGGATAATGAACGTGACCACGAAACCAGGTATTGATTGTTTTCTAATTATTTTGTGTGGCTACCTTGATTTATTAGCATAATGAGAGGCATCAGAATCTTATGTACATCATTTTAACAACTCTGGAAACGAAATTGGGGCCTCAGTAGCGCAGTTGGTAGAGTCATGGATTAGCGACCTCCGGGTTGCGAGTTCGAAACTCGATCGTACCGAATACCGTCGTAAACGTGGGGGCTGGTGTACGCTAGATCTGTCACGGCCTCAAATGTCCTCACGTTGACGTGCATAGAGGAAATATAAAAGTATGAGTATGAGTGAGCACTGGTAAAACTAGTGGTAACATGACTCTTATACTGCTTTCGTCTTCTGCGTGGAACCTAAAATTCATCATCTGATTGGTCCACAAGACGGTAGAAGACGTCCATCCATTGATTCATCATTTGATTGGTCCGTTGATTCATCATTTGATTGGTCCATTGATTCATCATCTGATAGTAGTAGACAGGCGATTTCATCACTTTTGTCGCCACTGTATAGAAATCCGGATTCACGCACCTACTCTGTCATAAAATGCTACATCGCCAAACTAGGTGAAAAGATGCCAAATCTGCCAACCAAGTCCAGTTTTCACAGAGCAGTCAAGTCACTAGTAATCGACATATTGGTCACACTTTTTGAAGCTCCTTTCAATAGCAATGCTCATTATACTTACATTTCACTTCAATGGTCAAGAGATCAAACACTAACTTGGAAATATTCTAGTTGCTTGCCAAATGCGTGAAAAGTTACGCCTATTAAATTTGGCGCCAACAGCTGTTGCGGGGATACGCAAGGTGCGAACACTATCTAAAAACAAAACTGAATTTCCTTGAATGGGCAAGGTAGTGCAGTGGTACTTATTTTAACGCAAAATGATAATATTGAAGATAGGTAGGTAGGTAGGTACTTAACATCACACTGGAGCAACATAACGGGATATTGGCGACGGTCCGGAATCAATCAGGGGGAAAGATCCAAGGACAACGCCTCGTAATTTTTAACCACGATCAAATTCGAGACAACACCTGAGCTGGCACCATACTCGCCAACGTGAGGACATTTGAGGCCACGACATATTTAACTTTCACCAGTACACGACGGTCTTTGGCTGGACTCATTGAGCGGGCAATGCAGTGAAATGGTATTTATTTTAACGCAAAATGAGAACATTGAAACAAATATTTCATTTAATGAATTCTCTTTTCTAGATCTGGCTGGACTCCGAACGAGTGGAGTTGAGGAATTTAAAGACTGCCATACCGACGACAAGAGGGCGGTCGTACCCTGGTATCTATCAGCTGTGTGCTTGTGAAAATGGAAGGCTCTTCCTTGCCCCTCCTGAGAAAGCGTGCCAGGCTGATAACATTGTCTGTAAATAACAGAATATAAAACTTCGTGTAAAGGATGGTAAGTAGGGGCCATAAAGAATCAAAAATATTCAATGCCTTCAAGCCCTCACATCTGCAATCTGGGCCCCACTTGTATGCTGGGCCCTAGTACATAGTTGGATGATAGACCCTACTGTCAAGTTGGGTGTGGTGTATGAACCCTAGTACGTAGTTGCGTGATGGACACTAGTGCCAATTTGGTGATGAACCCTATTACATAGTTGGGTGATAGACCTTAGAGCCAATTTGGGTGATGGACTTTAGTACGTAGTTGCGTGATGGACACTAGCGTCAATTTGGGTGATGGACCCCAGTACATAGTTGGATGGTAGAGACTATTGCAAGTTAGGTGGTGGACCTGAGTACATGAATGGGTGGTGGATGGACCCTAGTACGTAGTTGCGTGATGGACACTAGTGCCAATTTGGTGATGAACCCTATTACATAGTTGGGTGATAGACCAGAGCCAATTTGGGTGATGGACTTTAGTACGTAGTTGCGTGATGGACACTAGTGTCAATTTTGGTGGTGAACCCTAGTACATAGTTGGATGATGGGCCCTAGTGCCAATTTGGGTGATGGACACTATTGCTAATTTGGGTAATGGACCACGGTACATAGTTGAGTTATAGACCCCAGTACATAGTTGGATGCTGGATCTTTGTACATAGTTGGGTGATGAAACCTATAACATGGTGGTGGACATTAGTACATAGTTGAGTTATGAACACTAGTGCCAATTTGGATGATGGATTCTAGCACATAGTTGGATGCTGGGCCCTAGTACATATTTGGGTGATGGACCCCTGTACATAGTTGGGAGATGGACTCCTGTACACAGTTGGGTGATGGACCCCGTACACAGTTAAGTGATAGACCCTAGTACATAGTTGGATGCTGGGACTTATTACATAGTTGGATGATGAATCCTATAGCATAATTGGGTGATAGACCTTAGGACATAGTATATAACAATTGGCATTTTTTCTTTTGAAATGTTTTCTTTTCCTGTAATATTTAGTAATATAATTTCGAACCGATTATAGACATAAGAATAACTAAAAATAAATTTCTGTTTAAGTACAAGTAGGTAGTAGTTGAATTAACATCGCTAAGATGCAGCACAACGGCGACGGTCTGGGATCAATCCCTAAGGGAAAGATCCGAGGCTCAGACGTGAAATATAAGTAGACTGAGCATTGCTATTGAGAGGAGCTCCAAAACGTGTGACGAACATGTCGACCAGTAGTTACGTGACTGCTCTGGGAAAATATTTACTTGGTTGGCCGATTTAGTATCTTATCGCCTCGTTTGTCGATGTCACATCTTATGACATGGTAGATGTGTGAATCCGCATTTCTATAGTGATGACAAAAGTGGTGAAATCGCCAATCTACTACTATCAGAAGCTCACTCAAGGGACCAATCAGATGATGAATCAATGGATGGGGTTTTCTCCCGTCCTGGACCAATGAGATGATTAATGTTAGGTTCCACGCCGAAAACGAAAGTAATATAAAGGTCATGTTACTACTAGTTTTGGTCACACGGTCAGAAGGCAAACCGGCAAAGTATGAAATAATCTCGACTAGGAATTTTGACCAACATTTTGACCTATTCCAGCGAGTTTACTCCGACCTCAGTCAGAAGTTCTGAATTTACGACCTCATCCTTTTTTCTGGTTACTAGTCATGTAATGTCTTTATATGGTCTTGTAATTCTTGTAATCCATTTGTATAGTCCTTTTATGCTTGTCACTGACAAGCATAAAGTGGACTACAAATGGATATCATTAAACACTTTGGAATCGAAATTCCCTTAATCCTCCTGGTGGTTGTCTCGACAAAGTATCTGGCCATTGGAAAAAACTGACCAGATCCATAAGGACGAGATATCTCGTCCATACAGATCTAGTTGTCTCTCGTCATTAGAAGATAGCCGACCAGATCTTGATCTCTTCATCATAAAAAAATCGGCATCAATTTGATTTACCTTGTCATTAAGAAAATTGGTCAGATCTTCATGGACGAGATGGGCCGTGGTAGCCCAGTTGACAGAGCAACGGATTGGCAGCTGGAGGGTTGCAAGTTCGAAACTCGGTTCAGCCAAAGACCGTCGGGTACACGGGGGCGCGTTAAATCTGTCGTGGCCTCAAATGTCCTCACGTTAGCGTGGTGTGGAACTTTGGAGAGTGGGGTGCCAGCTCAGGTGTTGACCTCGTCATCTGACCACGGTTCAAATTGCGAGACGTTTTCCTAGGATGTTTCCCATCGGGATTGATCCCGGACCGTCGCCAATAGTACCTTGTGTTGATCCAGTACGACGTTAATTAACTACCTACCATGGACGAGATATCTCGTGGAAACCACTTCGGGTTTGATCCCGCACCGTTTCCAATAGCCTTTTGTGTTGCTCCAGTGCGACGTTAATTAAATACCTACCTACCTCGTCGAAACTACTTTCAGGGTTAAGAAAAGTGTATGCTTGTGGTAAGGTTTGTCACTTGAATGACGGAGCAATTTTTAAGTTCTTTATTAATAATTTTCTTTATTACCTTTCTTTAGAAATTGCCGAGAACTGTTGCCGTGAAGGAAAGAGCACAAGAGAATATGTTTTAAGAAGAAAACTGACCTCCATTCACTTGAGGATTGATGCATGACTTAGTTACATTTTGCGTCCATGTTAATTAGCAAATAAGTTATATATTATTCTTTCTTTTTTACTCGATTCGTAAACCCCGAATCAATACCAAACTAAAAGTTTCTTATCGAATCATTTATGCCATTACATTTATAATTACAAGATGAATTTATGTGCTGATTTTTCTTAAAAATTTTTCAACCATACACCATTAAAAAGGACGTTTTTGTTTGAATACCGCGAAAATACGTCATTTGTATATCTGTGTTTTTATCTCACTATATCTATGGGCTATTTGTAGACAACTGTTATCGACTCAGAAACTAACATCCATTCACTGTTAAATAATTGTTGTGAACCTGTAGTGAAAATAAATTTAAGCATGCGCTGATGTTAATTTAAATAAAATTTTAAATCGGAGTTGAATGTATCTCTGTTCTTCTAGTAAGTTGTTCAACATTTTCGAAATATTTTGTACCTGTTTTTTCTAAATGCCAATAAAGTGTTTCCGTTTTACAAATTAATATATTTGTCATTTTTCAATCACGGTGGGATGTGTTACGGGAGTATATTTTAACCCTCCTGGTGGTTGTATCGACGAGGTATCTGTTCATTAGCAAAACTGACCAAATCTTGATGGACGAGATATCTCGTCAATAGTAAAGCTGACCAGATTCCGATCTCGTCGTCACAAAAATCGGCTATATCTTGATGACGAAATATCTTGTCATTAGCAAAATTGGTCAGACCTTGATGGACGAGATATCTCGTCATTAGAAGAAAACTGATCAGATCTTGATCTTATCATAAAAAATCGGCAATATCTGGTGACGAGATATCTCAGTATTAGTAAAATTTACTCTTGTAATGTCATTAGAAGAGAACTGACCAGATCATGATCTCATCATCATAAATAAATCAGCCTTATCTTGATGACGAGATTTTTCGTCATTAGCAAATCTGACCCCAATCTTGATGGACGAGATGTCTCATCATTAGAAAATACTGACCAGATCTTGATGGACGAGATATCTCATCATTAGAAAAACTGACCAGATCTTGATCTCGTCGTCATAAAAATCTGATGTATCTTGATAACGAGGTACCTTGTCATTATAAAAACTGACCACATCTTGATGAGCGAGATATTTCATCATTAGAAAAACTGACCAGATCTTGATTTCGTCGTCCTAAAAAATCGACACTATCTGGATGAGAAGATATCTCGGCATTAGCAAATCTGATCAGATCTTGAGGGACGAGATATTTCATCATTAGGAAAAACTGACCAGATCTTGATCTCGTCGTCATAGAAAATCGGCAGTGTCTTTATGATGAGATATCTCGTCATTAGCAAAATTAATTGGATCTTAATGAACGAGACGTCTTGTCTTAACCTCTTGGAGGGTAAAATTTCTTTTTATCCCTCTAAGCCTCACGAGATTTTTCAATAGAGTAGAATTGTTTTTATTTAATATGGGAATACACATCCTAATTTCACCTTATCAATTTCTTAGGCTTCAAAATTTATTCTACCCAAGGGTGACCAACCTATTTTAAAACATTTCATATTTTATCCTGCACCATTTAATCTTTTGAACTACATAATTTCATCATCGTATTTTATCTACATTTTACCTTTTTATATTGGGATGCTATTGTTTTAATAATTTTCCTGTTTCGTTTGATTAAAGTTTTACTTTGTTCCGCATGTTGCCCTTTATATGCTTTACTCTACTTTTTAATGTTGGTTTAGTTGTTTATCTCATATTTTAAAGATGTTTTTAATTTTATGTAGACTTGACGCAGATTGCGTTTGACGCAGATTGTCTTTCGTTGGATCTCGCGCCATTAAACGTAAATCAACCAAGTAGTGTGGTATATTGCACTTTCCCCACAATGCACATAATGACTGAATCTCGTAGTTGACTATTAGTCTAAGACTATCTGTGACTACATCTATTAGTTGAAAGGATCCTGGGAAAGATTTTATTGGTGGCGAACGTCAAAATTCGGTAGAAATCGTGCAGCGAAGACTAGAATGGAGAACAGATATACATTTTTTGTCAAAGAATGTGTCAGGAAATGTAGTGTTTAGATGGTAGAGGGCGCTGTTCAGGTCAGTCGATAGCATAATTTCTGTGACGTAAGGCGGCATTCCCTGCTCGGATTTTCAAGGACATGCAACGCTACGCGAATTCGAAGCTCGCTGATAAGCATTTGATGTATGGGGCTGCGAACCGAAACGAAAGATTTTTTTTATTGCCGAAATTTAAAAAATACATTATAAATTTGTTTGAAATTTTATTTTGAGCCCCTCTACCACCCTTTACAATATGGCCATATAACTTCAAAAATAGTCAAACCAAAAACAAAGCACATGTAATAACGAAAAATAGTCAAACCAAAAACAAAGCACATACAATAACGAAAAATGGTCAAACCCAAAACAAAGCACATGTAATGACGAAAAATAAAATAGCAAAATAACAACCCTTTAGATAAACAGCACTGAAAGCAGCAGAGAACAAATAGGGGAAATAGGAAGTAAAAACTACAAGAAAAACAAATTTGTTCATGATAAACAAGAGAAAAAGATGTAAAAAGGCAAAGGGAGTGAGCCCGCTTACTTTATCAAGTGGAGTAAAGCAGGATTCACTTTTAAGAAAAGAAGCTTTGAGTTTTTCTGTGCTTGTGTGAGGTTCACGCAAAGAAATAAACACAAGTTACCCCCGAAAACTCAAAAATAAATACCGAAGAAAAGTTAAAGAGGAGAATATATAATCATAAGACAAAACATCTACTAAATTAGAGTCATAGAACAACAGCCAAAGGAATAATAACAACCAAAAAAATTCATTCCTACCATCTTGAAAGGCCGTCCTGTCAAACAATTTTGGAAGGCAGTTGCCAAAACAAGAAAGCGAAAAGGGAAAAAATATTTATTCAGAGGAGATAGAGTGGGGTTGAGGTATGTATGAGAAAAATAAAATTTGTAAATGTGAATAAAAAGGAGAGAAAGTAATTTGTAATATATAATTATAGTAACAGAGACGAGGTTTAAACGAATTTTGAAGAGGCTATAGTGATGGTAAAATACTGCGCCCTCTGGTGGTGGAAAAAAAGGACAAAGAAAAAATTTGTATGTGAGGTTAAAAAATAGAGGGAGGTAATGAATAAATTACGGAAAAAACTTTTTAAGAAAACTGTTGGGGAAAATGTTACTCTTGAGGGTTGTTTGAAGAATTTTGAGTTGTTTATCAAGTAATTTAATCTCTTCAGGTATGATTAATTTCGTGGATTGGATAAAAAAAATTATATTCTTGTAAATACTTATACAGATATTGGAATCCCAGGGAACAAGCTTGTTAATACTAAATTGAAAGTCATTTCTCTTATAAATATCAATATTTTATTTTGTACTGACATCGATATGAATGTCAAGGAAATTGGTGGATAAATTATGGTGTGGTGATAATCGTGAAAAATGTTGGTATGGTGATGATTACGGTGGATTATGTTCTGATTTTTTTTATGCAAACTTGCCATGCATACTGATTTTTATAAAACAATAAAAGGTAACGTAGACATATTTTTATTAAACAATAAATTAGTTTTATTAAAAGGTATATTATAAGAAATTTAAATTGCAAAATTAGATATTAATAATTTAATTTTCTTAAACAATCAATTGTGGTATATGGTGATATATAAAAATGAAATATTTAATTTCTCAACAGAGTTAATTAGACATTTCAGTTTATCATTAATGGTCCGTGTGTGGATCTTAACCTTCTGAGGGTTTTACACGCATATATATGAGTTTTACAACCAACAGTCGTCCCTGCATGACTTGTAACTAGTTTTGACCTTGTCCAATAGAATCTTTTCTATGCTTCTCTACCAATAGATGTGGTTATTTAGTCACTACGTGTATTGTAAGAAAGAAGTTCTACACTATTCGGAAATCTTGTGATGCTCAGAGGGTAAACCCTCCTGGTGGTTTTGACATCATATCTTGTCCATCAAGATCTGATCTATTTTGCTGATTTCTCGTCATCAAGATATGCTGATTTTTTTATGAGATTATGATCTGGTCAGTTTTCTTCTAATTACAAGATATCTTGTCCATCAAGATATGAGCAATTTTGCTAATGCTTAGATATCTCGTCATCAAGATATTGCCGTTTTTTATGATAAGATCAAGATCTGATCAGTTTTGATATGATGAGATATCTCGTCCATCAAGATCTGATCAATTTTGCTAATGACAACATATTTCTTGGCGCAGCTTGTCCGCTTTTGGACCTTGCCCGATAAATCCCTAATTACATACCTACCTACATTATATATTTCATCATAAAGATATTGCCGATTTTTCGGACGGCGAGATCATGATGTGGTCAGTTTTTCTACTGACGAGATATCTCATCCATCAAGATCTGGTCAGTTTTTCTTCTGACGAGATATCTCATCCATCAAGATCTGGTCAGTTTTTCTACTGACGAGATACCTCGTAGAAACAACCACCAGGAGAGTTAATGAAGAGCGAAACGGTAATAAGCAGTGAACGAAAAACACAATTAATTCCTCAAAAAGTGACAAAATTTAAATTTGGAAATTATCAATTTAATATTACAACTGAAGGCAAACAGCATTAATTAACAAACCAAACATAATACTGAACTCGAGAACATTTTAAATTCAAAAGTAAGCTTTGCCAGAACTCAACTCAAACTTATTGAATTTCCAAATACACTTATATACTTTACACAAAGATATTTGCCTTCCTAAATTGATTTAAAACTTATCACAGATACAGCACAACTGTAGTTTCACAAACTATCGGTGTCTTATCCCACGCTCTATTTATAATCTAATTTTATCTCTTACGCCCCCGAATTTTAATATTATTCAATTCCATTACCAGATCGTATTGAGAAGCTCAGCTCATTGAGTCGTCTTCTGAAAATGTCCGAACCATATGAACATACCTTAACTCTAATTTAAATTGAATAAACTTACACACACAGCTCTTATCTACACGGCTTATCCTCTTTTCAGATTATTCGCAACTGAACAAATATAAAAACTATATTGAGTCTTAAGACGACCTTTCAGACCCATGTTATTCCTTATATTTTCAGACCCATGTTGTACGATGACTTTAACACTAGCAAGTCTATTAAATTCTTGTCTCAGCTTTTGATGCTGTGCCTTGGAATCAGTTAAAGCCACCATTAAGGTTTTAACGTACGGATTATGAACTGATTTACGTTCAATCAACATCCGATTCACAAACAGTTTATCATCTTCAGATTATCAGGAACTGTGCAGTAATAAAAATCTTTTTGAGTCTAAAAGGCTCTTTTATTTTGAGACCCAATGTCGTTTTAAGAAAGACAACCTAAACACAAGCAAGTATATTAAATTATCGGTCTTTAATGCTACAAATGCCGGAATCATTTGAAATTATCATCATTAAGGATTGAACTAATGGTTTATGGACTGATTTAACTTCAATCAACTCCCTGTTATCTGCGAACGGTTTGTTCATTTGTAAATAAGTTACCTAAATTTTAAGTGTTAGCTAAACAAAACGGTAGGACTTTTCATTTATTTTAATGTGTTCTATATTTATTCTGGAATCCTATTTATGAATGCGGTTTTCGGGTTACGTTGGATTGGACAGTCTAACCCTATATTAACCACACAAATATATATATATATATATATGTATATATATATATGGATTTTTATATATATATATTTATATATATGTATGGATTTATATATATATATATAAAAATCCAGGGTGTTATCAAAATAATGGAAACGCACTGGATTTCTAAGGAATCCTTTACTAATATGGCGTAGGACCGCCTTTGGCATGTAATACAGCTTGGATTCGCCTGGGAATCGAATCATACAAGTGCTGAATAGTGTTTAGAGGAATATTGTACCATTCTTCATGGATATATTGTAAAAGTTCCGGGAGAGATGCCGGTGGAGGATATCGATTCCGGATTGAACGCTCTAAAATAGACCATAACGGTTCGATTATATTGAGGTTGGGGGACTGTGCTGGCCAAGGTAGATATTTCAGTTCATCCTCGTGTTCATCAAACCATAATTGGACCAGTCCCGCTGCATGAATAGGAGCATTATCATCCTGGAAAATTCCATCTCCTGCGGGAAACAAAGTTTGCATCATAGGATGGACCTGGTCAGCTAAAACTTCTCTATACTTCTCCCCAGTGATCCTTCCTTTCAGGGTTACGATTGGGCCAGCAGAAAACCACGACATGGCTGCCCATACCATGACAGATCCACCTCCATGCTTGACAGTTGGAAGGAGACAATCACGATCATACGCTTGTGCAGGTGTCCTCCAAACGTGCACCCGTCCTGTTGTGGGGAAAAGTGTGAAAGGTGATTCGTCTGACCATATAACTGTCTTCCACTTATCAATCGACCAGGTTTTGTGGTTGTGGCACCACTGTAGACGACGTTTGGCATTAACATCTGTGACAAGTGGCTTGGGAATTGCTACTCTGAGGGTAATTGTTCTGTTTATGAAGGTGCATCCTAACTGTAATTATTGACACTGGAGAATCCAGATGCTGATTGACTTTATGCAAAGTTTTAAGCAAATGGACTCATAAGTTTTCCAGTTCTAATTATTTTCTTTAAGGTGTACACTAGAAATCATGAAAATTGACCAAAATATCGATCAATTTTTTAATAATTCAAAATATTGTCCAATCTCTTAGCTTTAAAACGATACCAAGATCTTGTAAATATTCAAAATAGTTTTCAAGTTACAAGGGTTTGTGATAGGTACTGTCACCATAGACAAACAGGTTTCCAAAACTTTAAACTCTGAAGAACTATATTTTTAGAATAGGATGGCTTTTTTCTAACAGTGATAACTCAACAATGAATTGATCCATTATAATTACTTTTGTGTCATTATAATGTATATAATACAGTGGATGTTTGACCATCAGTCGAAGTTATTGGTTAAGAAATGAATTTTTAGTTGATTTTTAAATGTTGAAATTCCTGAAAAAAACCTTGATTTTTAGACTTCCTTCGTGACAAAAAGTTGTAAAAAAGAACGTATTCCCTCCATCAACTTGATGGAGGGTCAAAACATGAAGAATAATATTAGCAATAATTTCCAACAGGAATTAATTGTCCTTCTGAACACATTAGAATTTGAGATATCACTGTTCAAAAACATACTAATAATTAGCTAATTATATCTAAATTAGATAATTAATGAGTAGCTTAATCAGAATTCTTCACACTAAAATAAGTTTAAGCACAAACCAATGACCTATTGTGAAAAAACTGAATTTTTAAAGTCAAAATTTAAAAAAAATGTTCTAGTGTCTAGTAAAGAGATCTAGTAAAAAAGTCTTCATAACCTTAACGTCATTTTTTCCCTAAATTTTCCACTTTTTTATAAATTGCAATAATTTTTAGTAATTTTTTGTTTTATATGTTTTACCTTAAAAAGAAAAAATAGTATAATTCGAACATTTTAAAAAGGGACTCCGAACGTAATCAGATACCTTAAAAGTACTATGCCCGCTTAAGCTCATAATTGGTTAGCCTAGTCGGCGAAAGGGCAAGTCTAGCTCTCTATCCGTACTAATATCAGTACTACAGTTTAGTTCATCGTTACCAATTTATTATTCCGTTTCATCATCATTAGTCGTCGTTTTTGCGTAATTAATTAATACCTGCTTAATTCAGGAACTACTAACAAATAAGGTCGAAAAGCACGTAAGATTAGCACGCAAACTGACTTCAGGTAACTAATTGCAGTACAAGAGTTAATACGTGTCTCAGTCAACGGGTTGGAGAAAGGCTCCTGTCATTTATCTTAAGCATTTGCTTGTTAGTATAAGGCTATAATTCATACCTAACAAAGGAACTATTTTAACTGTTACCTTTTACTCATAATGTTTCCTTTTACTTTTCTACCTTGTCTTTAACCCTCTCAACGAGATTTACGAGTTGTGTAGTATTGCTTTTACCAAACAACACACTTACTGACTAAATAACTACATGTATTGTTTGAAAGAATCCATGGATTTGTTCAACCTTTACAAAGATACAATTGGTTGAAAGAATCCATGGATTTGTTCAACCTTTACAAAGATTCAATTAGTTGAAAGAATCCATGAATTTTTTTTACCGTTTACAAAGATTTTATACTGTTGAAAGAATCCACGGATGTTTTAAACATTTACATAGATTCTGTTGGGTGAAAGAATCCATGGATTTTTCAACCTTTAGAAATATTCAATTAGTTGATAGAATTTATGGATCTTACAAGCTTTACAGAGATTCTATTGATGGAAAGAATATATGGATATTTTAAACATTTACATAGATTCCGTTGGTTGAAAGAATCTATGAATTTTTTCAGCCTTCAGAAAGATTCTATTGCTCCTTTCCTTATAATAAATTATTTTGAAAGATTCTATTTGTTCTTTTCTTGGAATGGAAAGAGTATAGTTCCGCTCCTTATAAAAGAATTCTTTAGAATTATTCAACTGATCCTGTCCTTGGAAGTAAATCCTTTGGAAAGATTCCGTTGGTCCTTTCCTTAGAATATAATCTTTTTGTATGATTCAATTGGTCATTTTCTTAAAATATAACCGTTGGGAAGATTCTACTTCTCCTTTCCTTAGAATAGAATCCTTTTACCTTGACCAATAGAATTATTGGTCAAGGTCAAAACTAATTAGAAGTCATGCAGGAAAGACTACAATTCGCAAGGTGGAATTATGCCTTCAGAGGGTTAAGATCATTCTGCCATTTTTATTCATATCGTTCAACAATTGAAAAGTACAGCTTTAAAACATCAAAATGCTAATTTGTCTGTATTAAAGGAGTTTTCACTTCTTTAAAATAATAAGAGTATAAAATTTGATTGCAGAAAGGAATTTTTGTTGATATTTTGGAAATGGGAAGTCAACATTATCAAATTTCCGGTAACGAAAGGTGTACATAAAACAATGTGTATCTGTGAGTACAGCATGCAAATTTCTGCTTTTACCCTTCCTGAATAGGAAGTATCTGGGGTAATTCCAAATGGTCATCCATCATCAAATACGTATTGTGTTTTGTGTGGGCTCTGATTAGTATCGTGTCGAAAAAATGTTGACAGGCTATTCGAATGATTAACTTGCTGAACCAGGACGAATTGAATACATTTGGCGTTAAATTGCGAGTTATGTATACATTTTTTACTTCCAATGATCAGGACACAATCGTAATAAAAGAGAAAGATTAAGAATAGCGTACAAAGACAAACGAAGGACGACTGCAAAAAGATAAAAGAAAGTTGGAAGGTTGTGTCGGGCACACAAAAATTAATTTACAGATTGAACGATTAACGTGCAGTTTTATATTAACACTGAGAAATAATTTTATTTTTAGAAGCCTGTGATTGTAGCTTAGTTCAGTAGCTTTCGAATGACACCACTTACGCAATTCAAAGTTACACTGGCCCAAAGCTCGCCCAGCACAGTAGAGTGGCGACATATTGCGGACCCTCTCACCATGCACCGTGCGCATGGGCACTCGGTCCGAAGGCCATATCAAGTACGGACATCCTTTGTCTACACGATGCTATGTTTATCTTCTGGGTTTTTCTTCTCGTTCTGAAATCATGAGACAAAACAGTTGTAACGCTTTTTATGCAACGCTCGACTTTTCATGCATACCCCAGTACTGTTCCGATTTTAAAGAAAAACATAAAAATTAAGGTAACGCATAAAGTATTAATGGAGAAAAGACCGAAGTCTTTGACATAAAAGTTCTCTTGCTTTTTTCTTCTTTGGCTGGAGTTTTATGGCGCAAGGGCCATACTTGGCATGCCGCGCCAGACACAAGACATGCAATATCAAGTAATAGACACACACAACGAAAGTTTTACTGACACAGAAGAGAGAAATGCACCGAGGGAGGAATGCACCTGGCAGGAATCGAACCTGCGCCGCCTACAACTCGAAGGTTGCTAGCGCAGTGTGCATACCCATTGAGCCACGACGGCCCCAAAAGTTCCCTCGCCTAGCAAAAAATAACCTTAAGGCTACAGACCCACCCTCCTTTCGTAGTTCTCGATCTAATCAGCATTCGTGTAACAAAAATTAGCCGTAGAGCGACAAATCAACCTTCTCTTCGTAGTCCCCGGTCTAATTAACCCTCTTGAAGCAAAAGTTAAACATGCAGCAACAAACCAACCCTTCTTTCGTAGTTTCCCCGGTTTAACTAGCCCTCACGCAGCAAAAAAGTCTAACCGTAGGACAACAAACTAACCGTTCCTTCGTATTCCCTTATCTAAATAACCCTCGTATAGCAAATATTAACAGTAGAGCGACAAACTAACCCTCCCTTCGTAGTCTCGGTCTAATTAGCCCTCGTGTAGCAAAAACTTTCCATAGGGTGACAAACCAACTCTCCCTTCGTAGTCTCCGATCAAATTAACCCTCCCTTTGTAGTTTCCAGCCTAATTAGTCCTAGTGCAGCCAAAACTCTCCGAAGGGTGACAAACCAAACCAACTCTCCCTTCGTAGTCCCCGGTCTAATTAACCCTCGTGAAGCAAAAGTTAAACATGCAGCAACAAACCAACCCTTCTTTCGTAGTTTCCCCTGTTTAATTAGCCCTCACGCAGCAAAAAAGTCTAACCGTAGGACAACAAACTAACCGTCCCTTTGTATTCCCTTATCTAATTAGCCGGTCTATTAGCCTACCAACCGGTCTATTTAGCCCTCGTGTAGCAAAAATTTTCCGTAGGGCGACAAACCAACTCTCCCTTCGTAGTCTCCGATCCAATTAACCCTCGTATAGCAAAAACTAACCGTAGAGCGACAAACCAACCCTCCCTTCGTAGTTCTCAGTCTAATTAGCCCTCGCGTAGCCAAAACTCTCGGTAGGGCGACAAACGAAACCAACTCTCCCTTCGTAGTCCCCGGTCTATATATATATATATATATATATATATATATATATATATATATAATTAGCCCTAGTATATCAAAAAAAATTTCCATAACGCGACAGACCAAATAAACCCTCCTTTGGTAGTTTCAGCTGTATCTGGTAATGAAAATCTGTCCTATCGAAACCCTTCCTCTAAATTCCCTCAATGGCGAGTTCTTTTTCGACAAAACAAACACTATATCTCGGACTCTTGACCAGTGCTTCTGCCTATCCCTTGTCCGCAAACAGTTGGTCTCCTGGATTATTGGTGGGATCAAGTATCCTCCGAAATCCCACCACTCTCTCCAAAATAACAGTCCGGCTTTTACTTTTTGTACGGCTTCACTTCAATTAAACTGTATATCCATCCATTTCAGCTCAGTCGCTCGGAAGACCACTGTACCGACCAGGACACTTCCCCGCCTGGATCCACTAGTCCATGACAGCCGCCAGGACTTTCCTCAGGATAAAAACGGGTTCAGCAGTTCGGGACTGGGAAAAAAAGGAACTCGAGACTTTTCCAATTATGAAAAAGGAATTTGTGGGAATCTCTTTCGGCACAGCGGGGATTTTGATACCGAAAGGGGGGAGTCTGGGGGGATGGAACAAGAGGATGCCGTTCTTTGATAAAATTCTTCTTCACTTCCTTCTCTCGGCTCTATTATTTCCCCCAACGCTGTGGGTTTATAGGCATCATACTTCAAAGGCAAAACAACGGATTGATTTTGAGGGATCGCTTTGCACTGTTTGAGGGCATGTACTTATTCGGCGGAGTCCGGGCTGAGGGGTCCATTTTCCTGACAACCGAAAGACTTTAAATTAAAGAATGAACAAACTTTTACATCAAAAGTTGCGCGGCCTTTTCATTTGGGCGGACAACTTTGGTAGACTGTCAGGGAACAGCATGCTAAGGGCCAGATTCAGCTGCAACATTTCTCGATCGTTTCGCCTTGAAACTAGATGGGTCGTGACTGAACGCCGATGTTTCGGTGCATCTGAAACGACTCGATCGTGTATACTCGAACTTTGATCGAGGATATTCTACTCATCTCCGCGTCGCGAGTCATCGACCTTAAAATGAAAGAGACGGAGCATGATCCCACAGCTTCATGTTATTTCTTCCAGTTGCTCGGTTTGAAGATCTGTCCCGTGGTTGTGGGTAAAAGCACGAATCCGAAATTATTGATTGCTTAAAGTGACTATCCACCGTGATCAAAACACTAGTCTGCGCTTCCATAGCCAATCGGCTAAGTCGATTTGTGATTTACCCTTCAGAGGTCTTACGACAACGACTCCGCCCACATGATCCGTCTCTTTCATTTTAAGGTCGATGTCGCGAGTACGCTCGATGCGATCATTTTCTGTTTACATTTCTTCTGGACATGGCGGATATCATTAATCTTTCAAGAAGGAGAATTCCTCGATATTGACGAGTTCGAGAAAATCCTTTGGATTCGCCCAGACCCGCAAGCATTTATCTCGAAGGCCAGTTCGTTTCATCCTTGCCGCTGTTCGGCTAAAGTGGCATAAGTACAGCGCCGAGTTTTCCGCTCACGAGATCTGGGTGGACTTCTGAGGCAGCAACCAAAACCGCTTTCTTTGCTCATTCCATAATTGTTAAAGGAAGGTGGATTGAAATTAGGAGATTGTGAAAAGATAATTAATACTTGAAATTGGGAGAGTGAAATTAAGGAATTGGTTTTACCAACTTACGGAATGTCGTTCGTAGAACTTTCAGAGCGACAAACCGAACCTCCAAAAATAGGTAAACAAACATGACCCAACTTCACGTTCTCTTATTGGTCAATTGACAATCATGTGACATCACAACCATTTGAGTATGACAATCATGTGACGTCACAATCATCTTACTACTGTGGTAACCCTAACAGCCTCGATCGTATTTAGACGGGGAAATGAATTCCAAAATAAGACTCGATCGAAGAGATCGATTACGTTTCAATTAAATCTGGCCCTATGTCCTGAGCACTTACTACAGTACTTCGGGGTGTCATGCAAGGACATTCGCTATTGTCCGAGACATCTTTCGGATACTTTTCAGACAGGAAGGACATAATGGAACCGATCTAGCTTAGATCCCGGGACCAAAAAAGCGGTTAGGATTCCTCATCTTCCAATAGTAGGATCGGGCCGCGGTAGCCCGGTTGGAAAAGTAACGGATTAGCAACCGGAGGGTTGCGAGTTCGAATCCAACCAAACACCATCGTGTACAAAGGGGTTGGTGCACGTTAAATTTGTCGTGGCCTCAAATGTCCTCACGTTGGCGTGTAGTGGAAGTTTGGAGAGTGGGGTGCCAGCTCAGGTAACACCTCGTCAGCTGACCGTGGTTCAAAATTAATTGGTATTGTCCTCGTATCTTTCCCTTCGTGTTTGACCCCGGATCGTCGCCAATAGCCCTTAGTTTTCAAACTAAACTTATAAAACTACTAAAACGTATCAAACGAAAAAGCAACTTACACAGTATCTGAGAAGTATGATTTTGTGGTGTAACATGTGAAGCTAAGTCCCCTCAAGGTTGCTACACAAGGACTAATTAGACCGGTTGGTAGGTAGGTAGTTAGATAATGTCCCACTGGAGCAACACACGGGCTATTGGTGACGGTCTAGGCTCAACCCCGAAGAGAAAGATCCAAGGACAACTCGCAATTTTGAATCGCGGTCAGATGACGAGAACACAACCGGAGTTGCACCCCACTCTCCAAACTTCCCCACCACGCCAACGTGAGGACATTTGAGGCAGGACAGATTGTACGTGAACTAGCCTCCCCTATACGACAGTCTTTATTCTGGAATTAAGTGACTGGGATTCACTACTATGGAATAGTGTCTGGCCTTCTCTATTCTGAAATAAATAATTAATGAACATTTACTATTCTCTATAATAGTTACTAACATCCACTGTTTTGGAATAGTTATTGGGGCATTTATTCACTATTCTCGAAACGTGACTAGGATTCACCATTTTGGAATGGGGTGACTGGCATTATTTATTCTGGAATAGTTACTGGTGTTCGTTATTGTAAGATAGTTACTAATATATACTGTTTTGGAATAATAACTGAAATTCATTATTCTGGAATAATTACTGGTATTAATTATTCCGTAGAATGACTGGGATTCACTACTCTCGAATAGAGACTGGCATTCACTATTCTGGAATAATTACTGGTGATAATTGTTATGTAGTTGAATGACTGGGATTCACCGATCTGGATTAAAGAGACTGGCATTCACTATTCTGGAATATATTTACTAACATTCACTATTCTGGAATAATTATTGGTATTAATTATTCTGTAGTGGAGTGACTGGGATTCACTACTCTGGAATAGAGAGACTGGCATTCTCTATTCTGGAATAATTGCTGGTATTAATTATTCCGTAGTAGTTACTGGGATTCACTACTCTGGAATAGAGACTGGCATTCACTATTCTGGAATAATTACTGGTATTAATTATTCCGTAGTAGTTACTGGGATTCACTACTCTGGAATAGAGAGACTGGCATTCTCTATTCTGGAATAATTGCTGGTATTAATTATTCCGTAGTAGTTACTGGGATTCACTACTCTGGAATAGAGACTGGTATTCACTATTCTGGAATAATTACTGGTATTAATTATTCCGTAGTAGTTACTGGGATTCACTACTCTGGTATTCACTATTCTGAAATAAACTTACTAACATTCATTATTCTGAAATTGATTTACTAACATTCACTATTCTGGAGTAGTTACTGACATCCATTATTCTAGTACAACTACTGGGATTCACTACTATGGAATAGTGACTGGGTTTCACTAGTATAGAACGGAATGAATGGACCCGATTCTGAAATAGAGTATCTGGCCTTCGCTATTCTGAAATAGAGTGACTGGCCTTCACTATTCTGGAATAGTTAATGTCATTTATTCTCTATTATATTAACTAACATCCACTGTTTTGGAATAGTTATTGGCATTCATTATTCTGGAAGTTATTCTGATGTAGAGTGATTGGGGTTCACTATTCTCGAATCGTGACTGGGATTCACTATTCGGGATTGGGGTGACTGGCATTCTTTATTCTGGAATAGCTACTGGCTTTCACTATTCTGGAATAGTTACTGGTCTTCGTTATTCTAAGATAGTTACTAATATTCACTGTTTTGGAATAATAACTGAATTCATTCTGGAATAATTACTGGTGTTAATTATTCCGTAATAGAGTGACTGGGATTCACTAATCTGGAATAGAGACAGGCATTCACTATTCTGGAATAATTAATGGTATTAATTATTTCGTAGTACTGACTGGCATTCACTACTCTGGTGTAGAGAGACTGGCATTCACTATTCTGGATTATTTGGCAGGATTTTTCCATTTGAAAGCATAAAGATGTTCTCTTTCTACTTGCTGTTAAATGCGGAGGAGTGTTTCAATATGATCTCGCTCTGGGCACGCTATAATTACCAATCCTCCACGATGCGATAAATGCTATTTCCTCCCTCCACCTTTGGTGACTGATTTGCACTACGAAAAGAACATTAACACATTAGCCATTTTAATCAACGCCTTTTCTATACGGCAGCGAACACAAACATCTCCTCCCAAGATGTAAAATGACAACGTAATTGAAAAGATAATTTAAAAGACATCGATTCAATTCCAAAAGGCGAAGTCGACACCATTGCAAACTTTCTTCTCTTCCGCCACTTTAGTTTTCTGTTTCTTTCCACCTAGCCTCTCCGAACTTATTTTCTCCCCTCCGAAAAGGAGGGACTCCCTAAATTCAGAAGCAAAAGCGTTATTATATGCAATATTATTTTTAATCTTTCCCAAGCGTTTAAAGGGATAGAAACTGAAAGAATATAATTAGAATTAATGCACTGAAAATACAATTTTCTCAGAAATTCTCATTTCGTTTTAATATTAGTTGACGCGAGGAGGTTTTTTTTTCCTTTTGGACAGAGGGAGAGGCTTATAAAAAATACTCCGCCAACTATTATGTTCTAGGGGGGTTTTTTCGAGTTTTTGTCCGAAACTTCATACGTTTCAGAGGAAATGTAATTAAAAATTACATTTAATATTGCCGTTTTCACCCTCTCGTAACTGGGACCATGACACCTCATGCCATACGTAATTAGGTGAGGCGTCTAAAGCGTTCCGGCATTTTACGGGAGCGTTTGTGCGTTTTAAATGGAATAGGATGGCCATTTAATGAAACCCGATGCTGTGAATTGGCTGCCTTGATTTCAGCGCGGTGGGGAATTTGCGATGTTAATTGATCGCAACGTATAAATTAAAAATGCATTCTCGCTTCAGAGTACCGAAATGGATTTTTTTTGTGTAAGTATTATTTTCTAGAAAAAGCACCAGAAAATATAAAAATGGGATTTGTCAAACTCATTAATTTTTTAAACATTTTTCCAGGAATCAAATGAAACATGCCTTGAAAATGCAAATGCTCTCACACGGCATATATCAGGGTTACCTTAAAATGTATTTATCGCCATCTTCGCGACGTTTGGCGTTTAATCTAAATGGCGTTGGCCGATCGACTAGCATACATCAATTCGGAATGAATTCTTTGAAAATTTCGTTGGCCAAATTTTCGTATTCGAAAAAGAAGCCAACTGACGCCACGTTTAGGATGCGAACAGGGATGTAAGTAATTGAATTTATATCGTACTGGAACAACACAACGGACTAGTGGCGACGGTCCGGGATCAATCCCATAGAAGTGAAGTATAAGGATACTGAATACTGCTATTAGAGGAGCTTCAAAATGAGGGACCAACATGTCGACTAATAGTCACGTGACTTTTCTGTGAAAAAATTCACTTGGTTAGTCGATTTGGCATCTTATCGCCTTCGTTGGCGATACAACGCATTATGACAGGTATATGCGTGAATGCTTATTTCTATAGTGACGCAAAAAATAATGGAATTGCCAAAGTAATCATCCATGTATCATCCACTATTACGCCACCCGGACCTTCAAGTGTGGCTTATCGAGACTGCGAATTGTCCGTCCTCGAAATTGTGCTCGTGTTGGACGAAATTATGCCATCCTGATGCGAATATGGAATCGGTGGGTGCAGAAGGGACGAACTGAGTGATGTGAAAGATTGCAGCAGCCAAGTCACATCACCGAACTTGAAGATGGATATCTTATGCGAATGCTCTTGCGAATCGTAATGCAACATCAAGAACCGTGCAAACCTTAGACGTGACACATAAGTCTACTGATCATTGCTATTGAGGGGAGCTTCAAAACGTGTGAGCAACATGTCCACTAGTAATCACTGCTCTGAAAAATGTACTGTACTCCACATCTTCACGCCTCGTTTGGCGATATAACATGTTAGGACAGGGTAGACGTTAGAATACGCATTTCTATAAAGTGGTGACAAATGTGGTGAAATTTCCAAAGTCTACTATCATGTCGCGCGGACCAATCAGATGATGAATCAATAGATGGTCGTCTCTTTCCGCTCCTGGGACCAATCGGGTGATGAATGCTCGTTTCCTCCCTGCAGACGAACTTAGTCTAAGGGTCATATTACTATGATCCTGGGCACATTAATGGGTTACCATTACTCACTCTACTTTTATATTTCCTCTATGGTTCTACTCTGACTCTGGTTCAACAGGTTTGGGGTTCGAACCCCGGTGTGGACATGGATGTTCGTAGTAGTTCGGAATCAGCTTTAAACTGTAGGTCCCTGTCTAATTATCCCTCATGCAACAAAAGTCCGTAGAACAACACACCGACTATGACTTCCAATTCTAAACACTTCCAAAATCTCAATTAAAACGCATGAAATATTTCCGGTACGGAATATTGGTATCGGAAATATTCGATACCAATATTCTATTTCGATTAGTTAGCGATATGGTATGGTTCTATTGGTTAGTGCTATGGGAAAAGGTGATCGTGCGACATTTGTCACTATTTAATATTTTAACCCATACGCATAATTCCATCTTGCAACCTGCAGTCTCCCCTATATGACGTCTAACAAGTTTCGGCTTTCTTGAACAATAGAATCTTTCCAATGGATTATTTCTAAGGAAATTGAGCAGTATAATGTTTCCAAATTATTCTGTTCTAATGATAGTGCCATTGGACCTTAGACACTACGCCAACGTGAGAAGATTTTAGGCCACGACATATTTAACGTAGCCTTAGGAAGGGAGCAATATAATCTTTACAGAGGATTCTTTTCTAATGAAAGGAAAAATAGAATCGTTTCAAAGAAATATTCAATTCTAAGGAATGAACCAATATAATCTTTCTAAAGGTTGGCATAACCTATGGATTCTTTAGAAAGATGTGGTAATTTAGCCATTAAGAGTGTTGTAAGGTAAAAGCAACACTACACTACTACACTCGGAGGGTCAAAAGAAATTTCAAAAACTAAAAATCGTCTAGCATTTAAAAATTCTATAAAGCCATTCTATATTATCAATTTCACTTTTCCCAATTCTCCCTCAAGCTCTTAAAACAGCATAAATGGATTAAAAAGAAATTTATTCTTAAGAAAGGACCAATAGAATCTTTCGATAAGATTCTGTTCCCAGAAAATGACCAACAGAATCTTTCGGAAATGCTCTGCTGTGGAATGGATGTGAAATGATGTGGAATGGATCAGTAGAATATTTCCTAATGATTTAAGATTAAGGATGGGACCAAAAGAATCTTTTCAAGGGATTCTATTCCGAAGTAATGTCCAATAAAATCCTTTCAAAGGATTCTATTCCTAAGTAATGCCCAATAAAATTGTTTCAAAGGATTCTATTCCGAAGTAATGACCATTAAAATCTTTTCAAAGAATTTTATACCGAAGTAATATCTAATAAAATCTTTTCAAAGGATTCTATTCCGAAGTAATGACCAATAAAATCTTTTGAAAGGATTCTATTCGCAGATGGGTGCTGTTGCGCTGAGAATCACTCAGTATCATATCATTTATGTATCCCGTCTGTAAATTCTTAAACTGTAGCTTTATTATTGGAATGTAAATTTTTATGATAATATAAGATTATTTTTATAGAAAGTGGTCTTTTTTTATCGTCGGTATGGTACAGGGGCTAAAGACAATCATAGGAATAACATTGCGTATTTATACGATCAATATCAGACCAATTCACACTAAATTTGGTACATTTATCCTGTAGAATTCTGCGAGACATAGGCTATATATTAACCCGTTCGATTTGTCCTGGGTCTGCAGGGGGGCTAAAAACAATTCGAAACCTCCATAGGAACAATATTGAGTAATACACTCATGTCCATAATTTACATGCATAAAATCACAGATTTCACAGAAACTGTGAACTATAATTTCATGAATTTGTGTGAAATGATGCATAACATCATAACACATAAATACAAAGGAAAAAATGTAAAAGCACTGCATATGATATAAAACTGTAGCATGAAACAATAAAAATGGTAATAATATGTGACAAGGAGTTAAGAAAAAAAGAATAACTCAGAAAAAATTAAGGCTTATGAATTTAATATGGAATCTGATCTCCCCTGACGTGTACAAACATATAACAACGTGTTTTAATGCTGGATAATGTTGTTATCCACAGTTTCGGGAATTAAGCTCCACTCCTCCAGCAATGCGGTCTTCAGGGCATTTATATCTCTAGGAGGAGGATGTCTCCGTGCAATAAGTTCTCTATCGGGTTCAGATCAGGACATTTTGCTGGCCACGGTATTCGCTCAATGGCTTCACTTTCAAGGACTTCGTCAACGAGGTTTGCTCGATGTGGACGAGCAATATCGTCCATAAATAAAAAGTCAGATCCATATGCACCGCTGAAAAGTCTTACATAAGGTTCTAAGACCTCATTCCGTTATCTCTGGCTGGTCACAGATCCGCTGTTGAAAACGTGTAGGGGCGTACGTGCATCGATCATTATTCCTCCCATTACCACCACACCTGCACTACCGAAACGGTCACGTTCCATAATGTTCGTAGGAAGATTTCGCGTTCCTGACTCCCTCCAGATGTAAACACGTTTAGAATCAGACGTTAAACTAAACCTCGACTCATCAGTAAAGAGAACATGGGTCCAATGGTGTTTACTCCAGTTCTGATGTTCTTTGCAGCAATTACAGCGATCCCTCTTTTGTTGTGAAGACAGTGAAACACATACCCTTGGCTTTCTGGCATAAAAGCCTTTTTCATTAAGCCTTCTGTATACAGTTTGCCGTGATACAACAGTTCCAGTGGCGGCTGAAAGATCTGAATTTAACTGCCGAACAGTAGACTTCTTGTTACGACGGGCAGTTATTGCCAGGTATCGATCTTGAGAAGCAGTTATTCGTTTACGACCTTGTCCAGGCCTCCTTACAACAGTTCCAGAGTTCTAAAATTGTTTCCATAGCGTAGAGACTGTCTGTCTTGAAATATTCACACATCTCGCTGCTTCCATGATTGTCTGCCCTATTTCTAAACGGCCGATAATTCGCCACTTCACAGATTTTTCCAAATGATACTTTGGAGCCATAACAAACCGTTTTGAGTCCTTACAGACTGAAATCAAACGCTGTATTACAGAAATTCACTCAGATATTAACTTTGGCAAAACGCTTGATTCACCGTCGAATGACGTAACGCTTTGATTTGCATATCAGAAACCGTTTGATCACTTTTGATTGGGGGGGGTATTTCAATTAACGTCACACTGGAGCAACACAATGGGCTATTGGTGACGGTCCGGGATCAATCCCAAAAAGAAAGATCCGAGGACAACACCACGTAATTTTGAACCACGGTCAGATGACGAGGCAACACCTGAGCTGGCACCCCACTCTCCAAACTTCCACACCACACCAACGTAAGGACGTTTGAGGCCACGACAGATTTAACGTGCACCAGCCCCCTTTGTACACGACGGTGTTTGGCTGGATTCGAACTCGCAACCCTTCGGTTGCTAGTCCGTTACTCTTCCAACCGGGCCACCGCGGCCCCCACTTTTGATTGGATAATGCTAAATAGGCTTGTCTTTCACGCATTCCCTGCAAAAATGGATTACATCGATTGGATATTTCGTGGAATATCATTATTTCTGTGTATGTAAAGATAAATTTGGCCATGAGCGTATTACGATGAATTATAAACAATTCAACCCGAGCAACGACGGGTAATTCAGCTAATTTATACTAAAGCGTGAAATCATAACTAAAGATTTAAATAAATTAATAATTTGGTCATGTGAAATCTTTCGTAACACGACAGAACATTGTAACAGCACAGATATCTGTTTCATATAGTAGATACTTTCTATATACACCTGGTTTATCGGCTTTTTACTACCACGTAAATAAATGTGAAATCCAACAAAAAAAATTTTCGTTCGCCTAAACAACTTATTTTGTCAACACAACTTCATTTTTGTACCCTACAGTAAACAAAGAAAAATATTCGCCTTGTTAAGAAATTAACTTTCACGTCACTCAAAGCGAGAAGACAGAAATAAGCCAAGAGCAAGGCTCTATGAAGAAGTTAATAAAGAGCAAAATAACTGAATACGCCCGGCCTGTAAAAGGGATCATTCACAAATTGTAAGTGAAAGGTCGTAATTTAGTTCAATACTTTACAAGGGAATACAATGTGCAATACTTTAAGGTACTCAGATAAATAACCACATCTGTTGGTTGAAAGAATTCATGGATTTATTCGACTTTTAGAAAGGTTCTATTGAACTTTTCCGTTGAATAGAATTCTTTGAAATGATTTTATTGTTCCCTTCCTTAGAATAGAATCCTCTGGATATATTCCATTGCTCTCATTTCCTTATAACAGAATCCTTTGGAAATATTCTATTGCTCATTTTCTTTGGACTGATTCTATTTCTCACTTCCTTAGAATATCCTTTGAAGATTCTATTGCTCATTTCCTTAAAATGGAATGTTTGGAAAGATTCTATTGCTCCTTTCCTTAGGATAGAATTATGTGGAAAGATTCCATCGCTCCTTTACTTAGAATAGAATCATTTGGAAAGCTCCTATTGCACATTTCTTTATAATTGTTTCCTCTGCTAAGATTCTATTGCTCTTTTTCTTAGAATGGAATCCTTTGTATACATTCTATTGCTCATTTCCTTAGAACACTATATTTGGAATGATTCAATTTATCACTTCCTTAAAATATCCTTTGGAAAGATCCTATTACAAATTTACTTAGAATAGAAGAATGGAAATGTTAAGTTGCTCCTTTCCTCAGAATCGAATCCTTTCGAAATATTTTATTGATCAAGAAGGTAGAGGCATAAAGGGAAGACTACGGGTTGCAAGGTGGAATCGTACATTCGGACCCTTAATAGGGTTAAATACCATATTGATATGGTTTATTGACTATTTACTAGCAAGTAAATAAATGTAACACCCGACAAATAAGAATTTGTTTCGCCTAAACAACTTATTGTATAAGTACAACTTTATTTTTCTACTCAAACTGTAAACAAAGAAAAATATTAGCTTGTTAAGAAATTAACTTTCACGTCACTCAAAGGTGAAAACAGAAGTAAGCCAAGAGCAAGACTTTATGAAGAGGTTAACAAAGAAACGCAAAAATAACTGAATACGACCCGCCTGTAAAAGGGATCATTCACAAATTGCAAGTAAAAGGATGTAATATAGTTCAATACTTAACAAATATAATGTGATACTTTAAGGTACCTAAATACTTTCTGGGTACTTTTCTAACCCTCTGAGAGTTGCGATATTTCTGAGTAGTGTTGTAGAGCTTTTACAACACAACAGATTTAATGACTAAATAACCATATCTATTGATTGAAAAATCCATGGATTTATCCTTTAGAAAGGTTCTAATGGGCTTTTCTGTAGAATAAAATCCCTTGTAAAGATTTTTTGCTTCTTCCCATAGAACAGAATTCTATGAAAAAGTTTTATTGTTTCTTTCCTTGGAAAAGAATCCTTTGGAAATATTCTATAGGTCCTTTCCTTAGAATAGAATAATTTAGAAAGATTCGGTCACTACTCAGAATGAATCGTTTGGAAAGATTCTATTATGCATTTATTTAGAATTAAATCTTCTGCAAAGGTTTGCTCGCTTCTTTAGAATAGAATCTTTTAGAAAGATTCTATTTCTATTTTCCTTACAATGGAATCCTCTGGAAATATTCTATTGCTCATTTCATTAAAATATAATCCTTTGGAATGATTCTATTGCTGATTTCCTTATAATATTATCCTTTGAATAGATTCTATTGCTCATTTCTTTATAATAGAATCCTTTGGAAAGGTTCTATTGGTCAAGGAGGTCAAAATTGGTTATATGTCATACAGAGAAGACTGGTTTGGTTGGTTTTTTGGGGGTTTAGGACGCAAGGACCATATTTGGCCATGCTGCGCCAGACACAAATAATATCAAATAATACATACACACACATTGAAAGTTTTACTGACACAAAAGAGAGAAATACACCTAGGGAGGAATGCACCTGACAGGAATCGAATCTGCTCCGCCTACCACTCGAAGGTTGCTAGCACAGTGGACATACCCACTGAGCCACGATGGTCCCACAGGGAAGGCTGAAGGTTTCAATGTGGAATTATGCGTGTGAACACTCAGCGTTGGAATGTTATTGAATTGTATATCTGAAACTAAATTGTTAGGTCTCAGTGTCAAATTAACCCTCGCGTAGCAAAAAAAATGACCGAATAGCGACTAACCAAACCTCATCTAACCCTGACGTGTAAGCTTTGAAAGTTTTCATTTTGTTTCTACATGCTAATGATACATGCACTTCTGACGCTCATTTAAAAGAATTTTGATTTAACGAGCACAGAGGATTTTAAGCAATTTTAAAGAAATCCCACTCAAAGTATCGTAGATCAAATTTTAATTCTCCTTTAACGAAACGTCTATTTTTACGGCAAAATGAACTATTTTTACTGCAAAATGAACTGTTTATAACGAAAGTTACTTTTTGGAGAATTTTTGTCCAAGATATAAAACTTATTTCAAAAGGACATTGGAATTCAATGCGAGTGAATACGAAAAATTAGGTTTTCCCGACTAACTTTGTTTTCCGTCGATAACTGTTTATGATACTTATAATCTCCAGAAGTAATCGAGATTTTGCATTTGGACACAAAAATGCAAAATCTCGGATTGGATACAAAAATAAAAAGAACATTTAGATACATAAAAGAACATTTGTATACAAAAAGAAGAGACTATTTGGGTATGAAAATCCAGAGACTATAGATACAAACATCAAGAGACTATTTGAATGCAAAACTCTAGAGAATGTATTTGGATACAAATATCCAGAGAGAGCACTTGGATACAAGTATCCAAAGAGTTCACTTGGATACAAGTGTCCAAAGAGTGCATTTGAATGCGAAAATCTAGAGAGTATACTTGGATACAAGCATCCAGAAACTGCTCTTGGTTACACGTATCCAAAGAGTGCATTTTTAGATACAAAATTCCAGAGAGTGCACTTGGATACAAACATCCAAAAAGTGCACTTGAATACAAATATCCAGAGAGAGCACTTGGATACACATATTCAAAGAGTGCATTTTGGTACAAACATCCAAGGCTGTTGTTTGGTTGTGGTTGTTATGGCGCAAGGGCCATATTTGGCCACAAACATCCAAGGAGTGCACTTGAATACAAACATCCAGAGTGAACTTGGATACACATATTCAAAGAATGCATTTGGATACAAATATTCAAAGAGGGCCCTTGAGTACAAAAATTCATAGTGTGTATTTGAATATAAATATCCAAAGAGTGCACTTGAATACAAATTTACAAAGAGTGAAATTTTAATACAGATATCCAGAGCGCTCACTTGAATACAAATATCCAGACACTTGGTTACAAAAATCCAGAATGAATTTTAGAAGCATTAGAATGAGATCTGAAGTCAATCAAATCGAATCGCGATTACAGAATTTTCATTAGAGGCAAATTTAATTTTTCACCAAAATACACAAACTTCGAATAACATCCTCGGGGAACGTCAACAAACTACAAACCGCTCTCGATCCGCACTAAAGGAAAAGCCTAATCACATTAGCTGACCCCGGAGCGCACAACATTGGCTACACAGTAATATTTGATCCGCCCCTGATGTAGGCCAAGAAAAAGCCATTAGAACCAAACATCGTGCTTCATGGCAAGGCAGGAAATGAAGTCGTGGCAGATGCCTGCGGAAAAGAACGGGTTATATATATACGCGCACACACTGGGTGATAGATATAACGCATAGAAATAGTTCCGAGTCAAACCGATCTCAGTCACTTAACCTGATTTGGACAAACCTCAAACGGGAACAATGTAGCCAACATAAATAACACTCTCTCAATACATGTCTGATATTGGACTTGGTTTTTCTAACTTCTCTAACTTATTCACCTGAAGTAATTTTCCTAGACGTGTTGATTCTCCGGTACCTTTATAAGGTTGCATTCGTGTATTCTTGTGGATGAGGGTTTATCTGTAAAGGAAAATGCAGGTAGGGGGTAGGTGGGGTAGGTAGTAAATTAACGTCACACTGGAGACGGGCTATTCGCGACTGTCCGGGTCAATTTTTAAAGGAAAGGACCGTAATAGTGTCAGTAACGTAATGATACTTTTTATAGCACAAAACTTGGGACATGATCGGAAATAATGTGGACGGACAATATTGTTAATAGAACCAAATGTTTAGTAGCACGACTAGTATGCGAAACACCATTAGTTAGGTATTTAATTAACGTCGCACTGGAGCAACACAACGGGCTATTGGCGAAGGTCCGGGATCGTTCCTGATGGGAAAGATCCAAGGACAAAACCTCGTCATTTTGAATCACGGTCAGATTACGAGATCAACGTCTGATCTGGCACCCCACTGTCCAAACTTCCACAACACTCCAACGTGAGAACATTTGAAGCCACGACAGATTTAACGTGCACCAGCCCCCGTTAACACGACCGTCTTTGGATGGACCGAGTTTCGAACTCGCAACCCTCCGGTTCCCAATTCCCATTGCTCTTCCAACTGGGCAATGTGGTTCGAAATTACGTGGTGTTGTCCTCGGATCTTTCCCTTTGCGATTGATCCCGGACCGTCACCAATAGCCCTTTGTGTTGCTCTAGTGTGATGTTAATTGAAATACCCCCCCCCCCCAACTGGGCAACCGTGGCCCCGCTAAATACAAAAGGCTTTATGATGATAGTCTCGTAATTTATTGAGTTATTGGGCTTGTTGCATTCATACAATTTCAACGTATACCTTGTATTAACCCTCCAAATGGTTACGACAAGATATTTTATACATCAATATCGAACCAATTTTGCTGATTAAGAGATGGAGGCATTACCAAAATCGGTAATATCTCGTCATCAAGATACTGCCGATTTTTTATGATGACGGGATCAAGATCAGGCCAATTTTTCCCAATGACGAGATTCCTCATCCCTCAGTCTGGTCAATTTTACTAATGACGAGATACCTCGTCGAGACAACCACCAGGAGGGTAAAAATGAAAGACAAACATCGCCAAAACAGCGATAAATCAAATTATATCGCTGCTCCGGTGAGGAGGCAGATGACGTTGGGGAAGTCCATTTGTGCAACGGTAGTAAACTCGTCTTCATAAAAGGCTGACATACGCAAAATCACGTATGGCGATCGCTAAACGTGATTATCTGTCTCGCCAGCAAGTAATCGCTGTTCTAATTTTCACCAATCAATCAACCCCAATTGTAGTTTTGATGAGATATCTCGTCCATCAAGATCTGACCAATTTTGCTAATGACGAGATATTGCCTATTTTTTATGATGACGATACGAGATCTTGTTGGTTTTCTTCTAATGACGAGATATCTCGTTCATCAAGATCTGGGCATTTTTGCCAATGACGGGATACCCTGACCCCAAATGTCCTCACGTTGGCGTGGTGTGGAAATTTGGAGAGTGGAGTGCGATCTCAGGTGCTGTCCTCGTCATCTAACTGTTTCAAAATTACGAGGTGTTGTCCTCGGATCTTTCCTTTCGGAACTGATCCCGGACCGTCGCCAAAAGCCCGCTGTGTTGCTCCAGTAGACGTTGATTCGTCTACCTACCTAACATCAAAAGTTCAAAGCGATAGAATCGATTATCAACATTTTTTAAACAAATTTAACCAATATCAATTTTGCTCGGAAAATATGTACGTTGCTCGGAAAATTTTTCCACGTGTAGGCGACTGACATCACCCCCAAAAGGGACCTCCCAGGTGCCCCGACTTAAATCCCCTCTACCTCTATGCAACATAAAGAGACTTATATGCTCGTATGTAAAGACTAACAGACTCAATCTGCAAAGAGATGTCTACAGGATAGAACTGGAAATGTAATGTTTTATTGAGGAATGAAGTTCGTATTGTGGGTTTCTTGCCCAAAGCTGTTGAAGTCACAGAGGAAAATAAAAGTAGAGTGAGCATTGGTAACCCTTTTATGTACCCAGGACCATGTGACCAAAACTAGTGGTGACTTGACCCTTAGATTACTTTCTGCGGGGTGGAAAAGAACATTCATCACCTTATTGATCCACGGGACAGTAGGAAGCGCCCATCCATTTATTCACCATCTGATTGGTCGCTCGATATAGTATTAGACTTTGACGATTTCACCATTTTTGTCACAGCTCTAGAAATGCGCTTTCGGACATCACCCTGTCATAAGATGTTATACATCGACCTTAAAATGAAATAGACGGAGCATGCGTCAGCAGCTTCATGTTATTTCTTCCAGTTGCTCGGTTTGAAGATCTGTCATGTGGTTGTGGGTAAAAGCGTGAATCCTAAACTATTGATGATTAAAGTGATTAACCGCCGTGATCAAAAACACTAGTCTGCGTTTCATATCCAATCGGCTAAGTCGATTTATGCTCTACCCATCAGAGATCTTACGACAGGGACTCCGCCAATATGATCCATCTATTTCATTAGAAGATCGATGATGTTATATCGCCAAACGAGGAGTGAATTGATCAACCAAGGGGGTATATTTTTCGCAGAGCAGTCACGTGACTACTAGTCGACATTGTGGCCACGCTTTCTGAAGCTCCTCTCAATAGCAATGCTCTGTTTACTGATACTTCACTTCTATTATTAGAGTCGCTTGCTTTCGACTTCTTACCGGACATGACTACCTACACAGACACTTACACCGTATGGGATTAGCGATATCAGCAATCTGTGGACTTTTCGAAGTGGACGAAATGGCTGGACCACCGCAAGAACTTCCCTAAGATTCCTGACAATAGAATCGCAAATACTGTTGATAGTTGTTTTAAGCCGTACTTTTTCACTTCAGAACTCTTTTTGACTACTCATCAATTGATGGCCTACCGGTGACTGGTGTAGGATAAAAGAAATTATCAATCTAATCTAAATTAAAAACACGTTTCTATTTTAGAATTTAGATTAGACTGATAAAATGCAATGAAAAAACATTTCTATTTTTGAAAAGTACTTCTAAATTGCAGAAAAATTATTTATCTGAACAAATACATCGGTATAGTTGGATTGTACTGAATCCTTAATGATTATACAGAGAGAGAGGTAGGTTGGTAGGTATTTTAATTTACGTCGCATTGAAGATACACAACGGGCTATCGACGACGGTCCGGGATCGACCCCCGAAGGGAATGATCGAGGACAACACCACGTAGTTTTGAACCACGGTCAGATGACGAGGTCACACCTGAGCTGGCACCCTACTCAACAAACTTCCACATCACTCCAACGTGAAGACATTTGAGGCCACGACTGATTTAACGTGCACCAGCCCCATTTGTACACGACGGTCTTTGGTTGGACCTACATCTTTATGAAGTGTCGCACGCTTCAAATTCTACATGGCTATAGGGCTTATAACTGGGCCAAATTTTCCGAGCAAACCTGATTAAATATTTGTTAAATTTGTTTTCATAAGAAATGTCGACAACCAATTCTATCGCTTTGAACTTGTGTTATGAACTTATGTTAACTTTGATGTTAGGTATGTAACTTATGTTATGAACTTATGTTAACTTTGATGTTAGGTATGTAACTTATGTTATGAACTTATGTTAACTTTTATGTTAGGTAGTTAACTTACGTTAACTTCGTTGTTAGGTCGGTAACTTATGTTAACTTTGATGTTAGGTAGGACTGACTTAACATCCCACTGGAGCAACACGACGGGCTATTGGCGACGGTCCGGGATCAGTCCCGAAAGGAAAGATCCGAGGACAACACCTGGTAATTTTGAATCAGTCAGGTGACGAGGACAGCCCCTGAGCTGGCACGCCACTCCCCAAATTTCCACTCCACGCCAACATGAGGACATTTGAGGCCACGACAGATTGACGCGCAGCTGCCCCCACGTACACGATGGTTTTTGGCTGGATCGAGTTCGAACTCGCAACCCTCCGGTTGCTAATCCGTTACTCTTCCAACCGGGCTACCGTGGCTCAGACGGAGAGAGAGTTTATGCTACAGAATTATTTCTTTTGTAATGTTGAGTCTTATCTTTAAAAATCTTGTTTTTTACCCTTTTTATTGAAAAATCATTGTGGTTTTTCCTTGAAAACAATTACGTTATTGTGGAATTCCAGTTGTTTTTCAACAAAAGTCTATAATAGGAATATATTTTGGAGGGTTGAAATTTCGAGGTGATTTTGTCGGTCACATTTTCTTAGCTGTACGAAAATACACCTGATTAAGTACATGTAATATTTTGTCTTGTAAGGAAACATTAATTGACAGTCGTTTATTTATAAAGTACACTGCTGGCCACCCAAATTGCAACACCAAGAAAGACAAGAGATATCACAACAAAAAATATTTTTGTAGATAACATGTTGACCAAGTATCAAATGATTAAATTTATAGACTTCTGTGAAGTGTGGTTCCTGCCAAAATCAGTAGCCAGAGTAGCCGCCATTGTTGGAGATCACCGCTGCCACACGCCTCGGCATTGATTCAAAGAGACTTTGGATGTGTTCTTGGGGTACAGCAGACCAAGCAGCTTCCACACGTTGCCAAAGTTGATCTGGTGTGGCAGCTGGGGATGTATTCTGGGTCAATCGTTGAGCAACCATGGACCACATGTTTTCTATCGGCGAAAGATCCGGAGAGCGAGCTGGCCAGGGAAGCAATTCAATCTGGCGATTGACGAAGAACCCTTGGACAATGCGTGCCACGTGTGGTCGCGCATTATCCTGTTGAAATATGGCTGTGGGCAAGCCCTGAAGGTAAGGAAGGACAACTGGCTCCAACACCTCGGAGATGTAGCGCTGGCTGTTTAAAGTACCGGCAATGCGTACTAGAGGAGTGCGAGAGTGATATCCAATACCGCCCCATACCATAATACCCGGTGCAGGACCAGTGTGGCGGTGCACAACGCAGCTGTTCAGCATCCTCTCTCCACGGTGTCTCCAGACTCGAATCCGACCATCGTGGTGTTGCAGACAGAAGCGTGACTCGTCAGTAAAGACAATTTCATTCCATTCTGCCGTCCACATCCTTCTTTCATCGCACCATTGGCGGCGGAAACGTCTGTGGTTCTGCGTCAAGGGTAGACGAAGCAATGGCCGTCTTGCGGACAGACCACTCTGCTGTAAACGGCGTCGAATGGTACGCGCAGACACTGGATGATGCGGTACAGACTGAATGTGCTGTGCTATGGTTCGTGATGTGGCTGAGCGATCCGTCACTGCCATACGCACAATATGCCTGTCATCACGTGAAGTGGTGCACTGAGGTGGATGCGATCGAACACGTCGGTCCGTCGTACCCTCCTGCATCCAACGATCACATATCCGCATTACAGTTGTTTGGTTTCGTCCAACACGACTACCGATTTCCCTGAAAGATAATCCACAATCTCGGTAGGCCACTATCCTTCCTCTGTCGAACTCGGATACTTGATCAAAAGATGATCGCTGTTTTCTACGAGGCATAATTGATCGTTTTTTTGAAAAAACCACAAGAAAAACATAATTGCCGTACTTGAAATCGTCGAAATCTCCAAGCCTTAAATAGCGCTTTGAAGTGGCGCCACAGGCGCGCGTGATGTGCGTCTGCGCTGAAATTCTAATCATTTGCATATCTCACCTCCGCTAATGCATGTTGTAAATTTCATATTATTTGCATGCTTCCTTCAGGGTGTTGCATTTACGGTGGCCAGCAGTGTAGTTTGTTTTCATTGTTCTAAATATATTAGTTTTTCTTTTATATTATTTTTTAATCGTGTATTGACCATTCCTACAAAACTTACAAATTGTAATTTACTTCTATGTACATTGTCCGTTTTATTTCATGTTTTTGTTGTTTTATTTCTAGTTCTCTGTTTTTTTTTCTATTTCTTCTATTTCATGTTTTCTGTTTATTCTATTTCATGTTTTGCATTTTTGTTATATCCAATACTTTCTATTTTTTCTATTTCATATTTCTATTTTGCTATTTTCTTCTATTTCATATTTTCTTTTTTTCTATTTCATATTTTCCATTTTATTTGCTCCATATTTTCTATTTTTTTCTAATGCATATTTTGTATTTCAGATTTTCCACTTTCTCTATTTCATATTTTCTAAAATTTTCTCTTTCGTATTTTCTACATTTTTCTATTTCGTAGTTCTATTTTTTTCTATTTCTTCTTTTTCTGTTTCACATATTTTATTCTTTCTATTTCATATTTTCTATTATTTTCTGTTTCATATATATTCTATCTTTTTGCTATTTCATATTTTTCCACTTTTCTGTTTCATATCTTCCACTTTTTTCATATTTTCTACTTTTTGCATTTCATATTTCTCTTTTTCCTGTTTCATATTTTCTAATTTTTCCTCTTTCATATTTTCCATTTTTCTCTATAATTCATATTTTCTATTTTTTATATTTCATATTTCCACTTTCTCTGTTTCACATTTTCTCCTCTCAATTTCATACTTTCATTTTTCCTGTTTCATATTTTCAACTTTATTGTTTCATATTTTCATTTTTTCTGTTTCACGTTTTCTACTTTTCCTTTTTCATTTTTTCTATTTTTTTCTGTTTCGTATTTTCTACTTTTTTCTTTTAAATATTTTCTACTCTCTCTGCTTCATACTATCTGTTTTCCTATTTCATATTTTCTGTTTTTTTTGTTGCTTCACATTTTCTACTTTCTTTATTTCATATTTTCTTCTTTCTAATTCATTTTTCCCATTTCTTCTATTTCACATAAAACGATACGTGAACCTGCTTCGCGTATGATTTATATCGGTTGAGCTAAATATTTCATATTAATATAGTCGTATCTTCTCCTGTAGCGGCCAAACATTATATTAGTCATATTTTTCTCAACAAAAGTCAAATAAGGAAGGAGTATGTGGGAGTATCTTTCATTGGAAACTCGATTACCCTTTGTGAGTAGAGATTTCCGAGTATTTAGTATCGTTTTTCCCCCGAAACACGCATGAATAAAAACCACATCTATTGGTTGAAGATATTCATTGATTCTTTTAACCTTTAGAAAAATTATTTTGGTCTTTCCTTGGAATAAAAACAATGGAAAGATTCAATTGTTCATATCGATGGAACTGAATCCTTTGGAAAGATTCTATCGGTCCTTTCCTTAGAGTAGAATCCTTTTGGATGATTCTATTGCTCTTAAAATAGAATCCGTTGGAAAGAGCTTCTGTTGGTCTTTTCCTAAGAATAGAATCCTTTGAAAGTATTCGATTGCTGCATTCCATAGAATATATGTATATAACACTTTGTAAAATTTTATTGGTGCAGACGGTCGAAACTGATTAGAAGTTACGCAGGGAAGACGTACGTTAATAACCCTTCACTGGAAAGCATGCTAAAATGACTCATCCATGAATTTCATGCGTATAAGCTTTGCTAAGAAAAATGTTCATAACTAGCTTTCTTTAAAAGTAATTTTCTAAGCAAGCTAAGTCCCAAAAGTTCAAAATTCATTTTTATTTTATTAACAATCTGAAGGTTTACACGCACATAATTCCACCTTGCAGCCTTCATTCTTCCCCTGCATGTCTTCTAACCAATTTTGACCTTGTCCATTCCACTTTCGCAGAATTATATTAAAAGAAAATAAATTTTACGATCTCTCGAAATTATTCTATTCTAAAGAAAGGACCAATAGAATCTTTCCAAAGGATTCTATTATAAGGAAATGACAAAAAAACTTCAAGGGGTTTTAATTCTAAAAGGAGCAATAGAAACGTTCCAAAGGATTGTATTTGACATAATATGCAAATAAAATCTTTCCAAAGGATTGTATTTGACAGAATATGCAAATAGAATCTTTCCAAAGGATTGTATTGGACAGAATGGGTAAATAGAATCTTTCCAAAGGATTGTATTTGACAGAATGGGCAAATAGAATCTTTCCAAAGGATTGTATTTGACAGAATGGGCAAATAAAATCTTTTCAGAGGATTGTATTTGACAGAATGTGCAAATAGAATCTTTCCAAAGGATTGCATTTAACAGAATGTGCAAACAGAAGCTCTCCAAAGGTTCTATCCAAAGGAAAGGAACAGTAAAATCGTTCCAAAGGAATTTGTTCTATGGAAAGAATCTATAGATTATCTTAGAGATTCTAGTGTATGGAAAAGAGCAATAAGATGCATTCAAAGAAATCTGAGGAAAGGAGCTAAAGGAGCTATTCTAAAGAAGGGAGCAATTGAATCTTTTGAAAGGATTATAATCTACGGAAAGGACACATGAAAAGAATCTTTCAAAAGGATTCTATTCTACAGAATGGATTAACAGAACAGTTTCAAAGGATTCTATTCCAAGGAGAGGACCATTATTTTTTAAAGGTTGAAAGAATCCATGGATTCTTTAGAAAAACTAGCTTATTTAGTCATTAAGAGGGAGTGTGTCAAGGGGAAAAAGTTACACTATATTACTCGGAAATCTTGTATCTTTCTGATGATTAAATTTGATAGGTGATTAAAATTATCTGTTTTAAATTAGGTAGGTAGGTAGTTAATTAACGTCGCACTGGACCAACACAACGGATTATTGGTGACGGTCCGGGATCAATCCCCAAGGGAAAGAACTAAGGATAACGCCTCGTAATTTTGAACCACGTTCAGATGAAAAGAACAACATCTGAGGTGGCACCCCACTCTCCAAACATCCACACCACGCCAACAGGAGGATATTTGAGGTCACGGTGAGTATAACGTGTACCGGCCCCCGTGTACACGTGTTTCACTTCTTGTGTCTTAAATCGACAGATCTCGACGTCAGCTTTCGTTTGAGACCCATTTCTCGTCATAGATCTTCGCAGTCCCGTGTTATACGGATTTGAAGTTTGCGCTGCGCAGCGCAGCGGAAAGTTCCCAAAACACCGTTGCCTCAACGTCCCACAAACTCAAGGTCACTAAATAAGTATGTTCCCTCAGCTATCGAATTACACTAAGTTGGTTCGGTTTGCGTTGAAAATAAAGACATTAGACCGAACTCGATGCCTATTTTTTCGTAACGCTCAATTTTCCGTACTGGCCAATTAATATTGGTCTGATTAAAAAGACGTATTCACGTCAGACACACAACACACACATAAGCCACATCATATAAACAAAACAAAATAACAAAGAACAAATCTACCCTATTAAATAAAAAATCGCTATCGAAACAATCACAGCAAAAAATCAAAAACACAGTTTTTTAACTAAGCTTATAAAATTACTAAAAAATATATTAAATCATGGAAGAAACACAAAAGTCAGAGGTAAACTATCGATCGTGAAATTGGACTATTGATATATAAGTTTAAAAGCATTTAATCTTAAACATAATTAAAGGATCAGTTTAAAAGTATTTAATCTTAAAGATAATTAAAGGATAATTTAAAAATTCTTTAATCTATTAAAAAGTGCGAGTCCTTTTCTCCTGCATTTTCATACTAGAATTCGACACTTCTGTTATCTTCCAATATTTTTTTATTAAAATCTGACGAGTTGGTTTTTGAGATTAATCCTAACGTAATAAGATTAGTTAAACAGTAAAGAACACCTAAGAATGTAAACTTAATGGATCCAGTTCAGCTGACAATAGATCTGGTGACAAAAACCCCATCCACAGCTACCAGCAGACGTGGCTTTTTCTAAACAAAGCTTTTTCAGCTGCTAGAAATAAATCATTCTCTTTAGAAACCCAAATAAAAACGTTGATGCATCACAAAGGGTTTAGTTTAACCAGTTACGCCATTTTGACTGCGACTAGATTCCCGAATAAAAGACAGGTGCAAAAAATGTATCCGCAATATATTTCTCTCCTAGATGCATTGGTTTGAATCTCTTTCAGGGTTCTTGATTTCCGTTAACCCTTTCAACCCCTCGGGCTCTTTAGAATGGTTTGCGGTGTGTGGGATTCCTTTTCGTCATGAGGATAACAACTTTTAAAAACTTGATTTATGAAAGCAGCAGAGATAAATGACACTTGAAGGTTGCAACAATTGGCGAAGCAGCGCCCGCTGACAATTTCTGCGGTTCAATTTCTGCCTGCCGACTTTCTATTGAATTTATAGAGGTTATTATTCGTGAATCCACCCTAACCTGATAGCGTTGGTTTTAACCCTCCTAGTGGTTTCGACGAGATATCTCGTCCATCAAGATCTGACCAATATTGCTAATGACGAGATATCTCGTCATCAAGACATCGCCAATTTTTCGATGGCGAAATCAAGATCTGGTCAGTTTTCTTCTGATGACGAGATATTTCGTCAAGATCTGGTCAGCTTTGCTAATGACTAGATACTTCGTTATCAAGATATTGCCGATGTTTTGACGATGAGATCAAGAGATCTGGTCAGTTTTCTTGTAATGACGATATATCTCATCCATCAAGATTTGACCGGTTTCGCTAATGACGATATATCTGGTCATCACGATACTGCCAATTTTTTTATGATGGCGAGATCAAGATCTGGTAAGCTTCGTTCTAATGGCGAGATATCTCGTTCACCTGCTCATTTTCGCGAAAGACGAGATATCTCGTCACCAAGACATTGCCGAATTTTTGATGATGACGAGAACAAGATCTGGTCAGTTTTACTAATGTCGACATACTTTAACATCAAGATATTGCCGATTTTTTAATGATGACTATATCAAGATCTGGTCGGTTAAATTAACATGAAGATATTTAAGGCCACGAGAGATTCAACGTGTACCAGCCCCCACGTAAACGACGGTCTTTGGTTGAATCTAGTTTCGAGCTCGCAACTCTAAGGTTGCTAACCGCTACACTTCCAACCGGGCTATGAATAAGTAAAATCCGCAATCGAATTAAAATCTCCTTTTAAAATATTCTCTTGTTCCTCTCCTTAGAATAAAATCCCTTAGAAGCATTCCATTACTCTTTTCTTAGAACAGAATTCTTAAAACGATTCTATTGGCCCAATCTGTAGAATATAATCCTTAGAAAATATTTTCTGTTCATTTCTTTAGAATATAATTCTTTGGACAGATTCTATTGCTCAAGAAGGTAAAACATGTCAAAATCTTCAGGTTGCATGGTGAAATTATCCGTATGTACCTCAGAGAGTTAAAACATGTCTGCACTCGCTAATCGGGTAAATCATACTGATCGGCATTGACTAACATCGCTGGTTAAATCTGTCAAGACTTGTCTGTACCTATAAGAATTGGTCATTACCAATTCATTGTCCAGCCGGATCATATTTCCTAGAAGTATGGTTGGTTTGCCTTTATGTCGAAAGGGTCATATTTGGTCAAGCTGCACCATACAACTCAAGTAAATTAACATACACACAGAAGGAAATTTTAACTGACACAGAAAAGAGAAATACACCCAGGGTATATTACAAAAGTCGAACCTGCACTGTCTACAGCTCGCAGGTTGCTAGCACAGACGGGAAATATAAGTGGACTGAGCATTGCTATTGAGAGGATCTTCAAAAGTGACCAACATGTTGACTAGTAGTTACGTGAATGGTCTGGAAAATTTACTTGGTTGACCAATTCCGCATCTTCACTCCTCGTTTGGCGATGTACCGTCTTATGACAGAGTAGATGTCGAAATGTGCATTTCTAAACTGGCGACAAAAATGGTGAAATCGCCAGTCTACTACTGTTTCGCAAAAGCCAATCAGATGATAAATCAATGAATGGGGTTGGTTGTGGCTTGTCGAGACTGCGAAATAGTGTGGTGTTGGACGAAATCATGCCTCCCTGATGCGAATATGGAATCGGTGGGTGCAGGAGGGACGAACTGACCGATGTGAACGATTGCAGCAGCTCGTCACATCACCGAGCTTGAGGATGGACATCTTATGTGAATTCTATTACGGATCGTACTGCAACATTAAGAACCGTACAAACAATAGACGTGACACATAAGTAGACTCAGCATCGTTATTGAGAGCAGCTTCAAAAAGTGCGACCCACATCTCGACTAGCAGTCACATGACTGCTCTGTGAATAATTGAGCAGGTTGGCCGATTTGATATCTTATCGCTTCGTTTGGCGATATAACATATGACAGGATTGGTATGTGAATGCGCATTTCTGAAGAGTGGCGACTGAAATGGTGAATTACCTAATGTCTACTACTATGTGACGCGGACCAATCAGATTATGAATCAATAGATGGGAATCTTTCGCCCCGTGAACCAATCAGATGATGAATGTTGTTCACGCAGCACACGAAAGAGTCTAAGGGTCATGTTACTACTAGTTTGGTCACATGATCGTGGCCACATAAAAAGGTCATCATTGTCGCTATATTTTTATACATCCTATATGGTTGCTAGCGCAGTGAGTAAAAGCACTGAACCACAACAGAGGTTCGGAAACATCCCTTCTACAGAGGAAAGTAATCAAAGAAATCGGATCTATTCCCTGCAGTGCGATTTTCTTAATTCTGTAAGACCCTCTTCTGAGCAAGCCTCATCTTATAAAGGAGAAACAAACGCAAAACGGATAATTGCGTGAAACTTATCTCTCCCTAACTTATCCCTAAACTCATCTCTAGCAATTCTTTTTTACTGATGTGTTACGACTTCCCTGGAGTAAAAGGGTCCGGGGTAGCCCAGTTGGCAGAGTAACGGATTATCAGCCAGGGGATTTCGAGTTCGAGACTCGGTCCTGCCAAAGAACGTCGTGCACACGGAGTTGGTGAACGTTAAATCTGTTATGGAATCGAATGTCCCCACGTTGGCGTGGTGTGGAAGTTTGGAGAGTGGGGTGCCAGCTCAGGTGTTGTTTTCGTCATCCGATCGTGGTTCAAAATCACGAGGCGTCGTCCTTGGATCTTTCCCTTCGGGATTGTTCCCGGACCGTCGCTAATAGCCCGTTGTGTTGCTTCAGTGCAACGTTAATTAATTACATTTCCAAAGGATTGTATTTTAAGGAAATGAGAGCACCAAAAAATTTCCAAAGTATTCTATTCTATTGAAAGGACCAAAGGAACCTCTCCAAAGGATTCACTTCCAAAGAACGTAGTAGAATAACTGCAAAAGATTCTATTCTATAGAAAGAAGCAATAGAATTTTTTCTGAAGAATAAGGACAGCTATTCTACAAAATGAGCAATTGATCCCTACCAAAGTATTCGATTCTAACCAAAGAGGCAATAGAACCTTCCCGAAGGATTCGATTCTAAGCAAACGCGCGCGAGAAATAGGATCTTTCCAAAGGATTCTAATATGAGGTAAGTTGAGGTAGGTAGGTATTTAATTAATATCGCACTGGAGCACAACACAACGGGCTACTAGCAACGGTTCGATATCAAATCCGAAGGGAAAGATCCTAGGGACAACACCACGTAATTTTGAACCACGTTCAGGTGACGAGGTCACACCTGAGCTGGTACCCCACTCTCCGAACTTTCACACCACGCCTACGTGAGGACATGTGAGACCATGACAGATTTAACGTGCACCAGCCCCTTGCGTACACGACGGTCTTTGGTTGGATTCGAACTCGCAACACGTTACTCTTCCAATCGGGCTACCGCGGTCTCAAAACAATCGGCAATACCCAGATGACGAGTTACCTCGTCATTAGTAAATTCGTCACATCTCGACTGACGAGATGTTTCATCATAAGAAGAAAACCGACCAGATCTTGATGGACGAGATATCTTGCTTTAGAAGAAAACTGACCAGATCTTGATTGACGAGATATCTCGTCATTAGAAAAACTGACCAGATCTTGATCTCATCATAAAAAAATCGGCAATATCTTGACAACGAGATATCTCCTCGTCATTAGCAAAATTGGTCATATATTGATGGACGAGATATCTCGTCGAAACCACTTGGAGTTGATTGGACACCAAGACAGTTGTGGGTAAAAGCAAAACCTGCACTACACTCGAAAATCTCGCCCAGAGGGCTAAATCAAAAGCTGCAGAATTGGCTGCACAAACTTCAGTAAAGCACTTCATCGGGGAAATGTTCTGGCAGAAAATTGGGCTTTCGTACTTTAATAATTTATTTCGGAATTCAATCGGAAAATTTCACCCCGGCTCACGTACGATGGTGATGGAAATCTGAAGGTGATATTTTTCTTCCCTTTCAGTTCGTTATAGTATTATAACCTGCTTATTTCTAACGTTACAGGTTATCCCATAGCGTAGGTGACTATCTTTATATCAACGCGAATGTTTAATTTGCAAAAAGGCTCTAGTAAACGGACTTATTTTAACTCAAAGAGAAATTAAATTAATCATAAAATGTAAACTGGCGATTTCTGTTATTGCAGTTATTCTACGTATGATGGAGGGATACGTTATTTTATTAGAAAAATTCTATAGCTCATCAGGTGAGTAAATCATCGAAAAACGACTAATGAAACGAAATTTTGTTACACGGGATTTACATTACCCTCCCAATGCGTTACACAAAATTCTACACAGTGCATCCAAGGCACAACGCTTAATTATGGTATGGAATCAGGTAGAGTAAATAATCGAAAAGAGTAACCGAAACAAAATCATGTTACAGAAATGGCATTACATTTCTCTCACAAAAACGTTACACAAAAACGCTACACACTGCATCCAATGTACAATTTTTAATCATGATATGTAGGAGTAAATAATCGAAAATCGATAAATGAAACAAAATGTTGTTACAAAAAAAGGACCGTTACAATTATTTCACCAATTCGTTACCTGTCGCAGAGTTTACGAATAAATAAGCATATACTTCCAAAGAATCCATGGATCCTTTTAACCTTTGAAACACTGAGTTCTTTCCTTGGAATTTAAATACCTTGGAAAAATTATATTGGTCCTTTTCTTAGACTGGAATACTGTAGAAATATTCTCTTGCGCCTTTCCTTAGAATAAAATTCCCTGGAAAGATTCTATTACTCCTTTTCATTGAATAGAATTCTTTCGAACGATCCTATTCTGTGGATCTTCTTACCCTTCGAGATTGATCCCGAACCGTCGCCAATAGTTCGTTGTGTTACTCCAGTGTGACGTTAATTGAAATACCTACCTAAACAGAATGTACGAAAGACTGTTTCATTCCGCGATCACGCGTATACAGTGCTAATCTGTAATCAGAATATATATTAAACTTGAAATAAACGCACATGGAAATCAAATGTGCAAACAAGCTTAACATTCCGAAATGAACTTACGAGCAGAGCAAGGCGACTTGCCTTCATTTCGTCCGATACCGTGCGAATTCGTAATATGCTTTTCGCTTTGCTGAACTTTCACGAAATTGTCACCGACCCGGAAACTAAAACACAAAACAATTTAGATAACTTAGTAAAGCTCTGGAAACTGCGTGTAAACTCCCCCGGGTTTGAAGCACGTCTGATAACAACAACAAAAATGGCGAAAACCGAGTTACTCCGGGAAGCAAAAGAGCAGATGTTTTGCCGTACTTTCAAAAGTGAAAACAATTTCTCCCCGCCTAAAACGCGAACCCCGTGTAAAAAAAGCACGCGGAAACGTAGTTGTTTGTGCTTACTTATGTATTCAATAAACACCCCGTACCCTCTAACTTGTTTTCTTTAGCTCAACAGCTGCAAGGACTTCTGGAGGTAGAAAAAACAGCTGCTTTGCTGTAAGTGTGGGACATATCACATCATCCCAATGTCGCATATCTGAGAAATTCGCGTGTGCGGAAAGAAAGGAATACGAATTTTGCATTTTCGACGCGTGTCATTTAAAATTGAAATGAAGGAAACTAAGTTCGCGAGTTGTAATAATAAAATTTATTTACGAGGATTGTGTCCGTGGAAATTGTTATGACGCTTGCATTGCGATGAAATCCACTTCATCCTCTTGTCAATTTTATTAAGAGGATCAGGGAACAAGAGCAGCGATATGTATACAGTCAGGGCCCCATATATGGAGGTCGCTGGTGCCATATTACCTGAGGGTTACTAGAGCACGGAAAATGTGAAACGTTTTTACTCTAAAGTAAAAATATTTCTGAGATGTATGCTGGAACTGAGGTCCTTCGTCTAAACTGGTTACTGGAGTCCATCATCTAAATTGGTACAGACGCCCGCCATCTGTCATGTGAACTGGAACTGAAGTCACTCGTCTAAACTGGAACTGGAGTCCATCATCTGAATTCGCACTGAAGTCCGTCATCTAAACTGGTACAGGGGCCCTCCATCTGTCATTTGAACTGGAACTGAAATCCGACGTCTAAACTGGTACTGGAGTTCATCATTTAACTTGGTACCGGAGTCTATCATTTAAATTGGTACTGGAGTCCGTCATCTAAATTGGTACACGTGCCAGTCATCTGTCATTTAAATTGGAACTGGGGTCCGTCATCTAAACTGGCACAAGCATCCCCATTTGAACTCATGCTGACCTCAGTCATGTGAATTGGTGAAAGGGATCCGTCATAAAAACACGTACAGGAGGTCCGTCATATAAACTGGTATTTGATTCCGTCGTCCGAACTGAAACTGGAAAAAACTGCTGCTCTGCTGTAAGTGCGGAGCATATCGCATCATTCCAATACGTTATATCTCAGAAATTCGTCTATGCAAAAATCAAATAATACAAGTTTTATTATTGCGACGCGTTCCATTTAAAATTGAAAAGAAGGAAACTAAGTTCGAGTTGTAATCAAATTTATTTATAAGTTGTCAGTGGAATTTTTTTATGGCGCTTGCGTTGAGATGAAATCCATTTCGGCCTTTTGTCAATTTTAGTTGAGCATTGCTTGGAATTGAGTACCCGAAACGTCACGCAAACTTCAAATCAGCATAACTTGGGAGTTCGAAACGTTACGACGTCGAAATTGGTCTCAAACGAAATCGAATAGTGTTGGTTGTGAAACTTTGGATTGTAGTTGGGATATTTTTAAAATTTCCCAATGTCGGCATATACTCGTCGAAAAGCCAAACAGAAATGCATCGAATGTAGTCTACGTGGTAGAGCAACTCGTCAGCTTTCGATAAACACTGAATTAACTATTGAATTTGTCGTTCTTTTATTTACTACACCCAAGTAAATACTATGTGCTAAAGAGATATATTCACGTAAAACCTCCTAAAATAGAATCCTTTGGAAACATTACATAGGTCATTTCTTTAGAATAGAATCCTTTCAAAAGATTCCATACTTCATTTCCTTAGAATCGAATCCTTTACAAAGATTCCGTTGCTCATTTCTTTAGAATATAATCCTTTGGAAGGATTCTATTGGTTCTTTCCTTAGAATATAGTCATTTGGAAATATTCTATCGTTTTTTAGTTAGAATAGAATGATTTAGAAGTATTCTATTGGTCCTTTCATCAAAATGAAATCCTTTGGAAGATTGTATTGGTCCTTTCCTTAGAATAGAATCATTTGTAAAACTGCAATTGATGTTTCCTCAGAATAAAATATATTGGAAGTATTTTACTGGTCATTTCCTTAGACTAGAATCTTGGAAAGATTCTGTTGCTCCTTTCCTTAGAATGGAATCCTTTTGCAAGATTCGATTGGTTCTTTTCTTAGAACATAATCCTTTGGAAAGATTCTATTTGCCTTTTCCTTAGAATAGAATCAATTGTAAAAACTCTATTGATGTTTCCTTAGACTAAAATCTATTGGAAAGATTTTACTGGTCCTTTCCTTAGAATATAATCCTCTGGAAAGATTCTATTTATCAAGAAGGTTAAAAGTGATTTGATGTCCTACACGGAAGACTGCAGGTTGCAAGGTGGAGTTATTCATGCGAACCGTCAGAGGGTTGAATTTCACTCCCATATCAGTTTTCCATTTACACGTGTCCATCTGAGTTTAGAATTAATAAACGCTCATACCTCCGAATCGCGCATCGTCTTAATTGCGAAGCTGATCTCTGTTGACTAGCAAAGAGGAGCGATGTCCAGTTGGAGGACACTTATGAAAATGAAGTAACTTGGCTCATTATTCGAACAAAACTCATTAGCGTCGATTAAGTAGACACAATGAACATTTAGGACTCGCAGGCGACAAGAGCACACACTGCTATGCAGAATAGGGCTAGGCGAAAATTACGCCCGAACTTTTGGTCCATCAGAGAACTCAGTTCAAGAAAAGAATGCAACGGAAACTTTTTCTCGAGCTCTTTAAGTTAATCGAGGCATTGTATTGAATTTCTGAAGACGGATAGCGGGCTTTGTGTCGGTTGACCTGCTTTAGAAAACGTTTTACTCGCGTCGAGTTAAAAATTAAAGTGCATCAATAAGTAGTGGAAAGTACTTGTGTATAGAACTTACGCAGTCGACAAAACGATTTTCATAATGAAATGAAATTAATTAATATGATTATGAGTATAAGCCATTTCATATTTGATCCATCAGAGAACTTTGTTCAGTATAAAAATACGACGGTAATTTTTCTTGAACTATAAGTTAAAGGCGGTTATATATTAAATTTATAATTCTGAACGTTTTGCTCAAATGGTTGAATAAAAAATTAAAGAGTATCAATTATTAGTGCGAAGTACTATTATATATATATATATATAATAAGTAGTACTCACACCGGCACAAAACGAACTTTGATTCTTCAAAATGAAATTCATTAATATGGTTATGTGAATAAGCCACAACATATTTAGTCCATCAGAGAACATATGTTGAACAACTTCTTAGTCAAGAGACACTTAATTAAGAAGTATTTGTGTTGTTTTTCTGAATAGTTTTGCCCATTTCTCTCTTAGAATTGTTCTTACGTTCTGTGCGCTGAATATCGTGTGATTTTTAACCACTTTTTCCTATTAGGAAATTATTTTCCTCTTTAAGGTGCGGCAGAAACTTCAATTTGACTATGTTTGCTCTGTACCTCTTCTCGCTCGTTGACTGTATTTAGACACAAAAATTTGACATTAAATCGAAATTGTGAGCACTTTTCTAATTATCCTTCAATAGAGCTAAATATTTCGGTTTCACATGATCCAAAAAAAAAGTATTTTCAATCTCTCTAGCTAGTAGACAACACTATTCGAGCTCCAAAATACAATCATGCTTAGGAGTGGGTATAGCCTGCTGAGGTAGTGACTTTTAGGTTTCTCACATAAACAATAACCAGACACCTCCAAAACACAACGCAGTTTTTAGCTAAGAAATCAAATTCAGCGCTTCTTGGAGAGATGCCTGATGATAGGCTTATCAGAACTCTAAAAGTGAATCGTTTCCTCAGCACACTATGCTCACTAGCAAGCACTGAAGCTCGTTGGCGTGGTGTGGAAGTTTGGAGAGTGGGGTGCTAGCTCAGGTGTGACCTCGTCATCATCCTGTGCTTCAAAATCACGAGACGCTGTCTTTCGACCTTTCCCTTCAGGATTGATCCAATGCCAATAGCATGTTGTGTTTCTCCAGTGTGACGTTAATTAACTAGCTACCTACAGAAACACTAAAGTGTTTCTATTGTTCTTTTCCTTCCATTAGAGGGCCGCGGTAGCCCGGTTGGAAGAGTAACGGACTATCAACCGGAGGATTCCGAGTTCGAATCCAAACAAATACCGTCGTTTACAAGGGGGTGCACGTTAAATCTGTCGTGGCCCCAAATGTCCTCACGTTGGCGTGGTGCGGAAGTTTGGAGAATGGGGTACAGTGCTCAGGTGTGACCTCGTCATCTGACCGGGGTTCAAAATTACGTGGTGTTGCCCTCGAATCTTTTCATTCGGGGTTAATCCCGGATGATTGTTTCCAATAGTCCGTTGTGTTGCTCCAGTGCGACGTTAATTAAAATACCTACCTTCCATTAGAATACTTGGACGAATTCTGTTGCTCCTCTCTCTCTCTCTCTTTCCATAGAATAGAATCTTTTGGACAGAATTTATTGTTCATTTCCTTAGAATAGAACGCATTATATATACAGGGTGAGTCTAAATTGTTTTTACAAAATAAGAGGGGTGATAGTACCCATCCAGACAAGCAATAATTACCATGGAACATAGGGCCGCTTTCCACTCTGAGAGGCAGAAAAGAGTAAAGTCGAAACGCGTCGAGCATGAACAAGTCATCGTCTCTGACGTCGCACACTTTTCCAGCACGGTCCGGCACTTCTTGAATGCCACATATCCCGCACGATGGATCGGACGTGGCGGACCTGTGGCTTCGCCTCCTCGCTCGCCGGACCTCAACCCACTGGACTTTTTCTTCTGGGGGCACATGAAATCTTTAGTGTACCAGACGCCTGTGGACTCGGCTGAAGATCGGGAAGTAGCGAGAATGGGTGTTGCCGCCGACAAAATTAACACAACACCAGGAATCTTTGAGAGGGTGCGCCAGTCATTCCTTCGCCGGTGTGAACTGTGCAACGACACGCGTGGCCGCCACTTTGAGCACTTGCTGTGAGTTTTTCTCTGATCAATAAATCAGATGGTGCAACTTTTGGTATCGTTCATTCACTTTCCCAACACTGTTGTAAGTTCATGTTGAAATTCTAATTTGACTCTTTTCTGCCTCTCAGAGTGGAATGTGACCCTATATTCCATGATAATTATTGCTCGTCTGGATGGGTACTATTACCCCTCTTATTTTGTAAAAACAATTTAGACTCACCCTGTATACTCGGATACTCGATATACTAATATACTCGGATCTTTCCCTTGGGGATTGATCTCGAAGCGTCGCCAATAGCCCGTTGTGTTTCTCCAGTGCGACGTTAATTAAAATATCCCTACCTACCTAGAATAGAATCCTTTGGAAATAATCTATTGCTCATTTCCTTAGACTAGGAAAATAGGGCTGTCTTGGCTCAGTGGGTATGCCCACTAGCTAGCAACAGGAGGGTTGCGAGTTCAAATCCAACCATAGACCATCGTGTACATGGAAGCTGGTGTACCGTAAATCTGTCGTATCCTCAAATGTCTTCCCGTTGGAGCGGTGTGACAGCTCAGGTGTGACCTCGTCATCTGACCGTGGTTCAAAATTACGTGATGTTGTCCTCCGATTTTTCCCTTCGGGTTTGATCCCTGACCATCGCCAATAGCCAGTTGTGTTGCTACTGCGACGTTAATTAAAATACCTACCTACCCGAAATCTTTTAGATACCATTGGGAGTCTAAACAAAGCATTTGCAAAACATTTTGCTTACAAAGTTCAAAAAAGGAGCGTCTTCGAAAACTCAAAAAAGCACATAATAAAAACGGAGACTTTAGTTTGACTGCATATACAAAGTACGCTGAAATATTATCGGTAAAGGAAAATAGTTGCCTAAAATAGAAATTCAATAACAGGTCACCCACCTCTCCAACACTGTATCCAAACAATATATAATATTGAGGAACAAAACAACATAAAAACTGTCTATAATTTGATTGCATGTACAAAGTACGTTAAAACATCGGCAAAGTAAAAATAGTAGTTGAAAATACAAACTGAATAACAGATAACCAAATACTTTCTCGGAAGGATTGTGTCCAAACTCAAAATAATTAAAGAACAAAGCAACACAAAATATTAAGAAACAAAGCAACACAAAAGACTGTATAGTTTTTAATGTATATACAAAGTATGGCAAAACTAAATAGTTGTCGAAAACAGAAACTCAACAATAGATTACCGACTGCTTTCTCACAAGAATTGTATCCAAACACAAAAATATTGAAGTAGGAACGAAAAATCTCAGAGATGAGAGAGGGGTGAGAGAGAAGAGAGAAAAGAGAGATAGAAGCAAAAAGAGAGAGGAGAGAGAAAAGAGAGATGATAAAGAGAGAAGAGGGAGAAAAAGGAGAGAGAGAAGTGAGAGGGGAGAGAAAGGATAGAGGAGGAGAGGAGAGAGAGATGAGTGTGAGAAGAGAGGGGAGAGAGATGATAGTGAGAAGATAGGGGAGAGAGATGAGAGGGAAGAGAGAGAAGGGAGAGAGATGATAGGGAAGAGAGAAAGGAGAGAGGGGAGAGAGAAGATAGTGGGTACTCATCTTCAAGACCACGTTTTAACTAAAAGCTGTCCTCAAAAATTTTTATTAATTCAACATCTGTAGAGGGAACTGTGCTGAAATATCTTTTATTACAGAAATCAAACCGGAAAATCAATGTAAAGGTCCCTATACCTAGACAGTTGACAACATCACGTAATTTTGAACCAAGGTCAGATGATGAGGTCAACACCTGAGCTGTCACCCCACTCTCCAAACTTCCACACCACGCCAATGTGAGGACATTTGAGACCACTACAGGTTTAACATGAACTAGCCCCCACGTTCACGACGGTCTTTGGTTGGACCTACATCTTTATGTCACACGCTTCAAATTCTACATGGCTATAATGGCTTATAACTGGGCCCATTTTGCGAATTTCGACTTGAAATTTGGCACACATGTTCTTAATATCCTAAGGAGTTAAATTATGTTAAAAACATACAATCGATTTCTTTTTCCCTGAAATGTGTGACAGGATTCCTTGAAATTACAAATTGAAAATTCCACCTAAACCCAACCTACCAACTTTTGTTGGGTTTTTATGGCACAAGGATCATATCTGTTCAAGTTACGCCTAACAAAAGACAAGGTCAAGTAAACCAACCTAACTTGTAGATACCTCCCTTTCGACTAACATGGCAGTATTGAGAGTAAAAACGTATCTAATACACTAGAAAACAAGAAAATTGACCAGAATATCTATTTTTATTGCTTCAAAATATTCTCCAACTTCTCAGCTTTCAAACGATACCAAGATCTTGTAAATATTCGGAATATTTTTCTACTTACAAAAATTTTTCGTTACGTACTGTCAACATGTACAAACATGTTTCCAAAACTTTAAATTCAACTTCTGAAGAACTGTGTCCTTGCATATTAATCTTTGTTAAACCGATAACTCAACAATGAATTGGTCTATTATAATATATACAATACAGTGGATGTTTTGACTCTCAATAAGAGTTATTAGTTAAAAAATTAACTTTTAGTTTATTTTTAAATATAAAAATTCCTAAAAAAATCTTGATATTTTTATACTTCCTTGATGAAAATATTGTAAAAAAACCTATTCTCTTTAGCACTTTTATTGAGGGTCAAAACATGAAAAATAATCATAAATAATTTTGAACAGAAATTGTCTTTCTGAACAAATTAGAATTTAAGATATCACTGTTCCAAAAATATGCTAATTAATCTAAATTACAAAACTAATGATTGGATTTTATCTGATTTTTTTTCCACACTGAAATGATTTTAAGCCTCAACCAATGACCTATTTTAAAAAATCCTGTATTTTTAAAGTCAAAATTTAAAAACAAATATTCTAGTGTAGACATTCACCTTAAATGTGTTCTAACTCTTTATTAAGCAATATAAGTTGTATCCAAGAGATTCATATTATTTCGCTCAAACCAAGTATCGCTGAGGTAAAAATTTAAACATTACAATTAAAATATTACTAAGAAGTACTTCGCATTAATCAATATTATTATTAGATTCCTTATGTCACACAATATTACCTTCAAGGTTATATAACTTAGAAATACCTTGTCACAAAATACCTTAAACATACTCCTTAAAGGTGTTCCAAGTCTTTATTAACAAATATAAGTTGTATCCAAGAGATTCACATTATTTGGCTCAAACCTGGTATCCCGTGGTAAAAATCTAAAAATATTGCCCATAAAATATTACTAAGAAATACTTCGCATTAATCAATATTATTATTAGATCAAGAAACGCATTATACAAATGTTCATTCCAGACACAACCGCCAATGCTAAATTAGGGATTGTCGCGGGGACACAGTTTCCCTGCCCTCCATGAATTAGTAGCACTTGTTCTTTTAGCTTATAAAATATCGGAAAGCATTTTATGGGGGAGCCGTAAAATATTATTAATTTGCCGGCTAATTAGACATTAAGCTAATGTTTTCGCCAGAGTAAAAATGTTTTACAAAATGAGTTAAGATGTAATCAAGAAGGCGAAATTTGAAAGCTCGATTCGGTTTAAGGGGCCTTTATTTATGGATGCTTGTCTCGTTAAGGCGAATGAAACTTCCGCAAAATTTTCTACCAATTCGGATCATTACAAGTGACAGGGTGGTTGGTGCTTTACTGCTTGCTTGCTCATTCCTGACGACAAAAGTCTGGGGAGCGCTCGTAACTAATGAGTGTTTTTGATGAATAGATTTGAACAGACAGATCTGTTTTGAGTTTCTCGGGCGTAAACACAATTACTGATGAATACATTTGAATCTTTTTCGAGATGACCAAGAAAAATGTGATGTCTTTCTTCGGGGGTTGGTTTGGGTTTTGTGGCGTAAAATCCAAAAGAGGATGGGCCGTACCCCAAACACAAGATGGAATGTGACCCAATAAAAAGTTAAGATATGTATAGCAGTTAGACCAATAATAAAAATAGATGTCAAATTATGTGGGTACACTACATTAAAGATAACTAAGATTAAATTATTAATTCAAAATGTCAAAAATAATGAGTTTTATATCTGGTAATAATGATATCAGATGAAATGTATCGTTTAAAAGGTATATAAAAACATAAAAATGAAGTTAAAAAGCCAGTGAGGTATAAAAATTAAAATAGATTTGGATGGGGATTTTCTCCCACCAAATCTTTCAAGTTTAAAATTAGGCTGCAAAATAAGTTTCGACGATGATGATTAAAAGCTGGACATCTGATAAAAATATGAAGAACGGTGAAAAGATACCACACACTCGTTACACATAGGGGCACTCTCTCTTAATATAAGATGCCTTAAGTAAAACGAGTGTGGCCGATACGTAAATGATATATAAAAATTTAAATAGATTTGGATGGGAATTTTCTCCCACCAAAAATCCGAGAATCAGAGTTAAACCAGGGATTATCCAAAAAGCGGATTCACAAAACACGAATTAAGTGACCCACCGATTAAAGCGATAAGCTCGATGTGATTGGCTACTGTCTCCTCTCTCTCGGCCACGTGATATATTGACTGTTTTCCTTTAACAATTCGGGGCCGTCGTGTTTCAGTGGGTATGCTCACTGCGCTGGCAACCTTCGAGTTGTAGGCGGCGCAGGTTCGATTCCTGTCAGGTGCATTCCTCCCTGGGTGTATTTCTCTCTTCTGTTTCAGTAAAACTTTCATTGCGTGTGTTTGTCTGTTGCTTGATATTGTATGTCTTGTGTCTGGAGCAGCGTGACTTATAAATATTTGGGGTTTTATGGCCCTTGCTCTATAAAACCCCACAACCAGCCAGCCCTTAACAAATCATTCTATACCTCTGTAGTATATTCAAAAACCGATCCTTTCTGAATACACTACTTTTTACCCCCACCATATTTATTATATTCTTTGTCAGAAGAATTTACGTTCATTTCTAGCATAATCTTGACAATCCCTTCCTTTGTATTTTCAGACTTTCAAAGAGATAGGAAGGTATTTTAATAAACGTCACACTGGAGCAGCACAACGGGCTATTGGTGAGGACTTTCAAAGAGGATAAAATCGAGTACTAAAAAGTACAATACCGCGGAAAATCTCGCTTTAATTTCCATTTCTAAGTAGGTTTTAGAAAACGCCCACTGTTAATAAATATTTTGTAAGAAATAAATCGAGCAGGTAGATAGATAGGTATTTTAATTAACGTCACACTGGAACAACACAATGGGTTATTGGTGACGGTCCGGAATCAATCCCAAAGGGAAAGATCGAGGACAACACTACGTAATTTTGAACCACGGTCATATGACGATTAAATCGAGCAGAAAGACGCGTTTCCGTTCCTGAATTCACCATTTAATACGATAGATCTCAATCCGATCGCTCGAAATTTTGAATAAAAAGAAAGACTTGAATATTCATTAACATTAATTAGGAAAGACGATGCTAAAATATATTCTATTTTACGCGAAGGAATTTAAGTTAATTTAAACAATGCAATTCCAAGAATATGATTTTTTCGGTTTGAGTATTCTGATAATTTATTAGATTGTATTTTTAAATTCAGTATTTGGAGGTTTTGAAAATAAGTATAAAATCAATTGCGCATTAAGCCTGGTTCATCATTGATCTTAAATTTCCCATGCATTTTTGATTTTCCAATAGTTGTAATAATTTCATGCTTCGCAATTTTTCCTTCGGTCTAATGTGATTAGAAGTCAGGAATATATTCAATAAATATGAATATTAAGCAGACGCTTTGATTATGGAGTGCGTTTTGTTTTTAATAATAAAATTAAGACATACTTTTTTCTTCTAAATTCATTATATGCAAAATTTACATATTTCGGAGAAACCAAATGCATTATAAAACAAAATTTAAAGAGCTTGTTAAAAAGTTATTTCTACATAAATTCGCATTGTATATTTTGTTGTGTTTGAGATATTTCAGGGTTTAGATTAAAAGCTAAGTATTTTTAATTGGCTATATGACAGAATATGATAGCTGCTTTTAATAATATAACGCTGGAAATTTAACTCTTAACAAAAAATGTCTTTAATATTCTTAGTCTGAAAAATAATTATCCAAGCTTCTCTGAATCTTCATTACATAAAAATTGAATTTAAAGTTATACCATAGAAGATGTGAAATTCCTTTTTCGTATGAAGTGTCAAATAAATTCCAGTATTTGGTAAAACTAAATATACTCATGGGCTGTGGAAGCTCAGTTGGAAGGACAACGGATTAGCAACCGGAGGGTTGCGAGTTCGAAACTCTCCGGCCCACAGAGCGGATGCGTCCCTCCTAATATTTTTATCAGACCCGCAAAGCAGATGTGACTCCGTATAGGTTTATCCTGCCTCCAGACCAGATACGGTCCTTGGAATAATAAGTTTTCATTTAAATTTTTTCACAAGCTTCAATAACTACTTCTTCCGGATATTCACAGCTCAGGGGTTGACTTCGTCATCTGACCGCGGTTCAAAATTACGAGGGTTGTTCTTCGGATCTTTCCCTTTGGGATTGATCTCAGCTCGACAGCAATAGCCCGTTGCGATGCTTCAGTGCAACGTTATTCAACTACCTACCCGGTAATGGTAACACAATTCGTTGTAATAAAAACAATTTTATTGACAACAAATATAACAAGGTTGTGGAAGGACCACCTTCTCATGAAGGCTAAGGAAGCCTCGTTCTCGTTAGGGCTAAGGAAGCCTCTGTCTCCTCAGGTCTAAAAGAGCACCTCTCTCTCCGGTGTCTTATGCCTGAAAGCCACCCGCGTGCTCACACAGCACCCTCTACAATACATGAGGGACTTAACAGTAATTTATCAACGTCGCACTGGAGCAACACAACGGGCTATTGGCAACGGCCGGGGATCAATCCCCAAGTGAAAGATCCAAGGACAACACTACGTAATTTTGAACCACGGTTAGATGACGATGACAACACCTGAGCTGGCACCCCACTCTCCAAACTTCAACACCACGCCAACGTCAGGACATTTGAGGCCACGACAGATTTAACGTGAACCAGCCTCCGTGTACACGACCCTCCGATTGCTAATCCGGTACTCTTTCAACTGGGCTATCGCGGCCCTCCTACCTACCCGGATATTCATATTTTGCAAAATATTTTTCTAGGATGTACACTGCTGGCCACCCAAATTGCAACACGAAGAAAGACAAGAGATATCACAACAAAATTTATTTTATAGATAACATGTTGACCAAGTATCAAATGATTAAATTTATAGACTTCTGTGAAGTGTGGTTCCTGCCAAAATCAGTAGCCAGAGTAGCCGCCATTGTTGGAGATCACCGCTGCCACACGCCTCGGCATTGATTCAAAGAGACTTTGGATGTGTTCTTGGGGTACAGCAGACCAAGCAGCTTCCACACGTTGCCAAAGTTGATCTGGTGTGGCAGCTGGGGATGTATTCTGGGTCAATCGTTGAGCAACCATGGACCACATGTTTTCTATCGGCGAAAGATCCGGAGAGCGAGCTGACCAGGGAAGCAATTCAATCTGGCGATTGACGAAGAACCCTTGGGCAATGCGTCCCACGTGTGGTCGCGCATTATCCTGTTGAAATATGGCTGTGGGCAAGCCCTGAAGGTAAGGAAGGACAACTGGCTCCAACACCTCGGAGATGTAGCGCTGGCTGTTTAAAGTACCGGCAATGCGTACTAGAGGAGTGCGAGAGTGATATCCAATACCGCCCCATACCATAATACCCGGTGCAGGACCAGTGTGGCGGTGCATAACGCAGCTGTTCAGCATCCTCTCTCCACGGTGTCTCCAGACTCGAATCCGACCATCGTGGTGTTGCAGACAGAAGCGTGACTCGTCAGTAAAGACAATTTCATTCCATTCTGCCGTCCACATCCTTCTTTCATCGCACCATTGGCGGCGGAAACGTCTGTGGTTCTGCGTCAAGGGTAGACGAAGCAATGGACGTCTTGCGGACAGACCACTCTGCTGTAAACGGCGTCGAATGGTACGCGCAGACACTGGATGATGCGGTACAGACTGAATGTGCTGTGCTATGGTTCGTGATGTGGCTGAGCGATCCGTCACTGCCATACGCACAATATGCCTGTCATCACGTGAAGTGGTGCACTGAGGTGGATGCGATCGAACACGTCGGTCCGTCGTACCCTCCTGCATCCAACGATCACATATCCGCATTACAGTTGTTTGGTTTCGTCCAACACGACTACCGATTTCCCTGAAAGATAATCCACAATCTCGGTAGGCCACTATCCTTCCTCTGTCGAACTCGGATACTTGATCAAAAGATGATCGCTGTTTTCTACGAGGCATAATTGATCGTTTTTTTGAAAAAGCCACAAGAAAAACACAATTGCCGTACTTGAAATCGTCGAAATCTCCAAGCCTTAAATAGCGCTTTGAAGTGGCGCCACAGGCGCGCGTGATGTGCGTCTGCGCTGAAATTCTAATCATTTGCATATCTCACCTCCGCTAATGCATGTTGTAAATTTCATATTATTTGCATGCTTCCTTCAGGGTGTTGCATTTACGGTGGCCAGCAGTGTATTTTCAAACTTTCAATCTCCGTTTTCCGATGTGCGAACCAACCGAATTCCCCATCACCATAAAGTTTGAAGCGGCACCATTTCCTGCCCTTGAAAATCAAGCCTCCTCACCACTTGGAAAACAGCTCACTAAATACAGGGTAGCCCAAAAGTCACTAGACCATTTTAAAATATAACTTTTGCTATTAATTTTTTTTAATTTTTTTCAGATTATTTATATGCAATCTTTGGAAAATAGTTATGGATAAATTCACGACAGAGCAACGAGTAAAAAGAATCCAATTTTATCTACAAAATCAACGCTCAATTGTGCTAACCCAAAGAACTTACATTCTTCATTCGGCAGTTGAGAACACATCAGAGTTATGGTGGCAGTAAGAAGAGACTACTCCCCATACAGCTCTTTGAACGGCGGATAAAATTTCGCGAAACTCTGAATTCAATTGGCCTCCACGCTCACCTGACCTTACTGCTCGAGACTTTTTCTTGTGGGATATCTAAAAGAAAGAGTATACAGTAACAAACCTCGGACCATCCAGCAATTGAAGGCCAACATCCGTGATGAAATTGAAGGAATAAGCCAAGAAACATTACGAGAGGTGATGGAGCGCACTTTAGAAAGAACAAAATGGCCACTGTTAAGAACAAAATGGTGGCCATGTGAAGGACATAATCTACAAAACTAACTAAAAATAATTTCCAAGAACTATATTTATTGTTTATATAAGAATGAATATGAATTTTTAATACATAAAAGAGTTATTCTATTTTTAAATGGTCTAGTGACTTTTGGGCCATCCTGTACATCACATCTGCAGATCAGTACCCGGAAACAAAATAATCTTTCCAATTAAATCATTCAAGTCGATAAACTAAAAACGAATAAATGAGGTGAACTGTAAAAATGAACGTATGCATCTTAATCAACTTACAGGGGAATCACAGAATTGAACGGGATCGCTACTAAATAATTACAATCGGACAATTAAATGGGATGGGCTCTTTAATTGCCCCCAGAAGCATCTTTATTTATTTTTTAAAGAGTATCTCTTCTTTTTGCTGTCGTATTTGATTGACTTTGAACGTTAATAGCCTTTTTTCAGTCTGGATTGACATAGCGTTAAATTGAATCATTGGACTCCAGATGTAAAAAATAGATAAATAAGAATAACAAAAAGTGAACGGGAATACAGAAACGAATTTAAATTGTCGTTTCGCTTGAGTAGTATGCCAAGATTTTTTTGGTTTCTCGGGAAAATTTAACTCGAACTCAAGTCGAAACATCTACTTTTAAACTTCTATTTGTAACTCTAAAACAAGAATATTACTAATTAAGACGTTATACATTTAAACTACTCAACCATTTTTGGATTACGGAAGATTAAAATAACGAATCGCTTATTTCAATTAAGTTAATTCAACTTATTTAAACAGTGAATTAATTGAGTTAATTTAACTTAAACTCAAATCGAAACGTCTACTTTCAAACTTTTATTTGTAACTCTAAAACAAGAATGATACTAATTAAAAGGTTATACATTTGGACTACTCTTAACTATTTTTGGATTAGGAGGATTAAAATAACTAATTCCTATTTCAAATAAGTTAATTCAACTTATTTAGACAGTAAATTAATTGAATTAATTTGACTCAAACTCGAGATATCTACATTAAAACTTCTATTTGTAACTCAAAAAGAGTGATACTTATTAAAACGCTATATATTTAAACTATTTTTAACTATTTCAATTATGAACTATTTTTGGGATAAGGAAGATTAAGATAACTTATCGTCTATTTCAAATAAGTTAATTTAACTTATTATTATATTATTATTTAAGTTCATTTAAAACAAGAGCGATACTAATTAAAACGTTATATATAAACTATTCTTAACTATTTCAATTACGAACTAGTTTTGGACTAGGGAAGATTAAAATAACTAATCGATCCTATTTCAAATAAGTTATATCAGTTCTTATTTTAATTTACATTAATTATCTAAATTAATTATTCATGGTTGGAATCCTGTCTTGATTTATTTCAAGATTGGTATCACTAAAATTATAAGGTTTCCTTGACATATAGGTGTCAAATTTAAATACAAATTTAATCATTAAAAATTAATAAAGTTTGAAGTTTTACCTTAAATAATTCCTAAAAAATGTATTCCCTTGGAAATCTATTTATAAAATTTTACGCTTTCAAAAATGCATTTCAAGTATTTTAGAATAATTAGAATTCCCTTGCGTGAATCCTTAAGTCCAAAGGACAATGTTTTTATAAGAATGAAAAAAGCACAGATTTCAAGTTTTAAATATAATTAAATGTAATTAAATGTTGTCTATTTCTATATCGATTTAACACACATAAGTTTCAAAACCGTTATTTGAATTAATTAACACTGATTCTCTTGAAACCTCAGTTAATTCAATCTTGATATTGGTATAACTTTAAAACAAGATAAGAAACAAACTTGTCCTTACTAGATCAAAATAATTACAAGATATATTTTACAAAACTTAATGACCATAATAATTATACTTCTTATGATCCTTAATTTTCAAAAATCAAGAAATCAAGAAAATTGGGATAGGTTTAGCCTTATAGCATTTTAACTTACTTAAAAAAGGAGACAAAGCTTAAAAACAGAACGACTGAAAAAATGAAATTATCTAAATATTCAATATATCGTGCATAAATATTTCGCAAGCTCGAAATTACAAGCTACATTTACAAAATTGAATGACCATACTAATTACTTAAAATCAATACTTTTCAAAAGTCGAGAAATTCGAGGCAAGATTGAAATATAGTGCTAGAACTAGTGCTTAAAGGGAAAGGAGACAAAGTTTCAAAACAGGATGAGACTGAAAGAAATAAAATAGCTCTAAACATTCAATATCTCATGTTTAAATAAAATGACTCAAAATATTTGATTTTAATAAGAACCATCACCCGTTTCAATATAAAAACAATGACTACCTATATTTCGGAAAACTTAAGGATCTTAAGTAATTATGATCGCTACTTTTCAAAAACAAGTAATGTGGTTAATTTCAGAGCATCTAACCGAATATTCTAAACAAAAAGTCAAATCTTTAAAGCAGGATAGCTAAAACAAATAGTTATCACTAAATTTTCAATATCTGTTTAAATAAAACCCTCACAAAATATTTCACTGAAAATAACGATCATGCCTAAGTTTCATAATGTTGTCATAAAAATAACTCATTTATCCGCCAGTCCGTATGATATTCGAGTCAATTCATCTCAAGGATATAAATTTTATTTAAATCTGTATACATTTAAATATTACTCGAGCCCTCACAGTTCTTCTTCAATACTCATAAGTCCTTATTTATTTGCAAAGCTGCCACAGAAGTTTTGATATGAAGCCGTACGATAAATTTTCATACAACCCGGGCTTGGTGTTTGCTAGTCTGAGGGCAGAGGCTTTCTCGCACGAAAAGTAAAGTGAGAATCGCTAAATAATAAAATGCATAAAAACAGTCGGTATGAATTCTCGGTTTTAGCCCGCATTCTGGGAGACGCGTTTTTTGTTTCTAGGGTTTTTATATCCTCCGGTTGGGAAAAATATCGAGGAATATTGAGTCTTATGGGAAAAGAATCGTGAACCGCCCCTCAAAAGTTCTAACGCGAAAAAAATTTTGGACTTGGCGGCAAAAAAATGTATTTCGCGTGAAGTTGGAGGGAAGAATGTGCGAAGGAATTTGAAAATAAACCTTTTTAGCCATCAATATCGGTAACTTTTGATATAAATTTAGCGAACCAATATTTTGAATACCTACTTGCCTAGGAAGGAGCATTTTTCAAGTAAGCTAAGCGTCGTTTGCTTTATGAGTTGGGAAACGGGACAATTGCAGAGAACGTAAGGTTGTCATTTGAAGCTGGAAGAGATAAGTCGACTGTTTTCTTTGTATTTACGTGCTTTCCGTAAGTGCGTATTTGATCCAGTATTTTGTATTTAACCATCTCAGGGGTTCACATGCATAATGTCACCTTGCAACCTGCAGTTTTTCTGCATGACTTCTAAACAATTTTGATCTTCTTGACCAATAGAATCTTTCCAAAGCACATTCTCTTGCAAGCAGAATACCAATAACATATTTCCAATGTATCCTATTCCAAGGAAAGGAGCAAAGGAATACCAACAAATGTTTCCGTTCTAAGGAAAGGAGCAATAGAATCTTTCCAAATGATTCACTTTAAAGGAAAGGAGCAACAGAATCTTTCCAATGGATTCTCTTCCAAGGATAGGAGCAAAAGAATCATTCCAATGGATTCTATTCTAAGAAAATTAAGCATTGAATCTTTCATAGGATTTTATTCTAAGGAAAGGAGCATCAGAATCTTTCCTCCTATTCTGAAGAAAGAAGCAAAAGAATCATTCCAATGGATTCTATTCTAAGGAAAAGAACAACAGAATCATTCCAATGGATTTAATTCTAAAGAAAGTGTCAATAGAATTTAGGTTATTTAGTCATGTGTATTGTGTTGTTATAAAAGTTACTCTATATTACTCTGCACTTTCGAAGAGGGTTAACAGTTAAGGAAAATCAAGTTTCAAATTGTATTTTTGTAGTACATTATCAACTCTAATGATGAAAAGTATCCCCTTTTGAAATATAATCAAACTTAGAGCACCCTTACAACTTGATATTTAAAATTTTAAAGTTTTGTTAGTTGGAATTTATGTGCTACGCGAACATATTTGCAATGTTTACATCAATATTTTATCCAGGTTTCAACAATTAATCACATTTCACAACTATAACGAAGTATGAACGATTCACAATTTTATATATTCATAATCCCTTGACATAAATGGTCTTCAGCACAGTGATTAATTACTGTAATCCTTTGTCGTGTGTCCTAATTTTCTGTAAACATTACTGCTAATAGCTTATCCATCTTCATTTTGCTTGTTAAAGTCAGTGAATAAGTGAGTTTATCAAATGATCTAATTAAATCTAAATTGCTTGGAGTTGGTTATAATTTCCTATTTCATCAATAATTCTCATTATATTATTGAATTATGAATTAATTCTGAAAAAATTAGTTTGTTAAAAACTATGATATTCATTTTCTAACATTTCCGCAAATAGCTTATCTATCTTCATTTTGCTTATTAAAATCAGTGAATAAGTAATTTTATCAAATAATCTAAATTTGAGTTGCTTGGAGTCAGTTATAATTTGCTATTTCACCGATAATTCTCGTTATATTATTGAATTATGAATTACTTTTGAAAAAATTAATTTGTTTGTTAAAAATTATGATGTTTATTTTCTAATTATATAAGATTCACTTCATCAGGTTATTAAATTATAACATTAAAATCTTCGTTAGACACTTTATTTATAAATTAACTTCCTCTGATTGAAAAGCTTATTAATTTTAATGTCAGACTATCTTTTATTCCCACATAACATGCTATTCCTATTTACCCTCTGAGGGGTTCACACGTATAATTGCACCTTATGATCTGCAGTCTTCCCTGTATAACTTAAGCCAATTTTGACCTCCTTGATCAATAGTCTTTCCAAAGGATTCTATTCTACAGAAAGGAGCAATAGTGTCTCTCCAACGGATGCTATTCTAAAGAAAGGAAAAACAGAATCTCGCCAGAGGATTCTATTCTAAAAAGAGGAAACAATAGAATCTTTTCTGATTCGATTTTAAGGGAGAGACAATAGAATCGTGCCAAAGACATTTTCTATTCCAAGGAATGGATCAAAATAGATTAGTACCTAAGAAATTTTTTATTTTAAGGAAAGGACCAAATAGAATCTTTAAATCTTTTCAAGGAATTTTCAAGGAAAGCACCACTAGAATCTTTCTCTAAATCTTTTCAAGGAATTTTCAAGGAAAGGACCAATAGAATCTTTCTCTAAATCTTTTCAAGGAAAGGACCATTAGAATCTTTCTCTAAATCTTTTCAAGGAATTTTCAAGGAAAGGACCAATAGAATCTTTCTCTAAATCTTTTCAAGGAATTTTCAAGGAAAGGACCAATAGAATCTTTCTCATCGAAAGAACTTATGAATTTCTTAGAAAGATGTGGTTATTTAGTCATTAAGTGTGTTGTGGAGTAAAAGCAACACTCGGAAATCTAGCTACACTCAGAGTTAGAAAACTTTCAAAAAATAAGTCATCAAATTTGAAAAAATTCTCATCTATATTATCGATTTCACTTTCCCTAATTCTCCTTCAAGCTCTTAACCACCCTCCATTTTGACCATGGTTCAAAATGACGAGATTACCTCACATCTTTCCCTTCGGGATTCCGAACCGTCGTCAATAACCAGTTGTGTTATTCCAGTGCGACGTCAATTGACCTACCTACCTGATTCGAAATTCTCTCACTCAATTGTCTGGTTTGCATAACTTTTCGAGAACATTATTTGATCCTTGAAAATTGACTGTCAACCCTTCAATCCATCATTGAATATCACGCTTTAATTTGAAAGCAGGTAGGTAGTTAATTAGCGTCGCACTGGAGCAACACAACGGGCTATTGGCGTCCGGGATCAAACCCGAAGGGAAAGATTCGAGGATAACACCAGGTAATTTCGAACCACGGTCAGATTACGAGGTCACACCTGAGCTTGCACCTCACTCCCCAAACGCACACACCACGCCGACATTAGGACATTTGAGGCCACGACAGATTTAACGTGCACCAGCTCTCTTTGTGAATGACGGTATTTGGCAGGATCCTTATCTGAAGAAAACACAAATTAAAATGTAGTCAATAGTTCTTAGGTATTTTAATTAACGCCGCACTGGAGCAACACAACGGGCTATTGGCGACGGTCCGGGATCAAACCGGAAAAGAAAGATGCAAGGACAACGCCTCGTAAATTTGAACCAAGGGCAAATTTACGAGGCAACACCTGAGCTGGCACCCCACCCTCCAAACTTCCACGCCACTCCAACGTGAAGACGTTTGAGGCTACAACAGATTTAACGTTCACCAGCCCCCTTTGTTCACGATGGTCTTTCGTTGGATTCGAACTCGCAACCCTCCGGTTGCTAATTCACTACTCTTCAACCGGGCTACCGCGGCCCCATATTGCAGAGGTATAGAATGTATTGTTAGGGCTGATTGGTTTAGGGGTTTTATGGCGCAAGGGCCATATTTGGCCATGCTGCGCCAGACACAAGACATACATCAAATAATAAATACACGCAATGAAAGTTTTACTGACACAGAAGAAAGAAATACACCCAGGGAGGAATGTACCTGACAAGAATCGAACCTGCACACTAAAACAACATTAGGACATTTGACGCCACGATAGGTTTAACCTGCACCAGCCCCCTTTGTACATGACGGTCTTTGATTGGATCCTTATTTGAAGAAAACACAAAACAAAATTTAAACAATAGATCCCCATACTTAGTACACATGAAACCCATACTTTGATTCCCTATCAGTGTTTCACATACTAATCGGGTACTGAACACATCAGATTAGTCTAAAGCAGTGGTTCCCAACTGGTGGTACGCGTACCACTGGTGGTTCACGAGAGCATTTGGCGTGATACAAAAGAAGGGTTCAATAATAATACAAACTAAAAGTACTGGGTTAAAACTTAATGAATGTTTCATAGAACTAATCATTAACAGTTCAATGATACTCTTTCAAGCAGTAAAGTCTTGTTTCTTTCTGGGTGTCTACAAGAAATGAGTATCCTGCTCTTTTTAGTCAAGCACTAAAATTTTTAACTCCATTTGTAACAACGTATTTATGTGAACGTGGGTTTTCAGAGTTAGTGTATGTGAAAAACAAGTACAGGTATAGACTGCGTGGAAAACGACTTAAGATTAAAGATAAGCACTATTGAACCTGACATAGAAGCTCTAAGAAGAAATAAGTAACAGCAAGTTTCTCATTAAGCCTCCTGATAAAGACATTTTAGTGTTGGGAAATTGTATTTGACATATGTTAATAAAAATCACATAATAAGCGGCTTTTTCTAGTTTTATGCATTTATTTTCTGTATTTCGTTTTATTTATACTTAAATACATCTTGTAAAGTTATTCATATGTGTATAGAATTTATTTGACCCTCCCTCAAAAAGTTATAACATAACAAGTAGTACGCCAAGACCCTACAAGATTCTCAGGTGGTACTCAAGTATTAAAAGGTTGGGAATCACTGGTCTGAACATTTGGTTCTAGTAGCAATATTGTCCGCCCACATTATATCCAATCACGTCCCAAGTCTTGCGCTATAAGTATCACACAGCATCATCATAGTTACTGGCACTATTATATATATATATAACGACCTGTTTACAATTCCAATTAAACCCTGCGTTTGTAGAAGTTTCGCTGCTTGAGTCGATAAGCACGTTTGTTGTTTACAAATTTGTATGATTAAGCTCAGCTAAATCGTAACCCTAATTAACGTCATTTCACTTCTGGAGCATGTCTGGAGCGTGGGAAATACCTGGATCCATTTCTATGTGGGGCAGTTGGAAGAGTAGCGGACTAACAACCGGAAGGTTGCGAGTTCGAATCAGACCAAAGACCGTCGTGTACAAAGGGGACGGTGCACTATAATTCTGCTGTGGCCTGAAATGTCCGCGGTGGAAGTTTGGAGAGTGGGGTTCCAGCTCAGGTGTTGCCGCGTCATCTGACCGCGGTTCGAAGTTACGTGTTGTTGTCCTCTGATCTTTCTCTTCGAGGGATGATCCGTTGTGTTGTTCCAGTGCGACGTTAATTAAGTACCTACATACCATTTCTATGTGCCGCACTTCGGAAATCGAACCACCGCAATTTTAAGTGATATTAATTTTATTGGGGGGGGTACGGGGGTATTTCAATTAACGTCACACTGGAGCAACACAACGGGCTATTGGTGACGGTCCGGGATCAATCCCAAAGGGAAAGATCCGAGGACAACACCACGTAATTTTGAACCACGGTCAGATGACGAGGCAACACCTGAGCTGACACCCCACTCTCCAAACTTCCACACCACGCCAACGTGAGGACATTTGAGGCCACGACAGATTTAACGTGCACCAGCCCCCTTTGTACACGACGGTGTTTGGCTGGATTCGAACTCGCAACCCTTCGGTTGCTAGTTCGTTACTCTTCCAACCGGGCCACCGCGGCCATTAATTTTATTGAAAATTAAATGTTGGATAGGTAGGTATATCAATTAACGTCGCACTGGAGCAACGCAATGGACTTTTGTCGACGGCCCGGGATCGATCACAAGGGAAAGATCCATGGTTGGTTTTGGGGGTTTTATGGCGCAAGGGCCATATTTGGCCACGCTGCGCCAGACACAAGACATACAATATCGAGTAATAGACACACGCAATGAAAGTTTTACTGACACAAAAGAGAGAAATACACCCAGGGAGGAATGCACCTGCGCCGCCTACAACTCGAAGGTTGCTAGCGCAGTGAGCACACCCACTGAGCCACGATGGCCCCGGAAAGATCCAAGGACAACGCCTCGTAATTTTGAACCACGGTCAGATGACGAGAACAACACATGATCCGGCACTCCACACTTCCACACATTGCCAACGAGAGGACATCTGAGGCCATGACAGATTTAACGTACACCAGCTCCCTTTGGTAGGTAGGAATTTTTATTAACGTCGCACTGGGGCAACACAACAGGCTGTTGGCAACCGTCCGGGATCGATCCCTATGGGGTAAATCCGAGGACAACACCACGTAATTTTGAACCACGGTCAGATGACAAGACAAGAACTGAGCTGGCACCCAGTCCTCTTTGTACACGGCGGTCTTTGGTTGGATTCGAACTTGCAACCCTCCGATTGCTTATCCGTTGCTCTTCCAGTGGCTCAGTGGGTATGTCCTAGTGCGCTAGCAACCTGCAAGTTGTAGGCGGTGCTGGTTCAATTCCTGCCAGATGAATTCCTCCCTGGATGTATATCTCTCTTCTGGTTCAGTAAAGCTTCCACTGTGTGTGTCAATTACTTGATATTGTATTGTGTCTGGCGCAGCATGGTCAAATATGACCCTTAGGCCATAAAAAACCAAAAAAAAAAAACCGTTACTTTTCCACGTTGTGTTGCTCCAGTGTGACGTTAATTAAAATGCACTGCTGGCCACCCAAATTGCAACACCAAGAAAGACAAGAGATATCACAACAAAATTTATTTTGTAGATAACATGTTGACCAAGTATCAAATGATTAAATTTATAGACTTCTGCGAAGTGTGGTTCCGGCCAAAATCAGTAGCCAGAGTAGCCGACATTGTTGGAGATCACCGCTGCCACACGCCTCGGCATTGATTCAAAGAGACTTTGGATGTGTTCTTGGGGTACAGCAGACCAAGCAGCTTCCACACGTTGCCAAAGTTGATCTGGTGTGGAAGCTGGGAATGTATTCTGGGCCAATCGTTGAGCAACCATGGACCACATGTTTTCTATCGGCGAAAGATCCGGAGAGCGAGCTGGCCAGGGAAGCAATTCAATCTGGCGATTGACGAAGAACCCTTGGACAATGCGTGCCACGTGTGGTCGCGCATTATCCTGTTGAAATATGGCTGTGGGCAAGCCCTGAAGGTAAGGAAGGACAACTGGCTCCAACACCTCGGAGATGTAGCGCTGGCTGTTTAAAGTACCGGCAATGCGTACTAGAGGAGTGCGAGAGTGATACCCAATACCGCCCCATACCATAATACCCGGTGCAGGACCAGTGTGGCGGTGCATAACGCAGCTGTTCAGCATCCTCTCTCCACGGTGTCTCCAGACTCGAATCCGACCATCGTGGTGTTGCAGACAGAAGCGTGACTCGTCAGTAAAGACAATTTCATTCCATTCTGCCGTCCACATCCTTCTTTCATCGCACCATTGGCGGCGGAAACGTCTGTGGTTCTGCGTCAAGGGTAGACGAAGCAATGGACGTCTTGCGGACAGACCACTCTGCTGTAAACGGCGTCGAATGGTACGCGCAGACACTGGATGATGCGGTACAGACTGAATGTGCTGTGCTATGGTTCGTGATGTGGCTGAGCGATCCGTCACTGCCATACGCACAATATGCCTGTCATCACGTGAAGTGGTGCACTGAGGTGGATGCGATCGAACACGTCGGTCCGTCGTACCCTCCTGCATCCAACGATCACATATCCGCATTACAGTTGTTTGGTTTCGTCCAACACGACTACCGATTTCCCTGAAAAATAATCCACAATCTCGGTAGGCCACTATCCTTCCTCTGTCGAGCTCGGATACTTGATCAAAAGATGATCGCTGTTTTCTACGAGGCATAATTGATCGTTTTTTTGAAAAAACCACAAGAAAAACACAATTGCCGTACTTGAAATCGTCGAAATCTCCAAGCCTTAAATAGCGCTTTGAAGTGGCGCCACAGGCGTGCGTGATGTGCGTCTGCGCTGAAATTCTAATCATTTGCATATCTCACCTCCGCTAATGCATGTTGTAAATTTCATATTATTTGCATGCTTCCTTCAGGGTGTTGCATTTACGGTGGCCAGCAGTGTACCTACCTACCGTTACTCTTCCAACTGGGCTACCGCGACCCAATTAAATGCTAACTATTGGTAGGTACGATTACAATGTTTTAATACTCACAGTGATTTTATTATTTTGTCTTGACCTTGGAACAGCTTGTCCGTTTTCGGACACTGCGCCATAGGACCCTAACTACCTACCTACCCGAGGGTACTTTTAACTTTGTATGAAAATTTCATCTTTAACTTTGGGCGCCCTCTCTAACAAAAACCTGACCACAGTTTTGTTTGGTAGGTAGTTGAATTGAAGTCGCACAGGAGTAACACAACGGGATATTGACGAGAGTCCGGGATCAATTCAGAGGTGAAAGATTCGAAGACTACCCCTCGTCACTGTGAACCACGTCATGTGATGAGGTCACACCTGAGATGGCACCCCACTCTCTGAACTTCCACACCACGCCATTGTGAGTATATTTTAGATCACGAGAGACTAAAATGCATCTCTCACGTACACGACGTGGTTCAAAATTATGTGGCGTTGTCCTCGATCTTTCCCTTTGGGATTGATCCCGGACCGTCACCAATAGCCCGTTGTGTTGCTCCAGTGTGACGTTGATTAAAATACCTACTTATCCACGTACACGACGGCCTTTGGTTTGTTATTGTTATTTTTTTTTGTTATTGTTATTTCAATTAACGTCACACTGGAGCAACACAACGGGCTATTGGTGACGGTCCGGGATCAATCCCAAAGGGAAAGATCCGAGGACAACACCACGTAATTTTGAACCACGGTCAGATGACGAGGCAACACCTGAGCTGGCACCCCACTCTCCAAACTTCCACACCACGCCAAAGGCCTTTGGTTTGATCGCGTGTCAAACTCGCAACCAGGTGGCTAATCTGTGACTAGCGCTTGGGCTATTTTGAGACGGACAAAAACAGTTTCAGATTCTAACTTATTTGAAAACGTTTCTGTAGGACGCTTGAAGAGAAAATCTTGGGAATAAATGGTAACAATCTGTAGTTTTCGAGCTGAAACACAAATAAAAGTTTCGCTTAAGCTCAGTTTGAAATAGGATACTCGATAAGTTGTTTTCATCAAATATAACTTAGTTACAAGACTGCATTCGATTCTCAATATTGCATTGAAGCACAGCACGATTATTTTTTTATAAGAAATACTTAAAATGTATCTTATATAAGACTCTCTATATCTCTATTCTTGTGTTCATATACGTGGTGACAACTGAGAACTCTCTTCTCATTTCTATTGCTCTTTTTATATTTATGTGCATGCTGACCCCATTTGAGAACTCTCTCCTAATTTTTATTGCTCTCCATTATGTTCATGTGTATATTGACATCTTGAGAACTATGTTGTTCTCTCTTGTGGTCATGTACAGTCGCGGGGAAAAATTAACCAACCCCTTTATTTCGAGCACTATTCGTAGTAGAGCAAATTCAAAGATATCATTCAATAGGGAATACCTCTACAAATTCAAATGCAAAAAATTGAATAATCGTTCATATCGTTTTTCACAAGCAACAAAATTTATAATAGAAACACCATGCTTTGATGCGTAATCAGATTCTGTATCGTTAAATTAGTCTAAATATGACTTTACTATCTTTATATCCGGAGATATTCAATGTTAAAGTTGCTGTCAATTTCAGGGATCATCTCCACATTGAAAATCACTATTCGTAGATCGAGATAGATTAATTGTGGACTTACGTACCCGAATTTCGAATTTGAACACTATTTCAAACGTATTTGTCAGCGCGAGGAAACGGTACGAGAATTATTATATTTATTATGCAAGTGAAAACGATCCGAGAATCGTATCCGAGGTTTGTCAGACGTTTTTTAAACTTTTGATTGGCCCTAAAATCGCAATAATGAGGAAATTTAATGTAACTCAAAAACTAATCACTGGAATGAGGTGAAATTTTGAATAGTCATTGGAAGTCCTTCTGAATCGATTCCCATTAAAATATAGTAAGGTTTCAATTCATAATTTTTTCAAATATTAATTTTATAATTATTATTGCACACTAAAAACTATTTTAAAGATACAATTTTAGGTGGAATGTGTTTGGGTTATTTAACAGTAACATGGTACAAAATATCAGCACTGTGGAAATATTATTTAGAAAGATATCCATAAAATTCTTAAGAAACTGATTTAACATTAGGAGCTCCAATCTTTTTGTGCTCATAACTTCAAAACGGTAAGACCCAATGACATGAAATTTGGTATCTGAAGTTAAATTGTGATATAGATTCGAAATTGTGTGTCAAAATAGGGGTTCTATTGGAAATTATGAAGTCGATGCTCAATTTAATATGAAGAAGGGCCCTTATGCAAATTTTAAGCATTTGAATTTATAGAAGACGTTAGTTTCTGTCAAACGCCATCTTTGAATTTTTTTTCTCCTGTTAAAATATCTCGAATGAAGAGTGATGGTTGTTTTTCTTCAGCTACTCAATATATTGACATCTGAGAACTCTCTTCTCATTTCTATTGCTTTCCCTCATGTTCATGTGCACGTTGACATCTGAGAACTCTGTTGTTCTCTCTTATGATCATGTACATATTGACATCTGATAACTCTCTCCGCATTCCTATTCCTCTCCCTTATATTCATGTGCATGTTCATATCTGAGAGAATTCTGTTGTTCTCTGTTATGGTCATGTACATATTGACATCTGAGAACTTTCATTTGTATTGCTCTCCCTTATGTTCATGTGCATGTTCACATCTAGAACTCTCTCCACGACTCTTTTTCTCTCCCTTATGTTTACGTGCATGTTGATATCTAAACACTCACTACATGTTTATATTGTTCTCTCTCATGTCCATTATCATGTTACCTGAGAAAAAGAATCCTAATGAGAAAAATAACCCTATTGTAATAATAAATGATTTTGCATTTCCCCTGTAAACCTATGACTTCAGCTCATGAAGTTGAAGTACACAATAAGCTACATTTTGAAAATTGTAGACGAAAATAGGATGGACTAACACTCATGTATAAGTCACTGATAATATCCTATCTTGGGAAGAACTTTCGTTGATGTGACAATGATTAATACACTTCTAGACCCCTCAGATAATACAGGGCCGCGGTAGCCCTGTTGGAAGAGCAATGGATAATCAACCGGAGGGTTGCGAGTTCGAAACTAGTTCCAGCCCAAAACCGTCGTGTACACGAGGTATGGTGCAAGTTAAATCGCTCGTGGCCTCAAATGTTGGAGTGGTGTGGAAGTTAGGAGAGTGGGGTGCCAGCTCAGGTGTTGTTCCCGTCATCAGACCTGGTTCAAAATTACAAGACATTGTCCTGGTATCTTTCCCTTCGGGATGGATCCCAGACCGTGGCCAATTGCCCGTTGTGTTGCTCCAGTGCGAAGTTAATTAATTACCTACCTACGAAGAAACATCGGGCTGTGTGTAGGAAGACTAGCGGATAAGCAACCGGAGGGTTGCGAGTTTGAAACTCGACCCAACCAAAGACCGTCGTCCACATTAAATCTTTCATGGCTTGGTTTGTTGGGGTTTATGGCGCAAGGGCCATATTTGACCATGCTGCCCCAGACACAAGACATACAATATCAAGTAATAGACAGACACACAATGAAAGTTTTATTGACACAGAAAAGAGGAATAAACCCAGGGAGAAATGTAGCTGACAGGAATCGAACCTGCGCCATGTACAACTCGAAGGTTGCTAGGGCAGTGGGCATACCCACTGAGCCAAGAGACCCCAAATCTTTTGTAGTCTCAAGTGGGCTATTGTTGGAGCGGTGCGGAAGCTTGGAGAGTGGGGTGAAGCTCAGGCGTTGACCAGCTCAGATAGTGACCGTGGTTCAAAAAGACGAGGTGCTGTCCTCGATATATCCCTTCGGGAAGGATCGCCAATAGCCCGTTGTGTTGCTCCAGTGTGACGTTAATTAACTACCTACCTCAGATAATACGCATCAGAAATAACCTTAGAGAAATACGAGCATAATTTGCAGTGGGAAGTGGAGTCTAAAATAAAACGAACCGATACCAGTATTTTCCCTAACTCAGAGCCTCTGAAGCAAAAAAGTGTTTAAATATATCGAAGAATACGTCAGGGAATGCTTCTTTACAGGAGATACATGAGAATAAGGAGTGAAAAAAGTTAAGGATAAAACACTTGAGCTCCCCAGAGGAAATCTTTTTTCGCTACCCGCACGGGGCAATTAATCAGAGTGTAAAGTTGTCGTGTCGTTCTGCTTAGGCTGATGTTTTACTTAATCGAAACTTAGGATAACAGAAGAACTTGAGGATAACACTTCCTTTAGGTTAGAAAGTGTGGAGGCTCGTACAGGGGATTTCAAATTCCCTGTCCAGTCTTTAATTGGTAATAGAGTGCATCATAATGAACGTTTTTTGCATGTGCGTAACTTTTGCTACAAGGCACTGTTTGGCGTGTCGTTTCTTTTAACTTCGTCAGTCGAGCTTGAGCATTATACGAATTTTGAGATGGCTGACATGCATCTACCGTGTGAGGGTGTTCGTGGAAACTGAGGAGGTGCTCAAAGTATGTATCGTGCTTCTCTACCATGATAAAGTATCCTCGAGGTTTGATGTGAAATGAATCGATTTTTTTCAAACTAGAGTAGAAGCGTAGATTTGAGAACGGTCTAGTATACTGAAAGATCAGCGAAAAACAGAATCGCGTGAAAATGTAATAAGAATCTATTAGCTAGTTGAACACCAATTTCCCCTCCAAGTGGTTTCGACGAGATATCTCTTTCCGCGCTTTTCTGCGATAATTTTTTTCTTTTCATGTAATTATTTTTATGCAATATTTCTGCAATTGTTTTTTTTTCTTTTCATGCAATTATTTTTATGCAATATTTCTGCAATTATTTTTATGCAATATTTCTGCAATTATTTTTCTTTTCATGCAATTATTTTATGCAATATTTCTGCAATTGCTTTTTCTTTTCATGCAATTATTTTTATGCAATATTTCTGCAATTATTTTTTCTTTTCATGCAATTATTTTTATGCAATATTTCTGCAATTATTTTTCTTTTCATGCAATTATTATTATGCAATATTTCTGCAATTATTTTTCTTTTCATGCAAGTATTTTTCTGCAATATTTCTGCAATTATTTTTCTTTTCATGCAATTATTTTTATGCAATATTACTGCAAATATTTTTATTTTTATTTTTTCAAACGTTGAGTAGAAGCGTAGATTAGAAAACGATCTGACTTATACTGAAAGATCATCGAGAAATAGCATCACGCGAAAATGCAATAAGAATCCATTCGTTAGTCGAACACCAATTAACCCTCCACTTGGTTTCAACGAGATATCTCGTCCATCAAGATCTGACCAATTTTGTTAAGGAAAAGATCTCGCGTCATCAAGATATTATCGACTCTCGACGATAATAAACTACCTACCTACCTCTACGCAATTTTAAGTGCAGTCATACCTGGTTAAGACGAATTTCACGGGACCGTAAATAAAATTCGTATTAACATTATTCCATGTTATCCGAATTCAGAAAAAGCATTACTTCAACAAAAAAAATATTAATGCATTACATCACTAACTGTACAATTCTTGGTTCACAGATAAATGGTATTCATCACAAAGATTATACAGAAGGTTCTTGATTATACAGATAATTCTTGACAAAACAGATCATTTTTAATTACGCAGATAATTCTTGATTACAGAGATATTTTCTGGTTATGCAATTTTTGTCTTGAAATAGTTCGGTTATCAATTTTTGTGTTTTGTTTATCTCGTGACATTCTTTAAGAAAATCTTTGATGCGGTCAACTAACACTCCCGTGCCTAGTGTCGCGAGACACTGTACCAGTTTAAATAAATGTGGTTGGGATGAGAATAGAGCATGCCATCTAGGTGACATGTCTATCCAGAATGTTAGAGCACATTACTTTTATACATTATTTCATCTATACAGTAATTACATCTATATCATTTACTATATATACAACATGCAAGAAGAAAAAGTAGGTTTTTCAGTCTCTTGGGATAATCAAGTCCTGATGATTCTCAATGAATCTCACCATGGTAATAATTTTGATCCTCAAACTCTTGTTATTAGTAATGCTCCTGAGCCACGCAATTTTAAGGTGGCCGACAGGCGTCCTCATATGTCTTGATGCTGCAAGGGGCAGACTGTGGTGTAATGTAGAGGTGTGTCGATTTCACCACAGGAGCAATTCTCCGAATTAATTTTTAAACCTCATTAGGTAAGATGGAAATGGGCGTCCTGTGGAAATGGGAAGAAGATTGTCTTACCTGGTCCAACTTGCTGATTTTAGTGACTGATTTTAGCAACACATCATGCCCCGTCCTGCCTGTTTCTCCTTCATCCCATTCATTCTGTCACGCACCAAGTATCCAGCTTGTGGTTTCCCTCCTGCAATGATTTCTGGGCCATTTCACCCCTTCATCTATGCATGCCGTTGTGGTTGCCTGTTTGCAAACCTATCTGCTTCTTCGTTTCTATCGTGACCCGCATGGGCTTTAATCCAGCCTAGACACATTTCCTTGTTGTTATTTAAGAAATATTGTATTCTTCGTGCCAGTTTACTCGGCGTTTTAGGATTTTAAGTGCCAGGAGAACAGTTCGGTTGTCTGACCAGATCTTGACATTTTTATCTGCTCTTGCTTCTGCTGCTTTTGTGGCTGCTAGAATCCCATACAGGTCAACGCTGTTCAATTGAGCAGATGAATTTTTTCACTGCTCAACAAAAAGCGGTGAACAATTTCAAAGCCATCAGTAGCTTCTTTTGAATAAGGCACGCAGAAATTCCTTACTTGGAATCTTCATTTTTTTCATTCTTCCTTTTTCATTCTCTTCCGCAAATTAATCTACATATTTTGTAGGTTGCGATAATATGAACTGTGAATATTTTGTTAATAGTAGTAAATTAAATAACAACACTGAATTACATTTTAATTGAATGTCCTTTTTATATGCATCAATTATACCAAGGCCTTCCAAGTATATTAGACTGGTATACCAGTTTTTCTGGCACTTTAGTGTATATTGCTGTGTAAGTCAAAGACACTCCAGGTTTGGTCTTAACCCTCCAAGTGGTTTCGACGAGATATTTCGTCCATCATGATCTGACCAATTTTGATAATGACGAGATGTCGCGTCATCAAGATATTGCCGATTCTTTTTATGATGACAAGATCAAGATCTGGTCAGTTTTCTTCTAATGACGAGATATCTCGTCCATCAAGATCTGGTCAGGTTTGCTAGTGACGAGATACCTCGTCGAGACAACCATCAGGGGGGTTAAGAGCTCTCAGCCTTTTCTGCCATGGCCTTTTCTCATATTTGCTTGCTGCGAAATTAATAGAGGATTTATTTTTTCAAACGCAAACAAAGTAGACTTTCCTTCAACCCTTGTGAAAAGCCACTTTAATATCAAAACGTATTATTTATTAAAGTAAGCATAGTGTAAAGCTTCAAGTGCGTGTATGACAATTATCACCTAACAATTTGCCAGCCAATCTGCAGAGAGTGGTGATATAGTGATGGATAAAAGTTTTATGATAGTTGGTAGTTGAATTAACGTAGCACTAGAGCAACACAACGCTATCGGCGACGTCCAGGATCAATCCCGGATAGAAAGGGCCAAGGACAACGCCTCGTAATTTTGAACCGCGGTCAGATGACGAGATCAACACCTGAGCTGGCACCCCACTCTCCAAACTTCCACACCACGCCAACGTGAGGACGTTTGAGGCCACGACAGATTTAGCGTGCACCAGTCCTCAGTACACGATGGCCATACCAATTGGGCTGTCGCTGCTCCGAAAGTTTTGTGGCGATATTTGTGTTTTATCTGCTGTTATTTGTGTAAAATATTTTTAAATGGAAATTTGTGTTTGGTTCATTTCGTTCATTAAAAGTAAAAGGAATTTTAAAAATGGTAATGAATAGATTTTTTCAAGGAAAGGTTCATTCACTTTTTATCGCCGCCCATTGGAATTGATCTTTAATTCTTAATTTTTGCATTTTTCTTTATTCAACTCATTAAATATTTAGATCAGTGATTAATTTGATGAAGGTGTACAAACTAATATTCATTAAAAAATTATAATTTGTGTTTATCTGTTGTTATTTGTGCAAAATATTTTTAAATGGAAATTTGTGTTTGATTCATTTCGTTCATTAAAAGTAAAAGGAATTTTAAAAATGGTAATGAATAGATTTTTTTAAGCAAAGGTTCATTCACTTTTCATCGCCGCCCATTGGAATTGATCTTTAGATCTTAATTTTTGCATTTTTCTTTCTTCAACTCATTAAGTATTTAGATCAGTGATTAATTTGAAGATGATCGAACTAATATTTATTAACAAATTATAATAAACGGCAAATGGTTAAAACAATTGAAGCTTTTCCAGACTGCCTATTAATTATCTTATTTACAAGGTAATAAAATATTTTCCTTTGAAGCGAAAATGCTTTTATACTTATTAAAAATTCCTATTAAATTATATGTATTACAAATATAAATGCTAAAAATTAGTAAAACATAAATTAATCAAATAAATAAATAAAAAATTATACGAAAACACAAAAACATAATTTAAAAGTGATGAGAAAACAATAAAGATAAGAATACGAAATTATTTTGGAAATAAAAATTCCAAAGAATGAATTCCGAATTGATATATGATCATTAATTGGTCAACCCCAATTATATTAAACGCCAAACGTCACCAAATGGTGATGAATTGAATTTTAATTAATATAGATTTAAAATTTATTCAGCAAAAAATAACAATTTTAAATACATATTTAAGTTCATTTTAAAGTTCTAAAATATTTATCGTATAACATGCAGAGAAAATAATAACTCGAGTTCACGTAAAATATCATTGCCAAGGGAATTACGGGAATGGAAACTCACCCAGCATCGAAATTGTGCGGTGCTGGACGAACTTTGGACCAGTGTAACTTTAGATTAAGTGAAGTAAGAACCGCGCGTAATGGTGTCATTCGAACGCTGCAATTAGTATTGAGCAACATTAATCTGCACGAGAACTTGGTGATAATTGAGTAGAATTTAAATAAATATAAAATTTCATATAATTTCAGAACTAGAAGAAACATCCACAAAACAAATATAGGGTCGTATGTATAAAGGATGTCCGTACCTGACCTGACCTTCGGACTGAGTGCACAGGCACACTGAGTTCGGGAAGGGGGTCCGCAATGTGACGAAAGCTACCGAACTACCCTACGTCACAGAGCTTTAATCAATACACTTATCCATCAATTTTAACATTAGACTACACTTTAATCGTTCAACTGTAAATTAATTGCTGAATATTCACAAAACAGTCGTTTAAACTTCCTATTTCATTCATTCCACAATACAACATCAGTCCTGAGTATTCCAACAGAAACTGAGGTTCCTGTCCTCGGCCCAACCTACCAATTCTTTGGAGGACGTTTACATCTTCCTATTAATCACGGGCTATTGGCAACGGCCCGGGATCAATCCCGAAGGGAAAGATCAAGGACAACGCCTGGTAATTTTGAACCACGGTCAGAACACGAGGTCAACACCTGAGCTGGCACCTCACTCTCCAAACTTCCACATCAGACCAAAGTGAGGACTTTTGAGGCCACGATAGATTTAACGTGTACCATCTCCAGTGTACACGACGGTCTTTGGTTGGTCCACGTTTTGAACTCCAGTACCTAATTCGTTGCTCTCGCAACTGGGCAATCGCGGTCCCATAATTTGGTCGATTCAAATATAATAATGTATCCAATCTATATAAACCTCGAGTTGATTGATTCTTCCATAGTAAAATTTATAAATTCACTTTTTCATTAAGCAAAGGAAAAGACCGCGTGCAAAGAGAAAGCTGAAAAATCCTCGCCAAATTCATTATTTCTCTCCAAAATTCTTATTCCTTCCAACGAACAAGGGAAGAGTTAGTTTCGGTTTGGGGATGCGTTTGCATAAGAATAGGCGTTTATAAAGAACTTAAAGAATAAACAGAGCCGAAGAAATCGAATTTCGTGTATTAGATATACAATATTTGGTCGGCGCAAAAATACAAATAAATCCCGTGTGCGTGTTGAATTTCACGTGCGCCTTATGAAATCTGAATAACGTTTTTTTTTACTTTGTATAAAGGTCAAAGGAGAAACGAAATGAATTCAGGAGGAAAGGGAAATATGTATAAATAGCGCATTAGTTTAATGTCCGCGAAAAAACGGGCAGCTGAAAAAGTGAGGAAACCTAAAATCTCAGTGATTGGGATGAGTTGCTGATATTGGGGGCTACTGTTGAATTGTTTTATCGCTCTTTTGGCGCTTTGGGGCCGCGGTAGCACTGTTGGAAGAGTAACGGATTAGAACTGGAGGGTTGCGAGTTCGAATCCAACCAAAGACCGTCGAGTACAAAGGCGGTTAGTGCACGTTAAATCTGTCGTGGCCTCAAACGTCCTCACGTTGGCGTGGTGTGGAAGTTTGGAGAGGGGGTGCCAGCTCAGATGTGACCTCGTCATCTGACCGTGGTTCAAAATTACGTGGTGTTGTCCTCGGATCTTTCCCTTCGGGGTTAATCCCGGATTGTTTCCAATAGTCCGTTGTGTTGCTCCAGTGCGACGTTAATTAAAATACCTTCCTATCTCCCCATGATGAGTATTGAAAACGCCCCGAGTACTCTATTATCTGGCTATTATATGGCTGGCTTAAGTCTCAGCGATTTCCGCTCAAAGCACAATCCAGATAAGTGATTATGGAATATGATTTCCGACCTCGCTATGTGGACGAGGCTCGGTTTCCCAAATACTTTATTCACAGATAGAAAAGCGATACGCGCTTTTGAACTGTGTGAAGTTATGCAAATGGGGCGAGGAGTTATCGTTTCAACAGTTCCGATCACTTCGAGATGTATGAAATGTTCTGATGTAGTGATTGATCACTTTGGTCGAGGTGATTTATTACGAGGGGTGTGAAAGCAGTTTGATGTCAGACGTGGACAGGAGACGAGGAAATTGAAAGTTAGTAGCAAACTCTGGAGAAAAAAAGGCGATTTAATCAGAAAGGAAGTTAACGTTTTTTAATTGGAATGTTTTTTGCAGATGGACAGAATCGAGTACTTTTGAGAATCGAATATTGGTATTAGAGTACTTTTAAGAGTTGAATACTCTTGGTATTTTAATGCTTTCAAAAAGAATCGAATTTTTGGTATTTGAGTACTTTTAAAAATCGACTACTTACTCTCTTGTTATCCGAGTACTTTTAAGAAACGAGTACTTCATATTCGAGTGCCTTTAATAATCGTATACTTGGTATTCGAGTACCTTCAAAAATCAAATAATCTTGATATTTGAGTACTTTTAAGAATCCAATGCTTGGTATTTAAGTACTTTTAAGAATCGAATGAGTACTTTCAGCAATCGAATACTTGGTATTTGAGTACTTTTAAGAGTTGTATACTCTTGGTATTTTAATACTTTCAAGAATCGAATACTTGTTATTTGAGTACTTTCAAGAATCGAATACTTGTTATTTGAGTACTTTTAAAAATCGAATACTACTTTCTCTTGGTATCCGAGTACTTTTAAGAAACGAATACTTGATATTCGAGTGCCTTTAAGAATCGAATACTTGGTGTTCGAGTACCTTCAAAAATCAAATACTCTTGATATTTGAGTACTTTTAAGAATCCAATGCTTGGTATTTTAGTACTTTTAAGAATCGAATGCTTGGTATTCGAGAACTTTCAAGTATCGAATAAGTATTCCAACACATATTCAACAAACGATTAATAGATAGATTGGTAGTTGGCAGCTGAATTAATGTCGCACTGAGCAACGGGCTATTGATGACGGTCCGGGACTAATCACGAAGGGAAAGATCCAAGGACAACGCCTCGCCATTTTGAATCATGGTCAAATGATGGGAACAATACCTGAGCTGGCACCCCACTCTCCAAACTTTCACACCACGCCAACGCGAGGACATTTGAGGCCACGACAGATTTAACGTGCACCAGCCCCCGTGTACACGACGGTCTTTGCTGCACACCGGATGCAATTTGTTGCACACAAGAGAGACCGGCACATTGAATTGGTCTATGTAGTCAAGGGGAACCTGATTCTGGTGAACAAAAGATTGTTTCCTGTGAGTTGAAACTATATTAATCTGTGTCTTTTGCCAGTTTTTAATTGTAACGTGCTACAAATCCAGTTGGAATTACGTCGTCTGACCTTGGTTCAAAATTACGTGGTGTTGTCCTCGAATCTTTCCTTTTGGGGTGTCTCCAGACCGTCACCAATAGCCCGTTGTGTTGCTCCAGTGCGACGTTAATTAAATACCTACCTACCTGTAGTCTTTCACTATCTATGATATGGCAGTGTAATAAAGATTCCGAATTACAGATCCAGATTCCAGTCCCGATCTAGCACAAACGTTAAATAATAAATGATCGTGTTGCTATTGCAAAAATCTCCATGTTTCCTCTTGATCCAACCAATTATACAGTATGCAGATTTTATAATAGTTTCATTCTATTAAAATGACGAAAATACTATTCCAAGACTCCAGTAAAAATAAACTGATTTTTTATGTAATTTATTTTTACTAAAATAGTTCACCTCACCCTATGATCGTCGTAAAAACGTTTCAAGTTAAATTTTTTTCTAATACCTCTCACATACAAAAGATCATTGTGGTCAGGTTTCTAGCATAAACGTGAAATATAGGTAGACTGAGCATTACACTTTGGAGGAGCTCCAAATGTGACCTGGCCAAATATGGCCCTTGCGCCATAAAACTCAAAAAAACAACCAAATCTGTGACCAACATGTCGACTAGTACTATTTTACATCTTATTGCCTCGTTTGGCGATATAACATTTTAAGCCAAGATAGATGTGTGACTGCGCATGTCTACAGAGTGGCGACAGAAACGGTGAAATCGACAAGATCTACTACTATGTCGCGAGGACCAATCAGATGATGAATCAAATGGATGGGTGTCTTCTTCCGTCCCCCGGACCAATCAGATGACGAATGTTCGTTTCCACCCTGCGTTCTTTCGTACAACTCGCAGGTTTCTAGCGTAAGCGTGAAATATAGATAAACTCAGCATTACTCTCGAGAGGAGCTCCAAAAGTGTGGCCAACATGTCGACTAGTAGTCACGTGGTCTAGTCTGTCTATTTTGCATCTTATCGCCTCGTTTGGCGATATAACATTCCATATCAGGATAGATGTGTGACTGCGCATTTCTACAAAGAGGCGACAAAAACGGTGAAATCGACAAAATCTACTACTATGTCGCGCGGACCAATCAGATGATGAATCAAATGGATGGGTGTCTTCTCCGTCCCCCGGACCAATTAGATGAGTTTCCACCCGGCAGACGAAAGTAGTCTAAAGGTCACGTTACTACTAGTTTTTCTCTCATTATCTTTGAGCTCATGAAAAGGAAACCATCGTTCCCTCTTTCATATTTCCTCTGTGGTTTCCGGCGCAGTGGGTAAACATATTACTTTATTGATATAACATGCTTTTCTACACTGAGTAATTAAATCAACCCTTAGCCGGGCATTTATGCGCCCTAGCCCGCACACAAATTGAAATAAATGAAACACCTCTAAGCGCTCGTGTCTTTCGGGTCTCTGAAATCCCATTTAGATCTGTGTAAGTTTGGTCAGACTCAGCAACGTGTTTAATTCATGTCGCAATTTTTCACGGCGCGCTGTAGCCTTTGACGCGTTACTATTCTTAATGATTGAGGGGAAACTTAACTAATTAGTTACTCAATGAAATACATGTAAAACTGGTAAACTGCTTCGGAGTAATTAAGTGATTCGTTACCTGTAACAAAGGCTTTCTTAAACTGGAAATTTGTGAATTTGTTTACTCGCCCTAATGAATTCGTTCGATTCATGTTGCAAAGTGGCGCTGCTTTCGGGGGGTGGAGCGTGCAGAATGTATTTAAGTCTTAATGGACTTGTGTCTTGCTGGACAGGAAATAAGGTGCAGGACTAAATGAAAAATAACCCTGTACATTTTAAATTATTTAATTAGATTGGTGATAAAACTATGTACAGGTATTTACAGAAATTGAAATTAAGTTCAGATAGTTCGAAAAAGCAACATCCTTCCTTTTTCCTCTCACGTTTAAGAGTTCGTTATCTTTTCGAGAAAAGTATATCCGTTCTAACGGAAGGTCACGGCAGGGATCTCCTGATTGGCGTTGCTGAGCACAGTGTTCGCATTGCTGGGGCTCCTCGTCCTTGACATGTATAAGGTGGTAAACTAAACTATAGGAAAGGTTAGGTTTTATTTGTGCAACTTAATTGTCAACCACTTTTTGCATTATACTAGTCATATAGGCTAGAAAGTCTCCTAGGATCAAAGTAGTTATTCAATTGCAATAATGTGTGCATTGAATATATGCACTATAATGTATTATTTCACTAAAATATGGAATGAACGGATGGAATTTTGTACAGAATTTAAAATACTGTGAGAGAGAGAAAGATAATGAGAGAAGTAAAGGAAGGGATAGAGAAAAGCGAGTAAGAAATGGAGCGTGAGAGCGATAAAGAGAATGAGAGAGAAAGGAGAGCGAGAAAGAGAGAGATAGAGAGTAAGAAAGGGAGAGTGGGAGAGATAAAGGACAGCGAGAAAGAGAGATGTGTGTGAGAGATAAAGGAGAGTGAAAAAGAGGGAGTGAGAGAGATAAAGGGAAATATAGAAAAAGGAAGGAAGAGATAGTAAGAGAAAGAAAAATAGAAAAAGAAAGTGAGAAAAAGAGAGAGATTGAAAAGGAAAGAAAGGGAGAGAGTGAGAAAGATATAAGGAGAGATAGAAAAAAGGAGGAAGATATAGTAAGAGAAAGAAAAATAGAAAAAAAGTGAGAAAAAGAGAGAGATAGAAAAGGAAAGAAAGAGATAGAAAAAGAAAGTGAGGGAAATAAAGAGAGGGAAAGATATAAAAAGAAAGATGGTAAACGGAGGGATAAGATAAACTGATAGATAGAGAAAGAGATAATGAGAGATTAAAAGATAGAGTGAGAGAAAGAAAAAGTAATAAGAGAGAAAAAAGAGATTGCTTAACAAATGTTAACCAGAAATGAGTGTAAACCACGAACATGAAATGCACAGTCGCTGAAAAAACGAACCATCACTCTTCATTCGAGATATTTTAACAGGAGTCAAAATTCAAAGATGGCGTTTGACAGGAACTAACGTCTTCTATAAATTCCAATGCATAAAATTTGCATAAAGGGCCATCTTCATATTAAATTGATCACCAACTTCATAATTTCCAATGGAAGCCCCCTATTTTAACACAATTTCAAATCTATATCACAATTTAACTAGATACCAAATTTCATGTCATAAGGTCTTACTGTTTCGAAGTTATGAGTACGGAAAGATTTGAACTCCAATGTTAAATCAGTTTCTTAGACTTTTATGGATATCTTCCTAAATAATATTTCTACAGCGCTGATATTTTGTGCCATGTTACTGTTAAATAACCCAAACAAATTCCACCTAATACTGTATTTTTAAAATAGTTTATAGTATGCAATAATAATTATTAAATTAATGTTTGAAAAAATTATGAATTGGAACCTTACTATATTTAAATAGGAATCGATTCTGAAGGACTTCTAATATGACCATGCAAAATTTCAGCTCATTCCAATCGTAAGTTTTTTGAGTTACATTAAATTTTCCTCATTATTGCAATTTTAGGGGTAACCAAAAGTTTAAAAAACGTCTGACAAACCTCGGATAATAATTCTCGGATCTTTGCACATGTATTTCTCCAATCGTTTTCACTTACATAATAAATATAATTCTCGTATCGTTTGCACGCACTGACAAATACGTTTGAAATAGTGTTCAAATTTGAAATTCCGGTAACTAACTTCAATTAATCTCGATCTACGAATAGCGATTTTCAATGTGGAGATGATCCCTGAAATTGACTGCAATTTTAAGATTGAATATCTCCGGATATAAAGATAGTAGAGTCATAAAATTTCATATTTAGACTAATTTAACGATGCCGAATCTGATTAAGGTATCCAAACATAGTATTTCAGTTGGAAATTTTGTTTGTGCAAAATTTGATATAAAGACGGCTCCTAATGAAATTTTTTGCATTTGGTTTTGTAGAGGACGTTATTCCCTATTGAATGATATCTTTGAATTTGCTCTACTATGAATAGTGCTCGAAATAAAGGGGTGGTTCGCTTTTTTTTCCTACTTACAAAACTTCTGTACAGAGTTTAAAATACTTTAACAGAAGAAAGATATTCTGGAAAACTTAACCAGAACTGATTGTAAATATCTAACAAGGAGCAACACAGACATAATTCCTGTGCAGAATTTAAAACACCATAAGATGAAGAGATAACTTATTTAACTCTGAGGGTTTCACACACATAATTCCACATTGCAACCTGCAGTCTTCCACTGCATGAATTCTAACCAATATTGACCTACTTGACCAATAGAATGTTTCCAAACGAATATGTTCCGCTGAAACCAGCAAGATAATTTTCCAGACTTTATTTTAAAGGATCAATAGAATATTTCAAAAGGATTCTTTTAAGGAAAGGAACGATAGAATCTTTAAAAGGATTCTATTCTAAGAAAAGGAGTAATAGAAAATTTCAAAATAATTATAATCTTAACGAAAGGACCAATGAAATCTATCCAAAGGATTGTAATGTACAGATGGGACAATACAATTGTATTGAAAGGAAAGGAACAATAGTATCTCTCCAAAGTAATTAAATATTTCCAAAGATTCTATTCTAAGGAAAGGACCAATAGAATCTTTCCAAAGCAATAGAAACTTTTCAAAGGATCCTATTATAAGGCAAAAAATGCAAACGAATATTTTGAAAGGATTCTAATCTTGAGGAAAAGACCAATAGAACATTTACAAAAGCTACTATTCTACATAATGGGCCAATAAAATTCTATTGCAAGAAATGGACCAACAGTATCTTTCCAAAGGATTCCTTTTAAAATTAAAGGACCAATCGAATCTTTCTAAAAGCTTTTATCTACAGAATGGGCAAATAGAACTCTATTGCAAGGAAAAGACCAACAGTATCTTTCCAAAGTATTCCTATATTAATTAAAGGACCAATCGAATCTTTCTACAAGCTTCTTATTCTACAAAATGGGCTAATAGCAAGGGAGCTATTGCAAGGAAAGGACCAACAGTATATTTTCAAAGAATTCCTTTTATAATTAAAGGACCAATCGAATCTTTCCAGAAGCTTCTACTCCACAGAATGGGCTAATAGCAAGGAAACTATTGCAAGGAAAGGACCAACAGTATCTTTCCGAAGGATTCCTTTTCTAATTAAAGGACCAATCGAATCTTTCCAAAAGCTTCTATCTACAGAATGGGCCAATAGAACTCTATTGCAAGGAAAGGACCAAAAGTATCTTTCCAAAGGATATCTTTTATAATTAAAGTACCAATCGAATCTTTCCAGAAGCTTCTACTCCACAGAATGGGCTAATAGCAAGGAAACTATTGCAAGGAAAAGACCAACAGTATACTATTTCCAGAGGATTCCTTTTCTAATTAAAGCACCAATCGAATCGATCTGAAAGCTGAAGGAATCCGCAGATTCCTTAGAAAGATGCGGTTATTTAGTCATCAAACGTGTTGTGGCGTAAAAGCAACACCACATTACTCGCAAATCGCGCGACGCTCGGAGTTAATTATATCCCGCACTCCCCTATAACCAGACGTAATCAACAACTCCGATTAATCTGTATTCCTTAAAAGCGAGAAGACGCAACGAAAAACAAACCCCATTTTTTCTAATTTAACAAAGAACACTTCCACCCGTGTCATCATTTTTAATTTATCCAGATCGAAGAGGGATCCCTTATCTGAGACCATCCCAAAGTCTATCAACGCAGGAACCTTTTGATTTCTCCTCCGGAAACAAACAATGGCTGAAACTGGATTCTTTCGCCTGATTTTCATTGGCCGGGCCTAATTGCTCATCTCCTTTGCTCAAATTACCCTTAACGACAGGTCGTTTAATGGTAATCTGATTACCAATCGTAGTGCCCTGAATCACTATTTTTGCTTTCTTTCTATTTTGCTGCCGTCCTGACCCTCTCACTTCTAAATGTAACGATCACAGATTATTCTGAGTCGTTGTGCGATTGTTTACCCCGAATGTGGAGTGGAAAGGTTGATCAGACGGGGCAGATTGCCGCGGCAATCTGCCCGGGGTTGCGTATACATATTGAGCGTCTGCTTTATGGGGCGGTTTATGTCGTGCGGGGTGTCTGACGGTAGCATTCGTCAGAGGCGTCTCCGGGATTGTAATCGAGGCGTTCTAAAAGTCAATGTATGAAAAATTTCTTTCAACTTGCGAGGTCTAAAAGTCAATGTATGAAAAATTTCTTTCAACTTCCGAGGTCTAAAAGTCAATGTATGAAAAATTTCTTTCAACTTGCGAGGTCTAAAAGTCAATGTATGAAAAATTTCTTTCAACTTGCGAGGTCTAAAAGTCAATGTATGAAAATTTTCTGCAACTTATACGAACTTATACGAAGATTCATAATAAATAGGTAGCTGAATTACCGTCGCACTGGAGTAACAAAACGAACTATTGGCGACGATCCGGGATCCACCTCAAACCGAAAAATCCGAGCAACAATACCACTTAATTTTGAGCCACGGTCAGGTGACGAGATCAACGCCTGAGCTGGAACCCCACTTTCCAAACTTCCACACCACGCCAGCGTGAGGACATTTGAGGCCACGACACTCCGGGATCAATCCCGATAGTTAGGTATTTAATCAGCATCGCACTAGAGCGACACACCGGGCTATTAGCATCCATCCCCAAGGGAAAGACCGAGGACAACACCACGTAATTTTGAACCAAGGTAAAATGACGAGATAACACCTAAGCTGGCCCCCACTCTCCAAACTTCCACACCACGCCAATGTGAGGACATTCGAGACCACGACAGATTTAACGTTCTCCAGCCCACGCGTACAGGACGGTCTTTGGTTTGATTCAAACTCGCAACCCTCCGGTTGCTAATCTGTTACTCTTCCAACCGGGCTCCTTCGGATCAATCCCGAAGGTGGAAGATCCGAATACAACACCTCGCAATCTTGGAGCTCGTGCCCACTTTCCCAAAATTACTCCAGGATTATTTACAGGAATTGGACCTGGACCAAAATTACTCCAGGATTATTTACAGGAATTGGACCTGGACCAAAATTACTCCAGGATTATTTGCAGTGATTGGACGTGTACCAAAATTACTCCAGGATTATTTACAGGAATTGGACCTGGACCAAAATTACTCCAGGATTTTTTTTACAGGAATACGAGCTGCAACCAGCAGCTCGCAGGTTTCTAACGCAGTAGGCGAACCTACCGAGCCATGGCAAACCGATTAATACTTACAAAACTTCGCTGGGTTGTGGGTAGGCAGTCGATTTAACATCGCACTCGAAAAACGCAACGGACTATTGGCGACGGTCCGGGATCGATCGCAAAGGGATAGATCTTACGACAACCTCGGTCAGAGGGCGAAGTCAAACCTGAGCTGGAATCCCACTCGCTTCAAAGTAATGGAAACGAAATTACTTCGCAATTGTGAAGACTACACCTGAAAATTCATAACTCTAAAAATATATCTCAAAAAAGTTGTCCTGCATTCTTCCGATGGGTTGGTAGAGTTGCGGATTAGTAGTCGGAGTTCGAAACTCGGTCCAACCGAAGACAGTCATATACATAGGGGTTGGTGCAGGTTAAATCTGTCGTGGCCTCAAATGTCCTCACGTTGGCGTGGTGTGGAAGTGGGATGCCAGCTCAGTTGTGACCTCGTCCTCCGACAGTGGTTCAAAATTGCGTGTGGTTGTCCTCGATCTTTCCCTTGGGGATTGATCCCGGACCGTCGCCAGTAGCCCGTTGTGTTGCTCCAGTACCACGTTAATTAAAAGACCTATTTTAAAGTAGGTTACGTCGCAGTGGAGCTATACGACGGGCTATTGGCGATGCTCCTGGATCAATCTCGCGGGGAAAGATTCGATTTTTCTGTAGAGAAACAACAATTAAATGAATAAAAAATTTAAACACATTTTTCAAACTCGAAAGATACTGTCTTCTCCGAACGAAGTAGATTAAGCATTACGCATACGTATAAACGTGGATGTTCATATGCAGTGATGGTTTATTGAGTTGTTCATATACAGCCCTTGTAAATGAAATCGCGCCTGGAAGATTTAAGAAAGTCTAAACTTCTGTCGTCTTATTCCCAGGAAAATGCAATTTCTTACAACTCACTGGATAGCCTCTTTTTCTTCCGTAATCGCTTACGTACCTCCCGTACCTACACATTCTAACGCAGCTGCGTGAAATAGAATCACACACCCTCAACTCGTGCTTCAATACCTATACGCTCAAGCATATCATTTATTCGATCTTGTAAAAAATTGTCCCATTTCTCCATTCAGTCGCCGCTTGTTCGACAATAAGGATCTTGAAAAAGCTGAAATTGAATTCCTTTCTCGAGTCTTTTTTCCATACTTCCCGTCCCTTTCTCCTCTTCTTTGCTTAGCAAATAACTGGAGACTCGGATTTTTTCACGCCTTACTCCTTTACTGAAAAAGTAAAACGCTGGAATTTGTTGCCTTATTATTTTCCTCTGGCCTGTTTTAGCTGTATTTGCTTAAGACGAAAACAAAAGTAAGATTAATTCCCCGGCTGAATATATCCTGGTGGAATTTAATGTCAACTGCACACTATCTGAACTATTTTTTCCGAAATGAATACCTCTAAGTTGTTTTTCAGCCTGTTTATTTCTCTCGTTATTAGTTTCTTCAACTCAACAACCTAATAAGTCGTCAGTAGGATGAGGATTTCGTATTTCATTTCATTGTTGGTGTGTTCATTTTAATTACTAATAAGCACTCTTGAATTGTCTTCAGTCACGCTCGTCATTTAGAGTGAACAGTGCCTGATTGAGTTTAAAGTACATTACTTCTCTTTTCGATCAGTCGTGGGAATAATCTGTCTATCGCCTGATTATAAAAAACTTATTCTTTTAAATTAAGTATCGAATATTTCTTTATTGTCTTATTGAGTTTCAGTACACTGCTTCTCTTTTGTATCGACAGTCTTGAGAATAATCCGTCTATTGTCTGATTGTAGAAAAACTAATCCTTTTAAATTGAGTGTCGAAGACTGCTTTATTGCCTGATTGAGTTTCAGTACATTACTTCTCTTTTCGTGGCAGTCGTGGGATTACCCGTCTATCGTATGATTGTAAAAAAGCTTATCCTTCGAAATTAAGTGTCGAAGATTTCTTTATTGCCTATTGAGTTTATGTAGATTACTTCTCTTAAATTTACAGAATGATCCGTTTATGGTCTTATAGTAGAAAGGCTTATCCTTTCAACTTAAGTGTCGAATATAATGCTGATTGGTTTATGCATTTTACTTCTTTTTCTATCCCCACTAATCCGTATATTGTCTTATTGTAGAAAGGCTTATCCTTCTAAATTAAAGGTCAAAGATTTCTTTCGCACTGATTGAGTTTAGATATATTGCTTCTCTTTTCTATAGGCAATTGGGTATAGTTCGCATATTGTCCGCTTGTTCGGCACTAGGGATCTTGAAAGACCTGAAATTGAATTCCTTTCTCGGAGTCTTCTATACCTCCCGTCCCTTTCTCCTCTTTGTTTAGCAAATAACTGGAGACGCTCAAATTTTTTTCATGCCTTACCCCCTTACTGGAAAAACAAAACGCTGGAATTTGTTGACTTATTATTTTCCTCTGGCCTGATTTAGCTGCATTTGCTTAAGCCGAAGACAAAAATAAGATTAATTCCCCGGCAGAACATATTTGGGGGGGAATTTAACGTCAACTACACGCTAGCTGAGCTAATTAGTGCGAAATGAATATCTCGATGTTGTTTTTGAGCCTGTTTATTTCCCTCGTTATTAGTTTTTTTCAACTCAATAACCTAGCAATTCGTTAGTAGGATGAAGTTTTCGTATTTTATTTCATTGTTGGTCTGTTCGTTTTAATTACTAATGAGCACTCTTGAAATCTCTTCAGTCACGCTCGTAATTCTGTCGAAGATTTCTTTAGTGCCTGATTGAGTTTATACACATTACTTCTCCTTTCTATCGACAGAATACTCTGCATATCGTTTTATTGTAGAAAGGCTTATCCTTCCAAATTAAGTATCGAAGTTTTCCTTAGAGCTGATTGGTTTTATGCACATTAATTCTCTTTCTATCGACAGTCGTGAGAATAACCCGGCTATCTTCTGAATTAAGTGTCGAAAATTTCTTTATTGCCTATTGAGTTTATGCAGATAACGTCTCTTCCATCGACAGAATAATACGTTTATTGTCTTATTGTAGAAAAGCTTATAGTTCTAAATTAAGTGTCGGAGATTTCTTTATTGCCTGATTGAGTTGCAGTACATTGTTTCTCTTTCTATCGACAGTCGTGGGAATAACCTCTCAATCGTCATATTGTAGAAAAGCTTATCCTTGTAAATTAAGAGTCGAAAATTTCCTTATTGTCTGTTGAGTGTATGCAGATTATTTCTCTTCCATCGACAGTATAATCCGCTTATCGTATTATTTTAAAAATGCTTATCCTTCTAAATTAAGGGTGGAAGATTTCTTTGGCACTGATTGAGTTTATGTACATTACTTCTCTTTTCTTTAGACAATTGGATATAGTTCGCATATATCCTTTACAGAAGGGCCACTTTAGCTCGGTTGGAAAAGTAACGGATTAGCAACCGGAGGGTTGCGAGCTCGAATCCAACCAAAGACCGTCGTGTACAAAGGTGGCTGGTGCACGTTAAACCAGTTGTAGCCTCGAACGTCCTCACGTTGGCGCGGTGTGGAAGTTTGGAGAGTGGGGTGCCAGCTCATGTGTTGCCTCGCCATCTGACCGTGGTTCAAAATTACGTGGTGTTGTCCTCCGATCTTTCCCTCTGAGATTGATCCCGTACCGTCACCAATAACCCGTTGTGTTGCTCCAGTGTGACGTTAATTATAATACCTACCTAGCCTTACTGAAAAAGTAAAAGGCCGAAATTTGTTGATTTATTACTTTCCTCTGGCCTGTTTTAGCTCTATTTGCGTAAGCCGAAAACAAAAATAAGATTTATTCCCCGGCTAAACATATTTTGGGGGAATTTAATGTCAACTGCAAGCAAACTGAACTAATTTTTCAGAAATGAATACCTCGAGGTTGTTTTTCAGTCTGTTTATTTCTCTCGTTATTAGTTTTTTCAACCCAATAACTTGGCAATTCATTTGTAGGATGATGTTTTCGTATTTCAGTTTATTGTTGGTGTGCTTGTTTTAATTATTAATAATCATTCTTGAATTGTCTTCAGTCACGCTCGTCATTTAGAGTGTCGAAGATTTCTTTAGTGCCTAATTGAGTTTAAGTATATTACTCCTTTTTCTATGGGTCGTGGGAATAATCCGTCTGTCGTCTGAATGCAGAAAAGCTTATCCTTCTAAATTAAGTGTTGAAGATTTCTTTATTGCCTATTGAGTTTATGCAGATTACTTCTCTTCCATTGGCAGAGTAATCCATTAATCGTCTTATTGTAGAAAGACTTATCCTTTCAACTTATTTGTCGAATATTTCCCTCGCTCTGATTTTTTTTATACACATTGCTTCTTTTTTCTATCCACACACTAATCCAATTTTCGTCTGATGGTAGAAAGGCTGATCCTTCTAAATTAAGGGTGGAGATATCTTTAGTGTCTGATTGGTTTTATACTTATTATTTCTCTTTCCTGTCAACAGTCTCCATGTATTGTCTGATTGTAGAAAGGCTAATCCTTTTGAATTATACTTTACATTGCTTGGCGCAGCTTGACCAAATATGGTAATTTCGGTATGAAAACCAACCAACAATCCAAAATTAAGTGTCGAAAATTTCTTTATTGCTGACTGAGTTTATGTATATTGCTTCTCTTTTCTATCGACAGTCGTGAAAATAGGACTCCGATCGTCTGATTGTAGAAAAGCTTATCCTTCTAAATTAAGTGTCAAAGATTTCTTTATTGCCTATTGAATGTATGAAAATTACTTCTCTTCCATCGATAAAATAATCCGTTTATCGTCTTATTGAAGAAAGGCTTGTCTTTCCAACATAAGTGTCGAATTTTTCCTTAGTGCTCATTGGTTTATGAATATTACTTCTTTTCTATCGACAGAATACTATTTTATATCGTCCGATTGTAGAAAGGATTTTCCTTGTCGTATATTTCTTTAGTGCTGTTTGGTTTTATGCCCATTATTAGTCTTTCCTTCGACGGTCGTGAAAATAATCTGTATATCGCCTGATTGTAGACAGGCTTATCCTTCTAAATTAAGTGTAGAAAATTTATATCGTGTGTGATTAAGTTTTTACACGTTACTTCACTTTTATATCGTCAGCCGAGAATAACAGATCATTTTAAGCAGGTACAGACATGATTTAATTATTCATTGCCACGTTATTCCATCCAGATACTTTCAATAGCTATTCTTGTCCAACAATTAATTCTTGTAGATGCAATTATTGTAATCATTCAAAACTTTGAAGATGAAAACTTTGGAGTGCAATTATTGAATGAAAATATTTCTTATCTCAATCATGTCTATCAAATTCGTTTACGCAATCAAACAATTTTTCATTAATCCTGCAAAAAGTAATTTAAATTAAAAACTGCGTATTTTAAAACCATTCCACACATTTGTTCAACTCGAAATAAAAATTAATAGCACACAAATGGTAATCTTGTTTTTTTATATAAGCAAATTGCGTGGGTTTTCCACGCTTGCAAATATCATCGAATTTCCCATATTTTCCTCATTAAATTCCAAGCTATAAAAATGCGCTTTTAATTTAAATGGTGTCAAAAAACGCAAGAAAACTGTAGATTAAGTTTCAAGGAGGAAACATTCATCTTCTTTTTTAAAAAATAGGGATCTATTGTCAAAACATAGAAATGATAAGTATCAGTAATCCTCGGTTGAAGAGAAATGAAACAAGGATTATTACGCTGATAGATACTTTGTTTTGCATCTTGCTTTTCTTTTACAAGCATTAAACTGTATTTTTATAATTTTGATGCTGTCATCTGTTGGGAGAAAGTAATTTAACTGTAATCCACATAATACATTAATTTCGTCCAAGACAAGACGGCTCAGTTTTCAAGTCTGAGTAAAATAATTGTTTGATAACTCAATTGGTTTTTTGTTTGATCTCCGAAAAAATTAAATTTATATTTCCTTTTTTAGTTGAAGGAGTTTGAACGTTGTCTCACTTGTTTTTTGAAACACATCAATTATTATTTTAGGGAACGGATAAAATTTAATTATATTAAAGCCTTTCCGAGTAAAAAATACTTGAATACAATTTAAAAATTTTCGAGTTTTTAATGTGCCAGATGCTATCAATTGCCATGTATTTTAAATATTTCATCATCCTAATCATAGGGGGTTCACGATAGCCCAGTTGGAAGAGCAACGGATTTGCAACCGGAGGGTTTCGAGTTCGAAACTCGGTCCAGACAAAGACCGTCGTGTGCAAGGGGGATAGTGCACGTTAAATCTATCGTGGCCTGAAATGTCCTCCCATTGGCGTGGTGTGGAAGTTTGGAGAGTGGAGTGCCAGCTCAGGTGTTGTTCTCGTCTGACCGTCGTTCAAAATTACGAGGCGTTGTCCTTGATCTTTCCCTTCGGGATTGATCCCGGACCGTCGCAAATAGCCCGTTGTGTTGCTCCAGTGCGACGTTCATTAACTAACTACTTAATCATAGGATCGGTCTGAAGATAAAAGATCCATTTTGTTACATTTTTTAAAACCGTTTTAAGTCTGTTATAGTTTTTAGATATTAGGGGGTGCAGTAAAGAGATCAGGGGCTCGATACCCCGTCCTTTTTATCGTCCTAGTACAAGTACCCTTTTTACCCTTTCCGAGTAGTGTAGTATTGTTTAAACCCCGAACACACTTAATGACTAAATAACCACACCTAATGCTAATGACTAAATAACCACACCTAATGCTGAATGACTTTCAACTTTGGAAATATTATATTGGTCCTTTCCTTAGAATAGAATTCTTTGAACAGATTATATTAGTCATTTAATCAGAATAGAATATTTTGGCAAGATACTACTGGTCCTTTCCTTATAATAGAATCCTTTTGAAAAATATACTACTCGTCCTTTACTTAGGAAACAATCCTTTGGAAAGATTTTATTACTCCTTTCCTTAGAATACAGGAGGGTGATAGCCTAGTTTAGTACAGTCACAGATTATCAAACAGGTTGCGAGTTCAAAACTCGATTCAACAAAAGACCACCGTGCACATGAAGGCTGATGCACGTTAAATCTTTTGAGTGGGTTTCCAGCTCAGGTGTTGGCCTCGCCCTCTGACCCTGGTTCAAAATTATGAGGTGGTGTCCTCGGACTTTCCCTTAGGGATTGATCCCGGACCGTTACGTTACTCCTGTGCGAAGTAAATTTAAATACCTACTACTCACCTTTCTATAGTGACGGGACTGTGGTAGCACAGTTGGTAGAGTCGCGGATTATCAATTATTGAGAGTTCGAAACTCGATCCAACCGAACCCCGTCGTATACGTGGGGGCTGGTACGCTTTACATCTGTCGTGGCCTCAAACGTTGGCGTGGTGTGGAAGTTTGGAAATTGGGGTTCCATCTCAAGTGCTGACTTCGTTATTTGATTCAAAATTATGAGGTGGTGTCCTCTGGTCTTTCCCTGCGAGTTTTATACCGGACACTAGCCCATTGTGTTGTTTCAGTGCAACGTAAATTCTACTACCAACCAACCTTAGAATAGAATCCTTTGGAAGAATTTGGTTGGTTATTTTCTTAAAATAGAATCCTTTGAAAAGGTTCTATTATTCTTTTGTTTCGAAAAGACTCCTTTGGACAGATTCTATTATTTCTTTAATAAAAAGAATCCTTTGGAAAGATACACTGTTAATAATAATCAAAATAATTTCAGCAAAACATAAATGCAGTAAAATAGTTGTAAGAAAAATAGGATGCAGTAAAGTAATTGTAACAAAACTCAAATGCAGTAAAACAATTGCAATAAAATCATTGTAATCAAACTTGAAGTAAACTAAAATAACTATAAAATCAAATTGCGAAATAAAATAGTTGTAAAAAATTAAGATGCAAAATAAAGTAATAGCAACAAAACATAAACGCAATTAAATAGTTGTAACAAAGATAAAATGAAATTGAATAATTGCAACGTAACTAAGACGCGATTAAGTAATTGTAACAAAACTCAAATGTAATAAAGTAATTGTATCAAAACTAAAATAAAAGAAATAATTGTTACAAAACTATAATATAATAAAAGGATTATAACGAAACTAAAATGCAGGAAAATAATTGTAACGCAACTAAGATGCAAAAAAATAATTGTAATAAATCTGAAATGCCATAAAATAATTGGAAAAATTTAAGTGCAACAAAATAATTGTAAGAAAAATAAGATGCAGAAAAAATTTGTAACAAAACTGAAATGCAGTAAAATAATTGTAACAAAACTAAAATAATTGTAAGAAATGAAGATGCAAAATAAAATAGTTGTAAAAAATTAATATGCAAAATAAAATAATAATTGCAGCAAAACATAGATGCAATGAAATAATTACAACAAAACTGAAATGCAATTAAATAATTGTGATAAAATTGTAATTCAGTAAAATAATTGCAAGAAAAGTAAGATGTAGTAAAATAATTGTAAAACTCAAATGTAGTAAAATGATTATTACAAAACTCAAATGCAGTAAAATAATTGTAACAAACTAAAATACAAAAATAATTGTAACAAACTAAAATACAAAAATAATTGTAACAAAACTAAAATATGATAAAATGATTGTAACAAAACTAAAATGCAGTTGAATAACTAACTGAACGCAACTAAGTTGCAATAAAAACAATTGTAATAAAACTGAAAAGCAATAAAATAATTGAAAAACTAAAATGCAGTAAAAATGATTTCAACAAAACTAAAACAGAATGAAATCACAGTAACGAAACTAAAATATAATAAAAAGATTGCATCAAGACTAAAATATTTGCAACGAAACCTGTAGTACAAAAAACATTTCTAATCGAAATTAGTTTTTGGTTATAACATTGCTTACAAAAGCTGTTTTCAGGGATGCAAATACAATGAGTACCGTTATTTAACACGTCTAAGTACAATCTTTTCGCAGCGAAACTAAGATCTCTCGTTACTTGTTTCTCGAGCAGTCAGATAATGGAAACTCCTGAGGGAGTAAACGCACAGAAGGATGTTCTTAATAGAAACTATTGTCTACGGCCAAGAAGAGGCAAGATAAAGAGCAGTAAAGAAAGTTAATCCTCTCTTCTTTAACTTCCAGTAACTTTTGGATTTCCTCTCAAACCGATTTCTATATCTTAAAAAGATTGGGAAAGAAAAGAAACCGGATGGAACGAGCCTTGAATAGTTTCGGTCAAAATGGGTTACGTGTTAAGTTACGTTCATCATTAGAAACGTTTGTCAGATACGGGAGATCGACCCCTCATAAAAAAATTTCATTGAAGAGAGTAAAATTAAATTTCGTTTCAAATACAAACAGGGACATTTTCATCAGGGGTTTTGAATTCATAATTTTGTATTTTTCAAATACAAAGTGATGAAATTCATGATTTTCAAATACAAATTTCATTAGGGGTATTTGAAACGATGAAACACTGTTGAAAAGATTTCGTTGAAGTTGGTAAAATTAAATTTTGTTTCAAATACAAAAGGGGACATTTTCATCAGGGATCTTATAATCATATTTTTATTTTTTATTTTTCAAATACAAATTTCATTAGGGGTATTTGAAACGATGAACCACTGTTAAAAAAATTTCGTTGAAGATAATAAAATATCAATATAAAAATCAAATTTAGTTTAAAATAGAAAAGGAAATTCGTTCATCAGAAGTTACGAATTCATATTTTTCTGTTTTCAAAACTAAATAATAAAATTTGCATTTTTGAAACAAATTTCATTAGGGGTATTTGAAACTATGAACCACTGATGAAAAAATTTCGTTGAAGATGGTAAAATTAAATTTTGTTTCAAATACAAAAAGGATCATTTTCATCAGAGATTTTGAATTAATGTTTTTGTCTTTTTCAAATACAAATTTCATCAAGATATTTTAAACGAAATTTAACTTTATTATTTTCAACGACGGAAATCTTAACTCCTCTCCGAAAAGATTATACTTTAACGTGAGTGTTAAAGAAAGGTATGTGCATTGTAATTTGATTCCTGAAAACAATTTTCAGAAGCAATGATTTGGTGGAAAATTAATTTCGATAGCAAATGTTTGTTGTATAATAGTTTTGCTACAATTATTTTACTGCATTGTTTCAAATGACATGACCCCTGATGAAAAGTTTTTATTGGAGAGAGTAAAATTAAATTTCACTTTTAAATTACAAAAATGTTCAATAAAATAAAATATTATATAAACCACTAGCTGAATTTACCCGGCGTTACTCGGGTTTAATTGGTTAAACGTCGATTAAAAGTGATCCAGAAAATCACTTTCTGCCAGGAAATGCAAATATAGAGAAAAAATAAGCGAGCGCAAAATAATTTTTAAAACAGATTTTTATAGCTTCTGGAATTTACTTTAGATCCATTTCACATACTATATAAAGGGTGCCTTTGATAATGCGTGGTGGCCTTCTATCTTGAATATCTTAAAAGATGCTGATATTCCGAAAAATTTATATAACCTTCTTAGAAGTTTTCTGAATGAAAGAACTGCAGAACTTTTTATCGGATCAGAAGGCAAAATTTGTTCTTTAGAGAGAGGTTGTCCTCAGGGCTCTGTTTCTGGACCGAGTCTGTGGAATATTATTATAAACGATCTTTTAATTCGTCTTTCTGACTGTTTCAAAATTGCATTTGCTGATGATATTCTGCTGATTTTTCAAGGAAGGCTTCTTCAAAACACCATCTTGAGAGCACACACAATCTGCGCTAAACTTTATTTCCCAGTGGTCAAACCTTCATAAACTTGAATTCAACCCTTCCAAGAGTAAAGCTATGATTATCGGTGGAAAATTGGATGAAGATGTTCTTTCGTCTTTGATCTTTGAGGGTTCGACTCTCGAATTTGTTGACCAATTTAAGTACCTGGGTGTTTTCCTTGACAGTAAACTTAAATGGAAAAAGCATATTGTATGTTTCCAATAAATGTCCCTTGTGCCATAAAAAACCAAACAACCAACCAACCAACCAACCAATAAATGCGAAAAACTCCTTACTGGCCTGTATCGTATTGCCAAAAATACATTTGCAGTAGGTTATGGGGTTTTAAAAGTTATGTATAAACAAGGTATTGTGCCTTTCATATCTTATGGATCCCGGATCAGGGGACAGGCTTTGGAGACTAAGACCAACAGACGCATGTTGAGGAAGATTCAACGGAGAATTCTTCTGCGTCTTATCAAGGTTATAAAACTTTAAGTTATGAAGCAACCTTTGCTATAGCTGGAGTTCCACCTTTAGACTTGGAAATTAAGTGCAAAAATGAATTGTATGCTTCGATTCTAAATGATTTTTCGACGGACTGTGTTGATGGAAAATTGCCTCTCTGCGATATCCCTCATCCGGCTGCTTTTGAACCAATTCATGTAATTAAGTACGAGAAAAATGTGGAGAAGCGTTTTCAGAAAGTCTGTTTTACGGACGGTAGTAAGATGAACAACAAGGTCGGCCTTGCTTTTGTTCTATTTGAGGACAACTTCGAATGTGGCTTTTATAAACATCGTATCCGGAATGAATGCATTATCTTTCAGGCAGAATTGCTTTGTATTAATCTCGCAGTTAAGTGGTTTAAAGAAAATGGAAATTTTTGTTCAAAGTACCTTATTTGTAGCTATTCTCTTTCCTCTTTACATTTACTGAAGAATGTTGCAAGCACAGAAAAATTGGTTGTTGAAACGCTTTTAACAATTAGTTCTCTTAAAAATAGAGGAACTGAGATTTTTTTTGCCTATGTGCGTGGACACTGTGGAATTTGCGGGAATGAAAGAGCTGATTTTTTAGCCAAAGACGCTTTGAATTTAGCAATTGATGTAAACTGTAACATTCCTAAGTGTTACTTGAAAGGCTCATATTATGACAAGCTTGTTGCTAAGTGGAACAAAGAGTATGTCTCGTCTTAGAAAGTTGGCCACATCAAAAATTTTTTTCCTACTATTAAGCATAGATTGAACTCAGAATTATTTTTCTTCACAAACCTCCAAATTACACAATTTTTATCTGGCCATGGAAATTTTGCTAAATATCTAAATAGGTTTCATCTTCGGACTAATGATTTGCGCGAGTGTTTTAAAAAGCAGCCACAAGATGTAGAGCATTTTCTTTTTAGTTGTCCTGCATTTAAAACTTCAAGAATGTGCCTGAAAATGATTTGAGAAAATTAGGTGAAACATGGCCAGTGAAACTCAATGTTTTTGTAAAATCAAATCTGCTTTTCTACTCATTTGTCAAGTTCATAAAATCTTGTAATTTTAGTTAAATTGTTTTCCACTGTTTCTTTGTTAAATCAACTTACTTCTGTAAGCCCCGTGTTGTACTTCTGTGGTGCACGGGGAGTTTGCTTTTGTTCAAATAAAAAAAATACTATAGGTAAGACAAACCTACAAAACTGATACTGAGATAACTATATACAAAAGTCGATTTTGAGTTTTGGAGTGATTGTGAATGCCCTTTAAGTTCATTTTTTTAAATGACATGCATCGTATTATTGTAGTCAGTTTTTTTCTTATTAATATTTTTTTATTTGTAGCACCTTGCACCAGGAATGCAAATTTCGGAATTCCACCATCATTATGAAAGGCTGACAAATCATATTGATACGACATCATGATCAACGTTTCAAGCAATTACACTTTTATGCTTGAAAATTCCATCCCGCATTTTACAGATGGGATACATAAACGATATGATACTGAGCGATTTTCAGCACAACCGCACCCATACTCCAAGATTCTAAAAAACTCCAAGGTCATCTTGAGAAGCGACTCCAAGGTCATCTTGAAAGCGACTGTAGATGTTAACTCTGACGTCATCTGCACAGCCAGACCGGGAGAGAGCGCCCCCTATCAAGTGCTCTGTCCAGGATGACGGGACGTTACACCCCTCTGCATACCCAAGACAAAGATAACGGGGGTTAATATGTATCCTACGTTACCCGCAGGGTTCCAAAGAATAAGTGTACCAAATTTGGTGTGGATTGGTCAAACGGTATAGATTTGTGTAGAGAACAGACAGTCAGATGCCAACTCTGCTTTATAAGTATAGATTTATGAAGGTTTTGCTAGGAAAAATTTATTAAATTTATTGGTGAAGACCCAAGGCAAGCAATTTGATGTTAAAAAATGCCCAATAAGAACATTCATGACCCAAAAATGCCCTAATACAACAAAAAGTACCTAAAATGTTAAATATTTTGTGAAAAGAGTGTTGGGAAATAACAAAAGAAATCTCCCCTCTTCGTCAAAAATAATCTTAAAATATAATTTGTTAGTTTCTGTGCCAAACTAAAATTCTTCATTCTGTTAGGTGCCGCCGTGACTCAGTGGGTTTGCCCATTGGGTCAGCAACTTGAGAGTTGTAGGCGGTAAAGGTTCTTATTTCTTAAATGTATTTCTCTCTTCTGTGCCGTCAAAACTTTCCTTTTGTGTACATCTCCATTATTTGACGTATTCTTCATATTCCTATTAATAGCTTTTCTTGGAAAATTGGACTGCCCCAAATGGCGAAGAATGTTGTGTTTTTTTAATTTACTAAGAAAATAGGGTTGAGTGTAAGAACTGCTACGAAAGCTCAAGATCATGCAGGGGTTCTTAACATGGGGTGTATGCACCCCTGGGGGTGTGAGAAAGCATTTCAAGGGGTTCGAGAGAAGTTTCGACGGACGACAGCGATTTAATAAAAGATGATCTTATTGAAATACAAGCCAATCACGCATTCAAATAGAATTTGAAAAACTGGACTTGGAACAATTCTGGTGTACACAATTAGAACCTTATCCACAGCTGGCGAAAGCAGCATTGCAGACACTTTTACCATTTTTCACCACCTGCCTGTGTGAAATGGGATTTTCATCACTTGCACATAAAAGCAAAAGCCAGAAATCGCTTAAATGCAAGTGATGACTTACGCGTGGCTCTTTCAAAAAAGGAATCTCGCTTCAAAAGTAATGAGTAAACAACGTATCCATTAAAAATTGAGATATTGTTTTGTATGTATATGTAAATGTATGTGCTTATTTTTCAATAAATAAATTATCTTTCTATAGTAATTTCTTGAATAAATAAATAGAAACACATTTTTCAAGCGGGTGCAAGAACTTATTTTTAGATTCAAGGGGTGCCAATCACTAAAAAAGTAAAGAACCACTGGTATAGTGGAAGAAAGATTTAGATTATCGTAACCAAACTTCCATCAACCCTGCTCGCAATACTGTTTGATAACCGAATTCAATATCTCAATACATCGAATATCCCTTAAATATCATCATGTTGAATGTCAACCAACAAAATGGCAAAGAAAGATATTTCCTCGTTGACAATTAGCAAACCAATTTTTAATAAAAAAATAGGTTCTTGGGTATAGCATCGCACATAAATCACAATCTTGAAATTATAACCACAGAATGATTAACACACAATCATTATTAAAAAGAAAAGGTGACGCCACAAAAGGACTTAAAACAGAAGTATAGTAGAATTGGAAAGAGACGCGAAAGACGAACATCAGAAAAAAACAACCGGGCGCAGCGTGGACATATAATCCTAAGAACTACGCGCCGATAGAGTTAATTCACTAATTAATATAATACCCAATAATCAATGATTAATAACTAATTGATTATTAAAAAGTAAACGGTCTTATCTGTTATTAGACATCGTTGTGGGGCCCGATTTCGTCTAGACATCAGCTATCAGCATGGCGAATTTTCAGCTACCAGAAGGGTGAATTTTCAACTACCAGAATGGCGAATCTTAGCTTTGGCCGTCCGGACGGCATGCTGTCGTCTATCAAAAAGTCAGAAGAGGAGCTTTTTCCCGTTTCGACGCTATTTATTTGGTTTCCTTTGGTGTTTGCTAATCGGGGTAGTTAAGACTTCCCGATTCGTCGTTTTACAACAGCCTGTCTGTAATTTGTCAGGAGGAAAGCACGTGATGGAACTTTCTAGAACAATTTTTGAATTTATAATGAGCGTCACTGGAACAAGGGAAAGAAAACGAAGGAGAAATGAGGGAAATAAAAAATGTCATCACTAATTTTGTGGCTGTCACCTTCTGAATTAGATTCAATAGGATTGAAGTGGTGTCCGCTAATTCGGCACACAACACGAAGACGAAAACAGTTGCCTTAAAGTGGATTCCAAGTCACTGCGGTATACATGGCAATGAACAAGTGAACCATTTGGCTAAGGCTGGAGCATATGTGCCTCAACCTAAGTCCCGTTTACCTCTACATAACATCAAGTGGCTCATATGCTCGTCTCTGAAGACTAATAGACTTTTAATCTACAAGGAGGTGTCTAACGAAAAGAACTGGAAAGTTTCATTGTGAAATAAAGCTCGTTAGGTTCCTTGCCCAGAGATGTAGGAGTGGCTTGCTATCGACTTCTTATCGGACATGACTCTTTACAAAAACACTTACGCCCTATTGAAGTGGAGAGATCAGCTATATGTCCCCTTTTCCAGTTATATCTCTTCTTAGACGTTTCCTCGCCATCTCTGCAGTATCATATGGCCACAAGTGTAAAGTATTCCCCTTATCATCTTCCCCTCTTCCTTGCCATCTGCATGACTGAGTTAAATACTTCCTTCCCATCTTTGCAGTAATGCATGATTAAAGCAGATAGACGTTTCCTTACCATCTTTGCAGTATTAGATGACCACAGAAGTTAAATATTCTCTAAACATCTCCCCTCTTCCTTACCATCTGCCTGACTGAGTTAAACACTTCCTTTCCATCTTTTCAGTACTACATGACCACAAGGGTTAAATATTCCCTTACCACCTTCACCTCTTCCTTACTATCTACATGACTGAATTAAACACTTCCTTCCCATCTTTGCAGTACTTTATGACTACAGGAGTTAAACATTCCCTTACAGTTGCAAGCGGTACGAGTTTTCATTTAGGATTCCACACATCTTCTTTGAGTCCAGTGCCACGGAAACAAATCCTATTTAAAAAGTCGGCCTCCTTTCAATTCTCTCATCCTATTTACCCACGCATGTTGGAGAAACGGTCTCGCCTTAACTCGTTTTCCATCGCCCGTCCCCTCTCGTGGCCCGAACACATTCGTCGAAAGAAGACATCAATTGTAAACTGAACGCACAATACAAGTCGAAACGTGATCGGAGATTTAGAGTTGAAAAATTCCTGGTTAAGGTTGGATTCATTTTTTGCGAGCTTCGACTGTGTGTCGATTCGCAAGGCTACCTTTGTGACGTGATAGAATTTAGAGAAATAGTTCATGTATTAGAGATCACGATTTCATGCGCACTTAGCTTAACCCTTCAAGTGGTTTCGACGAGATATCTCGTCCAACAAGATCTGATCAAGTTTGCGAATGACGAGATGTCTCATCAAGATATTGCCGATTTTTCGACGATGAGGAGATCAAGATCTGGTGAATTTTTTTCTAATGACGAGGTATCTCGTCCATAAAGATATGGTCAGTTTTGTTAATGACGAGATATCTCAGCTACACAATCGCTAGGAGAGTTAATAAAGTTGAAAAGTTATGGTTAACGTTCGATCAATTATGTAAGCTTCGACTGTACATCGATTCGTAAAGCTTCCTTTGTGACGGGATAGAATTTAGAGAAATAGTTCATATACTAAAGACAACCATTTCATGTGTATTTAATTTAGTAGAGTTGTAAAGTTCCTGGTTAACGTTAGATCTATAGGTATGTGAGGTTGATAATTCCCATATCCTACATGAAAGTGTTGACTGGTTAAATGAATGACGAAGGAGGTAAAAACAACATTTAATTAAAATTAACCAAATATTAAATGAACATAATATGCTGATTAGTCTACTAGCTTAACATCTTGTAACCAGCTGTAACCATAACACTGATTAGTAACCAGCAAAATGAAGACTTAAAGCTCGTTCTAATATCTAACAATCGTAATCTTCGTTTTATAGCACTGATTAGTAACCAGCAAAGTGAAGACTTAAAGCTCGTTCTAACATCCAACAATCGCAATCTTCGTTTTTATTGCTCCAAGCAAATTATATACTTATGCACAGCACAACACGTTTATCGTTTATGCGCAGGATCCACGGGTTCTTTAGAAAGATGTGGTTATTGAGTCAATAAGCGTGCTGTGGGATAAAAGCAATGCTACACTATTCGGAAACCTCGTGACCCTCAGAATTTTAATCCGTTTAACTTTTAGCATCCGTGAACCCTGATTTTACATCCGTACTACAAACATATTTAAATACACGGATGTACCTATATTCAATTGAACGTGTTTGTGTGTATGTTCATTACTAGATGTTGCGTATCTTGTGTTTGGTGTAGCTTGGCCAAATAAGGCCCGCACGCCCTAAAAATCCAAACCAACCAACAACATTTTTATGCTTAACAACAAAAGAGGTCGACACGCTAAAGAAACCTGAAAAGTAAAATGAAAACGCATACTCGAAAACGCATGTCGGAAGAATCCAGTTTCGCAAATATTTAATACATATCGGAATAATATAACAAAAAATGACTGTCCGCGCACATTATAGATCCCACAGTCCTTGGATAAAACACCTGGAAAGGACTCGGAAAATATATATATTCAAAAATATTCATCAGCATCGTTCCAAAGATGTTATTGTGTAAGGAAAGGACCATGAGAACATTTCTAAAGTTTGAAATTATCCATGGATTCTTAAAAAAGATATGGTTTTTAGCTATAGAATCTTTCCAAAGGATTCTATTCTGTGGAAACGTGCAATAAAATCTTTCCAAAGGATTCTATCCTACAAAATAAGCCAATTGAATCGTTCCAAATGATTCTATTCGAAGGAAAGGACCAAGAGAATCGTTCCAAAGATCCCTTTCGTCTTTACCTCGCCTACACTTCTGCCTCTGCTTTCCCTTCCTCCGTCATTGTGTTGTCTGTCTTGTGTTTGACACAGCTTGGCCAAATATGGCCCTCACGCCATTAAAATCCAACTAACCAACAACGTTTTTATACGTAGCAACAAAAGAGGTCTTTACACTACAGAAAACCGAAAGGTAAAATGAAAACTCTAACTCGAAAACGCATAAAGTCGGAAGAATCCACTTTCGCAGATATTTAATACGTATCGAATAATATAACCAAAAATAAACTGTCCACGCACATTATAGAACCCACAGTCCATGGCTAAAATTCCCTTAAAGGACTCAGAATATAAATATCTTCAAAAATATTCATAATATTCGTATTATAAAGGTAACCTTTGGATTGAATTTCTTGGAGAATCATTTATTTTAACGACCAAACAGTGAACAGAGAAATACTCATTTTACTTCGCGTACTCGAAATAGATATATTTATGGGATTTCAAGAAAAACTGCTGGGTTTTTTGTTATGGATGCACAAAAATAAAATATCCCGTTATAATACTTTGTTTTGGAGAAAGAAACATCCCGTTTCCGTACCTAGTGAGCTTTCACCGTTTTGTCTTCGTTCCGATGGAAAGTCGAAATGCGTTTTTGAATTCCTTACAAAGAAATAGTACGAATGTAAATCTAATAGTTAAAACAATAGATGGCTCCAGCCGTGCGAGAAAGATGGAAACTGGAAGCATTCGCCGGGTTGGGTGTTACTGAAAATAACCTTTTCACCGTGTGACGCCTTTTGCCAGCTTCATTCCTTCAATGGCATTGGAAAAGATGAAATGCAGTAACTCAAAATATTATTTCGTGTGCGGTGAAACCTGTTCATGGCGGCTCCTGTAAGGACATCATCAAAATTTGATTTTAACTTTCAGTATTGTGGGATTGATTACATTAGTCTGCATCAGAATTTGATCTTGACACCCGGTTTTTATTCATTTCAAAAGCCTGCATCAAAACTTCATCTTAATTCTCAGTGCTGGTTGATTGATTATTACATTGGTCCGCATCAAAATTTGACCTTAATTCTCAGTGTTGCTTGATTGATTACATTGGTCTGCATCAAAATTTCACCTTGATTCTCAGTGTTGCGTGATTGATTACATCGGTCTGCATCAAAATTTCACCTTGATTATCAGTGTTGCGTGATTGATTATATTAGTCTACATCAAAATGCGATCATGAATCCATGTACTGATTCATTACAAAAGTCTACATTAAAACCTCATCTTAATTCTCAGTGCTGCGTTATTGATTATATCGGTCTGCATCAAAATTTCACCTTGATTCTCAGGGTTGCGTGATAGATTATATTAGTCTGCATCAAAATGTGATCATGAATCCATGTATTGATTCATTACAAAAGTCTACGTCAAAATTTGACCTTGATTCTCAGTGTTGAGTGATTGATTACATTAGTCTACACCAAAATTTTACTTTGACTCGTGTTGCGTGAATGATTATATTATTTCTGCATCAAAATTTGATCTCGACTAGCTGTATTGATTCATTACAAAAGTCGACATCAAATTTCACCTTACTTCTGAGTGTTGCTTTATTGATTACATTGGTCAGCATCAAAATTCTCTCTATGAAGCTCATGAATATTATATGTAACTTAGAGGTAGTTCGTTCAAAATTGACCTTAAATTGAATCACCCACCCCTTTTCGATAAATAAGTTATTTTTCATGACTAAAAGCCCTTTTTTAATCAACAAAGGGATTGATATCAAAGTATTAATTGCTTGACACCAATTGATTAATTGCTTGACCAATTAAAAACTTGTCATTAGCGATACAAGCACAATTATACCGAAAATAGTCCTTTCTCTGGACGCTCATTTGACAGTTTTATTCTTTCTTAGCATTTGTGAAAGGTAGAAATTCTGTGACTCAAAATGATATTTCGTATGCAGTGAAAACTGCTTATGTCCCCTGTCAGGACATCATTAAAATTAAAACACTAACGAATCTCCAATTAACCCCATTAGTAGTCACTAATCCAAACTATTAGAGTAATTTTTCCAAGCACCCGCTGTTCAACTATGCCGAACTATAGCGGAATTTCGGGGAAATTATTGGAGAGTCTGCCCAAGTTACACCCCCGACCTACATGGGGTGCTTTCGGAACAATTTGTTTTGTTTACACAGATCATCCCCAATATTAACCCCCTGAGAGTCAGATTTCCGATTAGTGTAGTATTGCTTTTGTTCCACAACACACGTAATAACTAAATAAACACAGTTATTGGAAGAAAGAATGCATCGATCCTTTCAACCATTGGAAAGATTCTTTTGGTACTTCTTTGAGAATAAAATTCTTTGGGACGATTCTATTGCTCTTTTGCTTGGAATAGAATACATTGGAAAAATATAATTGATTCTTTCCATTGAATACACTATTTTGTAAAGATCCTAACAGTCCTTTCTTTCGAATCCTCCACTTTGGAAAGATTCTATCGGTCCTTTCCTTGGAATAGAACACTTTGCAAAGATTTTATTGCTCCTTTCCTTAAAAAGGAATATTTTGAAAAGATTTTATTCTTCATTTTTTAGAATGGAATCATTCGGAAAGATCCTATTGTTGTTCTTTCCTTATATTAGAATCCCTTGCAAAGATTTTATTGCTCCTTTCCTTAGAAGAGAATACTTTGAAAAGATTTTGTTCTTCATTTTTTAGAATGGAATCATTTGGAAAGATCCTATTGGTGTTCTTTCGTTATATTAGAATCCTTTGCAAAGATTTTATTGCTGATTTACTTAGAAAAGAGTCCTTTGGAAAGATTCTATTGGTTCTTTCCTTAGAATAGAACACGTTGAAAAGTTTTAATTTCTCCGTTCCTTAGAAAAGAACATTTTGGAAAGATACTATTGCTCATTTCCTTCGAATAGAATCATTTGAAAAGATCGTTCAGTCCTTTCTTATGAATAGAATCCTTTGGGACGATTTTCTTACTCTTTTTATTGGAATAGAAGCCTGGAAAAGATTTAGTTCCTCCTTACCTTAGAATAGAATATTTTGTAAAGGTTCTATTCCCCTTTAGAATGGAATCATTTGGAAAGATTTTATGGTTCCTTTTCTTAGATTAGAATCCTATTCAAAGATTTTATAGCTGATTTACTTGGAATAGAATCCTTTGGAAAGATTCTATCGGTCCTTTCTTTGAAATAGAACACTGGATAATCTTCCAACCGGGCTACCTGCCGGTAGCCCAGTTGGAAGAACAACGGATTCGCTACCGGAGGGTTGCGAGTTCGAATCCAACCATAGACAGACGTGAACAAAGGGAGCTATCGTGGCCTCAAATATCCTCAAATTAGAATGGTGTTGAACATTGGATAATGGGATGCCTATTCAGATTTGGACCTCGTCATCTGACCGTGGTTCTAAATTAAGATGTGTTCTCGTATCGTTGCTTACGGAATCGATCCCGCACCGTCACCAATAACCCGCTTTTTTGCTCCCGTGCGACGTCGATTCAACTACCTACCTTGGTGGACGGGATTTCTCATCCAAACCACTTGAGGGGTTAAAGAGCGCGAGGAAAAGAGTCTGTTGTACTGAGAGCTTTCAAATGTGTATTCACGCTTGTACTCAACCATGAACTTTATTTAAATATGAAACATTTTGTCGTTTTGTAAACTGGTCGAGTTTTCTTTTGGTACTACGTTGATGTGGTGTGGAAGTTTGGAGAGTGGAGTGCCAGCTTAAGTCTTGTCCTCGTCATCTAACCGTGGTTCAGAAATACGAGACTTTGTGCTTGGATCTTTCCCTTCGGGATTGATCCCGAACCGTCGTCAATATCCCGCTGTGTTGTTCCAGTGCGCCGTTAATTAACTACCTACCTCTTTGATTAAAAAAATTATTTTGATGCACCCTTTAAAGTTTGGTCAGGGAATTCCGAGGTAGGTAGATATCTTAATTAACATCGCACTGGAGGAACACAATGGGCTATTGGCGACGGTCCGGGATCAAGCCCGAAGGGAAAGGACAACACCACGTAATTTTGAACCACGGTCAGAAAACGAGGTCACACCTGAGCTGGCATCCCACTCTCGAAACTTCCACACCACGCAAACGTGAGGACATATGAGGCCACGACAGATTTAACGTGCACCAGCCCCCTTTGTACACGACTGTCTTTGGTTGGATTCAAACTCGCAACCCTCCGGTTGCTAATCCGTTACTCTTCCAACAGGGCTACCACGGCCGTTACAAGAACAGGGAATTTCGAATCACCCTGAAGATCACAATAGACTTTTTTGTGGAATTTTTTTTTAATTCGAATGATGTATTGGGTCGGTGCGAATGAAATGTCCATGAGAATTAGCTTTGGGAATGATCCCCATACAGCTAAAAGTAATTACCTACTAGCTTCCGGCATCTTACGCCAGAGAGCTACTATAAATAGCTATCACGCGTGTGAAATACACAAGTTCCAGATTTAATTTGTTTGGGCGTAAGGTGCTTCCAAATTCGACATGGAAAACTCAGATTTGAGAGTCATCTTCCTTTACGAATTTAAACTGAGACATGCTGCTGCAGTTGCTGCTCGAAACATTGACAGCATTCGGGGAGAATACAGCCAATGAACGAACCATTCAGCGATGGTTTGCGAAGTTTTGTAGTGGAGATATGGACCTGGAAAACGAACCATGTGGTCACCGAGAAGTTGCAGTTTCTGACGATGTTCTGCTAAGTGTGGTTGAAACTGAACCGCGGAAAACAGGTGAGATCTCGGCCGAGCTAGGTGTCCACCACACTACAATTGTTCTCCGTCTGGATGCTCTGGGTTAGGTCAAAAAGATCGATTCTTGGGTGCCTCAGGAATTGACAATTGCCAACAAGATGAGACGTTTGGAAGTCCGTGCATCGCTCCTTTCCAGGAATGAAAGAGAACCTCTACTGCAGCGAATTGTTACCTGCGACGAGAAGTAGGTCCTTTATGACAATCGGGAAAAGATCTGCCCAATGGTTGAGCAAAGCACAGCCTCCTGGACGCCATCCCAAGCCACCCTTACATCCCAAGAAAGTTATGCTTCTTGTATGGTGGTCTACAGCTGGAATAATTCATCGCAGTTTCCTGCCAAGTGGCCAAATCATCACTTCATAAAGATATTGTGATGAATTACGACAGATGCACCGGAAATTGATGATGAAACAACCGACTTTGGTAAACAGGCATGGCGTTCTCTTGCAAGATAACGCCCGTCCTCATGTCGCACTACGGAAGATGCTGCTGACACTACGTGAGTTGGGCTATGAAGCGATGCCTCATCCCCCTATTCCCCTGACTTGTCACCTACAGATTTGCATCTGTTTCGTCACCTGGATCGCTTTCTGTGTGGCAAACGGTTCACCTAAGATACGGTGATTCACCGTGCAGTTGATGATTTCTTCGCATCCCAGCAACAAGACTTTTTTCGTTCCGGGATCATGGCCTTGTCAGACAAGTGGCAAGTGTGTCAATTCAGAAGGAGATTATTTCGATTTTGTCAGTATTGTATTTTTCAGTTATCGCAATCGAAGTCTGATGGTCATTTTCCGGACATTTCATTCGCACCGACTCAATATTTGCGATTTGTTCGAAATGAACCCTGGGTACAGTATTAGAGGGCTGGGCTGAGTTTAAGGTATTTTCTGTATACCTTTAAAACGCGAGGCCGTCGTGGCTCAGTGGGTATGCCCACTGCGCTAGCAACCTTCGAGTTGTAGGCGGCGCAGGTGCATTCCTCCCTGGGTGTATCTCTCTTCTATATCAGTAAAAGGTTTCATGTGTGTCTATTGATATTGTATGTCTTCTGTCTGGCGCAGCATGATCAAATATGGGCCTTGAGCCATAAAACCACAAAACAATGAACCAACTCCTTTAAAACGCCGTTTTCACCCAAATTTCATATTGTTATATATCTTTAGCTCTTCAAATCACTTCGGATTTTACTTCTACAACCATTAGAACTGCAGATATCAAACTTTTAAAAAGTATTGACGTCTTTATTTGACACGGGGATTTATATCGTTTTTAGCTTTTTCTCGAAGTGCAATTTTCACTCAGCGTTACTCCGCGAAACACATCTCAGAATGCATCAATTAAATTCTTGAAATTTTTTATACATGTTCTGAAGATTATAAAGCAGGGTTTCAACTATTATTATTAAGAAGTATCCATTTAAAAAAATTTAGCAGGATGTAATCCTGAATCTTTTGCATTTTGTTCTTTTTTCGTGTTTTTTCAGGGATGTTTAGACGTTAAAGTTCATAATTAATTTACATATAACAATATAGTAATGATTGAATGTTCAAAACCTGAATCAATGTTTTTAGAAGATAATTTACTTTACGAAATGGAAAAATTTCAACTATTTTTTACAAATGACGTTTTGCGTAAATGGTATTTTTGGCACTTTTTACTCCATTTTTATAAAAAAATAAATTTAAAACAATATTTTCTGCCATAAAATGCTTTTCCTGGAAGAAATCAATAACAAAATCTATAAAAATCTAAGTTCTCTGATAATTTAAAAAAAATTGCCTCAGAAGGTATAGATACCTTAATATAGATTAATGAATTAAATCAAACAAGACAGGGGTTAGTTAAAAATTTTCATATAGATGGCGCTGCTGTATAGGTTGGTTGGTTGGTTGGTTTTTTATGGCACAAGGGCCAGATTTGGCCATGCTGCGCCAAACAATAGCTAGTTCATAACTGGTATTTAATTAGAGCGAGTCAGAAAGCCACGTAATAAAATTCAGTACAGTTGCTGCTGTATAGGAATCCTATGTTAGGTATATTTATAAATGAAATAACTATATTCAGGGGGGGATAGAATCTTTAAATAAATTGATGATTTCTACAAAGGGGAGACAGTGGATTTTCAAAATAGAAAAAATCGATCAAAAAATCGATTTTCGTGTTTTAGTTTAAAAATTAATTGATCTCTACAGTTGGAATTCTATAAACAGAAAAAAAAAATTTCAACATCGTTTTTGGCGGGGTTACATTGACAACATAAAACAGTATATAAGGAATTTATGTTTGCTACAAAACACGTTTTTCTCTGATTGAGATTTTTTACATTCTTTTGATTTTGAACTGTTCAAAAGCATTACTTTTTCTTGATTTCCTTAAAAAAATTTGGATAATCCTTGTAATCTGTTGCATACCTCAAAATGCAAAAGGGAAATTCGTAGTGCCTCCTAGTTTTGAAATTTTGGTTTTGAAATGTTGCGTAACGTATGCTTGTTTAGCAAAATATTAAGTACAAAGTTTTTTAGCTTCTGAATTGAATGATACACTTACTTGCCAAATGGAATAATTTTAATTTATATGTATGTATATAAAAAAACAGTTATGCGAATTAAAATATTAACAAACATGGAAAATTTTGCACATGGGACCTATCAATTTTTGCTTAATTTATCAAAACTTTTGACCGCATATAATGTAATATCATCTGCGTAACTTAATAACATTGGGCCAAACTGCATATATAAACCTTTTTGAAGAAAACAAACAAAAATTTTATAACAATTCGATCATAACTTCAAAAGTTTGTTTTGGAAATTCACTGTCCCTTTGAAGCTATATTTTTTAACTTTAATATTTATTTCTCTAACACATTTAATTTAAAACAGATTGTGATTAGACCATCTATAATGCAGTATGCCTTGATTCCTGTATGCTAAATAATTGTTTATATATTTGTTTGCATTTTCTAGAACGGTTCACAGATCTTTTATTTTCAAAATTATTGTTTTAAATATATGTTCTTTAAATAATAACAAGTGAAAATCAATATTTCAAACTCTAAAATATTTTCTTCAAATCTGGGAATATTTATCACTCGTAAATTGCTCTTTAATTCTTAAACTTCTACTTTATTAGCCTTTTCGTTTTTCTAAAAAATGTATTTACCTTTTATAATTATTATTATTAAAATTAATCTTTTTTTAAATACTCTTTCAGTATTCGCATTGTAGGTTTTGCAAGGTTTTCTCAATAGAGGGCAGCACATGACAGATTAGTGTAAAAGTGTGATATAACCACCGGGTGAGTATAGATCAGAGGTTCCCAACCTTTTCTGGAACACCGCCCCTTCACAAGAAAAAAAAAAATTTAACGCCCCCTCTCCCACAATAGTTATACCAAATATTAAAATATTGTTGCACATTATCTATCTCTCTTTTTAGAATCATAAAGTAGAAATTAAAAAGACCATCAAAAGTAGAAAATTGTTTATTAAAAATTAACACAAAAATAGTAATAAAAAATTAATGAGATGGTTGAGGCTGCTGGAGTTTTATCAATTTGTTAATGTCGGGTTCCAATTTTGTCAACATCAGTTGCAACTCGCTACGTTCAGTGATCTGCAGTCTTCCTTTTCTTAGAAAGTAAATTTGCTACTGCACTGAACCACCCATGCTCAGCCAAATACGATGAAGGAAATACAATTAAAATTTCTGTACTATTTCCCACAATCCAGGGTAGAGTGCTGGTAATGATTTTTTGAAGCCAGAACTCTTGATATCCATTTTTAAATTTTACTTTTAGTTCTTCGTTAGTTGTGGGGAGTTCTACGAGTTCCTCTTCTAAATTTGATGATTCTGCTGTATCTGCATTTGCGAAAAGATCTAAAACCAAACTCGGTATATTCATGCCTAAAATATCCTGGAATCGCTCCTTAAAATCAGCATGAAGAACAACCAAGTGTTGGCAGTAAGTAAATCTTCCTGTTTTGCAGAGACTGCTGGTAACGTGGGAAAGTGACTATTCACTTCTACCTAAATTTCGTTTGAACAGGAGTTTTCCCACAAAAGCAGCTGTGACGTTTTTTGTTTTAATTAAATTCAACTCATCACCTTGCAGTTGTAAATTTACTTCATTAAATATTTTAAACATGTCTGTCAAATAAGCGATGTCATTTTTGGATGTAATCAGGTTTATGAGCAGTTATTCGTCTGTTTTCAAGGAAATCTAGTACTGAGTCAAATAGATTGTAAAAACGATTCAGACAAGTACCTTTTGAGAGCCAACGAACTTCTGTGTGCAGCAGCAGATAATAATCTTCGTCATTTTCACTACAAAGTTGGCCAAATAGTCTGCCACTCAATGAATTGCTTCTAATCTTATTGACTGCTCTAATAACGTAATCAAGCGACGTATGCAGGCGTTCATTCAGATTTTTTGCAACCAAATGCTGACGATGAATAACACAATGTACAGCGAGTACATTTGGTACTGCTTGCTTCAAATGCGCTATGAAACCCTTATGACGCCCCGTCATTGCTGGAGTACCATTAGTAGAAGCTGATAAAATATTACGAAAAGGAATTTCTTTCTCTTGAAAAAACTTTTTCATGGTATTAAATATCGATTCTCCCTTTGCATCGGTTTCCAATTTTTTAGCAAATAATAACTCTTGACAAATTTTTTCTTCTTTTATGAATCGTGCGTATAAGAGTAGTGCTTCGTTATTTGGTAGAGTTCCTTCATCTAGTTGAATGGAAAATTTGCAAGTCTTCAAGTAATCGCATAAAGATATTTCAACGTCTTTAACCATTTCATCTATTCTTTGCGCTGAATTATTATTACTCAGAGGTATTTTCCTGATGATATCTGATGGTGTCTTATGATGAACCGTTTTTATTATTTCTTTGACTGCCGGCAAGATTAATTCCTCGCCAATTGTGTGTGGTTTTCCCGCTTTTGCGATTAACAATGAAATATTATATGAAGCTAGTAGTCCATCTTGTTTAGAAGACGACGCAACAAGGTTTAATATAGTTGGCTGTTTTAAATATTTCTTTTCCAGTCCTTGAAAATAGGATAATTCTTTGTCCTTTTTATCAGCATGCATTTTATTCAAATGCTCTTGTAGCCTAGAAGGCTTCATGGCTTCATTTGAAAAACGTTTTGCAAATAAGGCACATAGGTAATGATTGGTTCGTTGGAGAGTGCGTAAATCCATATTTCAAATACTGAATACTGTACTGCCGGCATTTCGTCTTAGTAGATTCAGACATGTTGGAAGAGAAAATTTGCCACGGTTTCAAAAACTTAACTTTTCAACAGATTTATAGATATAATATAATGGCTAATGACTTATATCACTTTTCACTCACAAATAAGGATTATTGGCGAAGCACACAAAAATAATGAGACATTCCTAGCTATCCATGTCTTTTATAGATTTGATGTCGTGCACGCATCAACTTATTCGCTTGTTTGCGATGCCGGTGCACTTGCTCTGTAAACAAGTCATAACAAGCTCCCATATTTTTGTCGAAACATGCTTGATTGCGTGAATCGCGTCGTTGCTTACCAACTTGCAAAGACTTGTCACCGACAATACTAAAACCGAATTAGGTATACGAATACCTAATGCTAATTTAATTTTTTTAATGCTTATTTACGCGATAAGAATAAGATGAAAATTTTAGAGATAGATAAAATATTTTTTCATAAAAACAGTATTTTCAAAGTATTTTTCCACGGCCACCCCCCTTGCCTTAACGCACCCCATTTGCCTCTGGGCCCGCTACCGCCCCCATGGAAGACTCCAGCGCCCACTGAGGGGCGGTACCACCCCCATTGGGAACCTCTTGTACAGACCACCATAAAAGTAAGAGTGGATGAAAACGGTTTCTATAGACTAGGAATAGTCAGTACTCCCCTCTTCCTCAAATGTGTTGTTTTCTAATTTTTAAAGTTTCTCTACAAATAAAAATATAACCTTTTGATTTCATCAAAAAGAACATAAAAGTTTTCTTGTATTTATATTTTAAAGTTGAATGTTCATTACTACGCGTTTTTCAGATATCAAAAATTTTCGTTAAAGCTTTGATATGACTTATTTGTGGCAACGCTTTTGACGTGCATTTTGTAATGAAAGTAGGAGGCAAAGACAACCCGTTGTATTAGCAACCTCGCGATTATATGAATTTTTTCAGTTTTGGTAAATCATCACCTTTTTCAATTTTATAGCTCCAGAAAACACTAATTTGCTGTCATTAATGTGATCCTTCATAACATTCATATTATAAAGCTTGGTACCATTGAACACAAAACTAATAAATTATTTAACCAGGACAAACTTCTATAACAATATTTCAGAAAAAGTAGATTTTTTCATGAACACCAAGTAATAGTAAGAATAATTAGTTGTGGGGATTATTTTTTATTTTCAAAATTTATTTCGGATTTTTTAGTTATTTTCCGATAAGCCTAAAACCGTGTTTTTCTAAGAAATTCTTCCTTGACGACATAAAAAGCACGTCAAAAGCTTTGACACAAAAAAGTCTTTATATCAAAGCTGTATCAGATTTTTTATTTCCACTATGTTATTGTCTTGTAATTCATTGAGACAGGTATAAATTTTAATTTAGCTAAGCGCGACTAATTTAAAGAAAAGTATTTGTTTTCATAGAAGTTATGAGACGAACGGTAGAACTATTGAACTTCAAATCTAGCATAAAAGCAAATCAATAAATGTATAGATATTTCCAGTATTTTTTATGGGACTTACTTATTGAATTTTATACAGAAATAAACCTATCTTTTAGATTAAATGAATAATTAGCTCGAAGTCGGAAAAATCGTACGATTCGGTTTCATTTGGTTATAGTATCAACTATAAGATTTCCCCAAACAGAGCAAAATTGCTTCATGATTTTAAAAACCCGTTCAATAACAAAAAAATTAACTCTACTAAACAAAACAAAGTGATTAGAGGCATTTGAACAGTTAGGAACAGGCATAAGAACAGTTTGAGACAGGCATTTAAACAGTTTGAAACAGGCATTTGAACAGCATGTATCAGTTTAAATTCAGATTCTTTTAACATTTTCTACCAGTAGATGGCGACACCACATTGAATAAATCTTTTGAAGTAAATTATGTTAGAGTTGGGAGAAACTGTTACTATTTTAGGATAACAATGTCCAGTGTAATTCCTAATTTACAATAACAGTTATGATTAACAGCTAATCTAACACTTTTGGTTCATTTCACTACCAACACTAAGTTTGCAGTAAACAAAGTTAGAAGCAACAATATCTTTCGGTATAAAAACCTGTTTGAAATTTACTCGATTGTTTTAAACAGATATTTCACTATATAAATTGACCATTAAGTAATTTCAACAAATTGCTTTCCACAAGATTTTATTTTTATTTTTCTCAAATGTTTCTAGAGGTAGGTAGTTAGTTAATTAATGTCCCACTAGAGGAACACAACGGACTATTCATCACGGTCGGGGATCAATCTCGAAGGGAAAGATTCCAGGACTACACCACGTAATTTTGAACCAAGGTCAGATGACGAAACATCCAAATGGAGTAACACAGCGGGCTCTATTGGCGACGATGCGGGTAGGTAGGTATATTAATTAACGTCGCAATGGAGCAACACGAAGAGCTATAGGTGGAGGTCCGGGATCAGCCCCAAGTTAAAGATCCGAGGACAATACCCTCTTCATCTGACGTGTTTCAAAATTACCTCGATCCTTCCCTTTGGTGACGTGTTTCAAAATTACCTCGTTGTCCTCGAACTTTCCCTTTGGGATTGATCCCGGACCGTCCTCAACAGCCCGTTGTGTTGCTCCAATGCGACGTTAATTAAAATGCCTACAGCTACTCCTCCAACTGGGCTACCGCACCCCCGTGGAAGTTTGAAGAGTGAGGTGCCAGCTCGGCTGCTGACCTCGTCATCTGACCGCGGCTCAAAATTACGGTCTTGTATGGTACTTTTAATTAACGTCACACTGGAGCAACACAGAGGGCTCTCAAAGTTACGAGGAAATGTCCTCAGACCTTTCCCATTGATATGGTCCATTGCTACCTTAATTCGGAAGAGTAACGGAGTAGCAACCGGAGTGTTGCGAGTTCGAATCCAACAAAAGACCGTCGTGTACTAAGGGGGCTGGTGCACGTTAAATTTGCATTGGCCTCAAATGTCCTCGCGTTGTCTTCGTGTGAAAGTTTGGAGAGTCGGGTTCCAGCTCAGGTGTTGCCTCGTCATCGTGGTTCAAAATTACGTGGTGTCCTCGAACTTTCCCTTCGGGATTGATCTCAGATCGTCATCAATGGCCCGTTGTGTTGCTCCAGTGTGACGTTAATTAAAATACCTATCTACCAGAAACATTTATAGGCATGTAGGTGGTTGAATTAACGTCGCACTGGAGTAACACACGGGCTATTGACAATTATAGCTAACTTACTACTTTTTCGAGAACAGCTTTCTTTTTACAGTAAATATCAGTTTCAACTGCTATCAGAAAATATTGTTATTGTTATTGTTATTGTTATTTCAATTAACGTCACACTGGAGCAACACAACGGGCTATTGGTGACGGTCCGGGATCAATCCCAAAGGGAAAGATCCGAGGACAACACCACGTAATTTTGAACCACGGTCAGATGACGAGGCAACACCTGAGCTGGCACCCCACTCTCCAAACTTCCACACCACGCCAACGTGAGGACATTTGAGGCCACGACAGATTTAACATGCACCAGCCCCCTTTGTACACGACGGTGTTTGGCTGGATTCGAACTCGCAACCCTTCGGTTGCAAGTCCGTTATTCTTCCAACCGGGCCACCGCGGCCCGATTACGCCTCGGAACCACGGTCAGATGACGAGAACTTCTGAGCTGGCACCCCTCTCCAAACTTCTACATTTGAGGTACGCCGGATTTAACACGCACCAGCCCCATGTACACAACTGAGTTCCGTTGCTCTTCCAATTGGGCCACCGTGGCCCCACAGTGAGGGAGGAAAAAGCAAAAAGCAGAAGGGTAGGCAAGGATACCTCGTGGTTGTGGTGTCCGTACACACCTAAAGATGTACCCCTGATTTCAATACTATTCGGAAATTTAACTTCATATAAATAACTATCACTCAAAGATTATAGCATGCATAGAACACATTGACTTGCGCTCAACAGCATTATTACCAGTTGTTTAATAGCATAAGGTCCAAAAATGAACAAGTTGGACCATTACTTCCTGTTCGTGACAAGGGTTAAAAATAAGCACTCTTATCTAATACAAAAAGACTATTCTAAAAATCTGTCTAGGATCATATTGAACAAGATTGACTTCAAAAATGTGGAAGCTTCACAATCAAAAACCAATCTTTTTATTAAAAGAACATAGATATCACACCCCTTAGAGAATATTATAGCAACTCGGATACAAATTTTCAGGACAGAAACGGTTGTACTTACAATTCGTGGAATTGGGCAGTAGTTCATATGCAGTTATAATTTCGATATTTGGGTGTAAGGCAAACTTAGACTAATCTTCCACGTAGATATCGTTCAAGCATGCCTCCCGTGGGACTTATTCAAAATTTGTTTTTGAGGTACGACATTCTTGTAGGAGTGCGATAATGTTTGAAGGTACATGCTGAAATAACATGAAATAGCAATACACCTCTTCAGCAAGTTAGAATTCGAGGGTCTATAGATGAATTTTAGTCGATTCATTGTCAAATGAGTTGAACGAATCTCGGAAAACGTTATTCTATGGTGAGTCTATTGCACTAGTTGTGGCTTATCAGTGAGGGTAAAAGTTTAGACTTTAGGACTTAGTTGAGAACATTTTGGATTGGATAATCTAGTATGATCCTTTGAAGTTGGATTTTATGCATTTCATCAGGTAAGCTGATTATTAGAGTATCAACATCAGCTGTTCGTTTTCTACAGCTCTAAAGCATATCTGAAGACAAGTAATTCTCGTGCCGAAATATAAATCTTTCCCCGAACTCGATGAACTGGTTGGAGAAGGTTGGATCAAGAAAAGTTTTGCTTAGTTCATCATAACGCATTGGTGCTTCCGCTAAACCATGAAAAGTTTCCTCGATCGTTGAAGGATTGACTGAACGGCCGATTTGATTCCGAAGAGCTCTACTTTGTCCGTCATTTTTCTTAGTTGTCAGCTCTGGTGTCGGGATATGCTTATCTTCGAGAACTTGGACTGATTGCGGGACGGTTGTATCCAGGAGAATTTCCCTTGGTTGGTGGTAATTTTCTAGTTCCTCCGACAAATTGTGAGAAGAGTTCTCTCCGGACGTTGAAGGCTTGACCGTTTGAAGGGCAATTTGATCCAGAACAAGTTCACTTGCTTGATCATAATTATCAAGTTCTTTCGTTAAATTGCAAGAGTTTTCTCCGGACGTTGAAGGATTCACTGTTTGAAGGGTAGTTTGATCTCGAAGATCACTTGGTTGATCATAATTTTCTAGCTTTTCCATCATATTGCGAGATGCGTTTTGTCCTAAGATTGCAGGATTTACTGATAGATTGACGATTCCACAGCACTATTAGACAACTTTATAAGAGGCTTTTCTGTCAAGGCAAATGAAGTGTAGTGAGTCTGCGGTGGAACGTGTTTTCTATGCGTATTCTGAACGCGATATCAGTTGGCTTGTTTTTCGAATGCGATTTTATCATTTCGCCAAATAAAATTCCAAGGAATAAATTCCGAATTAATACATCAGTTATTGGTCACCGCTAGTGCGATTAAACGTCAAACGTTGCTAAAACAGCTATAAACTGCATTTTAAGGTAACCCCGTTATATATCGTTTGAGAACATTTGGACAGCAGAAGTAAAACCGTCTCGATTGTTTGTTTTTACACTGAAAATCAATCTCAAACAGCAGATATACATTGCTAGAAGACAACTGCATTACTTTCAACCAGCAAGTTATCTTGTAATTTCCGTCATCTGACCGTGGTTCAAAATTACGTGGTGTTGTCCTCGGATCTTTCCCTCTGGGATTGATCCCGGACCGTCACCAATAGCCCGTTGTGTTGCTCCAGTGTGACGTTAATTGAAAATACCAAAAATACCAAATACCTTGTAATTTCTTCAATCAAATCTAATTTGGCGCTGTAGGCGATACTAGACATGTAAACATTACCCAAGGTAGGCAATTAAGTAGTTAACGTGCACTAGAGCAAAGGGCTATTGGCGACTGTCAGGGATTCATCTCGAAGGGAAAGATCAAGGACAACGCCTCGTAATTCTGAACCACGGTCAGATGACGAGGTCAACACCTAAGCTGGCAACCCACTTTCCAACCTTCGGTAGACCAGTTGGAAGAGCAACGGATTAGCAACCGTAGAGTTGCGGGTTCGAAACTCGGTCCAATAGCCTGCTGTGTAGCTCCAGTACCATGTTAATTAAAATACCTACCATCCCTATCGAAACTCGGTTCAACCAAAGACCTTATGGTGCACGTTAAATCTGACGTACCTCAAACATCCTCACATTGGCGTGGTGTGGAAGTTTGGGGAGCGGGGTGCCAGCTCAGTTGTTGACCTCGTCATTCGACCGTGGTTCAAAATTACGAGGCGTTGTCCTTGTATATTTCCCTTCGAGATTGATCCCGGACCGTCGTCAATAGCCTGTTGTGTTGCTCCAGTGCAACGTTAATTAACTATCTACTACCTGCATAATGAGGGCCGCGGTGGCCCGGTTGGAAGAGTAACGAACTAGCAACCGAAGGGTTGCGAGTTCGAATCCAGCCAAACACCGTCGTGTACAAAGGGGGCTGGTGCACGTTAAATCTGTCGTGGCCTCAAATGTCCTCACGTTGGCGTGGTGTGGAAGTTTGGAGAGTGGGGTGTCAGCTCAGGTGTTGCCTCGTCATCTGACCGTGGTTCAAAATTACGTGGTGTTGTCCTCGGATCTTTCCCTTTGGGATTGATCCCGGACCGTCACCAATAGCCCGTTGTGTTGCTCCAGTGTGACGTTAATTGAAATACCCCCGTACCTGCATAATGATTAAAAGGTATGTAGGGATATGTATTTAATTAACGTGGGTAGGTAGGTGGGTATTTTTAATTAACGTCGCACTGAAGCAACAACAGAACGTCGCTCCGGAGCCACACAACGATCTATTGGCGACGGTCCTGGATCAATCCCCAAGGGTAGGTAGGTATTTTAATTAACGTCACACTGGAGCAATATAATGGGCTATTGGTGACGGTCAGGGATCAATCCCACTGAGAAAGATCCGAGGACAACACGTATTTGGGAACCAAGGTCAGATGACGAGGCAACACCTGAGCTGGTGACGGTCCGGGATCAGTCCCAAAGGGAAAGATCCGATCAATCTCCAGGGACCGTCGTGGCTCAGTGGGTAAGTCCACTGCGCTAGCAACCTTCGAGTTCCAGACGGCGCACGTTCGATTCCTGTCAGGTGCATTCCTCCTTGGGTGTATTTCTCTCTTCTGTGTCAGTAAAACTTTCATTCTGTCTGTGTGTCTGTCTATTATTATTTGATATTGTATGTCTTGTGTTTGGCGTAGTATGGCTAAATATGGCCCTTGCGCCATTAAACCCCAACAAACCAATCAATCCCAAGGGTAGGTACGTATTTTAATTAACGTCACACTGGAGCAACACAACGGGCTATTGGTGACGGCCTGGGATCAATCCCAATGAGAAAGATCCGAGGACAGCACCTCTCAATTTTGAACCACGGTCAGATGACGAGGCAACACCTGAGCTGGAACACCGCTCTCCAAACTTGCACGCCACTCCAACGTGATCAATCCCAAGGGGGGTATTTCAATTAACGTCACACAGGAGCAACACAACGGGCTATTGGTGACGGTCCGGGATCAATCCCAAAGGGAAAGATCCGAGGACAACATCACGTAATTTTGAACCACGGTCAGATGACGAGGCAACACCTGAGCTGGCACCCCACTCTCCAAACTTCCACACCACGCCACCGTGATCAATCCCAAGGGAAAGATCCGAAAATAACACCTCGTAATTCTGAACGACGGTCAGATTAAACGGTAAAATTAATTTAATTTGTGAATTGCATAAAAATAAGAAACCCCGACACTTTCGGGGGGTGGACTTGGCTCCCCTCCCTCTGCGACCCCCCTGCCCAAACCCACTAAAACAAACGCGTCATATTTCATTTTAGGGAGCTTCGGAAAGCGAAAAACTCGTATAAGTAGCAATTTCGAACGGCAAAGAGGGAGGGAGAAAGGGGAGAGATAGGCGCAACATAGCGGTCTGTCACGCGTGAGGTATCGGTGTTCCTAGCAACCTGAGTGAGGGGGGGTTGACCTCGGCATCCGGCAGATGGCAGCGACTTGAATCGAGAAACTTCAAGTCGATGGCGCAATGAGAGGGGTGGATGAGGGCATTGAGTGAATCGGATGCACTAATCTGAGTGAAATCCGATTCTCGATTAAAGGTCAGCTGAGATTCATTACACCAGTAAAGTCATCCATTCCGAAACCAAAATTAAACCCTTTGCTGAGTTCCTACGGCGCTTTTATCCCGAGGTACCGAGTGATCTTTAATCCCTTTCATTTTTACCCTCGCCTACCTTTCTGAGCCCTTTGTGTTGCTCCAGTGTGACGTTAATTGAAAATACCAATACCAATACCTACCTTTCTGCGGGCCGCGGTAGCTCGGTTGGATGAGTATCGGACTAGCAACCGGAAGATTGCGAGTTCGAATCCAGTCAAAGACCGTCGTGTACAAAGGGGGCTGGTGCATGTCAAATCTTTCGGGCCTCAAATGCCTCCATGGCGTGGTGTGGAAGTTTGGAGTGCCAGCTCAGGTGTGACCTCGTCATCGACTGTGGTTCGACATTACGCGGTGTTCTCCTCGATCTTTCCCTTTGTGGGTTGATCCCGGAGCGTCTTCAATAGCACGTTGTGTTGCTTCAGTGCGACGTTCATTAAAATACCTACCGTCATTCTTGTTTTGCGCAGCTGCGAAATATGGCCCGTGCGCCATAAAACCCGGAAACAACCGACCTGCAGCACTTTCCGCCACATTCTTTATAGCCCGTTGTGTTGCTCCAGTGTGACGTTAATTGAAAATACTAATATCGCCACATTCTTTCTAGGTAGGTAGTTAATTAACGTCCTACTGAAACGACGCAACGGGCTATTGGCGCCGGTCCGGATCCATCCCGAAGGGAAAGATCGAGGACAACGCCTCGCAATCTTGAACCACGGTCAGATGACGAGAACAGCACCTGGGCTGGAACCCGACTCTCCAAACTTCCACACCACGTAAACGCGAGGACGTTTGAGGCAGATTTACCGTGCACCAGCCCCTACATACATGGTCTTTAGCTGAACCTAGTTCCGAACTCTCAACCCCCGGTTGCTAATCCGTTACTCTCCCAACTGGGCTACCGCCGACCTGTATGAGAGGGTTTATCAGTACAACATAAGCTCAAAGAAAAAATACTTTCTGTTAAGAACAAATTCGATGTATCGTCGTTTGATTAAGCTTGGTGTTAATTGTTAATTTAACCCTCTGAGGGGTTCACACGCATAATTCCACCTTGCAGCTTGCGGTCTCCTTTGCATGACTTCTAACCACTTTTGGTGGTTATTATCCAAATTACGAGGTGTTGACCTCGGATATTTCCCTTCGGGATGGATCACGGACAGTCGCCAATAGACCTTTGTGTTGTGTTCTAGTGCGACGCGTTAATTAACTACATACCTACCTAACCAATTTTGACCTTCTTCAATAGAATCTTGCCAAAAGATACTATTATAAGGCAATTAGCAATAGAAACTTTCCCAAGTCATTCTATTCTAATTAAGGCGAAATACAACCTTTTCCAACGGATTCTGTTCCGAGGTTGGTTTAGGGTTTATAGCGTAAGGTCCAATAGCGAAGATTGGCGTGGTGTGGAAGTTTGGAGAGTGGGGTGCCAGCTCAGGTGTTGCCTCGTCCTCTGACCGTGGTTCAAAATTACGTGTTGTCCTCGGTCTTTCCCTTTGATATTGATCCCAGACCGTCGCTAATAGCCCGTTGTGTTACTCCAGTGCGACGTTAATTAAAATACCTACCTACTCATATTATAAATGGATTTTTGATTTTTATCTTACAGACCCGTTCCGTTCATCTTAGGGGGCCGCGGTGGCCCGGTTGGAAGAGTAACGGACTAGCAACCGAAGGGTTGCGAGTTCGAATCCAGCCAAACACCGTCGTGTACAAAGGGGGCTGGTGCACGTTAAATCTGTCGTGGCCTCAAATGTCCTCACGTTGGCGTGGTGTGGAAGTTTGGAGAGTGGGGTGCCAGCTCAGGTGTTGCCTCGTCCTCTGACCGTGGTTCAAAATTACGTGGTGTTGTCCTCGGATCTTTCCCTTTGGGATTGATCCCGGACCGTCACCAATAGCCCGTTGTGTTGCTCCAGTGTGACGTTAATTGAAATACCCCCGTTCATCTTGTTAAGATTTCACATAAAAATACATCATTATACTCTTGCGGTATAATTGGTGATACGGATCACTTTAATCACTAATAATTGGTAATAATCACTAATTGGTGATACGGATCGCTATTTATTTATAAGTGAAAATTCACAGAACATCTTCATTTAACAGAACCTACAGACAGTTTAACACATTTCTGAATAATATTGTAACTCAATCTCTAGACTGATGAACTGTATCAAAATTCCAAATGTTTAACCGAAAACAATGTATAATTCTAACGATTATATATATGCATATGGTGTATGTATGGATATAGGTATGTTTATGTATATGCATGTTTAATTATTATGCTTTGGCGCAGTTTGTCCGCTTTTGGACTTTGCGCCATAAAACCCCAATATTCAATCCAATCCACTATTATGCTGCGCTGTCCATTGTCTGATTTCTATGCTCACTTTGTAAACTTTGTAATCACTAGTCTAACAATTAAGTTGTGCTACGGGATGCATTTTTTATGCAACTATTCTATTTTCTATTACTTTTGTACATTGCTTGTATTTGTTCTATATCAATTGTATTTTGATTGTTTAGTTGGGCTAAGGACCTTATAGGGTCTGGCAAATGTCCTCCCTATCGTGTAGCCGTACACCCTTTGGCTAGCCTAGGGGATAAGGATCTTTAAAAAAGGGAATCTTTCCAAAGGATTCTGATCTAAAGAAAGGATCACCAGAATTTTTTCAAAGAGTTATATTCTACGCAATGGGCCAACAGAATCGTCCCAAAGGATGCTATTCCAAGGAAAGGAGCAATAGAATCTTTCTAAAGGCGTATATTCTATGGAAAGGAGCAATAGATTATTTCCAAAGGATTCTAATCTAAAGTAGGTGGTTGAATTTACGTCGCATTGGAGCGACACAACGGGCTATTGGCGGCGGTCTTCGGATCAATCGTAGGAACGACGGGAACGGTAGTTGAATTAACATCTCACTGGAGCAACACAACGGGCGGTGAAAGTCTGGGATCAATCCCGAAGAGAAAGATACGAAGACAACACCTCGAAAATACGATCCACGGTTTCTAATCTAAGGAAAGGTATTTGGGTATTTCAATTAACGTCACACTGGAGCAACACAATGGGCTATTGGTGACGGTCCGGGATCAATCCCAAAGGGAAAGATTCGAGGACAACACCACGTAATTTTGAACCACGGTCAGATGACGAGGCAACACCTGAGCTGGCACCCCACTCTCCAAACTTCCACACCACGCCAACGTGAGGACATTTGAGGCCACGACAGATTTAACGTGCACCAGCCCCCTTTGTACACGACGGTGTTTGGCTGGATTCGAACTCGCAACCCTTCGGTTGCTAGTTCGTTACTCTTCCAACCGGGCCACCGCGGCCCTAATCTAAGGAAAGGATCAACAGAATCTCTTCAAAGGATTCTAATCTTAGGAAAGGAACAAGAGAATCTTTACAAAGGATTCTAATCTTAGAAAGGAACAAGAGAATCTTTACAAAGGATTCTAATCTTAGAAAGGAACAAGAGAATCTTTACAAAGGATTCTAATCTTAGAAAGGAACAAGAGAATCTTTACAAAGGATTCTAATCTTAGAAAGGAACAAGAGAATTTTTACAAAGAATTCTTATCTTAGGAAAGGAACAAGAGAATCTTGTAAAGATTAGGAAAGAAACGAAAGAATCTTTACAAAGGATTCTAATCTTAGAAAGGAACAAGAGACTCTTTACAAAGGATTCTAATCTTAGAAAGGAACAAGAGAATCTTTACAAAGGATTCTAATCTTAGGAAAGGAACAAGAGAATCTCTACAAAGGATTCTAATCTTAGGAAAGGAACAAGAGAATCTTTACAAAGAATTCTTATCTTAGGAAAGGAACAAGAGAATCTTTACAAAGGATTCTAATCTTAGAAAGGAACAAGAGAATCTTTACAAAGGATTCTAATCTTAGAAAGGAACAAGAGAATCTTTGCAAAGAATTCTTATCTTAGGAAAGGAACAAGATAATCTTTACAAAGGATTCTAATTTTAGAAAGGAACAAGACAATCTTTACAAAGGATTCTAATCTTAGAAAGGAACAAGAGAATCTTTACAAAGGATTCTAATCTTAGAAAGGAACAAGAGAATCTTTACAAAGGATTCTAATCTTAGAAAGGAACAAGAGAATCTTTACAAAGGATTCTTATCTTAGGAAAGGAACAAGAGAATCTTTACAAAGGATTCTAATCTTAGAAAGGAACAAGAGAATCTTTACAAAGGATTCTAATCTTAGGAAAGAAACGAGAGAATCTTTACAAAGGATTCTAATCTTAGAAAGGAACAAGAGACTCTTTACAAAGGATTCTAATCTTAGAAAGGAACAAGAGAATCTTTACAAAGGATTCTAATCTTAGGAAAGGAACAAGAGAATCTCTACAAAGGATTCTAATCTTAGGAAAGGAACAAGAGAATCTTTACAAAGGATTCTATTGCAAGGTCTTGAGCAATGAAATCTTTCTAAAGGGTTGTATTTTAAGGGAAGGAGCAATAGAATTATTCCTAAGGATTCTAATATAAGGTAGGTAGTTGAATTTACGTCGCACTGGAGCAACACAACGGGCTATTGCCGACGGTCTATGAACAATCCCGAAGGGAACATCTCGAAATTTTGGGCCACTGTTTCTAATTTCTAGGAAAGGACCTAAAGAATCTTTTCAAAGGATTCTAATCTAAAGAAAAACCAAGGGACTCTTTCCAAGGGTTTATATTTTATAGAATGGGTCAACAGAATCGTTCCAAAGGATTCTATTCCAAGGTATTGAACAATAGAACCTTTCTAAAGGATTGCATTATAAGGAGAGAAGAAATAGAATATTTTCAAAGGATTCTAATCTTACGTAGGCAGTTGAATTTACGTCGCACTGCCTGCAAGGCAACCTGCAGCTCTAGCAACCTGCAGCTCGCAGTTGCTAGAGCTTTGGTCAAGCCCACTGAGACAGGGCCGCCGCTGCAGGCAAATGGAAATAACTATGAGCCAGAAAAAATCAGGTTTTTCAGGATGATTTTATTGATTGAAAAATTATAAATCCTGTAAATCTGCCATTCCTGAAGTATTGACAGATTCGGAGTCCATAATGCCGGCCCATAAGAAACTTCCCAGATTCCACATAGCCAGTCACATCCAATGTATGAAACGTAAGAGCGAAGCACTGGTGTCTCATTCTTGTATCGTACATCTGCACCTAACATCGGAGCTGTGTAAGTTGATTACGTGGAGACATAAAGCTTGATTAGCTAATCATAAAATACGAGGCTATGAGCTTTATTTGGAGCTGTCTGAGCGGTAGGATTGTTCCTCGGTCGTCCGACGGAACTTATTTTTATAGTCCATAACACTGCTGAGGAGCGTCGTTTATAGGCCGAGTCTAGGACGCGAGGACTGATATGTAGTGATGGGAGTATTCGAATACAAAAGGTACTCGATATTTAAAAGATTCTCGATTCTCTCTATCGAAAAAAGACTCGATTTTTTTTGCACTCGATTCCTTTCCAAAGTATTCGGATATAAAAGTATTCGAATGCGAAAATACTCGATATTTAAAAGTATTCGAATGCAAAAGTACTCGATATTTAAAAGTATTCGTTGCACTCGATTCCTTTCCAAAGTATTCGGATATAAAAGTATTCGCATGCAAAAGTACTCGGATAGAAAAGTACTCGGATAGAAAAGTACTCAGATACAAAAGTATTCGGATACCAAAATATTCGGATACAATAGTATTCGGATACAATAGTATTCCGATACAATAGTATTCGGATACCAACGTATTCGGTTTGTTGGTTTAAGGGTTTTATGGCGCAAGGGCCATATTTGGCCATGCTGCGCCAGACACAAGACATACAATATCAAGTAATAGACAGACGCGCAATGAAAGTTTTACAGACACAGAAGAGAGAAATACACCCAGAGAGGAATCCAACGTATTTGGATACCAAAGTATTCGGATACAAGTATGCGGACACCAAAATACTCGGAATAGCCCGTTGTGTTGCTCCAGTGTGACGTTAATTAAAATACCTACATACCTACCTACGAAAATACTCGGACACCAAAGTATTCGGATACAAAAGTACTCATCCCTGGTATTCGGATACAAAAGTACTCACCCTATGTAGTCGAATACCAAAGTGTTGATTCTTACTATCGATTAATCGTTTTGGTATATGTATTCGAATACTTACTCGATACTTGAAAGAACTCGAATACAATGTATTCGATTCTTCCTATCACTACTTATATGGGGAACCGAAAACAGTGACGTTTAAAAGAAAACTTCGTGATTTCCCTGTTTACAAGTGATCTTAAAATTCAAAAACCAGAACATTTAGTAGTCCCGCATTTTTTTCTTGAGCGCAGGGGCCGCGGTGGCCCAGTTGGAAAAGTAACGGATTAGAAACCGGAGGGGTTGCTAGTTTGAATCCAACCAAAGACCGTCGTGTACAAAGCGGGTTGGTACACGTTAAATCTCTCGTGACCTCAAATATCCTCACGTTGGCGTGGTATGGAAGTTTGGAGATTGGAATAGGAAATTGTGAGTGAGAGAAGATTGAGCCTCTCCGAATTTATTTTCTGAATATGTGCCTGTTTTGTTTTCCAGAAATTGGAAAATTATTAAACATAAGAAGACTTGCGCATTACTCTTCTTTTGATTGGAATAGTTAACCGGGAGAATTTGGACTCGGATTTGTTTCTGAAAATAATTAGACGTAATACGGATTCAGTATTACGGTCTTTTGATTGGAATAAAAATCGTGAGAAAATTAAGCCTCTAAATTTATTTTCTGAATGTGCCTGTTTTGTTCCCAGAAATTGGAAAATCATTAAACGCAAGAAGAAATGCGCATTACTCTTCTTTTGATTGGAATAGTTAACTGAGGAGAATTTGGGACTCGGATTTGTTTCTGAAAATAATTAGACGTAATATTGATTGAGTATTACGGTCTTTTGATTGGAATAGAAAACCAGGGGCAAGAATTTGGACTCGGATTTGTTTTTAAAAATAATTAGACGTAATATTTATTCAGTACTAGTCTTTTGATTGGAATAAAAAATCGTGAGGAGATTGAGCCTCCGAATTTATTTTCTGAACATGTGCATGTTTCGGTTCCCGGAAACTGGAAAATCATCAAACGAAAGAATTGTGCATTACTCTTTTGATTGGAACAGAAAACCGAGCGAGAATCTTGATCTGTCCAATTTCTTTCTGAAAATCAATAGACCTAATATGGATTCAGTATTACGGTCTTGATTGGAATAGAAAATGGTGACAGAAGATTGATCCTAATCTGTGCTGTTTAATTCTCTCAAGAAAAGAGGCAACAAATAAAGAGGGCTTAAAAAATAAAGCCTCCCCTCAATTCTAAATAACTGTTCTCTCCGGATATATCCGGAGTTTTTAGTTAGCTTCTTTGCTCCCTAGCCTTTATTTTTCATCCGGAAGGAGGAGATAGAAGTGTAATGGTTTATCGTCATTTCGACCCACCCTTGCCAAACCCAAGAATACCCATCATTCAGTGCGGTCATCGCAGCGTAATGGCCGCCACCAGCATTTGTCATGGTGTCAGACGAGAAAGGAGTCAGAATGAACGGAAGTGAAACGGTATAGGGAGGTTTACTTTTTATTATTATTTTCGGATGGGGTGCCTTCTGAGCCTCTCGTGTAGCTCCGGGAATATAGATTTACGAAAGCAGTGCCGGATTCTCCAAGGGATTGAGAATTTGATCGGAGTATGAGTTGGATCTTCCAGAATGGTTTGTTGGAAGTGGTGATCCAGTCGTCGATCAGTGGTGTATTTGCGGTTTTAGTGGTTTGCGGTTTTGAACATTTTCACCAGACTGATTACCCTCCATAAACTGGCGCCAACGTGGCGAAATTATTGGATGCACAAGTAACCCCCTCCCTCTTCGTCTACAGGGTTACCGTATTTAAAGTTGGCCTAGGACAGGACAGTCGGAGAAACCGCTGCAAAGTGCCTTGTCTAACATCACAAAATTAGGATTATATATGAATTGCCCACCCCAAGTGGTTTCGACGAGATATCTCGTCCTTCAAGATCTGGAGGTCGCGGTAGCCCGGTTCGAAGAGTAACGAATTAGCAATTGGAGGGTTGCTAGTTCGAATCCAACCAAAGACCGCCGTGTACAAAGGGCTGGTGCTCGTTAAATCCGTCGGGCTTCAAATCTCCTCCCGTTGGCGTGGTGTGGAAGTTTGGAGAGAGGGGTGCCAGCTCAGGTGTGACCTCGTCATCCGACCGAGGTTCAAAATTACGTATTGTCCAACTGCAGAGAACACAACTATGTGATCCAAACACAAAAAATTCAAGAAAATAGACTTACACAAATACAATATGATAATATTTGGTTACTTGAAGTAGTCAGAAAATCGAGCAGGGTGTATCGTTAGGTAGGTATCTTAATTACCGTCACACTGGAGCAACACAATGGGCTATTGGCGACGGTCCGGGTTCAACCCCAAGGGAAGATCCGAGAAGGCTGTGTCGGTAGGTAGGTATTTTAATTAACGTCACACTGGTGGAACACGACAGGCTATTGCTGACGGTCCGAGATCAATCCCAAAGGCTCTGACGAGTTACTCTTCCGCGTAGACTACGTGATGTAATATTTCTGCTTGGCTTATCGACGAGTATATACCGACATTGTGAAATGTTTAAAAATTTTCAACAGCGATCCGAAATTTCGCAACCAACACTGTTCTGTTTCTCTTCTAATGTCTGAAATCGAAAAATCTTGACATCGGCAATACCCCGTTGTGTTGCTCCAGTGTGACATTAATTAAAATACCTGCATACCTACCTCGACATTATCTTTCGTTTGAGACCCATTTCGACGTCGTAGCGATTAACAGCTCCGACTTTCACTGGCTTGAAGTTTGCGCAAAGTTTAGGAAAGTGTCCCCCGCCGCCGCTTATCGCAACTCACGAATTCAAGGTCACTAACAAGTCTGCTCCCTCGGCTATCGAATGACACTAAGTTGGTGTGAATTGCATTGACAATACAGAAATTATCAGACCGAACTCGGTGCAGTTTTCCGTAACGCTCAACTTCCCGTACTGGCCACTTTGTGCTGGTCTGATCTTATAGGCGTATTCACGACAAAAAAAAGAATCTTTTGTTTTTGTGTCCAATACCACACAACTGCACTCTACTGGAATCTACAGTGGTGTGAATTTTGCAGCAAGCAAAAGCATGTGTACAGACGCGGAAAAAAATTCGAATCACCCCTCTTCATTTTGAGCAATTTAAACAGTAGAGAAATTTCAAAGATGGCCTTCGACAGCAACTAACGTCTTCTATAAATTCAAATGAATAAAATTTGCATAAGGGGCCAACTTCATATTAAATTGAGCACCAACTTCATACTTTCCAATGGAGGCCCCCTATTTTGACACAATTTCAAATCTATATCAAAATTTAACTTCGGATACCAAATTTCATGTCAAGTTCGTTTCGAAGTTATGAGTACAGAAAGATTGTAGCTCTAATGTTAAACCAGTTTCTCAGACTTTTATGGATGTCTTCTTAAATAATATTTCAATAGCGCTGATATTTTTTGTACCATGTTACTGTTAAGAAACCTAAACAAAAACCATCTAATATTTTATTTTAAAAATAGTTTTTAGTATGCGATAATTGTTAAATTAATGTTTGAAAAAATTATGAATTGAACCTTACTATATTTTGATAGGAATCGATTCAGAAGGACTTCTAATATGACCATGTCAAAATTTCAGCTCATTCCAATGATTAGTTTTTGCGTTACATTAAATTTACCTCATTATGACGATTTTAGGGGCAACCAAAAGTTTAAAAAACGTCTAACAAACCTGAGGAATATTTAAACTTTTGAGAAATAGCTGGAAATTTCATTGATATGATCTAAAATACATTGCCTTTTACCAGTTGTGTCGTATAGATGAACTCTACTAATCAATGATGCATTGAATGACTCACTCTATTCACTTTTTGGATGATCGGAATATCAGTTCGATTGTATTAAATTGTAGGTAGGCTTTTTGGTTGCATACATGGAGACAAAAGCTAATTTAAAAAAATTAACATTTGTTAACACTAAAGACGATACAAAATTATACAGGACATCGATCAAGACTCCGTTTCGAATTGTTCTCAATTCCCCAAAATCCTTCTTTTATCACCTTTTAATCATGGTTACAATTCACAATATTATCGTTTGAGCTTGTATAATAAATATAATTCTCGGATCGTTTGCATGTGCTGGAATTCGTTTGAAAGAGTATTCAAATTTTAAATTCGGGTAGCTATAACTAGTTACTCCCGATCTACGAATAGCGATTTTCAATGAGATGATTCCTGAAATTGATAGAAACTTTAACATTGAATATCTCCGGATATAAAGATAGTAAAATCATAAATCATATTTAGACTAATTTAACGATGCTGAATCTGATCAAAACAGGGTGTTTCCATTGGAAATTTTGTTGTTTGCGCAAAATTTTATATGAAGACTGCCCCTTGTGCAATTGTTTTGCATTTGAATTTGTAGAGGATGTTATTCCCTATTGAATATCTTTGAATTTGCTCTGGTATGAATAGTGTTCGAAATAAAGGGGTGTTTCGTTTTTTTTTCCGCGACTGTACAATAGGCGTGAAATATAAGGAAGGGGCATTGCTACTGAGAGGAGCTTCAAAAAGTGTGACCAGCATGTCAACTAGTTGTCACGTGACTGCTCTGTGAAAATTTTATTTGGTTGGCCGATTTTGCCTCGTTTGGCGATATAGCATCTTGTAATAGGGTAGGTGTGTGAACCGGAATTTTGATAGAGTGGCGACAAAAGTGGTGAGATCGCCAAAAGTCTACTACGATCACATGATCAATCAGTGGACCAATCGAATGATGAATCAATGGATGGGCGTCTTCTTTCCCGTGGACCAATCAGGTGATGAATGTTCGTTTCCAACGCCATACGAAATCAGTCTAAAGGTCACGTTACTACTAGTTTTGGTCGCATTATCCTGAGCACATGAAAACGTTAACACTGCTCACTTTACTTTTATACTTCCTCTATGGTTTGCCCACCACATCAGCAACCTAAGGGTTGGTGGCAGGTTCGATTTCTGTAACTTATTGACACAGAAGAGAGAAATACAAGTTGAGTAAGACTTTCCTTGTGTCTATGTTCATTACATGACATTGTCTTGTGTTTAGCACAGCATGGCCAATTATGACTCTTGTGGTTACCATTACTCACTCTGTTTTTATATTTCCTCTATGGTACTTACTGCCGCTAAAGATTGGTTGATTTGGGGTTTATGGTGGAAGGGTCATATTTGGCCACGCCACACCAAACACAAAGCAGATAATGTCAAGTAATTGTGAAAAGAAAGGAGGGAGAGAAGAAAGCATAGAAAGATCGCTTGGGCATCCTGTGTTCGTGATCCACATGTTTACAAGAGGCAAAAGGCCGCGAAAGAAGGGTTGGTTTTATTTCTGTAGCAGATTTATCCTTCCAAAGCTTTGCAATTGTTGCTTTGTACCCATCTCAGAATTATGTGACAGGTTCAAGTTTCAAAGTGTGGGCCATCCCTATACAACAGTTTAGACAAAGAAGCCTGGCGGTACTTTTTACACCGCCCACCCAGATCAAAACTGGCAACGACTCCACAAGGAAGAGTAAAGTATAGTCCAATATACACTCGCTAAGCTGTTGTCGCACGTAAATAAGAACCAATTTAGCACTTGCGGGGAAGGGGTTTTTTGGGGGACACAAATCACCCGCCGAAGAGTGAGGGGCCGAGTTAGTAATTTCTTAGAAAGGGTGATTTAACAGTCTCCGTAACACACACACCTGCGGGGAGAGCGGATGAAATGAACACAGGAATTGATTTCTTAAAGAACGGAGTCGTGACGTCAGGAGTTCAAGTAGGTGCTGCCTTCGGATGAGTTTTCACGCGTATTAGTGTGTTGATGGGATTAAATATTTATGTTGGTTGGTTTTGGTTTTCTGGCGCTAGGGCCATGTTTGGCCGAGCTGCTCCAAACACAAGACAATGTTAAGTAATTGTGGAAATAAAGGATGGAGAGAAAGATTGCTAGGCATCCTAGGGTCGCGACCCCCGTGTTTACCAGTGGCAGTAATTTGTTATGATCTTCGATGTCCCTTGCTTGATCTTATGTGTGAGCAGAACTTGGGGATTTCTGCTGGATTGGCGAAAGTCGAGGCGAAAAGAGGGTCTTTGTTCTAACGAAAAGGGGTGCGGTTGGTTTGGGGTTTTCTAGCGCTAGGGCCATGTTTGGAAGGCAATGTTAAGTAATTGTGGAAATAAAGGATGAAGAGAGAAAGATTCTAGGCATCCTAGGGTCGCAACCCCCCTGTTTACCATAGGCAGTAATTTGTTATGATCTTCGATGTCCCTTGCTTGATCTTATGTGTGAGCAGAACTTGGGGATTTCTGCTGGATTGGCGAAAGTCGAGGCGAAAAGAGGGTCTTTGTTCTAACGAAAAGGGGTGCGGTTGGTTTGGGGTTTTCTAGCGCTAGGGCCATGTTTGGAAGGCAATGTTAAGTAATTGTGGAAATAAAGGATGAAGAGAGAAAGATTGCTAGGCATCCTAGGGTCGCGACCCCCGTGTTTACCAGTGGCAGTAATTTGTTATGATCTTCGATGTCCCTTGCTTGATCTTATGTGTGAGCAGAACTTGGGGATTTCTGCTGGATTGGCGAAAGTCGAGGCGAAAAGAGGGTCTTTGTTCTAACGAAAAGGGGTGCGGTTGGTTTGGGGTTTTCTAGCGCTAGGGCCATGTTTGGAAGGCAATGTTAAGTAATTGTGGAAATAAAGGATGAAGAGAGAAAGATTGCTAGGCATCCTAGGGTCGCGACCCCCGTGTTTACCAGTGGCAGTAATTTGTTATGATCTTCGATGTCCCTTGCTTGATCTTATGTGTGAGCAGAACTTGGGGATTTCTGCTGGATTGGCGAAAGTCGAGGCGAAAAGAGGGTCTTTGTTCTAACGAAAAGGGGTGCGGTTGGTTTGGGGTTTTCTAGCGCTAGGGCCATGTTTGGAAGGCAATGTTAAGTAATTGTGGAAATAAAGGATGAAGAGAGAAAGATTCTAGGCATCCTAGGGTCGCAACCCCCCTGTTTACCATAGGCAGTAATTTGTTATGATCTTCGATGTCCCTTGCTTGATCTTATGTGTGAGCAGAACTTGGGGATTTCTGCTGGATTGGCGAAAGTCGAGGCGAAAAGAGGGTCTTTGTTCTAACGAAAAGGGGTGCGGTTGGTTTGGGGTTTTCTAGCGCTAGGGCCATGTTTGGAAGGCAATGTTAAGTAATTGTGGAAATAAAGGATGAAGAGAGAAAGATTGCTAGGCATCCTAGGGTCGCGACCCCCGTGTTTACCAGTGGCAGTAATTTGTTATGATCTTCGATGTCCCTTGCTTGATCTTATGTGTGAGCAGAACTTGGGGATTTCTGCTGGATTGGCGAAAGTCGAGGCGAAAAGAGGGTCTTTGTTCTAACGAAAAGGGGTGCGGTTGGTTTGGGGTTTTCTAGCGCTAGGGCCATGTTTGGAAGGCAATGTTAAGTAATTGTGGAAATAAAGGATGAAGAGAGAAAGATTGCTAGGCATCCTAGGGTCGCGACCCCCGTGTTTACCAGTGGCAGTAATTTGTTATGATCTTCGATGTCCCTTGCTTGATCTTATGTGTGAGCAGAACTTGGGGATTTCTGCTGGATTGGCGAAAGTCGAGGCGAAAAGAGGGTCTTTGTTCTAACGAAAAGGGGTGCGGTTGGTTTGGGGTTTTCTAGCGCTAGGGCCATGTTTGGAAGGCAATGTTAAGTAATTGTGGAAATAAAGGATGAAGAGAGAAAGATTCTAGGCATCCTAGGGTCGCAACCCCCCTGTTTACCATAGGCAGTAATTTGTTATGATCTTCGATGTCCCTTGCTTGATCTTATGTGTGAGCAGAACTTGGGGATTTCTGCTGGATTGGCGAAAGTCGAGGCGAAAAGAGGGTCTTTGTTCTAACGAAAAGGGGTGCGGTTGGTTTGGGGTTTTCTAGCGCTAGGGCCATGTTTGGAAGGCAATGTTAAGTAATTGTGGAAATAAAGGATGAAGAGAGAAAGATTGCTAGGCATCCTAGGGTCGCGACCCCCGTGTTTACCAGTGGCAGTAATTTGTTATGATCTTCGATGTCCCTTGCTTGATCTTATGTGTGAGCAGAACTTGGGGATTTCTGCTGGATTGGCGAAAGTCGAGGCGAAAAGAGGGTCTTTGTTCTAACGAAAAGGGGTGCGGTTGGTTTGGGGTTTTCTAGCGCTAGGGCCATGTTTGGAAGGCAATGTTAAGTAATTGTGGAAATAAAGGATGAAGAGAGAAAGATTGCTAGGCATCCTAGGGTCGCGACCCCCGTGTTTACCAGTGGCAGTAATTTGTTATGATCTTCGATGTCCCTTGCTTGATCTTATGTGTGAGCAGAACTTGGGGATTTCTGCTGGATTGGCGAAAGTCGAGGCGAAAAGAGGGTCTTTGTTCTAACGAAAAGGGGTGCGGTTGGTTTGGGGTTTTCTAGCGCTAGGGCCATGTTTGGAAGGCAATGTTAAGTAATTGTGGAAATAAAGGATGAAGAGAGAAAGATTCTAGGCATCCTAGGGTCGCAACCCCCCTGTTTACCATAGGCAGTAATTTGTTATGATCTTCGATGTCCCTTGCTTGATCTTATGTGTGAGCAGAACTTGGGGATTTCTGCTGGATTGGCGAAAGTCGAGGCGAAAAGAGGGTCTTTGTTCTAACGAAAAGGGGTGCGGTTGGTTTGGGGTTTTCTAGCGCTAGGGCCATGTTTGGAAGGCAATGTTAAGTAATTGTGGAAATAAAGGATGAAGAGAGAAAGATTGCTAGGCATCCTAGGGTCGCGACCCCCGTGTTTACCAGTGGCAGTAATTTGTTATGATCTTCGATGTCCCTTGCTTGATCTTATGTGTGAGCAGAACTTGGGGATTTCTGCTGGATTGGCGAAAGTCGAGGCGAAAAGAGGGTCTTTGTTCTAACGAAAAGGGGTGCGGTTGGTTTGGGGTTTTCTAGCGCTAGGGCCATGTTTGGAAGGCAATGTTAAGTAATTGTGGAAATAAAGGATGAAGAGAGAAAGATTGCTAGGCATCCTAGGGTCGCGACCCCCCGTGTTTACCAGTGGCAGTAATTTGTTATGATCTTCGATGTCCCTTGCTTGATCTTATGTGTGAGCAGAACTTGGGGATTTCTGCTGGATTGGCGAAAGTCGAGGCGAAAAGAGGGTCTTTGTTCTAACGAAAAGGGGTGCGGTTGGTTTGGGGTTTTCTGGCGCTAGGGCCATGTTTGGCCGAGCTGCTCCAAACACAAGACAATGTTAAGTAATTGTGGAAATAAAGGATGGAGAGAAAGATTGCTAGGCATCCTAGGGTCGCCTAGCATCATGTTTACCATAGGCAGTAATTTGTTATGATCTTCGATGTCCTTTGCTTGATCTTATGTGTGAGCAGAACTTGGGGATTTCTGCTGGATTGGCGAAAGTCGAGGCGAAAAGAGGGTCTTTGTTCTAACGAGAAGGGGTTCATTGTCCTAACAAAGGAATGAAAGGAGACCTCGATCTGAGGACCGATTTACCTATAAACTGGACACCATCAGCATACATCAATAAATGAAAAGTGTTCTGAAGAAACTAGTAATTAATGAAAGTATAACCACGCCATCACAAATATGAGAAAAGAACAGATCAATAGGGTACCTCGGGTTCGTGTGTGAACCCGAAAACACGTAAAGGAGATGTAGTTAGTATCTCCTACTTTGGTCTCAGCGACTTGATTAGTGTTTCCAGACGAATTGGGCACGCACGCAAACCTCTTTCCACTAGAACAATGTTCCTAAAGTGGGATGCAAAGGACGCTGGTGCACTTTAAATCTGTCGTGGCCTCAAATGTTCTCACGTTGGAGTGGTGTGGAATTTTGGAGAGTTGGGTGCCAGCACAGGTGTGATCTCGTCATCTGCTCGTGGTTCAAAATTACGTGGTGTTGTCCTCGGATGTTTCCTTTTGGGTTAGATCCCGGACCGTCGCCAATAGCGCGTTGTGTTGCTTCAGTGCGGCGTTAATTAAAATACCTACCCACCTACCCAAAGTGTGATGGCACAGCAGGATCAAATATGGCCCTTGCGCCAAAAAATCCAAACCAACCCAAAGTGTTGTCCGCTAACCTCTAGGGTAATGGTAATAGTAATTAACGTCGTACTAGAGCAGCACAATGGGCTATTGACAACAGTCCGGGATCAATCCCGAAGGGACCGAGGACAATGCCACGCAATTTTGAACCACGGTCAGATGACGAGGCAACTGACCTCTAGGGAAATAGAGTACTACCAAGAAACACTCAAATATTCCATTATTTTCTCCGATTCTTTTGAATTCTAAAATCTAAGTTATATTATCTAAAAACATTTAGTACGTAGGTAGTTCAATTTATGCCGCACTGGAATAACACTACGGGCTATTGGCGACAGTCCGGGATCATTGATTTCTACAAGAATGGAGTCGTGACGTCAGGAGTTCAAGTACTTGCTGCCATTGGATGAGATTTCAAGCGTATTTATTAGTGTTGAAAGGATTCAATATTTGTGGAACGGTTTCTGTACTGCTGTGCTAGTCGGCAAGGCAGTATCTCCTGCTTTTGTCTTTGCGACTGGACTATTGTTGCGTTCTTGAGTATTGGGCACGCACGTGCAAAAACAAATCCCTTTTCTCTAGACCAGTGCTTCCCAACCAATGTGCCGCGAAAGGTCTGGAAGTGTGCCGCGAAATATTTAACCGCAGTCCTGATTATGGGTCGAGGGTTCCGGAGAGCTATCCATCGACGAAAAAGCTATAAACATTCTTTTACCATTTGCTACAACATACATGTGAACAAAGTTTCTCATCTATGCTCACTATCAAGAATTTAAATAGATCAGCATTGAAAAGTCTTGATCTTGAATTGCGAGTAGCTCTTTCAACCATTGATCTAGATATAAAAAGTTGTGTTCACAGAAACAAGCCCAAGTATCTCACTGAAATAAGGTAATATATGTATTAACTATTGAAAAAGAATATTGTAAATATTTATATTAATACTTAAAATATACATTTTGTCATTAAATTATTATCATATTTATACAGTCAGTAATTCTTTTGTGTACAATTAATTTTACTTGTGTATTTTCACATCATACAAAGGAGTATCAGATTTAGGTGAATCTTTAACAGAAAAACGTGCACACACACACACAGAGATATATATATATATATATATATATATATAAATATATGAAAATTTATTGTTTGACAAATCGTATCACACTATCATTCGACAAAGGAACCATAGTGGTCTAAACATTTATTCCAACGTGGCACCAAATCATCCATGCCCTTTTCAAAGAAATCTTGCTCCAGGTTCCCTAACCAGGTAAGTGTAGCCTGTTGTGCCTCTTCCAGTGCATAGAAACGCTGCCAACGGAGATGTTTCTTCAGGGGGGGCCAAACAAATGGTAATCCGAAGGGGCTAAATCAGGGCTATACGGAGGATGGTCAAGAATTTCCCACTTGAAACCTTGCAGGTGTTTACGGTACCTGCAACATATAAAAAAATTAATTAGCTATACAAAAACTGAGTTTTAGACAAATTCACCTTACTTTTTGATATAACCTTGTAATTTATAAAATAAGTGTTCTAAAAATTTAATCAGTTTCACTCAGTCAAATCTGACAATTTAGTTCATAGATGCGTTATAAAAGCTACGTCAAATATCAATCACTGAGGATGTATGGATTAGCTATTTTCATTCCTTTTGTTTCGTTCATTTCGTGCTTATGACTGCATAAGACTTATTTGAAACGAATGTCTAGCTGAATGTTTATGTATTATAATGCAAAAATATTTGAAAGATCTTATTAATTGAATCCCTAATATGAAATAGAAATTAATCATGTTAATAGAAAAATGTTCCTTCAAAGTCTGTCGTAAATTATTTACGCTTGTGAGGTGTGTGTGACTTGGTTGGAAAGCACTGCTCTAGACCAATCGGGGACACATCTTTAGATGTGTACGGGCTTCACAAACCCGAGGTACTCTAGTGCTCTATCCTTTTCCCATGGTGTTTGGTGCCTCTGGTAAACATGGGGATCACGACCCCTGGATACCCAACAATATTTCTCTACTTTCTTCTCTCCATCCTTTCTTTTCAAAATTACTTGACTTTGAGTTGTGTTTGGCGCAGCTTGGCCAACTATAGCCCTTGCGCCATAAAACCCATAACCGACCAACCAACCCGAGGCTTCCACGTGCAGAACAAGCAAATCCTTTTTCTCTAGGTCCGCGGTAGCCCAGTTGAGAGGAAAACGGATTAGCAACCGGAATTGTGCGAGTTCGTAACTCGGTCCAGCGAAGGACCATCCTGTACACGGGGTTGGTGCACGTGAAATCTGTCGTGGCCTCAAATGTCCTCGCGTTGGCATGGTGTTGAAGTTAGGAGAGTGGGCTGCCAGCTCAGGTGTCGACCTCGTCATCTGACCGTGGTTCAAAATGACGAGGCGTTGTCCTTGGTTCTCTCCCTTCGGGATGGATCCTGGACCGTCGCCAATAGCCGTTGTGTTGCTCCAGGAAACATGATGAATTTCTCATTTGCATTCAGATATACACTATATGGACAAAAGTATTTGGGCACTGCATGTTTTTCAGAAAAAGTGCTTTATTATTCTGTTTAGTAACGGGTAGGCCCTCCTTTTGCTTCTATTACAGCTGCAACACATCGAGGCATACTTTCCACAAGGTCTCTAAGTCTGGACAGGAATAGCTCGCCATGCCTCTTGTAAGGCTGTGAGAAGAGACTGTTGTGAAGATGGGCGAGTGTGGCGGTGTCGTACCCGTCGCTCCTGTTCGTCGCACAAGCGCTCGATCGGATTGAGTTCGGGGCTCTGAGCAGGCCAGTCAAGCAAATTCACCTCATTTTCAGGAAACCAGTCCAGAACACATTTTGCAGTATGACATGGAGCTCGATCCTGTTGGAAGAAACAACCATCATCGCCGTAGTATTGCCATAATGTAGGCAAGGCCGAATTGTCCAGAACGTCGAGGTACACGTCAGCGTTCATGGTACCAGGTACATAAAGCAATGGGCCGAGTCCTAACCTGGAAAAACAACCTGATTTTCTGCAGTGTCCAAATACTTTTGTCCATATAGTGTATATTGCAGATCGCAAGGATTATTCAAGTTTTTAGGAAATGTGTTAAAACCTGAAGCGTAGGGTAGATTTTGAAATAAAAATTTGAAAAAACTTCAATCGGGTGGGACAGGTAGTTAATTAACGTTGCACTGGACCAACACAACGGGCTATTGCGACGGTCCGAGATCCATCCCGAAGGGAAAGATCAAGGACAACACCACGTAATTTTGAACCACGGTCAGATGAGGCAACACCGGAGCTGGCAGCCCTCTCTCCGAACTTCCACATCACGCCAACGTGAAGACATTTGTGGCCACGACAGATTTAACGCGCACCAGTCCCCGTGTACACGACGGTCTTGGTCCGGACAGAGTTTCGAACTCGCAACCCTCCGGTTGCAATCCATGTTGCTCTTGCAACTAAATCAATAAAGGAAAAATAAAAACCTAAGAGTAATCTAATCTTTAAAAATTTCTACATTTTTTGATTGACATTCCTCATCTTATTTATTAATCAAACTTAAGTTCTATTTTTCAAAGGAAACGCCATGCTATCTATGCACGGGGAGACATATTTCTCCATATTAATACAAGCATTTCGCGACTCATTAAAAACAAAGACTCAGCAGCTGACGGATTTTAATTAAAGTCGAAATTCATCATAATTTAGCGAGAAGATAAGGCAGACGTTTCAGTAATTTATCCAAACTTCTTTTAATTTAAGAACATTTATGACTAAAATGTAGAAGGCATTTCTAGGTTTGAGAAAAACTGCCGGCAAACGAGTGTTTTCGTTGAGTGCCAGAGGATTGAAATTAAAAACCACAGCGCAAGAAGAAATTCAAAAAGATGGCGTCCGCTACATTGTAAATTTTAATATACCTCGTAAATATTTTTTATAGCATGCGCAGACGAAGTATTAAGTAATGAAAATGTTTCGTCTCTAGGGTGGTTTTTTATACACTAGGGTATGGATGGCGAACCTATAGCACGCATGCCAGAGTTGGCACGTACAAAATTGTGCTGGCACGTCAAAGATTTTCAGATATCATTTTATAAGTTTTTAATTTATTCAACATTTTATTTTGATTGTTACTATGTACAAGTTTAAGTTGTTTTGTGCACGAAAGGGACTGAGCAATAATTACATAACCCCACCTCACTTCAAAGTTTAGTACGTACAAAATGTTGCTGTCACGTCAATGATCTATAAATGATATTTTATACGCATAGAAAATTATTCAATTTATTTTAATTGTTACAATGTACAAGGTAGGTATTTTAATTAACGTCGCACTGGAGCAACACGACGTACAATGTAGAAGTTTAAGTTGTTAAAGAAACTGAACAAATATATACACCCACTCTAGAAGGGCCGTGGCGCAATGGGTATGCTCACTGCGCTAGCAACCTACGAGTTGTAGGTGGCGCAGGTTCGATTCCTATCAGGTGCATTCATCCCTGGGTATATTCTTTCTTCTGTGTCAGTAAAAACTTTCATTGTGTGTGTTACTTGATATTGTATGTCTTGTGGCTGACGCAGCATGGCCAAATGTGGCCCTTGCGCCATAAAATCCCAATCAACCAACCCACTTTAGAAACAAGGTCGTCAGCTGAAAACTACAGCTGCTGTTAAAAACCATCGGCAGAGGAGCATAATGTCATGACTCAGCACCCTTTGATGGACTGTGTTCGCCAGGATGGCTCGAAATCGACGAACCCGATTTAAGAGCTAGTTTAGATGATGGACTCCGGTGCCAATTAAGTAATGGATCCCAGTACTAGTTTAATTGATGGACCCCGGTGCAAATTTAGATGACGGACCCAGTGCCAATTTAGGTGATAGACCCCAGTGGGAGTTTATCTGATTGGACCTAGTGCCTCGTTAGGTGATAGACCCTAGTAGGAGTTTAGCTGATGGGCCCTAGTGCCTCGTTAGGTGATAGACTCCAGTAGGAGTTTAGCTGATGGGCCCTAATGCCTCGTTAGGTGATAGACCCCAGTAGGAGTTTAGCTGATGGACCCTAGTGCCTCGTTAGGTGATAGACCCCAGTAGGAGTTTAGCTGATGGACCCTAGTGCCTCGTTAGGTGATAGACCCCAGTAGGAGTTTAGCTGATGGGCCCTAGTGCCTCGTTAGGTGAGACCCCAGTAGGAGTTTAGCTGATGGGCCCTACTACCTCGTTAGGTGATCGGCTCCATTGCTTATTTAGGTAACGGGCCCGAGTTCAACTTTACATGACGGACTCCAGCGCCAATTTTGGAGACGGGCTCCATAGCTACACGTTGGGTGACCGGCTCTAGTGCCTATTTAGTTATGGGCCCCAAAGCTTCGTGAGGTCACGAGCCCCTGTGCCAGTTTAGGTAGCGGGCCCCAGTGCCAGTTTAGGTGGCAGGTTCCAGTGACGATTTAACTGACGGGCCCTGGTGCTCCGTTAGGTGATCGCCCCAATCTCTAATTTAGGTAACGGGTCCCAATGCAATTTTATGACGGACTCCAGTGCCAATTTTGGTGACGGGCTGTGGTGTCCGTTTAGGTGACGGAGCCCAGTGCTCGTGAGGTCACGGATCCCTATACCAGTTTAGGTAACGGGCCCCAGTGCCAGTTTAGGTGGCAGGTTCCAGTGACAATTTAACTGACGGGCCCTGGTGCTCCGTTAGGTGATCGCCCCAATCTCTAATTTAGGTAACGGGTCCCAATGCAATTTTATGACGGACTCCAGTGCCAATTTTGATGACGGGCTGTGGTGTCCGTTTAGGTGACGGAGCCCAGTCCTCGTGAGGTCACGGATCCCTATACCAGTTTAGGTAACGGGCCCCAGTGCCAGTTTAAGAGACGAACCCTAGTGCCACTTTAGATGGCGGGACCCAATGCCAGTTTAGGTGACTGGTCCCAGTGCCACGTTAGGTGATGGACTGTACCGCCGCGTCAATTGACGGGGCCCAGTGCCAGTTTAGGTGACGGGCCCAATGCCATGTTAAGCGGGAGCCGCACTACTCTTTATTTGCGACTTAACACGCATCGACTCAGCCCGAAACACTAACCAAACTCCTAGTTCAATTTCTCAGCCACGATAGGGGCAATTTGGCGTAATTTGTGCTGCGAGACTACACCGCGGTCCGGGGGCTTCTATTTCAAGACACCCGAGAATTGGGGATGAATTTAAATGCGCCGCGGATTCATCCATCCTCCATCTGACGGCCACGCCATAGAAAGTGATCATCCGATTATCATCGAAAATTACGGAAGGGTTTACCATAGAATTTAGCGGGGTGCCCCCTCGAGGTTCTGCAATCCCCTGATTGAATTGACGGAGGCATCCATTCAGTCCCATAACTCAGAGATTATTAAGTCCTTTAATAAATGCGTAATGAGTTCCCGAAGCGGTAAATAATTCTGTTAGTGTAAGAGGACTAGATCAAAAGCCATCAATAAAAGCGCTTTGGGAAGTCGATCTGCCTAAGCGTTCGGGAATAGCTGCTGAGGGTTTCTTTTGCCCTTTTAAGGAAGGTAATTAACCTTTTTAAGGCGTCTCGTGGTATGGGATGATTTGGTCCTGGTTTTGACACTTCGTCGTTATTCACGAGGAAAGATGACTGTCGAAAGTGTGATGGAATAAAATTTTAAATGTGGAACTTTGGATTCTTGATTATAAATGTAGATTCGCTTTTTGAATTTTTTGACAGGGCTGCGGTGGCCCGGTCGAATAGGTTAGGTTAGGTAGTTAACTAACGTCACACTTGGGCAACACAACGGGCTATTGGCGACGGTCCGGGATCAATCCCTAAGGAAAACAACCGAGGACAACGCCTCGTAATTTTGAACCACGGTCAGATGACGAGAACACTTGAGTTGACACCTCTTTTCTCCAAACTTCCACACCACGCCAACGTGAGGACATTTGAAGCCACGACAGATTTAACGTGCACCAGCCCCCGTGTACACGAAGGTTTTTGGCCGGACCTAGTTTCGAACTCGCAACCGTCCGGTTGCTAATCCGTTACTCTTCCAACTGGGCTACCGCGGTCCCATTTGGAAACTCGATCCACCCAAAGACCTTCGTGTGCTCGGGTGCAGGTTCACGTTAAATTTATCGTCGTCTCAAATGTCCTCGCGTTGGCGTTTTGTGGAAGTTTGGAGAGTAGGGTGCCAGGTGTTGTTCTCGTCATCTGACCTCGGTTCAAAATTACAAGGCGTTGTCCTTGGACCTTTCCCGTCTGGATTGATGCAGGGTCGTCCCCAATAGCCCGTTGTGTTGCTCCAGTGTGACGTTAATTCAACTGCCTACCTATCTGCAAGCGATCGTTTTAATTCTGCTTTTGCTATATGAACTATAAAAAATACATCAAAATATCGTTTATTATATTTTTAAGAAATTAATAGGAAATAACAGATTTATAAATTCATATTTATGTATAAAATATATTAAAGAAATTGTCATCAAAAATGTTTCTTTTCTCAAAATTAATAATTTGACAGTCGTACGGGTTTCGTTTCCGGAGGACTTTGCTGCAGACTCACCGTATGTTTCCTTAATAATATAAAGTAAATAAATCTTTAAATAGCCTTTATAAGCGTGGCTAAAAACGCAAAAAGAATTCAAGTTTTCCCCAAATTCAACAATGATTACGATCAGCCTGTAAACCTCGATGGAAGACTCCCGTAGGATATATAAGTGCCAGGTTAGTTTTGAATAAAAAGTTTGTTTATTTCTCCATTTCTAAAACATCATCAGTGATTTATTTATTTTTTCTGAATTGAACAGCAAACTGCTATTTAAATTTCCAGAAATATCTAATTAAATTTGAACACCAAACTCTCCTATTTAAATTTCCAGCAATCTTTAAATTTGAATAGCAAAGTCTGCTTTTTAAATTTTCTGCAATCTTTAGTTAAATTTGAACAGTAAACTGCTATTTAAATTTGCAGTAATCTCTAATTGAATTTGAACATCAAACTCTCCTATTTAAATTTCCAGCAAACTGCTATTTAAATTTTCTGCAATCTTTAGTTAAATTTGAAAAGAAAACTGCTATTTAAATTTCCAGTAATCTGTATTTAAGTTTGAAGAGTAAACTCTCCTATTTAAATTCCCAGCTATTTTTAAATTTGAACAGCAAAATCTGTTACGCAGTTTCAGCAATTTTTAATCGAATTTGAACAGCAAACTCTGCTATGCAAAATTCCAGCAATCTTTAATTAAATTTGAATAGACTCTATTTAAATTTTCAGCAATTTTCAGTTAAATTTTGTCAAACTCGTCTGTTCATATATTCACTAAACTTTAATTCAATTTGAGGAGCAAACTCTGCTATTTAAATTGTCAGCAAACTTTAAAAAATTTAATTTAAATAACTCCGCTATTTAAATGCTCAGCAAACCTTGTTAGTATTTTTTGAATAAAATTATTAAAATCTATTTAATTTTTGTTTTGTCCCATTTTATTCCCACTTTAGGAACCCATACAATTTTACAAACTTTTTCTCGGAACCTTGGGATTCGTATAAATGAGCTTACTTTATATAAATAACTCAGTAAAATCAATGAAGTCACATCAATAGGTTCTTTAGTTTTCAGTTATTCAGCACAGTGTTTGCTATTTATAGCCGTTATCAAGATAAATTTATCACCCGGAAGAGAGTTCGTCTCATAATCAACAATCTCAACAACTATTGCATCAGGAAAATTTTTCAGATAGGTATAAACATTTCTTTCAGCCAAAATACAAGCTTATTTTATGAAAATAAGCTTCTGCGTGAGCCCGATTTGAGCGATAGTTTTAAAACGTACTCAAGCATTATTTAAAAAGATTGAATTCAACCTTTATACTTATAAAATATTTTATTATGGGAAAAGAATAAAGACAATCGGATACCAAGTTTGAAGTAATTAATATCGACGAATTTTCAATTCATAAAGAAGGTATGTATCTGTGGTGAAAGATGGAAACTCCCGTCTTAAAGACAATCGGATACCAAGTTTGAAACGTTTTTAAATCGATGATAACTTAAATTCATAAAGAAGATATGTATCTGTGGTGAAAGATAGAACGAGTTCCAAACATTGACGAGGGATAAATCATTTATGGCGATCACCACGCTTCTTTCACTTCTGCGGATATTAGCCCCTTTCCCTAACTACCTTCCACACCTTTTCAAAAATTTACTGACTAAAGGTCAGTTATCCGTTGTTGTCTTCTAGGAGCAACACTATAATCAAGAGATAATACATGCAGGGTTGATAATACATGCAGGGTTGATAATACATGCAGGGTTATTAAGAGTGAATACACAGGGTATAATCTAGAATGGATTCACTTAAGATAACCAAGAGGGGATACACATAGGATAATACAGGTAGGAGAATGGATATACGTAGGATTATCGAGAAGGCATACACACTGGATAGTCAAGAGTGAATATACATAGAAAAATCGAGAGTGAATACACGTAGGATAATAGAGAGTAGATACACGTAGGACAATCGAGAAGGCATACCACACGCGATAATCGAGAGTTAATACAAGTAGGATAATCGAGAGGGGATAAAAGTAGGATAATTGAGAGTGAATACACGAAGGATAATCGAGAGGGGTTACACGTAGGATAATCGAGAGAGAAACGCAAAGGATAATTGAGGGTGAATACACACGGGATAATCGAGAGTGAATACACGTAGGATAAACGAGAGGGGATAAAAATAGGATAATTGAGAGCGGGTAAACGAGAGGGGATAAAAATAGGATAATTGAGAGTGGGTAAACGAGAGGGGATAAAAATAGGATAATTGAGAGTGGATACACGTAGGACAATCTACAGTGAAAGAAGGCACAGGATAATAGAGTGGTTGCACGTAGGACGATCGAGAGAGAAAGAACGCACTCAGGATAATAGAGTGGATACACGTAGGACGATCGAGAGAGAAAGAACGCACTCAGGATAATAGAGTGGATACACGTAGGACAATCAAGAGAGAAAGAACACACACGGGATAATAGAGTGGATACACGTAGGACAATCGAGAGAGAAAGAACGCACACAGGATAATAGAGTGGATACACGTAGGACGATCGAGAGAGAAAGAACGCACACAGGATAATAGAGTGGATACACGTAGGACAATCGTAAGAGAAAGAACACACACAGGATAATAGAGTGGATACACGTAGGACGATCGAGAGAGAAAGAACGCAAGTAGTATACCCCCCCGTATAGGACACGGAAGTGACGTCATACCACGTGACCCGAAGTGGGCGGGGCCAAGTGACATCACAGCGTGACGTCATCGAAAAGCGGAAGTGACGTATGGTTTGTTTACATTTTGGACTTGGGAATTTTTTTTTTGTCATCGACTTCGTGCAGGCGTTGAGTTGTTTCAAGATGGCGTCGTTTTGTTGCCATGATGACGAATCACTCGTAGTGTCATCTGGTGGAGATATTCGAAACCCTATTATTTTTAATTAAAAAGCAATTTCGTGGATTCGAACCGAGGACCATAGGATCCGAAGTCAAGTGCGCTATCCGTTACGCTGTAAGAGAGTTAACTATGGGCGGTGAATTAATGTAGTGTTTCTCTCTCTTTTGGACTTGTATTTTTTCTTAGTATTAGGAATGGGTTATTTTTAGAAAATGGTTTGAATAATTGCATAGGGGTTTTAATAAATGCTTTTTCAAAACGACTTATGGCGCCATCTAGTGATTTTAAAAGTAAGTAATCTAAGGAACGAATTGATTTCTTAATGTTTTTACTTTATTCATGACCAGTGACGTCAGTGTGTTTACGTTTGGGACTTGGATTTTTTTCCTTCTGAGATTTCGATGTGACGTCACGAGTATGTCCATCGAGCACGTCTGAACTTGAAAAAAGCCAAGTCTGAACTTGAAAAAGCCTACTCACAGTACATTTCCTTACAAGATTTAATTTTGTGTTGGTGAACCGTTATAAAGATGGTAAGGACTGTATGGGTGCCCATAATGACAACGATTTGGATCTTTATGCACCCATAGCGTCTGTTTCATTTGGACAGAAAAGGCAATTTGTGTTTTCTAGAAAGAACTACAATTCTTTAAAAATTGTTCTGGAAATGGAAGCTTGCTTGTGATGAAGTATCCAACAAACCAATTTTGGTTTCACAGCTTGCCCCGTGGGAATGCATTATGCCCTAGAATAAACTTAACGTTTCGTAAAATCCTTGTATAAAGCAGCGATAAACCACTGATGTGCCCCCGAACTAGAACTCAGTGTTGTGCACTAGACGATATTTGGACAACGTTGCAACTGATCTTTGCCTTTCAGAATAGTATTTTTATAAATGCTTACATCTTGTTGTTTTTAAATAAATTTTTAGCGTGTCTTACCACATATACTGTATTTAGGACTTTTTTATTACATAATTCTATAAATTTTCTTTTAAAATGCAAGATCTGAAATGAAATTTTTCTTTCCTATATAGATTTATGGTTTTTTTAAGTTAGATGTTTTTACTCAAAAATTAATTATACATTAGATGCTATAGCACATATTTTATAGCAGAAATTTTGTTTTAAGTATTGTACACACTTAAGTAAGAGTAAACTTTACAAGACCCGTACTATGAACGTACACATTTTGAAGAAGTTATAATAGTATAAAACCCATTTATTCTATAAATCTAACTTAAATGTTATTTTTTAATTAATCTTTCCTTGCATATTTTTTAAATAAATCTTCCTAAATTTTAGTGATTTAATTTATATTATATATAGATTTACAAACCTGTTTTTGGATGAAATATAAGGATTTTATATTTTAAAAATTAATGTTTTTACTCTTAATTATATATTAGATACTATTACACATATTTTTTAATACTGAAGATTTTTAGAAAACATTTTACAATTGAAACATATACATTAAATATTATGACAAACACTTAAATGCAGATCCATAAGGGAATATTGGAAATCTTTTTAATGCTTACACCTTTCTATTTTAAATAAACTTTTGCTTGTCTTACCACATACACTGTATTTTGGATTATTTGGGTTTTTTTTTTTTTATTACCATGGTCTTATAAATTTTCTTTTAAAATGCACGATCTGAAATGAAATTTTCCTTGATTTTGAGATTTACTCAAAAATTAATTATACATTAGATGCTATAGCACATATTTTATTGCAGAATTTTTTAATATTATACACATAAGTGAGCGTAAAAATTTTTGAAACTTTACAAGACCCATATTATGAACATGTTTCCTTACACATTTGAAGTAGTGAAAAATAGTATTAAAACCCTTTATCCTGTAAAATATAAATTAAATATTATTTTTATTTAATCTTTCCTTGCATATTATTGTTTACTTTAAATACATTTTCATTCATTTTAGTGATTTTATTTATATTATAAAGATTTATAAAACTGTTTTTAACGAAATTTTCTTTGATATAAGGATTTATATTTTAAAAGTTAGATGTTTTTTACACAAAAATTAATTATATATCAAATACTATTGCACGTATTATAACATTGAAGATTTTTAGAAAGCGTTTAACAATTGAGAGAGATATATACTTTAAATATTATTACAAACATTTAAATGCAATTTGCTTTTTATTTTTTAATTTTACAATTGAGACATTTTGAAAAGTTTGATTCTTAAAGTGCGTTTTATGCATAGTAAAAAAAAAAATATTATAAAAAACCTGTAAGAGTAAAAAGAATTTTATACATTGAAACTTTACAAGACCCATACCATGTTTCCTTGCACATTTGAAGTAGTGAAATATAGAATTAAAAACCATTTGTCCCTGAAGTTCTAAATTAAAAGTTATTTTTCTTTAATGCTTTTGCAAAACCACACATTTTACTATATATGAACTTCCTTTTATTTGAAAACTTATGCCTATTGTGCAGCTTAAATTGCACAGCAAAATACCAATACTGTACGAAGCTATGAAGTATTTTACAAGATACTTTGGTACTGTTTTCTTAATTTTAAGTGTTCTACATTGCTATATTAAATGGATAGTTAGTGGGTTTTCTGTTTTTGAAAATAATGTGTGCACATCTGTGCTGCAAAGCAAATTAACTTTTGCCTTTTTCTTGATATTTAATGCATAATCTAAATATTTACTCACACCGCTGATAGTTTTACCCATGAGTAAAATTAAATAATAACTGAAAATTTTAAGTATTAATGTGAATTTTAAAATGAACAAAAATTATTGAAATAATGGATTAAATCTGAATTCTATGTATTCTTAAAACAATCTCTGCAAATCCAGCAGACAATTCTTAAACAGATTGAAGGAAACCACATGGAAACAAAGTAAATTAGAACACTTTTTAATAGTAAAAACATTATGATTAATATTTTTACAAAAATAATACATTGTAGTAAAAAAAGAACTTATTTTTACATACTTACATTTTTTTAAGAGACTTATTTCCGACAAGCCAATTATTCAATGCCATCACCTCAGCTATGGGCAATGCAAATTATTTTTGTGATGACCACATTATAGTTTTTGGATATCTTTGTTGCTACTTAGAGCATAAAATGCATCGAATTTGGGACTGCA